>CM069528.1:12127500-13520000 GCA_035773235.1 Eospalax fontanierii | reverse complement strand
CTCTTCCTGGGTGTCAGGTTGAGACCTGAAGCTAATTATGGTAATAATGGCACCAATCATTTTGTGAGGTAGCTAGGAAGGTCATCTCCAAAACAGGCACCATGCTGCTGGCACTTTCAGCTCCCCAGACTCTGTGATAAACAACCCTTTTTGCTTTAAGGAGTGTGAAGCCAGGAGCTTTTAAAATGGAAGATGGATTAATACATACTTTTATAGGATGTAATAAAAATGGTATGTCACTTATATTATCTTCCTCTCCAAAACTCATAACCCCAGTGTAACTATGCCACAGAAAACTGTAATGCTCATTAAGGAAATTCTTGAGAGCCTAGCAAGATATGCCAACTGAGTATAATGTATCCTAGATGGGAAATTGAAACACAAAAGTGTCATTAAGAACCAAAAACAAAAACAAAAGCAAAAAAACAAACAAAACAAATGAATAGACTTATGTATTTTAGTTACTTATGTTAATTACCAATTATTAGTTAAAATGAATTTAATTAATCATAACAAAAGTGACCTACTAAATAAGATAGTAATAACATGGGTGGGAAAGGGTAGCAGGAGAATTCTAGAAATACTTCCTATGTTTTTTTGCACACATAAAGATGTTCTTACACTGGCTTGGTGATATACATCTTTTTTGAGGGGGGAATTCTTGAGACAGGGTCTCCCTGTAGCCCCAGCTGGCGTGGAACTCCCTAACTCATAGGGATCCACTTGCCTTTGTCTCTCAAGTGCTGGGATTAAAGGCATGCATCACCACACTTGGTGGGTGGTACACACTTTTACTACTTAGCACTTGGGGGCCAGAGGAAGGTAGATCTCAATGAGATGGAGGCCAGGCAAACACATAGGGAGCTGCAGGCAGACTGGCGCTAGGGACACCCTGTCTGGCTTTCTTTTAAAGAATAAAATAAGAATGTTCGTAAAAAGTATTTTTTTGAGGGCTGTTGAGATGGCTCAGTAAGTAAAGGTGCTTGCTGCCAAGCCCACTGACCAAGGTTGTCCTCAGTACCCATATGGTGGAAGGAGAAATCCAACACCCACAAATTGTCCTCTGACACCCACATGCATGCACCTACCCACCACTACACAAATACATGTAATAAAAAGACTTTAAATAGGTACTGATTTTTTTTTAAATCAGCTTAAGGGATAGACTTACTATCTTCCTCTGCATTGGAAGTCCGTGAGCTATATCCCAAACCTATTTTCATTCCTTTTATTTGCAGAAATCTATTTTTAATTTGAAAAAATATTTAGTGAAATGTTCACTGAAAAAATTTAAAAGTCATAAAAACAAATGAAGCTTTACTTAGATTTTTTGAAACTGCAAAAGTTCAGTTTTCCATATCTGTGTATCATTGGTGTATGCTCTGATAGTCTAATACAGTCTTTTGCAGCCTTCTTTGCTCAATTTATCATGAATACCTTTCTGTCTGAGTCTTTAGCATAATTAGAATGCTGAGTATATTTTTAGACTTTGATTCCTATCTCAAAATTTCCTGAGAAAGTTATATGAGATTGTACTTCCATCATAATGTTCTCAAAGTTTAGGAGTCAGAAATTGCTACTAATTAACATATAAACGTTTGAGGATTTCCCTTAGCAATCCTGATTTTGTGTTTTTCTTGGAAAATTAGTAAACTTAACTATAGCAAGCCATATTAATCTATGAAAATAATAGAATGGTGTTCCCCTGACCACTTTTCTTATTCTTCAACAATAACATGGAGTGTGTTTTATACATCATATTAGCTTTATGTTTGTTTCATTTTTTAAAATAGAGTCTGGCTGTGTATCCCAGGAACATTCGTTGTGTCCTAGAGTGACCCATACTCAGTAATCTTCCTGTCTCAGCGCTCCCCCCCAAGTACTGGGATTAACGTGTGTACCACTTTGCCTGGCTTTGATGTGTGAATAAAAATGTGAAATACTCATGAATGTTTCTCTTGTAAAAGTGATAAAAGTGAAGAGTCACATTTAAAGGAAAGGAGAATATGCATAATTACTTTGGAGGAAATGAATAACATAGCTGGATGGTATAATCTATACAAATGTCTTTGTTTAATGAATTAAACAAATGACATAGAACGCATTTAACCTATTTAGTTACCTTCTACCTCCTATGTAGATTTGAATTCTCATTGTATTGATAATTTAATTTAAAATTTGTTTGTTGAAAAATTTTGAAAGAACACTGTTTAAATATCTTTTTTATTATTAGAAATAATGTAATGGAAGTGCTAACATAAATAAGACTTATGATTTCAGTGAGAGTATCTACTGTTGGAGTATTTTTAATGTCTTCATGAATATTGAGTCATTTACCATTGTTACTTTTTGACAGTATTAATTTTTAAAATAATATTAGCTCATTTTAATCCTTCGGTGCCTTAGAGAACTCATTTTTTAAAGAATACCAGATTGTTTGTTGGATATACTTAGAAGCTAAAATTGTGATTCTCCTGATTTATTCTAAATTTTCATTGACCTGAACAAATTATTCAAATTTCTTTTTAGAAAACAAGATTTTAATATATCCTTTATAATTTTCTATGACAACATAAAAGTGAGCAGTTTACCTTTTAAAATGGTTTTGTGTGGCATACAATTAAAGTAATTATCTCTGACCATCATAAGTTTGATTTTGAATGGGAGGAAACATAAAAAAATAAAGACAATTTAATTTAACTTAAAACGGGGAAAAGAGATTCGGGCAAATCATTTAGAAACACTGGAAGAAAATGTATTAAGTATTTTAATGTTCAAAAACAAGGTAACAGGTAACTAGTGTGAGGTGATAACACAGTAGAAACAACTTGAAAGAAAATATTGAGCTATGTATTGAATTAAGCTTAGAAAAAAGCCAGTTATTCAGATGATAGGAAATATAATATACAAATAAAAGGTAGTCTTGTCATCCCCCAAATTACATGTGAGGATGTGGAAAATCCTGCCAGTCCTACCAAAAGAAGAAAATATGGAAATGGGAACAAGATGATGTTAACATTATTTTTACAATATACATACACACACATTTGTACATGGGTTATATACATATAAGTGCATAAGTATTATTTTCTCATGGTTCTTAGGAATATCATTTAAGAAGAATCATCCTGTATATAACTTAAAAAAAACCCTTTATTTCTTTTTAATTTATTTTATTTATGTGTGTGTATTATCTCCATGTGTATAAGTGCAGCAGTGTTTATAGTGTTCACAAATGCCAGAATAGGGCATTGGATACCTTGGAACTGGAGTGATGGACAGTTGTTAATTGCCATGTAGATGCTAGGAACTGGATCTGGGTGTTCTGCAAGAGGAGCCAGTGCTCTTAACCACTGAGATATCTCTCCAGCTCCCTCTACATAGCTTTAAAGGAGAAATAGTTTCAGTGCTACTGGATCCCTATTGTTAATATTCACATCCTAATATTTGACATTTTTGTGTGATTAAATAAAGATATTGTTTTCATATTGATTCAGTATTTTCATTTTGTAAATGAATCATTTAGTGGAAATGGTAAAATATAACAGAAAGCTTGTTTTTATAAACAAGTTTCCTTTCCATAAACTTAATTTTCCTACTAACTTCTGTTGTTAAAATTGGGGCTTACCAGTAGCAGTTTATTTGACATCTGAACAAAGCCTGAAGAGAAAGCTGACTAGTGCACTGGGTTTAGATGCTTCAGAGTCTGGGAGACATTAAATAAGTAGACCTTTATGATGCTATTGTTTCCTCTCTCTCAGGTCCATGACTCTAGATGTTCAGATGATAAAGTGAGTATTCTGTGAGGAAATATTTGTTTATAAACATAAATTTGAAATGACTGATTTATAGATGAGTGCTGTATATCACAGAGTTTATATACAGTTTATATTTTTCTCCTGCAAATATATTTACATGTAGAGGTTCTTGATGTTTGGTTGAAAAATATGTAAAGATATTAAAATAATATACTTTAACTAATGGTAGTTTAGCCTTCTAGGTCTTCTAGGTGTCTGTCCCAGGGCCTTGTGCATACTAAGCAAGGCTCTATGATTAGGCTATGCTCCAACCTCTTGTAGTTTGTATTCTGCTATTAAAATGAATTTTCAATGAATATTTACGATTTATATGGTGTAATGTCAACTAGTATATATTTCTGAGTGATATAAGTATAATCATACATGTGTTTATATATACTTTAAAAAGTTGTCTCAACAGCCATCGATATCAAGCTTGGAAACATTAATGGTCTCCCAGAAGTCTGAAATTGAATATTTACAGGACAGGCTGAAAACAGCAAATGAAAAATTGTTGGAGAATAAATCTTCCTCCCAGAGATTCTCAAAGAGCATCGGACATGCAGGAGGAGAACACAAGGTGGAGATTCTTATCATTCTGTGTGTCGGTCAGGAAGGCTGGCAAGGCAAGGGAGAACTTAAAAAACAAAGAGAAGCATGTGTTTCTTTCACACTATGTGTTGAAATTAAAAGCTGTTATGTGCCAAATGCTCTATATAATTTCTTCAGGAGCAGAGAAGTTTTCCATTTTAAAGGCCAAAAAATATGTGGCTAAATTAAGTATATTATTAGTAATATAGCCTTCTTTTCAGAAAATTAATACTATATTGAGCAGTTTTGATAGGTTTACCTCCTGTACCTAATAAAATCTATTTTAAAATGTGGCTATTTGTTTTTCTAATTTTAGTTAAAAAGAAAATATGTGTAATATTCCTTTTTTATTCCATATGATATATAAAACACAGCCCATATGGAAAAATACTAAGCAGATTTTAGCATCAATTTGTATTTGTATACATTTAAAGAGTAGCATTAAAGATAAATTGAAAAGTTTTCCATAGCTAAATTTGCAGTTTTTTGAATATTCATAGCATGTATGTGTTATACATCATCATATTATACAGAATGTTGACCAATATAAAAGCAACACTATAAAGTTATATTACGTTACAAGTATATAGCTATGGGGCTGGAGAGATGGCTCAGTGGTTAAGAACACTGACTGTTCTGGCAGAAGACTCAGGTTTGAATCCCAGCACCACATGGCAACTAACAACTGTCCATAACTCTAGTTCCAGGGGATCTGAATGCAATCTTCTGTTGTCTGTGAGCATTACATGACACAGTTGCAGTCACATACATGTAGGCAATAACACATACACATAAAATAAAAATAATAAATTAAAAAATATATTTTGAGAGAAGCTGAAATAACATTTTCCTAAAAGTAAAGCGTTTTAGACATTTTTTTTCTTACATGTTACATTAGCAATAGAGGACGCCTATGTCCTATAAGCAAAAACAATGTTTTCAGGATGATTGCTTTGGTTCTTTCCAAAGTTTCCTGAGTACAGCTAGCTGTCTTAATAAAGGACAGTTTGAAATTAAACTGATGGATCTATGGAACTATTATTTATGCTTTATAAAATTTTAGGTAATTTTCATAGTAATGAAATTAATAATCCTAACCCTATATCTTATAGTTCTTGTCATTGTGTAGTTTCACAGGACTTATTTAAAGGAAAGAAAACATTCTTCATATTGAAAAACATTATGTAGGGCCTTATTTGGTTGCTTGCTATGCTGCTAAAATTTTAAAGTAAATTACTTTTATCTCCCTGCTCTTCATGAAAGCCAAGAAAAGGAGAGGTAAATGTTGAACAACATTTTCTTTCTCTTTTGTAAGGACACGGGAAAGGAGGAACACTGCTGCCCAGCTTAATAGTTGCTTGCCTGTATTCCTTCTCCAGATTGGTATATGAAGCTGTATATAATACAAACACATATTCTTGTCTCTAGTTAGCCACATTATAGTTAATGACCATATGGTCATTATGGTATAAGATCTACTGTCTGTTGTATTTATATTCCTCAAGCATATTGTTCCTTCAACTTCACAGTGTGTTAAACTATTTCAAAGGGAAAAAAATCCTTTCCCTCTTGTTTCTGGTTGTCCTATCAAGTGTAACCTTGGACCCTTATAGAGCAATTAGACCAGCCTCTATCCCCTCCTTTGTAATGAGGTTTCTTGCATTTCTGAGTCTATAACCCTTTAGTCTTCCCTAATGGGACATCATTATTCTGAAAGAAACAATGTAAATGTAAATGAATATTCTCATTAACGAGTCACAGAGAAACCTTTAGTGGTAGCACTGTGGTAATTCCGCTTGTTATTTCTCTGGTATTCCAAGCAGGACTTTTTTTTTTTTTATAATTCATTATTAGTATTCAGAATTACTTGTTCTTTAATTTTGCATGTCTTTCATAATCCAGTGTTTCAGCTAGTTCAACCATGTCCTTGTTTTATTCTCGAGGAACCACCTGTGAAACGCTCAAGGTCTTTGTCCCCAAAGAGCTCGTTCGTGGACTCGGAGGAACTCAGGAAGCTGCAAAAAGCTGAAAGAATGATTGAAAACTTAGAGAAGACACTACAACTAAAGGTGAGCATTAAAGCATTCCTTTAGTCAGTACCATGCAAATGTAAACATATACAAAGCATCAGTTCACAAATTACTATTTGCCATTTTTCTTTTCTGAATAACCTGTGGAAAAACATGTAGTGTTTTAAAAAAAAAACAATTCTTAGGATCATAAAATAGTAAAATTATTTACTTATTGAAAATGAAATATGTAGTTGCTACATTCAAATTATTTGGCAGTATTTTGTCCAGAAAGTTGGGAATAAATTTCTTATAGAGACAAAATCGTTGCCTATATATAGCAAAAAAAAAAGAGAAGAGTATATTTTGTTCCTTATTTATGATAAACATTTCAGAATAAATTGACTTAAAAATCATCACATTAGTTTGGCTCACATTACTTACAACTACTGAATTAGTAATCTCTCTGGGTGACCAAATATCTACTATGACAAGAAACAGCTTAAAGGAGAAAGTGTTTATCTTGGCTTACAGTTTGAAGGGATATACATTATGTGCATTATGGTAGGTGAAGCATAGTGGCCAAAACTTGCTGGTGGGACTCCTCATATGATGATGGAACAGAAAACAGACAGCAGGGCAGGTTGGCTTTTTCTTTTTTCCTTTCTGTTCAATCCAGGATTCCAACCCATAGGTACTGCCTACATTGAGAGTAGGTCTGCCCTCCTCAGCTGAAGTTCTCTCTGCAAACCCCCTCACAGAAATACCCAGAGTCCTTTCTCCTAGCTGGTTCAAAATCCAGTCACCTTGATAATGAAGATTATGGGTCACAGTTAATTTTACATAAGAATTACATAAAGCTGAGGATGGGGCTCCATGGCAGAGCACTGACCTATATCAGCACAGCCTTGGGGTTAGTCTGCAACCCTACAAAACCAGAACAAGACAGCACACACAAATCCACACTCACTGAAAACACCTAATAAAAATATATTCTCTTTTACATTTCAACTCAATTTATTACAGAGCTAGTGGCATTTAAATTAGACTCTGCCCAGGTTTAAGAAGTATCTATCTTTGAGAACTCATATTTTCTAATTTATATTTGGCAAACTTTCTTTATGGGAGGAAGTTATTTGTGCATAATGAGCCAGTTTTATGTGACCATACTTGGGCCTGGATGGCTTGCTGGGAATGGAATATCACGCCTCAGGTTGCTAGATAAGCACTCTCTAACTCCCAAGCATTGAAGACAGTTACCTGGTCTTACCATATTTGGGTTTCTGTCATGTAATTGTCTTTGTTTTTGCAGTGCTAGATGTTGAACTTGGGGTATTATGTATGATAGTCAAGCACTATACCATTGAGTCTTACTCCCTGCCCCAAACACTATATTCTTTTTCATATATAATTATTTTTAGAATTTTTTACTTAGTTTGTGTTTGTTCTAGAACAAAACATTGGTTTCGAGATATAATTAACCATATGGTATAAATAATAATTTTTTACATACTTTTCATCAAACATGAACTATCAATTTATGCTTATTCAGAGTCAAACAGGTAATTCTAAAACAAACAGATTATATATTCTTTCTACCACAAAGAAAATCCACATTAACCAGCATTCAGCTTAGTCTATGAGGAACTTAGACAAACATTGAAGTTACTTATTCATTTGTTTACTCAGAAGCAATTAATTGAGTATTCCAATTAGTCAGACTTGTATTACTCACTTATTGTACAACTTGTTGCTGTGATACAATGAGTTGCTGTGCTTTATGATCTTTTCTTCAGGTAAAAATGTGATAAATGAGTCTGGGGATGTAGCTCAGTTGGTAGAGTGTTTGTCTAGCATACACAAAACCCTTGGTTAGATCTCCAGCATTGCATGAAACTGGGCCCTAGTTCATGCCTGCTATCCCAGCACTCATGAGGTAGAGGTAGGAGGATTAGAAGTTTCGCTACATAATAAGTTCAGACAATAAAGATACATAAATAGTTGGTATCTAGTGTACTGAGTGTAAAATATGGGGATAAGCACAAAATATAGGCATTTTTAGAAGGCTAATAATCTATCATTTTTTTTGTAATGCATGAAATTGGCATACCAAGGCTTCTGTCCTGCTTCAGCCTGCGTTCTCCATAGAAGCAGAACCAATAGGACTTGCATATATATTCCTCTGTATCCTGTATTTAATAGAGGTCTAAGACATTCCAGTCTAAGTCCTAAGCTATATAGAACCAGGACTAATTGTATAAGTTTATGTCGAAGTTTGAATTTGATGTAAAGGAAAAGAAGATCAGTGTCCCAGCTCTCAGAGAGAGTCAAGTAGAGAAAGAAGACTTTCATTCATCTTTTATTCAGCTGAGACTTTCAACAGATTGGTTTAAGACTATCACCACTGAGGGTGCTATCTGCTTTATATACTATATGTAATAAATATAGGTTGCCTGGGATTAGGAGTATAGTTTAGTGAATGAATGGAGCGTTAGTGTGCAAAAGGTCCTGACTTCGATCTCTAGCACCACAAACTAGTGATGATGGTGATGATGATGATGATGCTAATGATAAATATCTGTTAGCTTTCCCAGACTGCTATGAAGAAGTACCACAAACTGCATGACTTAAAACAAGAGAAACTTATTCTCCTTTTGTAGGTTATTACCCTTTAATACATGTTGAATTTTTGTCATGGCCCTTGGTGTTCTGTGGAACACTGCTCTGCCAGAAGTTAATGAGAGCATGAAAAAAGATGAGCCTAGCTTGTATGGTTATTGTAAACCAAGTAGTAAAGGACTTATTTTTTTGTGAACCTTCAACAAAATGTGCATTATAAATCTATGGAAAGGTATTGACAATTTCTCAGATATACTTGGTTATGTCATACTTATAAATGTTTCCACAATCTATTTTCCTATGGACTATCTTATGGTAACTACTTCACTAGAGACAAAAGATGTCGTCTGTGGCACCATAGGGAACTGTAAGGTACGTGCTGATTGCTCAGATGATTTAAAGGGTGGGAGAGAGAAATAAGCTTCATTAGTAACCCATGTAATATACGCATATATAGGTATAGATTGCATACATATATATAAATATATGCTTGGGAAATATTGAAATGATACTCCCATTAAATAAATAAATAAGCCAAAAGTATGGAGAAATGGAAAGTTTTAAAATAAAAATCTCACCCATAATCATGAATTCGTGAATGTAGTGCTCTATCAATTTAGTATTATCAACTTAATAATCTATGTGTTAGAGCTTTAAAAATTTCTTATCATTCTTGTGTTCATCAATGCTATGAATCTCTCCTTTGTTGATGTTCATACATTTGGCTGCCTGAATATATTTGTGCTTTTCAGTGCTTTTTAATAACAATATCTCTGCTTAATATTGTGTTCCTTCTGTTGCTGTGATAAAACAGTCTGACCAAATTCAGCTTAAGGAGGAAAGGCCTTATTTGGCTTAAGCTTCTATGTCATCACTAAGGGAGATCAGGGTAGGAACCTGAAGCAGAAATCATAGAGAAACACTTTTTTTGCTAGCTTATTCTCTGGTTCAACTCATTGGCTCATGCTTAGCTTTTTTATGTAGGCCAGGACTAACTGCGTAGAGATGGTGCTACATTTAATCTTGTAATTCACCTTATTTTCATCAAGACGCCTTTAACCAAACCAGATGAATAGATCAAGAATCAGATATTTTGAGGAAAGTTAGTACAGTTTTCTTATTTCTGCTTCCTAATGTTTTGGAGTCTCTAGTTTAACTATTTTGAAAGCAAAATCCATAGAAGGTACTCAGTAAATGTTTTACTGAATGGTCTAATGAATGGATCGAGGTTAGTGACTTCCAGTGGAATATTTTTGTTTTCAATTTAAGAAATATTTAGTAGTTAGTGATATAAAATATTTTGGTTTTTACGCTTGATTGTTTTAACCAGATATTTCTAAAATATCTGGTTTAAAAAAAGCCTCTTGGTAGCAATGTTTCTCTAATAAAATACTATTATTTTGATTTTCACTATTACACATCAAGTAGGACAAGGAATTACCTAATTCAACCCACAGCCTGTATGTGTGAGGTGACAAAGAAGTAATTCAGGTGTTTCTTTTCACCATTTCTTTTGAGACAATCTATTTTTGATATATGAGTTCAGCTTATATCTGTTCTTGAAGTATTTGAATAGTTTGCATTTTAGAATTAGGAAAAACAGTAGTGACAGTACTAATGAGAAACCCAGTTTGTTCCATTAATTCAACCCATAATCATTATGAGAAGTAATTTAGAAAATTAGAATGTTCCATTCTATTACTTTTAACTTCTTGATCAATCTTTAAAGTTTTGTTTAGTTTCTAAGGCCTCTAACATGGAACAATTATGATTCAACAGTGGATTTATATGTAATAATTTTAAAGAAATTCATTGTAAAAAAAGAATTTAATGGGGGATAAATTTGATTTCATGAAGAATAATTACAGTAAGCTCTATTGTAGAAGTTTTTACATTGTTCTTTTTAAAAATATTTTTTATTTTTTTTTATTTTATGTGTATGAGTGTATTGCCTGCATGTGTTTAGTAAGTGCACCTATGTTGTACAGTGCCTGTGGAGGTCAAAAGAGGGTGTTGGATCCCCTAGAACTGGAGTTACAGATTGTTGTTAGCCGCCATGTGGGTGCTAGGAATCAAACCGAGTGCCTCTGCGAGAACAGTGCTCTTAACTGCTGAGCCACCACTCCAGCCTCACATAATTCTTTTAGTTTAACTCTAAACTTATTTTTGAAATGTATTTTTACCTTAATCTCTTCTAAATATATAAGCTTCTTATAAGTAAATTACTTTATCAAATTTCTAAAATATCTGGTTAAAATTCCTGAAAAAATGATCCAGCATTATTTTGTTTACCAACTGTAATATGAAAATTTCAAGTTTTAATTCATTCTTTATGCCTTAGAAGAAGAGATAGGAATAGCTTCTGCATTAGTTAGGTTTCTCCAAAGAAACAGAATCCATAGAATTAATTTATATGAGAATTTGATAGCTGCTTAGTCCACGAGGCTGGATATCTCAGTAGTCCCAGTGTGGTACTGAAGGCCTGGGGGATTCCTGGAGATCTGCTAGTCTTCAGTCAGTGTTAGAATCTGAAGAAGTTCGTCACAGCAGCAAATCAAACTCCCCAATGAGAGAGAAGGATAGCTGTGAAAGAGAAGGCCCTCTTCTGTCATGGCCTTTTATATGGTGTGCCATCCACCATATAAAAGCTGGATGGGTCTTCCAGCTTCAAATGACCAGTCAAGATCTCTCTCATTTTAGTTAATCCCAGATGGAGTCAAGTTGACACCCAGAATTAGCCATTGCAGCTTCTAATTTGAAGATGAGAACTAAAGCACACTAAATTTTTCTTATCATACAATTAAAATTTAGCAAAATTGACTTGTTAGCAACATTTCTGTCCCACATTTAATAGATCATGCATGGTTCTTCAAAGAAATGAACAAAATTAAACTCAGTATCTTACATTTTTTAGTGTTATTTCATGTATTAACGTACCCTGATTCTTAAGTTTACAGCAACTGTGATTTCTATTTATTCCAAAATTCTATTAGAATAATACTTTTTTCTGAATGCCTTAGTCAAAGTGATGCCTTTGATTTTAAATCAAGAATTTCCATTTCCCTGTGGTATATAAATACTTCTTAGTATATATATGACTCTAGGACTTATGGGAATACTTACGAGACAACAACTAGAACTATAATCAAAGCAGAGTGAAAAAGTACCCATGCTCCTGAGACAGAATTTCAGTAAAATAGTGCAGACTGCAAATATTCTCTCACAATTTAGATGAGAGGTGACTTGCCAAGAAAATAGTGAATTCTGAAGAATAAGAGCATCACTATTAATGCACAGGAAAGGAAACAGTGAATTCTGAAGAATAAGGGCGTCACTATTAATGCACGGGAAAGGAAAACAAAGATGCCAATTGTTACTCACTGCCTCTCTGGAGAAGGCCCACTGCTAGTGCTTCTGACTTGTTAGCCTTTATTTTCTGTATTTTACAGAAAAATAATGGAATTTAAGTTATGTTTGTAAGATTAAACAGCTAATAGAAAAAGCTATCAGAAAGCAATTCAAGTCTGCCTGAGTGTCTGTGCCTGCTCATTTCATGCCACTGTAAGTTAGAAAGTACCTGTTGCCTCTGACAAATAACCACACAAGTTCATTCATACATAAATATGAATAAAAATTCTCAAGAATTCATTTGTTATAGATTCAGAAGCATAGTTCATAAATAGTATGGAGGTATGGAAATATTTTCTTAGTATTAGAAGCCTGGACTTTATACTATGCCTGTCTCTGATGAATAGTTAGTCCCCTTATTTAGATATAGCTGGCTAGAATTATTTAATGTAGGTTCGAATGCCACAGTAATGCTTGAACTGTCTATAGTGTGATATCTTCAAAAACACTAACTTATTTTCTTCCTTCCAGTCTTCATGATAGAACCCAAAAGTGAAATAGTGTTTTCTTTAACAAAGGTTGAGCCTTGTTTTCTTCTGACAGTAAATTCGTTGTACTTTATTATATACAAACTGTAGTTCCATGGCCTGAAGATTTCTCCTACTATGACCAATTTCCTTACATTTTAATTAAATAATCATCTTTATGTATGAACACATTCTTGTGTTGTTGAGAAAATAATACAGAAGGTTTAAAATAAATTATAAATAAACATTTGCATGCATATGATTATATGGCAATGAAAAGAATGAAATCAATTTAACAGGTAAAATTTTGATATTATGTAACCAGCATAAAAATGTGATGAGTTGGTGGGGAGACTCATGGAGTTGGAGAGATGGCTCAACAGTTATGAGCACCGACTGCTCTTGTAGAGAATCCAGGTTTGATTTCCAGCACCCAAATGGAGGTTAACAACTATTTATATCTCCAGTTCCAGGAGAATCCAACAACCTCTTCTGACCTTCATGGGTGTTGCACAACACAAATGCACTTACACACATGCAGGCAATACACTTATAGACATAAAATAAAAATAGTAAAATATTTTTAATGTAATGAGTTGGGTTGAAAGGATCAAGGAAGCTTGTTCTCTGACTGGAGGAAAAAATTTTTGAGTTTAAATAAGTATTGCTTACACACTCTTTTCTCTCAAATTTAATATTTAGTAGGGGAGTCTTTGAAACATTAATCAGGACTTTTTTATACTTGTGTATTTGCTTTTTGTGTTCTATAGAGCCAAGAAAATGATGAGCTAAGAAATGCCCATGAAAAACGCAAGGAAAGGCTACAGATGTTACAGACCAACTACAGAGCAGTAAAAGAGCAATTAAAACACTGGGAAGAAGACAGTGGCATGTGAGTTACATGGCTCATAAAGGCATTTCCCTAAATATTAAATGGAATGGAGAGCATTATATAGGTGTTTTAATGGCTTTTGTTTGGTTTTAGAGAAATTATTTGGTAGTCAAATCTTTATTGTGAATATTTTAATGGAGAACATAACAAATGAAAACAGACAAATGTGCTGGCTGTGACTATTGATTTTCCTATCATTTGTACAGCTCATAGGCAGAAGGTGTTTATGAGTTATTGTATATATTTTAGTATCAATAGAATAGCTTTATAAATATCTATAATTTAAAGCAAAACTAGCTAATATCCATATTATTGGATATGTGCTTTTATAAGTAAAATATTGGTGTTATAATTTTTATAACCCCCAAATTATTCAGGTTTTAATGGAAAGACTATAGAAATATGAAATCCATATATGTATATATAACTATTCTAAGACTATTTCAACTTAGTCTGAAATTTGAAGATTGTTACTATCCATCAGTTTTTGTCTTCAGCTTATCTGAATGAATTGGCAGTCTCAGTTCAATTGCTTCGAACAGGTGTTCAGATCTTGGTTAGTCGTAAGTGGCTCCCCTGTTAACAGTATCAGCAGAGGGCAAAGGACTGAATGAGTACAGAAAATCAACTACCCTCCACTTTGAGATGGATCCTTCAGGGCAATGTTGATAATACACATTGGTCTGTTCTGTACAGAAATTGTTTCTAAATTGGCCAGCATAGCACTTTTGAAAACTAAAAACGAAGTTTGTTTTATGTACAGAGAATGAAACTATAAAGGGTTTTTGGCCTCACTTGCAGATAATTGTCACATCTAATTTTTTCCTTTGATGAATGGAAAATGTTCCACATTCTGTCTCTACTGAGTGATAAAGCAGTGGTAAAGCAACTTATTAACCTATGCTTACCCAGTTTGCAGCTTTCTGGCATAGTCTTTATTAATAACTTGTTCTATGATACAGCACCTTTACTACATGCAGATAGATGTCAGCAAATTCTAGATGAATGCATTGCTTGTGTTTTTTTTATTACAATCCAACAGTATATATTTTACTACTACTATACTAGAGTGAATGAGAGAAATAAACCTGTAGGCTTATTAGTATCATATGTCTGCTTAAACATTTGCTTTCCATGGTAGCAGTTTAGCTTTAGGAAATTATGATGTAGGACTTTAATTCTGACATTAAGAAAGCCATTCAAAAATATTAAACTTGAAATTATAGTAGCAATCTGGTCATTAAATATTTTTTTTAATTTTAAGGAATATATAAATTATCTTTTACAGCACTTGAAATATGATATAATTTAAAAAAATTTTTAAAACAGGACTGAAGTCGGAAAAATGAAGAGAGCAGATCCTCAGCAACTTCGACAAGAAGATTCTGATGCTGTGTGGAATGAACTGGCCTATTTCAAAAGGGAAAACCAAGAACTAATGATTCAAAAGTGAGTTTTAACAACAGTAACTTGGATAAATACTTTGAGGAAATTTTTTTGTTTCTCACTTGGATAAATACTTTGAGGAAATTTTTTTGTTTCTCACGGTCCATTACAAAAATACCTTGTAAAATTTGAAAATGGTCTGGGATTTGGCAATAAAAGTAGCAATGACAAAAGTCTAGCTTTTCTAATATATGTATGTGTGTGTGTGTGTGTGTGTGTGTATTATATATAATGCAAGTTGCACATTTGCTAGCTTAACAGAAACTGTATAGTATGATCTAGGGATTGTGTTAATTAATGTGGCTCTCATCTGTTGGGGTGTCGCTCTTCATTAGCCTGTGTTTTAGACACTGCTGTGCTTCATTTTTGGAATGAGGTGGAGAGGGGATAACCTAGCCAGCCATCCTTGTTTGATCTCCTGGATATATACGCAATGCAGAATGCCTGAGCTCTCTTGGTTCCCTGCCCTGTCCTGCTAATCCCAGCTGAGCTCATTATGGTGTAGCCTTGCTGCTACTCTTGGAGCCAGAGCTGTCCAAGCTAATTACTGGTAGCAGCAGAACTGCCTGTTAAGGGTCTGGTGTGGATCTGCTAACATGGTCCTTGGTAGTGACCTGCAAAAGCCATGAGGGAATTGCTTTCTTTCTTGCCTTGCACTACTTCTCCTTTGGGTTTAGTGCTGATCCCTCCACATAGGTCCTTTAGCTGCCCTAAGTATAAAACTTGATGAAGGATGCTCATATTTTAGAAAACATACAGTTTGCCTGCTTGATCTTACAATTCACAGGCTATTATGTTCAGCCTGGCAAAGAATTTTTCATTTTGTTTTGAGACAAAGAATAGTTAGCCCAATATAATTAGCTTCTTCTGTTACTTAACTAATTTTTCATTAGAGTTAATTTTTGACAACACAAATCATCTCTCCAGCTCTTATTCTGGATTAAAAAAATGTTTTCTCTCTATTTATTTATTTTTATTTTATGTGTATGAGTGTTTTGCTTAAATATATGTGCACTATGTGCATGCAAGCCCATGGAAGCCAGAAGAGAGTGTCAGATCCCCTGGAACTGGAGTTGCAAATGGTTTTTAGCTATCATGTGGGTGCTAGGAATCAAACCCAGGTCCTCTACAAGGGCAGCCAGTGCGCTTAAATACTGAGCCATCTCTCCAGCCATATTATGGATTTTTAATATAACCTTTATAGCCATATTCTTTGATTAAATACAACATTTTCAAAATTCATGTATGTTGCAGCATGTATCATTACATTGCTTCCTAAATTTTGTTTTTTGAGGATTTTTTTTGGGGGGTAGGGTCTTTTTGAGACAGGGTCTCCCTGTAGCCCCAGCTGGCCTGGAACTCCCCATGTAGACCAGGCTGGCCTTAAACTCACTGAGATCCACCTGCCTCTGCCTCCTGAGTGCTGGGATTTAAGGCATGTGCCATCATGCCCATCTTATTGCCTGAATTTTGTATGAAATGAATTAAATGAGATATCTACCCAACTAGTTGTGAGTTCTGATCTATTCAAGGAGGGAAATTCAGGCAGATATTAGATATAGGAGATAAATTTGAGAGTTATTTAATGAAATGATAAATGAAATAAATTAAAAAAATAAAGTTTAGGAAATCTTAGAACCCCCATTGGTTCACTCAGCAGTATTATTACACTATGAATAGTTCCTTGAATAAAATGTTGAGCATTATTAAACTGTGGAAAATTTCTCTAGAATATATTTAAATTTGTAAATTTAAATAGCCACTTATAAAATAGTTATTTTCAGGTAAGTCTTAACTTAGTAAAAATTAATGCCTTATTTTTTCATAAATAATGCTAAAGAAGCAAGGCATGGTGACTGACACCTATAATCCCAGCACTTAAGAGGCAGAGGCAGGAGGCTGCCCAAAATTGGAGGCCGGCCTGGAATATGTAGTGAGTTTCAGGCCAGCCAGAACTATTATATAAGGAAACCTCATCTCAAAGACACAAATCATTGAACTACTGCATGTTATGAATTGCAGAATTTTTACTGTACATTCAAAATTATCTGCTTTTAAAAGAGCACAATGGGTACTGGAGAGAAAGCTCAGAGGTTAGAGCACTTGTTCCTCTTGCAGAGAACCCAGGTTTGAATCCCAGCATCCACATGGTAGCTAACGACTATCCATAACTCCAGTTCCAGGGAATCTGGACCCCCTCTTCTGACCTCTGTGGGCATTGCATGACACAGGTACACTTACATGCATGCAGACAATACATTCATATGCATAAAATAATAAGAATAAATTTTAAAAATAAAAAAGAAACATAATGGTTTAATTATGGAAAACAAGGACTTTTAATATTTTCCTGTGATTCCTGGTATGTTAAGTATCAAACAAGAATATGTTTTAGATTTTATTGATTTTGAATGATTGCTTTTAAATATTAATATTTAAGTTTTTGACTCAAGTTTCATTTTTAAAATTACTAAATGCAATTTGGCTTTATACTAGGACAGAATTTAATTTCTGAAATGTTCTGGAACATATTTCTGCCATATTGGTGTTGTTTTATGCGTAGTAACATTCTCAGCAATGACTGTGATAAACAGAATATCAGTGAACTCTGAAATCTGTCTTGCAGTATCAAATGTTTATATTATATATATTTGTTTATGCAGAAATAAATAAGGACATTCATCCCATTAGTATGCAAATTTAGATAAAATTAGACAGATAGATAGATAGATAGATAGATAGATAGATAGATAGATAAAATTAAACCTAAGAATTGATGTAGAATAAATTTCTTTATGACTTGTTATCATTAAATGTGATTGGTAACCCTGTTTCATTTGCCTGGGTTTCAAAAGTTTTCTGCGGGGAAAGGGATGACAAGTAGACAAAGTTGAAGAAGCCTTGATAGAGACTTTAACTTTACTTGGAATAGTGCCCTTGAGACTCACTCAGTTTGGTTCATCTTCCTTCGCCTTGCCAAGTGGTATTCTGTCATTGGTAAGCATCACAGTTTATCCATCTGCTGAAGAACATTGGGATCTTGTTTTGTTTGCAATTATGAACAAAAATCTTACTGTTTTTGTACAAGCATAAACTTTGAATCCTTAAAATGAATGTCTAGGAGTTACATCATTGAGACATAGCAGGTCACTGTGCATGCATAACTCCCTAAGAAAACTGGGAAACTGTTTTCCATAGGAGTTACCCATTTTCATTCCCACTAGTAATTCAGGAGGGTGTCATTGCTCAAAATCTTTATCAACTCTTGGCATTATCAGATCTTAAAAACCATTCTATTTGATATTCATTCATAACCCCTTGTGGTTTAACTTTGCTTTACCCTAATATATTATGCATTTGTCTTTATCTTTATTTTTATAATATGTAGTGTGTGTGTGTGTGTGTGTGTGTGTGTGTGTGTGTGTGTTGATGAGTATGTGTATGTATGTGTCTGTGAGTGAGGGTGTGTTTGTGTGTGCATGTATGTTTGCATTTGAGAGTGTGAAAATGTGTATTTGAGTGTATGTGTGTAAGTGTGTGAGCATGCGCATGTGTGTGTGTCTATATGTGTGTATATTCACATTTCCATAACACGTAAGTGGATATTGAAGGACAACCTAAAGCATCATTGCTTACCTCCTGCCTTGTTTTGGAGGTAGAGTTTCTTGCACTTTTATCCCCAGAGTCAAGCCAACTCCTCAGATTCTCAATACTGTTATCTTTTTATGTGCTCATTTGCCCTGTTCTTATTTAATGAATACCTTTTCAAATTTCTTGTCCATTTAAAGATGACTTGTTATTAAACAAATGGAAAATTATTGTTGACCTTTATAAGTGCATATATATTATATATATATTATACAAATCCTTAATCACATACATGTTTTAAAAATATTTTCTCTTGTTCTATGGATTGTCTTTTCATTCTCTTAGCTTGGTATTGGAGATGGAAAATACTAAAATCTTAATAAAATCTAATTTCTTCTTGGCTTTATATCATGTCTAGGAATTTTTACTCAGACCTAAAGATACAAGCATTTTATTCCATATTTCCTTTTAAAGGTTTTATAAATTTACATTTCACATTTAGCTTTGTGCTCCACTTAGAGCACCCAAGTGCCAGATAACAACTGTCTGTAACTCCAGTTCCAGGGGATCCAACACCCTCTGCTGACCTCTCTCACCTCCACGGGCATTTCACCACACTGGTACACTTACACACATGCAGGTAAACACTCATACACATAAAAAAGTTTTCATTTTAAACATATCAACTCTAGCCCCCCCCAGAGTTGCATTGGTTGCAATCAGTGGATCTTTTATCTTTGTAACTCCAATTTAACTGCCTTTTAAAAACAGTTTTACTTACATCCTTTTAACCTACATTTACATATTTATAAACATTATGAAAGTTTTTACACAATTTAAGTTATACAAAATGTTTTCCTCAGTATGTTAAGGGTAATTAAATCATAGCAGATAAATCTAGTTAAGTCATTCAGCAAACAGAAGTTAACCAAGGATACATCACATTTTGTTCAAATTGCCACCACTATTCAATCATTTGATCACACTCTAAAGCAAGTTTTTCCTTCAGCTCTCTGGCACCATTTTCTCATATGCATAAAAATTAAAAAATTAAGGTCCTTTAGTATTGTTCCATTAGTCCTAAGATCTAAATTCTTCCTATAAGAGAACTGAATGTCAACTCCCTGTTTTAACTATTCCTGCCTTAGCTTTTGTTTTGTGCCTGAAAGTAAATATGAAAATACAAAATATTTGTTAAGGGTTAATGATGCATTTTCTTATCGAAACTGAGAATCCAGATCAATGAGACTGGGTTCAGTATTTCTAAATTTATATTCTAAGATATCAATTTAATTTTAAATTGGTAGAGAATTTTACCCCACATTAAAGTTATAGACTTTATTTTAATAATCTCTTGAGCATTTTTCATTATCACCTATAAAGCTAGCATACTCAAGTTAGAGTATTTTCTTCTTTGAGATTAAAAGTTAAGTATATATGAAAGCCACACTTTGAAAGAATTCATTGTCATCAATTCAATAATTGTTGCTTAGGCTTCTAAAATTATGTATTAAGGAAAGGTCAGTCAGTTTCCCCCTGCTAAGCAAGACCCTTGGTCTTTTCAGGTATTTTCACAGGTATATATATATATGTGTGTGTGTATATATATGTATGTATATTTATATATTCACACACAAATATACATGTGTGTGTGCACCTATACGATATGTTGAAGTCATATTTTAGGAACTGCATTACTCTAATAAACTGAAAATAAAATTCTTACAAAAACCTTCAGAAGATGACATATTGATAACTATATTTTAGATAACCACTAATAATATATTAGCTAATGCTAGTTTAATTTTTTTCACACAGGATTTCACTGTGTAGCAGTAGTTGTCCTAGAACTTCCTATGTATTTATAGACAGGCTGTCTCAAGTTCAGAGATCTATCTGCCTCTGCCTCCCAAGTGCTGGAATTAATGGTATGCAACAGCATTATTTATTTACTACATGTGTGTATGCATGTATGTGAACGTGTGTGTGTGTCATTTATGCTGTGTGTGAGTGTGCCCACTGCCAGAGGAAGATGTTGGGTGTCCTGCTGTGTCACTCCTTGCATTATTACCTGAAGACAGGTGGTCTCTCTCATTGAACATGGAGGTAGTAGGCAGGCACCTCAAAGCCCCAGGAATCCTCCTGTCTCCATCATTCACCTCTGGCTTTATGGAATCTGAGGCCACACCCTGCTTTTTTTTCTTACTTGAGTTGTGAGATCCAAACTAAGTTCCTCATGTTTACAGAGCAAGGGATCTATCCACTAAGTAATCTTTAAACCACCTAATTTCAGAGTACACAGTTAAGTATCACTGAGTTTATTCACAGTGTTTACAACTGCAGTCTTTAGTTCCAAAGCACTTTCACCCTCTCTAAGGAGACCCCAGACACATTAAGCACTCTTATTTTCCCTTTTTATTCTTTCTCCCCAGCTCTGTTCTGTGAGTACATTTTATACTTCAATTCTGGGGCTCAGTGGATTATGACAATTATCCATAACTCCAGTTCAAGGGAATATGACATCTGGGGGCATTGCACATGGGTGCACCCACATACATGCAGCATAAAATAAATTTAAATAAACCTTAAAATAAAATATATCATTCTGAAATAGATTCTCAGAGTGTTTTTAAATGAAGTAAACCAAGATACCTGCTTAAATGTGTTAATTGCCACAATGTTGTAATAGTGATGACTTATAAATAATGTAAATGTCTATGGTATCTGTTATAAATACATTATGGTATTTTAATATGATATGGTTATATACTACTTTTAACGTGCATAAATAAACTAGGTTTATTATTGAAAATTTGAAATGCTTACAAAGCAAATTTGACTTTAAAGAAGGGAGTCAAATAATAGTATAATATGTCGTGGTGCATTTTTTAAAGGGTAAAATCTGTCAAGATCATAAAATGAAAGCATATATTTTTGTTGTGTAATAACAAATACAGGCATATAGAATTAAAACATGGGCCAGAAACATGCAAGTCAAACTTAAGATACTGATTAGTTCCAGAAAGATGTGGAATATAGATAATAGCATTTACAGGTCATTCAGGTTTTTTTCACACAAATAATAAAGATGAATTAAATATGAAATATGATACATATGAAAAAAATATATTAGTTTTAAAAATCTGTTAGGTTAAATTTTTATATTTGCAACTTTGATCTATTTAATATACTTTCTATAGTTTTAAATGTATACTCAAAAACCTAATAATTCCCCTTGTAATTCTAATCAGTAGAAATATTTTTGTACACCAACAAATATATAACAGTTTTTTTAATTATGAATAATTAGAAATAACAAAATAGCAGATGACTATGGTTAATGAAACTAAGAACTTCAAATGGGTTCTATTTTTATGAATAAGATGATTTATCTCACATCAAATCCAAAAGTTAGTTCTTGATTGTTTGCAAATGTAAATGCATAGGATCAAGCAATAATGCCTTTAGGTACACATCTAGGAGAATATCTTTGTGACCTTGTTAGTAGGCCAAAAAACACTTCTTAATCCAGACATAGGAAACAGTTAATATGAGCTAAAAGTTGGCCAGGTAGTTATTAAAGTCCAATAGAACTTCTATTCATTCAAAGATATCATTAAACAAATTAGGAAACACCCTTAGAGTAAGAAAAGATAATTGCAGTGTTTAGTTCCAGAAAATTATTAGTATCTATAACATGAAGAATTACTATGAATCGGACTGGAGAGATGGTACAGGGGTTAAGAGCACTGTCTGCTCCTGTAGAGGACCTAGGTTCGGTTCCCAGGACCCACATTGGTAGCTAATAACTGTCAGTAATTTCAATTCCAGGGGAGCTGATATTCTTTTCTGGCCCCCATGGGCACTAAAATAAATAGGAAAAATAATTACTATGAAAAAAAGAAAAAGACAGTCATTCCTACAGAAAAAAGAGCAAAATGTTTATATAGGTATTTCATAAAAGTGGATATTCAAATGGCAAATACGTGTATGCTCAATTTGATTTGTTTTTCCAAGTTCTTTGATTGGAAGCTTATATCCTTGTAGATATTTCTCTTTTTCTGGTGAAAGTGCTTAACACTGTAGACACCCATCTAAGTATTACATTACCTTTACCACACAAATTTTGAAATACTGTGTTTTAATTGTTTACAAGTTCAAACTATTTTAAAATCTTCTGGATTTTTCTTTGAAAGAAATATTTGTATTTGAAAAAAATTACTATATTTGTTAAATTATGACAGGAAAATACCATTACTATGTACATGCATAGAATTTTGCCGTTGCAGAGAGTGATTGGTTTTAGCCTTATATTGGGGGCAAGTGAGAATTAACAGCTAAGGAGCAGGTGTGGTCATTGGATATAAAATTACAAAGAGGAAACATCAGGGATAGTAGCTAAACTGACCTAAAGACAGCACTTGGTGTCAGGCATTACCTTGAGAGGTGGAGGATTCAGTCAAATCAGGATGATTGGATACTGAAGGCAGAATAGTTCTTGTTAAACTGACTTAACAGTGTTCTTTGCTAAGACTGAATTTATCAAATGCCCACATGCGTCAATGAGAAACTTCAGGAGGATGACTGATGTTTGATTAGCTAGATACATAATCTTTATCAGAAGGAGATTTTTAAATTTAAAAATATGTGAGGATTTTCCACATATCCTGATACTGGTTCCTAATTTAATTGTGCAGAGATCACAGAAGATGCTTTGCATCGATTACAACTTTTTAGACTTGCTTAGAATTATTTTACAGCTTAGCATGTAGTCTTATCTTGTGATTGTTCCATAGCACTTGAATGTTTATTTCCCTGATGAGTTTTGTATCCTCTAGGTCAAGAATTTTAAGAGTATCTTTCAATATTCTATACCCTTATGGAGTTGCTTTTTCTGTGTGGAGTAATATTGCTTCAATATTTTGCATGTTAATAGCTAAACAAATGATACCCACATCAGAACTTAATTAATCATGGTGTATGGTTAAGTGGACATGTGTATGTGTATGTCCTCCTTTCTCTCTGTGATCTTCCTCTGAGGATACCATTATATACTACACAACTTAAATGTTTTAAATCTTTATGCATGTGCATATGTTTATATAAACATAAGAAATACATGCAGGCATGAAATTATCAATTTCATGATTTAAAGATGTAGCCTAAGGGAAAATAGAGATGGCTAATATTTTACTTAAAGGACTTTCTTGGGCTAGGTAGATGGCTCGGTGGACAAGAGCATCCACTGCTCTTGCAGAGGACTTGAGTTTGCACATGTAGAAGCTCAGAGTTGCCTGTAAGTTTAGCTCCAGGGAACTTGATGCACTCTTCTGGCCTCCATGGGTACCTGCGTACAAATGTTATACACCCACACACACACAGACAGAAACAAAAATAAAAATTAAATAATCTTTAAAAGTTCAATTGCATGTTGCTAAAACTTAGTCAAATGTTAATATATTTTTGTTTTATTTTCCTGCTTCCTACTTTTAAATTATTTTACTACCTTGTTTGTTACACTACTCCCTAACTTACATAATTTATGTAATTGTTAATTCTTCCATTTTATAGGATGAATCTTCAAGAGGAATTGGATGAACTTAAAGTACATACGTCTGTTGATAAAGCAACAATACAAGAATTGAATAGGTGCATGGCAGAGAAGAGAGAAGGTAGTTTTTAATGAAAATAAATCTTTAACACTGATATTAAATTATCCAGCTTTTGATGTTTTAATGTCAGTTTCAGAATCTTACATACTTTCTTCCTTTTTCAATCACTTATTCATTTACTTAATTAAATTTTTATGAGACAATTACATAGTGAACCCTTGAAAATCCCACTTTGGACAGGTCTTACAATTTCTTAAAAATTCTAAATAGGGGGAGGGGCTGGAGATGACTTGGGGTTAAGAGCACTGGCAGTTCTTGCAATAAGACCTGGTTCAATTCCTAGCACCCATACAGCTAACAACCATCTGTGACTCCATTTCCTGGGGGGTCCTACACTCTCTTCTGAGCTCCATGAGTATTGTACGACACAGGTGCATTTACACACATGCAGGCAATATGCTCATACACATAAAGTAAAAATAAAAAATAAAACATTAAAACATTTTTAAATAGAGACAAATTGAGATAGCTCAGTGGGGAAAGTAGATGCTGTAAAAACCTGATGACCTGAATTCAATCCTAGAACCTCCATAAAAGTAGAAGGAGAGAACTGGTTCTACAAAGCTATCCTCTGACCTCCACACATTACCATGGTCCACACGTGCTGGCACCTACACAATATATACACAAACACAAGAATTAACTTAACTTAAACAATTTAAAATAAATATTTGATAAGTATAAAGGGTATTTTTTATTGTTCATTGACAAAGTTTTCCTCATTATGCCTTTGCACAATTATATATTTATATTTAATATGAGTTACTCATTTATGTTTTCCTTTGCTGTTACAAGGTTTTGAAGGTACTTTATACAATTTAATGGAGTCATAATCTTATACCTAGAGGAAACGTGGATAATTTCAAATGTGAGACCAACGTGACCTATTCCATATTCCCTAATAGGGAATGCATTGCTGTTCTAATTGTAAAATTGTTCCTTTGTTTAAAACAAGCATAACTTTATTTACTGTGGAACTTAAAAATTTCATTAGAAAAAAGCAATAAGTTAAAAAGACTCATTCCTAACCTCTGCCATGTAATTAATTGTTAACCATTTATACCTAACACTCATTCTTAAACTTCTGGCTTTTGTTTCAGCTATTGTTGTTTGACTGGTTCTTACCTAGGTCATTATCATTTATCAAAACCAGTATTTTAACACTTCTATTTTACACCTTTAATTTTCATCATATTTCAGACTTACTCTTTCATTGACTTCTGAAACACTGTTTTTTCTTTTCATTTTGTCTCCTACTTTTGCCAAATCTTTTTTCTCTCATTCACTGAAACAGTTTCTCATTTCCTATCAGAATCCCTAAACTCTCAATGGTTTACTTTTTTTTAAATGACAATAATTATTTGTAATATGCATACATAAACACTCAAGCATTAAGAATCACAAGAAGAAAGAGAAGGAAAAATTCTGAGTTCACAACTCCCAGTCAACATATCATAGACATACTTGCTTACCAATGTTTATTGTAGCATTGTTACCACAGCAAAGATATGGAACCAGTGTAGGTGTCCTGCAGTAGAGGACTGGGTAAGGGAAATATGGCATAGGTACTCAGTGGGGTTGTGTTCACTTGTAAAGGAGAATGAGAATGGAGGTAACTGCAGATAGTAATATTAAGTAAATGAGGCCAATCTTTAAAAAAGAGTTACGTGTTTTCATGCATTTTTGGTCCTTGCATATATATATATATATATATATATATATATGTGTGTGTGTGTGTGTGTGTGTGTGTGTATATATACATGTATACATATATATACATATATATACATACATATTAAATACATATATATTTAAAACTGTTTAGGGGGACAAAAGTCACCAATTTGAACAGGAATTGGTAAAATCAGAGAGGTAGGAGGTTATAGGGGGAATATGCTGACCATACAACATATACTTGTAGGAAAACTTTTAAAATCAGAAAAAAAAGATTAGATCTTAAGATAATGTGTTACTGTAATTAAAATGAAGTATAAAAGAATAACACAAATCAAGACTGGAGAGGTGACTCAGCAGTTAAGAGCATTGACTGCTCTGGCAGAGGACCCTGGTTCAATTCTCATCACCCACATGGTGACTAACAACCATGCCTAACTCCAGATCCAGGGAATCTGAGGTTCTCTTCTGACCTTCCTGGGTATTGCATGACACAAGTGCACTTACATCCCTGCAGACAATACACTCATACACATAAATTTAAAAGTTTAAAAAGAATAGCAAGAATGATGAACAGTAAAAGTTAACAGAAGAATTTAGATTAACTGTTTAATGTAATGTTGGGGCTTGGAATACAATAGCCCAATAAGTGACACTTTGACATGAGACAGAATCTTGGTGTGTAGCCCAGGCTTGCCTAGAACACAAGATTTTCCTTTCCCAATATCCAAATGCTAAGTGCTGGGTTTATCGTCTTTGTCAGCCTATATCCCCAGCTATGCCAAACAATTTGAACTAAGGTAAATTGGAGGGCCTTAGAAGCATCCTTAGAATCAAAATCTTTCTGACCTTGCCTTGCGTATTGTCTCAGGCTCAAGGAGATGTGCTATGGGAAGTTCACTTATCTGACTGTTGGAATATTTTACAAAATAAATATACATGTCTTGGGACTTCCTATCTAAAACCTTATTAACCATGGATTAGCTTATAGAAAAGAACATTAAACAATATTTGCCTATTTTCTCTAGATATTGTCTATTCCTCTGACTGCCACTTAACAGACTTGAGCATATGGAAAGACATCCTTCATTGTGCATATCACCTTTGTCCCAGACTACTGTCTGTTCTTCTGGCCTACTCACTTGTCCTAAAAATTATTTTCTGCCCCTAAAATATTACCTACAATACCATGTCCCATTTCTCTTGTTCTTTTGAAGAGCCCACCATGTGGCCCTTCTTGTAGTTTTCATACGTTGTGTGGTACACATTTTCCCCGGCAAATATTTTTCTCTTTTAGTTAAGCACATTTAGACTCTATACTTTCTTAGGGAGAGGTAGAAGTTCCTTTCATCTCCACAGTAAACCCATATGATTTAAAAAATAGAATAAAACAAGTTTCAACAACTATGAATACACCAAGTTAATAATTAAAAAGAGAAAAAAAGAGAAGAAATTCCTGAGGAAGAACATAAATCAGAAAGAATTTTAATAGTGGTATAAATGAATGCATTAAAAAATACAATATAAAAGATAACCCTCTTACAGAAGGGAGCCCATGCTCACATACTATCTGAGCAAAAGAGAAATGTGATTTTCTGACTAAGTCCTCTTGCCTCACTTTCCAAATCCTGAGGTGCTTAAACAGTAAGAGATTTAAGCAGCTAAGAGTCCATTCTTTGCTTCTTTCCACAGCCTGGGCCTAGCTAACTCAGTGTTCTTTATAAATCTTATGAAGGTGAGGAAAAAATCTTTTTAGCTAACAACCAGAGGAGAGCATTTTTAGTCATTCCACCAGTGGGTCTTGCACATAGCCAGGACCAAAAAGTTAATACAGAAATTCATTTTAAAATTAATCTTCAGTGTTTATTTTATTACCAATATTTAGCTATTATTAGCTGAATGCTCCTTGAATATAGAACTATTATCTTATTTTTAAGAATAAATATTTCACTCAGAACTATAGGAGATATTTAAATGACTAGAACAAATGAATTATATTTGCATATTATTTCTATATTGCTGAAAGTGTTGTAAATGAATTCAGCACAATGGTGTTAGGGGACTACAAAAAGAAACTTGGGAACTGATAGATTATTATCAAGGTAAATGTACTTATTCCCCAGTTGACAAATTCTACCTATTCTAGACTTTTTTATCCTTAGGAAAGTGTTCTATTTATTTCATGAATACAGAAGTTTTAATTGGGTATGTCATGTTTCAAAGACAAAAGAAATGCCTAATTCACTCTAACAAACTTGTTAGTCACTGTTTATACCAAGAGGATTTTTCCTCTACAGAGAATAACATTGTTTTCTTTTTCCTTTTTTGATAAATCAAAGTTTTGCACTGACCTACAGCAGTCAAGCTTACTTTAAAGCAAAATCATCTCAGGCTAACACAGAGAGGCATCTTTTTTAGCTTTATGGGTTCTTTTTTTTTGCTCTTTGTTTTGTTCTTTAAAAAATAATTCAGTAAAAAATGATAACTTTGCCACTGCAGTTTAACTCACAAGAACAGTTATTTGTTGGTTTGAGGGAATTTCAGTTTTAATATTGATGAAAATCTATGGCTTTTTGCTTAACTTTGATAAATTACTTGCAGATTTTTGCTTAGCTGAAAAGGTTTTGCTAATCAGTTGTATAGTCAACATGGGAGTGATTGGTGAAACTACTCCAGCCATGTATGTGAGTTTTGGTTTGTTAAGAAGCCACAGTCTTTCCAGGAATGTGATTTTCATGGTTTACCCTGCCCAGTGCATTACTTTCTCTTGAACAAAAGGTTTTCCTTGGGGATGTTACAGTTTCAGTCTCCTCTAATTCTGTTACTGTTTGCTTTGTTCAGCAATCACTCTGATCCTCCTGGCAGGGAACAAGATCAGCAGAACAAAACTAGTAGTGACTATAGATAAAAAGGCCATGAATTCTGCTTTTAAGGCAAAGGGGAAATAGTCCACAAAAGAATGAAAATGGGAATAAAAGTACAGCATTGTTAACCTGCAGCTCTATTGTACTTCTGGAAATCTTAATGCTGCAGAAAAGAAGTGATACTACAAAGACAGATAATTATGTGACTGAGAATCTTGAAAAAGGTCACCATTTAATTCTTGGCCAGATACTTGACAAGAAAATAGACTAGATTATTCATAATTGAAAAACCAAAAAATCCTTTCCCTTTAAAATGACAGGACCATGTTTCGGCAAAATATGATGTTCCATAATATATTATTTATTCTCTGCCAGAACACCTCTTTAGATACCATGAAGATGCTGGGGTCAAGAAGAGTGCTTCAGAGAAGAATGAGAAAGAAATATCAGAGCGGACATTACAGAAGGTAGTCTAATCTTTAAGATATTGAGCTGAGCAAGTTAAATCTGAATTTTAACATAAAGGATTATATTTTAAAACGAGGGCTCATGAACGTAAAGCTTGTGTGAATCCTTAATTTAAATTCATAATTCAAAATCATTGGCTTGCCAAAATGGGATAAAAAAAATCAATGGTAGTGAATTAAATGTGTAAACATTTGTGCTATTGTTGACATAGATTAAAAATACTTCATAGATGAACTGGAGAAAATGAAATGAACAGAAGTTAATCAAATGTAAACTATGTGTGCTTATTAATTATAAGTGAACACCTTATTTAAAATGGGTCAGGAGATCTGGCTATGTCACAGCAGTAATAGATTGCTCTTCTAATTTCAAGCTTTACCACAATAAAAATGGTAGTATCTTTATGATTTAACTTGAAAATATACCTGACTTAGGTGATTATGGGTAAATTTTTTATCCTATGATTTAGTTGTTTGTTTGTTTTTCTGTGACATTGTCTTACAGTAGCCCCAACTGGCCTAGAACTCCATGTAGATCCTCCTGTCTCTGCCTCTGGAGTGCTGGTATTATATTCATGTACCACCATGCCTAACTAGCTTTCTATATTTTAATAAGATCACCCACATCAAACCTGTAGTCACAATAAAGCACATCTAGTGTTAGTAGTAAAATTCTGTTTTCAAATTTTAGCATTTATTTTAATTTTTAAAAATAAAATAATTTGTCAGATTCAATGAAGTAGTCCCAAATATACGGACACCTTTTGGTATTATTAAATATATCTTTTAAATAGTTACTCTTTGACTGTTATTTGGCTATTCTAGATTTTTTAAATAAAACTTAGATAATAATACTTAGATAAACCTGAAAATGTACTAATTCTAATATAGCTACCTTTATTTCTTCTATCTGTAGATAGACTTGCAGAGATTTCTTGTGAATTATAGCAAATAATGTGCCTTCCTAGACTTATAATACTTGCCATATGGTCCTGTAACAAAAGCTGTCATATGGTTATTACTGAATGACATATACCAAGTTAATATAATCAGATAGAAGACAGGAAATGTGCTCATTCATTTACACGAAGCAAAGTGAGAAACTGAAGTTATCTGTGCACTGTCAGCTAGGAGATCATATAGTTTATTAGCTTATCTTTGTTTTACAATATTTTGTTGCCTTACTTTGTATAAATTTTATTTGTACAGAGATACATAATACGTGACTATTTCCCCTAGAGGAAAAAGCCTAACAAAATTTACTACCATGACTACTAACATAATGGACCCAAAAATGTATTTTAAAGCCTAGAGAAAAAAAACAGCAAATATTTTCTTTGGATTTACATCAAATTAGCATACTAATTTCTAATTTTTTATATTAGGCTAATGTACTTGTATCAGTCATGTTTTAAACCCTCATGGTTAAATTTACTTATTTTAATTAATTATTTTAATTTATGTGGTATTGAGGATTAAATTTAGGGCCTCATGCATGCTGAGCAAGTGGTCCACTGCTAAGCTATTTGCCCAGCTCTCTTTATTAGTATTATCTGTTTTTACTTTTTATTTTGAGACAAGATCTCATTACGTTGCTTAGGTTGGATTTGAACTCATTCTGGTTTTGAACTTATTCTCAGGCTTATCTTGAACTTCCAGTCCTCATTTCTTGGTTTTTGCAGCTAGATTCAGAGACCTCTGGCATCAGGGCCAGCTGAATTTCCTTTTAGTATATATGTGTTCCTGTGTGTGTCTGGGAAAGGCGCAAATTTATGCTTGCGCAGGTCAGAATACATGCAACCTCTAGTCAAATCCACGTGATATTTTAGGTTTTGTTTTTATGACTTTTTTTTTTTAGAGACAAGGTCTTTTACTGGTCTAGAACTCAATGACTTGAATATCACTCAAGTAGGCTGGCTGTCTGGTCCTTGCCTCCCCATCACTAGCATTATAAGTGTGTTACCACACCCTAGCTTTTTATATGTGAGCACTTTACTGACTAAGCTGTCCTCCCTGTCCTGAAGACAAGGACATTTATTTACTATGGTCACATTGGGAAATGGAGTGGATAAAAGGGTTCTGTGACCCTCCAAGGTCCAGTATATGTGTAACTTATAAACTTTATAACTTATAAACTTATAAACTTTAGGTTTATATAGAGTGTGAGAGTTATGCATACATTAATTAGTCTAGGTCAAGGTGTGATCTCTTTCATTGTTATTTCAGCTCAGATTCATTGTCATAGAGGTAGAAAGCATTCTTTATTAAACTGTTAATCCCAGTGAATGCAGTCTCTTGCCCTCATGGATAACTGTCATCATCTGAAGGTGAAGAGTTGTCTGTCCCTGTGGAGTTTTGCTATTTGTGGAATTCTAGGTTACTACAGAGGAATGGTTAAACACCTAACTTACCTGTTCCTTGATCCAAAGTGCAGCCCTAAAATGAGGGCACAAATGCCAGGCTTTCCTTCTGCTTTTAGTTATCTTGTGGAATCAAGCAAAGAATTTGTACATCTTAGCAAAAGTAGTTGCATTGTTTTAAATATGTTTATAAATCTATTTTGAAAAATTGTAAAATGTTATAAAGAATAATTCTTGTTACTTATTTTTCAAGATCTAAATCAAAATCACTTTTTCCATAAAATTTTTGTAATGAAGAAATAGAATTATTCTCTCCATGACACTCAGACTAAAGGCATTTATATTATTTCATTTACTGATTGATTTTAGATATGCAGGTGTACGTCTTTCCAAATGATGTTTGAAATACCCCAGGGTCTGAAGTCTGTGCTACCATTGATATGTCCTAGAACATGAGCATTATTTCTTGAAATAAATGGAAACATTTTATTTATATGTGACCTAGAAATTATTTTAATTTAAAATTATTAAACATTATTTTTCTGGAAATATGTATTGTATAAACTAAGGGCCCCTTGAGAGTCAAAATGGCACTTATCTAATTTAGAAAAAGAACTGTTGTAGGTTATTTTGTCTTTACTTGTTCATGTGATTACTAAGTATTAAAGAAATTCTATTTACTAATATTTTCTTCATGTGACTATTTTTAGACTTTTTCTATAAATAGTTTTTCTCTGAAAACACTTCTTTTCACAGTGAGTGGAATATGTAGCCTAAGCACTTACGATATTAGAAAACTGCCGTTTATTAACATACTCAGTTCTGTATCGTTTTGTGTATGATTTTATCTTCTTTTACCATCTGTTCTTTATTCAGCAGATGTATTATTGCATTTTTTGAATGTATTCATCTGCATCACCTTAGAATTATTTAAAAACTAAGTGCCTTAGATTGATTTTGTCCTCGTACTAAATGTAACTTTCATCAATTAGAAAGGATAATAAAAACGCAGAAAATCATGGGTTTATATTCTAAAGAGGTAAATTATTCTTTCTTGTTTAGGTCATTGAGTTGGAAAATCGGCTAAAATCTTTTGAGAAAAGGTCAAGAAAATTAAAAGAAGGAAATAAAAAATTAAAGGAAGAAAATGATTTCTTAAAGTCCGACTTAAAACAGCATGAAGAGGCTGCAGAGACCAGAGAGAAAGAGTTAGAACGCCTACTAAAGGCAAGTGAAGATGCGGAAAAAGACAAAGTTGAGTTTCAGGTAAAGATTGCAGATCTAGAGAGGGAAGTCTCTTCCCTGAGGAGGCAAGTGGCAGAAGCTAGGGCTTTTAGAAATGAAAACGAAAAGGTGGAGAATCCAGGGGACAAACTGCACCATCCAGCTGACAAAGCTAAATCTGAGATGGTTACCACAGATATGAGACATGGACAATATGATTGTAAGACAACCACCACCAAGGTTAAATTTAAACCCGCCAAGAAAAAGTTCTCTGCGGGTCGCCACCACACTGTTCTCAATCACTCCATCAAGGTTATGAGCCACGTATTTGAGAACCTCAGCAAGGACGGCTGGGAGGATGTAAGTGAAAGCAGGTAAGGCTCTCATTAACTTAGCTCTGTGGTGGGGACACTGTGCATATGTAAAACACTGGCAAATGGAGATTGAATTTCAACTACTGTCGATTTGGTATTCAGAAAAAATACTGTCAGATCCTTTGAAATATCTTGGGAGGTCTTGTTCAGAGCTTATTGACTGAAATTTGCATGCAAAATTAGCCACAACTGCATGAGTATTTGAATAGGTGCCAGGAAACCCAAAAGAAGGCAATGCTTGATTTCTTCCAGTGATGCTATTTTCATGCAGTCATGAGGCTTGAAATTGACAGTTTGGCAGGTTGATTTAATTTGCTGGCCCTTTGCATATTCACCACTGACAGCTAAGGATTCCCAGGCAAGCCTACTAAGTCGGTTTAGTTATCTTGTGACATGCCAACCTGGGAGGAGAAACATTTTTCTCCCTTAATTTAGTTAAATAAATTTTGAATGACCCATTTCAGTTTGTTACCAGATGTCTACAAGCTGTTTAACATCCTTTAAATTAAGAACCATCTTCACTAATTATTTCATGTATGTATTATGCAAAGTCATTGTACTAACTTTAATTGAATTATAGTTAAAAATTATTTCTTTAAGAGATATAAGATTCCTCTTCTTAAGTTGTTTAATCCCTAGCAAATATCAACTGGAGAATACTAAAAGTCTACATAGTTCTTTCTCTTATCCCTGGCAGTACATACATATACACAGTGAAATCAGAAAGGCAAGTGAATGATGGGACACCTATTTCTTGTACCTAGGAAGTAAGGAAGTTCATTGTTGTCAGAGTTGCTACCAAATTGTCCACTTTGCCACAGTTTGAAAAATTCTGGCTTTCTGCATGTCATTCCTTCCTTCTAGGTATAGAGTGGCACTCTTTGTGGAGTTAGGGTCTTCTAGTATTGCATATAATAGGTGGGGTCTTTTCATTATGGTCCATGCTTTCACAAAAAGGCATAGGTTTTCCTCCCGGGATCAGTTTCTATTAGTTTCCTTGGTTGAAAAAGAGGAATTCTAGTTTACATCATTTGTTTTGGGTAAAATAAAAGGTAAGAGACAGGAAGGTAAGAGAGAGTCAAGAACCAAGAGACCTTGGTTCTAAGGCTGTTTCTTAGCTTTCCAATACTCTTTATTTCAAAGCATACCAAAATACCATAGTGTGGAGTATTCTGTTCTGAGCCCCAGAAATTGTTCACATACTATAATCATAGAAAGGTCTTCTAAAACTTTCAAAGCTCATTACACACCAGAACAACTGTATTACAACTTTTGAGGTAGAATAGAACATCAGTTTTATTTGAAGTTGATTACAATGTACAGGTAAGTTTGAGAAACATGAGTAAAGAAACTCAAATAGCATATTTATGGGCCAATGAAATGGTTCAGTGGGTACACAGGCCTGCTACCAAACCTGATAACCTGTGTTTGAACCCTGGGATTCTCATGGTGACAGAAGAGAAGCAGTTCTCTCAAATTGTCCTCTGATCTCCACATATGTGTCACAGAACAATTGTGCACATGTGTATGGACACATATGCACAGAAGAAGAAGAAAGAAGAAAGAAGAAGAAGAAGAGGAGGAGGAGGAGGAGGAGGAGGGGGAGGGGGGAGGGGGAGGGGGAAGAGGAAGAGGAAGAGGAAGAGGAAGAAGAAGAAGAAGAAGATTAAGATTTTCTTTTTAAAGTAAGGCCAGAGACTCTGTTTTCCTACTTTCTTGTAACTTTTTCTCAGCTTCTTCCCTGGTATCAAAAGAAGTTGGAAGCAAAATACTATTTAACTTAAGACCCACTAAACATTTATTTGTATCTTCAAGGAAATTGTGGTTTCAACTGCAAATTATATCTCAGCTATATGGTACCTCTGTACTGTTCAAAATATATTGGTATAGATTATCTATGTGTGTCTGTGTATATTGATAAATACATAAGAATTAGGTAATATATTCAGTTCTAATTTCATCATCTCACTGCATGTGCACAAAGCTACATGTTTTGGAAATATATGAGTATATTTTTATACATAAGAATATCACTTTAGCTTGCTTAGGAGTGAAATTCATTTTATACAATGAGGTTATTGTATTTGTTCCCTGGCACAACAGACTTGGGAATCATTTAGCTGCTAAGAATTCTCAATGTAGTGTAAGCTCACAGACTTCAGAAAATTATATTTCTTTTAATTTTTTATAATAATATCATTATTTGGATACTGAGAAAAATTGAACTTTGTATATACACTAGTGACAGTCTGATGCCTGATGGAGGACTTCATTCAGCTGCCATTTTGCTCTGCCTCACTAAGCATTCCACAGTGTTAATCTTCCATATTAGCTTGGAGGGTATATTTGGATGAAATTAAGTTTTAAATCAATGAGCTTGATTAACAGGCATTGTCTTCTAGAATGGGAGTGGGTCTGATGCACTCAGATTAAGGGCTGAGTGGAACAGAGTCATATATGGAGCTTCCGAGAAGTATGACCGAAATTGCTTTACTTGCCAGCTCTTTTAGTTAACAACTCTTTTCTTTTGAGACAGTTTGGTATAGCTTAGAGGAGTAGCAGATATTTTTTTCATTTTTTTGAGAGAAGGTCTCATGTATCCCAAGCACAAAATCTTGATCCTCCTGCCTCTTCCTCCCAAGTGCTTAGATTTTTTTTTAATTCCATGTAAATTCTTCATCAAAATTAAGAATAAAGAATGCACACAGAGGAATTAATTCTCTAGTAATTTCTTTGGATTTCATGTATTGTGTCAACTCTTCTGGAATCCCGCCTGCAGATATTCAGAGTGGAGCTGAAGCATCACTTCCCACCAGTATGTGCCTGCTGCTATTTGAACTGTAATCACACCATTGATACTCCTAGATCTCCAACCTACACTGCCCATTGAGCTTCCTAGCCTCCACAGTCACATGATCCCAGCTCCTGAAAATATATGCATTGTGCATTTAGTCTATTGATTTTGTCTCTGGAAAATCTAAAGTAATGTACCTCACTATCTTTTATCTTTTCCCTCAAAAATTTGTGAAGTTTGAGATTAATGTTGAAGAGTAAGCACGTGAAGTACCCATTGACCTATAAAAACCTAAAAGGAAAAAAATGAAAGATGGTTTACCGGGAGTTTCTGTTGTGAGGTAGTTATGTGGGCCTACTGAAACAAGTTCATCTCTGTCATGGACAGAGTTGCCTGATACAACTGGTACGTCTGGTTTATGTAACAGAACAATAAACAAACTGCTAGCTCTGGCAGTAGAGGCAGAAGCTTTGCATGAGCCCAAGGAAATTGACTTCTCTTAGTAAAACTCATATGACTACTGTCAAAGTTTAATATTAAATAGAAGCCAAATCCAACCCCAGTATGCCAAGATTCTTCAGAGGAGCCAGCAGCCCCTTAGCATCTGGTCAGTTATATTGAACTTCAAGTTCCATCATAGAGGTGGCATAAGTTTGTTTTCATGAAAACAGATAACTGTTTTGTACATGTATTTTTCCATTGAACTTCACAAATACCCCCATTCTTAGGACTTGCACAATGGTCCATCTATGTATATTCTTAATGACATCTTACATAACATTATACAGATTAAAGACATATTTTATGGTAAATGATATGTAGTAATGAAGTATACCAGGAAATTTACTAATCTTACCACATTTTCCATTATAAAATAGCAACTATTTGAGGCTTAATTATTGTGGCCAACTAGAAGACATCAACTAGAATGTATGTCATAATGTGTTAGTTTTTTTTTTTATTTTATTGAAAACAGTGCCTAAATATGAGACTAAAGACACAGGTTAAAGTGGCCTCTGTTATTATTTAACCAAATAACCCACTGGGGATTTGCTTTTCATTATTATAAACTTGAGCTTAGTAGATTTCAGGGACCTGTTATCCAAAGTGGAAAAACTTTTACTAGAGAATATCACTACTGTCCGGAGAGGTGGTAGCTAAATTGTACCTTGGTCATTTAGCTCCTTATTCTACTGCCCTAACAGCAAAGGGAGACACTAAGCCAGATCAATTACCCCAGTTGCAATGGAATTAGGACCAAGTCTGGAAATCAGAAGATTCACTGTTCCTGGACCTACTCTTGTGTCTAGCTGTTATCTATCTTTATTGCCCTTGGCAGCAAAATCTGAAAACATTGCTATATTCATTGTTTCAAATTCTTTTTATCCCTTCACCATCCCTACAGCATAATTTTTCCTTGTTATAATCACATTGCCAAAAGTGAAGGACAATTTTCAACCTTGCCTTACTTGACCTCAGAGTCTTTCAGAAGAGCTGACTTGTACATTTTACCATCCTACACTTTAAAAATTTTTATTTATTTTTATTTTATGTGTATGATGCTTTCCTGCATATATGTATTTACCATATGTGTGAAATGTCTGTGGATGCCAGGAGAGGGTGTCAGATCCCCTGTAACTGAAGCAACTGACAGTTGTTAGCTATCATGTGGGTGCTGGGAATTGAACCTAGGTCCTCTGCAAGAGCAGCCAGTGCTCTTATATGCTGAACCATCTTTTTAAACTGCCCCCAGGCCATACCACACCTTTTATGCTGTGATCACTGACCTTCAGCCACAGTACCACTGCTGCTGTTGGACCACAGTGCCACTGCTGACGTTGACCCGCAGTGCCACTGCTGCTGTTGACCCGCAGTGCCACTGCTGCTGTTGACCCACAGTGCCACTGCTGCTGTTGGACCACAGTGCCACTGCTGCTGTTGACCCACAGTGCCACTGCTGCTGTTGACCCACAGTGCCACTGCTGCTGTTGACCCACAGTGCCACTGCTGCTGTTGGACCACAGTGCCACTGCTGCTGTTGACCCACAGTGCCACTGCTGCTGTTGACCCACAGTGCCACTGCTGCTGTTGACCCACAGTGCCACTGCTGCTGTTGACCCACAGTGCCACTGCTGCTGTTGACCCACAGTGCCACTGCTGCTGTTGACCCACAGTGCCACTGCTGCTGTTGGACCACAGTGCCACTGCTGCTGTTGACCCACAGTGCCACTGCTGCTGTTGGACCACAGTGCCGTCCCTGATGTTCAGCCATAGCACTGTCCCTGGACTGAACCGTAGCATCATTTACTCTTTTCCCCTCATATCTTTGTGTTGAAAAGCTCCAATCTTTGTATATCTAATTTGTTTTCTGGTACATAGCTTTGTGATTCCATAATATTTTCTAACACAATCCTTCAGTTTTAAATTAATGTTGTTATTGCAGACACCCAAAAGTTTATATATATAGAGAGAGTAGTCCTCACTCTGGAATTTAAGATTTGTTAGGCTAACAGCTTAACATCATACTTTGATGTCTAATGGCCTAATCCATATTTCTTTGCTTACCCACACAAAATCCCTTCTCAAATAATGTTAATTCTCCCCCTTACTCCGAACAGACACTGCAATCATCTTTTATTCTAGTCTTTCATTCCCACTTGTAAAAACATTCAGAGATCACCCTTAACCACTCATGTTGCTATAACTCTGACAGAGATTTCATCATTTGCCTAGTTTTCTGACCAGGGCTTTTCCTAACCAGTTTCTCTACCCACAGTGGGCTGCGGCTTCTTTCTAGTGAACAGTTACTTCTACTAGCATTTTCTCCATGGAATGCATTTTCCTAGTCATCTGCATATGTATGTTGCTTACTCCCCCTCCTCTAACATGGCTCTGATTTTATAAAGGCCAGTCCATTTCACACATCAACTTTGTCCTCACTATACCACCTGTGGACTTTATATCTCTTCCTCTTCCTTGGCTTACCGCCCCGGCCCGACCCAGTGGTACTTATTACCTTATAATACACTATGTAACATTTTAAATATATTGTGTTTGTTGTCTCTTACTTCCGTGGCTAGAATATAAGTTTTCTGAGGAAAGAAATATTGTAAAATTTGCTTATCATCTTATATACATGGGACATTGTAAGCATACAGTATTCCTTTTTTGAAAATGAGTAAATGAAAGAAAAATAAGTAAAGTGATATACTCTGCAAAGCCACACTCCCTCAAAGGGACCTTTCCAATTAACTGGATCACTAAAATATATCATAAACATAATGATGTTGTACAGCACTAACTTCCAAACCAGAGCCGCCGTCTGCATGAATTTACTGTATGTGGGGAGGATGGGGTCATGAGACCCTAACATCCGGACATTCCTCCCAGGCATTTGTATGCAGTCGTGCCCTAATTGCATATTGCCTCTGGGGGGACTAGAGTATATAACTAGGGAAGTCCAGAAGGGACACCACCTATGTAGCCATTTATGCTGAGTGCCCACTTTCCAGTGTGGTTCCTGTAAGGCCACCCATGATCCATCCTGTAACCCTCACCCATTGCTCTGTAAGTAAACCTAGAGAACTCATTGGTTCCCCTGGGTGAATTTTAGTGGAAGTGAACTTTGGTTTGTCATTGGGACCTTGTAGCATTGGGGGGCGGGAGTGGGGGGATCTTGTGGAGAAGAATAGCTGTTACTCTCTCCTGGGAGAAAATTCTTGTAACAGATGATTGTGCCACTTTCCTAATTTTAGACATTACACGTTGAATTCCTTCTAAGATTTGGATCAACAGAAGGGAAGAATATAAATAGGGCTAACAACACTAATAGAATAAGCAAGCATATTGATCCTTCTGCTATGCCTTTCAAGTTACTGAAAGAACTTGTAGATTTGATCAATATCTATTCTGATGTTAAAAAAGAAAGAATTTTTAAAAATCAAACCTAAGTAAGGCCTGGACATTATAAAAGAAGTTTCATAAATGTTTCTTCTGAAAGAACTGGGGTTTGGGAGATGGCCCAGATAGGAAAGTGACAGCCACACAAGTATGAGGATCTGAGTTCCTACCCCCAGCATGCATATAAAAGGCAGGCATGTTGGCATACTTCTATGACTCTGTCCCAGGGGGTGGGGGAGGTGGAGTTGCAGGTGGAGACAGGTGAATCCTGTTGGCACACTTCTGTGACTCTGTCCCCAGGAGATGGAGTTGCAGGTAAAGACGGATGGATCCTAAAGCTCACTGGCCACACAGCTTATCCAGCTGGTAAGATCTGTGCTCAGTGAGAAACTGCCTCAAAAATTAAGGTAGAATACAATTGAGGAAGACACAGGATATCGACCTTCGACCTCCAACTGCACTGTCACACAGACATGTACACACATGCATGCACACATGTACACACAGAGAATTGATTTCTGAAAGTCTACATGAGTTATCCAAGGGAAATATCAGGCCTTGCATATGTTAAGCAAGTGCTCTACCTCTGCACCTGATACCCAGCCCACATTGTATATCTTTTAAAGACATAATTACATGAAATTACAGTAACCTGAATCCCAACCAAACATGTTTTTATTGAGTTTGTTGCTAAAATGGTATTGAAAGAATGGAAAGTACAATAGTTTACGATATGAGAGGTAGGAAATGCTTTATAATATAGAATCTACACTCCCCAAAACCTGAATAGACTAGAAAGATACAGCAATGCAACAAGACGACCAAAGTAAACATGCAAACTGTCCCACTGCACAGAGGGAGAAGTGTTCCGTTTTCATAATGGTCTGTCTATATGTAAAATACATTAGGAGACTCCCATAAATATTATATGGGTCTATGTTCTAGTGCAGATGCCAGAAAAACTTACACAATTTAAATCTCTATCCACCTGAAGTTCTACCAAGGGTCACCCATAATTTAAAATTCTTAGAATGTGAATTTGGATTCTTGGCATGTTGCGTCATCAGGATAAGCACATTCAAGAGTGACCAAGACAGAGAACCATCTCAAAATCATCTATATTAGGAAAATCTGAACAAGATATTCAAGTTTTTCTTAAAGATGTGTCAAGGATATATATCTACCTTAAAGTAAATTAAAATACCGGGTATGTGAACAAGAGACTTATATGTTCTCCTCAGCCTCAAAACTTTTGGTTTCTTTTCATCTTTCATGGCTGAATATTTATTCACCATGTTCTGTGTTACGTTTTCACACCAGTCCGTGATGTACTTTGAATGTATTCCTCCCATTCTCCCCTTCCCTTTTCATCTCTCTTCTATCCTAGTAGTGCCCTTTGTTCCCCTAGACAGTCTCATGAATAATTTCATATATATATACTTGTGTACACCCATGTAACATCTAGAAGCCACAAGTAAGAGAAAATGTCATAGTTCTCTTTCTGAAACTGACTTATCTCTTAATATGATTATCTCCTGTTGCATCCATTTTCTTATAAGTGATATCAATTCTTCATGGTTAAAAAAATCCATTCTATCTGTTTATTACATTTACATATACATTTTCTTTATCCATTCTTGTGTTGATAGACTCTTAGTTTGGTTCTATAGCTTAGCTACTGTCAATAATGCTGCAATACATATTGATGGGCAAGTATTTCTCTGGTATGTTAACTTGAAGTTCTTTGGAAAAATACACAGAAGAGGTAGGATCATGTGGCAGATCTAGTTAATGTTTTTTAGGACCTTCCATATTAATTTCCACAATGGTTGGAAGAGTTTGCATTTCTACCGCAGTGTATGAGGGTTCCCTTTTCTCCACATCTTTGTCACCATTATTGTTACTTGTTTTTTTAATGACTCCCATTCTGACTAGAGTGAGATGAAATCTCAATGTAGTTTGAATTTGCATGTCTTGGATGGCTAGTACGTCAACCTCAAAGTTTCTGATCTCTCATTGCTTTTATTTATTTATTTTTGAACAAATTGCTATTAGTGTACTGTATATTCTATTTATTGTTATTTGGTCCCCATTTCCAGATTCTTTCTGTGATACAGGTTACATGAAGGCAGCGTTTGCAGGTTGTGTCTCCCCCTCCCGTTTTATTCATTTACTACTTTAACCCCGGTGTTTAAAAAGTGTCTGGTTCATAGTGTTTAACAAATGCCTTCTGAATGATGAATAGCTATAAGAATGGAAAGCTCAAGGGATTAATATTTTATTTCTGATGGGGAAAACTTTTTGTTAGAAAAATTAACTTTTGTATGTTCTGGCTCAGAAACTGGTGCATGCTCAAACTCTGGATGTGTTAAACATACGCTTCCTGAGTGAACACATGGTATACATATCGTAGACATTGTACAAATAGGAATTTGATAGTAGTTATCTGTTTTCATGATGAAATTCTTTAATAAGTTTAAGTGAATTTCTCTTTTAACATTGAGAACTAGTAAATGCTCAAGATAAACTTAAAGCTCTTCATGTCATCTATGGCACAATATTACTTGGTCTTAAAGTTTAAAGAAGTGCATAGTCTTCTTGGGTTTTGTATAATCATTTTCCCTCATATTTTTTTCAAAGCACTGATTCTGAAACACAGACCTCACAAAATTTGGGAACCATTATTGTGGAAACATCCCAGAAAATAAGCCCTGTAGAAGATGGCAGAGACCAGAAAGACAGTTATCAAACAGAAGATGGTCAAGCGCAAGGCACAGAAGTACAAACATATTCACATAAGGATGGCAAGACCCCAAAGGTAGACAAGTCAGTTTTCCTTAGTTTAAACTATGTCTTTAAATTTTATCTCAAGCTCTGTAACTTTGCCATTTGTTACATTTAAATCCTTAAAAATTAAGTCTGCTTTAAAGTACTATTATTATATTAAAAACACTCCATTTAGAGACTGGAAAGATTGCTCAGTTATTAAGAAAACTGGGTGCTCTTGCAGAGGACCTGGGTTCAGTTCCCAGCACCCACAAAGCAGCTAACAACTGTCTTCAACCCTAGTTCCAAATGGTTTGATGACCTCTTCTGGCCTCTGTGGGCATTGCCTGTATGTGTTACATTTACATACATGCAGGTAAAATACTCATACACAGAAAATAATTTTATTTTGTCTTTTGAGACAGGGTCTTTCTGTAGCCTCAGCTGGCCTGGAACTCACTATGTAGACCAGGCTGGCCTTGATCTCACAGAAATCCACCTGCCTCTGCCTCCCATGTGCTGGGATTAAAGGCATGTGCCCCCAGGCCCAGCTATAGCTAAGTTCTGATAAAAGATTTAAAGTACCTACTTTTGAAGCATTTTAAATAACAATTTACTATATTTACATAGAATAAAATGAAAATAAATACTATGCTTATAAATCTTATGATATTTATAATCTCAGTCAAAGAAAAGGAAAGGCGAAAAACCTTGCAATAAACTCATTATTATAATATTTGTAAGTATATGAAATATTCCAAATGAAATTTCTGCTTTTATGTTAGCTTTCAGTAATTTGTTCTATGTTCCTGTTGACTAATGATAAATAGGTATGTTTTACAGAAATTATTATTTCTAAGAAGAATTAAGAATATTAGGTCAGCCTGGTTTACATAGTGAGAGACCGCATTTTAAAAATAATAATTAAAAAAAGAACATTGATTCTAATTTGTGCTGCCCATCTACTCTTGGGTATGTGGCCATCTGCTGGAGTATGGTCAGTCTATCCTTCTAAAAGAAGACTGACTCTTCCTGAGAAAAGTTGAGGAGACATGAGTCTTATCAAAATATATTATATGAAATTCTTAAAGAACTCATAAAGAATGAGGAAGTAAAAAAGTTTTTTTGTTTTTACTATTTTGATACATTGACTAATTGTGGGATTCCTCTGTTAATCACAATCTGCTGCATAACAAAACTTCTCTGGTGATAATTGAGAGATGCATTCATCCTATGTGTAGGGGTTATATTGAAGTTGTATCACTTAGGGTTAAGTGACTCACAGACACTTATTATCTGTGTTATGATTGCCTATTTTCTTAAGTTGCAATTTGGCATATGCAGCTTAATGAGTCTGTTAATAAAAGCAGCTCAAAAACTTCATTCACATACTAAGCAAAAACAAAGTATTTTGATTAAATTTATGATGTTGATAGAAAATAAATGGCCAGACTGTCACTGATATATTCAGAAAATATTAGAATCCATCACTAACCCTAGAATAACTATTATCTTGACTTTAATTCAGTCACTTCCTTTTCTTTCTAATTTTACCTTCCTCTTTAAGGTTATCATTGATTTTGCTGTTTTGAACTTGATGAAATCTATCATAAGAAGTTATGTGTTTGCCTTCTTTTGTTCACTGTTACACAGAGCTCATTATTTCCCTATCTGAATATACCACACTTTCTTAATTCTGTTGTTGGAATTTGAAATATTTCTACTTGGATTTCCTGCAAATGATCTTGCAATAAATATTCTTGTACATTTTTTTGTTGCATAAGTGTGGTCAATTCTATAACAAAAGCAGAAGTGAATTACTGCACCATAGTTGATACATTTCTAAGATTCTGGTTGATAATTTTCATTTTTCAAAATATGGTTCTATTTCATGGCACCCACCAGCAGGTTATAGAAATCTCATGAACACTTGGTATATTAGACTTTCCCATTTCAGCCACTTCTCTGTGTATACTGAGGTAAGCTGTTTAAGTTGCTGTGATTATTAAGATGGAGTCCTTTTTTGTGGTTGTTGACCATTTGGAATTCTTTAGTAAATTGCCATTTTATAAATGAGTTATATACATGTTTTGTATATGGGATATTCTGGGTATAGGATTTTGTTGACTGTTGTACCCATCTTTTCCTACTCCAGAGTAATTTTTGCATTTGTAATGGAGTCTTTAAAAGAAGATAGCATATTAATTCTAATGTGTTCCAGTTTATGATTTTCCCCTTTATGAAGAGCACTTTTGTATTTTCTGTATAATCTTTCCATATCCCTATCTTAGTTATATTTTTACATTGCTGCCTCTGCTCTCTTTTCTAACTTACTGTTTTGATTTTCATAGTATTGGCGCTGATAGTTTTCATGTGCTGTAAGGTAGGAATTAGGTCTTACATTTCTCCCCATGTGCTCAGTAGTGCCACAGTTATCATGAACTACCCCACTATGTCTAACACTTTCTCCTTTATAAATCAGATTGCATCATTTACATGTGGTTACATTTCTATGCTTTTTCTTATATTTAACTCTACTAGTAGTGTCTTACTACTGCTTAAATTTCATGGACTCTGGATTGCTAGTAGAACCTCCCCCGCCCCCCGCCCTCTGGCTTTTCAACATTTTCTTCATTATTATTGTTCCTTTACTCTTTACAATGAATTTAGTATCATATATGTTTAACCAAAAGTCTTCTGTGGATTCCAGTAGTGACTATATTCAAGTAAACTAATATAAACCACTTGAAAGTTGGAAGAAAAATAAGCAAACGAGATCGCAACTGCAGGACTTGAGATCCAACATTCTATTGAGTTCCCAGTCTTAATTTTGCTGCATATGTACTGGCCTTAATGCTGAGAAACCTGCAACCTGTAAACTTCAATAGATGATAAAAGTCCTCAATTAAAACATGCTCTTTCTAGCCAGAGGGTCAGGAAAGGGCTAGCCTAGCAAGCTAGAAAACTTTACATAATAACTGCCCCATTCCAGCAAAATATAATGGAAAAAATATAGCCCTACCTATACCTCTATCATTAAAGGCCTAGCAGGAACATGAGACTTTCCTATTCTCTATAAGGAGCAATCGATCACCTCTCCTCCTTCCATTGCAGTAAAGTTCAAGAAGACTCATAGGAAAGCTAATGTTACTGACTCCCTCTTCTTCATTTTACTGGAGGCCACAAAGGAGCCCTGGACATTGTTTTCTATCCAAGAGAACAGAGATATCCCTTCCCTATCAGGATGATTTCATAAGCCAAGCACAGACACGGGGACTTTCATTACCTCATACCTAACAAGCCCTCAAGCCTCCTTATGCTGTCATAGTAGGCCAAGCTAGAACACTAACAAGGCCCCTTTGGTCTCCCAACTACAGTACTATTAGCAGAGGCTCATTGGAGAGCCTGAACTTCTACCCCACAAAGCAGTAATGAGGTGCTCCTGTGGTGTCTGCAAATACTGGACTTCTACTCTCAACTTGTGTAATTGACAGTGTACCTCTTGCCTTAACAGTGTAATATGAATAGTCTGCCAAAAAAAAATGTAAATACTATCCAGAGTTTCAACACATAACACCCCAAGTATTTAGGATGCAATTGAAAATCACTCATCATATAAGAATCAACAAGATGGCAACTTTTGTAAGAAAAGACAGTCAACAAAAGACAAAAGCCTGATGATAAATGTGAAATTATATGATATGCATTTTAAACTAGTTGTCATAAGTAGTGCTCAACAAGCAATTATGGACAGGCTGAAAGCATGAGAAAAAATCGAATATGTTAATAAAGTCTCAGCAAAGAAAGATAGTAAAAGATCTAAATAATAATTTCAAAGCAGAAAATAACTTTTTTGTTTGCCTCACAAGAGTAGCATATGTTATCTCTCAAGATTGGTTTAGATATTAAAATGGATATACTGTTTCCCTACAAGAAATCAGGAAAACTTTCTTATTCACATGATGAAATGAGAGTCTAGAAGTGAATCTCCTGAGGTTTTAGCAACAAATCCTTGACAAAAATACAAAAATATTTTAGTTAAGGAAAAGTATTCCATAATGTTGATCAATTGGATATCCTTAAGCAAAAACAGGAGCCTGCATCTAAATCTCACACCTTATGTGTAGGTTAACCTGATGCTTCACTGAGATAACTCTAAAAATTTTAAAGTTGGAACTTTTGTTGGAAACTCAGGGGGAAAATCTTCAAAAATGAAGGAATTTTTAGGAGTGATAACCACAGCATGATCCATAAATGAAAGCATAAGTTAGATTTAATCAAAATTAACAACTTTTGCTCTGCAAAAAGGTCCTTCTTTGAAGTGAAAAGTCAAAATAGAAAGAATGATATACCACCTACATATCTGATAAACATTTCACATGTTCAGTTATACAAAACTTTGAAGCTGGGCCCATGCCCTTAATCTCAGCACTCCCCTCGGGAGTCAGGGGCAGGTGGATCTCTGTGAGATCCAGCCAAACCATGTCTACATAGTGAGTCCAGGCTAGCTAGGGCTGCAAGAAGACCCTGCCTGTAAAGAACTCTGAAGATTCAACTGTAAAAGGTGAAACAATCCAATTAGGAAGTGGTAAAACATGAACAGACAATCCACCAAAAAGACAGATGGATGGTGTAAGCACATGAAAGGATGTTCAGTATCACTAAGCTTAAGGGACATGCAGGTTAAGAACATTAGATGTAAACTGTTTGTTCTTGAAATAGGGTCTCTGTGAAAGTTAATTTTGTAATAAGTTGTCAGACTTTGTGAGGTGTAATTGTAATCCTGGCACTCGGGACGTGGAACTAAAAGGGTTAGGAGTTCAAGGTCACCCTACACTACAAAGGGAATTTGAGACTAGCCTGGGCTACATGGACCATATCTTTAAAAAATATCTGGATTTGAGTAGATTCTTGTTTCTTACTCATAGATTATTAAACAAAAAACCCACATTTCATTTCTGTGATTTATAGTGTTTTGTAATATAGTCCTAGGGAAAATTTTTCTTTGCAAGAGCATCATTATTTGTTAACTAATTAATTAATTAATGCATGTATTTTGAGACAGGATCTCTTTAGCCCAAGGTGACTTTTAGCTTACCATGTAACCCAGGCTGACATCAAGCTTGCAGTAATCCTCCTTCTAGATGTGAGCCACCATTCCCAGGATGACAACATTTTTAATTTGGTGAAAGAATTTGGAACAAAAGTGAACATTATGGCTTATTTTATTTTGCCTTGCTGTACTGAAATATGAAGAGAATCCCAGCCTTATTGAACACTGCTATTAGCACTGACCTTAGTTTAGATTCATTTGTCGTTAGCTTGTCAAGTTTATATTTGGTCAGGAAAAGTATCTGAGAAAATCATTGAGACTCCCAGAAAATACTCAATCCATTTTACTTTTATTTCTTTATTTACTCCTACTTTTCATTCTATCCTTTGGTTAAATTCTACTACTTTTCAATTGATTTTGTTTCTATATCCTCTTCCTGTTAGCACAACTTAAAATATATTGTACTTATTCAAATATAAATTCAAATTTGTGAGTTCTATAATTGAGGAATCATTCACAAAATTTTGTTATCTAGGCATTTTCTTTTTCTACATAAATAAATGTATTTAAGTGACATGTAAATTCATTTGACATGGACTAATAACCCATTTTTCTAAAACTTTCATATTTAGGAGAGTTCTCATTATAAGAATACCAAAAAAACTTTTCAAAAGAAGAATGGTAATATGCAAAAGAGTTCATATACAGTAGTTCCTACCAAAGGTAAGAATATAAAATAAAATTGATAATGTCTTTTAAAAATGTAATCTCATTTTCAAAATATTATAAATATTATTTTTATTTAGTTAACAGAGACAAGTACAAAAATATGCCTGCCCATAAATCAAGCAGCAGCACAATTTTATTAAGAGAACGCATTATATCCTTGCAACACCAAAACAGTATACTTCAAAATGCGAGAAAAACAGCAGAATTGTCTGTTAAAGAATACAAAGAAGTTAATGAAAAGCTCCTCCATCAACAACAACTATCAGAGCAACGATTTCAGACAAGTAGACAGACAATAAAGGTAAAGAGAATTTTAAGTCTGAATTAAAACAGCATGTGTTAACTGTTTAGATATTTTATTTTATATGTAGTTTTAGTTCATATTTGCATTAGACATATCTACAAGTTAAACAACAAATATGTGGTATTAATCTAATTCTCATCTTAAACTATATCTCATGACTCTAACTGTGAACACATATATAACAGAGTGTGGGGTCACTATAAACTAGGAAACAGTAAAATATGTCTGATTGTGCAGTCAGCAGCAATTATCTCAAGTCACATGCATAATGAACCTGAGGTACTCCTGGCAGTGCTCACCCTTGTTGCATTGCATATTTTCATTGCAACCTTGGTTCTAAACATGCAGCACCTGCAGTTTACACTGTACATGCTGTCAAAGCTGCCAACAACAGTGAATGTACCTGAAACAGTTCAGCTCAGGCTTATGTTGTATGTTGTATGTTGTCAGTAAAAAAAGTGCTCCTGCTTCACATGCTAAGTTCTCTCATGTCATAGAAGCACAGTGCTTTAATTATAAGAGTTAAAGAGTTTTAATAGTCTTTTTTCTGAATTTCAAAGTAGGATACCTTTGAATATATTTTGTTAGAATGCTTGATTTTTAAAATTACTGTTTGAGTTCATGATGTAAGTTTAGTAACAAACTATCAGAAACGGATTTTGACTTTGAATTAGGACAGAATTTCCAACAGTTTCTGAAATGGTGCCAAACAAACATACTTTTGCCATTTTATACTGTACATTTATATAGAGTACCATTTTCAGTATTAACAGTTGTAAAATCAAAATATCTGTCAGCTCTGAAAACATTGAAGATACCTGCTTTATTAAACATCCATGCTACTTAATTCTTTATGCAAAATAAATACCCATTCATTTTTTTGCATATTTTATTTCATTTTTAATAAATTATATATATGTATATATATATATAAAAGAATACTTTCTGGCTTCTTTTCTGGATTAGCTCATATCCAAGCCACATATATGTTCCAGACTTTTGGCAGGACTGTGAGTGGGTTCCTATTCATCGATGACTTTTTGTTAGTAAAATTTTGCCTTTAGTTTTCTTAAAAATCAGTAGCATACAGTTTACCCTTTGGTGTATCCTTTCAGAAGAAAGGCCAAACCTTTTATTAAGAAGTTTTACAGTTGACTATAGATTAATGGCATGGCCACATAGGATCAGGTTTAGTTAGGATTTGAACTTTTTACAATTGAGATAGAAATAAAGAGTGGTGGCTCATACCTGTGATCCTAGTACTTGGGAAGATCAGGAATTCAAGGTAACCTGCAGCTACATAGCAAGTTCAAGACCACTTGGGCTACACAAACCCTGTCTCAAAAGCATTTTTTAAATTAAGATATAATATACATCCTTACTTTGAAATTGAGAAAATGAAGCTTTATTTTTCTTTTTCAAGATGATTTTGGCCTAATTTAATGTCCTAATTCTTGTAACTTGTAACTTTCAGTTTGTAACTTTCTGTGAAAGGGGAACTGGAATTTTCACAGATTGCATTGAACTTGTAACCCCATGCAGACGGTATCCCAGTCTCACCAGTGCTTCTTGTAAACATGGAATCTAGAATGCATGATATTAAACTTCTTTCATTCTTTTCAAATTTTATAATGTTCAGAGTCTTAATCCTTGTGCTTCCATTTAAATTTATTCATTGCTTAGTATTTTATCCTTTTTGATTCTTCCACAAATTTAACTTTATTTATTCGATTTTTTTGAGACAGGGTATTCCTGGCAGGCCTAGAACTTGCTATGTAGACCATGTTGCTTCCAAATGTGTGCTGATCCTATACCCCTGTATCCTGGGTACTGGGATAAATTTAGCATTTATAATTTCATTTTCTGTTATTTCACACTTATTCAGAAATGGATTTTATAATTCTGCAATAATCTAGTATCCTGAAATGATTAAATTTTATTAGTTTCATTTTTTGTTTTTGTATTATAAACTACTCTTTTAATATGTGTGCATGTAAAATATGTCATATGAAAATATAGATTTATTTCTTCTTTTCTGCTCTGGAAGTCCTTCATTTCTGTTTCTAATTTCCCAGACTGTGACCACTGTGCAGTGTCAGAGTGCTGGGAACAGAGACATCTTTGTTCCTAATACTGAGGTGAAGCACCTGTTTTTGATGTTAACTTTGGGTGGTTTGTAGACACATTCTCTACTGAAGGCATCACTTATTTTGCCTAATTTGTTGAGTGTCAGTAGAGTTTTAAAAAAATTATTGTTATTATAAGTGTGAAAGGGTCAGATTGTCTTATAGTCTGTTAAGTAATTATATGATATAAAAATTCTATAAGATGGTGGTTGTTTGATTTATTTTTGAGAAGGGGTCACAGGATGTAGCTCTGCCTAGCCTGGAACTCACTATGTAGTCCATGCTGGCCTTGAACTACAGAGACCCACCTGCCTCTGCCTCCTGAGTGCTTGAGATTAAAGCCATGTGCCACCACACCTGATCTCATTGTTTGTTTTTTTATATTTAAAGTAACTGTGTTTATAGCATAAACCTCCACCTAGCTTACTTTAAGTAATCCTTTTTTATGTACTGCTGAATTTCATTTCATACTGTTTTGTTAAGTTTTGTATCTAAGTTCACAGGAATATTTCCATTGTTTTAGCGATATCTTAAATTTAGTTTGATACCATGAAATGATACTAATTCATGAAATGAGTCAGGAATTATATTATTTCCTGTTGTTGAAAGTTCATGAAGAACTGTTGTTAATCTTCTTGAAATATTTAGTAGAATTTACTTATGGGCTCTTGATATTTCTTTGTGTCAAATTTTGTACTTACTTAGTCCCTTTACTTATTGTAGGTTTTCTTAGATATATTTATTCTTCATGAGTTGTTTCTAGTAATGTTATTGTTCTATTTTTAACTACTTTATATAAGTATGGTGTATAACATTTATCATAGTACTTGCAATTTTTTTAAAACATGAATTTCTTACATTTGAATTAAAATTACTTTCATGAAAGCTATAAAACTCATGGAGACATTTCTGTGAATATTGATGAACACTGACAGTTCCTCTAAAAAAAATCTAAGGAAAATGGCCAAAGACTCACAATTTTCTGGGGAGTATTTATTTAAGGAAAACATCCAGGCCTCAGTGAAAACAAAAGCTTTGTGACATCTTTGTAAAACTTGGTTTAAATTTTTAAAACTTGACACATAAAATGATACATATTTAGAGGATACTATGTAGTGTTCTGATGCACTTATACATTTACAATATTCAGATTGGGATAAATGTATATACTTATTGAACATCGTCATTTATTTGTGGTCACATTGTGGCTTTGAAACTTGCCTCAGTCCCATTCCTTATGCTTTGGCACAAACAATGATAGCCTGGGAAAATAACAGTTGATAGTTCCCATATAGCCTAGAGATTCAAGAAGGGTTGAATGGATCTGCAGCTCTTTCAAAGCCTCTTTCCGAAAGTTAAAGATATGACTCTTACTCTGTGTGATCAGCTTTTGTTCTGGAGCAGATAGACTGTTGGAAACAATGACAGATCAGCATTTTACTTTCCGAGCTATCTGAGGTAATATATTCAGACCAAACAACATATTAACTGAACAGTTTTAAAGGAAATTTGAGGAATGAGATAGCCACCTAGGAATATAGAGGTCATATGAATTCATAGAGTGTGAGTACTCAGATAAGAAATGAAGAAGCCTAAACTTGTTTTCTGGCTTACTTGAGATAGTATTAAGGCAATATTGTTCACAGCAGCATTATTAATCATAGATAACAGGAAGAAGCAACCTAAATGTATTCACTGATGAATGGATAAACAAGTTGTGGTGAAGGTGTGCAAGAGATGATTGCTGTATTCTATGAAAGGATGCAGTACTGATACCTGGGCTGGGAATATAGCACAGCTATAGAGTGTTTTTCTAGCACGCCCAAGTGGCTTCAGTCGCCACTGAAAGAAGAAAAGGTATCAATAAATGCTCCGATGTGAAATGGATAAACCTTGAAGATCTTATGCTTAGAAAAAAAATGATTCACAAAAGACCACATATGGCATGTGTGAACTATCCAGGATAGAAAACACTCTATAGATAGGAAACAGATTAAAGTTTACCTAGATCTGATGAAAAGGGGAATAAGTTAATGATTGCTGAAGTATATAAGTGCCTTTCTGATGTTACTACATGAAGAAAGATAAGCCTGAACAATAAGGTATTTTGGACAGCACATTCATATAATTTGTGTTGGAGTTGGTTGTTATCACTTTTTATTTTGTCCTTGTTATTGTTGTTCTTTACTGTGCCTAAGTTACAAATTAAACTTGATCACCATTATGCATGAATATGGAGCAGAAAGTTATAAGTTTCAACACTATTATCAGTTTCAGAGAATCTTGGAACATATGCTCTGTAGATAAGAGGGGACCAGTATAAATTCCAAAGGAGTATTAAGAAATGGAATTCCTTTGATCTCTTAAAAATATTTTATTTATTATTTTTATTTTATGTCTATGAGTATAATGCCTACATGTGTGTAAGTGCACCCATGTCATGCATTGCCTGTGGAGTCAGAAGAAGGCATTGAATTCCTCTAGAACTGGAACTATAGACAGTTGTTAGCCACCGTGTGGGTGCTGGGAATGAAACTGGATCCTCTACAAGAACAACCAGTGCTCTTAACTGTTGAACCATTTCTCCAGCAAAAGAAATGGAAATTTTAAAAATGAAAAACCTGAGGTTTTGACTCAGTGATAAAATTCTTGACTAGCAACCACTGGTCTAGGATGTGGGTGTGATCCCCAACATGCAAAAAAAAAATATTTCAAATTAGCCACTTTCTCTATATCATAGGTGACAATTCTTTATTTAAAGGTTTATTAATAACCTTATTTATTATTCGTTGAGACAGTTAAGGGCCCAATTTCTGTTGCCTTTGTACACCAATGACACCTGCATGCACATGAAGTTGCATTCATCAGTACATGCTCAAATACCACAACTCAAAATTATAAAAATAAATAAATCTTTTTAAAATATGAAAGAATTGAAGACCAAGAAAAGCAGAAAAAAGTATATCCTAAAAGTTGAAATAAAGTGCTAGAAATACATATGTATATATTTACACAGACACCAAAAATTGGGCATGAGTTACAGGTGGCTGTAAACCACTCGACATGGGTGCTAGGCATGAAACTTGGGTCCTCTGCAAATTCTTAACCACTGAGCCATATCTCCAGCTCCTTCTTTTGTGTTTTTAGTAATTCCAACATGCCCATACCTTCTTTCAGATCACATGTCCCAAATCTCTGATCTCCTGTTTGTTGGACCTGTTTTCCCTCAGTTCATTCAGATGTTATAAGTTAGATTCTCTCCCTTTTTATTTTTTGTGGCAGTTCCTTGAAGCCAGTATGTGAGGAGCAGCCTCCAGACTGTTTTCTGTTTTTCTTTGCTGCTCATCTGTGCTAAGTACTTCTGATTCTCAGGTTTAGGGTTCCTGGCCCACACTGCTAAGCTCAGATTTCAAGCCCACAGGAGACACAGTCACAGGCCTCCATATTCTCAGTGAAATTCTTTCACTATGCCCTGATCCCATTCAGACAGTTATACATGTTTATTTATTTTTTGTGATAGCAATGTTCATCATCTCCAGTGTCGCAACACTGAAGACTAAAGTGTCACAACAGTTCAAAGCACTTGGGATTTCCAGCCTCCTTGACTGAGCTTCAGCTCTTGCGCCTACAATGAGAACCAGAGGGGACACACTCAAACAAAAAACTAGTCAAATAAAAGAATCTGGAACATGATCCATTCAACAAATCCCTTCGGCTTTTAGGTTAATCTAGCATATAGCCATGGCTTATTAACTATTGAATTTTAAGAGATGTTTAGCAAACCTTTTTAATTATAAAAGAATCAGGTTTTATGACTCTGCATAAAATTTTTACAGTTATTTTGTTTCTAAAATATTTTTCTTTTGTTGATATCTGTTTATGTAACTTTTGTGCAAAAGATTGACAGCGGTAAACTATCAGGAGCCATAGTTTTTACAGTATTTACAGTAATTACAGAATTTTAAATATCCTCATTTTCATTTTGTGATATGTGTTCATACCTGTAGTAATAGCAATATAGAAAAGTATTCCCCTCTGATTCTCATTGCTAATCTCCAGTTTCTTTTGCTTTACCCTATTAGTTTGTGTGGTACACATTCTTTGTAGGGTATTCAGTTTATATATGTCAGATTCTCTAGGGCCATGGCTTTTGCCAGATGAAGCATTTTTTATTTTGAAGCTGATGAAACACAGTGAGATTATTGATCTGTGCATGACATAGCCTGTCTCTCTCCTGGCAGAGTGTAGCAACATTTATCCAGGAATTTGTGAAATGTCACTCGGATCATGTTCTCAAGGTAAACTGTGCAAAATCCAGGATCTGAGCTGAGGATCCATGTGGAATTGGACGTGACTCTCTTATTCCTACATCCGATCTTCTAGATGAACTGACTGATATTTGTTAACAGAATGCCTGTGTCCAATATTAGACTTTATTAGGAACCATTATTATTACTTAGAACACTGTGTACTACAAAATCATGCTTCTTACATTCTATTTTCACTTCTGATCTTACTGAAAATATTAACAAAAGAAAATGTAACCTGAATAGCATAAATTAGAAGCCCCTTTTTGTTTCCTATGAAGCAATGCTACGAGATACCGTCTTATATTTCTAGTAATGTTTTATCTTTGCATCTGTATACTCTCAGTCTCATTAAATATATCAGCCTGCTTGAAGGTGACAAATTACATTTTTCTGAGCGTTGTATTATAATATTTAGCTATGTATTTAGAGTGTCTCATTTTAGTCTTCAGAGTAATATAAAGATCCAGAAAGTATATGATGTCTGTTGAGTATTTGCCTTCCACCCCTACAAAGCTCCCTTCCTCCCCTCGCCTCCTCCTATTAGTCCTCTTTATTCCATAGACACTTCACTCCTACTTTTCATTTTGAATGAGTAGAATTATATATGTATGTATGTCTTTATAGTTGTTATTCTTCATATTAGTTCAATGTACCTAACACATCCAAAGTACTGTAGTAACAGGATATATAATAATAGAATTAAATATTGTATTTATGCCCTGTTTAAGATAATAATATGAGGATTGGATATGTGCATCACAACACAAGAAAGATATGGCATACATGTATATATGTGTCTCTCACTGGCCTGGAACTTCCCAATTAGGCTAGCTTGGCTGACTCCCAAGAATTGGGGATCTGTCAACTCCTCCTCCTACCTTGGAATTACAAGTAGTACTGCCATGTCTTCCACTTTTTAAACATTATTTTTAGGCATCAAATTCAGTTCTTCATGCTTACAAGGCAGTAGTTTTACTTAACTATCTCTCCACCCTTGTGGGGCTCAGTCTCCAGAGACAGCCATTGCGCACCAGCAGTTCCAGAGAGTGTAGAGTACAACAGGTCCTCTGATGGCTCAGAGTGCGGCGGGAAATGACAGCTGGGAAACTGCGTTGGTGGGCAGATCATTTATTGGGACCAAGACAGGGGTTTATATAGGAAGGCCTTCTGGCGGTTACAGAAGGCGGGAAAGTTAAAGATGGGGTTTTGGGGTAAAGGGCGGGAAGGCTGTGGAAGTTTAGGAATCTTGGTTCTGGTCTGGGGTGGGGAAAAAGACTCATATCTACATGGCTCCCTGGGGCCAGGTTATCACATCAGGCAGAGCAGGCCCGACTCCTACTGTCCCTTCAGGGTCTCCAGGGTTACGGGGCTTTGCTCAATACCTTATTGTAACAAACACTGGCCCCACATCTCCCCCTTTGTTTTTCTTTATAGTGGGGAGGTATCATCATAGTCGTGAGATTTAGGAATGGGATCACAACTCTTTGGGTAGTTGACTAATGCTTTTAGGTGTCCTTGAAGAAACTGGATAAGGGAAGGGGCAAAGAGAAGGAGGGCACAAAGAGCTAGAAAGGGGCCGAGGAGAGGAAGTAGCCAAATAATGACAGGACTACTGTGCCAGGGGTTTTATGTGGGATTTGGGGATAGAAGAGAAAGTTCCTTTTTGAACTTTAGTAGGTTTTTTACATTTGCTTCAACTACCCCTGAATCATTGACACAGAAACAACATTCTTCTTTGAGCATCATGCAGGTCCCCCCTTGTTCGGCTGTAGTGAGGTCCAGTACTCTGCGGTTTGGAGAACCACCTCTGCCAGCGACGTGATCTGTCTTTGTAGGGCCTCTAGACTTTCAGTGGTGCTGGTGATGGCCTGTTCTAGGTGACCTTGAAAGTCCACTTCCATGAGGTGGGCTTGGTAAAGGGCACCACCCGCTAGTCCTGCTGAGCCTATTGAAATGGTGAGGCCAAATCCAATTAAAAGGGGGATAAGGATTTCTCGTTTGGGTCAGCGAGCTGTCATTTTTGAAATTGCTTCCTCCTTTTCGAACAGCATTGGCTGAGGTGTGACTGCAACGGGGATGCAATAAGAGGAGAGGGTGGTATTGATGCAGGGGAGGATGGTCCCCCATACCAAAAGAGCACAGGAGGGGAGGCACAAAGACTGGTGGAGGCAGTGATGTTGAGGAGGCAATGCAAGCAAAGGGTAGAGGGGCCAAGCATTCCGGGGGATTTAAGGGGGAATAAAGGGGAATGTTTCGCAGTGGCGGGAATGAAGATTCCAGAGTGGTGTCTGTAGTAAAGAGAGAGACATTAACAGGGACAGCAGCAAGTAGGGGTCTAGTCAGGGAGGGACATAGGAAGCACTGGGATATGTTGGGGTGAGAGGAGAGCCGGAAGTTAGTTGCATATTGAACATGCTGTATCCAAGTAAAGGGGGTGCGGGTAGAACTGTGAAGGGTGTTCTCCTGCGAAAGAATGCATGATGTGATTTGTTCGGACGAGGGCGCAGGGACTAGAGACCGGGAAATGGAGATGTCAGCTGTGGGGCAGGAAGAATACCCGTTATGGCAAGGTTTGCTGTGTACTCCCACCCTCCATCTCTCATCCCAAGGCTCTTCTATTTTAAGTCTCAGCTCACCCCCTATGTTTTGGTATATGCTCCCCTTAGAGGTAGAAAATTCAATCACACATGACCACCATTGGCATCCCCCATAGGTGGGTGTGCCAGTCAGACAGTCCCCACAGTTCCTATAAGGGAAGCAGGCAAATGAGGCAGGGATCACGGAAACAGATTGGGGCTTAATGGGAATTTCCAAGGCTGTTTGGCATCCTCATGGAGAATCTTTTATATCTTAAATCTTTTATATCTAAAGCTATGAGTGGGGTATTGGAGGAGATGCAGAAGCGAGAGAGAGCCCTCTCTGTAAGGATCCCAATACCTGGATGGCTTTGTTTATAGCCCTCAGGTCATCAGTAGACGCCATCCCCCTGACTTTTTTCATATAAAAAAATTGGGGTGTTCCAGGGGCTTCTGGATGGCCAGATGTGTTGTAGGTTAAGGTGCTCTGGGATAAGCTGTTTAAGGATTTGTGGTTTCTCCTCATTAAGGGGCCATTGTTTAACCCAGACTGATTCTAAAGAGGTCCAGTCCCCGGGAGGAGTATAGTAATCAACAGTGGCTGTTAGAATTGGGGCTTTTGTTTAGTCAGCCTTTTTGTAATTTCATTAGCCTGAAGGTGGTCTGTCTCTGTGCTGGTAGCCAGGACAACATTAAGGTCCTCTAAGATAACTCTGCCTAAAAGGTTAGTGATCACATCGGCGACTATCTATAGGGTTCTTTGGTGATAAAAGCTGGGGGGGGGGGCACCTACTCCCATTAATTATGGCCCAGGGAGTAGTTTCCAATTGAGGGGAATTTCTGATCGTTTTAATATAGTTTTGTCAGCTCCGGTGTCAATTAAACATTTAAAGGGCTTATTATCAATTTTTATAAGGAGTTTAGGGTGGGAATTTCCCAGGATACTAGTGACCCAAAGAGCTTGGTGGGCCTCCGCTCTTATTGGTGGGGCTGAAGGGTGCTCCGGAGGGAGTTTGAAGGCTCTATTGGGCAGCCTTCCTTGTCATATTTGGAATGGCAATCCTTTTTCCAATGGTAGCATTTCCTGCATCTGGGGCACAGTCTGGGGGAGGGTGCCCCTTTTTTTAGAGGAGCTTTTAGAGCATTCATTTTTCCAGTGACCTGTTTCACCGCATTTAAAACATTTCCCTTCATTTAGTACAGTGGTTACAAAAGCCTGGGCTATCGCAGCAGCTTTATGGGAGTGTGTACCAATGTCCTGAGTGGCCACAATCCATTTGTCAAAGTGCTCATTTTTAAGACCTTGGCAAACTTGATGGTGTTCAGGGGTCATCCCTTCCCATATAATAGTATTATGTAGGAGAACCCTGGCTGCTGGGTCAGAAATTTTTCTTTCTAAACTAACACGAGTTCCGAGAATGAAGTCAGTTAGTGCCTCTTCGCGTCCTTGCCTTAAATGTAACAAAGAGAGGCCTCCTTCCTGGGATGTAGAGGGGGATGTCATATGGTCCCAGGCTTGAAGGGAACAGAGGCATACTTGGTCAAAATATCCTGCTGGCAGGGGTGCCTGTTGGACTCCTGTGGCAAAATCACCTTGCCCGAAAAGGGCATTATAGGTCCAGGTAACGGGGGGAGTATTCTGACCCTGGTTTTGGGAATTATTTCTCCTTGCCTATTGGAGGCATTCATCTCTGTAGAGAACTTCCCATTGTAAAAAGAGAGAACTAGGGAGGGAGGATCGGCAGATGTCCTGCCAATCTTGAGGGGTTATCAGAGCATGATTTAAGGATTGAAGGATGAATTTTGTCCGGGGGCATGAATGCCATCCTCGCAATCAGTCTGTTGTAGTTCTTTAAGGTCACTGGCCAGAAAGGGATACCAGGCCAGGGGACAAATACGAGTCACCTGAAGGTTGACTGGGAAGGCAGAGATAAGGGAGTCCCTAGCTGCACAAAGCAGGCCTGTAGGTGTAGGGGAATGGGAAAGGGAAGGAGGAAGAGGAGGAGTTGGTGGTGGCTCGGGTTTGTGACATTCCAATGAGCCAGCAGGAGCGATGGCCCATGGCTGGGAGTCGTGGGTTCATACGTGTGAAGGGGAGGGCAAAGAGACATGGGATGGGGGTTTTTAGGGTATATGTTTTGCCTGACAAACTCTATGGCACACTCCAGAGCAGCCAGATCTGCTACCAGACAGTCGGCTGGGTCCTCTTCATCAGAACTGTCTTTCTGGTCAGGTGCTTCTGGGGGCTGCACAGAAGGCCTGACGCACTGTCTAACAGCAGCAATAACAGGCAGGAAGGAAAGGGAGTGGGGGATCCCTCTTGGGCTTCCCTCTGGTGGGCAAGATAAGCCACACGAGTCCAGACCTCTGGGTCATAGGGGTCAGCAGACTGGAGCCAGGGGGCTATGTGTAAGGCTTCCTCACAAAAGCTCAGGGCATCTTTATGTCATAGTCTAACACCATAGGACCGGAGCAGAGTCCGAAGTCCACAGATTTGGGAATCCTTTTGGTGGGAGGGTGAATTTCCCATGATAGAAAAGAAGAGAAGTGTGCAGTACAGGAAGAACGTTCCCAGGTCTATGGAAGGAACCTGGGGGATTCAGTCCAGTATACACACGCAAGCCTCACCGCAAATTTAAGAGACTGGCGGCTACTCTTAAGAGTTTGTAACTGGCCTTTGCGTTACTGGGTTTTAACCAGAGAGAGTTAGGAGGTCATTGCCAACACCCAGTCCGGCAGTCAGGGTCTGATCAGAGGACGTTGGGCCTTCAGCTAATACCAGAGAGTAGCCCTGGACAAAAAGCTTTAGTTGCCCTTCGCCAAGACTGGTCCCTTGTGATGGCTCAGACTGAAGGAAAAGGAAGAAAACTTTGCCAGTCCTCAGAGTGGGATGGTGGGGCAGAAGCCAATGTCCCTCGTGAGGAGCACCCACCTTCTTCAGCATGTTCTGGAGTGTACCTGTTCAGGTGCCAACTGTGGGGCTTCGTCTCCAGAGACAGCCATAGGGCACCAGTGGTCCCAGAGAATGGAGAGTAAAACAAGTCCTCAAATGGCTCAGAGTGCGGCGGGAAATGACACCCGCGAAACTGCGTCGGTGGGCAGATCATTTATTGGTACCAAGACAGGGGTTTTTATAGGAAGGCCTTCTGGCCGTTACAAAAGGCGGGAAAGTTAAAGGTAGGGTTTTGGGATATAGGGCGGGAAGGCTGTGGAAGTTTAGGAATGAGGAATTGATAGTATTTGTTGAGGATGTTGTTTTCTCTCCAATGTTTATTTCTTGAAGGGCGAAATGTTTTTGATGCTCTTAGCTTCTCTCTCTCTCTCTCTCTCTCTCTCTCTCTCTCTCTCTCTCTCATAGTTAGAGGGCCAGCTTAACTCAAGACATTTGGTTTTGGAGGACACTTGACATAAGCATGCTTGGGTCTGAAAGGGATAGGGTAACCCAACTTCCAGAGTAACCTTCTTAGAGATGTTAAATAGTATATGACAATTTACCAGTATAATATGTATATAGTATTGTGCTACTTTGAATAAGAAGTATCACCTATAAGTTCACATATTTGAACACTTGGCTCCCAGTTAGTGTTACTCTTTGGAGAAATCTAGGAAATGGGGCCTTGCAGAAAGAAATATCTCCCTGGGAACAGGCTTGGAGAGTGTATAGCCTGGTTTCACTTCCAATTATTCTTCCTGCTTTGAGTTTGTTGTTAAAGATGAGTGCTCTCAGCTTCCTACTCCTGCTAACATGCCTGCTGTTTGCTGACCTCATTATGGATTCTTACTCTGGAAACCTAACCAAAACTAAACTCTTCCATAAGCACTTTCTGTTCATGGTGTTTTATCACAGCAACAGAAAAGTAACTAATACAGAAGTTGCTACCATAGATTGGGCTATTGATGTGAAGAGCCTAACCATGTTTTTTTGGAGGACTTTGGAAGACTTTTGAACTTTTGAAAGAAAGACGGTTGAATACTGTAAGCAGACCTTAGCAGGCCCTTCTGATAGGAGCCTGGAAGAAAGTAGTATTGAGAGTAATGTGGATGATAGAGACCATGCTCAAGATGTTTCAGAGGGAGAGAGAAAAAAGTCTTAAAAAGAAACTGAGTTAGAGGTCATTCATGAGATATTTTGGCAATGAATATGCTCCTGTCCTTAGAACTTGCCTAAGGCTAAATAGAAAAGCAATGGACTAATTTCTTTGGCAGAGGAAATCCCAAAATGGCATAATATTGCATCTGTGATGTGGTTATTATGAATCAGGGTTATGTAGCTCCACAGTGAAAGGTGCAAGTGGAGCAGAAGGAAATATAAAATGTAAAGTTTGGAGATGAACAAGAGTACTAGGAAGCTTAATGTTACAGCCAAGACATATGCTGAAAGAGACACTGATTGTTAAGGAGATTATCACCATTAAGCAGAGGCCTCCTGCCTACACTAAAACAAAGGGAAGCGTAAACCCCATGACCCAGGGAAAGACCCACTCAACTAAGTCTCCAACCTGTGAAAAATTTAGGCCTAAGAGATTGGTTGCTCTTCAAAAGGAATTGCTTCAAAATAGGAAAGCTACTAATGTGATTCAAGAGAATGAGGGTCCCTTCCAAGCATCAGCCAAACTGGGCAGTGTTGTACTGACTTTAGAGGCATGAAAGATGCAAGACACAGAGGAGGCTGAAGTCTTTGTTCATAGTTCCATAGAGCTTCTGAGGCCAGGCAAGATGTACAAGTGATGGAGTCACTGTGAGAAAGCCATGAGAAGCCATCACATGAAATTTTGAAAGTGAAATCTGGGATGCAGTGGAGACTCCAAGGTATTAGAGATGCCAGAGCCATGATACATGCATGGGGAGCCATGAGATTATTGCCAAGAAGAGTTGAAAACAGGGAATGACATGAGCCCAAGAGATATCTGTGGTGCAGATAGCAAAAATGGAATGATCAAGCCATCTAAGCCCTTTGGGAGTTTTAAAGTGCCAGGCATGGGACATAAAACTATAGGATTTGGTGTTTGCCCTGCTCATTTTTGGTCTTGATTTGGTCTTGTATTTCCTTGCTATGCACCATTCCTCAAGTTTGGAATGGGAATGTATATTCTGTGTCATTCTATGTTAGAACTATGTAATTTTCTTTTTGATTTTAAAGGGGCTGTAATTAAGAGATTGCCTTGAGTCTTAGAAGAGACTTTAGACTTTAGATTTTGGACAGTGTTACAACTATTAGAGACTATGGAAATTCTTACAGTTGCACTAATGCATTTTTGCAGTATGAGATGGGTGTGAACCTATGGGGGCCAAAGGGTGGAATCTGGTGATTTGAATGAGAAATGTCCCCTATAGACTCAAAGGGTTTGAACATTTTGCTCTCAGTTGGTAGCACTACAGGAGGTGATGGGATCTTTGCTGGAGGAAGTGGATCACTGGGGACAGGCTTTGAGAATTCATAACCTTGACCCACTTCCAGTCCACTCTCTGTGTTTGTGATTGGATTTAGGCTCTCAATTTCTAACTCCTGCTGCCTTTTCTACACCTTCCTTACATGTTTTCCCACTGTGATGTATTCTTATCCCTCTGGAAGACTAAGACAAAAGAAATTCTTCTGTGAATTCCCTTGGTCAAGGTATTTTATCACAGCAACATAACAGTAACTAATAAAAATACAAATCCTTTTCAGAGTCTTATTGAAAAATACTGTCTTATAGACTATAAATTTCAGAAATATTACATATCCTATTTTAAATTTTAGAAGTAAAAAATTATTTTAGGGCTAGTGAGATGATGTACATTCTCTTTCTCTCCTCTCTCTCTCTCTCTCTCTCTCTCTCACACACACACACATCTTTTACTGTATTTTAAGGGCCCATGAATATAACTTACTGATGGAGTGTTTCCTTAGCATGTACAAAGCCCAGAGTTCAGTCCTCAATAGGGCAAAAAAATTATTTTAAGTATCATTGCCACCTTTCTTTTGATACCTAAGTAGAAATTTAGTATTAAAGTCAATTTTTGATTGTGAGCATTGCCTGTGAGTACTGAGTTGAATTAGCTAAGTTAAGGCTTCAGAAGAAAGAAAGTGACAAAGACAGGTTCAGGAAGACTACTTAGTGTCTCCTTTGAAGGGACTGCCAGCGTCTGCGTCTTCCATTCCTGCTGGAGAATATGACCAGAGTGAAGTACGTTGTGGTCTCCTGTTCCGTAGCAAGCACACTTCTCTTTCCAGGGTTAGGAAGACTAACACGGAGATCATACTCTTGGCACATGAACATTGAGAAATTACTCTGGTAGTGATGATATACTCTTTGTTCCAAGTATCTGATGTATTAGAGTAGCTTTTGTCTGAGAACTTGAACATAGGACTTGAAAATACAGCAAACAGTTAAGCTCTTTTTGTTACAAATAGATGAACACTTAAGTCAACTGTATATTTTAATTTTCCAAATTTCACAAGTAAGCCAGGAGTGGTAGTAGTGCATGCCTTCTGTCCCAGCACTCGAGAGGCAGAGGGAAGTGGAGCTCTGTGAGACCAAGGCCAGCCTGGTCTACGTAGTGAGTTCCAGGCCAGCTGGGGCTGCGTAGAGAGACACTGACTCAAAACAATTTTTTGCACATATAAAACATTTTTATTCTCCATTATTTTTCACATACTTGTGGGACCAGAAGTTGAAGTGAAATAGTTTAAATTTGATTCTCTTCAAATGCATTGATTTAGCTCCTCAGATTATTTTGAAATGCACAGTGTTGCAAGAAATTCACCAAAAATTTCTATAATGTTAAAATTAATAAAAATTAAGGATAAGTAAGGATAAATATTAGATTTATTTTGGATTGCTTTACATTTTTAAAATATTAGTAAACTATTTTGAACAATTTGTCATTTGAAATAGTGTTGGTTTTTATTTCAAGGAATTATATTCAAATATATTTACAAAATAATAATTTATTTAGTCATTATCTAGTACTTGAGTTACCAAGTGTAAGGGCATTGAGTTAATTTTATTCCATGTAAATGTTATTGAGAGTAGTTTTCCTCTTATCCATATGCAGATACCCATATTTCTGTGATAGAATCTAATTTGAACACATCAAGACAGATTGGCATTTTCAGTACCATAAAAACTACTTTGTTAATTGCACACCATATTTAATATGACCTTATAACAAAGTAGCACCTTAAGTGTCATGCTTCATCTTTAATGGGCACACTGGAGCTGGTTTCATCTGTGCTAGACAACTGCACTTCATGAAAAGAGGTTTTTTTTTTCTTGATAGGCAATTAGCAGTAATTAGGAAAATTCACCTCAATAAGATGTCAACATGAGATTGTTTAAAAAAGTTGAATGTCAATGACTTAAAAAGAAAGTTCTCTGACATAGGTATGGCATGTGAAACATGAAATGTTAATTTAACTTTTCTGCTTATTATTCATGCACAATATTATTTTGTCATTCAGACACTACACTGACAGAGTATAACGGTGCTAAGATAGTGCTGCTGGGATAAAAAGAGGATTAATCTACCATTGGCCAATTAGCCAAAGGGTGCTTAATGGTCTCTAAAGGCTACTGAAGTCTAACTACTAGAAAAGCATTGATGAAAAGTCCTCTATGTTACCTTCATTTGCTTGACACTCTCTAAAATACACTTTAGGCTTTTAATAACTGCATTTATCAGAAAATAGTTTATAAGTAAGGTTGTAACTGAGTAGATTTTGCATATGATGCATTATTACATAATTACAGTTTTACTAAGGAATTGTTGATTTTGTTTTTTAATTTCTTTGGTGATCTAAAGTATCAAAACAAAGAAGAACTCGTGATTTAAATTTAAAACTCTTATTACTAAATTTGAAAGTTATTAATCTACACTGTATTCCCAAGTTCTTATATGTATGTATGTTGGTGGCTCCAAAATTAATACGATTGTCTTGATAACTCATAGATCAATTAAGTGAATGGTGGAGAAGCAAGCAAACATAATATATTTCTTTTACTTTTTATTCTTTATGAAAGTATAATATTCTGAATAAAAGAATGCTAGCCCTGTTCACTGACAAAAAAATGCCACCAAGATTAGGGTGCTTTTCTAAGGCGTTTGTAAAATTCACAAGTTAGTGTGTAATTTAAATTTTATTTCTATTTTCCTACTTCAAAACTCAATTTTGATAATAAAATTTTTGTTATAATTATTTTTAAGCACCATATAGTTTAAGCTTGCTGACGCTATATGTATACACTAGGATAATAACAATTGTGAGTATATGAATGAATTTAATTCTGCATTCAACATTAAATAGCATCCTCTGTCAGTCCTAAGAAGAATTTAAGATGAGAGATCTGGGGGTTCAGGTGAGATGGCTTACACTGTAATCCTAGTACTTAGAAGACTGAGGCAAGAGGATATAAGTTTGAGATGAATTTAGTCTATGTAGTGACACTTTATCTCAAAAAAAAAAAAAAAAAGATTAGAAATTTTGATGAAGTCATGGGAAAGAAGCCCCATCTGTTTAGTGATTGCCTTTCCCTCCTTTGCCTGTGGAAACATTTGGCTTTCGCTGAATAAACAAAAACTGGAGACCACAGTGTATTTAGAAATGGGAGCTATTCTTTCCTTTTCCCTGGCTACTCTTTGAACTTCTCCAGCATGTGATATAGGCAGGAAAGAGCTCTTCCACCAACCCTTGCTCCCAAGAGATTTCCACAGCTCTGTGCTTGTAATCAGGACATTTTGCCTCACATGTAGCTGATTCTCTTGAATTTCTGTTTGACATTTTTCAGATCCTATGACCCAAACAAAAATTACCTTTTATTTTAACAGGGTCTCACTATGTAACCCTGGCTGCCCTAGAACTCACTGTGTTGGCCAGGCTTCCAGGAACTCACAGAAATCTGCCTGCCTCTGCCTCCTGAGTACTGGGAGTAAAGGCGTGTGTCACTATACCTGGTTTAATTCTTTAAAATAGTGTTTAGGTTAAACTTCTAATCTAGTGGTAAAAAATATGTGGGACAAACTGAATAATATCTTTGAATAGTATCCAGTAGCTGTTATCCAGAAAATAGTATTAGTTGAGAATTATTCTTTTATTCTGAGTAAAGAGCCCTACTCTTTTCTATTCTTTTCCTTCATAACACTGCCTCTAAAGTATGTGAATACTCAAAAGCATCTTCTTTACATGTGAAACAGCTAGCTAGCATTGTAACCATTGAATAGGGAGATGTTCAGTATTTTATTATTTGGAGCCATCAAAATGATAGTATTAAAACTTCAGTGTTTGGGAAATGATTGGTGGATTCAGATTTCTTTGTAAATTCTCTTTTCTCTATATTGGGCCTGTAGATTACTGGTGTAGGGTAGAGCATTAGATGCTGTCCCTAGTTTGTAGAATATATGTGACACTATATCATGGAAGGAAAATGGCTCTGGTCAGTATTTACTAGATAAATATTGAGGTACAAGAGTTTTCTTTGTTTCTTCTTTCTTTATAACATTTACTATTATGGTTTAACTATTATGGTTTAACACCCATGTCTTGAACATTTGGTCCCTAAATAATGGTACTTTTTGTGAAATGGTGGACACTTAAACATGTGGGGCCTAGATAGAGGAAGTAGCCCACTTAAGACATGTATTTGAAGGCTGTACCATGTTTCTTACTGGTCACTGCTACATGAAATGCTCTGTTCTACCATACCATGATCGATAGAGACCATAAAGCAAAATACATTCTCCCTGTGATATTCTGATTAGAGAACCTAGGCTAAGCTGTTCAGACTCCTGACCCAAGGAAGACACAAGGTAATGAAAGTATAGGTTGTTTCTGAACCTCTAAGTGGGGTGTTTTTGTTATGTAACACAGATATTTTGTCACAGTGACAAAAAGTTTGTGTTGAATATTTTTAATTATGGAGTTTGCTACCTAAAGGCAAGGATTATAACTTCTTTATTTACATTGAAAACACAAACACATATCTTGTGCAGCACCTACCACACAGTAAACATGGAAGGAACAGAAGATAGATACTGAGTCAAGTTCTAAATCTAAGTACTTCTATCAAGTCCTTCAGAAACTGTTAAGATGGAGCCCAGACGAAGTGATTTGTAAATGAAGTCCCATGAAGCAGACAAGTTAAGAGTGAGTTAAGGGAAACTTACCTGTTCTTGAGATTCAGTAATAACTAATAAGAGTATTGAGAAGAAGTTTCTAGCCAGAGGATTTTTGGTTGCCATTTAAACTAAAAGTGCAGATTTGGTAGTCAACTTATGTTCTGGCATAGAAAATGGAACACTTGTGCTGATGAGATTTCTTAGTGGTTAAAAGTACTTGCTGACAAGTCACTGATGACTTGAGTTTAATTTCCAGAACCTCTAAGATAGAAGAAGAGAATCAACTCCAAGTTGTTCTCTGACTTCCACATGGGCCCTGTGACATATGCATCCCCCAACCCCCACATACACAAATATACAAAACAAATAATTTTTAAATAAAATATATTTAAACTAAATAAAATTAATACATTAGAATGAAAATATTATTTAAATTAGATGCCTAGATGCCATAGGGTTTGAGAAATTTGCTTGAGGTTGGTAGTAAGGGAACTAGGGGTCCACTGAAGAAAGAAGCTAGTCTGTTTTATCTTATCTCTCTCTCTCTCTCTCTCTCTCTCTCTCTCTCTCTCCAATTGTGACTTGCATCATTTTCTGTACTGCATAAAATAATTAACACAAATTCAGCTGCTTAGAAACTGTATATGCTTTCTATGGCATTACTAACCCACATTAAGGTTATATCTGAATAAGGAAACAACCTGACCCTTGGTTTTAGCTTTATGGCCAAAAATGGACCCAAACTCTGAGGTCTGCTTGTTCCTGGAGATGTCTCATGTAACTGTGTTCTCAAAACAGGCTTTACTCACACTTTTATTGAAGGAATATTTTCTCTTTCAATTGGGGAAGTAGAAACTAGGATCCTCTCTTTTCTTATCAGAGAATCTTGCTCCTTGATTGTTCAATGTTTCTTGTTACTTTCATTGAGAAACACAGGCAGCTTTGATATGCTAATCAAGCACACCCATTTTCATTCACTATGTTGGGCAAAGTGTTCTGAGGGGTTAAGGTCTGGTGCCCAGGTCACAAGGGAAGCACATGGGTCAGTGAGCTTGCTTAGATTATAACTTTTAGTGCAAGAGTAAGTACAAGTGTTTAGGCAAGATTTTGTGCATATTGTAAAAGTTATTCCTAAAACTTTCATTTCCTCATGTCTACCTTCAGTCAAAAGAACAGCTAAGTAGTTCTCTGATTAGACTATTAGAGGCTGTTATCACTGTGTCAGCCGGGCTGCCTTCCTTTTGAATAGCTTAGGTTTTACTTCCAAACTCTGTTCCTTCAGTGTTTTATGGTTTTAGGACTAAGGCCTTTCTTCTCTTGCTGGCTACTTAGATCTTCTTTTTGGTGGGAAAGATGAGGCAGGACACCAGGAGTGCACAGGAAGTAGGTGTTTTATCCTGGCTGCAGCCAGGCTGAAGTCTCAAAATCTGGACCCTGCTTAAGAGAAGTTTACACATATTTTAGGATTACATATTTATAAACATTATATGTATTTAAAGTATCACAGTAAAGTTTCATTTCTGAAAATAGCTTAAAAGTTTCCAAAGGAAGGCAGGGAGTTGCAGGTTTTACCACAGCTGTCTGAGCTCGGGGTATGATGTCCCCATTCTCAACTAGATACCAAAGGTGCTATAATAACTTTTTTTTTTCTAAAACCACAATCCAAGCTGTGCCAGCATCCTAACCACAAACTTTTCAACTGAACTCTCCTTCACAGAAAGAGAGAAGACAAGGATTAAAATCCATATTTTCCTTAAATATTTCATTTGTCCTTGCATCAGTTTGATGGTAAATACTGACTGTCAACTTGAAGGATCTAAAATCATCTAGGTGGCAAGCCATGATCTGTGCATACCTATGAGGGATTATCTAATTTGGTTGATTTTGGTGGAAAGACTGCCTTAACAATGGACAGCAGCATTCCATGGACTAAGATCCTTCACTGACTAAAAAGGAGAAAGTGAGTTGAGCATGAGCATTCTTGGTTCTCTGCTTCTTGATTGTGGATCCAGTGTAGCCTGCTGCCTCAGGTTTCTGTGAACATGAGGTTTACACCATGATGGACTTTAACCCCATTGATTCAAGATAAACCCTTCCTTTCCTAAGTTTCTTTGCCAGATATTTTGTCACAGTAACTATACAATAAACTAATAAAGAAAATTGGTTCTCAGAAGTGGGGCCATCAGTCTGATAAACCTTACAGTGTGGTTCATGGGCCTTTGGAACTGGTTTGCAGGAAAATGTGGAAGATTTTGGAACTTAGGCTACAAAAATCCCTTGAATGCTGCAAGAGCTTAATGGGCCATTTACTTAGGCACTTGGAAGATAAAATTCTGAAAGAAAGGCACATAGTAGAGGCCCAGATTATGAGGTTTCATAGGGGAACAACAACCCTATCAGTAACTGGGATGGGGCCATTTGAATCTAGCTGCCAGTGTCCTAAGAACATGAGTGTGGCTGATACAGGTATAATGGACTAGTTTCTTTGCAGATGAACTTTCAGGATAGTATAATATTCTGGCCTTGGCATGGATCTTTCTCAGTAGCCCTAATCATATCTACAGAGAGAGAACAAAAGAAAAAATGTGAAGTTTAGTGAGGAGCATTGTCTGAGCAAGTTTAAAATTGAAGGAAAGGGGAGCCCAGAGGATAGCCAACCCACCTATAATTGTTAGAAAAACCTCACTCTCTTCCCAGGAACACTAGGAGAGGTTCCCTGGAGGTAAGACTCCATCTATCAAGGTCACATTTTATGAAAATTCCTTTTCAAGGAGAGAGCATTAACTAAAACAGAAATGACCCTGAAAGAGTGTAAGCACCTCTTTGAAAATACCCACCAAGGAAATGTTTTCTCAGGGTTAGCATCTAGAAGTTGATGTAACTGTGGCCTAAGGGAACTAGGCTCCATCCTAACCTGGCAACAGAACTTGCAACATGGCCTATGTGTTACTAGTTTTGCAGGTATGAAAGATACAGCGTTAAGGGAGTTGGGGATTCTTGCTTCGTGGTTCCAGAAAGCTACTAAGGCAAGGCACTGTGGAACTAGGTTGGATTCTCTTTCAAGAAGGTCCTGAAAGACCATTGCATGAAGCTATGAAGAAGGTGATGCATAAGTTTCAGTGGAATTCCTATGGTGTTGGTGATCATGAGATCAACAGATCATGAAAGGTCTAACAAAGAAATCTACGAAAACTTACACAGGCATGGTCCAAGACAGAAGCTGTATGTGTAGCAGGCAACTGAGCTATAGAGGTGGACCTGTCCAAGCCCTTTGGAGTACAGAAGAATCTAACATGGGCCCAAGATGCTGGACATGTGTCTTATGAATTCTCCTCTCACAGTGAGGCCTGGTGTTCAGCCCCACCTCCCTAGGTTTGAACCGATAGAGTGAACGGAGAATGCTCTCCAATAGGAGAAACCCAGTTTATTCCAGGTTATTTACAAGAGATTCATCCCAGGGGAGAAAGTCAGAAATTTCATATGGGGGAGCCAGCATTCTGATCGGAAATCTGATGGACCTCCGGCACAGGCACCCAAGATGGAGATCGGCGGCACCCCGCTGGCCAGCATCTCCTACCTAGTTTTTTCTATTTTCCCACTGGACCCTCCCCCCTAAGTCACTGGTTGGTTGGAAGCCATCTATTGGCTTCATCTGTGTCAATCACATTCTTGGAGGCACATGCCTCAAAGCAGAGAGAAACTCTGTAAATTTACCCTATAATATAGTACTGTAGGATTTGGTTTTGTCTTTGATGGATTTTGGTCTTATTACCCTTGATGTGTCCTAATTCTTCCCTTTTAGAATGGGAATCTTTACTCTATGTCTTTGTATATTAAAGTTATGTAAGTTTTTCGGCATTATTGGGACTCAGAGTTAAGAGATGGCTCTAAATCCCAGAAGTGACTTTGGACACTTTAAAAAGTGTTGGAGTTATTTTATAAAACTATGGGTACTTTGTGTACTGAATGCATTTTGTGTTAAAAAATAGCTATGAACCTATGGGAACAAGGGGTGGAAGATTATGGCTTAAAACTAATGTTTTGGAATGCCAAATTAATAAGGGGTTATTATGATGATTAATACTGATTTTCACCTTGACAGGATCTAGAGTCACCTAGGAGATAAGCCTCTAGACACACTTGAGGGCTTGTCCAGAGTATAATAGACTTTAGACATGCCTAAAATGGTTATCTAGATGAGGGATCATAGTAGTAAGATCCGTCTCAGCTGTGGCTGGCACAAGTTCGTGGCTTACAAACATGGACTACATGAAAGGAGAAAGGGATGCAAGCATTCTTGTCTCTTTGTCTTGATTTTAATTGCAGTGTGTCCAGCAGCTGCAGAATCCTACTTCCTTAATGCCTGAACCATGAGGAACTATAACCTTGAACTGTGCTTCAAAATAAGCTCTTTCTTCCTTAAGTTGTTATTATCAGGTCTTTTATCCCAAAAAAATTTAAGGTAACTAGATAGAACACCTCCCTTTGGTCCTTGACTAGTAGTTCTGTATATTCTCTTGCAGTGTGGAAACTTACTTCAAGACCAGCAGGAGAACCACTTTCTCACAGTCTTTGTCCTGTTTTCAAAGGGGTTGCCTTTCCTTCCCTGTGACCTCTCAAGATAATCTTAACTGAAAGTCACTTAATTAGGAATTCTAACCATATTCACAGAATCCCCTTTTACTGTAACATAATACAACTATTACAATGATAGCTGATTGTGTTCACAAGTCCCAACTCCATGCAATGTAGAATGTCAGGATATGGTTCATTGGAAGTCATTTGAGAATTGTTCCTACCACAGGATTCATTACTAAAGAATATGTTCTTCTGTGTATGAATCATTTCCTCTATAATCACTTAGAGTGGTTTTCAGAGACTTAAGCTTCCTCGGTGTTATATATTTTTAGTCTAAATATAAAAATTTGATACATAAAATACAAAAATGTACATGTTTGTGGGGGTACTATGTGTTTATCAATATATTAGATTATATTTTAATTTGTTTAAACTTACATACCTCCTTAAACATTTATCATTTCTTTATAGTAGAAACATTGAAAATTTTTGGTTCTAGCCCTTAGAAAATTTGAATACATTCTCATTATGTATAACCACCCTGCTGTGCACACCAGAACTTCTTACTGTTAGTGCATATTGATAAACTTCTGTTCATCTTTCTTCCCTACCTCTCCCCAGCCTTTGGTAACTCTGTTTTCCCCAATGTGCTAGATAGCTTTAATAGTCAACTTGATTGACTCACCTGGGTCAAGGTAACCTCAACTGGGGAATAGCTTCCATTGGAACTGGCCTGTGGCCATGTCTATGAGGTATGTTCTTGATTGTTGAGTGATGTGGGAGAGCCCAGCCCACTGTTGGCTGTGCCACCCCAAGGCAGGTTGTTCTGTATTGTATAAGAAAGAAGGCTGAGCATGGGCCAGAGGAGCAAGCCAGTAAGCAGCATTGCTCCATAGCCTGTGCTTCAGCTCCTGCTTCCCAATTCCTGCCCTGAGTTCCTGAGACCTGGGAAATATAAACCAAATAAGACCTTTCCTCCTTGAGTTGGTATTGAAGGCAAACTAGAACACCCAGCTATAATACCAATCTTATTTTAGATTTCACTTGTGAATGAAATACTCTGTTTGTGTACCTGTGCTATGTGAACTTTTCCTAGAGAGACAAACAACTGCCTGTCTACTCCAGATAGGGGTAATAGAGAGAACAAAGCAACAATCCAATACAAGTCCAGCTTGATGAACCAGAGAGTTTAGGGTTTTTTACAGGAACATGCTACATAGATGGGAACTTAGAAGTGGCCACACCATGAAAGGAAATGGCTCCTTTCCTTCCAGCAATCTAACTGCCTGAGTATTCTCATGAAGGAGCAGGACATTGTGAGCTCCCTCCTTTGCCACAGCAACAGTCAATTGCCTAGAAATTCTCAAATAAAAAAAGGGCCCTTGTGAGTCACCTCCTCTCCTCCGAGAGGGAGTGTTCGTAATCACAGCTGGTAGAAGTTCAAGAGGGTAATGGCCATGTCATGCCCAGAGTACACTGTTCTACAACAGCCTGATTTACTTAATATAATGTAATGATGATTTTGTAAGTAGTATCTAATTTGAAGTTATAGTTAAGCTTTATCTTATAACTTTTGGTTAGAAATATTTGACTATACATGTATCAATAAAAATCTCAAATATTTTTGTAATTAATGATAATGTTGAAATGAAATGGAGTTCCAGCAAACTGTGGAAGGACTGTGTGGATGGAGACAGGGACAGAGAAACAAAGTTGCCTTTAATAAGCATTGCAGACCCATAGTAGTCCTACTGAATCTATACCTTAAGATAAATGACATTATTATGTGTACAGATATTAAGCAAAACAGTGCTTTATTAATCTGTGTCCTCAGCTTTAAGACACATCCCCAGAATCTATAAAGTAACCTTTAGCACATGATTGTAATGCTTCATTAATACTACACATCCAAAGTCTATGAAGTTGTCACATGGATATTTTTTACTATCTATATATAATAGGGGGGGGCTATATTCGCCTCTAAACTACCTACATTTTGTAGACAAGTGTCATCTCCACTTCAAAAAGAGGGAAAACCTCAGGTTTGATTAAAGCAACACAACTGTGTGCTATAGATCCAGAAAACTAAAATCCAGAATTTATGATTCTTGTCTGTACTTTATTGTTTCTGTTTTAAGTATGATGTGGCATAACTGTTTTTAAATGTTTGATTAGAGATAGAAATATAGTACCAAAAATAAATCATGCTGCCAATAAAAATAAAATAATAGCAGTTTTAAGGATATCAATTTACTGTTAGGTTGGTTGCCATTATCTTTTTATTGCAAGATTGCCTAAAATGTAGTTCTCATAGGCTAAACTAACTGTAAGAAAATGGAATTTATGTATACATCTTTGTGTCACCTATGGCATTTCTCAGGTAAATAAAATTCTTAAACTAAGAGAAAATAATAATGGGGACCAATTCATTAGTCCAAAATCTCAAGGGAATTCTCTATATAAGTAATATTAGAAATATGCCTTTGAAACTAGAGATTTTAGATACAGTTCAATAAATATTGTCTGTTTACAAAATATTTTTAAGGCAGGCCTCATATATGTCTCAGACTGAGCTCAGAATTTATATGTAGCAAAGAATGACCTTAAATTTCTGATCCTCCTGCCTCTGTCTCCTAAGTGCTGGAATTATATGCATGAGCCACCACACCCAGTTTATGCAGTGCTGGGGATCAAACTCAGGACCTCATGTCTGCTACACATGTACTTTACCAACTAAACTATATCCCTAGCCCCTAAATATGACCTATTTTAATGGAGTATGAATATTGTTTGCACTCTCCATAATTTTATTGTTTCATCATTGTTAAATTGATTTTTCAATTTACATATGCATATCTTTCAAAGAAATATATTCATTGGCTTGTCTTTCTTCAGTGGAGACATGTTTACGATGGTAGAATTTTCCAGAATAGAAGAAATATAGCTCTAGTTCTGTTATAAGCATAAAAATGAGAAAAGCCACAGGGGCTGTTCATAGGAAGTACAGCACCTTGTACAATCCAACTCTCTGATGCTGCCTATTTTCCAATTGGAATTACAGCCAAGTGTTATGTTCTTCCCAATTAAAATCTCAAAACATTTTATTTAGTTCCATAGCATTAATATCATAATTAAAAATACTCTGGTACATACTGCCTCAGTAAAATTGCATTGTTATATTACTAATAATTGTGTTTTAAATTCATACAGTGATAACGCAATATATTAGAAATAAAAGCTGCATTTGGCATTTGGCATTATAGCATGTTTTTGTGCCATAAATAGGGAATTTTGAAAAACCAAATTTTCTTTTGATTCTGACCGTATGTAAGACTCATTTTAGAATCTTGTGGTAGAAAAATAGGTAGACAAAGCATAGTCCTCTCTCAAGGATTTTAAATTTTACTGGAATTCAAGAAAGTAACAAGGAGAAAACTGAGAAGTATGATAACTCGGTGCAGGTGAGCCAGAAACTAACTCCAAAACATTAGTGCTGCTATTAGCAATTAGTCAGAAAAACTTCTTTTTATAGTGGATGGCTGATACTGCAGACCTGTAAGTGAATGGAGCGCCAAGAACGGGTGACTGTTGAGTGCTCAGCCCTAAATGGAATGTCTGTATCACCACCTCCTCAGGAAACATTGAAGAAGAAGAGGTAGAAAGGGCATACGAGTTAGAGGAAGTATTGTGAAATGCTGTCTTCAGGATACAGTATGACCACTTCACTCCTGGCCTCTCAACAAGGGTGATTATCTTATCTGCACAGGACCTGCACAAAAGTGGCTCTGTCTGCATGGAAAGAGGAGGGTCTAATGATGCCTCATTTCTCCATGAAGATTTATAGGTAGTTATTTTCTTTAGTGTGTAGCTACTGGTTAATTACCTATGTTCTTATAAACAAGCCCCCACCCATGCTACTCTAAGGAATTCAAATTAAACTCCCTTGTCACATACTCACAGACACAAAGATATGAATAAAAGATAATATAATAAAACACTAGTTGGGAAGAGGAATGGGCACAATGGGGAAAGGAAAAGAGAGGCAATGGGAGGGTCATTATGACCAAAATATATCCATGGATCCAAATGTCATGATGAAACCCATTATTAACTGTAATTAATGTATGCTAATAAAAACTTTAAAATGATAAAATTTACTAGGACTTGATTCTGAGCAGAATTCACTGTACTATGGAAACTAAGAGAATGAAAACACTTTGCTTAAGAACAAAAGAAGTAAATAGCAAAGAAATCTTTGTGCAGAAAAAAAATTCCAGGTTCCCCTTAAAGGGCACAAGAGTTCAGCAGAAACACTTTGTACAGAGCCTTTGATTTAGAAATGACAGGCAGGCCTGAGGTGTGACAGATCTGGGATGTAGTGGGCAAGACTAGCTTCAGGTGATATCTTCCTGAAATACAGTGAAGCCAAATTTTTATGAACATTAGAGCTTCATTCAGTTTGAGTCAAAGACCCTTGAGGGGCTGCAGATAAGGAAATAACATATCAGGGTTGGTTGAGGAAGTTGGGTAAAAAGTTTGAGGGGAAGAAGGGCTCTAGCAACAGTCTGAGTAGAATAATGAAAATCTACATTAAGAGAATAATCGGAATGAAAATGAGAAACATTTTGTGACTTACAGAGGTTAATGTTGATTGGACATAGAGAATTAGTAGAGAGAAGGGAGTATTCATGCTTGGAAGTTTACCAGAGTTAAATTCTGAGTTCAGTTTTGGATAGTATTAGAAACAGTTTGTAAATAAATGTGTCTGGAAAAAGCTATCTAACCAAGCTTTTAGGCCATAAACTAAACTATAGCCAAAAAATATTTTAACTAAAACATACTTATCTTGCCAATGTTGTTTTCTCAAATATATGAAACTCTAGTTAGGAATTCATTGTATGAAGTATTCAAATATAATTATGTGTACATGTATATACATGTACATATTTATTGATGAATAAATTGTTGAGATATTTTATCTAAATATCTAAATGCTTAAATAGTCTTAAATACAACATTGCACATGTTTACATGACTGTACATTTTAGATACTGGCTGCATCCATTGATAATCCTAATTGGAATACATACAAAGAAGGATTTTTCTCCTACTCTAAGGGTTTGTGGTATTATTTCATGTAATTATTCCTTGTGTTAGACTACCAGATTATAAACTTTGGAATAATGAAATAGTGCAGATACTATCTTAAGGTACTCTGAATTATTAGACTATTTCAGTTTGAAGATAGTCTACTGACTCTAAATTGGTGAGGGACGTGCTGACATTAAGATGATGAATTATTTTCACTCTTTCATAAAACAATTCCAAACATGTTACTCAGAATAATATTTATGTTGTTAAAAATTTAGATGTAGTCTTTGTGCCCAGATTTCTGGACTGATCTCTCAGTCCAGACCCACCAACTGCATCCTGGTTCTGCACACTCAGATCAGCTCAATCTTCCAGTCTAGTTTGTGAGACCCTTCACAGGCTGTCCACACCACACCTTGCATATGGAATGTTGAGATCAGTCTTCTACCGTGGCTGTCCCCATCCCCATCTAATCTGGGATTCCTGAGACCAGCCTTCTACCCTACCTGCCTCCTACTATGACCTGCCTACTACAGAGACAAGCCTAGTACCCTGTGAAACTCTGAAGCACACACAAGCTAATCTTTCATACCTGAGCAAAAAGCAACCAAGCTGCATCAACAATATAAACAGAACAAAAATTCAAATAAACAAATGAAGAATAGAATTTCCTATGGGACACACAACCAACAAAAGACACCAGTATACCCAAACAGTTATGTTAAGACACACATAATATAAAAAACAAGAGAATATGTCCCCAAGAAAATCCACCGGTCCTATAGAAGGGTACTACAGTGAAAATCACGCTGAGGAACCCCACAATGCAGAATTTAAAGAACAATTATAAACTTAAAGAAGTTCTTTGGTCATAAACAACTTAAGGAACGCAAAGAGAATAGGCATAAACTTGTGACAGAAGCTCAAGAAAATACAAATATGTGGCTGAAAGAAATAACAAACAATTCAAGACTTTAAAAAGTGAATTCACAAAAGCGATGACATATTGAGGAAAAGCTGAAATGAAGATGGAACTGAAAAGCTCAGTAAATCAATTTGAAACAGCAGGACAAAATCTCACAAGTAGAATGAATGAACCAGAAGACAGACTATCAAGGCTGTATGACAAAGTTGAAGAACTAGACTTCTCAAGAAAAGACTATGAAAAAAAAATTAAACACAGGAATGGAATACACAGGAAACGTGGAACACCATGAAGAGACCAAATCTATGCATCAAAGGTATAGAGGAAGGGTATAATTTCAGGCCAACAGCATTGACCATATCTTCAGCAGGATTATAGAAGAAAACTTCTCTAAATTAAGGAAAGACATCCCTATACAGATTCAGGAAGCACATAGAACATCAATTATAGAGGTACAAAACAGAAACTCTCCATATAATAGTAAAAACACTAAATATACAGAACAAAGAGAGAGTATGGAAAGCTGCTATAGAAAAAACAAGTTATGTATAAAGGAAGCCCATCAAAATTATACCTGACTTTTCATTGAAAACTATGAAAGCAAAAATATCCTGGACCAAAGTATTCACAACTCTAGATGACATGGGTGCCAAACTGAAATACTTTACCAGCAAAACTATCTATCATAGTTGAGGAGAAATGGAAAATTTTCCATGACATGAATGGGCTGAAAGAATTCATGTTCACCAAACAGCCCTATAGAGCATGTTTGAAGGACTGAAGATAGGACTGATTATACCCATGAGGTTACAGAAAGAAAGAAAAAAAAACAAGGAAGGTATATTTACAGAAACACAAAATAGGACAAAGAACACAACCAATTAAAATGGCAGTAACCAATACACATCTTTCAATAGTAACTCTAATATCAATGTCCTCAACTCCCTAGTCAAAAGACACAGGCTAATGGGATGAATTAAGAAAGAAAATCCATCTTTTAGTTTTCTTCAAGAAACTCATCTTACTTTCAAGGATAGACACTACCTTGGGGCAAAAGGATAGAAAAAAAATATTCCCAACAAATGGTACTACGAAGCAAGCAGTGTTGCAGTTTTAATATCTGACAAAATAGACTTCAAATTAAAACTTATCAGAAGAGATAAGGAGGATCACTTCATTCTAATCAAAGAAACAGTTGACCAAGAAAATACTACAATCATGAACATATATGCATCAAACTCTGGTACACCCAAATTCATAAAAACGGTGCTACAGGACCATAAAACACAGATTAACACCAACATAGTAATAGTAGGTGACTTCACTACTCCACTCTCCCCAATAGATAGGTCAATTGGACAAAAAATAAACAGAGAGAAATCTGAATTAAATGATATCTTATATCAAATGGACTTATCAGACATCAACAGAATATTTCACCCTAGCACCGAAGTACATACTTTAAACTCAGCAGCCTATGCAAGTTTTCTAAAACTGACCACATACTGGGACACAAAATAAACCTCAACAAATACAAAAAAATTAATAATTCCATGCATTATATCAGACCATAGTACTATAAAACTTAGAATCAACAGCAAAAGACGCTCTAGTAACTACACAAACTCATGGAGATTAAACAACACGCTCCTGAATGATGAATAGGTCAAAGAAGAATTTAAGAAAGAAGTAAAAGTATTCCTGAAATTAAACAAAAAGGACAATACAATACAATAAAACTTCTGGGACACTTTAAAAGCAGCCTGAAGAAGGAAGTTTATAACTTTTAAGTGCCTGTGATTAAAAAACAGAACACAAATAAATGATCTAACATTCCAATTCAAGACTCTTGAAAGGCAACAACAAATAAAAAACAAACACAGCAGACAAAAGAAATAACAAAAATCAGAGTAGAAATTAATGAAATAGAAACAAAAAAAAAAACAATACAAAAAATCAATGAATCCAAGAGCTGATTCTTTAAGAAGATAAGCTAGACAGACCTTTAGCCCAGTTAACCAAAAGAAATAAAGATAAACTTCAAATCAAGAAAATCAGAGATGAAGGGGGAAACATCACAAAAGGCAACAGAAAGATCCAGATTTTAAGAGCATGCTTAAAAACCTACTAGCAAATAAATTTGAAAACCTAAAAGAACTGAATATATATCTAAAATCATGGGAATCACCAAAGGTAAACCAAAAAGAGATCGACAACTTAAACAGACCAATGACATATAAGGAAATTGAAACCGTATTACAAAACCTCCTAAGTAAAAAAAAAAAGCACAGGCCCAGATGAATTTGCAGCAGGATTCTACCATAAGATCTACAAACAATACTACTTTATTCAAAGAGATAGAAAAAGTGAGAACTCTGAAATTTCTTCTATGATGCCAACATCATTCTAATACCCAAACCAGGTAGAGATACAACCACAAAAGAAAACTCTAGATCCATATCCTTAATGAGCATAGATGCAAAAATTCTCGACAAAATACTTGCAAACCATATACAGACACTCATCAAAAAGATCATCCACAATGATCAAGTTGGTTTTATTCTAGAGATGCAGGGATGGTTCGATATATGTGTCAATAAATGTAGTAAATCACATAAATGGACTTAAAGACAAAAACCACATGGGAATCTCAATAGATGCAGAAAACGCCTTTGACAAAATCCAACATGCTAAACATGTTGGATTTAACATGTTGGATTTGACAAAATCCAACATGTTAAAAGTTCTAGAGGGAATAAGACTAGAGGAAAAATGCCTGAACATAAATAAGACTATATATAACAAATCCACATCCAACATCATTCTAAAAGGAGAAAAACTGAAAGAATTCCAGTTAAAAATAGGAACCAGATAATACCGTGCACCATCTCCACTCCTTCTCAATATAGTGCTTGAAACTCTTGATAGAACAATTAGACAAAAGAAGGAAACAAAGAGCACTGGGTGGAAAATAAGAGGTCAAATTATCACTATTTAAAGATGATATGATAGTATATGTAAGAGATCCTAGGAATTCCACCAGAAAACTGCCAAAAATAATATGTTCAATAAACTGGCAGGTTATAAATTCAACTTCCAAAAATCAGTAGCCTTTCTACATACAAATAACAAGCAACTGGAAAAAGAATTCAAGGAAACTCTCACATTCACAGTAGCCTTATAAAATAAATAATATATTTAGGAATAAATCTAGCCAAAGACATTAAAGAGCTATATGGTGAAAAATTTAAATCCTGAAAGAAAGAGATAGAGGAAGGCATTAGGACGTGGAAGGACCTCCCATGGTCTTGGATTGGAAGAATTAATATTGTGAAAATGACCATCTTACTAAAAGAAATCATCTATAGATGTAAGACTATCAATCAAAACCCCAATGACATTCTTCACAGAAGAAAAAAAATCATAAAATTCATATGGAAACAAAAGACCCTGGATAGCCAAAATAATCTTGGACAAAGGAAAGAATGCTGGGAGGATCACCATACTAGATCTCAGATTATATTACAGAGCTATAGTCATAAGAACAACATGGTACATCAGTTGCTCAGAAATTAAGGTCAACAATCAACAAGTAGATCCTCATTAAACTTAAAAGCATCTGTACAGCAAAAGAAACAACAAAGGAAATGAGGAGGAAACACATTTGACAGAGGATTAATATTCAAAATATACAAAAAACTCAAGAAATAAAATCAAGAAAATAAATGGCCCAATTAAAAAATGGGCTAAGGATCTGAACAGAGCATCCTCAAATGAGATTAAAAATGCCTAAGAAACACCTTAAAAAGTGATTAGAGAAATGCAGATCACTTTAAGATTCTTTCTTACCCCAGTCAGTCTGGCTAAGATAAGGGAACAAAAAACACCAAATGCTGGCAAAGATGTGGAGAAACAGAAATGCTCATTCGTTGCTACTGGGAATGCAAACTCCTGCAACCACTCTTGAAAGCAATGTGGCAGAGTTACTAAAAACCTACTGATGATCCAGTTATATCACTCCTTGGTATAAACACAATGGAGTTCTACTCAGCAGTAAGGGAAGATGAAATTATGAATTTTCAGGTAAATGGATGGAAGTAGAAACTACTATACTATAATTATAGCCAAATATATGTGGTTGGAGAGGTTATAGACCCTAGAGAAAACCTTATCTGTAGGGTTGTCATATCTCTAGACAAATGAAATTTCTTACCATTTGCTAAATAAGGATCCTTATACTTACAAACACATGTATCATAGACTACTAAGCAAAGAAGCCTTTTTCTGCAACAGATGGAGGATATTAGAGAGTTCCATAACTGGTCACACAAAGAGAATATACATCTGAGAGATGCCCAGCCTGAAGTGACACATCTACAGTAGAATTCTACACCTAAGACTCATGGAACATGGTGGAACAGTGGGTGGAGAGAGTACTGGGATGTTTCTCAACGCTCACCAGCAAAGCTTCCTTATGCAATAGAGGGTAATGCAGGCAGAAGACCAAAACTTACCAAGTTTAAGAGAATAAGAGACTGCAGAGTGTGTCCCAGGATAGGAATCCTATATTAAATTTCATTCATCCATGGCTCTTTGCAGAAGAAGGGGCAGAAAAATTGTAAGAGCAAGGGTTGGTCTATGAACATAGGAAACGGGCTTTCAAGTCACTGGAAGCTTACTCATGTGAACTTGTGGAAGTTGTGGCATTGTGCACAAGACCTATGTTGACTCAACAGAGAAGGGCCCAATGTGGATCTAAGAAAATGAGGGTGGACCCCAGCCTTAGCCTGGGAACTGCTGGTAACTGATTACTTATGGCTGAGGGAGAATAGGTCTTCTTTAAGATCCTTAGATAGGCTGACTCAAATCCAGTGGATGAACTTGCACTGATGGACATCTGGATACAAATGCTTCGCTAGATAGGACCTTACATGTGACAGAATGCATGAGTCCAGTGGGGGTGCTGGGGGAGCACCTAAATGGGGAAAGGCTCTAAATTAAGAGCTATTATATGAAATGCAACAAAACTCAATAAAAAATTCAGAAGTAGTTTGTGTGATTTTTTATGTCAACATACCAAACATGCCTTATCAATTATCAATCACGTACATAAAACTGAGTTTGTTTGTGATTTAGCTGAACTAAATCCCCTACAAGCCTCATCTGCTAATTGGACTTAGCATTTGTGCTGCTAAATGAGAAGTATTTTGGCTGCTATATAAGGTAGTAAGATCTATCTACCCAGTGGAATAAACAACTGACATCTGTCATCCTGTTCTGCTCTGGCTTGACTTTTAGCAAGTGAAGTAAATCAGCCCTGAATTAAGAGTTATCAAACATGTGCATGCCCAACTGTTTATGTGTGAATGCAGGGGGGTGGGGGGTGGGGGGGCATCATGAGTAAAGACCAACAGCTGGAAGCCATTGAGTACATACAGCTTATTCATTTTGTTTAAACTTTGTAGGCCCTTTGCCCTTAAGATTTAGCAGAATTTAGAATTTTTGTAATGTTTTATAATTAATTTAATAAGTTTTAGTGTTTTCTACCTGTACAATTTATACTGGCAATTATTACTTTTATGACACCTTTCTTGCTTTTTTTAAAAAAGAAGCTAACTTTGGATTTGGCTGAGCTTCGAAAAGAAAGAGACGTTTTGCTAAAGAAATTGGAGTCTTCATCTGACATCACAAGTCTGGCAGAAGAAGTTTCTAGAGTAATAGCTCCACAGATACAAATTACCTCACTGGGTCCTTCGAGAAGCATGGATTTGGAAATGAAGCAATTGCAGTGTAAACTAAAGGTGATTATGAAGTATATTTTGAATGACAACACACAATAAATCACAATCCTTAAAGATCTATTTATATCAGTTCTATAAATGTAAACTACTGTGATAAAACAATCAAAATATATAAATATTATGAGTGATTCAGTCATTCAGTTTTAGTATTATAGTTTTATTCTTTTTGTTTATTTTTCTTCTTTCCATAGCATTATTCTGTGGGTGAAAAAATGACCAGGCACCATGAAATTCCATCTTAGAAGCTAATGGAAACTAGCCATTGTCTTCCACTCCAATATTTATCACCTCTCTGTTCTCCATGTCTTAGACCAACTGAACAGAATCCTTTCAAACATAATATATCAACAGAGTAAGAATGGTTTTCCTCTACATACTTGCTACTGGTTTAATTTAGGTATTGGTTGGAGATCAAGAAAAAGGAGAAGGGAGGTAGAAAAACAAGATGAAATTAAACCTGAGGGTACAAATTGAAAGCAGTGTTCTTTTTGTTTATAAACAGTTATGTCTAAGACCAGGTAACCTGCCAACAACTTAAGTGAGGCCCTCCTTAGCTTACATAGAATTAACTTAGAAGAAACTAGATTTATATGTTTTAATCAGAAAGTTCATTTTCCTGCTGCTTAAAAATCTATCTCATTTGTTTTCCATGTATTATTTTCCTCACTGAGGACTGCTGGCTGGAAGCTAACAGCAGTGTATGTAGGAACATAGCTGTAATGAGAGAGTCACTACAAAGAAAAATTTGATTTTAAACGTACTGAGTACATTATAAATGGAATGACTGATTGTAATATTGAGCTACCAAATAGACTTGTAGCCATTTTCAAATCAGAATATGATGTTTTAGGCAGGGTCTCAAGTAGAATAAAATAGGAGGAGATTTAATTCAACCAAAGCCTAAAATATTTTATTAGTAATAATCAATCATAAAACTGGCATTAATTGATTTGCTTCTTGAATACCACATTGTGACCATTTTTACATGTGGAACATGCATGATGGCATCTTATAAGCATAAATATTAGAACTGTAAAGACAATTTGTGCATATTATGGACCATGTGCCTTCTCTCAGAATATTTTTTGTCTTCAGCAACATTCTTACATTCATGCTGTGGGAGGCAACCATGTGCTACGGCAATATTGCTATGGGAGTCTTTATGCCTCTCTGACCAACAGTTGGAAGGGGGGTTCCCTTGCCTGGCATAGGGATTTTTATAGATAGCCTTTAACCACACACACACACACACATCACACATTTCATATATATATATATATATATATATATATATATATATATATATATATAATTTTTGGTATATATTTAGTGAATTTTTCTTCATTTTATACAATAAATCTCAAACATATTTAGTCTGGACTCCCCTATCTGCACCCCCCCCAATAGCCCTCTCACAAGATTTCATGCATTCTCATATATGTTAGGGCCTGTCGAGTCAAGTTTGTATACCTGGATATCCCTTGGTGTGAGTTCATCCACTGGAACCTGTTCAGCCTGTCGAGTGCCACTTCTTAAAGAATATTGACTCTCCCTCACCCAGCAGTGTCAGCTGCTAATAATTCCTCATCTAAGGTTAGGCCTCCTGCCCATTTCCCCAGCTCTATGCTGGTTTTTGTCTGATTGAGTTTGCATAGATCTTTTGCATGCTGTCACTATTGCTTGTAAGATCCTATGAGCAAGTTTCCAGAAGCCTGGAAGACTCCATTTCCTTATGGTCATGTACTACCCCTGGCTCTTAAGATTTTTCCACCCTCTCTTTCTGCAGTAGTCTCTGAGCCCTGGATGGAATGTATCGAGGGACAGGCACTCTGCAGTCTCTTATTCTCTACATTTTGACTAGCTGTGGCCTTCTGTGTTCTTCTCCCTCTATTATATGAGGAAGCTGTTCCATTATGTTGTATGAGCCTTAGGTGTAGAAGTTTCATTTTAGATGTGTCACTTAGAGCTGGGCATCTCTCAGACATATATTCTCTGTGTGTGATCAGTTGTAGAATTCTGTAAACTAATCTGTTGCAAAAAGAAGCTTCTTTGATGAGTGGTGACTGGTATCCTTGTCTGTAAATATAAGGATCCATATTTAGCAAACAGTAAGGCATGCTTCTCTAGGAATGTGACAGAGGTAAGGTTTTCTCTTGGCTCTGTGTGCTCTCCAGGTGTGTACATTTGGCTATGATTACAGTACCACACATGAGTTCCCTCCCATTGAGAGAGCTTTAAGTCCAATTAGATTGCTGTTGATTACCACCATGATATTCGTACTACTGTACCAATATAGTTTGTTGTGTCAGTCACTGTTGTGGTTATTCAGACTTTAAGCTGAAGTTGGACCATTGATTGATTTTCTCCCTTAGCAACTTGCCATAGTATCGTCTAGAACTGTGAGAGCTAGTCTTCATGAAGGAGACTTCCATGTTATTTCCAGCTTCACTGCTTGGACTCCTACACTCCAAGTGTATACTGTCTTCAACAATAGGGCCTTACCTTCTATTTCTGGAGGTAATTGAGGGTTTTGGAAATAACGTGTTATTTTGGGACTTTCTTGGACTACCCTGACCAACAACTCAAAGGGAGGTTTCTTTTGTCCATCACTGTGTTTCTTGTTATATAGCCTTCAGCTATACAGTGTACTCATGTACAGATATTATATGTGTATTTTTCAGTAGGTTTTTGAATTAATGCATTTCCCTCTGTTTTTTCACATCATCTAAGCATTAGTTATCTCTCATCTCTCTCTCTCTCTTTCTAACTCTGGCTAACCTTTCCCCAGTTAAAGGAACCCTGTTTTCCCCACCTCCGTCTTGATAATACTGTCACCGTGACCCCTCTTATGATACCCTTCTTCCCTTTTACTCCCATGTTCCCTCTTCCCTTCCCAGATAACACCCGTCTTTTCCCCATTTCCCCCTTGGTGACGTCAGCCTCCTGCCACCCCCTCTCCAGTTCTTTCTTTCCCTTTTACCTCCATAGTTCCTTTCCATTTTTCTGGTTCCTTCACTTCTATCAGGATTCATACGCACATATAAGAATCTGGTGCTAGGATCCACAGATGAGAGAGAATGCACCTTGCTTGTTTTTCTGAGTCTGTGTTACTCCACTTAGTATAACAATTTGTAGTTCCATCCATTTACCCAGGATGGCTGGGAGTGAGTCAGGCATTATCCAACAGCCTAAGAGAGATGGGTCCAAGGCCCAAGTAGAGGGGATGGGAACAGAATGTCTATATATGTGTTTTTAAGTATGTTTATGTTTCCAAATGGGTTTTTCAGACACATTAGTATTATTTATATCTCCTTCCTCCCTCTCTCTCTGTTTTACCAGTTAATGTCTCTTTCCAATTTTCCCCATTTCCACCTTAAGAGCACCATGCACTTTGGACACAAGACTTGGAGGAATTGAGCTGGACCTGACTGGGAGACTCTTTCTGGAGCACTAGCAAGCCTTATGCAAGCCACCAAGGGAGAAAAGCAATCAGTGGTCCTACCCAACTGTAAAGCTTAGGAACCACAACAATGACTAGACAAATAAAATATCCCTGATGCTGTAATGGTGGCCCCTTTATTTGGGGGGGTTCACTAACAGCAACCTAATTGGACTTAATTCGGGCCTTCTTGACTTGTAATGTAAATGTAAACAAATAGCCATGGCTGTAAAGGTTCTGGAGAGCCTACTACTGCTACTTTTCTAAACAAGTACTTTTTTCTAACTCTGGTCTAAATATGTATCCTTATGTACACAGATAAGAGTAATTCTCACAGCTCATCAAAGAAGCTTCTATTTTCAACAGATTGAGACTATTATAAAATTCCACAACTGGTCAAAATTCAGAGTATAAATGGCTATGGGGAGCCCAGCCCCTTATTATGCATCTACAATGCAGCCCCTACACCTAAGGCTCAGGGAGCATTATGGAAGAGGAGGGCAGAAAGATTGTAAAAATCAGAGGACCAGAACGTCTGCTGCTACGTAGTGTCTTCTAGAAATGTCAGGAAGCTACACCATGAAATCTCCACACTGTGGTTCCCTAAACAAGACCTGCATAATGACAACACTAGTTGACAGGCCAATGTGGACAGGAGAAATATCACAAGGTCCTACCCATAGATAAAGAGATAAGGAAAGAATGACTGCTGAAGAAGGGAAAACCAGCTTTCTGCTAGGTTATACAATGCTGATGCATGATTGGTTATACAACCCCACATGGTCAGCCCTAAGCGTGCGCACACACACACACACACACACACACACACACACACACACCACTACATGGACTCAGCAGATTTTATAGATGTGCCACTGCTGCGCCAGCTGGCACGTGTGCCAGGCCAGTCATTACTGTAGCTCATAGGATTCTCAGCTGAGTAAGGTTGATGAGTACTTTTCTCTTGCATTTGAATGCATAGAACCTTCCAGCAATACGAAAGCTAGCCAATTGAGGTGAAGCTTTGAGATCAGTGTCAGCTTGATTTTTCCTTGTTTTTTTTTCTATAGCTCACATATGTTTTATCTTCATCAATATGATACAATCTTCCTGTCAAGTTCTGGCAGGTAATGAACAGCAATAGCAATATCCAGTATTGTTTGAGAATCTTTGGGGTACCCTTGAACAGCAACTCCAAAAGGGGGAGTCCGATTCTGGTGTTGGGCTTTTTATTTGACAGCTTGTGTGTCTTTAGTACTATCAAACCCTCCCCCATTACATTGTAACTGCTCTCTCTCTCTCTCTGTCTCTCCCTCTCTCTTTTTAGAATTGGTTTCCATGTGACTTTTTCTAAAGACTTTTAGTGCTAGTCGCCCCTCCCTGCACTCCTCTACCCGCCCTTCCATTCCCCAACCATTGATCCCGTCCTATATTATTCCACTTTTCCCTTGTATCACTGCATTCTCCATCTCTGTCCCTTCCCAAGAATCTCTCCCTTGGTCCCTTATCACTTTTTTGGCCTCTATGGATTGTTTTTATGTCTTTGTGATCTTAATTTAACTTACTTGACTTATTCAATTTTGCTTAATACAAATGGTTTAAAAGCAATTAAGTATTTTTAAAATGTCTAACATAATTTGGGATAATGATAAGACCATATAAGCATCTGTAGAATATGATATATACTTTATAGCTTTCCATGATATCATTTGTGTTTGTGTCTAAATCTGTCTGGCTTTGAAGAACTGTGTGAGTCTAAAAGGTGAGACACAAGAATGCCCAAAGCAGCTTATATGTCCACATGGAATCCAAAGTCTCAGGACCTTGGCCAGGCTGTATATAGACAAAAATGATAAATGTTTGCTTTCATCTTTCATGATTTAGAATAGAAATTTTCCAGAAGAAAGTTAAATACTTAATACTCCCTGCTACTCAAAATTTCTTCAGTATTTTTCAAATTAGTTTGCTGAGAGTACCATAAGAAAATACGACACACACCAGCTGGCTTTAGAACAGTTCCATGGGCAGGATGTGCAGATAAAAGTGTTCCCATTTCTTTCATTCTTCCTCAGAGGCCTTGCACATCATCTTGTAGATGGAGGCCTTCCCTATCTTTATATGGTCTTCCTTCTAAGAGCTCCATGTCCTGATTTTACAGAAATATCTATCATATCACATTAGGGCCTACCCCAAAAGTTCATTTATCTTAATTGCCTCTTTAAAGGCATATCTCCAGATACAGTCACATTCTGAAGTACTGGAGGTTAAGTGTTCACTTACGAGAACATAAGAGTTTTAGGAGAACACAGTTTACCTCACAACAGATATCAAAGTGCTAACACAGTGATTAACTAGGAAGTAAGCCATTTTCTAGATGTGTGTATTTAAGAAAGTTGATTAAAACGATCTATATGCATATTTTTATTATGAAACTAATGCTATTCTTCTTTATTAATTTCTTATATACTATTCAGCAAGTGTTTCATTCAGTACTTTGTAGTGTTTCATGTACATTTTATGTGTCTTCTTTTTGCCCAATTAGCATGTTTCCTCAAGATATTCAACTATATAGAGATTGATTATATAAACTAGGAAAGACCTTTTCAGTGAATGATGAAATCTTTATACAATTTAAGTTAAATAGTACTTTAGTTTTTATTTGTGATTTTTTTTAACTTCCTGACTGTTGAAGAATGTTCTTTTAGACATATATATTATTATCTTCCAATTTGTCAATAAATTGATAATAATGAAAGATGGTAGTTTTTAAACTACTCTTCCTGTATGTGTAATCTACCGCTAGGTTGAGTCTGTATTTCAAAAATACTATCTAATTCTCATTTCAACTCTATAAATTGGGTTCTGTTATCTGTATTTTTTTAGTTTGCAAAACTGACAGAGAAAAAGAAAGTTAATTCCAAGGTCATGCAGCTACTAAATGGTAGAACTTTCAGAACTCAAGTCACTGACTTGTAGAGTCCATGTTCTGAATCATTGTATGAAGCAAACTTCCAAATGATTAACAAGCCCACCTTAGCAAGCTGTAACCAGGATGAGTCTTTACCATCATGACATTTGTGATACATGTATTTTATATGTACTTAAATCATGCTGTGGATAAATACTGCTTCTGAGGGGTCTAAAACAGGAACAAAGAACCTGGAAATTCATACGTGTTTGGCCACTGACTTATTCTGAGACATGATCAAGGAAATCACGTCTCTGGTTCTAAACTGGGAATACTTTTCTACCCCTCTCTTAAGGATTTTTGTGGATCAAATGAAATGGATGTCAGAATGAGATTTTGGCAAAAACTCGCCTTGATTCATTTATTGCAATTGAGTAATCCCTCTGTTATCCAGAAGTCAGTAGCACAACACTTTCATCTACATGTGACCTCAAGTCCTTCAGACAGAAAGGAATAAAACAGCTATCTTGTCCTCTGTTGCCTTGCATTTTAAATAAAGTTCTAAATTAATTTTACTTCTCAACAGAAAACACCTAAGGAAAACAAATTAGAAGTGTGCATATGTGAATGGTTCTAAGCAGGAATATTGGCACAAGCAAAGAAAAAATTGACAGAGAGAAAAAGGAAATATGAAAATGTTAAGGCATGCATAAAATTAGAAAATAATAGGATTTTTGGATCATTTATAATCAAAATAAATAGATATTTACATTGTACTCATCTCCAAAGGCATCACAGCATTGTAGTGATAATATATTAGAGAGCAGTATGTCATATATGATTAACACAGCAGTGATGCTTAGAGTGTCACTATATTAATGTGTCATTGTGAGCTGAGCATAATTACAGATGTTCATACAACTAACTGAATGAAGAATCATTCCAGGAAGAATTTACAATCAATGAGTAAGCAAATGTTTTCATCATTTAGTAATTCACTAGTTTGGCACATCTTATTCTGCAATGTTGGTAATGTTACATATACTCTAAACATGCAAAACAGTAAAAATTTAGATTTTGTCAAACATTTGATAAAAATTTATAACATTAAAGTACATACCATGTTGAGTTATTTAAGTTTAAAAACAATTTCCTGTATAATTAAAATGATCTCAACATTTAAATTTACATATTCTGCACCAGTGTGACATTTAAAGTTGATCTGATGAAATTAACTAATTTGAATTCATAATTTCATCTTTTCAAATAAAAAAATGGCACGACACATCCAAATTGAGAAATGGCTTTAATAGAAGCAATTTACTGTAGTTAATACTATTAATAAAAGGCTGGTAAGATGGTTCAAGGAGTGAAGGTATTAGCAAAGTAGCTACTCTAAGTATTTTAGAACTATTGTTATTTGTTCTGTTTATATTGGTTTAATGTTTTCTAATTTAATATATTAATATGAGTACATTAACAATATAAGTGGGAAAGCTAAAATAACAAAAGGATTCTGGTTTCAGATTATATTTTTACTGGAACTTGAATTAAAATTGAAAGTTAGCTAGCTTAGTAATGTAGTTACCTGACTCCTGGGTAATATGAATGATAAATACCACAAAGCTGTTCTACTTTGAAAACCCAGTAATTATGTACAAATACTTAAATAATAATGATAACTCTTAATAAGTTCAAGTAAAAAACTAATTGGTATTAATGATGTCCTATCAGTCATCTAGTGTTCTGTAAGAAACTATCCTTAAATATCACTAACCCACAGCATTTTATTCTTTCTTGTCTTTTTACCATTAACTCTGGATTCCCTCACATGTCTCCATTCTGAACGTTTATTTTCCTGGCTGGAAAGCCCAATATAGTTCTCACTCAGGGGTCTGGTGGGTGGTCTGCTGACTGTCAGTTGGGTACCTTGGTACTCTTCCTTATGAACTGTCAGCTGTCTTTCATGCAAGAGGATTCCCGGACAGCATTTCAAGAGGGTGGACATGAGAGCCCCAGGGCTTTGAGAGCCAGAGTTTAAACCTAGAGGTGTCATTTCTACAATGTTCTCTTGACGAAAGCAAATCACAGGCAAGACCAGGCTCAATGAGTTGGGATATAGCTTTCACCACTTCCTTGAGAGAACAGAAAATCATAGTCATGGTTATAGTTAATTTATTATGGATTGTTAATATATATGTCATTTCATTTTAACTGATCTGACTGAGCTACTAAAATTCTTAATTACACATTTACATTTTACCAGGATAACTCATATTTTCCCATTAATGTATTTGAGGCATATATGTGTTCCTCTATGGTATGGCATGGTATATAAAAATTTTAATATGAGCACATTATCTATAAAATAAATGATATGAAGATTTAAAATGTGCTTTTAATTGTCATTTAGCACAATTAAAATAAATTTGTTGTTCTTAATGACAATGCATTTGATTTAAGATCAAGATATAAAGGTGTATTAAAATATGTTTATTTTTGATCTAGAATTCAACTAATGAACTCACTAAACAGTCATCAAATGTGAAGTCTCTGAAATTGGAACTCTTAGCAAAAGAAGAACACATAAAGGAAATGCATGACAAGTATGCTTTCATATTTCTATGTGTTGTATTTGGTGCCACCTAGTGGTAGTCCAGTCTACTAACCATTGCACTCCAAGAAACAAAGCCAATGTTTATCTCTACGGAATTTTACGTTCTAAAATCATACTTAACCCTACATAGTTGGAATTTTAAGCATTTTTGATACATTTGATGATACCTCAATATCATTATTGATGAGAGTTTGATTATTTTTAATTAGGGTGAAATAGTGAAAGTTTTATTTCATTTATTAGATACAATTTGAATAAATATAAATTAATGACTACTAGGCTATGAACAAAAGCCTTTAACTGTGAATCTTATGAACAACAAAATATATAAATTGTTATGTGCCTTGGGTTTAATGCCTAAATTTATAAAACCAAAGTCAAAAGGAAAATTTTTGTTTTTGCATAAAATAGCTGGGGCTACTTTTGTGTGTATTATTTAAAATGGAATTTCAAGCACTGTGGTATTGAACAAAAATTATTTTCTTTCTATGTATTTTATAACTGTATTAAAGCTTATAAATGATAACTGATAATATTTGTGGATAGAATGCATCATTGATAAATTTAAGATATATGTATCTTATATATATACTTATATACCACATTATAAGTGAAAAATCCCTTAAAATTATATTAATAGATAAAACTGTTAGAGAAAAAGATGACTAGGTGAGTGTGGTGGCTCACACCTGCAATGTCTGTGGTTGGAAGACTGAAGCAAAAGAGTTGTCATGAATTTGAGGTAAACCTGGGCTACATAGTCCACATCAGCCTGGACTACATATGAAACATTGTCTCAAAAAACGAAACAAGCATAAAAATTTCATTATTTTTAATTGAAAATGACTCAAAATTTATAGATCAAGAAGTAGTTCTCCTTATTGTTCAATACTGATTCTATGTAAATATTTTTTGAAATTTGGTTTCTCTGTCTTCGATGCTTCAGTTCACAAGTGTTAATTTGTAAAGTTCTCAGGAGGAATAAATGAGTTAACACAGCAAGCCTTTGTAATAGTAACTACACATACTGAATACCCACTCTCTTAGCCATCATCACCCTTATAGCAGAGGTAGCAGCAGCCATCGTCACTACATCAAAAGTAGTTGTCACCACAGCTACCATTTACAGTTTCTAATATTTCCCCTTCTTAAGCTAAATTCAGTCTCAGTGACAGTGAATTAGAATATATGTCTAACTCTTTTGTATATTATAACATTTGACATTTGTTTATCAAATTACAGGTTGTTTCTTAGCATCAGTACTAGATTTTTTATTATCTCTAAGTATCACCTCAACTTTTCTAAGGAATGCAAAAATGTAATTTAAATGTAATCTAGGTTTTCATAAATTTCAATGGCGTTTCTCAGTTCATCTTTTTTCCATTAGTGTAAATGAGTAATAATAACCAAGTCACAACCAGATTATAGATTTTACTAAACTATTATGTGGTATTTTGTTCAATGCACTTTATTTTACTTGTTAGTGTCATTAATATCAGTATTTCAAAATTAAAAATAGGCATGGCTGTGGATAATATATTTTACCACTTTAAAAATGTTTTATGTTTTCTTGTTCACATATTCTTTTTCCCTTTAAGGATGTCTCGAATGGAGAGGGATATAACTATGAAAAGACATTTGATTGAGGACTTGAAATTTCGACAGAAAGTAAATTCAGAAAGTAATGAGAGTTTTAGTGAAATGTTAGAAAATCTTGAAAAAAAGGTATAATCTTTATGGTCACTGACAAACTGTCTCCTATTGCATTCATTTTCTGTTTTAATATATTTTTATTGCATTTTTGTGTATTTCATAGACAACATCGTAGTCTTTAAACCCCTTCCCCATTGGCATCTCCCAGAGCCCCGACTGGATTTCATGCATTTAAAATGTCTAGTATTTCTGGTGTACATGATATTCTATTCATCATTTTATATTTTTTAAAACTACAGAATCAAGATATTGTACAAACATAGCTATTATACCAGTAACTATTAGATGTTCTATAAAGTGAATTTCTGCCATATACTTAATTTGTTGTACATGGGAAAAGAAATTTTGTTTAAAGTATTTGTATATATATGACAGATCCTAAACTTAAAAGATTTTGCTTAAAATAAAATACTATTTGCACATAAAACAGCGCCTGTTTTGGCCCTCGCTCGATGTTACCTTTTCACAAACACCTCTCTTGCTTTTATTGTTGAAGTTGAAAATTTAAGTATCTCAACTCAAATGGGTTTAAGAAAGTTTTACATGAATATAAGAAATATATATATATATGAATTTTCTATTTCTCTTCCATAAACCCGTGTGAATAATAATTACTTCATATGGATTTTTCAATAATGTCCTTTAAATTTTTCTAACAGTTAACTCCAGTAATCATTTCAAGTATGCCTTAAAATGATTGTTTAAGTAATCATTTCTTTAGTGGCATTAAAGTGAAAATGAAAAAATGTTCTGTTATTCTTTTAAATATATAATGGATGTTGTTAATTATTGTTCTGTTTCATATATCATGAATTTTTGTGACATTTTGGTTCATTTTTTTTAAATTTTATTTATTATTTTTTAAATTTCTTGTATATGAGTGTATTCCCTGCATGTATGTAAATCCACACCTGTTTTATAGTGCCCATGGAGGAGAAAAGAGGACATCAGATCGCCTGGAACTAGAGTTATGAATGGTTGTTAGCCACCATGTGGGTGCTGGGAATCGAACCTTTGTCCTCTGAAAGAGCAGCCAGTTCTCTTAACCGCTGAGCTATCTCTCCAGTCCCTTGGTTTCATTTTACAGTTAAGAACTGCTAGTTCCTTCATTATGTGAATACTCTAAGTATGATACTTGAATTTAATAAAATTTATAAGACAGTAAACTTATTCATTCAGTTTTGGATGAAATAATACAGCATACCATTAGAACACATTACCATTAATAGTTACTTTTGTACTTTTTTGTAGGTAAAGACGTTAACCGAAGAATGTTCCAACAAGAAGGTGTCAGTTGATTCACTGAAGCAAAGACTTAATGTTGCTGTTAAGGAGAAGTCACAGTATGAGCAGATGTATCAGAAAACTAAGGAGGAGCTAGAAAAAAAGGTATGCTTCCAGCATTGTGACCTAGACTTAGAATTAATTCTGTGATGTCTTTTCATTTCTCATGCTATCAGTTTCTCCCTAAATTACTATGAGCTACTTAATAACTTCACATTACTACAGAGAATGTTGTATCACTTCAGGAAATGCTAAGAATTTGTTTTACATTAATGATAGCATTGAATTAGCAAAATTAGAGTAAAGCCATCATTACCTTTAACAAATAAAAAGAAATTACATACTTAGAATCATGCAATCCTTTTTTATTTGATATATATGACTCACTTTTCCAATTGTTTATGAAATATTTTTCTTTTATGAATATCAATATTTTTCAGGATCTCAAGCTGAGTCTCCTTGTATCAAAAATAAATGAGACTGAAACAGCAATGGCAGAAATTGAGACAGCAGCCTCCAAACAGCTCCAAGGATTAGCACTACAAAGTGAACAGGCCCTGGATGGTGCACAGAAGAAATTGCTGTTGGCTTATGAAAAAATAGAAGAGTTCACCATATTTGTAAAGGTTTGAATTATAAATTTAAAAAATTTTTCCTACCCAGTAGGGCACCATTGACCAAATTTTCTCTATAACAGATTTTCATGGTTTGAATTTTCAATTTTCCATCCTAGTCTTAATATTTCTTACTTAAATTGGTTTAGTAATGAAATGGTAGAAATCAAGTACTCATGATAGATTTGAAATGAATTAAGTTATTTATACTTTATTTTTAAACATACACAGTTTTTAAGGCCAGTTCTTTCTATTTATTTTTTTATTTTTATTTTATGTGTATCTGTGGTTTGTCTGAAGGCATATAAGTACATCACATGCATACAGAATCTACAGAGGTCAGAAGAAGGCTTCAGATCCCCTGGAACTGGAGTTAGGGATGGTTGTTAGCTTCCAAGTGAGTACTGGGAATCAAAATCAGGTCCTCTGCAAGTGCAGCCAGTGCTCTTAGCCACTGAGCCATCTCTCCAGCCAGGCCCCTTCTCACCCTACCCCTCTTCCACCGAGCAAGAACAAGCAGAAACTGCTCAGTGAAGTTGGAGTCCAGTCCAGAGTGCAGTCTACAGACTGCCTTCCTCCATGTAGCAGCAGTTTTCTTTCCCTTTCCCTTTGGAGCAACTGAAGAGATGCTCAGGATTCAGAGGCAGAGAGCCTGTGATTATTCTGCTGTGTGTGTGTGTGTGTGTATCTTGGGTCCTCTGGAAGAACAAGGAACAATTCTTAACCACTGTATCATCTCTCCAGCCCCCTTAACGTATTTACTTATAAAGAGGTTTAAATGAGTCATTCATATGATGGTGAGTCACAGAAAAGAATGATGATATAACTTTACAGAAGGACATTTAAATTTTTATTCTATAAAGATTTGCAAGCACACATCTACTACTACAAGAGGTCTGCTTTCAGTGTTGTCTTTCATTCCTGATTTCCACGTGCTCTAATGACTATTTTCAGTATCACATGCCATAGGAAGGAAAAGTAGCCCTAGGAGCTCAAGTTCAATGAATGTAAAATAAAAAATAAAATAAAGCAATGTGATGGAGGAATGGGCAGGGAAGGGAAAAAGAAAGGGTTACTGCCCCATCCCAGTGCGGACTGCTTTAGATTTGGTTTTTGAAGGTCAAGAGGAATACCATTAAAATTTCATATTACCTATGCAAATTTAATTGAATTAGTGATGTCTGTTCTTTATAAGGCACTTTGTACATGCTGTAGAGATAAAAATATATTGTCCCCACTATTAAGGAGATCATGATTGAGCTAGTGGCAACAGATTTGTTTACTAATTACAGTCGAAGAATAAAAGAAGTATCTGATGGCATGTATTTCTCAGGACCCATGTTCCTCTACTTACAACAGCCTGTAACCTATCCAGGGAATCTATCATTCTCATCTGGCCTCTTTAGATACTCACACACTGGTGGTGTGCACACACACACACACACAGAGAGAGAGAGAAACACACATTAAATAATATTTAAAAAATAAAATCATGTTAAAGTGTATTATTTACATCTATAATATATTAATGTTCTCAAATCAACTCTAAGTTGATTTCTCTCTCTAGTCAGATCAGTTGGGCCTATCTTACCGCCTCTGTTAAGAAGCTGTTCTGCTCAGCATGTAACAGAATATTTTTAATTGTTCTTAGATATTTATCTTATAAGTAATAGCATTCCTGGCCTTGTAGTTTAGATACATGTTGGCAAATAACTGGTTTTTAGCTACAATGTTATATTTTTCACTTCTCTAAAGATAGAAGCCTTAAAACAATGTTAATAATGCTCCATGGAATCCTTGTTACTTTGTTTCATTAGAAATCATAGACTCTTCTGAGGTTTCTCATTTAAAAGTCCCTACAAGATGAAAGAAATAAACATTTTACCTCTCTCATCTCTTTTAATGAGACTTTCAAATGATATAAAGTCAAGCCAATAATGCTTTCCTCAGAAGATCCTAAATGGTTAAGAAGAATTAATTTTAGTAAATGTAATTTAGCTGTCCTTATATAAAATGCTGTTTTCTGCCAAATGCTTATTGAAGTCTCACCACTTAATTTGTGATGAACAATCTCTTTGAATACTGTTGCTGTTTTACCCATGTAGAAATGTTTTCTTTTATTATGATTTTGTTTTTCCATTTTCATTTCAGCTTTAAGTTTCATTTGTTGTACTTTTAGCGGTGATTTAAAATATGAAATATACAACTACATGATTTATGATACTAATTGTTTTAAGACAATGTACTTTGAAAATGATGTTTTCAAAGAGAAAGGTAAATGAAAACCAGAAATTTTTACAATAGAAAAATGAATTTCATGACTAGAAAATTATTACCCCCTTGGTATAGTTTTATGATCATAATAAAATAATAGGTAGATTTCTGCACTTAAAATAGATTAGCAAAATTAACCTAAAAAGAAAACTTTTATTTATGTGCATGAGTCTCTAAACTTTAGTTATTCAGAGATGACATATTGGTCCTTCATTGATTAATAGTGTCAACAAATTAACAAGTGGGTAATAAGTGTTCAAGTGTTAATAGATGAGTCAGGACAGTTATGGATTCATGAACCTTTAAATGTAATTTCAAAAAGCATAATATAGCTAATGTTTATTATTCTTTCAGAATTTTTTTAAAGATAACCCAAGACATTGCATTTTATTGTCTCATAGACAACTAGCTTTCTGTTAGTTTCATCAAGACTCCAGAGATGGGTATTGCTATCTTAAACTGACAGGTGCAAGGAGCCTGGTCATCCAGCTTGTGGGCCATTCAGCTTAGTCAGCATCCCCCTTCTGGGTAGTTCTGTGCTAGGCTAGAGGCTCAGCTGCCACTATCCCCGTCCTCTTTCAGAAGTTTTACAATTTGTTTGAATTTGGCATTTAGAGTACCTATTTCAAAATCCTCTGATTCTCTTGTGTTTAAACAAAATGCATTATATTAGCCTCTGAATATACTGAGTCATAATTCCAGTTTTAAAATTGCATTTTACAGTGGTTTGGTTTGGGAACCAAACCATACTCGAATTTGGTTCCCAGCAACTACATGGAAGCTAACAACTGTCCTTAGCTCCAGTTCCAAGGGATCTAAGGACCTCTTCTGACCTCTGCAGGCATTGCATTACACAGGTGCTATTACACACATGTAGGTAATACATTCATACACATAAAATATTAAAACAAATAAATAAATAAATTTATTCTATATACCAGAAAACATATCAGTTAGGCACCTAAAACTTCTAATGGTGATTTATCACATATTTTAATTGTGTATTGGGCTGATGCTTAGTTGTTGTTGATACCATGTTCCCTTGATCAGTTTTCTTAGTCAAAGCTACCAGCAGCCAAACCCAGAAAGTCTGGGAAGTTGGGTCTTGAAAGGGAGGATCAGCCTCTTCTATTCTTTATAAAAATAATTCATGACTAAGAAAAGATGCTCAGGGGCTCAGGCAGCATACCATCCATAACTTCATGAGTCCTGTTGTTAGTTGTGTTACATCTAAGCATCTATCTTTATACAGATTTCAGTCCTGTAACTGAATGTTTTTATTCAGTTTTTATCTTTTTATGTTTTATGTTTTATCTTTCCCACTTCTCTCCTGCTTTTACTCACATTGGTCTTGTTTCTGTCTTTGCTCAAGGTTTAATTCTCACCCTAAAGATCATCCCCTCTTTACTCTCCCCTCAGAGTTAGCTCAGAGCCTCCTATATGGGTCTTTCCTTTCGCTCTGCAGCTAAGAAGACGAAGCTCAATTTTGCCCCTGGCTAGCTTTGTGGTTTCTGGCAACTGATTTAGTCTTCTGCACCTCAGTTTCCCTCTTTATAAAGTGATTTGGACCACATTTGAGTTTAGAATTTTTATGTCATCATAGCTAAAACTCAGAAGAATGCATAACCTACCAGAAGAATTATCTAAAATATTAACTGTTTACTATTAGTAGTAATAGTAAATAATGGAATAATTCTTATTTCCTAAACTATAAACCTGATAAATTAACACATAGTTATAAACTCATGTATTTTTTCCTTCTGTTTCAATTAGATTATATAGCCAATTTGGGAACAGAAACTTTATCATTTATTTTCCTTATAATACTGGCAGCCAGTAGGGCTCATTATATTCTTGATAAATTGATCACACACACACACACACACACACACACACACACACACACATACACACACACACAGGTACCTAGTTACTTCTCAGATAAAAATTTAAAGGTAACAACTATTCATTAACTACATATGTTAAAGAACATACTGTTCTTATGTGGAACATTATAATGCATTCTGTATAGAGCATATTAGATATCATGATCAAAAGGTACTTGATAAATATTATTAGTATTAATAGTACTAATGTTGGTTCTGGTCCTGTTGTGAAATGTATGTTCCCTTTAGTCTTTCCATTTATTTGTAGAGCACAACCAGATTATGGAAGGGATAGAGTGGCCATCTGTTCTAGATCTAGTCTTGAATATGGAATTTTGCCCTGGGGTGAAATCAAGGATTTTGAGCATCTGGGCTGGATGTATGTGGCAGAGCTGAGGCTTTGAATTCTCCTAATGACTGAATAAAACACACTAGGGAAATTTCTAGAAGTATTTGCTCAGTTTGAGTCAGACCTGATATATAAGCTTGTTAATGTGCCTGTGTATGAGAATCATATGCCAAGCTCCATTTTCTCAATGGGTTTTTTGTTAACTACAAAATATACACCAGCCAAAGAACAGTATTTAATTGGAAGCATGCATAGTTTCATTATCAATATGTATTGTTTGTTAAAATTTAGTTAGATGTTGTAGACATATACATTCCTTTCATATATATATATATATATATATATATATACATTTGTTGAACGTTTACTTATACAATTGTTACTATATTGGCACTGATATATTCTCTTAATTATGAATTTAAAACAACTATGTGATACAGTTAAACTTGAATTAGCTCAATCTTACCATCACATTCAAGGTAAGTTAGAGTCCCTTAAAGAGAAAAGTTCTTAGTAGAGTGTATTACAACAGCTGGTTGAACTTTAAGCTATATAATTTATATCTCATTAAAACTATTTAAGAGCTGTTGAGATATACATGTATATCTATGGGTTTCTTATCAGCCTAGCAGCACCTCAAGAGTCTGACAGAAAAAAAGGCAATCATGTAATACAGCACACCTGATATAGTCCACTTTGACAGGAGTGAGCTGGAGTCTCAAAGCAGTTTTAGTTCGCAGTTTCTTGATGACTAATAATGAAGAACACCTTTCCATGTATTTATTATTCATTTGTATTTGTTCTTTTGAGAACTGTCTATTCAGTTCATTAGCTCAGTTATTGATTGGATGGGTTTTTGGGTTCAGGATGATTTGGGTTATTTTGGTAAATTTTACTGCTCCACCCAGCTACAACTTTCTGACAGCCAGAACAAGTAATGACCTGACCAAACACCAGACACAGAGTAAAGTCAGAATCCCTGTACAGACAGGAAATCTAACCAATGACTCTGTCCCAGAGGGGTACAGTTTAAAGTGATGCCTGATTATGACTCCCAGTGCAGCCTCACCATTCAGAAAGTCAAGCTGCCAATACCACTTGACTGGAGAGTACAACAGCCTTGCTCATTCAAACCAGGCATGACCTGTGTCTTTTTCAATTGAAAGTCTAAGCATTAGAACAACATGACCAAGGAACACACCCTGTGGCCTGCTACCAGAAGCAGTTAACATCCCAGCCAGTGACCATTTCCAGCTGCACAGTTCAGCCAGCAGCCCTACTTGAACTCAGAAAATGGGCGACATCTTTGCCCAGGCAGCAAACACTGCCTACACACAGATACTACCAGCTAGCCCCATCTAAACCAAAACTTGGATTGATTGGTGAATGCCTCTCTCTTCAAAAGCAAATCCATGAAGACTGCAGCTTCCTGAAATATGCAAATAACAATGAGCACCTCTAAGAATCATGAAAAACCGGAAACATGATGCCATCAAAGGAAACTAATAAAGTTCCTCTAGTTGACCTAAAGTAAAGGCAGTTCTTTTAAATAAATTGAGTGAAGTACAAGGAAACATGACAGGCAACTAGATGAAATTAAGAAACCATGAGTAGAATGTGAAATTCATCAAGAAAACAGAAACCATGAAAAATGAGTCCTATGGTGGCAACTGTGTGTTCAGAAATTAGCCATGCATATTTTTATTCTTGACTTTAATATTATTTTCAAGCTTAAAATTTTCCCAAACTAAATCTATTAATATTTCCATATGAACCGTGGTTGTAAAAATGTAATATAGACACTAGTGAGATGGTTCAGTGGGCAAGATATCTTGCTCTGCCAGTATGATGACTTGAGTTCAAATCCTAGCACCCACTTAAATAGTGGAGTGTGGCTATACATACTTGTAATTTCAGCATTGGAGGCCAGAGACAGGTAGATCCTATAACTCATTGGCCAGCAGTCTAGCAGAAATAGCAAGCTTCAAGTTTAGTGAGAGGTGTTATTTCAAAGCAGTAGAATGAAGAGCAATAGAAAAAGACACACATCAATGTGTGTATGTATGTTTTACAAAGATGAAAAGAAACTGATATCAACTGCAGACACTTACTACTATGGAGAAAAAAAAATTCTAGAGATAAAGAATACTAAGACTGAAGTGAAAAACTAAATAAAGGTCTTCAATGGGCTGTTCACTGAGGCAGAGCAAAGATTTCATGAATTCAAAGACAGGTCATTTGAAATTACCCAAAGAAGAAAAAAAAATTAAGTGAAAAACTGAAGAAAACCACAAAACTTATGAGACATAATCAAACTAAATATATGTATGGTAGGAATTTTATGGGGAGAGACACAGAGAAAGGAACACAACATGAGTTTAAAGAATAATGAAGGTGCTGGAGAGATGGCTTAGTGGTTAAGAACACTGGCTGTACTTGCAGAGGATCCAGGCTCAGTTCCTAGGACCCACATGGTGGCTAACAACCATCCATAACTCCAGTTCCAGAGGATCTGATGCCCTCTTTTGTTCTCCACGGGCACTGTATGACACAGGTGTACTACATACATGCAGGCAATACATGCATACACATAATAAATAAAATATTTTTAAAAGAAATAATGATAGAAAACTTGCCGAATTTGGAGAAAGAGTTGTGCAGATATATAAAACATTAAGACCAAAAAAAAAAAAAAATTGAGCACAAAGGTCTATAAGAGATCTCAGTTCTCATCAATGAAGTTCCCTCATGTAACAGAGGGCCAGGAACACAAAAGATCACAAATGGCCAAAATGTAGAGAATAAATGTCTTCAGAGTGTGGGTCTGGACAGGACTCCTAGATTAAACTCCACCCACCCAGGGCTCAGGGTCTATTGTAGAAGAGGAGTGGAGAGACTCTTAAGAGCTAGGGAGGAGGTGCATGACAATATGGAAGCAGAGTCCTACAGGCTCCTGGGTCCTTGTTTAAATGAACCTACAGCAATGGTGTCGGCTTCCATAAGACCCATGCAAACTCAAGCAGACAGAAACCTAGCACAGAACTGTGGAAGTGAGTAGCAGGCCCCAATCTTAGTAGAGGAATTATTGGCAGCTGATGACTGGCTGAGGAGGAATGGATCTTAAAGGGAAGGACTTCAGATAGTCTCACTAGAGCCCTCACTAGACTTCACTAGTAAACAATTAAAAGGGAAAATGACAAATTGTTTTATTTTATCCTTTGATATCTATGCACCAAACATTGGAGTACCTAAGTATATAAAGCAAATATTGACAAAAGTAAGAGAAAAGCCAGCTGAACAACAGACAGTCTAAATAGAGAATCCATAAAGCCCCAGCAGATTTGAAGAGCACTGTATACCAAGTGGTCTTAATGGTTGTATACAGACCATTCTACCTGGCAAAAGATTGTTAGGCCACCAAAATTTTAAAATTTCAAGAACTTTGAAGTCATATGAAGCATCTTTTCTGACCATACTCATGTAAAACTACAAATCAGTAATAGGAGAAAAATGAAAAATTAATGAATATATGAAAGTCAGTCCTGAGAATCTAATAATACTGATTATAAAAACGAAAGAAAGAAAAAATAATGTGGCCGGTGGAAATGGAAACACGCTGCACAACCTATGAGACACAGCGTGAGTGCCTGTTGGCAGGAATGGCCATAGCTATAAGCACCTACCTTAACTTTAGACCTCAGAGAGCAAGGAAAAGAATTGAGCCGAAATTAACAGGAAGATGGGACTAGTAAGCATGAGAAAAGTTAACAAATCACAGAAAAATAGAAAAATAAAATATCAGTGATACTAAGCTGATTTTTTTTGTGTCTGTTTTGTTTTGTTTGTTGAGACAGTCTCCTTGTGGCCCCAGCTGGCCTGGAACTCGCTATATACACCAGGCTGGCCTTGATCTCACAGAGCTCTGTCTGCCTCTGCCTCCCAAGTGCTAGGATCAAAGGGGTGTGCCACAATGCCAGGCTCTAAGCTGATATTTTGAAAAGATAAAATAGGCAAATCTTTACCTACACTAATTAATGAAAACAGAAGACTCAATAAATAAAAATATTTTAAAATTGTTACTACACTAATATAGCTGATAAAAAATATACTGAATTATAAGAGAACACTGTGGACAGGACTCCTATATGTAAGCTATAATAAGAAATTAAATAAGCTATAAAAAATGGAAATTCCTAAAAGAACTTACCAACTACTAAGAGTGAATCAGGAAGAAATACAAAATCAAAACAAGTTAATAACAAGATAATTTATTCAGTAATCAAAACCTCCCAACAAATAAAATCCCAGCACCATATGGCTTCCCTACCTAGTTTGGAAAACATTTTAAGAATTACCACCACTTCTTCTCAAACTCTTCCAAATAATTAAAGAGAACAGGACACTTCCAAACTTTATGTACAAGGTTAACAGTATACTGAAACCAGGGACATTGAGAGAAAAGAAAATTATATACCATTATCACTCAAAAACATAGATGAAAAAATTCTGAGCAAAATAATTGCAAACCACATTAAAAATGTTATGTACCATAATGAGGTGGGATTTATTCCTGTGATTGTTCAGATATGCATCAATAAATTTGCCAAATTAGCAGAAAGAGAAAAATCATATTATTACTGAATATAGGGAGAAAAATGAGTAACAAGAGGGCATATTCTCACAACTTTTCTTCAACACAGTACTGGAAAGAAATAAAATACATGGCAATTAGCCAGGTGTGGTGGTGCCAGCTATAATCCCAGCACTCTGGAGGCCAAGGTAGGTGGATCTTGGTGAGTTCAAGGCCAGCCTGGGCTACATAGGAAGTTCCAGCAGGGGCTATAGGGAGACCCTGTCTCAAAAAGACCACAGAAAAAAAGTTATGGAAATTATGAGTAGACAAGTAAAATTGTCTCTGTTTTCAGATTATATGATTGTAGATTTAGAAAACTACTCTAAAATTTATAATAAAAGTTCAGTAGTTTTGCAGTTTTAAAAATCACTATATAGCAGGGTGGTGGGCGGGGATGAGTTTCTGTAATGTTGCAATTTGGGGTGGGGTTTTGGTTTTAATCAGCCCTCTCTACTTCCCGTATACTCCCTCTACCCTGAGCAAATATTAACCATTTGAATTTTCAAAATTTAAAAAGTTAAGGACTTTTTTTCATAATTAGAAGCAAAAATATTTGGGGCAAACATAAAACAAGTGAGAGACTTGAACTTTAGTGATTTCTAAAATAGAAAGATGAAAGAGAAATGTTGGCCTTCTAGAAATGCAGTTCATGACCAGTAAACTAAAAAGAGTTGTCCCAGTCTAAGGTGTTCCCAACTGTTATCAATGTTTTACTGTCTATGAGAGCTGAAATAGCAAAGGACTCATTGATGAATTCATGAGTCATGTGAGGTGATGGGTTACTTTAGTTTTTGTTTTTTTAAATGAGAGTATTTGTGTAAAACTGGAGAAAGAAAACTGAAGTGTGTTTATTGATAGTAAAACTTTTTTATTTTAAAGATATAATAAAAGGTCTGTGACCTGTAGCATTAAAAAAATCACCTTATAAAAATCAGTTGTGTTTCTCTACACTGACAACAAACCCTCTGAAAAATAAATAAGAAAAACAGTCCTGTTTACAATAGCAAGAAAAACAAAACTTAGAAAAAATACTAGGAGTAAAATTTAACCAAAGAAATGAATGCTCTGATACTGAAAACTGTAAATCACTGATGAAATAAATTAAAGAAAGCACAAAGAAATGGAAAGGCAGCCTGTGTGGTTTAGAAGAATTAATAGTATGAAAATATCCTGCTACTCAGAGTGAACTATATACTCCATGCAATTACTGTCAGTAATCTGGTAATATTTTTCACAGAAATAGAAAAAATGATAAAATATATATGAAACCACACATAAAAAACCTTTAATATACAAAGCAACATTGAGCGATAAGGTTAAAGCTAGAAGAATTATACTTTCTGATTTGAAACTATATCACAAATTTACAGTAACCAAAACTGCATGATTCTGGTCAAATAGACAAATAAAACTCAGGATCATAGACCAATAGAACAGAATAGAAAGCCCAGTAATAAACATATGGCAGTATTGTTAACTAATAAGTGACATATACCCAAAGCAGTAAGAATGTAGTTTCTTCAAGAATTGATGCTGAGGAAACTGAATGTCATTATAAAAAAGAATGAAATGAGACCCCAGCTATCATCACTCACAAAAGTTAACTAGAGATGGACTAAAGACTTAAGTATAGGTCTTGGCACCTCAAAATGCCTCACAGAAAACAAAGGAAAATGACACAAAACCCCACAAAAGCATAAGTAAATTGGACCAAAAGTCTGTATAGCATAGGAGACAATTAAAATTGAAAGGAAACTATGAAATGGTAGAAAATATTTACATATATCTAAAATTAATAAGGAACACATCTAATTCTACAGCAAATCCAAATAAATATCATCAAAGGTCCTCAGCAGACATTTTTTCCCCCAAAGAAGGCACAAATGACCAAATACATGAAAAGGTGCTCAATATCATTAATCATCAGGGAAATGAAGTTCAAGACCACAAACCCTCTAATCTTTCAAATATGACGAGAAATTGACTAGAAGAGGACTCAAGTGAAGTTTTTCCACTAATGACATATTCTTGTCACTAGGATCTTGTCACCAAGAGCAATGTATAAAGGAAATATTTATTAGAGTCCAGTCTGTAATGGTCATTAAGCCTGGCTGTGGTGACAGGAATAAGAGGCTGCTTGCTTATATCTCTAGGGCTCAGGAAGCAAAGAGGGCATAGGATCTGAGCCAGGTTATAAACCTCAAGATCTGCCTTCAGTGACCCACTTCTACCAGCTGGATCCCACCCACTAAAGGTTTTAAAGTGTCCCAAAACAATGCCTCTAGATGGGGACCAAATGTTCAAATACATGAGCCTATGAGGTATATTTTACACCCAAATTATAAGATGTAAATGCTATCTACATTGATCTGGGTATAGGTTAACCAAAGTTGCTCATTTATAAACACTTATAAAACTATACAGTTAAGACTTATGTATTTCACTATTTATAAATTTGACCTCAAAAGAACTCTACTCATCTTTAATTAATGATGTTATGGCAGTGTGTTTAGGGGCCAACTCTACAGATAACTGCAACTGTCTTTGAAATGCCTCAGAAAGTAAGATGGATCATGGATGGAGGAATATATGATAAAGCAAGTATAAGAAATTAATTATGATGTACAAGTTGTGAGTATGTATGTACTACTCATTTCTTTAATCATTTCTGTTTGACATTTTTCATAATTAAATATTTGAGGGAAATGTCCTTAGGCAAATTATGACTTGGTTAGAGTCACGCAATAAACAAAAAGAATGAAAAACAAAAATTCTCCTTTTTACAACAAAACTAGGTCACAGCTAAACCTGTATTCCAGAATATGTGAAAGATAAGCCAAAAACAGGTAAGACTGACAAAGCCGTGTAAGAGATAAGACTCTATGAGGAAAGGTTGTCAGTACTGGAAATCTGGGAAACATTTGGCAAAAATACACTCTACCAAAATAAAAGTCACATGAGGTGCAAATTCTAAATCCATTACTTGCAACATCACTGGAGGGTGTCAGGAGTTTATGACATTAGCTTTTTAGAGCTGTCTTGCTTCCAAAGAGCATAGGAGGCAAGGCCTATTGAAGAATAGCACAAACCAGGCCTATCTGCAGGAAGCAGCTTTCGCATAGCAGCTAAGAAAAGTGAAGAACTCCTTATATTAAAACGGGTCTTGAAAAATGAATATTCAGGGCATCTTCACAAATGTATTAGAATGAAAGCAGAGGAAAAGTAAAGTTTGGCCTGAGATAAATTTCTGCAGAGCAAATGGTAGTATTTTTCTCTGAGTTAAAAATATTTATGGGGACTAGAGAGATAGCCCAGGGGTTAAGAGCACTTGTTGCTCTTGCAGAGGACCTGAATTCAGTTCCCTGCACCACATCTAGCACCTCATCTGCCCCCCAGACCTTAGGAATCTAACTTTGTCTTATGGTACCTGCACACACATAGCATACACTTACAGAGAAACATACATAAACATAAGTAAAAATAAAAATGAAATCTTTTAAAATACTTATGTTGTAATTTCTTCTTAATGAAATGAAAATAAACATATAAGACTTAGGGAAGAAATGGTGAGTCAGTACAAATAGATAAAACACACTGACAGATAAAGAAAATATATAAAAGAATACAACTAAAAAATATTTTTGTTGTGCATGTCTTTGTCCATGTGTATATAAAAGCTGGTCAAGTTGTAAGGTTGTATACCTTAAATTTGAACTTCCTGTATTCTCTTATACTTTCCAAGTTGTGAAAAAAAGAGAGGCACAGTAATATGAATGAACCTTAAAAATACTATGAATACTAAATTAGATATGGAATATATGTTATTTTGTTTATATACTTGTCTAGAAAATACAAAAATTAAGATTCTATAAACTGAGACACTGCATGTGGGAGGAGCTGAGTAAGAAAAGGCAACAGGGGAACTTGTGGAGTATGAAGATTTTCTGTATCTTGAGCAGGTTGGTGTTTACACAGATGCATACAATTTTTATAACTCATCATACTGAACCCTTAGCATCTCTGTACCTATTTCATTCTAAGTATGCCTTATTTACAAAATGACATTGAAGGGAAGGATTCATGGAGTACGCGGCAAAGATTCAACATATGTGTGCCTGAAGTCGTCACACAGCGAAAGCAGAACAACGAAATCACAGTGTAGTTCAACTTCTACCTCTGTCCCGTTCTTCCCTCCAGTTCTGAGAGGTGCTACTCCCAGTGGTGCCCAGAGAGAGCCTCCTGAAGACAGATCATCTCTTTCCAAGCTTCTAATTTGAGACATCAAAAAAGAAAATCACAACTGTAAAAGACAGAAAAAGAACAGCTGAGGCTGGATAGATGACTCAGCATTTAAGAGTGATTAAGACCCATCTTGTATACCAGCACCCACATGGCAGCTAACAGCCATCTGTAACTCCAGTTCCAGGGGATCTGGGGCCCTCTTCTGTCTTCCATGGGCATTGCCTGACACCAGTGCATTTACACATATGTAGGCATAACACTCATACACATAAAATAATAAATAAATACTTTTTAAAAGAAAAATAATTTTTGTTTCATCTAGACAGCTACATCTTTTTGTCACAAACATCATAGTTGATAAAAATTATGAAAAAATGAAATATTTGCAATTAACAAGTATAATTTCCCTCAAGTATTAAAAGTCACTAAGAAAGTAGCAAAAATGACCAAAAAATATAATTATCTCAAGGCTGCTTATCACCTTGATCTGTAGTAAGAGAAATGAAAATTTGCAACTTCAAAATAGAGTTATGGAAACAAACTGCACTGATGCTTGGTGTTTGCTAATAGAATGGAGAAACAGATACTTTCTTGCTTTTCTGTGGAAAAGAATTGATAGTGGAGGAAGACTAGAGATAGACAGCTGTCCAAAGTACAGTTGCATACATCCTTCATTATGGCAATTATCTTTTTCCCTTTGTATCCTAAAGCTGAAAAATTGATATATGAAGATAATTATTCATTGAAACCTTCCTTGAGCTGGCAAAGTGTTAATACAGGCCAACACTAAATGAACCTGCCCTGGGCTCCCAAAGCCATCCATGCATCATCACATAGAACACTGGTCATGCAGAGTAAAACATGTATTTTTTTCTTATTTGCATAAAGAAATGATAAGAGCTAGCACTTGTTGATTTCTCCAAGAGGAAACAAAGACTTTATGGGGCTGTTCTATCTTCTTTATAATATGTTTCAATCCATTATTATCATCTTGCCCATTCACAGTTTAATTACACTTTGACTCAACTTATCTTCAAGCATTTAGAAGCATTTCAAATTCACTTTTAGTATAAAATGTAGGAACAACTTCATCATTCAGTCTTTCATAAGATTATGTAATAATTAAACCAATTATGTGATAGTCTGTTATAACTAATATGAACATTAAATTTAGCAATAAATAGAACTAACACTTGCCATCAGCTCAGTTGTGCTCTATATGATTTCACGTAGCCCGCCTGCTGCAAGAGTTCACCAACCAAGATGCCACTTGGCACATATCAAAAAGAGTTCAGAAGCTTTGACTAATACAGCATGGTCGTTAAGAGATGATTTAAGAGAGTTTTTACTTGCATAATGAAAATGAACAAATAGCGACCAAATCTCTTCCAAAATAAATAAAATCAGAGTAATCCTAATAAAAGTGATTTGCTAGTATGTTCACATTTTTATGTTATGAGCATTTTTGTCTTCATTATGACTTCTATATGAACCCGTGTTCTTTCCAATGTTTTAGGCTTTGGTCAAAGAGTTACAAAGTGATGTCTGTGGGAGAAGGCATCAAATCAGAGAGCTTAAAAAAAGGCAGAAAAACAGACATGCTTGTAAAACCTCAACCCATAAAGCACAGACCTTGGCAGCTTCTATCCTGAACATTTCACGGTCAGACCTAGAGGAAATATTGGACACAGAAGATGAAGTGGTAAGATCATGTAAATACTCTTCAGTAAAGAGCTTATTAAGCACATTTATCTAAATACATTTTTGTTTTATAACTCTTGAATTTTACTTTTAAAATTGCATTCATGATGGTGATACTTTCAAGGCACCAAAAAAAGATAGGCACTGACTTTTAGTCAACTATAATCACTTTTAGAGAAATTTAATATATAATTTAGGAATAAGCAAGTGTCTGTGTCAGGAAAGGGTATCTGATATAATCAGCAATTAGCAAGATTTATAGTGCTTGTTGCTCATATCAGCTGTCCTTCCTGTCTTCACCATTCTCTTTAGGGAATCATATTATATACCTTGCACACCAGGGGCTTTGGTGGTGGTGGTGGTGGTGGTGGTGTGGTGTGTGTGTGTGTGTGTGTGTGTGTGTGTGTGTGTGTGTTGGGTCCTGTTTGTTTTATTTTGCTTTTATTTGCTTGACTTGGTTTGGTTTGGGTTGAGTTTGGGGTCATTACTATGTTGCCCAGGCTGGCCTTGAACTTCTAGAATCAAGTGATCCTCCTGCTGCAAACCTCTCAACTCTCTGATACTACAGGTGGGCACCACCACACCCAGCAGTAACCACTCTTCTTAATTAAGCCAGTTTGACTGGATTTAGTTCAGGCAAGTCACCATTGATTGGATAACAAAAATCTTTTAGGTGACATTTCTTTTTTTAGGTATTTTTGTTGAATTTTTGCAAATGTCGTACAATCTATTTAGATCATATATAGATAGCCCCCCATCTAAATCATTCCCCTTATTACTCCCCATGCAATTTCATATACTCTATTATATATTTATATATCATGTATATTGTAATAAATTGTTACTCATTTGAACTCACAGCTATGGTGACAGCATGCACAGGTTCAACAAGCAAAGGCGGACAGAATCCCAGCATAGATGTGGGAAAGTGGATGAGAAGCCGCAGCTCTACCTGAGGAATTTTGACAAATGATGGCTGCTTGGAGAGGGACTGAGATTTCTTTATAAAGTACCAGATCTATTGGCATTCTTGGCTAAATTTAAAATGAATTTTTTACCTGTTTCCCTAGCTCCCCATCTTCTTTTTTACCTTGTTATATGTTTTTAACTCCCATCTCCATTGCTATCGTGAGCCCCACTAAGATAGCAGAAATAAATACTCCTAAATTATTATGAAATAGAGAAATACAGATATAAATTCCAAGTGTATGTAAATATTTATAAGTTAAATATTAAGATCATAGATTTAAGTATTTCCACTTTGAAGAGACAAGCCATGGTTGATATTCCTATAGGTATGTTCAGTGTCTAGTAGAATGAACAGGTTCATGTAAATAAAGTTAACATTACTGATTTTATTTTCCTTAGGAAATTGAAAAGACAAAGGCAGAGGCTGAAAATGATAAAGAATGGCTGTTGTACATTCAGAAGCTTCTTGAAGGACAGGTATTTCATTTTTGTGCTTCGTATATCAAAACTTCCAAATAATTCCAAGTCTTATATTTTTCCTGGATGTCTAATTTTTTGCAAACACTCATTATTTATTTCTGTTAGGTGAAGAAGCGTTCCAAAAGGTAGACGAGAAAGTTAACCCTCTATTTGTACTTTTGGACTTAACAAATGAAACAAATATCTTGAGAAAAAGCCAACATGGGACTTAGCAAGTGCATTAATTACATTATTGAGTCGACCTCTAAGCTTGCTAGGCTGAAAAGGATCCATCCTCTCAGACCTCTTAGGAAAAGAGATTCTTTATTAGTGTCTTTAAAGTTAGTAGTTGATATGGACACCTGAGGAGTTCATGGGTTTCGGTGACCTTTTACTATGGACCTGTTTCCAGTCAATTCATGTTTTCCTCACAGCCAGACAGCTGTTTATTACTGTGTCTTCCCGCATTCTCTACAATATTTTCTACTGAGACCTCGAGCAGCTTGTTAGTGGGAAGTAAATATTGATTTGGCATCCTGTCAATGCAGAAAGAATGAAAAAATTTCCACCAGAGGCCCCTCAAACATTTTCCTATCGACGTTTTCTGGGCCGAGTGGAAAGCTGCATAGAGGATGACAAGGCCAAGATGAGCTGAAGTCCCTGAGGGGGTCTACTGAGACTGCTGCTGTGACCTGTGTGGTACTTTTTCTTCCCTTTCAAGTATTTTTTTCATACACACATAGTCTGCTGGGATGTGCCCCTCTTGTAAGTGATCAAGGGCAGTTTATTGGCAGGTGAGAGCCCTGCTCTTCTAGTCATAGCTGGCTTTTGTTTTGACATCACTGACAGCATGTAATGCATTCCAAAACTTTTTCATTATAGTTCTTTCCTCACCCTAATTGTTTATTTCAAAACCAGCCTGAAATAAACAAAGGCTAAAATATAATTGTCAAAATAGCAGAAAGAAAAATCCTATCAATCTGTGATTTTTGAAAGGCATTGTAAATGATTCTGTGTAAGGATTAAAAACAGAAGTTGATATTAATTATGATGAGTCTATATCTATATCTCCAGGTAGCGATTCTGTGTTTTTACTAAAGTTAAGAGTAAATCAATGGAAGGGTTGGGAATGTAGCTCAGCGACAGAGTGCTTGCTTCACACGCACAAGACCGTAAGTTCAAGCCCGAGAACCAGGACAAAAAGAAAGGACAGTAAGAGATATGTAAACTGTTCAGTCTCAGGATTGTCTCTATTTTTGAAACATTATCTGGAATTGCTTCAATAATAAAATGTAATTGATATCCTTTTGCTTAAAGTTGCTCAAATACAGATGTAAAAGCGCTAGACAAAGCGTTTCACAGTGACAATTTGTTTTTGAAAGGAGAGGTAATTTCTTACTTCCTGTGTGTACAGACTTAGCCCAGTACCTGGAACATGAAAGAGTTCGATACTAATTGTTATGAGATTTCTTTCTACTTAAAACAATAGAAGTAAACTCGTAATGACTTGTTAAATGTTCCCTTGTAACCATGACCTTGTAATTCTTTTAATTAGAAATTTTATTATCAGTTATTTCCATAAAAAAATCAATATATAAAAATCTGTAGTACATTTTACTAAAGCTATACTGATACCAGACCTAATTTTTTGTGGCTTACACATGTGAAAGTACGTATACATATTCTCCATTATCCAGATGTATCCTTATTCTGCCCAGTTAGTATAAAAGAAATCCTGTTGAAAACGGCACCAGACTGCTTAATACTGCAGTTTGATATAGTGCTTTTTTATGCCACTGAGCCTGGACTCAGGAATATAATTGCCTGGTAGTATTGATTTAATTGCCCAGGTTTATTTGTGGACTCCTAATTATTGACTGGAGGTAAATTTAATGGAGCAGCCTTTATGAACCCTGGGAAACACTGCTGTTGCTGTTATACATAATGAACGGCATCACATGCCTTTAGATCATTTTTCCAGCTAATTTTACTCCACTGTGACAGTAAGATAACATTTAAGAAGTCAAAGACTTTTATTTTTATTACTGATATCGGTAGTGTTGCTGATGTCTTTGAATTTTGTGAGGAAAAATAGGAATTTCAATGGTTGCACTTGAATGTCACTTTATAATTATGCCCAAGGGAAAAAAAAATCTATGAAACAGAAAACATCTCTTGTCGTTGCTATTGTTGGTTGTGTTCTTTTCTTCTCTCCCAGCATTTATGTTTGTCCTGCATTTTCAAAAATATTTTCTTTGCCCACCAGTATTTCTTGAGTCAGAGATGCTCACAGGACTGTGTGGGCAGAAATATAGATGTGCTTGTTCACACATATGGTTACTTGACGGCTGTGTCTTCTTCTGCGTGCATTTCTATGACCTTTGAGTTGTGGAACAAGGATTTCCTAAAAATACTACCTAAGTTGACATTCCTGTAACAATATTAAAATATTTCAAGGATAAAATTATAGGAGAACTTGCCTTTTCTACCCCACCTGTGTGTTGGGCACCGTATGAAACAGAGCCTCGATAATATAGAAAAGAATCTGGCCCTGTGGTTTTGACTGCATTCATGTGATAAATTTTTATATTGATAATATATTCAGCATAAAATAAAAAGCAGTTTTGCTTTGTGACAGGATCAAACTATATAATATAATAATTACTGCCACTGTTAGCCAGAACAAAAGATATAAACTTTTAGCATATAGATTATATGCAATATATGTATATTTTAAATTATAGAACACAAGGGTATAACCTCATTATTTCAAATAGTTGTAATATAATTAATAATTATATATATTTGATATTTTTCTTCAATTTACATTTTGCTGAAATTTTGTGAAATACACACTGAAAAACGCCTTTCTGATATTTGCTTTCATATTTCTATAATATAGATATCTTTATTTTTTCATATTTTACTTGTACTTTGTTTTCATACTAATATGTTTTTAAACTTGCAATGTCTTCTTACAAAGACAAGCAAGAAAATTAATGATTATCTAAGATGGGAAGTACCCCTAAACAATAGTTTTTATGTAGTTTAAGGAGTGAGTGAAAATAGATGAGCACCAGATGATCCCGGATTTTGAGCAAGAGCCGAGCTTTAGAAAGGTACATGACATCAGAATACAGGAAAGTAACAGAAGAGATGAGAGGCAGTGGGGTCAGGATATGCCCTGGCCATAGAAATAGAAAGGCTGAATAAAAATGGTATCCACATTTTAACAGTAATAAGAGTACATGAATGGTCCAAAATCAAAGGGGGATTGTTTTAATACCTATTATGATGAGAAAGATGAAGATGCTTTGAAGAATTTTAGAGGGCACATCTGGTAGGGAGGAAATATTAAACAGTGATTGAAGACATAGAACTTCTAGTAGGTTAATAATATTTCAAGGAATCTGTTTTTTCTTAATTCATCATCCCAGCCTTTTATCTTGTTCTTCTTAGTTTAATTGAACCATTTAAGAATACACTTCATATTCTTATATGAACAACAAAAAGATAAAAATCTAATATACTTGCATTGGAACTACATTAAAAATTCTTCCTACCTTGTTTATTGAGGATACTCTCTGGATTCTGATCATTAGTTTCTCTTGGCTTTAGATATTTATTTTCCAGTTAATTGCTGCAGATATTAAAAATACTGAAATTTAAAGTGGTTTACTTTCCGTAGTGTGCTCTCTAAAAACATGTAGGATTCTATTCTATAGAGTGCCCTGTAGTATGACTGTAGAAGAGTTTTTTATAAACCTCTCTGGATTTGTAACTAAAGTTGCACTACCAATTTGAAGGTTAGCTGAAAGTTTCTCCTTGGAAGTCTGAAGATGCCTTTGCCGCCATTGCTTCCTGCATTGCAGTTATAACACATGTGCCACTTGCTCCCATGCTTGGACACTTACCCTGTCTCATACATACAACACACATCGTCATCCTCACATTTATTTCTCATATCTAGCTGAAGTAGCAAGAATTAAAATTCCCCACTAATCCTTCTTGATTGTTTTTATGTAGCAACCTGAAGCCTGTTTTCATATCAGAAAAGGGACATTTGTTATTAATGTTAAATTAATTAATTTATTAATTCTTTAAAACAATTAGACTCTAAACCCATACTATCTGTTTTGTGGTAACTGCTTTTCTCATTTTGGTGGCATGCATTCTTGTGCTATAATAAAATAGTTTATAACTAGTATTCTAAATTAAGTCTTATCCTAATGCAAATAGATTTTTTACCTCAAGTTGTTTATTAACAACCAGTTTAATTGCTTTATATACTTAAGATGAGCAGTGTGGTTTGTTCAAAAACATTTGAGTGTCTACTATATAAAAGTTTTAGTCCTCATGGGAAACAAAGGGAATAATTCAGTTACTCAAAAGGATTTTAAATGGGAAATTAAGTAGTAGTAAGAAGGGGAGAAATTGGACCCTTTATATATTTTACAAATTGCTCATGGGAATGCAAAATGGAGCAGCTGCTGTGAAAAACCTTTCATCAGCTCCTCAAAAATTGAGTATCATAGTTACATCACCAAGATATTCTGCTTCTGAGTATAGTGCTAAAAGAATTGAAAGCAGGATCTTAAGCAAATATTTTTACATAAATGTTGATAAGAGTGTTATTCATAATAGCCTTTTGATGGATATGTAGATAAACATCACACACACACACACACACACAGATTATTCAGCCTTAAAAAAATGAAGTACATGCTGATACCTGCTGCAATACTGATGAATCTTGAAGATGCAGTATAATAAATACATAATAAAGACACTATGTTAAGTGAAATAAGCCAGGCACAGAAGGACGAATTCTGTATGACTCTACCTCTGTAAGGTATAACTAGCATGCTCAGATTCTAGCATGGTAGATTTCTGTTTAGAAAGTATGAGACAGAAACATGAACATATTTAATGCCACTAAGGAATAAAGCTAACATGTGTAAGGTGACAAAATTTATGCTGCATATGTCTAAAATTGTTTAGGATATATAGATAGCAATGGGACCCACAGGTAATATTTCTTCCGTTATTATTTATAGAGGGTAATTTTGCCTTCTTTTTTCCAAAATATTGGGAGGCACTTAAAGTAAAATCCAATTTGGTAGCTAAATAAAATATAGTCAAATTTTTCCTTCTGATAGGTTAAGTTCCTTCAGAGCAAAATGAATAACCATTTATCTCCTGTGATGTGCCAGGGCTGGAGAGATGGCTCAGGAAGGAACAATGCATATGCTCTAAGAGGGGATCCAAGTTATGTTGCCAGTATCCACACTGGGCAGCTCACAACAGTCTCTAATGCTAGCTCCAGAGGGATTGATGCCCCTGACCTCTGTGGACATCTGCACTAATATGCACATACCCATACATATATAGACATAATTAAAACAATTTTTTAAATTTTATGAATTACACACAATATATTTTGATCATATTTACCTCTTTTCTCATATCTGCACCCCTTTTCTAATCCCCCCACCAAATTTATATACTCATATATATATATATGTGTGTGTATGTGTGTGTGTGTGTGCGTGTGTATATACATATAGAGAGACCTATAAAGTCATTCTATTGAGAATATTTTTCATATAGATTTACAATTAGATTTGATCCTGACAAGATGTTTGAAAGGAAGCATTGTAAAGTAACAACCTTTGATTGTAAAATGTCCAAGCCAACTAGCCCTTCAGAGCCTGCTATGTGCCTTATAGAACTGTAAGAAATGCAGTGACTATTAATCATGTTTCAACTTCATATGCCTTAAACTCTGATTTCAAATATCTAATTCTTAAAATTTTGCTATTGATGTTAAAACATATCTTTTGCCAGACTTGGTACTAATCACCCCAGAAGGTGTCTTATATCCCTTTGCCAATCATATAATGCATAGAGTAAGTGCATAGTAAGTATGTATTGAGTATTCTCAGTGACATGTATAATCTATCCTCTATATTTGCCCATGTTCTTGGGTAAATTATGTTTTAATCATCAAGGGGCTAATTCAACTTGCTTTTAGATCTTCCTCAATCTCCTTATGTTTCTTATGGTTATCTTAATCATTTCAGGCTATAACAGAATACCATAGATGAAGTGGCTTGAGACAACAAACATCTCTTTCTCTCAGTTCTGGAAGCAGGCAAATCTAAGACTGAAGCACTGGTACATCTAGTGTCTGTGGAGGGTATTTTTGATTTTCAAAGTGTAGTCTTCTCTGTGTTCTCGCATGGCATAGAGCAGAAAGAGTAAGCAAGCTTTCCTATCTCATTCATCTAATCCCATTCGTGAGTAATCTGTGCTCATGACCTAATTACCTCCCAAAATGTCTACCTCCAAGTAACCACACAGTGGGGTTTAAGATTCATATAGACCTTGCTAAATATTTTTTGTATCAATGAAGCTGTTTCTCCCCTGAATTCATTGTTCAGATTCATACTGTAAATGTTGGCATTCATACCTAATCCTAATCAAAGAGCCTCCAAATAATTTCCTTACTATCTGTATAAGGAGGAACGCCTAAAAGCTTAGCTCTGTTGTCTGAAAGGAGTGTATATGGAGTGGATATGTCCCCTACTATATGTAGTTCTTGACTTTAGAAAAACACATCATATTAGGATAGAAAAATACTGATAATAAATATATTATTTGCCCTACATTTTTGGCTGTCTTTGCCAGTAAGATAAGTTCCCCTATTGAAAGTTCTTACAGTAGGTAAGAGAGGTGGGATAAGGTAGGAATGTATCAGTTTTCATTGTGAGGCCAATGTCCACTAAAGGTAACAGAGATCCAAATTGATGCCATGGAGGTTTAAGGAAGTGATATCCTCTCTGGGATAGTGTCATTGCCTAGCGCATTATCTTGAAGGAGAAGGAACGTTAGTAGTGTCCCATCTATGAGCATACATGTCACTAGCTTGTGAAAATGGTTTGATAAATGTGGGTCAGTGAGGATCATTACCTCCATAGAGGATCCAATGACCAGGAGTTAGCCCTTTGTAAACCAATTATCAAAACAGAGTTCCATTAGCCCTCAGGAGCCAGACAAGAGGCCTAATCATAGGTCTTGAGATACTGTTGGGTTTACAGGCAAGGCTACAACCAATTCAAATGTTCCCACATTTCTCTTGCATCTTATATAACTTACCCAGGTCATAAAAGATTTACTAATAGTTCCTTTTCTGAACCCTCAAGTAGCTTACTTTCCCACGGAACTTATAAGTAGGATAGACCACCAGTTTTTTTTTAAAGTTATATAAGCAGCCCTTGAGGCAAATAATAAATAAAACACCTTAAAATACTTCATTATTTTCAATTCTATGACTTCTAGAGAAATTTTCAAAATGTAAAGAAAAATTATTATAATTATTATAGATCATCCCAGAGTTGGAGAATACCAGGTGCTACCGTCCCTGTGTGTCAGTTTTCAACAGTACTCCAAGAGCTTCATCTCTTAAGATGTGTGACAGAAATATAAATGACATTTAGGAAAAATGCCCCAAACTCAGTGCCAAATTTAATTATAAATAAATTATTCCTTCTGATAACATCTTTGGTTATTTTGGTAAATTCACTCTATTAATGAAATAATAGATTGGATTCTATCCATTTAGATGCATAAGTGTATATATTTATATGTATGTATGTGTGTTTAAACAGATATGTATGTTTTATACCAAATTGCACACTTTCAATTTGATGACAAACCCCGTTGGTGTAGCTCATGAATGTCTTGTTTCACTGTATCCTATTCTTGACCAGCAGCTATAAGCTTTTATATTTTCTTTTCATTATACTCAAGATAGATATTATTAAAAGCAGTATCTTTACAGGAATCATCTAAAAACTGAAAAACAGGGATGAAAATGTTAAACTTGGGTCTGGAGAGATGGCTCAGCAGTTAAGGAGTTGCTGCTCTTGCAGAGGACCCAGGTTCGGTTCCAGCACCTACATGGCAGCTGGCAGACACCTGTAACTCTAGTTCTAGGAGATCATATGCCCTTTTCTGGCCTTATCAGGCTCCAGACATGCATGTGGTATACTTACATACATGTAGACAAAAATACTCCTACACATAAAATAAAAATAAAAATAAATAACTGGGCCTGGTGGTGCACACCTTTAATCCCAGCACTTCGGAAGCAGAAGCAAGGGAATGTCTGTGAGATGGAGGCCAGCCTGGTCTACTTAGCAAGTTCCAGGCCAGCTGGGGCTACAGGAAGACCTTGTCTCAAAAAGACAAAAAAAATTAAATCATTTTAAAGAACAAACTGGTAATTGTATCCCGTAGATTCCAGACATATCATTGTTTCAGTACAAATAAATGCAGTTGTAAGTTATCCACACATATCTGTCAATGCTGATGTTGTAAGTTATCTCTGTTTTGCAGTCATAAAAGTTAGGGTTTCATATTTTTCTAAGGTAATTATCAAACATCTGCATTTATATATTACCTTAATACAGAAACACTAACCACAGCTTCTAAGTGTGAATGATAAATTTAAGTTTTGGACAGTGTCATGCCAGTTCCTAAAGGTAAAACAAGCAACTGTAGGTATTTATGTGTAAAAGAAGCTGAAAATATGTGTAACTTTAGGGGAATCCCCCCAAAGAATGGAAATCACAATTCTGAAACAGGGACAACCAGATTCACTAGGAAGATAACGAATAGAACAAGCAGAATTTTAGCCGTTGAGATATCCCTGTTAGGTTTTCGTACCAAGAAATCTCATTCAGTATCGTAACTTCCCCATCTACGTTTCCCCTGCAGCTAGGAATGTGAAGCTGTGTAACTCCACACTGGTGGAAACAGGAGTTTCACTTGTCCTTTCTCATACAGGAGAAGGAAATCACGTAGTCACTCTGGATTTTATAATCTAGCACATGCTACCCAAGGAGAAAACCAAGTCAGTGTATTTGTTAGATTTATTATTTCAGATTTATTTGATGGAGGGGTGTGAAAAAAACCTTTGCTATTGACCAGTCAAGTTACAACTTAAATCCAACATAAAATCCTATTACTACAGGACAGTTGTGCTTTCTGTATCTGAGGCGTTTCCAGGAAAGGCTTAGCTACGTGCAGAATGTATGTAGAAGTGGCACCACTGACTGTGTGTAAGCTGTCTGTAGACGCTAAACTTGAGCTTAAAATGTTGACTCCATGGCAGAAGAAGGTGCTAGTTTTCTAGTTCTTTTAAAAAATCTTTTAAAGTTTTTTTTTTTTAAAGAAAAAGCTCAACTCTTACAGTGGTGCAAGCCTATAATCCTAACACTCTATCTCAGTTAATCAAACTACAGGAATTTTTAAAGCATTTTCCAAGGTTTGCCATATTTTAAGTACTATTTTGAGTTCTAATTCTAACCAATCTAGAAATATATGCTGAGATTTGATGTTCATAGAGCTCTTTTAAGATTTCAAGAGGCTCTGGAAAGATGGCTGGGTGTTAAGAATACTTGGTGCTCTGAGATAGAAACTGAATTCCATTCCCAGCACCCATGTCATGCAGATCACTACCACCTCTAATTCCAGCTCCTGGGGATTGAGGACCCTCTTCTGGACTCCAAGGACACCAGCACCCACATGCAAATACACACACACACATATGTATACACACGTACACACACACGTACACACACGTACACACACACACGCGTACAGATACTTTTAAATGAAAATAGATTAAAGAAAACTATTTTGAAGAGCTTTTATGTATCACTGAAGATTTAGTTACATTCTGGCTAACCTTAGGTTAACAGTAATTTATGGTATTAAAATTTTAATAGTGATCTGTATGTGATATGTGATGAGTCTCAATTAACCAAAATAACTGCGAACTTAGAATTGCTTTCTTAACTAGTCTCATAAGAATTTTTATGAATTAATCCTAGATTAAGCAGAAAATCTTATCTGTACAACTTATTAAATTCTGCTAAGTAAACGAATAGCATAAACTTATCAAGAGATGCTGTTTTTAAAAATGAAAGCTCTTGGTACAAAGTAAGACTCAGAAGGCAGAAAGTACTTGTCAGGTCAGAAGGGCATCTATGGAAAGTTTCTAGTTGAAAGTTACTTTAAGATGTTCTCATCTGAAAACAGTTTATGTTTATGAAATGTTTTCTAATCCTCTTATGAAAGGTCTATAATTCTGAATTTTCTTAACCTTTCCTTAAATTTGTTATAAAATTTCATTAATTTTCTATTCTAAAATTCCTTAATGAGGATTGAACATTATATATTTATTGTGTGTGTGATACATGCATGTGTGTAAATGTGGTTGTGCAGGTGCACACAGCACACTCGTGCACACACTTGTGGAGGTCGGAAGAGGACATTGGGTATCCAACTCTATCTCTCTCGACCTTATCCCCCTCCAGACAGGGTTTCTCACTGAACCTGTAATTTCCCATTTTTCAGCTAGGCTGCTTTGCCTAAGCCTCAGTCATCCCCCTGTCGTCACCCGCAGCGCTGAGGTTACTTGTAAAGGTGCACGCATTACATCCAGCTTTTACTTAGGTGCTGTAGTTCTGAACTCGGATCCTCATGCTTATGCAGCAGTAAGTGCTCTTACCCATTAAGCCTGCATTATGTACTTTTAAGAATTAATTTTCTTGTGGGCCATGACATGGCTGTTGCACACATGAACTCACAGCCACTGTGACTACATGCACAAGACCTACAAGATCAAGCCAGCCTAAACTTCTAGCAGGAACGGGGCGGGACTCGCGAAGTTCTGCCCCTCTCCGAGGAGTTTTGACAATTGATAGCTCCTGGAAGAGGGAGAGTCTGCTTTCTTCGGGGATGCGGTCCCTGAGAGACTGCCCATGCTCCAGTAGATGGCCCTACACCCATGCACACACAGGCAGATAAGTAGACTCTGTGTGTTTAAAAACAGCATACATGAGGTTGGGAAGGAGCAGTATTAGTGGGATAGGAGAGAAATCTGAGGGGAGGACATGGGAAATGGGTTCGACCAAAACATGTGTAATGTATGAAGTTCTCAAACAAAACTTTATTTTTCAAAGACCCTTTGAACTACATCTGTCATTACTGCTGTAAACCACAAGTTTATAAACAGCGATCAGAATGAACGCTGAGTTTAGAGGAAACCATTGTGAGAACTGATTTATTGCAAAGGGAAACCAAGGGGCTGAAGAGATGGCTCAGCAGTTAAGAGCACTGGCTGCTCTTGCAAAAAGACCACATACATGGTGGCTAACAACCCTCAGTAACTCCACTTCCAGGGAATCTGATGCCCCCTTCTGGCCTCGGAGGGCATTGCACAACATGAGTTCACTCACATACATACTACAAAACTGAAAGAAGCTAATAGTCTAAGAAAATGGGATTAACAACAGTTGTGTTTAACTTTGGGGGTGATTTTATTGGAGCCAGAAGAAGAAAATAAAGGAAGATGTGTGCATCTGGTCAGAAGGGGCTTCTTGCTCCTCGTTGGAGGCCCTCTGCAATGGAAGATCTTCTAGAGAGGCAAAATTTCTAAGTACACCATCTTTTGGAAACTGTTCAACTTACAAGAGTGAGTTTAGCTTTTTACTCAAAAATGAAATTTTCAAATAAAAAGGAATTTGGCAACAATTCAGGCTCTTTTACCTACAACCCATAACTATATTGTAAGTGTCCAAATTCTAGCAGCAAACCAGAGAAGCAGAGTGAACAATAAAACTACCAGAAAAGTTGTTGCAATTATGAAATTTTAAAATGTACTTGCATTTCATAAACTCAGCAGTTTCTGAAACGTGTATTACACTTTGATATACCAAACTAACTTTAACTACTTAATCAATGGGTATACTTTTGCCATTTTTTGCCTCTCTGAAATCTTCTCCTACAATACTTGAGTTGTTGAGCTCTCACACAGACAGTTATATTGATAGTTCTCTCTCGTTCTTTTATGAGTAATGAACATATAGTACTACTACTGTGGGCTTGCATGCCCTAGAGATGACTGTAACCTTCTATTGATCAGCTGATTGAAGATGAATGGCTTGGCTGCTTGTATTGCAGATTACATCATTAACATGGTCAGTAAACCATGAATTGTTCAATAAGGAGTTTATCTTTTTTCATTTTATTTCTGCTCTTTTATCATTTTTATTAGAAAAGCCAAAATTGCCCACACTAACTAGGAGAATCAGTTGAAAAGAGATACATTTGGGCATTAGGGCTTCAGAGTTACACATAGCTAAATTTTAATGGTTTAATGATATTTACTGTATGTTTTTTATCAACCAACCATTTTTTCAATTTTTATTACATTTGTTCTCTGTCTCTTTCTCTCTCCCTCTCTCTCTCTCCTCTTTCTCTCTCTGGTGTGTGTGTGTGTGTGTGTGTGTGTGTGTGTGTGTGTGTGTAGATAAACAGATACCATGATGTGCATGTAGAAATCATAGGACAAATTTAGGAGACAATTCTCCCCTTCTACCCTTTACTGTGGTTTTGGGCATTGAACTCAAGTTATCAGACTTGATAGCAAGTGCCTTTACCCACTGAGCCATCTTGCCAATCCTGGTATATATTTTTGAACTGAAGAGAATGTAGACTTTTGATAATCTTTTTTTTTCTCTCTCTCTCTCTCTTACAGCTTCCCTTTGCCTCATATTTACTAGAAGCAGTGCTGGAGAAAATAAACGAAAACAAGAATCTAGTTGAAGGATATTTCACAATTATAAGAGATATTAGATGATGAGATAATAGAAAGCTTGTTTTCAAACATGAAAGCTTTATGTTGATGTGATTGTAAAACATGCATTGCAATCCAGATACAGTATATGCTCTGGCCATCAATAGTCAGGTTCAATACCAAAATAAGAAGTCTCTGAAACTAATTAATTGCTGAACAAGTGAAACTAATTAAGTGCATAGCCATTTAAAAGGAAATAGTCTAGCATTTGATTGTTGAATACAAATATTGTCGCAAATCAATGCAAACCTAAAAATCACATTTTTCTTCTAGTACATAAGAGGAAACTAGAACAAGCTTTTCACATACAAATTGCTCAGAGTATAAAGAAAAGAGTGGTAAATAAAGGATATAATATTCTATGTTTTATAAGAAAACTGGAATTTTGCATAAAACTGTTGTAAATGGACTTATGTGATCCAGTGAACAACAAATTTATATTGTTAAAAAACTATAAAACAAGTCACTATAACTTAAAGGATGAGCATTTAAATAAACTGTGTGGCTCGGCTGTTGTCTAGTCTCATCAACATAACTGAATTGTGTAGGAGATACTGTGTTTTCCTAGACCTGTCTGGAAAAAAAATAAAAACATTTTCTCCTCCACTCTCTCTCCCTCTGTGTCTTTGTAAAATCATATAAACTAGCTCTTGCTAGTTTGGCCTCTTGGCCACAACTCCAGTGTAGAGTTGGACTAGACCAGCAGAACTTTATTCCCATCCTGGTGAACTCATTAAAATCGCAGTCTCACCATGGGAGTAGGGTGTCTTATTTGGACTCCTGAGCAGCACCCTCATTTTATCCCCACTGTGTTCTTGCCGTACTCTGTTGGACCTTCTAAGACACTGAACTCATGCTAACCTCCACACTTGCTTTGCCATGCCTTTGCTGAATACTCTGTATTTAACTTTACATATATTTTGGTTCTCATTTCTCAGGTTCATTTTCTTGGTTCCCTTATAAACTATCTCTACCATCTTACTCTTTAACATAAAATCATCTGTTTTGTCCATTTTTTAATTTTATGATTTATTCTCTCCTTTCCTGATTTAGAATGTAGATCCCACGAAATTAAAGCAGGGGTTGACAAATTACGGTCCATAGCCAAATCTGGCCTGCCACTTACTTTTATATGATACATAGACAAAATATGCTTTTCTTTTACCTTATTAAATAGTTTAAAATAAAGTAATAGTTTGTAGCATGTATGCTCTTATGAAATTCAAATTTCAATATGTCAATAAAGATTTATTGGCACACAGCAATGTTCATTATTTTGCATACTCCCTATCACATTACAGCATTACAGTGGTGAACCTAAGTCTTTGTAGCAGAGACTGATGTTGCTTTCCTCCACTTTGCACTACTGTCTAGCACCTAAAATCCACAATGACACGATTTTAACTTGAAAGCAATACTGTCAAGCCATAATTTTTTTTATTTTACAATTTTAAAATAGTTTATTTTTATTATTTTTATGTGTATGAGTGTATTGCTTGCATGCATGTTAAGTGCACTTGTGTTATATATGTGCATGCATGTAAATGCATGTAAGTGTTATGCATGTAAGTTCACTTGTGTTTTGCAGTGCCTGCAGAGATTAAAAGAGGGTATTGGATCCTTTGAAACTGGAGTTATAGACATTTGGTAGTTGTCATGTGCATGCTGGGAATTGAACCCGGGTCCTCAGCAAGAGCAGTCAGTGCTCTTACCCACTGAACCATCTCTCTAGCCCCTAAGCCACAAATATTTAATTACTACAATTTAAAAAATATAATTGCATGTCCATCATGTCAGCCTCATTAAATTCACACATTTTAGGCATAGAGTACTGCATTTTGTTTATGAGCGCCAACAAAAAATTGAGGTTCATCCAGGTGCCCATGTGCAGAATCAGTGTAACAAATCTCACCTGTAATTCTATACATTTATAAGTATGTAGAAACCAAAATTACAGTTACCATTTACTTTCCAGTGGGTGAAATGCTTAGATGTGATTCTGACAAAAAATCTTAAGTACTTATATATAAAAAATCAGAACCAAGAAATCAAAGGTTTAAATGAGGACACATACAAAGAACACGAACTGGGATACTCAGTATGATAAAACATGACAGAAATGTCTCCACATTGGTAAATTAACAAAATTCTTGTCTGTATTACATGATATTTTCAAAATAGAGACAAATTCTGCTAAAATTTGTATAGAAAGATGCAGTAAATATAATAGCAGAAAGCGAAAAGAAGACAATGGGAGGAGTCACTCCACCTCATCTCAAGTTATGGAATGTAGCCACAACAAGTGTGCAGTACTGGCAGAGGATCAATGGAATAGACCAAAGAGCAGGAAAACATCACAGAAATGTGCCCAACTGATTTTATTCAAAGGCTCAAACAATCCAAAAGAGGCAAAATAGCCATTCCAACAAATGATGGGAAAGAAACTGGGTGTCATTGAATTCAAAACAAATAAGTCTTGACTTATCCCATGGATAAAGACACCAATTAAGATAGGAGTAAGATGTTGTAGTGTGTCAAGAAAGTGACCATCATGTATTTGTAAGTTAAAAAGCTAGAAGATGTGGCTTTGAATGTTTTCATGTAAAGAAATGGTAAATATTTAAATATTACCCAGATTTGAACACACAATATATATCTTATGGAATTCCATATGTATATACAATGTTAGTACATGTGGTGTATATGTATATTCCTCTGTGTGTGTGCATGTGGAAGGGGGTACATATGAGGTTGTGTGTGTACATATGTAGAGTCCAGAGATCAATATCATATGTCTTCCTCAATCATTACATGTTACAAGATGTTATCTCACTGAACGTGGAACTTGCAATTTCTTCTAAGCTGGCTTCACAGCAAGTCCCCAGGATATATCTGTCTACACCATGGTTAAAGCTCTGTGCCTGGCTTTTAAGTGGGTGATGGATATTTGAACTAAAATCTTCATACAGCAAGCAATCCACCCACAGAACCATCTTTCAGGGCCCAGTGTTAATGTTTATATATTAGTTTTAAAATGTTTTAAAGACATTGTCTCAAAATGAATCATATATCTAAACATAAAATGTAAAAGCTAATATGAAAGAAAATTCTTCAGGACTTAAGGTTTGGTGAAGAATAACATAACACCAAAAACAACACAACTGAACATACTGGTAAATTTCATCAAATTTTAAAACATTGGTTCTGGGAATAACAAGGTACAGATGTAGAGAAAATATTTCTACTTGTCTGATACATATCTGTCAACTACATTACTGACAAAAGACTCATATCTAAAATAAAGAATCCTCAAAATTTAATTCAATAATAAATTAATGCTCTGCATATCCTGGGAAATTATTAAATAGCTGTACAATTTCCAAGCTATAAGCAAAACAAAAATGGTTTTTTTGTCCTTCAGAATGGAGGACAAAGGAGTGACTGAAACTCTGTCATCAACACTGTCATTACTCTCCTACTGAAAGTTTTGCCTACACCTATTACTCCTCAAAATTCTGTAGACTTCTACCATATAGTATAAGTAGCCCTTGGATTTGGAGACTCCAAAATGAAAATTACTGCAAGAAATTTCTAACCACACCAAGAAAGGCTTTCTCAGTGCTCTCAAATGATTACACAACCAAACAGGAAGGGTCAGTGCCAAGAAACTAGAGAGAATCCTTTATTTTTCCTAATGTCTTTGTTCAGAAGAACCATGAAATTCATAGAAGAGTCCATTTTCTCTTCAGTTTCATAATTGTGTGCACATAACTGCTTGTAACACAAAATTTATGAATGGTTTAATATAATAAAAATGATTTCTTGTGCAATGAAATTTTTCATCAAATAAATGTTTTTTTAAAACTTTCTTGCAATAAACATCGATGTACAAGTATCTCTGTGATATGTTGACTTGAAATCCTTCAATAAATATCCAGGAGGAATATAGCTTGGTAATACTATAATGATACTTGGACATCAGTATTTATGGCAGCACTGATCACAACAGCTAATCTATAGAACCAACCTATGTTCCCAAGAAGAGTGATTCGTTAGGCATAAAAAAGAAAAACGTTATCTGCAGGAAAATGGGTACACCCAGAGATATTCATGTTAAACAAATTAACCCAGTCTCAGAAAGACAAACACCATGTTATTCTCACTTGTGATTAATAGATTTTATATAGATACACAAAACTGTGTGTGAATATATGTTTACATAGAACATGAAAACATAGGTAAAATCTGGGGAACCAGAATGGCCAATGGAGAGGAGAGAATGGGGTGGGATAAATATAAATAAAAGGTATTGTATGAAAATTTAAAATATCAAAGTAAAAGCATCTTGGCCTACTTTCTTCCTTAGTTACTAACTAAATTGTTAGTTTAATCATGGAAGCAGGCCCAGAACGAAAATGATAGCTGAAACATTCTTTTTCTGAAAATTTTAAGTGGGTCAACATTCACAAAAATGTGCAAAAGTAGTTTACATCACCAGTCTCCCCACGTGATAAACTCTTGAATATGCAGTGTCACAATGAAGAAATTGATCATAATATAAATATAACCATAAATGGGGACTGGGGAGATAGCTATGCTGATGTGACACAATCTGAAATCACCTGGAAAGAGTTTCAGTGAAGGGTTATCTACATTGTGTTGACCTTTGTAGAAGCTTTCAAATATCTGATCGTGCCAAATATAGCCAGTGAGGGTCCCAGGTTTTACACTGTAAAGGTAGATCTTCTGTCAGTTGATCCTCTTTGATAATGAGTGCCAACTGCCACACACTTATGTCCTTAAAAACCTTAGAGATATCAAAAAGTAACCCTTAAAAGGTCAAGTGTTCTGACTTTTCATCGAGTCCTGCTCCCACTGCAAAACCTAGCAGATTATAAGACTTATCTGGACAAATTTGTATAAGAGGTTGTAAGGAGGACAGGTGCTTTGGGTCCAGAACTTATCAATGGATCCAACAAAGTTTCCTGTCCAGTGAAATGACTGGATTCAGTTTGTACAGAGAAATAAATGCCTTTTGTGTATACATTATATTGATAAATAGTCACATGATGTTTGAGCTCAACAAGAAGTTGAGTGTGGAGTTGGGATTTGATGCTACCTTAAGACTCAAGCATGTTTTTCTCAAAGTATCCTCCAAATCCTCTTTCCTGAGTCAGGCTGGCCCACATACACTGTGACAGGGAGAATAATACTAATAAAAGAGCTCAAGAGTAAAGGCACTGGGCCCTTGAAAATAGCTGTGTGAGAAAATGTTCTGAACAGAGGTTACTATTACTACTGACATAACGAGGTCTATAGTAAAAGCAACTCATGGTCTGCTCTCCAATAGGAACCTCCCACGAAAGTTTCAGTCCCCTGGGCCACAGAAGACATGGAGCTACCCATAGGTGTGCCACACCCTAAGAGAATAAAAGCAGCAGACCAGCCCCTGTGCAGCCTAGGACAATCACTACTGAGAGTAATACAAGATTATATTTACCTATAATTAAGGATACAAATTTAGATGTAATAGGAAAAATAAAAAAGATTCCCACAGACTTGTGGGAGCTCCTTTCTGTTTTGACTTAATATTAAAAGTAGACTATGAAAAATGTTTATCTAGACGTTATTCAGATTATATTTGTCAAATTCATATTATTCAATATATTAAATATATATTGGCAAATATATTCAATATATATATTGGCAAAATTGATGTATGATTCTTATTTTTTTCTTTGAGACAAGGACTCTCTAGGTCTACCTGGCTTGGAGCTCTCTATGTAGACCAGACTGGCTTCAGTATCACAGATTCACTTGCCTCTGCCTTCAGAGTACTGAGATCAAAGAAATGCACCACCGTGTCCAGCCCAGGATTCTTTATAGAACCCTTCAGTGATGCTCTATAGGTAAGTCCAATAAACTCATTGATTCACCAGGATAACCTCTGGTGGAATTAAACATTGGTTTGTTACTGGAGGCTTATAAGTAGGAGTAGACATTGCTTAGTGTACCTGAAGAGAAAGTTCTCACAACAAATGTTGAATTTATTTGTTAATGTTATTATAACTCTTGGTATTAAGATAACCAGTAAGAGAAAATGTTAGAAGAATGTAAGAATGGTAATATTTGGTAAATAAGGATTCATGTATGAATATGAAGATGACTGCACATTTCCAGAATAGAAAGGAAAACTAGGAAGTGTGTTCCTTCCTTCCCCTGCTGTAGTCCCTCAAATCTACCATGATATTGTTATTGGTTTTAAATTTTTCTTAACCATCCTTTTACATCCTGATGATAAAGAAAAATCTGCCTATTTCTGAGTCTACTCTCAATAATCAAATATTTAATCTCATTTTCAATGGAAAGTTCTCCCTTAAAATATGATCAGTCGCCCCGACCCTCGGTCAGGAGTTCCTCTCAATCCACCCAGCACCTATGCAAAAACATCATTAGAAACAAAAAGTTTTACCAAGATCTATGGTTTTTATAACTTCCCTTAACATCTCACCAGTTACTAGGCCTGTCGATCTCAGTCACTGTAGCAGAAATCCATGCTTTCTCCTACAGGCCTTCTCCGGATACCACTGCAGCTGGTAAAGCTGTACACAGGAAAACAAAACAACAAGCTAACAGAAAGAGGGAGTTTCTGAATTTCATCCACAGGAATAGCCAGTGTGTCTGTCTGTCTTCTCACTACACTGTCTTGCCTGTGCCGCATTTTACAGAGAATTGATTCATGCTGCTTCTCCGGCACACTCCACCCTAACCAGCCCACTACCAGTGACCACAGCAATGGACATGTTTCTTTTATAAAAACAAATAAGGGGAGACTGGTGTGGCCTTCTGCTGTCTCTGTACTGATCAGCTCTGTGCTGATCAGCCTCTCCTGTTGAATCTGCCACACCATATCATTTTATGTGAGGCCTTAAAGTGCATTAATGTCCATGTAGCTGCCTCATTTTTTATTTCTACAGTGTAATCTTTAGGGTTAAATAGAGTGATTCCTTTCATTTTGTTGTTCTTTGCTAAAATAACTTTACCCTTTCTAGTGTTATGCCTTTCCATGTGACCTTAGAATAAATTTGCTATATCTGAAGAAAACCTTGCTGAGATTTTCCTAGAGGTTCTATTCAACTGACAGATCAATTTTGGGGAATAGTGACATCTTTCCTATGTTGAATATTACAATCCATGACAAGGTAGGTATCTCTATATATTTAGATATTTTTTAGTTCTTTCAGTAGAATTTTATAATCTTCTGGAGAGAAGGTGGTTAAGAGCACTGGTTGCACTTGCAGAGGACTCGGATTCAGTTCCAAGCACCTACGTGGCAGCCAGCAGCTATCCTTACCTCCAGTACCAAGGAATCCAACACCCTCTCTTACCTATATACAAGCCAAACACTCATACACATAAAAAATGTTTTGAAATAAAATAATTTTATAATACTCAGATCTTATACATGTGTCTAATGCATATTTATATATTTAATTTTTTGAATAATGAAAATGATACTATTTTTAAAATTTATTTTCCATGTATATATTGTTAAATATAGAACACAATTGATTTTTATATATTGGTCTCATGCTCTGAGAACCTGCTGCACTCACTCATTATAGCTAAGGTGATTTGTGTGGTTTTAGAATGTTTTTATTAGCATATATTAATGATACATTCCACTGTGCTTTGTAATGGCATTTTTGTCACGCATGTGACGTGTTTTGTCATGTATAGCCCCTGTTACCCTCTCTAGTTCCTTCCTACTTTGAAAAGTGGCAGTCTTTTTGCTTGACATCTTACTGAATGACAGTGGATTATCTGTTGGATTAAAACTAAGAGCCAGCTTCTTTTCTGTATCACAGTTTCTGTGTGTACCCTAAATTTATAGATGAAGAATTATTTTTATAGACAGGTGAATGACTACATGTTAACCTACTGCAGGTTGGTTATTACTGTATGTTTTATTAGTGTATGTTAATTGTACATAATAATGAGTTTAATTGTGACATTTGTATAGATAGATAGATAGATATAGATATAGATATATAGTTGTTTGTAATCACCCCTATATTACCTTTTTTTGTCACCTTCCCAATCCTGCTGATCCCCTTCGTCTTCTCATTTAGCTCCCCTTCTAGCTTTGTGTCCCTTTTGGTTAAGCCTGGCTAAGGTAACCCAGTGAATTTGCTTACAGGAACATGAGTGATGGGTTATTTATTTATAAGAGCATGATATCACACAATTGGCTATACTATTGAAGAAAATGTCTCTCTCTTACTCAGTAACTATTAACTGTCTATAAATTCTCAGGAAATGGGAGACTTCATGAATGTTTACAGGCTCACTTGTGTACTTGTGCAGGTCTCATATACAGATAATCACAAGTGTTGTGAGTTCTCGAGTGTAATGGCCATTTCATGCCCAGACATCAGCAGTACACAAAATGCCATTCTTTCTTCCATACCTTAGACTTATTCTATATCCTCTTCTGTAATGTTTTGTGAGCATTGGAAGGGGTGAGATTAGATGGATGATGTGGTATAAAAAAAGGAAGCAAAGAGCAGTTTTCTCTCTATCTGCTATGAGGGATGGACTTCGGCCTGACTGACAACTGAGTAGCCAATGGCTTAAGGGAAATGCAGGGGAGACTGGGAAGAAGAGAGGCGGGCAGGGGGTGAGGTACCCATCTTGGACACACACTCTGGGGTTCCCGTGATCAAAATGCAAACTCCGTCATAGGAAAACTCCCTCCCACTCCCTGTAGAGATGAACTTTTTGTGAGTAACATGGAATAAACTAATCTCTGTAAAGAACATTCTCTATTCGTTCAGTCATTTCAAACCTGGGGGTGGGACAAGGCTGAATGCCGGGTCCCGCTGTGAGAAAATTTATACAACAAATGGCGTAGTTGAGCAGGACCCACTGACACAAAGAGAATGCTCCCGTGAAAAGGAGTTATGGAGCCTAAGTTAATATGGGAGTCAGCAAAGGAAAGAGTATCAGCAGAAGAAATCTTGACATGGTGGATTAGCCCCACAGGACTGGTGTGTATGGCCTCCATTGCAGGGTTGGGGTGGCCTACAGTGCAGATGAGATGGATGGGACAGATACGGATGGGGATAGTGCACACCAGAGATGTCACGGACCAGCCTGTGCAGGCGAGAAGACATCCTCAGGATGAGGTCTTAGCACAAGAGGAAATTCAAACTGTGAAAGACAAATTAAATCGAGAGATATAAGCCTCGCTTCTTCGATACTAGCCGCTAAGCTTGCTAGCAAATTGGATCAAAGACAAAAGGAAATGGAACTTTTAGCCTGCCACTTTTTAAGTTAAAAAGGAACGAGAGAGGGGTGGGGCCGGGCACCCATCACCACCACCACCACTGCCTGGACAGGAGAGGTGCGGGGCCGGGCCTCTGCAGCCACCACATCTGTGGCCGCCACCACGGCCACAACCTGGGACCCCGGGGAAGAAGCAAGCAACCCAGAAGGAGCTAAAAGTTCCCCTAAAGTTTTCTCAGCCTTAGAACTGCTGGAGTTGGGAAAGACATTCAAACAAACCAGGAGGGAACAGTTAACTACTTGGCTTGTAAGGCTATGGGACATGGGAGCAGATGAAATTATTTTCAATGCTGCAGAAGTGAGACAGCTGAGCTACATAACCACTCATCCCTCCTTGAGATTTAAGCTACATAACCTGGCACAATACAAGGGAAAGCAGTCGCTGATGAATTGGCTTGTGCACGCCATAGGAGAGACTTGTTCATCACCAGTGGAGACCCCCACGAATTCCAGGAGCTGGAGTTTGACACAAGAAGGACAGGTGCTGTTAAGAGAACTGGGCATGAGGAAAGCAATATACAGTAGCCCTTTCACTGGCCCCGATAAGACTGTGTTCACTAGAGATCTAATGACAGATCTCACTGAACAAGGACCTCGACATTGGTATGGAGTTGTAGGATCCTTACTGGATCCCCAGGTGGGGCAGGAGCTTTACAAGGCCAGAGAGGCTTTAAACAACCTAGACCAGCATGTGAAACATGTCTGCAGAAAAATAAAAAAAACCTAAAAAATGTGTAAGGGAGACAAAACAGAAAAGGAGGTCTGCTTGGGTTACTCGTAGACAAATGTGGAGAGACTTCTGTCTAACCCAAATTCCTAAAGAAAAGATTGATAAAAAGCCAAATTCTGTGTGCTAAAGCAGCTCTGGGAGGCTTTGGGCCCTGAGAAATGGTTCACAAAATGTACACAGAAGATGAAGCTTATCCCAGGGGTGGATACTACCCCCCCCACACACACAGAGCAAATGGTACATTTCTCCCCTGTGACTGGCTATTCAAGGAGATAGTTTGCCTGGCCAGGCCCTATCCCAACAGCCAGATGTGGTAAATGGAAAGACCACAGGTGTGGCTAGGGTCAGGAATCAGATCCAGGGCCTCCCTGGCCCTCGGAATCAACAGGAGTGGCAGGGGCAAGAGAAGCCTTATTCCTCCTTGGCCCTATGTAGGACCAAGAAATCCAAGACACTAAATGGATTACATGCCATTGTACCCAACCTGGATCTGTTGAAAAAACAGGTGATGCAAATGAAAAGGAATTTTCCTGGCTATGTTAGACCTTATATGTGTATATAATGTTAACTTCTGAGTGTTTTACAGATATGAAACCCAGTTGAGATGGAACAAGAATGGAATGTAACTCATACAGAGTACATGGGTAAAGTATAGCTGTGGAATTCTGCTAGTTCTATGGGCCTTTAGATGTCAAAGAGTAAAGGTATATGACTGTTAACTAGCAATTCCGGTACCAGGTGTGCGTTGCTCCCCCTGTGAGCTGTTGGCCAAAGAGGCCTTGGAAGCCTGTCTATCAAACAAAAGGCAATTGCCACATTATAATGCTGGTCACACACTGGAAATGGACGGTAAGACTATTACTGAAAATGTGACATGGCTCAAGCATGGAAAGAGGCCTAGCTGGGACCCAACTAAAAACTCCCTGCCAATGGATGGCTGGCCTTCATGGTGCTAGAGGACGCTATGCAGACCGCCATGGGAGAATGGTCCTAAAAAGCTCTGCTTAATGACAGATATTGTGTGCTTCACTGTCAGATGTTCTACAGGTGTAATAGAGGCTCGTCTAATATGTGCATCCTCAGCATATTCATAATTGGACTCAGGGTCTGCCCTTCAGGAAGGGCACACACACATATGATACTAGGAACAGAATGTGACCCCCCAATGGTGAGGGGGAGAGTTACAAGTCCCCATAAAGAAACTACCAGATAAATATGATGTGCCCACTTAGGCATTGCCTAAGCACTTGTGCTTACACCCATAGGTTAGGTCATTCAGTATTTGTGGATGTTACTTTGCTGTTGTTGTTATTGGGGCTGTTGCTGTTTTACAATTATTGTGTTTTTACAGTAAAAGGAGCATCGCTAAAGCAAGAGGATAATCCATGCCACAGTGGAAAGAACATCATCCTATACCTGTTATCCTCTCTCCCCAAACCCCTTGCTCTCATGGCTCAGGGATTATCGTGGAAGAGATGGCAGGACGTATGTGAGAGCTAGAGAGAAAAGGGGGTGGGATGTAGCATAAAAAAAGGAAGCAAAGAGCAGTTTTCTCTCTGTCTGCTATGAGGGATGGACTTCAGCCTGACTGACAACTGAGTAGCCAATGGCTTAAGGGAAACGCAGGGGAGGCTGGGAAGAAGAGAGGCGGGTGGGGGAGTGAGGCACCCATCTTGGACACACACTCCGGGGTTCCCGTGATCAAAATGCAAACTCCGTCATAGGAAACCTCCCTCCCACTCCCTCTGGAGATGAACTTTTTGTGAGTAAGGAGGAATAAACTAATCTCTCTAAAGAACATTCTCTTTTCATTCAGTCGTTTCAAACCTGGGGATGGGACAAGGCTGAATACCAGGTTCCACCATGAGAAAATTTATGCAACAGATGGATATAGAGATGGATGGGTGGATAGATAGATAGATAGATAGATAGATAGATAGATAGATAGATCCCTTTTGAATCAGGGCATTCAGTAGTCACTTATTTTCAACATTTTGACCAGTTATGAATTTCTTTGGTTACTCATGGCCACTCTTAAAAAGACGCTTCTCCGACCAAAGCTGACAACAGCATTAATCTAGAGGTTTAAACCCAAATATTTAAGTTTTTTTTTTAAAAAATTTTATGTCTATGAGTGTATTGCCCGCATGTTATAAGTGCACCTGTGTCTTAAAGTGCCCACAGAGATCAGAAGAGGGCATCAGATACCCTCGACCTGGATTTTTGGTCGGTCATTAGCTGCCACGTGGGTGCTGGGAACTGAACCCCAGTCCTTTGTAAAAGCAGTTGTTGATCTTAACAACTGAGCCATCTCTCCAGGCCCTAAACCTAAATATTTAGAAGACATTTTGACAGACATGTCATGTTCATTCAGCAAAAGAATAGAAATAGGTTCCCTGCTGGGGCCCATGACCTCGCTAGCCATTGGCTTTGAGCTAGATTTACAGTACTAGATATGAACTCTCTCCTGTAAAGCAAGTCTTAAATCCAATTAAAAAAAAAAAAAGTGATTGGCTACCCCATAGCAGACTTGCTACCATTGCACCTTGACACTTCTTGTCTGTTGGTAATGTATGAAACATTACCCCAGCAGCCTGCTTGTGCCTCTGGCACTGGGAAAGCTAGCAACAAATGCACGAGTGTGTAAGAAGAAGGAAATGTAAATAGATGAGAGAGGTATAGGGACAAAAATGGGGGCAGGACGAGGGGTTCTGGCTAAAAGTAAATTGAAAAAAGAAAGCTATGTGATCAGATAGCATAGAAGATTCTCCTTTCAGGTGGCTTCACCAGAGATCCTGCAAACCAGGCTAATCTGTGGTTTGGGGATAGGAAAAGGAAGAAGGAAACAGTAATGAGAAGAAGGTCAAGTCCAGAGGAAGATAGAGCTGACTTGCTAAACTGACACTGGAGGGAACTGATGCAAGTGAGAGAAGAGGGATGCCTGGGTGGAAACAGGGTGAGAAAGCTGACAATCGTGATTTCTGTAGTCCACCTGAACTGGAAGTTCCTCTGCTGTAGGAAACCCTGTTCTCTGATTCTTCCTGTTTCTTCATGGGATTACCTGCGCTGTCGTAGTCCATAGGTGGCGCTTCAGAAGTGAAGCGTCAGATGCTAGTCATGCCTGATGGGCCGTCTGAGTGGGGATGCTGGCCTCACCCCTGTGCAGCTCTTCTCTATGTCCTAAAGGATATTAGTAGTCTGTGAAAATCCCTGTAGACTTTGAATTCCACCAGGTTTCAACTCTGGATGCTGTACTGAGTCGCATCTACTCTGTCTTTTGTCTAGTACCGGGTACCCAGTGCCAACAGGAGAGGATTTTCTCAGCGTCTCCTACTGATGCTGCTTTGATCCTGGGGATGGCCTTTGCTTTTCCCAGCGGTCCCTCTTCCGATAGCTTATTTTCAGCTTTTCCCAGATTATTCCCTATAGATTCTGGCAGAACATGTGTCCTCTGCCATCTTGAAAATTTTATTTTTGTTTCTATACAAACATTTGCAGTGATTCTTACTATAGACAGTTTTTTCTACCTCGTGTTCTTGCCTCTTTTCCTTTACGTCTCATAGCAGCAGATAAGATTAGCGGCATTATCTTGTTTAGGGTGGTCGAGGACTGGAGGTCTTGCTCACTGGTAGAGCTCTTGCCCAGTGTGCACATGGACTGGATTTCACCCACAGTACCTCCCACACATGCACACACGTGCATGCACACAGACATACACTAAAGTTATGAGAGTGCATGAGCATTCAGGTTGTGTTTCAGACCTTGTCAGAAAAGTGTCAGATATCTCTTCATTAATTATAGTGTGTTGGCTGAAGGCTTTTCGAATGTATGCTTTACTAAGTTGGGTTAATTCCCTTCTGTTCCTAACTTAAATTTTTCCTACTCAGTGAAGGTTGGATGTTACTGTTCCTTCAGTGTAAAGGGGGCGACATTGTTTAGGATGCTCAGATAATGTTTTACCTTAGCTTATTGACGTGGCAAAGTACAGTAACTTACTTTGACTACCTGGAATAAATTCTACTTTATCATGTGTGTGATTATTTCTGTGCACTATTAGATTTGGTTTACTAATATATTGTTGGGAATTTTTGTGTGTAAGTTTATGAGAAATGTTGGTTTGTAACCCTCTTTCTGTGTGTTTAGGCAATTGTGAAACATTTCTGTTGAAATGAGGGGAGATGTCCCACCTCTGTTTTCTACAATAGAGTTTATAAAATTCATGTCAATTATTTTAATGTTTGATAGAATATTTCAGTGACACCAACTGATCCTGGAAATTGATTTCCAATAAATTTTTAAGTAGTGAATTGAATTTTTTTCTTTGTTTTTAACTCTTGAAATTACCTATTTCATCCTGGTTGAGCTTTAGGTTATTCAAGGAGTTAATCAATTTCTTCTAAATTTTCAATTTATAAGGGTAGCTTGTTTGAATAATACCTTATTAAATGTATTTATTTGGTTACTTACCAGGCTTGGAGTTGAACCCAGGATCCTCTATGTGTTAGGAAAGCACTGTGCCACTGAGTTATGTACCTAGTCCTTTCAGTTTGTCGTTGATGTTGTTTTGGGGCAGGATTTTGCATCGTAGCCTAGGATAGCCTCAAAATCATGATTTTCCTGCCCCCACTTGATAGATGTTGGTACTACAAGTGGATACAATGAAGCCTACTGCTTAGATTATTTTATTTGATTTGATCTTATTTTTGTGGTACTAAGGCTCCAAACCCAGGCTTTGCTCATGCATGGTATCAGGTGTCCTCCACTGAGCTGTGTCCCCGGTGCCTGTTTGATTTTTCCTCTTGTAGTGATATTCTCTACTCCATAGTGATAATCTGTGTCCTGTTAATTGTGTTTGAATAACCAATTTTTATGGTTTTCTTCTTTTTATCTCATTGATTTATGCGCTTTGTTATTCTTTCCATTCTCCTTGTTTTGAGTTGTTTGTGCTGTTTTCATCTAGCACATCCCCCAGTTACTCTTCATCTTACTCAGCAACATCCAAAGTCGCTCCAGTGACCAAAAGGCTTCATCTGGCTACTGGGACCTGTCGCACCTCGTCTTTTTGCCCCTCTACTCTGCTGTAGCACCCCCGTCAAACGGGCAACCTGGACTCAGCTGAGAACCACTGCGCTAGCAGCTGTCTGTCCTTCTACTAGTCACTCGATCTTCTGCCTTCTACTCTGTCCTGTTCTCCAACTTCCTCTGAGAGCCTTCCCCAGCTGCCTCCCTCAGCAGTCCCACCCCGTCAGCACCGCTGCAGCCTGCCTTATCTTTCCTCTTAGTGTGTCCACAGCCGATTGTCAAACACTTCATCCGTGGACTGTAGAACATATGATGGGAAAGGTAAACAAGTCACACTTTTCTTCCCTCACCACAAGGACCCCAACCTTGCACCCCTATGACAGAAGACAGAGTTACAAGGGAAAAACATAACAAGACTGGTTAACCAACGTTTTGTGCAACATAGGAATAGGTAGAAATGAAACTTTGAGAAGGAAACTGTATGTATTTTAAGCTTAGATTCAAGGAAGCCCTGGACAGTTGTATAGAGCTATGATTGAAAAGAATGGCATTTGTCCTAAAGTAATAAGGTGACAGAGCCTCAGCAAGCCCTGTTTATTCAGGTCCTGGAGTCTTCAACCCTTTGCTCTGGCTCTAGAGCAAGGCACTTGTCATACAAGGGTCCTGTGACTTACTTTCAGACTATGAAGGCTAGATAATACATTCTTGTCCAGACATCACACAGAAAGGCCAGATAGTAATCTCGTTGCTTTCTCTGATTACTCAGCTTCTAATGTGCCATATTAGGAGGTAGCATTTCTGTGTTTCTTTTTCGATATATCTTTATTGAATTTTTGTGATTTGATACAATACATCTTAGTCATATTTAGATTCAAACCCCTCTCTGCACCCTCCATAGACTGCCCACTGGATTTTATGCATCTTATCATATATATTAGGGCTTACCGAGTTAAGTTTATGGATCCAGATGTCCCTTGGTGTGGGTTCATTCCCTGAAATGATGCATGACCATAAGGAAACAAAGTCTTGCAAGCTTCTTGGAGTTCACGCATGTGAACTCGCAGCACTAGTGTCAGCGTGCACAATACTCACCCAAACTCAGACAAAAACCCTGCATAGAACTGGGGAAATGGGCAGGAAGCCCCACTGTTAGCTGAAGAACTGTTGGCAGCTGACCACTGCTGGGTGAGGGAGACATGATCTTTAAAGGAGTGATGCTAGATAGACTGAGTAGGACACAGCATTTCTTGATCTCAACCAAAAAAAGAAGTGGTCTCAATTTTTTTCTATTATGTCTATAATTCTCCCTCTAGCACATATTACTAAATAGACATTGAGTAAAAGAATCTTTGTCTTGAGCACAGAAGCTGTCAGTACTGTGACTGACAAAAATTCACATCCATAGAGTTTCAGAAATGGAGAGTATTATGGATTGAATTATATCTCCCAGACATTTGCTGTGAAAAGCCACTGAGATTTAATGAGTGTTTGTTAACAAAGAAAAATCTTAATAAATACAGTAGTACATAGAGATAAAGTACATGCAGTTAACTCTTTTCTCATTTTACTGTGGATTTAACATCGTTTTCACTAAGGAGAAAACCAGTAATGTTTTTAAATATAATTAGGTATAACTGTATGAGTTTGTTATTTAAAGTTTAGCTTCTCACAAGTCTTACTATATGTAAATCTTAGTATGGAGTACTCTCAAAAAAAACTAAAAATAAATTAACCATATGATTCAGTGTTACCACTTCTTGGCATATATCCAAAAGACTCATCCTACTGCAGAGATACTTGCACAGCCATGTTTGTTGCTGCTCTTTTCACAATAGCTAAGGAATGGAAACAACCTAAATGTCCCTCAACTGATGACTGGATAATGGAAATGTGGTACATTTACAAATGGAGCTCAACTCAATGGTAAAGAAAAACAAAATCATGACATTTACTGGTAAATGAATGGAACTAGAAACTATTATAGTAAGTTAAGCAACAAAGACCCAGAAAAACAAACAACATGTGTTCTCTTTGATTTGCTCATCTTAACTCCAAATCCCTAAATGTGAGTATATATATCCTGATGTTACCCAAAAGCCAGGAAAATGGAAATGAACCATGGGAATAAAGGGGAAGAAGGAGTTTGAGAGAAATAGGAGACCAGGTAACACCTGGGGGGAATGGGGAGGAGTGGGACTTTAACTGGGGAAGGACAGAGTTATACAGGAGGAGAGATAAATAGTACTTACATGGTATGAAAAACCAGAGAGAAATGTACTAGTTGAAAGACCTACTGGAAAAAATATGCATACAATAAAATACAACTACATGTATATAGCCTTCAGCTATATAACACTAAACACAGTATCCAATAGGAGAAATCTCCCTTTGAATTGTTGGTCATTGTAGTCCAAGATATTCCCCAAATAATACAGGCTATTGCCAGCTCCCTGATTGTTTCCTAGAACTTGAAGGTAAGACCCTTTTGCTGAAGACTGGCCATGCTTTGGATACAGGACTTGGAGCAATAGAACTGGAACTGACCTGGAAGCCTTCTCACCTAAAGCTATCTCTCATGGTATCAGAGGATACTAGTAGTTCAAGCTGCCAAGGGAGAAAAGCAATCAACAGACCTACCCAGATGTAAAGCCCAATAAACAACATCAGCCAGCCCAGCAAACTATCACTATTGATACAGTAACGACACTTTTATCATGGGGGTAATCAACAGCTGTCCATTTGGAATTATGGCCTGCTCAAAGGGAGAGAACTCATGTACAGTACTGTAGACATAGCTGAATACACCTAGCTGGAGAGGTCACAGATCCTAGAGAAAAACCCACTTTTGCTGCATCCTTAGACCAACATAATTTCTTATTTTATTCTAAATATGTATCCTCAAATTTATATATATATATATATATATATATATATATATATATGTATGTATATGTATATTTCACTCCTCACCAAAGAAGCTTCTTTTTGGAGCAAATAGAGACTGTTGCAGAGTACCAGAACTGATTAAATGCAGAGAAAATGTGTCTGTGAGATGCTTAACCCTAAGTGATACATCTGCAATGCAACTTCTACACTTAGGATGATCTCTAATGCATCTCTTATCTCTCACCAGAGAATTTTCCTTATGCAGCAGATGATGATTGACACAGAAACCTACAATTGGCCAATGTGCAGAGAACAAGAGGCTAAAGATTTCTTATAATAGGACATCTATTTCAAACCTCTGCCTCCCAAGGCTCAGAGATCACTGTGAAAGAGGAGGCGGAAAAGATTGTAAGAGCCAGATGGGGTGGATGAGCACAGTAGAGTCCTCCAGATGGCTGGTCATTCGCTCGTGTGAACTCACAGTACAGGTGACAGCATGCACCAGTCCTGTGCAAGTTCAAATCAGACAAAACCCCAGCACAGACACTGGAAAGTGGGTAAGAAATCCCAACCCAACCAAAAGAAGTTCTGGCGATTAATGGCTGCTGGGAGGGTGAACGTGTCATGGGGTGGGGACTCGGTGGGCCTAGGGGATGAACCCACATGAGTGGTATTTGGAGATACAAATTGGACTCTGTAGCCAAATTGCATATATTAGAGAGCACAGTAAATTGGGCAGAGGCAGTGGGAGGAGATACAGAGAGTGGAGGAGATCTAACTACCATCAAAGTATATTGTGTGAAAATCACAAAAATTCAATTAAAAACTAAACCAAAATAAAGTTAAATAAAAATCACTTAAACCAAAATAAATATTATTTATTCACTGTTCTAGAGCTCTGAGAATGTTGAGTCAGATATGGATTGATGTGATAAATGTGTGGGATGAAAGGAGGCCTGGCCTACGCTCTGAGGAGTCGGAGTTTCTCTACATTTTCAAGGTATATAATACTGGACCGTAGACTTCATCAAGCATGAGAAATAAAATTATGCATATTGAATTTGTGTGACCTTTTCCTCCGGTGATTTCAGGCCTCCGAACTTTTAGCACATTCATTCCTTAAGTAATTTTAACATGCAGAGAGGATGAGAAGGTCAAACAATTACAAGAAGTCTCTGCTAGCCAATGTCAGCTGAATGCATTAGGTGTCGGTAGAGTTTCTGCTTCAGATATTAACAAACAGGACATAACACTCCAGTAAATCTAGGGTGAAACAAGAGGCATGCTGGGGAATAGCCCAAATGACCGTGAGGAATTGAACACCGCAGTCAGACTTCTCAAAGTACAAGAGAGAGGGTAGCGACAGGCAGTGTGTTCCAAGATAAGAGCTGGGATTTTGTCCGGACAGCCACTCTACCTGCTGTCACTTGTGGAAATTCAGCCGTTTGTGGGAACCGTGAACTCCTGCCTTCCATTTACCCATTAATTGCTATTGTCTGTCTTCACGAACAAATATAGAAGAATTTTTATTAAATGTCTCTTTTGTTTAACATCTAGAAAGTCACTTTTTGGTACCATTCCACCATGAATGATCTGGAGCAAAGAATTTAACACAGAACAGAAGGGTAGCGCAGAAGTAGGACTGATGGATGAAGCATCTGAATGGATCAGGCACAGGGTCCAGGAAACAGTTCTGTGATGACTTCAACCTGCACAGCTGGAGCCTAGGAGGAAGCTGTTCTGACCACCTGTTCTGAGACTAATGTCTTAGCTTTCCAAGTCACAGACCAGTACCTCCCTTGATGCAACAAAATCCTGACAGGAAATAGTCTGGGAAACATGATTCCCACCGTAGAGATGAGAGAGACACTGAGACCTTGAAGCATAGACAACTTCACGGTTGAAAGGGAGTTGTGTGTTTCCTGAAAACGGGCCCATTTAACTGATAATTGCAGGGCAAGTGAAACATCACAAATGGAGTTCAGTACATTGTTTAGTTAAGAATTGCAATTTTTCCTGATGTTATCGTTGTCAGATCTCATTTTATTTTAATTTAACCGGGGGGGGGCAACCTTGGGTGTCATCCTCGAGAATGCTGTACACGTCCTTTGAGACAGGGTTTCTGAGTGTTGTTGGTGACAACTATTCTAGGCTGGCTGACCAGCAAGTCCCAGACATCCTCCTGTCTCCTCCTCCTCAGCACTGCCCTAAGCCTGCACAGCTGGCATTTTCATGTGGGTTCTCGGGCTGAATAAAGGCCCTCATGCTTGAACACTTTACTAACTCGGCTTTTACTGACTCAGACATGTGTTGTGTTTGTAGTGAGGAAAAAATCCTTATGATATCCTTCACCCTAACTTAATACTTCGATTATAAAGATAAAAGGCAATTTTCTTGGTGATCTGTTGAGTCTTAAGAAGGAAATTAAGGCTGCCTCTTCTTTTGGCTTTAAAGGGTAATTGAGGTCTGAAGCATGAAAAATTCTGGGGCTGTTATTTGTGCTAGAACTGAAAAGTGGATTGTAATAAAAGTTCTTTAAATTACAAAATGATGGAGCTAGAGAGATGGCTCAGCAGTTAAGAACACTGACTGCTCTTGCAGAGGACCCAGGTTCAATTCCCAGCACCCAAATGGTGGCTAACAACCATCCATAACTCCAGTTCCAGGGGATTCCACATTTTCTTCTGACCTCCGCAGGCATTGCATGATCATGGGTGCACATACGTACTTGCAGGCAATGCACTGATACACATAAAATAAAAATAATAAATAAGATTTAAAATTACAAAATAAATATCTGAAAATAATCTAACTAATGAAGGTATGAAGTAATTGTCAAAATAAAGTTAATAAAAGTAAAAACCATATGCCTTGATTAAAGATATTGCAGTCACGTGTCATTCAAACTCTAAATCTTCAGGATTTCCAGAAAAGAGTAAGGGGACACTTTTGGTTTAGAAAAACCTTGAAGAGTAGAGAGCTGGGGGTGGGGGACAGGATAATGGCAGGGGGAAGTGTAGTGGTCTGGCTGGGAAGTTTTGAAAGCACTAAATTGAGCAATCCAAGATGTAAGTGAGCTAAGAGAAGCAGCCTGTGCCAAGGTGCTGTGAAAAGCAGGGTAGAATGTAACTGAGCTGGTTGTCGCCTTGAAGACCAGCTAGAGACTTGCTGGTTGAATCATTCCTTCTTCCCTCCGTTCACTCTTGAGGAAATCAATGTGAGTGGAACATGTTTAACTTAATCCATTTAGTCAGTTTTTCCCTGAACAAAAGCCCATTTTCACATGTGTGCCCTTCTTCGTATGTAGGAGTGTCCTCCTTTCCTGAATGGCACAGAACTCTATTATCACCAGCTGGCCACTCACAACTTCGCAGGTAAGAGAAGATGAGAGGGAGCAGCTCCTTTTAAGAACGGATGGCGACAGCGGTGTGCTCCACATAGACTTTAACACTAGAAGCCATAACCCTTTCAGAGTTTGGGTTCTCTGACAAGGACTGAAAAATAAATGATGACATCATCTTCCAGAGTTGCTCTAAAACCTAGTAAGGCATTGTTTCATTCATGACTGTCCTGCTTCGAGGATATCCTGCCCCGAGAAGACCTGATTAGCACTTTCTCCGTATTATCTTTGTCATATTCTAGAATCATGAACCTCTTAACTGAACTATCTACTTACAGTGTGACAACCCAAGTCCCCAATTTGGTGTATTTCCTGCTGCTTGTTACTGTGTTCTCTTAGTTCCTGTCTCCTGTGATACAGAACACCATCCGTCTCCCAGGGATTTGGTAAGGATGAGGGAACTAATGCATGAAATGACTAGTACTGTATCTGCTACATGCAAATGTTCATTTCCTTACCTTCATGTGTACAACTTGTGTGCATGCTATTTTAATTTGAATAATTTTACAGTAATAATTTGTGATAGTTATAGCTACCAATTGTTGAGCTATGAACCAGGCACTTCATTTATCAGTCTAATTCCTAAAACAGCTCTATAAGGAAAACTAGGTTCAGATACTAACTTGCCCATGACTCTACAAACAATATGTAGGCAAGTAACCTTAGGATTTTCATATCCTTTACTTATGTGCCATGCTGACCTTGATTCTTCAAAACAAATATGAAATTGCGTAGACCTCATGTAGCCTTTGAATTTCAGGGACCACATTCCTGAGGGAGACTCTTGACTTTATATTTAGATTTTGAAACTACTGGAAAATATTGCCAACCCTAAAATTTATGAATTACTCTTAGAAGAAGCCTCAGGCACAACAGTTAACACAGGACAGAAAATGGGCCTGCCTTTCCCCGAGGGGTATTCAGACTGTCTAGACGTCTGTTCTCATGCATGAGAATAAACAAATAAACAAGAATACTTTTTAAAATATTCAGAAACCCAATACAGAAATTCGTATCCATTTGTTCTGTCCACTGTGACTTTAATCTGTGTTTCACCACTGATAAAGCCCCCTTGCTTCCTATTTGCCTCTCCAAATATCATGGAGTCTGGTCTTGCTTCCAGGGTTCTAACTTTTCCAAATAGACACTTCCTCTTAAAGTGATGCTCATTTCTGGAAGGTCAGATTGTAAAATCACTGAGTGTAAGGTATGGCTATACCTCTAGATTTGTGAATGAGTTGGAAACTTTTGAATGCAGTGTCCAGAAGATATTAAGTGATCCTGAATTCATCCCTCCAAGAATAGCTTTATGATCAGTCTAGAAATTCCAGTATCTGGAAACTTCACTCTCCAAATTATTTTGTAGACTTATGATTTCTCCTAGAGCTTGAGATTTATATGTGAATTTTTTTAAATGCCTTAGTCACTGAAAATTAATTCAGATATAATTCTGCCTTGATTTTTTCAGTGAAAAAATTAATTTGAAGATTATCTTATGTAATTCCCGTACCCTTTAATAGTAGGAAGTGCTATGAGAACTTTTGCCTCATTAAATGCATTTTTATTTGTATTTGTAACTTTTCATACAATATAATTTGATGGTACTTAGATCCCCTCACCTATCTGCACCTTCCCATACTGCCCCTGTTCAATTTAACGTAACCTATGATACATAATAAGGCCTCCAGAGTCTAATTTGTGTCCCCAAATACCATCCAGTGTGGGCCCATCCACTGGAGCCTGGTTAACCTACCAAGAATCCCATCCCTAAAGGAGTCTGTCTCTCCCTCTCCCAGTATCCGTCAGTTGCCAATAGTTCCTCAGACAGGGTTAGGATTTCTTACCCTCTTCCCAATGTCTGTGTTGGGATTTTGTGTAGTTTGAGTTTGCATGAGACTTGTGAGTGCTTTCACCATTGCTGCGAGTTCATTTGACTCACTGACCAGATGTCTGGAAGACTATTTCATTGTGATCAGTCACCACCTCTGGCTCTTATGAGCCATCTGCCCCTTTTCTGCAAGGATCCCTGAGCTTTGGGAGGGAGAAGTTGAAAGAGGTGTCCTATTCAGGGATGAGCACTCTGTAGTTTCTTGTTCTCTGAACTTTGTCCAGTTGTAGGTTTCAGTGCTAATCATCATCTTCTGCATAAGGAAAATTCTCTGGTAAGAGTTGAGAGATGCATCAATCTATGGGTATAACACTGAGTCATTAAAGATCAGTTTAATACTGTAACTATTTAGTAACAAACTGGTATTTGGCTTTCCCCTTTGATGTCTTTCGCCTCAGTTTTCTGAGCCTGATGTCAGTGTTAGGCATGGTCTGCATCCTATGAAATGGACCTTACATCCAATTGGAGAGCAGTTGGTTACACCCATAATGCTTGTACCATTATTGCACTGTTGGGCGTCTTTTGCCAAGTCAGTTATTATTGTACTTCACATTCACAGTTGGGTAGTGTTGATGATAATTTTTTTTTTCTTGTGGTAGCATGTATAGCACCTTCCAGCACTATGAAATCTAGCCAACAGAGGTGAGGATTTAAAGTTAGCACCAGCTTGATTGTTCCTTGTATGGTCTACAGCTTATGTATATAGTATCTTCAGCAATAGGGTCTTAATATTCTATACATAAAAGATCCTAAAGACTGCACTGTCAGGAGCCATTTGCCTGCCTTGAACTTTGACCTAGTTTAGACTCAAGCAGGGATCAGTCTTGCTGTTCCCAGCAGTGCTGTGGGAACAGGGCATTTTGCTATGCAAATAATTTATCACCTGAGGGAAAGGTTATCTTAGGCCCAAGGCTGAAGACTTTGAAGATCCTCTTAGGAAGATCTGATTGGCTTAAGTTGTTTTGCCTGTGTCAACATTGTTTTGGTTTTAAACTTTCAACCTGTTATTTTGATCCTCATTTCACAGAGTATAAATAGGTGACACTAAATAAAGTAGATGCTCCTTCGGTATTGACTGACAGCCCTCCCAGTTCTATTCTCTCTCTCTCTCTTTATTTCTCAATCCTCACTCCCCGCTTCAGGTATGGTTCAATTTCAGCCGGCTGGCTCTGGCACTGCACACAAAACCTCTAGGCCTGATAAATACATTCAGCAAAATAGAGAAATATAAAATTACCACCCCAGATCAGTAGCCTTCCTATATACTAACAACACACATACAAAGAAATAAAAGACAGGAAATAATTCCACTCATGACAACCTTAAAATTCCATACAATGTCTTTGAATAAATCTAACAAAGAAAGTGAATAACCTGTACAATAAAAAATTTAAGACCTCGAAGAAAGAAAAATAAAAGAATATACTAGAAGATGGAAAGACCTCCCATGCTCCTGGACTGGTAAAGTTAATATTGTGATAGCCATCCTTCCAAAAGCAACCTACAAATTCAATGCAGTACTCACTAAAACTCCACACAATTCTTCACAGAAATTGAAAAAATAATCTCAAATTTCCTTATGGAAAGCACAAAAAACACAAGATAGCCAAGATAATCCTGAAATATAAAAGAATTGCTGGAGGCATTACCATCCTGGATCTCAAATTATATTACAGAACTTTATTACTAGTATAGTAATAAAAACAGCACGGTACAGGAATAAAAACAGACACATTGATCAGTGGAGTAGAATTGAATTGAGAACCCAAATTTAAATCCACAAACTTACAGGCACCAAGTTTTCACAAAGGAGGCAAAAATAAACACTGGGAAAAGACAGCATGTTTAACAAATGGTGCTGGTCAAACTGGACAGCAGCATGCAGAAGAGTGAAAGCAGATCCCTGTGGATAGCAGCATGCAGAAGAGTGAAAGCAGATCCCTGTGTCTGGCCACACACAAAAGTCAACTCCAAAAGGATCAAGGTCCTCAACATAAGACCTGATACTCTGTATCAGTCAGAGGAGAAATTAGGGAACACATTGGAACTCATAGGCACAGGAAAGAACTTTCTGAACAAGACTCCTGTAGCACAATCATTAAGTCCAACAATTGAAAGATGGGACCCCATGAAATCAAAAAGCTCTTGTACATAAAAGGACACCATCATTCAGTGAAGAGGCAGCCTACAGAAGGGGAAGAGTCTTCACTAGCTGTACCTCTGACAGAAGGTGAGTATCTGTAATATGCAAAGAACTAAAAAAACTAAACATCAAGAAAAACAACACAATTAAAAAGTGTGGCAAGGGAGTTCTCTAAAGATGAAATGCAAATGGCTGAGAAATACTTGAAAAAATGGTCAACATCTTTAGTCATCAAGAAAAACATGTTAAAAATACTTTGATTACTTTGATTTCATCTTTCCCCTCTCAGATAACAGCAATCAAAAAAACCCAAACAGCAATAAAACGCTGGTGAGGATGTGGAGAAAGGAACTCTTACCCACTCCTGGTGGCATTGAGCATGGGTACAGCCGCTGTGGGGGTCAGAGAGCTCAAGATGGCTCTACCGTGTGATTCCTCCATACTGCCCTTGAGTGCACACCCCAGACCGTGTGCTTCACTGCAGAAGCACCATCCATCCGTAGTCACTGCTGCTTTTCATAATAGTCACGGCTTGGAAACAACCTAGATGTTCATCAGTTGGTGAACGGATCAGAAGGTGTGGTACATATACACAACGGAAGACTATTCAGCTCTTAAGAAACAAAACTTGCAGATAAATGACTAGAACTGGAAGCCATCATTCTAAGTGAGGTATCCCAGATTCAGAAAGACAAATGTCACATGTTCTTTCTCATAGCTGGATGCTAGCTTTGAAATCTTACACATGCATGTTTCAATGTTAAGATCCAGAGAAATCAGGAAAGTGATAAGTGGCAATGGGGAGGGGATAGGCCTACTGGGAAGGGTAGTGGAGTGAAATATAGTTTTGACATTTTCTCATAATATCTCTGAGATTTAGAAAAATGTTATCCTTATATCTCAGGAAGTTGGTCTATCGTGTGTTTGTAATCTCTTGAAAGGATCATCATAAAGAAGCCCGAGTCTGTAGCAGTAGGTAAAATCGATCAGCCCTTGCATTAGGGAGCACTTATCAATTGAACACATTCCTCCATTAAAGGGGTAACCCCTGTGGAGCTGGAGAAACTTATTTGGTCAGAGAACATTAACAACAGTTTTCACTAAAAACTCTTTTGCTTTTCCTCTTGGAAAGATTACTCTTACTTTAAGTTTTAAAAATATTTCCTAAAATGAGAATAGTTCAAAACATGGTTAAATGAACTTACCATGAGTCACACAACTACTTTCAATACAGTGACTTCCTGTTTAATTAGGAGACAAAGATAGATAAATAGAGACAGAAAGAGAAAGAGAGAGAGAGCGAGAGATCTCCAAATATGTAATCAATAAACAAACTGTAGACCCAGGGGAGTTGATGCATAGTTCTAGTCCCAAAACTGCCAATGTTTCACTCTGAGTCCGAAGTCCCAGCACAAGGATGTCAGGTGGGGGAGGGGAGGTGCCTCCCACTCAGCCTTTTTTTTCCATACAGATCAATGGACTGGACAGGGTGCATTAGGGAGGACAATCTGCTTCACTGGTATATTAATCCAAAGGTTAATCTTATTCAGAAACAACTACACAGACAACTCAGAATGATCTTTCATCACATGTTTAGGTACCCATGACTCATTCAAGTGGACACTTAGAATTATCAATTCAAATATGGTGTTACTAATATACCTGGTTCAACCTCAAGTTCATTCTAAGAATATCAATATTTCTTAGAAAAATGAAATCCTCCACATTGCTGATTCAGTGGCTCTATCAAATCACCCTTTGTGTGTGCTTTACTTGTGGTCTTCAGGATGAAGCCGTGACTAATGGGCCGGCTTAAATGAAATGTCCCCATAGGCTCCATGTTTTAGACAATTTGTTGGTGTACGGCTTTGGGAGGCTTTAGTAGGTGTGGCCACGCTAGAGGAAGCATGCCACTGAGGACAGGCATTGGGAGTTCGTAAGCCTTGCTGGATCTCCTGTGGCTCTCTGCATCCTGAGCCTGCTGAAAAATGTGCTCACTGACTTTCTGCTCTGAAGACCTCCACTGCCCTGCCTCTCTACCATTATGGGCGCTGTCTGGAACCACAAGCTAAATAAATTCTTCTTTCTGTGAGTTCTCATCAGTTTTTGTAACAGTAGCCGAAAAGTAAATAAGATGTTTGTACCAGAGAGTAGGCTGTTATAAAGAAACTGACCATCTGGGTTTTTGGATGAATGTGTGTCAGGAGGCTTAATCTAACCCAATGAAGGTTAGGGAAAGGGAACATGGAGACCAGGTATCAAGGTCCAACAGAACTGTTTATTGATCGAAAACGAATTAAAACAGATTCCTTCAACACATTCTCACACAGTCTTTGATACCTGTTCTAGAACAGAGGTAGTCGTGGTCACCGGCTATGACAGGCGGGTCCTGTGGTGGAAGCGGGTCCCGAACTCTTGGCGGGTTCTACAGCTGGTCCAGTAGGTGGTGCTGTGGCTCCAGTAGTCCCAGTGGTGGCTCCAGTAGTCCCAGTGAAGGCTCCAACTGGTCCAATGACAGGCATGCAGGTCTGGCTGGTGAACTTGCTTCTCGCCAGAGCTGTGCGGGCCTCAAGGCGTGGCCCTTTCCACTGCGACACGTCCTAGGCTAGACTGACAGGACTTCAGACAAGGGGAAAGCAGTCTCCGGATTCTTGTGAATTAGCATTCGTCATCTAGCCCTTGGCCTTAGGCTTTATAGGGAATTTGGCAGTGTGTCCCCACTAGCCAATCAGCTTCCAGATGACTTCTCTCACTGTCCTGCTCTTATCACAACTTTATGGCCTGTGTGACTGTGGGGTCTGGTATAAAAGGGAGCCCCTGAGCTCTAGGCAGGGCGTCCATCTGCAAGATCTGATACTAGGGAAGCCCCTCCCCTCCCCGCTCTGAGTGACGGGAAGATCTAACACTATGGGCTCGCTGTCCTGTGGGCGCTCGGCCTTTCTAAGAAACCGAGGCACCTCTGGGGCTTTATCTACCCAGCACTCGCTGGAGGATTTGAACTTAGCTCCGATAAGGAGAGTGCTGTGAGGGGCCCGCTTAGTTACAGGCTTCTAACTTATGAAACTGGCCTCTAACTTCTAACTTATAGAATCCTAACTTATGAGATTATATTATGGGTTTACAATGTCACTACTTATATGCTAATTGTCTATTATTTATATGCTCTATTGTCTATTATGCACTTTATACTTATAACACTACAGCTTACATTGTTACAACTTACAAACTAGTAAACTTATAAGGCTTTGGGTTTACAACTTATAGACTTAATTGCTTAGCACGTGCTTCTTATACTTATGAATTTAAACTAATTATTTATCAAATACATAAAATTATAAACTTTTATAGGTGTCTAGTGAGGTCCCAGAAGCCTGCCCAACATGGGTGCCAGATTGTTCCAAAGGACAGACCTATAGGCTGTCCTCAGGCTTATGTAAAAAAAGATCTCAGACCAGTCACAGTTACTTGGTCCAAATCTGGCCTCAACACAATGACCATTGTTGGCCCAAATTTGGATCTTATGATTACAATATCCTAGGTAATTTATACTAATTTATCAAAGGAAATGGTAAAAGGTCTGAGATTCATCATATTTTGTTTGTAAATGTTATTATGTCTCAGAGTATAAAAATAACAAGAGGCTTAAAGGTTGGTAAAAGAATATAAAGCAAAGAGATATTTTAATAAAGAAGAGATGGCTGAATATTTCCAGAACAAAAGAGATAATGAAAACATTTAAGCAAGTTTATTGAAGTAAGGTTTATTAAGCTTATTAAGCAAGGTATAAACAGGTTTATAGACATACAGGGTTATTTTTATAACAATTATTATTACAGCCAAAGTTTTAAGTCCACTCCTCTGAAGTGTACTACACACTCTTAAAATACATGCATGCAGACAAATATTTGAGTTATCTGTAGCTACTAAAAATGTCCTTTATGTTTCTCTGTATTATTCAGGGGTTACATTTTGTACATTCTTTTGTCCACAAGGTAATTTGGCTCAAGAGGAGCCACGATTCACCTTCTTAAACCAGATAGGACAGTCCAAGGTCAAACCTCAGTCAAATCTTAAATTGATTCTTATAAATGCTAGCTTAAGTAACAAAATATAAGCCAGGCATGGTGACACATGCCTCTAGTCCCAGCACTCAGGAGACAGAGGCGGGCAGATCTCTGTGAGTTCAAGGCCAGTCTGGTCTACACAGTGAGTTCCAGACCAGCTGGTGAGACCCTGTCTCAAAAAGACCGATAAATAAATAAATGAACAAAATATATGTCTAGCCAAAATTTATTCAAAGTGTTTGGCATTTTATCCACACTTTAGCTACCATGTTATAAAGTAATTAAAAGTACCAGACTGATGCAACTGGCCCTCCTGGATTTTGAATAACCATACCTAGAATCCCATACTAGTCTGGTCCAAAGGAACTTGAAGGGATAGTTTTTGTTCCTTGCCCTCCAAGATCAACTAAATTCCAGGGGACTATGGGACATCTCTTGAAATGTCCTCTTAACTATGATGAGACACCTGTCCTCTTGTTCAGAGAGCTCAATGGAGACCCCACCAGAGGAACTCAAACTGGTGTCCAGTTTCTAAAGAGGAGGGTCAACTCAAAGGAAAGTTTCCTCCATGCTTTCAAGAGAAGCCACAGTCAGGAGGGCCTGCTGAGTTGCCCTCACATAGATGGAACTGATAAAAGGAGCTAGGGGGCTCCTTCAAAAGCCCAATTGACCCGCAAGAATGAGAGCCTCAGCTGAACTCCACAGTAAAACAAGATTTCAATTAATTTGGGCTAGCTGTATGGTCTTAAATACCCAAAAGGAAAGTACTACCCCAAATTAAAATAATCAAAATGTTCCTTTTAGAGTTTGAAAATTTGTACTTCCCAGACATTAGGCTTAGATATTATTTAAATAATTATTTCTCACTATTAATCTTGTGCTTAATAAAAAATGCCATTCAGGTGTGAGACTTCAAATCTTGGCCTAGTTCAACTCTGCAGGGCCAACTTGCAGCCAAAAAGGAAAAACCCACTATTGTTCCTATCTGAAAAGTAAATAATGACTAAATTTCTTCTTTCTCCATGCATAAAAGCCATTTGAGAGGGAACTCACACTGTGATTGTAACCACTCTAACAGCTAACAAAATGCCAGAAAAGCAGATACTGAGTCAAGCCAACCTGCCAAATAAACAATGAGGAGAAACCCAATAAATGGATGCTTTCAGAAGCCCTCATGGAGAAATTCTAATGGACTTTGAATTGAACGTTTAAGATTCACCCTGTTCTGACTTCTCCTGGTTCCCTGCTTAAAACTTGTGCCTAACTTACTCTCTCCCTTACTTCTTCTTCACGTTTCCTCCCGGCACCAGTCAAGGACTTTCTTTTCTCTATATACTTATAACTTTGGGGGTCTTTTACATACACACACTGAAAGGATAACCCAATTGCCACACCCTGCATCCCTGTTTGGCATGGAAGAGGTCAGAATGACTGGCATTCAAATTCCCTACTGGTCATTAGGGTTACCTCTTCAGAGGGAGGAGTAAAAACAGGAGGCAGAAATTGACTAAGTGGCATAGGATAAAGACCCCAAAAGAAAAATTACTAGTTTCTTTCTGGCTTAGAACTAGAAATTCCCTTGGATCTGGGAGTAAGCTTGTCCCTACCTGAGGCTAGAGATGGCAGAACTGTGTAATCCAAAAATGTCTCTAGGTCCACTATAGCTGGAGGCTGGGGAGGACAGTTAGGTGTTCTGGTTTTTTCCACACATCTCTCTTTTCTATAAAGTAATACCCTACTCCTGGAAGACATGCTGATGCTGAGGGCATGACCAGAACCTCGATGGACCTGGACACCTGAAATGAGGACTGGACTTTCCAGCCAATCTTCCACCCTGAATTTAACTGTTGTCACCAAAGATTCTTACAGAATTTCCTGAATGAACAGCACATATGAATGCCCAAGCTGCCACCTGAGACCAAATTAAGGCTGTGTTCTTTCTCCATGCCACCTGAAGACTCCTTCTCAGTTAAAAGAGAAAAGATGTCCCATTCTGTTTTTCTGTCTTCAGGGTCTGGAATGATAGAATGCCCTGGCTGCAGAAAACTAGAAGTTCCCATGTGGGTGCTGTCACTCAAACTCTGGTCCTCTGCAAGAGGACATTCACTATGAACTGCTCAACCATTTCTCCATAAAAGTTTCTGTTCTATTTTCTATTCTCTTTTCTGTAGTCTTTAAAGAACTGATTAAAAATCATTCATCTTTATACATTATGTGGGTTCTAGTTTGCCTTCAATTGCTATAACAAAACACTCTGACCAATATCAACTTGGGGAAGAAAGGGTTTATTTGGCTTACATGTCTTGGGTTCATCACTGAGGGAGCCCATGCAGGAACTCAGCAGGAACCTGGAATCTGGAGCACAGGCCATGGAGGAACCCTGCTTACTGGCTTGCTCCCCCTGCTTTCATATGCAACGACAATCTGCCCAGTGGTGACACCACCCACAGTGGGCTGGGCCCTCCCATATTCAACAACCAAGAAAATGCCACACACACATGACAGAGTAATTCCTTAGAATAATCCAAGAAGTAATTCCTTAATTGAGACTCTCTCTACCCAGGTTTGTCAAGTTGACAACAAAAGCTATCCACCACACTATGGGAATACTTAATACAAATAAATAATAAATAGTAGTAAATAATTCTTAACCTAAAGAAAAAGTTACCAAATTGTATTTCTTCTTATGGGTACTAGAAGGTATCTTTGCTTGATAGCCTTTGTTTTCATAGCTATGCCATAGCAAGAAAAGGTTTGAATTTCGAAATAAAAAGACTTTCTTTGCATGATTGAGTTTAAAAATTCATTTTCCTTGTAGAAATACTATAAGCTTAATGTTTTGATTTATCCAAGATTGAGGTTAAGTTTATCATAATTCAAACTATCCCACATTAGTTTTATGAATTAAGTGAATTACCATTGCTTCCATAAAGTCAAAAATTATATAAAATTATATATAGAGCCAGAGAGACAGCTAATTGGTTAAGAGCATTCACTGACTGCTCTTGCAGAGGACCCCAGTTTAGTTCCCAGCACCCACATAGTGGCTAACAACTGTCCTTAGCTCCATTTTCAGGGTATCGAGCTCTGTCCTCTGGCTCTGTGGGCATTGCAAGACACGGGTGCATTTATGTACGTGCAAGTAAAAACATTCATACTCCTAAAAGAAAAGCAAATATTTAACAAATTATTTTGTATTGAAATACAATTATAAGGGTTTAAATGTTCAATTTAATAAAAACTTGGGATGTTGTAGACACTGTAAAGAGGAACAGTAGGAGACAGTGTTACCAAGGGGAATGGGTAGAATGGGGCTGTCCTAGTCTGCTTCCATTGCTGTGACAAAGCCCTCTGACCAACCCCACAGCTGAGAGAGAAAAGGGTTTATGTTGCTTACATCTCCCAAGTGATATAGTTCATTGCTGAGGGAACCCAAGGTAGGAATTCGGGACAGGAACCTGGAGGCCAGAGCTGGAGCACAATCCATGAGGATCATTCTGCTTACTGGCTGCTCCCCTGGCCCGGGCTCAGCTAGTTTTCTTATATAGTACAGAACAACCTGCCCAGGGATGACACTGCCCGTAGTGGGCTGGGCCTTCCCACAGCACTTAATAATCAAGAGAATCCCACAGACATGACCACAAGCCAGTCCAATAGAGGTAATTCCCTCAAGCCAGGTGTGTCAAATTGACACAAAACTATCCAGCACATGGGCATTTAACTAGTAGTGGAATAGGGAGGATTATGCAAGGAGCCATGGGGGTCATGGGGAAGACGGCACTCAAAAGCAAGTACCATAGGAAACAGGTATCATTAAGGGTGAAATAGGAAAAGTGGGGTACTCCATCTGCCTCTGTGTATAGTTGAAGACTTTATAACAAGAAACAGTGCCAGACATGAGAAACTTCCCTTCAAGTTGTTGGCCAGGGTGGTCCAAGAGACTTCCAAAATTACACAGGCTATTGCCACAGGCCTTGATATCAATCTCCAATTGATTCGGTTGTTTCCCAGACAGCTACACATTGCAATATATACATTCCCACTGGAACTAAAGGGTTAAATAAATAGACAGCAGTTTGGGAAACCAGAACATCACTGTTGGGATTGAAATGTGTGATTAGGGAGAGAAGGAATAATCCAAGAGCAAAGAGTTCGAGTTGGAGAATCTGGGTAACTCAACTGAGAGAGCCTGGAAGAATGCCCCGTGGAGAGCCGCCCACACACCCAGCACCGAGAGAGCCTAGAAGAGTGCCCCGTGGGGAGCCGCCCACACACCCAGCTCTCAGACCCTGCTTTCCAGTTCTAGAGCTGATTGTAGAACTGGGGCAAGAAATATATAAGATGTGACTCAAGAACTGTGTAGTGCCGGAAAGTGAGGGAGTGCTCAAGAAAGAACATGTCTCCATAGGAGTGTGCCAGAGGGACATAACAGATGGGAGTGTGTCAGATATGGGAGTGTGTCAGATACGGGAGTGTGTCAGAGGGATGGATGGATAGATAGATGATAGATAGATAGATAGATAGATAGATAGATAGATAGATAGAAGTGTGCTAGAGGGACTTAAATAGACGGGAGTGTGATGGAGGAACATATATGAATGGGAGTGTGTCAGAAGGACAGAAATAGGATTGTGTGAGAGGACATAAATGGATGGGGGTGTGTCAGAGAGACATAGCAGATGGGAGTGTGTCAGATATGGGAGTGCGTCAAAGGTATAGATAAATAGATGATAGATAGATAGATGGATAGATAGATAGACAGACAGACAGACAGGAGTGTGCCAGAGGGACACAGGAACAAGCTAAAAGAGCTTTAAGAACAGCTTAATCAGCAAAATAAATAAAGCTGGATGTGAAAGCACACTTTTGTAACCCAGCACTCAGGAGGCTGAGACAGAAGGATTGAGAGTTCCATACTAGAAGGATGGATTACACAGCAGTCTCCAGGCCAGCGTGGGGTAGGTGCTATCCCAACCAGTCAATCAGTAAAATAGCATTTGATTATAAACTAAAGAATAAATAAATATTCACAAGTTCACATAAACAAAAATAAGTGATTAAGGAAACACCTGAATGAGGAAATAGACGCGTCTGCGTGTAACTACTCCGCGTTGAGGGCTGGGCCTTGCTATGTGATAAAAGTGAAGTTTTGCCCCTGCAGCTTTCCTCCCGGAAACCCCAAACTCCTGTCTTAATCGTAAGGAAAGCATTAGGCAGAGTCCAGTGGAAAGGCATCTAGCACTCCCCAAACTACCCTTGTCCTCAGAAGTCAATCTGAGAGTCTCTCACACCCAAGCGCAGCATAAAGTGACATAACTCAACGTGTAATTCTGGAAGAGAAAAAACACTGGGGACTGAGCGTGTAGCTCAGTGGCCTCAAGCTGTGTGGAGCTCCCGGGCTCGATCCCAAGCACTGAAAAGGAGTAGCATGTTTGGTACTAAGTGAAGAAATCTGAAAAAGAACACAGTAAGCTGTGGACCTTAGTTAATGATAACGTATCAATGCTGATTCATTTATTCTAACAGATGTGCCGTTCTTCCAACCCAGAGCCCCGATTGCTTAAATGTTTCTTAAAACCCTCTGACTGAGCTAGCCATGAGCTCCCTGTGGAGTGCGTTCCCCCTCGCTGCAACAGCGTGTTCATCACGTTCATCTGTGACTCTGTTCCTAGCTGACTCCAGTTGGAGGGCACTGGCAAAAGATGATTCAGTCAAATAACAGTGCCGGTCCGCGGTGTGGCGAGGACAATTCCGCACGTGCGCGTCCGGATTGCGATTCTGGGTTTTATTTTGCATCACAGCATTTGATTTTAAATTTTCATTTCAAAACCAAAAAAGTCGTGCTGTTTTTATAAAGCATCGATTCTCCAAAAAGACTGTTTCTCTAATTGACCTCAAGATGGCAGGCTTGAATAAAAGATATCTCCATTTTAAAGTACGGGCTTCACAAAAGTTATCTTTGAAGTTGACGCTGCAAAGGGTCTTTCATTATTTCTTTTAGACTTAAAAGAAAAAGTGTCCACAGTTCCATATGTATTTCCAAAATGGTTTCTTGCAAGGACGAGCGGTCTTACTCAAGATTTTTCCTAGGATATTGAAACTAGTCAGGAGAAGCCAAAGGCCATTTTAAACAGGGACAAATGGAAGAACTGCATTTAGTAGATCTGCAGTAGCAGAATTTCAGTGTGCACATCTTACCACGGTCCTCTCACGATGTCATTTTACTCCTAGTAACTTATGGACTGCAGCAGGGCTTACGGTCTTAGCTCTAAATAACTGAACTGCTTCGACAACAATGTGATAGTTAATGTTTCTTTTAGGGTGCTCTTATCCATCGTACTTTCTCATTATTTAGAAAGTAGGACTCCAGCTAAAGATTTGTTAACATCAGCATCAAAAATTCCCCCAAATAAGTAAAACAATGTATTTTATTCCAATATATATTTTTGTGCATTTCATACATCTTAATCATATTTGGACCCTCTTCCCTATCTGCACCCCGATCTAACCTCTACTGTATTTCATACATGTATGTTAAGGTCTATCAAGTCAAGTTTGTGTTCCCAGACGTCCCTTTGTATGTTCACCCACTGGAATCTAATCAGCCTATCAAGTATAAGCCTATCACTCCCTTAAAGAAGACCAACTCTCCCTCAGCAGGCTGTGATTAACTGCCAATAGTTTCTCAGCTAAGTTTGGGGCTTCTTGCCCACTTCCCGAGTTCTGGGTTTTTGTCTGGTTTGAGTTTGCATGGGTCTTGCTGTAAGTTCAGATGAGCAAGTTCCCAGAGACTTAGGAAACTCTGTTTCCTTGTGGTCCTGCACCACCCCTTGCTCTTACAATCTTCCCACCCCTCTTCTGCGATGATCTCTGAGCCCCGGGTGGGTGGGGTTTGCTATGGAAGCCCTGTCCTGAGACACGCACTCTTGTCTCTTACTCTCTGTTTGGGCCAGGCATGGCCTTCTGTGTGCATTGCACTCTGTTGTATGAGGAGGCTTCCCTGGTGAGAGTTGAGAGATGCATTAATATTCTTTTTACTCATTGTTCCACTAAGCATGAGCCTTAAGTGTAGAGGTTCCAATGTAGATGTCTCACTCAGGGCTGGGCATCTCACAGACATTTCTTTTCTGTGTTTGACCAGTTGTAGAACTTTGTAATAGTTTCCATCTGTTGCAAAAAGAAGCTTTTTGATCCAACTTCATGTTTTAGAAGTATGCAATATCGCCTCTCCTAAGTGTGTTAGACAAAGCAGCCCAGCATGGTAGTTCGTCGGCTTTGGAGCTGGACAATTCAAGCTCCTATCTAATTCTGCTTCTCTGGTCATTCTACCTCTCTTCTAGGAGTGTTGTCTAGAAAGTGGAGATTATGGTATTTCTCAGAGTTGTTCTGAGTGTCAAAGCTATTTGTGAGTAAAAAGCACCCAACACAGCTTAATACATGTCAGAATTATTGCTTTGGAGGAAGGGAAAAGGATGATGTTAGGAGAATGATTTAAAAAAAAATACTATGAATTGTGTGTAAAACTCCAGAAAAGATAAATAAGAGTGTCCTGATCTTTTTAAAGGTGTGCATCTGTGAGACAGCAGAAGACTGACTCATAAGAGGGAACAATACCACTGAGGGTCTGCTGTGAGGCTCAAAGCAGGTTATCAAATGACTCTGACTCCTTTTCTTCATCTGTCCTCATAGTATGTGTGTGATCACAGATGTGAATCAAAGACCAAAGGAATTTCCTGAATGTTCTGTTTTACACTAGGTTCCTTAGACCCTCAGACAATAAGACCCAGAGTGGATAGAGTCATAGGAAGCCCCCAAGTAGGCCAGATTCAAATCCTGCTGGTTTAACAATATAGGGGCTCAGAAAAGTTTCATTTAGGACAGATATAATATTTACGTGTATAGACTGCACAGTTACACACACATACATACATATACACATATACCGATTTCTTTATGGCCTTATGGGTTGATGAGGAGAAATGAAACGCATTGGTTTGTCCAGTATATTTGTAATTCAGCATAGCACAAGGGGAATATAAAGAAAAACTTGATGCTTCTAATGAGTACTGGGCAGTGACTGGCATCAAAATTGACGTAGGATTCAGAAAGATACCTAATTATCATTTAGACACATATGTAATTTTTACTTATGAGGGTCACTGACTGTGAATGCAGCCTACTCTTTGTCAGCAGAGATTCCAACTACTGAGTAATCAATAATTAATAACAATTAATAGTCAAATAATTGTTTTTGTTAAAAGCCAAAGCACACAATGCTAATAATCAAAAGCCATACAGTCAGAGAAAGACAATTAGACTTTTCTTGTAGAAAGTGAACTGAGTTATCTTCACTGGAAACTTGGAGTACTTTCTCTTTTCTGATTATTATCAATTTTGAAATATTGTTAATAGGGTTTAACATTGGAAGAAGCCTCTTGAGTCAGCCAGTCTTCTTTTCCAGATTTGTTCCTTTGCTGTTGTTGTCATTGCTGCCTTTATTTGTAGGCTCACTATCCTGAATATCAAGTTTTCAACACAGGAAGACATGAAAACTCAATGAACACTGAATGAAGCAAACCATCTTCATCAAAATGAGTGAAGAAGACTTCGCTGGGGAGCTGCGCTTGCTAAGCAAAACACAAACACAGTGAACTCTGGAGGGCAGCAACGCGCAGCACATGCTTCCTAGTTTCTCTTTAAACATTAATATTTTTTCAAGTCTCCAGTTTGAAAAGGAATGTCCTCAGGAGTTTCCATTGCTGGAGCAGAGAAATGTGCTCTATTTGGTCTCATTTTGTGACAGAATGACCCAAACTGTCTTTATTTGTGGCCACAAGTCAGACTGTCCTGGTTTGAGAGAGTGAAATGGGCAGCTGTGCCAAGCTTCTTCATAGAGGGCTACAAGGTGATGCAGTTTCTGTTGACAGCTGTTTCAGGGCTCACCTCTTGGCAGTCCTGGAAAAGCACCATGCAGAGGAGCGGGGAAGAGACCTGGAGCCTCCGTGGTGTGGAAACAGACAGAGCTCAAGACAGCCCAGAATTAGACACCCTCCCGATGGAAGGGCATGTGTCCCTGTGCAGAGGCAGCTCTGGAAGGACACACAGCAGTATCCAGACCTGGCTTTCTCACCCTGGCCAAACCATGGATGTTTCAGTGATGCTCAAGCACCACAGTCATCGTCGTCACTCTGGTCTAGGAGGCACTAGAGACACACCAGAAGAAGGAGGTCGTGACAACACCCAAACCTTCGGAAAGCTATGCGCATTTATAGAAACTCACAGAATAGAAAGATATTGTCAAGGGTCTGATTGTGTTCACAAATGAATATGAATTGCAATTTTACCCTAGAAATTAACTACATATTAATTGCTGACTATGTAGAGAGCTGAATGGAATCAAATATTGTTAAACTCCTTCAGTCCTTATAACGATGCTTAGGGGATATGCCATAATGGTCTCCATTTCACAGATGGGGAAACTGGGGTGACTGGGGTACAAGATGTTAAATGGCTCAACGAAGGACACACAAGCTATTAAGTACCAGGGCTGAGGTTGGGCTCAGGCAGTCTGATCAGAACTTTGATGCTGTACTTGTTACAAAATGAGGAATACACGGTTTCCTTCTATGAATGAAAGGAAGCTCTTTTTGACTTTCAGTATCTGCATTTCATGTTAAGTCATCTAACTGTGCATATTAGATAGTTGCTGAATGCAACAATGCTGGTTTATAAAGAATTAATTAATTTGAAATTCATTTTGGAATTCTTACCTGTGTCTTACTTAACTCTGCTTCTTGGTTTCAGACACTACTTTAGCTTTCATATGTCTTTTAGGAGAACCCAAGCTTCTCCAGAGAGAAATTCCACCTTTCTGATCCTTTTAACATTTGAAATACTTGGCATGGAGTCTAACATACAGAACCTGTTGAACAGAGATTTATCAACTGTTTGACCAGCTTCATTAAATATTTTTGCTTCAGTAAATATTCATTATGGGTGAAAGGTGCACCCACCAGAAATACTTGTTACGCTATACAGTATAATAGGAAAATAAATTTTGTAAAAGATAAGAAAATATATTTTGATCATTAACACATTTTTCAGAGACTCACTGATTTCCTAACAGATCAATGTCCCTAACAGTAAAGGGAGAGATGATCGACATAATAAATGACAAGTTCAGGAGTCTCAAGGGAAAGTGCCAATATTGTGTGTAACAATAGGCTAAGTACCCGCACAATTGTTTTTATCCTAGTCTTCCAGAAACTCTAAAAGGCCACATTATTATTCCCATCTTACAGGTGAGGAAACTGAGTTTTAGAGTAGCCAGGTAACTTATACCATAACAAATTAGAACTGGAATGTGTCTGGCTCCAAAATCCATTTTCTTTCCATTGCAAACTATAAAATCAAGAATTCATTCTAGAGAGGTGTGGTGGCTCTGAGCTATAATACAAGCCCTGTGGAGAATGAGGCAGGAAGATCACTAGTTCAAGGCCAGCCTGAACCACTTATCAAGATTCTGCCTCAAAAAAAGACACCCCTTAGGAGTCACTCACTGCCTGATGCTAGGATTGGGAGACGTGTCTTAAGTGCTGAGCTCTGGATCTGTCTCCCTGAAGCTCCATTAGGACAGGGTCCAGGAGCTGGCAGGGTAGAGACTCCCGAGGGATGAGGCCATGGCCGTCTGTGCTCTGGAGGGCCTGTCCTTAGTGTTCTTCCCTCCATTGTTCAAGGAGGCCTTTGGCAGAAGACACAGTAAGGTCTTGAGGGTGAGGGTGACAGGCTGACCCCTCCCCTACCTCCCGGCCGTGGCCCTGATGAAGACCCCTTACAGGGAGGCCTTGCAGGCTGCGCTGGATGGACAGGATTGCTGACTCAGAAGGTTAGACTAGGAGGTGGAAACTGGGAGTGTTCAGGTTGTAGAATGTACATATGAATTTCTGGAAGGTATGAGCTGGAACAGCAGATGGTGGTTGCTCTCTGCAAGTCATGAGTAAGACACAAAACGTAGGTGACTATGTGGTTTCCAGGGTGAAGCAGGCATTCTGCAGTGGGCCTAGCACATAAAGTGTCTGCAATGCTGCCAGAAGCTGGAAAGTCCTATGATAGCCTGTCTAGAGTATTCTAGAACCTCTAGAAATATTTAAGCCAGACTGTATCCAAGAGCTGGAAGTGAATACACACTGGGACCTGGGAGCCGTGGCCAGGGACAGACCTGGGCCAGGTGAGAAATCCTCACAGACTTCTCAAGGAATCTACAAGCTGATCCAGGGATCTGAACACACAGAGATCTGGAGGAGACAGAAATGACCACAGCCATTTCTCAGTTCCCCAAACCCAGTACTGTCCAGCCACTCTGTATGAATGGTGTGTGTTTCCTCAAGGACCTGGACCAGGTGCTCAGGTGCTGGAAGAGCCCCAGGAGACTCTCACACTTACTCAGTGTCAGCTTTGACATCAGACTTGAATTCTCAAATGCCTGAAACTGAGTGGGGTCATATTTTCCATTCCCATCATGGGACCCTCCAAGTTTTGCTAGAAAGAGTGAGAGGCACTCTGCAGATCCTTGAAAGGTGTAGAATGGTGGAGTCCCAGCTCACTGCCCTTCGGCCTGAGCTCACCACGGTGAGTTTCCATGGGAAATACCTCTTAACCATCTTGAAGAACTTGATGCACCGTTGCTGCCAATCTCAGTTGACCTTGGAGTTGTACCCTGCCTCTCAGAACGGCTTGAAGGCGCAAGTGTCCTTGCAGAAAGGTTTGACCAGCTTTGTACCGCGCATGGACACACTGAGGGTTATACGGCCGGTTGTGCTCTCTGTCTTCTTTACTGCAGGCTAGCCATTACACCCCTGCCATCTATGATTTGAATTTCCCACAGTTGTCATCCCTCCTCTGGCTCTCTTTGGCCATGGCAACTTAGTAAGAGCATAAGAAATGTTCATCTAAAGAATGGGAAAGTGAGTTAACACTGAGACGCTTTTTACAAATGAACGGAAGACCATGTTTCCCCACCAGCCCTGGGCCTTGGCCTGTCTAGGTGCCTCTGGGGTCACTCCCTAGATGCCCTCCACTGCTCGCAGTGGTCAGCAGTCTCTCAGCTTCTGCTTACCATGGTGCTTTCTATCCCGGATGCGAGTATCTCTCTTCTTTAGCCCCAAGTATGCAGCTCTGGATTTATGATTTCCTCTTATTATTAACATGAAATCCTTTGAACGTGTTTGTATTCCACTGAGCAGCTCAGGCAAGAGCCAAGCTCAGTCACTATAGAACACTGCAAGAAGCTCCTTATCATGAGGCTCAGTCTTCTGTTAGTATTGTTTGGTCCCTGTGTTGGTTTGATCAGGGTCTCACTCCAAGACAGAGATGAGGCTGGCTACCCTCAGATAGTTCCTATCTCAGGTTCCCTGCCTGTGTGGCCTTGATAAGTTGTAAAAGAGCATCACCAGTAGTGGATTTGAACATTTACATTAGCAAGCGTTTTCTGGTGTATCCTGGGCCACATGCCACCACATGCAGTTGAAGTTACACAAAACTGTAAACTTACTTAGAATGTTATGGGACTTTAAGGTACAATTATTTTTGTAACTGCATCACATGGTTCTTGAACATTAACTTTGCAGATGATAACATTATGTCACAGTGTCAAAAGGTTGGACAAAGTCAGGCACAGTAGCACATATCTTTAAATTCAGCACTCCAGAGGCAGAGGCAAGCAGATCTCTGTGAGACAGAGACAAGTCTGGTCTACAGCAAATTCTAGGCCAGCTGGGACTAAGGAGACACTGTTTAAAACAAACGAACAACAAAAGGTTAGACAGACTTGCTTGGAATACACAGTGTTAGAGCATGTTCAAATTAAGTACCAAAAATTATATGCTTGGTCTGGATTATGGGTTCTTTTTCAATCTTTCAATTTCAAAAAAGTTTACATTTACTTATGTGTGTGTATATGAGCATACGCACATCAGAGCACACATACGAGGTCAGAGTACAACTTCTAGGACTTGGCTTTCTCCTTCTGTCATCTAGTTCTGGGTATCAGACTCATGTCAGGTACTGCTGAACCATCACATGGGCCCAGCTCTCACCATTTGTAAAGCATCACCTTTATTAAGATATAATTTATATATCATTGAATCACTCATTGAAAATGGACAGTTCAGGCTTTCCATGCAGTGATTTGAGATTCTCTAGTCACCTTACCTCTCGTTAATAGACTTATTCATCAGCAGCTATCTCCCTCTCTCCTGCTCGTTTCGTTGCCCTCTATCCTCAGCCCTAAGGTATGGCTAATCTTTCTGTTTTGTAGATTTGTTTATTCGAGGAAGTTCATAAATGTAGTAATATAATGCGTGGTCTATTGTGACTGGCTTCTTTTACTTGGCATGTTTTCAAGGTTTATCAATGGTGAGTCATGTATTACTAATCTGTTCTTTTTATATTAAGTAATAGTCTATTCTGTGGATAGATCCCATTTTATTTATTCACTCTTGATGAATATTTGGCATCTTTCACTATTATCAGTTATGTTGTTACGTGTACAAGTTTTATGTAGTCATGTATTTTCTTTTCTTTTGGATAGGTACCTATGATATTTAATAATCCTATGAATTACTAGATCATGTGCAAATTCTATGTTTAAATTTTATGGATTGCTAAGCTATCCCCAAGTAGATATAGCATTTTACAGATTTTTTAGAAAGTTATAAACTTTTTTGATATCATAATACAGGTGACCTTGAAAGTCAAGATGATAACTGACTTAAGATTTAGATATGTCAAAAGAGCACAGTTTCATCTTATTTTGAAGTGCTGTATATTTGTAACTTTTAGTGGTGCTTGGGATTGAGCCCAGGGCCTCAGACATGCTAGGCAAATATACTACCTGTACTCCACCTCTTCTATAACGTGCCCAAATCCCCACCGGTTGTAGTTTTGTGTGCATGTCACAGGAGTGGTGCATCTGGCTGAGTAGGCTTGAGTTTCCAGTGACCTGCCCAGAAGGTTGTGAGCCAGGTCTGGGCTCTTCCTCTGGCACCTATTCCTGTTGCTTGTCATGTCATGGACTCCAGGCATGGCTATGACCCATCTTAGTCCAGAGACTGGTCTGTTTCTCTATCAGTCTGCCTCTGGGGTCACTAACCAGCACAATTCTGAGCTCATGGGATTTTTCTTTTTTCATGTTAGATGGCTGTGGGAGAAAAATAACATCAGGACAGGAAGGGAGGGACAGGGAGGAAAGGGGTGTGAGAGAGGGAGAGAAAGAACCGGGAATGAGGCATCTCTCTCAGACCAGTTAAGGAGGCAAAAAGTTTTTATAATGCTGAATACATAAAGTATAAATGCTATAGACTGGAATTTTATTGGGTGCCTTCCCTTCACACTTTTAAAAAACACAAAGAAAAGACATCAGTTTAAGCTTAATCTTTCTTTAGACTATATATCTCACTTCTGAGAATACTAAAGTTAGATAGATTTCTTATTTTAAAAAGGCTTAGGAGGTGTTTTCTAACAGATCTGAAAGTCTCCTTAAAATAGTGTTTGAAGTCATTCACTGACTCTTCTTATAAAGAGTTAGGATTCAGTTTTAGGAAACCATAAAAAGTCCTAAAACATAAGACTGTTGGGAGCAGAGTCAAGGCAGTGAGGGAACTTTCATTTCAGAGAAAATAAACTGTTTGCTTAAAGTTTCCCGGTGAACAGCACTCCCCAAACTCATCAAGACTCTTGACTCTCTGCTAGGGGTCTAGATCTGTCCATGCAGCCTTGTCTGTACCAGCCACGTACAGCTGACAGTAGGGAAGGGCCCACACGGAGCCTGCCTCCCAGAGTGAGAGAGCCTGTCCTGGAACCGGCTGTGCATCCACGCTGCGACCCCGGTAGCAGCTGTTCCATTTGGAGCAGTACGTGGGAATCTGAGGCTCCCACATTCAGCCCTCCACTTGGGGGCCACCCTGTGCACAATCAGAAAAACTCACTTCTCGGGATGGGTGACACCCAGCACCAGGGCATGAGAGTGGTACAGAGGTGTCTCAATCTAGAGACACAGCTGCTCAAGCCACAAACCACAGGATGACCCTGTTCCTTTTCAAAGAGGCTCCCCCTTGACGTCAGCAAAACTAGGCGATGTCAGCGATAAGCATTCTCTCATGAGGATCTATAGAGAATCCACAGTGAGATCCTGCTCATGAAAGTGCTTGAGAGCGCAGAAAGGATCTCCACAGGAGTAACCAACAATGTGTGTGTGGTAGACAGACAGGCTGTGCACACACATTTGGCCTAGACAGTTTTTAAATGTCTAAAATGGTAAGTTCTCCCAACCCTTTATGTAGTCTAGTTCATGGGTCTTTGTGACCAGAAAAGTGCCACTTTGCTCAGAACCCGAGATTCCACACGTGAGGAGATCCCTGCCCTCACTCACTATGCGACAGGTCTGGCTGCATATTATACTAACTGGGGGGTCTTAGTCCATGGATTCGTTTTATGATTTTTTATTTGTTTGTTTTCATGTGTATGAATGTTTTACCTGCGTGTATGTAAAGTAATTTTATTACTGTTTTGTTTAGTGAAGGTGCTTGGGGGTGGGACATGTACTGCCATTATGTACAAGGGGAGCTCAGACAGCAGCTTGTGGCAGTCAGTTCTCTCCTACCATGTAGGCCTGGGAATTGAGCCAAGCCTATGTAACTTGGCAGTAGACTCTTTAACCCGCTGAGTCATCTCACTGGATTCCCAGGCCCCGGATTTGGATTCAGTGAGAGTTTCATACAATGTATTTCGATTGTATCAAACCCTTCTCCCCATCCCCGCTCAGATCCCCACTCCCTACCCCTCACTTTCTGTGTGTATGTGGTGTTTGTGTGTGTGCACGAAGGCCTACTGAGTCCAATTTATATTCCCCAAATACTCTTGGCTATGGGTCCATTTCCTGGGGCCTAGTCAACCTACCCAGTGCCGCACTCTTAAAAATATAGACTCACTCTTTCCCAGAAACTATCAATTGCCAATGGTTCTTCAACCAGGGCTGAGACTTCATGCCACCTCCCCACCACTTGCTGGCTTGAGCTTGCACAGGCCATATGCATGCCACCACATCCAGGGTATCGGGTGTTCTGCAGAGGTTTTTGATTCACTGGGGGTTGAATTCTGTGTAAGGTGATAGATAGGGATCTGCATTCACCTTCTACATGTGGCTATTCAGTGTGACCAGCACCATTTATTGAAGATGCCGTCTTTAATCCAATGTGTATTTTCGGCCCTTTGGCCAATAATTAGGTGGCTGTAGGCATGTGGACTTAAATAGGGCTTCGGTTTTATTCCATTCATCAGTGAGTCTGTATCTATGCCAGGACCATGCTATTGGTATTGCTATAGCTCTGTAGTATAAACGAAGTCAGGGATGGTGCTGCCTTCAGCTCTGTTATTGTTCAAGGTTGTTTTGTCGAGCCTAGGTTTTCTGTCTCCATGCAAAACGTGAGGCAATTTTGTTTCTATTTCTGTGAAGAGTTGAAAGTTTATGGGGATTGTGTTGAATTTGTAGATTGCTTTTGGTAGGAGGACCATTTTCACAATCTTAATCCTACTGATCCAAGAGCACGTCTTTCACTTCCTCGGTTAGATTTATGCAAAGTTGTATTTTTGAGGCCTTAGTGAATGGAGTTGTTTCCCTGGTTTCTTTCTCAGTATGTTTGTTGTTGGCATATAGGAAGGCTACTGACGTTTGTCTGTTAATTTTGTATCCTGTTACTTTGCTGAATATGTTTATCAGCTCTAGGAGTTTTCTTGTGGAATCTTTAGTGTCTTCTCCGTATGGACTCGTATCATATGCAGATAAGGGTATTTTGTACTGTTTCTCCAGTTTGTATGCCATTTATCTGAAAGAGATAAATGTCTCACTGCTCCAGCAGAAACCTCAATGCCATATTGAACAGAAATGGAGAAAGTAGACATCCTTGTTTCGTTTCTGATTTTATTAGAAGTGCTTTGAGGTTTTCTCCATTTACTACAATGTTCACTATGGGCTCGTTGTACATTGCCTTTACTATGTTGATATATGTCCCCTGAATCACTAGACTCTCCATGACTTTTATCATGAAAGGATGTTGGATTTTGTCAAAGGCCTTTTCTGCATCTAATAAAATAAGCATATGGTTTCTGTCCTTGAATATATTTATGCAATGGATTACATTTATGGATTAACATGTGTAGAGCCATTCCTATATATCTGGGATGAAGGTGACTTGATCATTGTGGATAATATTTTTGATGTTCACTTGAATTTGGCTTGTAAGTATTTAGTGAGAGGGTTGGAGAGATGACTGAGTGGCTGCTCTTGCAGAGGACCTGGGTTCAATTTCTAGCACCCACATAGTGGCTAACAATCAGATTCCAGGGGATCTCTTCTAGCCCCAGTGGGCATTCTATGACACAAATGCGGGCAAAAGAATCATACACATAAAATAAATATGAATAAACTACTTAACGAGAATTTTTGTTTTTTGTTCCTCAGGTAGATTAACCTATAATTTTCTTTTAGTTGTTAGGTCTTTGTCTTGTTTGAGTATCATGGTGGAACTTATATCCGAAAAAGAATTTGGAAGTGTTTCTTCCTTTTCTGTTTTACACAATAATTTGAGGAGTATTGATGTTCCTTGTTCTTTGAAAATCTGGTAGAATTCTGGGCTGAATCCATCTGGTCTTGGACTTTTTAAAGATTTTTAATTACTGCTTCTATTCTGTTGGTTGTTAGAAGTATGCTTAAATTATTTATTTCATATTGATTTAACTTTGGTAGGCTGGATGTATCTAAAATGTCGTCTATTTGTTTAAGATTTTCCTTTTTTGTATAACATAGGTTTTTAAAGTATGTTCTTACGATTCTCTGAATTTTTTTAGTGTCTATTGTAAAGTTTCCCTTCCATCTTTAATTTTATTAATATGGTCCTCTCTCCCTCTCTTTCTCTTGGTTAAACTGGTTAAAGATCTGGTCAATCTTCAGGCCACATTTCAGACATCTGACTTGGAGCAATGAAGCTGGAACTGACCTGGAAGCTTCCTCCTCGAAGATTAGTTTGTAGAGGATACTATAGAAGCTGCCAAAGGAGAAACGCAATCAATGGTCCTATTCAGCTGTAAAGCCCAATCAACAGCTGGCCCAGGATCTACCGCAATCTGTATGGCAGTGGCACTTTTATCTTGGGGGAGTCAATAGTTATCTAATTGGAATTAAGGCCTGCTCAATGGGAGGGCTGCAGGAGATACCAATGTAGGGGAGGAGCATGGAGTGATTTGGAGAGCTCACAGTCAGGCAGAGGTAAGAGGGTATTCCAGAGATGTGGGGGACTAAGAGTGCAAGTGTGCCCGTGCCCAGGACTAGAAGGAGAACAGCATGTGGTATGTGGGAGTCTGGTGTTTTGGCAGAGGTAAGGAAGTACAGACACTGTGGGCAGGACAGATTTACTAGAAAAGAAGGCTGGTCTCCACAACCCAAGGCAAGCTGGGGTGGGCACTGCCAGGATAGAAGGCTGGTCTGGGAGTGCAAAGACAAGCTGGGGTGGGCACCTCCAGGATAGAAGGCTGGTCTGGGAGTGCCCACTCTGTGGGCTCTAGGACCAACTAGGTAGCTGTTGATTGGTCCCAAACAAAATTGCCCTACTGACTGCACCAGTGTCAAGTGCTGTGCCAGCCCTTGATGTGATTTGTGGTCATGAAGCTGGTGTTGGGCCATCGATTGATGTTCTCCCTTGACTACATCCACAGTGCTCTCCAGAGCTATGAGAACTAGCCTTCAGGGGAAATGGGTTCCAGGGCAGTTCCAGCTCCATTGCTCCAAATCCTGTGTCTAAAGTATGTCCTGTCTTCCACAATAGGATCTTACCTTTAGGTTCTTAGATGCAATCAAGGGCTGTGGCAATAGCTGTGTAATTTTGGGAGTCTCTTGGATCTTCTTGGCAAACAACTCAAAGACAGGGTTTTCCTGTCTGGTACTGTTTCTTGTCATATGGCCTTCAGCTATGCACATGGACTCATGTAGAGATAGTCTATGTGGAATTTGTGTTTAGGTTGTTAGTCTACTATGATGCCCTCTGGTGTTTTACACTAGCTAGGTGTTATTTCTCTCTGTCTCTCTGTCTCTGTCTCTCTCTCTTCCTCTCTTTCTCTCCATGTCTAACCCTCCCTCCATGCCTAACCCAACAGTGTCCACATTTTCCCCATTTCTCCCTTGATAATACTAGACTCCTATGGTTCCACATGTCTTGAGCTCCTTCATTCTCTTTATCTGCACAGTTCCTTGTATAGCCTTCCCTCCTCCTCCACTTAAATACCCCACTTTTACCTAGTTCTCCCTAGTAACACCTGTTTCCTATTATTCTTCTTTCTCAGGTTCCTTCTTTCCCTTTAACTCCCTGGTTCCTTTCCATCTTCCTGGTTCCTACAGTTATATCAGGATATATACACACACATAAGGGTTTGGTGCTAAGATCCACAGATGACAGAGAACACATGTCATTCATTTTTCTGATTCTCTGTTATTCCACTTAGCATAACAGTATCTAGTTCCATCCATTTACCTGAAAATTTCATGATTTAATCTTTCATTTACCTGAAAATTTCATGATTTCATCGTTCTTTACCACTGAGTGGAACGCCATCCTGTAAATGTACCTCATTTTCATTATCCACTCATCTGTTGATGGACACTTAGGTTGCATCCATCTCTTAGTTATTATGAAAAGAGCAGCAATATACATGAATGTACAAGTATCTCTGCAATAGGATGAGTCCTTTGGGTATATGCCAAGGAGTGATATTATCAGGTCAAATGGTAGATTCATTTTTAGCACTTTAAGAGTCCCCCACTATCAGTGGGCTCTGGGTTTGCTAGGGTTGGGCATGTGGTCCTGGTGGCAACCAGAAGGGATGAGTTACTGGCTGGGCTGTGAAGGGGGCTCTTGGCTTGCCTTTCTATCTGTGGTCATGGTTTAAAGTTTGTGGGGGCTATGAATGTGGTTCATCAGTGCCACTGAGGGAGGGATTGCTGGCTGGGCTCGGGGCTGGGATTTGGGGTTGCTTACCTATCTGTGGGTCAGGGTTTGGGATTCAGGGGGTCATATACATGGTCCTGGAGATAGGATGGCCATCAGTAGTTTTAAATGCACGGAACGCATTGAGGAAAACTTTCTGCTGTTCCCAAGTGATCTAAATTTCTGCCTTGTTCCCAGACCTTCTTGGGAGCTCAGGCAATGTTTCAACCCGAATTTTCTCCTAATGTTGCCTGGAGCCCTGAAACATGCTCTGTCATACTCATATTGAATGATTCCACAGCAAACTCAGCCCTACAACTAAATAAAGGACCTAGAACTATTTTGGATTCTCATGCATGAATCTGTAGAGATCATTAAAGTGACCACATTAGTTTTATGGAGATACCATGACAGAAGACCAAAGACTGCATTGCTTAAACCCAAGCCATTTTACTTTCCCATGGGCTGGAAGCCCAAGATCAAGGTTCTGGCATGACTGATTTCTTCTCTGGCCTTTCCTCTTGGCTCGTAGACTGCCTCTCTGCTGCTGCTTCCCGTGGCTCTCTTGCTGTGTGAGAACTCTGCCTTCTCTCTTCTCTGTAAGTTTCCCCTTACATGAGGTGACTAGCAGATTCAGTTAGCTCATCCTAAAGACTCAGTTTGTCTTAATTAGCTCTCTAAGGATCTTTTTTCCCCAAGTACTGCTGCATTCTGGATAGCTGAGGCTTGAAGGAAGGCATCCACCACATAACAGTGATCCCAATAAAGATATTGAATGGTGTCTTAGGAGCAGGAGAGCCTTGTTTTGGCTCCTCACAGGGTTCGAGAAGAAGAGACAAGGTGAAAATAAATACCAGGTTATTTTCTTTTCTAAAGTAATGGGTTGGAAAAGGGAGTTATAATCCACAGATGGGTTATTTTTACAAGTTTGAATTTGCTGTGTATTTTCTTCTATGAGGAATATCAGAGAAATAAGATCAATCTGGTAGGTTGTTGACTGAGTACCCATTTTGGAGCATCGTTTACTCAAAATGTAACACTGAACATCAAAAGCAGTCATTTTTCTCTTAAGGAAACTGACAGTCAAACACACTATATAGTATTCTGACTGAGACATAGGTGTGTGGAGGTTGATTCAGGACTCGTGATGCCATCTCCTGCTCCTCTTCCCCGCCGCTGGGTTTCTCTTACACTTCACACACTTTTTGTCTGACCCTGTATTGTATGATTTTTTCCTGCGGAGACCTGAAGAAATGCCTATTTACTCAGATAAGCACCAAGAACAAACCAAAGAAACATTTTCTCCCAAGCTCAGATCAGTGAACGGGTAAGTTTACTTGGCATACTAACAAAGCACAGTTGGGTTGAGGAGTTACTCACAGGAGCATGGGTGCCACCAACGCAGCACATCACTGAAAAGTGCCCCCAGTGTCTCATTCTGGCTGGCTGTAACTTGGCTTTTTGGTTCCCAAAGTCTCACAATGGTCTGTTCTTCCTAAGCCTTAATCACATCTTTTTCTTTTTTTCCTAATTGATTGAGATTAGTTCTTATTACATAGAATGTGGTCTCTGCATTTAAGGAACTGAAAATTCTGATGGCAAAAGCAAGTATATGCACAAATGTCTCAATTATTGATATTATTTAGGGGCAACACAGAACAAAGGCTCAATTCAGGCACATCATATGGCAACCAGGTTGAGCTATTTTGGACACACGCTCTCAGTGTGGCACAGAAACACATGGGGAAATTTTCTTTCATACAAGAGTTAGGTGCAAAGTTATTCTAATTAAGATTATATGAATACGAAGGCCCTAGTGTCGGTATTACAATTATTTTGTAATTTATCAAGTGCAGACCTTGGGTTTTCAGGGGCACTGCACCTGGCAAGTGTCAGTACAGGATGTCAAGAGGAAGTCAGAGGGTCACAGCTGCTGGGGCTCTGCCTGTTTAGCTTATATGGTTTTCCTGAAGGGTCACTGCCTCATTCTGAGGGGATGCTTTGTGAGCCATTCAGGTTCAGAATAAAACATGTGTAGACCAGGAAAAGGAGGTGAGGATGTGAATCCTTCTTACTGTATCCTCCCCAAGTCTCAATTCAAATAACTAATAATCTGAACACTCCACCATGTATCCATTAATGTAAGAAATTTTTGGCTGGATTAAAAGCAAAACCCATTCTTTAGTGTTTCTGAAATGTCACTCTATGGAGAATCACCAGATGTTTGTTAGAATGCCCACTCCTGTGATACTCTCAGGGACTTACATACTACTTGCTGGGATTGGCTCAGATGTCTGCATCTTTATAAGCATATCGGCCATTCCAGACTAAGTCAGTCTATAGACCATATTTTCAGAAGGGCTGTCTTGACATCATCTGTGTCCCAGCTTTCGATTCCTTGTGACGGGCTATAGTTTAATCTATTTCCAAAGTGAAGGGTCTGGAAGTTGTTGTTTTCCTCCCACATCGAGTCTGTTGCTTCCTTCTGTCATACTGATATAACATTTTCTTTATGACCACACCCTCTCCTCATGTACACCCTTAGTGTCATCTATACTGGAGACTTCACACGGGACTCTGTGAGCACCACCCTGTAGCTCAGCAGGCCTCCATGAGGGTCATATTTGCGTATTTATAGTTTTGTGGGGGTTTTCAAGAGAGGTCCCACAATTGTGTGTTTTAGACTCACTGTTGCCATCCTGCTCTTTGTACTTTGTACACTAAGGCTGAGTACTGGTACCATGAAATTTGCCAGGAAATCTTCTAAAAGTAAATAACTATTTCTTTGAACTCTATAAGATGGGTCTATAAAATGAAAGAGGGGAGAAGAAGAAAGGTGAGCAGAGGAGAAGATGGGGGAGGAGAGGAGAGGATGCAATGCAGCTCACAATCACAGAGTTTCATCATCCTGGCTGCAACAGCTTTTTCTTCTGCAGTCCATGATTCCTTAAATTCCCTGCAGCTATAGCAACATTTTTTTTTTTTGCACATAGTAATCGAGTTTACTTTCTTCTCCATTTCTTCAAAGACACATTTAATGTCCATTTATTTGATCCTTGTTTAATGGAATGACTCTGCTATAAATTCCCATGCTGAAGAAAGTGTGTATGTGTGTCCACAGAGAGTGAGCGAGCCATATACACACCTTGCTTTTGGCATGGAATGTCTGAGGCAAAAGATTGGTTCTTTTTGCATTTTTTTACTGCAAGTGTTAGGAGGCATGGTTGAATGCTCTACCACTCAATAAATATTCATTGACACTGATGATAAAATATGTGTGGAAGAGAGCATATGTTCTCCAGCTACCCTCCAGGATACATGCTTTATGCATTGGTCTTTGCTTGGAACAAATCCTTTTATCCCAGAATATCAGTGCTCAGTGGAGATACAAATATTTTTGTTGTTAACATGCTGCAGGAGGGATTTGGCCACTGCCTCTCCCGGTTCTAAGACACTTGGCTCCTCTTTGATATAGCTTGTGCTATTCTTCTTGCATTTTATAGCTTCTACTTTCATTCTTGAGATTTCAAAGAATTCAGTGGTTTTATTCTGTGAATACATTTATTACTCAGCAGAGCCATGTCTTTGCTTCTCTCCTAGTGTGGAGGAGAAGCAGCATGTGTTGTAGATTATCTGGTAGGGAGTGTTCCCAAACCATTTATTGAAGTTGTTTTCACACACTTCAGAACTGCAAAAACTTGGAGCACTGTGAGCCCTTCTTATTCTCAGATAATATCTTGTTAAAAGAAAGTACCTGCTTCAATATGTAAAAATATGACTACATACAAAGAAAAGGGCATTTTAAAGATAATAATTGTCTAATTTTTCTTGCATGGAGTAGAATGAGGGCATGTGCAATGTTACTCTAAGTCTGACCCATTGACTACCTTTTCTACAAAATAATGGCTCCAGTGCCAGGGTCTTCCAGGCCCATGAGGACATTTGTGAGTCATGAGTGTAGAAACAGGAAAATATGGAATACTTTTTAGTCATCTGAGCCTAAATTTTTCAGTGTTTTTTATTGTATATTTTGCTAACACAAATGTTAATCTAGTATTTTCCCATATTTATCCTGATGCCCTCAGTAGAGCAGGTTAGAATAATCTTTGGTCCTAACATTGAAATCAGGTAATTCCAAAATATCATGACCTAAGATGTCTGAAAGAATTCACTAAAAATTCTGAAACATACTATAGGAAAGGAACACGACAGGTCAGTTAGTCTTATAAACATATGCAAAATTATGAAAAAATTATTAGTAAATCTATTCCATAAAAGTATGCAAAATATGTATACCCATGATCAAGTTCAGATTTTCTTCCAATATGCAAGGTTATTTACATATTTGAAAAACAGCCATAAAGAGGAAAACATGATTACTTCAATTAATATAGCAGAAATATCTAATGAAATTCAGCCAGCCTCATAATAACTTTTAAACAAACTACTAGTAGATGGGAATTTCTTAAATAGAATAAAAAGTACTTACAAAACAAGATAGTAAAATAGAACACTTGATGAGAAAGTGCTGAAAATTAGATCAGGAGAAAGAAAAGATGTTTGCTAATAACACTTCCTTTGGAGGTGAAGGCAGGAAGGTCAAAGTTCAAGGTCATCTTTTCTTCTGCTATGTAACTAGTTTTGAGGCCAAACCATGATACCTGAGACCTTGTCTCTTAAAATGAAAAAGAAAAAGAAACTGTGGCTGGAGAAATGACTCAGGGTTAAGAGCGCTGTTTGTTTTTGCAGAGGACCTGGATTCAGTTCTCAGCATCTACATGGAAGCTAACTCCAGTTCAGGGATTCCAACATCCACTTCTGGCCTCAAAGGGTATTGTATGGACCGGTACACTTATATACATGCAGGTAAAAGACTCATACACATAAAATAATAAATATTAAAATACCTAATAATACCCTTAAATGCAGTTAGGGGGTTTATTGGGGAAGAGTGAAGACATATTAGCCTTAAATTATGAGAAATAGACTGTGAGCTGACTTTGCATGGAAAGAAATAGGAACTAGGAGAAATGGGAAAACATAAAATATTGAAAAACATAATGCCCATCTGAAATTCTGATTCCATCCTTAAAGAATGCAGTAAAAATGAAGACACTTTCAAAGGAAGAAAAATAGATTCATCACCAGCACACCTATTCTTACAGAAATCCCAAAGGGTGTGTTTTTAGGCAGAATTAAATGTTTCCAGATGGAAGACGGGAAAAGTGGAAAGGAAGATAGTGAGCAAGTGAGAGAGGGCGTACACGAACACTGCTGCGTGAAACAGACACGGTGAGAGAGGGCCTGCACGAACACTGCTGCGTGAAACACAGACGGTGAGAGAGGGCCTGCACGAACACTGCTGCCTGAAACAGACACGGTGAGAGAGGGCGTACACGAACACTGCTGCGTGAAACACAGACGGTGAGAGAGGGCCTGCACGAACACTGCTGCCTGAAACACAGACGGTGAGAGAGGGCCTGCACGAACACTGCTGCATAAAATAATGATAGTGTCCTTAAAAATATTGTGTTATTTTCATTTAATGTGTATGGGTGTATTGCATTGCATGTTGTGCAGTGCCAGTAGAGGTCAGAAGACATCATCAGATCACTTGGAACTGGCGTTATGGATGGTTGTTAGCTGCCACGTAGGTTCTGGGAATTGAACCCAAGTCTCTGCAAGACCATCCAGTGCGCTTAAGCACTGAGTCATCTTCCTAGTTCCCAAAGTGTCTTACACTCCTAAACCAGTGGTCAGGTAAGTGGAGTTAAAGTGTTGAATTCTTGTATTGCTCGAGAATACAATAAGAATATATATGTGTATATATTTATATAAATTTTATAATTTATAAATTTATATATATAAATATATATATTTAAAAAACCTTTGCATCCTAACAAGTTAAAGATACATGTGATCTTAAGGGTAATTCCCCACCCTGTGTGTGTGTATGTGTGTGTATGTGCGTGCATGTGTGTATGTGTATGTGTGTGTATGTGTGTATGTGTGTGTATGTATGTGTATGTGTATGTGTGTGTATGTGTGCGTGCATGTGTGTATGTGTGTGTGTATGTGTGTATGTGTGTGTATGTGTGTATGTGTGTGTATGTGTATGTGTGTGTGTATGTGTGTATGTGTGTGTATGTGTATGTATGTGTATGTGTGTATGTGTGTTATGTGTATGTGTGTATGTGTGTGTATGTGTATGTGTGTGTATGTGTATGTGTGTGTATGTGTGTATGTGTGTGCATGTGTGTATATGTGTGCATGTGTGTATATGTGTGTATGTGTTCATATGTGTATGTGTGTGTATGTGTGTATGTGTGTATGTATGTGTGTATGTGTATGTGTGTGTATGTGTGTATGTGTGTTATATGTGTGTATGTGTGTGTGTGTTTGTGTGTGTGTGTGAATGGTGCTTTTATGTATGCATGTTCATCTGTAGGTGAGTACACAACTAGGGAGCTGCATGTGCATGTCTGTGTACATACAGGTGGAGGGAGACTACAGGTCTTCCTCTACAGCTCTCCACCTTAGTCACTGAAGACTCAGCCGAACCCAAGGTTCACCAGTAATTTGGCCAGTCAGCTTGCTCTGTCTCCGTCTTCTGCATCAGTATCAGATTACAGATAGTCGCCATGCCTACCTGACATTTTACATAGGTTGTAGGGATCCAGATTTTGAGTTTTCACTCTTTAACCATTAAGCAATCTCTCACAGCCCAAGAACAACTTTTAAAAGAATAGAAGAGGGGTTATTTTGAAACTAATAAATAGTAGGAAACATAGAATAATAAACATCTAAAACCAGTCAAGAAAACAAAGAAAAGGGAGCAAAGAGAAGGTAGAGTAAGAAGAAAATAAAAAGTAAGGCTGTGATTTTAAATACAAATGCACAAGCAATTATTATAAATACAAGTAAATTAAATGCTTCAATTAAAAGAAGAGCATTTTAGCATAAAGGCATTTTATGAGGTTGATAAGAGATATGAGTGGATGAAATACAAAGTTTAACCAAAAGAACACTAAACACATAGAACAGTTACAAAAGTTCACCATATGCTGGTTCCTAAAGCTAAGCTCAATAAATGTCAAAAAATTCAAACAAAACAGTATATTCTAGATCCACAGAGAAGTTAAGCTAGAAATCAACTACAAAATTTATTGTTGAAAATAAAGCAATATAATTTATATCTCTCATGGGTTGAAGCAGAAACATTAAGAGATTTAAAAATGGTTTGAACAGAATAATTAAAATATGGCATCTTAAAAACTACGGGACATAACAAACTGTGTTTTAAAATTTTATAACTTTGTATGTCATGAAGAATGTCTGATCACGAGTGCACTAAACATTCATCTATAGAAGTTTGTTGTGCTTTGGAGGTGTCCCCAAAGTTCATGTGTTGTAAATTAATTCCCAGTGCAATAGCATTTAGTATGTCGGGCCTAATACAGCTGATTAGGTCATGAGGGTGTTGCCCTCCTGACTGGATTCGTGTCTTTATCAGGGAGTAAGTTAGTTATCAACAGTGGCAACTGGCCCTCTCTCTCTTGCTGACTCTCCCACATACTTTTTTACCCATCAGGTTTCCATTGTGGGGTAATGTATGAAGGCCTTCTCCAGAGTCAGCATTGCATTTCTTTTAATATTTATCTTATTTGTACATGCAGGGGTGTGTGTGTCTGTGTCTGTATCTGTGTCTGTGTCTGTGTGTATGAATGTATGGGCACAGCTGAGGTGACAGACCTGCAGAGGACACCAGGCTTCTTATATGGGTGCTGGATTCTGAACTGATTCCTAGTCACTAGGCAAGCACTCTTAACTTTTGAAACATCTCTCCAGTCTTTCCATTTCTTAATGTTAGAGTTCTTTATTGTTTTCATTAGATTTCTATTATATAATGTGCTGATGAGTGTTTTGATACTATTATAATCTTTGCTTTATTTCTATGGAGATATAATCCACATACATATAATTCATCCATTCAGTCACCACAATCCATCTTCAAATGATTTCAGTGTATTCATTAGAAATCACACCTCCTTTAGACATTGGTCCCAATTCCTTTTTCCCCTATCAAACACTAAACTGTTTTAGGCAACCAATAATCTGTTTTCCATCTCTACAGATATAAGTTTTGTATAAAAGATTATTGACTTAAGAGGATAATTTAAAAAGTTAATACATAATGCCAAACTACTTTTCAAGAATTATATGAAATTTAATATGCTTGAAATGTGCAAGATGCTCATTCAGAAAATCTTTTTATAATAGATATTTCAATTTTTGCCAATTTAATTATTTTACTTTTTTAACATGTCTTATGACACTGGGTCTTTACATATACTGCTAGCTATTAATATAATTTCAGTGAGCTGCCTATGGTTTTTGCCCAGTTTCCTTTTGGGTCTAAGTTTTTGCCTTTTATTGAGTTATATAAACTTCTTTTATTAGTCATAGTTTCTTTAAGGTACTTTTAATGCATATTGACTTTGGAAATTATTCCTGTAGCTGGGCATGATGGTGTAAGGTTATTATCCCAACACTTAGGAAGCAGAGTCAGAGATTCCAGAAGCTTAAGGTCATCCTTTGCTACCTAGTGAGTTGGAGGCTAGATGGGTAACCTGTCTCAAAAGAACAACAAAACCAACAGACACGTTCAGAAAAGAGAAAAATGCTTGAATATATTATCACTGTAAAATATTTTTAGAAAAAATATTTCATAATTTTTGCTATAATCAACCAGAGTAACCATTTCAAATTATTAAAACTTATTTTTATTGAATTTTTGTGATTTTCATATAAAGTGATGTGATATTTAGATCCCCTCCCCTATCCCTACCTTCCTTTATTGACCCCATCCAACCTAATGTACTCTATTACGTATCATAAGGCCTACAGAGTCTAATTTGTGTCTGCAAATGTCTTTCAGTGTGAGTCCATGCACTGGAACCTGGTTAATCTACCAAGATTCCCGTGCTTGGAAGAGACGATCTGTATCCTCCCAGCAGTCATCTGTTGCCACAGTTTCCTTACATGCGGTTGGAGCTTCTTACCCACTTCCCTATATATATGCTGGATTTTTTCTTGATTGAGCTTGCGTGGGACTTGAGCATACTGTCACCATTGCTTTGCGTTCATATGAGTAACTGTCCAGCTTTCTGGAAAGCTATTTCCTTGTTATCCATCACCTCTGGCTCTTACAATCTTTCTGGCCCCTCTTCTGCAATGATCCCTGAGCTTTTGGAGGGAGAAGCTTGCTATAAATGTCCTAATCAGGGATAAGCACTCTGCACATTGGCCAGTTGTGAGTTTCTGTGTTAATCACCATCTGTTGCATAAGGAAACTTCTCTGGTGAGAATTGAGTGATCTATTCATCTGTGGGTATAACAATAAGTCACTAAGAGTCAGTTTAATATGATAATCATTTAGTAGAAAACTAGTATTAGGGTCTACCCTATGTCCTGTGACATGTTTAGTCATGTCAGGTATGGGCTCCATCCTAGGAAGCAGACCTTAAATCTAATGAAAGAGTGGTTGGTTATTCCAATAATATTTGTGCCACTATTGTACCAGGGGACATGTCTTGACAGACCACTTGTTATTGTAGTTCACAGGATTCACAGCTGGGTAAAGTTGATGATTATTTTTTCTTTGAATACCACCTTCCAGTACTATGAACACTAGCCAGTAGAGACAAGGCTCTGAAGTCAGTACCAGCTTGATTTCTCCTTATTTGTTCTACAGCTCATGTATGTAGTGTCTTCAGCAATATGGTCTTACTATTCAGTTCTGGTGGGTAACCAAGAGCAGGGACAATGATCAATATTGTTTAAGGGAGGGGTCTATGGGACTGTTGGTCAATAGCTTCTAGAAAGGAAATCCATTCCTGGTATTGCATTTTTTTTCTTTTTCTTATTAGCCTGTGATATCTGGACAGGGCAATGTCCTGAAGAAGCTCCACACTAATTTCCATGTGGCTGCACCAGTTTGCACTCCCACCAGTGGAGGATAAGAGCTCCCCTTTCTCCACATTCTCACCAGCATCTGTTGTTTTATCTTTGCCAGTCTGAGAGGAGTAAGATGAAATCTCAAAGTGGTTTTAACCTGCACTTCCCTGAAGACTAAAGATGTTGAATGCTCAGCCATTGTGTTTCATCCTTAGAGAACACTCTGTTCAGCTCCTTGTATTTTTTTTAAATGTTTAGATAAGAAAGTATTTTTCAAAACTTTAAAAGGGTCTGGAGAGGTGGCTCAGCAGTGAAGAGCACTTGCTGCTCTTACAGCAGCCCTGGGTTCAGTTCCCAGCACCCACATGGGCAGCTCCGGTTTCAGGGATCAATGCCATCTTTCTTGCTTCCATAGTGCCTCTACCTGAATACTGTGGTGGGGGCACTTTGAGATTTCATCTTATGCCTCTCAGACTGGCAAGGATAAACAACAACAACAACAAATGCTGGCAAGGATGTGTGGAGCTTTTCAGAACATTGCCCCATCTAGATATTATAGGCTAATGAAAAAACAAAGAACAAACTAATACCAGGAACGGACTTCTTCTTTAGAAGCTTTCACCAACAGTCCCATAGACCCCTTAAACAAACCCCATAATCTTACACAGGCACAAATACATACACATAAATTTGAAAAAGAATCCTTTGAAGTCTGTGTTTAGTTTTTTGAGTAATGAAAAGCATTAGTTAAATGGAGGTTAATTTATAGAGAACACTTAGGTTACAAAAGACATATTAATTCTTCCTGAAAGATAAAAAATTAAATAAAATGCATAAAATTAGAAGTAGTAGTTATCCTGGAGTTGTTCTTGTTATTTAGTTATTTAAGCTCTTTAGCTACATTTTTGGGAATAACCAGAGGTTTTGATAATGTCCAATTCCACTCTTTCAGTATTTGTTTGTGTATAAAAGAACTACACAGCAATGGTTTCAGCATGCTCAAGACCTATGCAAACTCAAGCAGACAAAAACTCTTCATGGAACTGGAGAAATGGATGGCAGATCCTAATCTTTGCTGAAGAAATATTGCCAACTGATTACTGTTGGGTGTGGATGAGGTAATCTTCCTCAAACAAGGGACTCCAGATAGGCTGACTAGATCTCACTGAATGAACCTGCACTGAGGAGCATTTGGGGACACTAACTAATAAACTTTAACACAGATGAAAGAATGTATGGATTCCATTTGGGGTCTATGGAGGGAGTGCCAGCAGGGAAGGGGTAGAAAGACAAAGACTGATGGAGATCTTCTGTATGAAATACACAATGACTCAATTTAGAAAAAGAATTACATGGCAAAATCTAGGTCCAAGCCCCCATCACCTTCTGGTTTGCAGAATTCCTAAGTGGATGTGCCTGAAATGCAATGTGCATCCTTAGCTGGTACAACTTCCAGAAGACTGCATGGGAGATACAGAGGGGTAATATGAAGCTGCCAACTCTGTGTTTTCTCCTATGTAATATTTTAAGGTCAGAATTGTTTATTAAGTTAATTGCACACTTCCAGTTTTCCTTTATGAAGCTATATGAACCTAAATGGCTTATTCAAAATAGTTCTGAGTTTATGGCTCCTCTGTATTTAAGTTTTGTCTTTTTAGGCTTAATGAATATCCCTTTCCATCCAGTGTTGGTTGCCAGGAGCCAACCAGACCCCATGTTAAGATTTATCTATATCTGAAAAACCCAGCATGGCCTATAATCATAGTCTGGAAAGTTCCCGGACCTGATTAGCAATCACTCTTTCTTGGAAAGGTTGTTTGTGCAGTTGTTTGTGCACATTCTTTGAAAATTACCTGTGACCTGACCCTTGCTTAGCCCTAGCTTAGAAATGCTTTTGTTATTCAGGTAATCATTCCCTCAATACCTTCAATGATTGTTTTCTGCTTTTCCAATATGTATATAAAGACCTGGGGAAGAAATAAACTTTGCTGATTTGATCAGAGAGCCTGTCTTGTCGGTCCTTCGTGTGTCTCTTGTCCCTCTCATTCCAGGTTCCTGAGGAGTCCTTGCTCTAGTTGCAGACCTGCTGGTCGGGGCAGTTGGTTACTTGGCTAAAGCCAGAGGGGGCATAAAATAGGGAGAATAGGTGACAGATATTATGTTCTTTTCTTTAAACTGTGTTTAATGGCTAGACATTGAGTACAACCCTAGAAGGAGCTCCCATGTTTAACTGTGAAAACATGGAAAAGAACATCCTAAGGGAATGCCGGTAATCATTGCTGCCTGGTGAAGCTGTGGGTGGAGGTAATGCAGCCCTCCTTGAGACCTTTGGCATTAAATGCAGAAATCTGTACACAAGTGTCCTTGTTTCACTGTCTTTGGGAAGGTGACTTAAGAAACTCCTTAATTTATGGTAGAGTTTCATCACAATAAACCCAGGTGTGTTGAAATATTTTAGATAGAAAATTAATTTAATACAACTAATCTGAACATCATAGCTTTGCCCAGCCCACCTTAAATGTATATTACCTTTCAGGTTGGCAATCTAATGTAATATGAAGCCTGTTCACACTAAAGTGTAAAATATCTCTTGTGATTTATCGAATACTGTATTAGAGGTATAAGGCAGAGTGGCCATACCTGTACAGGAGACAGATGAACATTTTGTAAGCATTTGGGAACTGAAAATGCAAAGCACCTTGTGATCACATGACTTGACAAGAAGCTGCTCCTGGCTGCTATAGCTGGCAGCATTTCATGTGCGAATCTTGTAGTGATCAGGCTTGAGGAGCCAGCAAATCTTCAGTGTGAGTCATATTTACCCTGGAGCTGGCTCCTTTTCTTTGGTCATTAACATGCCCAGAATTCTCTAGTTAAAAAACAAAAAACAAGAACCAATCACATCCCTTGTTTTCCCTGACTCTTCTGCATTTCCTCACTCAGTTCTACCTTCGTGGAGAAGACTCCTTGATGTTAATTGTATTCATTGATCTTATGTTTGTAGGCTATGAAGAGGTTTCCTCCCTTCTCACTGCAATACACACCTTTAAAACAGAGTCACTTTAAGAATAGCTGTTTAGCTTGGCATAATAGTGCTCTCTTTTAATGCCAGCAATCAGGAGGCAGAGGCAGTCAGTGCTCTCTGAGATCCAGCCAGTCTCATCTACTTAGCATGGTCCAGACCAGCTGGAGCTACAGGGAGACTTTGTCTCAAAAATAAATAAATAAATAAATAAATAAATAAATAAATAAATAAATAAATAAAATTGCTGTTTGAAGTCCCCCAATTCTCAGGGAACTAAATACATCTTTAAGATCTTTGTTCTAAGGAATTTGCTACTTTGCATACATTCTCTGACAGGCTTTAGTGAGAAAAGAGGCATTCCTGAGATGGAGGATTTTCAGTATTAACCTGATGTTTGAAATAAAGTTTTAAAATTGTGCTTTCTATATGATTTGTGGTCAATGACATCACCTTTATTTGTGTGGTTCAGGGAAGAAATAAACTGAGCACATTTAATAACAGTCAATCTATAAAATATTTTAAAAGGCAAAAATGAGCTCAAACCAATTGCAGATACATGTTCCAATAAAATAGTTGTACACTATAATTTCATTTCTTTTTAAATTACATTTTTTTGGTTTTTTAAAAAGCATTAAAATGTATCTAATACATTATTTTTCTAGATGTATAATCCTGAAGCTGACAAATGAGTATAAGATAGTACCCTTCGTTCTTTGTATTGTGGGTGAGTAAAACCAAATTAGCTTACCTTTCTGACCTCCTTTCTCCTTCTGAATTTTCTGAATTCAGGAAAATGTGACCTCCAGCTGATGGAAGTAAAATGCATGCTGTGACTGAGGAATATCTTTTTTCTGCATTGCTAACTAGCTACTGAAATAGTAACAGAACATGACCTCCTTAACACAGTGCTCTAGCAGCCAGATCCTATGCTCAGGGCTGTGTTAGATGTGTTCAGCGTCTCTTTAATAATATCTGCCCAGGCACAGAATTAACTAAGCCAGTAGTAAAGATGCCCTAAGAATTTGCCCCAAATTGATGCTATTCTTATTCTAGGAGTAGGCACTGCCCTGTCACAGTCCAGTTGCTTGACATTTATTTCCAAGCATTCAGCTGCCAATTCCCAGGAGTTGCTGGGAGTTCAGGCCCTGACAGCCTGACACACACTAATCAAATTAGCAGAATGTTTGATTGTAAATCAGAAAGTCAATGCCTTTACAAGGAGAGTTGACACTTTCTAAAAGAATATATTCCTGGTCATTAAATCTGCCCACTCTCCTTTGAAAAGGAAGCCTGGTTAGCAGGAACTATAGCTTCCCAAATCTCTGTATTTTGTGGCTAGTCCACACAGAAATGGAGCAAGGATTTCAATGTTATTGCAGGGAGGGCCAGGGGTTGGATCACTCAGAGCAAGAGATTACAGCCACTGATGAAACAAAGCAGAATCCAAAGGAAGGACACCAGTGCCGGGATGACCGGCAGGTAGGGCGGTGCAGAAGCTGGTCCAGCCGGCCTCCTCCAGGGGCTGAGCAGGATGGTGAGGGTCAAGGGCCCGGACCCTCTCCACTCCAGAGAAAAAAACACACCAAGCCGGAGACTCTTGAAGCAGGATCTCGTTTATTACAGCTTACAGGATGTCTTATATAGGGTAGGGGCGGGCTGAAAGCATAGGGAGTGAAGGACCAATCGTTTTTTGCCACATAGGCTGCACCCAGGCAGAGGCCATTTTGACAGGCTGCAAGACTCCATTGAGGCTCAGACAGCTGCCTTCGAAACAGTTGGTTAGAAGTGGGTTGTGTCTGAGCGGCTGCAAGCGTCTGGCCGTGGCAAGCAGTGAGGCAAGGCCCGCGCTAAGGCCAAGTTGGCCTCATCCTGCACCGGCCTGCAGTTCCCAGTGGGTTGTGTGCACTGGCTGCTGCGCAAAGGCAACTACGCGGCCTACAGTTCCTGGTGGGTCAGGCTGGAGTACCTGACGGCGGAGATCCTGGAGCTGGCGGGCAACGCTGCCTGCGACAAGAGCATCATCCCTCGCCACCTGCAGCTGGCCATCCACAACAACGAGGAGCTCAACAAGCTGCTAGGCCCGTGAGGCCCAACACACCAGGAGCTCTCAGAGTTGACAGGACCCTGGAGGTCCTGGGCTTGTCAAACTTGGAGGCAACAACTAGAACCATTGAACAATTTGTTCAGATGCAGAAATGTCTAGTTTCTTTCTAGTTTAACTTTTAAAATAGCCTAGCTTAAAAAATATCTTATCAGGCTTTTAAAATTCAATTAGGCTATAGCTAGTGGGTGCTTATATGATCTGCTAAGTGATATAAAAGTAAAGTTAAGAGCCTGTACTTAGCAAGGTAAGAACCTAAGCCTATACGAATATGGGCCCAGCCTGAGCCTCCTCAGGCTCCAAAATGAGGTAAGCACAAGGAGGAAGCAGAGGGAGGAAGCAGAGGGAGGAAGGTAGAGAGTGAGGAAGGGTTCAGTGGGAAGGGTCCCAAGGTGGCATGGTTTGGCTGGGAAAATTGAGGATATTTCAAACTGGCACATAAAATTTTAATAAAGCACAGATGCAAGAGTCTAGTTGAGTCACGCATCCTTTAATAGGGCTTAGCTAAGTGAAAAGAAAGGTTTTGTAGGGCCTTATCCATGTGTTTTGGAGGAAGGAGGGCTGTGTTGGAGGGAAAGAAGAAGATCATCACTAGGAGAAAGACTCACACATTCTATCTTAAATAGGCACTGTATATGCATTTCCCTGTGCACCTATTAGGGGACAAACCCAGAAGCAGAGAAATGAAGGTGGTTTATCTCTTGACTTCATATACCTAGGAAGGTTTGTTATTCTTGTCCACACTGGTTGCTTCTGGACAGCATTTAAGGCACAAAATGTCAAATGCAACTCACCTCAGGACAACTGTCTGGATTCTTCATAATTCACCTGAATAGCAGGCTGTATGGTAAAGGCTGTTGCACATGCTCTGTGGTAAGATTATGGCTGATGTTGTTGAGAAATCGTTATGCATTCTCATCTTCACTTAACACTGATTTGATGTCCTAAGTTGCAACTAGAGACTGAAACTAGTGAAAAGATGCCTGACTTGGTTCACCTCTGATTTCTCATCTGTAAAAGAAGAAGTTGGGATTCAGTGCTTTTCCTTTGCTGTGACTCCTGTGCTCACAGAGCTTATTTGGAGTGGTTTACCCTTGTGCTCGCCAGAGGACCGATTACAAGGCTGACAGGCAAGAAGATAAAGATACCTACCTTTCTTCTGCCTCCTGGGATCTAGAGTGCATGAAAGGCACAGGGATTAAGTGGCTCTATGCAAACTAGCAGCCAGGTATATTCTGGAAGCTTTGGCGTATGTAAAGAGAAACAGTGCATGAATGATGTGTTGGGATTAATCCTGAGTCTGAGTCGCTGCCCAGGTAGCGAGGTGGTGCTATGACGGGGTTTCTAGGGCAGATCTTTTATTATTTACTATTTTACAATGACTTTATCTCAACAGACTATAGGGCAATATGCTGAATCACAGCAACCTTGTATCAAAGTTCTTCCTCACTGACCTTTGATTCCCCCTTCCTTGCACTGTGCTTCCGGATTTCTCCACAGAGCCTTTTTTAGAGGCTTTGCAATGACAAACAGCACCGATGTTAGATATTTTTCAGTATCTGGTGCATTTGTCCCTCTGCATTTAAATCAGAATAAATGTCCATAAAAAGGGGCTCTGAATTATTGGCCTGGAAATCTTTGTGGTTCAAGGTCCAGTCATTGTGTGTCTTGGAATCTTCCTCTATCATCCCCTAACACTTCTTTCTAAGACGTTTTTCAATGGGAGGAACACAACACCTTTCTTCAAAAGTAACATCTTAGAGGCTTTCATAAGCATGAATTGTGACTTCAGTAGAGATACTGGATTTAGATGAGATCTAGAGTGCACCAGAAGCATTAACAGTGGATTCAAAAAGATTTGAAATTCCTAAAGTAGTTTTTTTTTGAAGCTTAGCATCATAAAGTTTCAAAATTGGTGAAGAATCAAAGGAAGGTAAAAACTAACTTCTGTTTAATTTATGGTTCAGTCAAGTACTCACAGTTTTACGAAGACTCTTCAGGTACCTATTTCACTTCTTTCATGGTCAGAAAGAGAGTTCATGAATTCCAGGTCCTCCACTTTTTACATCAATTGCTCTTAGCAGCTTTGACCATGGTCCTCTCTCTGAAAATGTTCTGTCACTAGATAAGACTAAGTAGTAGATGTTAACTATAACGTGCTTTTTCTATTACAGAAATGATGTGAAAACATATTTAAAACTTGGAAAAATGGAGAAAAAGTTCACTCTTTGCAACTTCAGCCTCAGGATTAAACTTACTTTTCTCGACCTTAGCATGGGTAAGAAATACGTCTAATATCACTGGGGTCTCTGGTCTGCCTTACCCTCACTTTTGATCCTGGTGGATAGACCGCAACAAAAGAATATTGTTCCAGAGGTAAGAGAGCTTTGTGCACTTTACTACGTCAGTGTATTTTCTAACTTAAGCAACAGGTCTCCTTCTGTCCTAATCCACTAGGGGTTAGCATTATTCATACTAACAAGGGCAATGGAGGGTGGTGAGGAGCTCAGGAATGCCTTCCCTTTCACAGTTTCTCAAATTGCAGAGGCTAGGAGTGTGTGCTTCCCATACACCAGACCCCAGAGTTGTAGGACCCTCTAGGAACGCATTCGGCCACATAGTCTCTTTACTTATCCTTGGTAATTACTCTCATCTTGGGGTCTATCACTGTCTTTTGCTCATCGCTTTGGTCCACATGTGCCGGCCAGAGTTCAGTTCAGATTCTTCCCCTTGAGCTCATCAGTACTGGACAAACTTGGTTAAGTGTCTGATTCCCAGAGCACAGAGGACTTGTGGTGCTGCTCAGGGCCCCTTGACTAATTCCACACTTCATTATGTCTGTGGTTGTTTGTAGACTTTCTGATCATGTCTTTTCATATTATATAAAGACCTGAGAATGGAAACCCTAAATCTCTACAATAATTACCCAAATGCCAAGTTCACATTTGTCATATTTGGCCTTATCACCTTCCTTCCTTCCTCTCTCTTTCTTTCGGTCTTTTTGAGTAGGGGTCTCCCTATAGCCTCAGCAGGCTTGGCACTCGCTATGTAGACCAGGCTGGTATCAGTCTCACAGAGATCCACCTGCTTCTGCCTCCTGATTGCTGCAGCAAAAGGCTTAAAGCATGAGCCATCATGCCGGCCCTTTTCGCTTTTGTAACAGAAGATTAGATGGAATTATTATAGTAATTCCTCAGGTCAACTCCTTTTTAGTCCAGCCTTAAGGGTTTGGGTTGGGGACTTTCCCTAAGGCGATACAGGCTTAAGGAATATTAAAACCAGGTCAGAGAAATGTTTTCTGTGACCAATACGCGGGGCAAGGCAAGCAAGGAGTAAGACTTAATTCAGCTAGGTGTCCGTCACCGCCACCATGCCTTTCCGCGGGAGAGAGGCCAGGCCCAAGGGTTGCCGCTAGGGGTTACCTGGAAGCCCGGTGGGTCGCCGAGCCAGACCTCACCGCCCCGGGGCGGGGCCGGTCCACCGCCAGGCCAGGAAGGGCGCCGGGGCTGGAAAGCGCCCGGGGCACTCACCTGCCCGCCGGCCCGCGCCGGGGCGGGGCTTCCCGCGTCCCCTTTAAGAGGCCGCGTCACCCGCCCTGACGTCAGGGTGTCTCTCCGCGCCGGCCCGCGCCTCGCGCCGCGCCCCCGCGCCCACAGCCCAGCGGCCGCACGACGAGCGGCGGCCCGGCGACCCCGCGGCCGCGCTCCGCCTCGCGTCTCTGGACGCCGCCTCTCCGAGCCGCAGCTGCCCGCCCCGCGGCCCCCAGCAGCATGTCGGTGGCCGGGCTGAAGAAGCAGTTCCACAAAGCCACTCAGGTAGGGCGTGCAGGTGCGCGAGGAGCGGCCCGGCCGCCTGGCGCCGTCCTCCCCGCCGCCCGGCCGCCCACCCTCCCCGCCGCCTGCATCTCCGCCGCCGTCCTCCCGGCTCCGCAGCCCGCGTCCCCGCCTCCCGTCATCCCGCCGGCCGTCCGTCATCCCGCCGTCCGTCATCCCCGCTCCGCAGCCCACATCCCGGCGGCCGCCACCTACCGACACCAAGTCCCTCCCGTCCAGGCTCCTGTGGTCCCCGCTCCCGGTCCCCGCTTCCGGTCTCCGCTCCTGGCTCCCTCTCCCTGTCCCCAGACCGGGTCCCCTCTTCCTGTCCCTATTCCCGGACCCTCTCCCTCTTCCTGGTCCTCTCTCGCTCTCCGCCTTTCCCGTCTCCTCTCCCGATCCCTATTCTGGGTTCCCTCTTCCTCTTTATATCTGGTTCCTCTCGCCCTCTCCCCATGCTGCGTCCCTGTCCCCGCCCCCGCAGAGCCCGGTGCCCTGTCCGCTGTGGTCCCCGCAGCGCTGCTGCTCGCGGGCGCTGCAGGGAGGGCCCCTCGCAGGTGCCGCGGAGATTATGTAAAGTCGCCTCTTCCTTCCCGGTGACCTTGCGGTGTGGTGCGCCCCACTGCCTTGGGGAGTGCTGGCCCTGCGCCGTGGAGGTGCCCTCCGTGTGCTCCCCGCAGGTCTCTGACTCCCTCTTCCCTGGCTCCCTCAGGCTCCCTGGGTTGGCAGGATGCGATTCCTTCAATAATGTGCAGGAATGCATTAACTTTTCCCTGGAGAACTCCTAGGTCAAACTTTTATGAGGCCATGGCTTGACCAATGGTCTGGTCTTCTTGTCTTTAAGTTTTCCCATGGGTTTTACTGCCAGGGCATAAGTCAGTTGTCGAAAACTTCAAAATCACCATCTATTTTTTGCTTGTTTTTTTTTACTGGATATACCAGTCCTCCCCCCACCGGGTCAATAAGCTGTGATTATAGTAGGGCATTTAATTCAGACCCTAATAATTAAATTCTCACTGGGTCCAATTGAAGAATTTTACAGAGAGAAAAATAAGTAAATACGGTGTGACCTATTTCTTACATAATGTGTGATTGCCATCCTTTCAACTTCTGGAACAGGTTCTATCTAAGGCATATTTGGAAAGAGAGTATTGATATACTTTTAAGTAGTTTTTCATATGGGCTTGCAGGTTTTTATCATAAGCTAGCCTTAATAGTGGTTTTCTCATCATTTCACATTATAAAGTGAGTTTAAGTGAGGTTTTGGCAAGGCTACTACAATAAGGTCCTGTTAGAAACCACATACAGAAGAGGAGAAGGTGGTGTTAAGTTAGGGTAGCAGATATAGAAGATCATTTGTGCACATGGTATCTGTCACCACAGACTTGCGCTTGTGGAATTAGTCAAGTCTGCCATTCTAGGAAAGCAAGAAAACCATTCTAGTAAAAGTGCTTCTTACTGCAGTTTTCCATTCTCTAGCTGGAGTTTTCTGTGACCTCCCTACCAGAAATGTAAACACCAGCCTGTTGATTTGCAGGGGAAGCCCTTCCACCTTTCTGCTTCAGAGTCCTTTGGTTTGCCCGTGTAAATGCTGCCCACCAATTCTCTGGCAGGACTCAATTGATGTTACCAACATGTTACTTAATTTTATGTTTTTAAATATGTCACTTTTCTAAACTAGACGTAAGTGTTGAGGTTACCAACCTAAAATACTGTTCTGACTAAAAGGTAGTTAGGAACTTCGGCTTTGGGGAAGGAAAGGGTTAAGTGTGAATCCCACTTCTATTGTCTCTGACCTTGAGCAAGCTAGTGTCTGTGTCTGGCCTACCTAAAAGCAGACCAAGATTCATTTCTCAGGGTTAAGTGAGGATAAATTAATTCAGTTTGTATAACATACATAGAAAATTAACATTAAGGACAGTCTCAGTATTAGCAAATAGCTCTTCTTAGTCCAGTAATAATAAAACCCGAGGAAGCTAGTGGAACCAGATTTTTTAGAGAGAGATTTTTAACATACAAAATACCCATAGGATCCCATTTCAGCTAAATCCTGAAGTTTTGTAGCTCTGAAGTTGGAAATAAAATTTCCAATTGCAGTATGGAAGAACATCTTATCTGGTTGTAGGAGTTCTGCTTAGAGTAAGATTGCCATTCTCCATGTGAAACCAGATGCAGAACACTATCATTTTCTTCTGAAAAGCCTTTTGTTTTAAAGGTGAAGCAACACCCAACTTCTTATCCATAACTTAATAAAGTATTGTCTTTAAAAACTTAAGGCAAAGGTTACTCTTTTCTTGCACATACAAATATTCTAAAGGGTGTGTAAAGCCAGTGTTAATGTTTGCATACCACGATATTAGGGAAATAGCCATGTCCTACTTTTGAAGCCATTTTCCCTACACAGGTTCAGGATCCTGATCATAGCTACAGAAGAAACATTAGGTTTAGAACTGTTTCATTTGAGAATGGCATGCTGAAATAAATATAAGTGGGAGACAACATTTCACCTTTCTATGGGATTGAGCTTTTGTTGATGAAGGAGTATACCTTTAGGATCATTACCACTGATTTGGGATTCCTGATTAAGCTGTGTCAAAATTGTTCTCGGAATTGTTTTCTCTATGTTGCTGACATTTATTTCAGTATCTCTACCATTAGGAGATGGGAAAAATACACTTGACAAAATTTATTAGAAAAAGAAATCTTTTTGGCATTAGAATATATTAAAATAGCGAAAACTCGCTACCTTATTTTAATCAATTATATTACTTAAGGGTTCATAAAATATAACTTACCATATAATTAAATTAATTTTTTTTACTACTGTAAAATAGGACAAATGAGCATTTATTACTGTACTAAATTGTGTGTTTGATGTGGCTATGCCTGTATATACATCATACTGTATAGCAATGTAAGAGAGTCCATTAGAGGGTAAAATAAATGTACTAGACCATCATATTAGCTTGCAAAGTTTATGTAATAACAAGAGAACTGCCCTGTATCACATATACTGTATCACAAGTACTTCAAGCCAGGTGAAGGCCTTGCTCCCTCTGATAGCACGAGGCAAGATCTGTTGTGTCTAGGTCTCATTTCTAACTTCTGGAGCTTTATCGGTAATCTCATTTATCTTAGATTGTAGATACATCACTTGATCATCCCTTCCTATTCACATGGCATTTATTGTGTGTGTTTGTGCTCAGAGTTCTATATTTACAAAGATAGCAGTCCTGTTGGATTGGGAGTCCATCTTCTCCAGTTTGACTCTATCTGCAGGATTCTTATACTTCATTCTCGGGTAATGGAGTTCAAACTTTACATGTTTTTTGGAGGACATAATTTATAGTAGCCATTTTTGCAAGAAAGAATTTGTCGTCATATTCTTTATTATTATTATTTTTATGTTATGTGTATGAGTGTATTGACTGCATGTGTGTAAGTGCACCCATGCTGAGTAATGCCTGCAGAGTCAGAAGAGGGTGTCAGATCCTCTGGAACTGGAGTTATGAATGTTTGTTAGTCACCATGTGAGTGCTGGGGAGTTACACCTGGGTCCTCTACAAGAGCAGCTGGTGCTGTTAACCACTGAGCCATCTTTTCAGGCCCTTCATATTCTTCTTTTAATTGAAAAATTATTTGTTTTTATTTTATATGTTTCAGTGTTTTGCCTGCATGTATTTAAGTGAATCTGTGCATGCAAGGCCCACAGAGGCCACAGAGGGCATTGGATACCCTGGAACTGGAGTTACAGACAGTTGTTAGTCACTGTGTGGGTGCTTGAAACTGAACTTGGGTCCTCTACAAGAGCAACAAGTGCTTTTAACTACTGAGCCAGCTCTAACCCCTGTCATAGTATTCTTAATATTGTATTTGATTCACTATTTAGAGGGACAGTTCAAGTCTATAAGTAATATGTAATTTTCTTTTACTTGGAATGAGATGTGCTTTCTTGTTTTTTAATCAGTTTGGTAGGAATATTACTATAGTCTCATTTGCCTCCACTTCATATGTTGAAATTTAGTTGCTAATGAGATAGTTTTAGGATTACATAGTTTTAGGATTTAAGAAGGTAATTTAGTCTTAGGGCTCTACCCTTATGAATAGAATTAGTCATGATGAGGTTTCAGTGGCAAGGTGCTGCCTATGAAATGGTAGGACAAAAATCTGCTGGTGTTCTGATCTTGGATTTTTCAGTCTCCAAACCGTGAGAGATAAATATGTTATTTCTAAGTTCCCTAGCCTTTGGTATTCTGCTGTAGCAATCTGAATTAAGACAAGCTTATACCTGTTAATATCAGTCTATTTTCTGTTGCTATAACAACACCTGACACCGAGATATTTTCTATAAATTTATTTTGGCTCATGATTCTGCAGGTTGGGAAATCCAAGATTATGTGCTGCTTAAACTCATGGTGGAAATCGGAAGGGCAAGTAGGTCTGTTAAAAGATGAAATATGAAGGGCACCCTCACTCTTTAACGGCTTTTCCCCAGTAACTCCTCCAATTCAAAAGGGAGAATGAATTCATGGGAGAAAAATATTAAGCTGTATGTGATTCCTACCTTTCAACATTACTGAAATGACGACTGAGGGGTTTCAGCATGTGAACTTCTCAGGCCTATGCTCCAATCAAAGTACACGTTATACACTCTATCTTTTGATATTTTTAAAATGAGTAGCTTGTGATTGTGGTAGAGTATGGGATGTGTTTATTGTCAGTCCCAGATTTTTCACCTGGGAAAACTTAATTCCATTGGTGCTTTGTGCCTTTCTGTTTTAATTTCTTCAAACTTTCATGGAATTTAACATGCTGTATTTCCTACAAGTCTGTTTATGTGTTTGTTGGTTTAGGAGGCATTAAATTTATTAAGGTATTTAAATATATAACCAATTATGACTTTACTTGTTAAGGTCTCATTTTTTTTATTGCTTGCTTTAAGCAGTAAAGTCTCTACTGCTTTGAATCTTGAGTTTGGCTTATTGGTTGATTCAGGGCTCCTAGCCCTCCTTTAAGTCTGTCAATAGTCTGCCTTGGCCCTGTGTATTTTGTATAATTATGTGCTGCACATTATATTTGCATGTTCCTGAGAGATAGTCCTTAGTCTAGTACCAGTTTCTTAAAGACATTCCTAATCCCTGCCCTGGTCCAGAAAGTAAAAAATTCAGGTAAGAAATTGATCATATTGTCAGGAGAGAATGGATTGGTTCTTTTAACCGTTACTCCATGCATTCTCTGCCACTGGACTTGACAACATCTCACCAAAATGTAGCCTTCTCTAAATTTCAGAGACAGCCAAAAACAAGAGACTTTCATGAGATGTCAGGACTGGATGAAGAAATGCTGGTGAGAGTCCTGTGCTTGTATTAAAAAATAGTTGGTAATGAGCTTATACTTCTCCACACCACATGGGTGGTCATGGTGGGTCTGTGGGGTGTGTCAGTGGAGCTAGTGACTGAAGATAATTTCCCTTGAGACTGTGATTCTTCTTGATTGACATTTGATACTGTTATTTTTTGGAAATTTTTTTTCATAGCTACTCATTGTTTTAAATTGAATTTCTGTGAATTTGGTTTTAATTTAGTTCGAAAAGTTTAAGCCATCTTTCAAGTTAATTGGTAATCTCACTGAAGATGGCAAGACTTGGTCTGAAAAAAGTCCAGTTTAGAGGACAGTTATTGTGGGAACCGTGGGGCTTATTAATTAGGGAAGGTAAGCTAGATCTTACAGAGCAGAGTTTATTCTGCTAAACCTTTTGTGCTTCAGAGTCCAGGGCTCCCAGTAACCTGGGGTTTTGGTTTAGAGTGATAGTTGGATGAAATGAAGAGATACAATAATTAGGCCTGGATGAGAAGGTAGAGAGTCAGAGCCATTCTAGTGTTCAAAGTGGGTACTTGGTAGGTGTCCTAGTACTCAGTCCTTCTGAGTTTAAGGCCAGATAGTTAAACGATAGGGTGGGTAAGAAATCAACTTGCCTTGACCTTCACCCTTTCTCCTTTTTCCTTCTATTCCTTTAACTCATTTAAAAATTTGTTTTTTATTTTTAAAGTATGTCAGAAACCAAGGGAATAAGTTTTATAGTACTTAATGCTTATGAGAGCATCTTTGATATATAACTCCTTTGATTATTTTAACAATTAAATTAAATGAGCTTTAAATAATGAAGTTAGCATGATAAATATTACCTTTACCACCCAACCTCCACCCCAGGGCATAAAAACCAACCAACCACACAAAAACCCTTCAACTGTTAAGGAAAAAAAAAAAAAAAAAAAGGAAACAAATTTCTTTTATTTGGCCCAGAAGCTAAAATTTCTTATTGCAACTTTCAATATTCCACTAGGAAAACAACCCATCACTAATTTAGCAAATCCTTGTAATTAATCATATGTGAATTCCCCTTAGCGCAAGCATTATAGTACTCCTTCAACTCTCTGTCTTCTGTTAGCTTTCTTTGGATGTTCAGCTGGGTGTGGCCATAAGTGGGGCAAGTAGTTTGTTGTAGCCTCAGGTTATAGGGAGATGGAGAAGGGGTCATACTAGGAAGAGTCCAGGGAACAGGCTCTGCTGAGCAAGTTGGGAGCTGAGAGAGTGAAGAAAGACCCAACAGGAGTGCCTTTGTCAGGGGTGTCTTTGTCAGGGGTGCCTTTGTCAGGGGTGTCTTTGTCAGGGGTGTCTTTGTCAGGGGTGCCTTTGTCAGGGGTGTCTTTGTCAGGGGTGCCTTTGTCAGGGGTGCCTTTGTCAGGGGTGCCTTTGTTGAGGGTGCCTTTGTCAAGGGTGCCTTTGTTGGGACAGTGCCTTTGTTGGGGAGTAGTGGAGTGCAGAAGAAGAGGCACTAGAAGGTTGCATGCGTACATTTATTACTAGGCCATAGTTGGAAAAGCAGAAGGGCAACTTGTATTCCCAGTCATGTGGGTGAGGGGCTCACAGCTTGTGTATTTGGGGATATAAAGGCAGCAGGAGACAAAAAAGGAAGTTTAAAATTTTTACAGTACAGTCTTTCCCAGTTTTTCTGGGTGGGTACAGCCTTCAATATGAGACCATGTCACTCCTGAGATAGTTGCTTTTTGTAGCAAAAGATAGATTATGGTTGTATGAGCTCTTTAAACCAGGATATTGTCAGTTAGCTTATATAGTGCTAGAAGGTACTATGCAGTCTGCTGGTGGAGAAAAGACATTAATGATCTTACTCAATGCTGTACTATAATACTCACCTGCCAGGAAAGAAGTGCCTACTTGTGCACTAGTGGCTTGATCATTATGGGGTAACGAATTATCTTCTGATTGAATCCGAGGCCCGCTCCACAGGAAGAAATTGGGACCTGACTTGGCTCTAGTATTTGTGAACTCAGAGCAGCTGTGGTTACCTGCACAAGACCTACATAGATTCAATCCAGTGAAAATTTCTTCAAAGATAGGATAGATGATGTTCAGGCCCCACCTGTTGCTGAGGAGCTAGTAGCAGCTGGTCAGTCCTAGGGGAGGAGAAATTCTTAGGAAGATGTGGCCATGGTAAGTTTCTGGTGCCCCATGACCATGTACATATGGGCAGTACTAATTGGACTTAGTGGGTTATCAAAAAAAAAAAGGCATGAAACCAGGAAGAAGTGTTGGGGTGATACTGGGGAAAACGGGAGGGAGAAGCAGAGAATGGGCTGGGGATAGAGTCACATTTCACTGTATACAGGTGTGAAATTCACGAAGAGTTAACAGAAGTAGAACATTGTCTCTGGTTCATAGTAGACGAGGATGTTAGGGAGCCTGGAAGAAAGAGCAGGACTGCCTGTTCCTTAAAAGAGGACAGGCCATGTGGGAGAGCCCTCAGTCAGCCAGCGGGAAAGTGTCTCTCAGATGATCCTGACAAGGGAAGTTGGGACCATAGACACACAGCTTTAAAGAACTGGGTTCTGCCAATATCCTAAATGGAAACAGACGTTTCTTCAGAGCTTGCAGGTAGGGGCCCAGGCTTGCTAACACCCTGACTTTCAAATATAGAGCCCAGTTGAGCTGTTCTGGACTTCTGATTTTAAAAAATGTGACCTAATGAGTGAATATTCTTTTAAGCCAAGGTATTTGTGGTAATTTGTTATACAAGAGCAAAAAACTAATGAAAATAATGTCTGTTTATGTTCAATTAGAACTTATAAAATGGCCACTGTATGGCTTTCCTAGAAATTAAGGAAAGGGGCCAGAGAATCTGGTTTCCCAGAATGCAGCAGTGGTTTGGTTAAAGAGCTAGATGTTTGCTGGATGTGGGAGTACACACTTGTAATCCCAGAACTCTGGAGACTCAGGAGGGAGCATTGCCAATTCCAGGCAAAGCGTGGACAACCCTTTGTCAGAATACTCCCCACCCCCTCCCATAAAAAGTCCGAGAATGTAGAAACTCATTTGAGTGTCTAAACAAATAGAGCTGGAAGATTGTGCTGTCACTGTATATAACACACTAATTGATATGTGCATTTATAAGTGTGTATGTACATGTACAGCTTGTCCATAAACACATGTATGAAGTATAAATATAGTTTGTTGGATCAATGTACATGTGAATTTGAAGTTTTTCATGGAATTTCCGTTGAAGATTACAGTGATGCAGCACACTCAGATTTGGGTAGCTAGCTCTGTAAAATAGCAGGGCTGACTGCAGGTTTGGACTCTATAGCCTGTGTGCTGTAGACTATGGGATGTCTGAATCTGTAGTTCTAAATGGATTTCTGTGTATGGCTGGTAGACAGTGCGAGGCTAGAAACAATGAGGCCTAGCGTCCCTAGAGGCCCTGTGTTACGAATGCCTCCTACCACACCTGGAAGTACCTGGTGTTGATAGGGTGCTACACAGGAGAGAAGGAATAAAGAGTCTTATGCAGTCATCTGCTTTCTCGGTGCCATTTGAGATAGGAGAACATGTTGATATATGTCATTTTCTCTGAGACAAATGGCAGGATCAGAGGTTAGTAACACCCTGTAGATATGGAAACTAAAAATTTAGAAGGAAGCAGATTTTAAGTGTTTGAAACCCTTTTCCAAGTGCTGTCCTTCCATGACTAGATTAGAAATAAACCAGTAGTGGTCTTTCAGTAAGTGATAAAGATCCACAAGCGTCTTGTAACTAATTTTAAGGTTAATGACCGGGGCTTTAACCTGGCTCAAGGTTCACAAAGCTAAAAGGTAAACTGACAGCAATGCAGATAGTTTTTCCTTTCTGTCTCAGAGTTCTAGGCCACCCAGACAAACTCCTAGCTGATGACAGGCTAAATAAAATACTATCAGGGTTAAATATTTTCTCCTTGTTTGGCTCAAATGGCGGCATGTTGCTTTCACACCCCAGGCTCACATTACCCTGAGTTTGTGCCTCTCTCAATAAAAATTCAGGAGTGACAAAGGCCTGGGTGCCCTGTGCTTTCCTGTTTCTTGGGGTGACCATCTTACTCTCCAGGGTGTATCTTTTATCATTCTCTGTGCTCTGTCTGAAGTGTGGCTTCCCTGTGGCTTCCATCTTTTCTTCTGTCTCCTTCCCCTATTTTCTCACCTTTGTGCAAGTGCTCAGAACACTCTCCTTTTCTCTGATTGTAGTTAATTTTCCTTGAGTTCCCTTTGGAGTCTGTTTTAAAATTCTTTTAAGGAGAGGAAGAACTTTCAAAAGGGGTTTCTGTGTCCCCTGCCTCTTCCCACGATTGTTTCAGGAAGAAAATAAATGTTTCAGTGACTGAATAAGTAGCCTAAAGATAAGCTGTCTGTAGGGCTAGGCTTTCTTCCTGTTTGTCTGCGTCCATCGCCCACTGCTGTGGCCCCAGTGTCTTCACTGTTGTTGATTTAATGCTGTGTGCAGTGGCTCAGTGATCACTTTAAACCGTTAACTATATACATGCTCAGGTGGCTGCATCCGAGAAAGAGAGACCTGTAACCCCAGCCTTTTGCCATGGCCATCCTCCTTCATCTGTACACCCAGAGAAGAAAAGTTTTCTGGAAGTGTTGGTCATCTGTACTGTCAAGATTTTACCCAGGCAGTTTAATAAGGTCCTGCTCTCCTTTTTCTACCTAAACTTGCACTTGAGTTCTGTTCTGGTGCACTGAAGTTTAACAAACATAAAATTATCTTCCACTAAGCACTTTTATTCTCTCTGCCATATCACCTTGCATGCCGTGGGCTGTCTAAATCTGGTGGCTGCTGCTCCCCTTTTCAGGGGCACAGTGAGTTAAGCAGCTATTGGCTGATAGTTTTCTCTTCATATTGTAGATTCTTTATGTCTAGTGATAGTGGGACTGCTGCTTGATTCTGTGATTGATTTAGGCGAACTGAGACAGTTGGTATCTGTAGGCTCTTTCTGTGTAGTGGAATAATTTGACTGTTTCCTAAGTTTGTCATTTGGTTTGATGAATATACCTCCTGCTATGAGCTAATAAATTGGTATTGTTTTAAGCTGACACTTGTACTTAGTGTTACATTGCCGACTGTAGTAGTCAGGGTTCTTCAGCTAAATTAACTACCTAGGATATAGATAGAAGAGGGGCTTTATCATGGGAAGTGGCTTACACTACCACGGTCAGGAAATCCCACAATGCTCTGGCTGCAAGCAGGAGAACCAAGACAACCGAATTCAGTCTAGATACAGATACCTGAGAACTGGAAGAGCTGCAGGTGAAACTTGCAGTCTAAGACTGAAGAGCTGTCAATATGGGGGACTGCTGAAGCATATCAGTGAATCTGGCCTATTTTTCCTGTTCTGAGCACCTATCTAGTCCCAGAGCAATTAGTAGTCATTGGATTAAAAAATTGTTCTATTTTTATTTTATGTGTATGAGTGTTTTTCCTGCATGTATGTTAAGTGCACCCATGGTCATGCATTGTTTATGGAGTTCAGAAGAGGGCATCAGATCCCTTAGAACTGGAGTTATGGATTGTTAGCAGTCATATGGGTGCTGAGAACCAAATCCAGGACCTCTGAACGAGCAGCCAGTGCTCTTAACCGCTGAACGATCTCCCCAGCCCCTAGTTATTGGACTTAAGTGCTCTCTTTCTCCGTCTTCCCTTCCTGTATTCCTTCTTTCCTTAGCGTCGGTAGTATTGTGCTGGGGACATGATTTTAAGTTTAATGCAGTCTTAATTCTTTCTGATTTATATTTCAAATTTAACTGTCATTAATTTTTTCTGGTGGGGATTCACTCTAGAGTCACTTGCCTTCTCGATCTTGCTCCGCTACTGAGCTATATCTCCAGCCCTATAGTGATCCCTCTAAAGAGCAAATCTAAAGTTACATTTGCTTAAAGCTCTTCAGTGGTTCTGTGTGACTCTCAGCATTGATCCTCTGTAAGTCTTGTTATGGATTTTGGAGCCACTGTTGGTTGATTGTCTCATTTCTCATAGCTCTCTGTATTTATGTCCCACTTTATAATTCTGCTGTGTCTTTAGCATCTTTGCCAAACCATGTTTACTGTGCTAAATTGTTGTCCTGCCTTGCAGTGTGTGCTGTCCTCTTCCCTTTAGAGATTCCCCTCCCTGTCTTCTAGATTATACTAGTGATCATACCTTTCTTCAAGGTCTTAGTTTGGTACTGTCTTCTGAGTACTAACCCTTCCCACATTTGGAGTGGGTCAATGCCTGTTGATGTGCAATGAAAACTGCCCATGGGAGCTCTTCAAGTGGAGCACTTGGACATCTCTGCAAGCACTGATTTCTTTGTTGGTATCTTCCAGAGATCTCCTCTTTCTATACTTCTTTATATACCCAGTGCCTGTCCCATAGTAGACATTCAGTTAATGTTTCCCAAACGAATGTTTCCTGGTTCTTTTCTGTACTTATATTTTAAAGAGGTATCTTAGGCATATGTTTCTGATGTTTATTTCTACCTAAAATGCATATTACATGAACCTTCTTAATTGTAAGAATGACTAATTGGTTAGGCAGTGTTTAAACTCCTTTATTACCCACAAAATCCCATGAGTTGCAGCATTATTAACTCCCATTTTATAGATGAGGATACAGAATTTCAGAGATGTAAAGGCACTCAGGGTTACATGGCTTCAATGACAGAGTTAAGATTTGAAATCATACCAACCTCTGTCATAAAGATCTACTAACAGAACTCTGAGTTCTGTTATAGCCTGAAATGCCAGACCAAGAAACATCTAAAAGTTGTTGGTAATCAGTAAGAAAAGGCCAAACCCTTTGGTAGAAAAATAGACAAGAATGGGGAAAGGTGATATATGAGAACTCTGCATTAACCAAGTTTCAAATATAAAAGTCATGGAACTCAAACATCAATCTGTAATTGGTCATTGCTTAGATTGGCAGAGATTAAAAGGATGATAATGTTGTGAATTTAAGAGGACTAATGGAATTTTGTTCATTTAGGGTTGGGAGTTGAGACAGAGTTATGAAGCTCACACTGGCCTCAAACTTGTGATCCTCTTTTCTCAGCTTCCCAAGTGCTGGGATTACCACATGAGCTGGATGGCAAGAGTATAGATTACTGTAGCACTTCTGGAGATCAGGAGTCCTTCTTTGCAATTTTATGATTTGAAATCTGACCAAAAAAAAAAAATATATGCTTATAATTGTGTACAAGATTGTACACCTTAGTAGTAATAGTAAAAAATTAGAAACAACCTAAATATCAAACACTGGGGAACTAAATCTTAGTATATCTCTAATTCAGAGTATCTATAATTGTTTTATTTACAGAACAAAGCTTACTGATAAAAGAAAGCATTCAAGATTATTGCAAACAAAAACCACAAAATATGTAATATTAAAGAGCCAAATGTTATAAAATATGATAGTAGCTAAAGCACTTGGATAATTTATCTGCCAGGCTGTATTGCTTTGATAATTATTTTTTATATAGACATTTAAACAGCAGTCATTCCTGAGCAGTGCGTTCATGGATGAGCAATTTGAATTTCTACAGTTTCCTTCTTACATTTGATAATTTGATCTTAGTTCTATCACGAAATTTTCTTTTAACTACTTCATCTTGTTTTCTTTATTCCTGTTTCGATTTTCCAATGCTGAGTTGTAAACAGGGAATAGAATTTTTGGAGTCACCACAGGACTTGAGAGCAAAGTCAGTTTCTAGACCATCTTTCTCCTATAGGCATTTAGCTTAAGAGCCCTGAACACCTGCCTTGCCCTCCTACTGAACTGTGCAACTGAGGTTTCTTCTGAATGCATGAATGCCTTTTCTGTTTCCTGAAGAAGTGGAGAAGTACCATAAACAAGTAGCTGCTGGTGGCTTTTGTTGATATATCTTTTAGATGAAATATACCTCTATCGCTTAGATCCCTGGTCTTGTTCTTAGGAAATTAATGTGGTATTAACAGCTGTGCATGCAGGGAAGGGGCCAGTTGGGACATGTTCAGGACAGAGGAGTGTTTCTATTGATAGATGTGAACTACTCTGTTTTAGCCATGCGCCCTTTGACCAGAACCTCTTGGGCATCCATCTATCACTTCTAGCTTCTCCATAGAAGACTGACTGATAAACATCCAAGCAAAGAAAAATGAAATGGAGATAGGAGACATTCATAGTAATACCCTTTGAAATAAGAGATCAGTGTTAGTAACCTCAGGTAGTTGGGGGAGGATCTATTATTTGAACAGAAAATACAAATTATAGGAAGCTATAGTTGAAAAAATAACATGCTGTTGTCTGCATCTCAACAGAACAGGATGGAAAAGCCACTGCCTTGACGAGGTCTAAAAAATGAGGGTTTGCACATAGAGGACATGGCTGGCAAGGTCAGCCACAGCACGGAGGGCCCACATGCCAATGCACGTGTGTCTTCTAGGGTGGCCTGTTCTTTGGTGGGCTCTGGCATTCATAGTCATCCCATCCTGAGAAAGATAAGCTGTGAGGTCATTTCTGAGTGTGGCCCGCTTTTCCAGCCTCTGCAGAAGCTCTTTAAGTTCCTGGGTCCAGTATTGTAAGCTCATAGTAAACTGATGCTTTTATTTGCTACATACTTCTTATTTCGGTCCATTTAATATATTAAAAATAATCCAGCATGGGGAAGGGGCTTGTAACTGCTATCCCTGGCTGAGGGACTGTTGACGGTTGATGACTAGTAGGAAAGGCAGAGTCATCTGCTCTAATGTGTGACCCCCAGCAGTGTGATCATGCTAGTGAATCATGCCATGCTTATTAGTATATAGGCAGCACAAATGGGACTTAATGGGTTATTTATATTGGGAAATGGAGTTGGGATGGAAGGTGGGGAGGTGGGTGCTAAATCCTGGAAGAACAGGGTCGGGGGGAAGTGAGAGGGAATGACTATGTTCAAAACACATTGTTTACATGTTTGAAATTCTTGATGAATTAAGAAAAATAACCCAGTCTTAAAAATTAATCACTAGGGCCTGGAGAGATGACTCAGTGTTTAAGAGCACTGGCTGCTCCTGCAAAGGACCCTTGTTTGGTTTTCAGCACCCACATGGCAGCTAATACCTGTCTTTAACTCTAGTCCCAAGGTAATCTGATGTCCTCTTCTGGCCTCTGTGGACATTACATGACATGGAAATGCTTACATACATGCAGGTAATACCCTCAAACATAAAATAAAAACCAGTCTATAAATATTAAAAAATTAATCACTCCGTAAATGTTTCTTACGTTTTGTTTATATTCTGTGTGTATATGTGCATGATGTGTGGACTTGCTTGTGCCATTGTACACATGTGGAGGTCAGAGAGAAACTTTGTGGCGCCATTTTTCTTCCTCCCCCGTCACATGGATTGTGGGGATCAAACTCAAATCGTCTGGCTTTTTGGCAAGTACCTTTACCTGCTGAACAGCCTCTCAGTGTGGACGAGTGGTTTGGAAGGAAGGTAGATGCAGCAGCGCCGAACGTCCGCACATTGTGGTCTGGAGAGCGCGTGTAGGTGCTTCTTCGGCAACTCTGGGGCGCGGGGGTTGTGCCGCAGCCTCCCCACGTCATAAGTGGCATTGCTGGTACAAGGAGAGGTCTGGGTCTGATTTAGGATATTTTCTTGAAAGGCTATTAAAGTGTTCTCTAATATGCTGCTTTATAAGTTAATTTGATTTTAGAACTCTATAAGCAAGGTGGATTCTTGTATCAGTATTTTAGTCTTCTTTTGCTCTGAGTGGACTCTTGGATAATAAAGTCTGTGTTGACTTGTGGCATGTGGGGTGGAAGAGAGTGTGCAGTTCCATTTCTGTGGATTTCACTCCTTCCCCATTCTTCCTTGTGATTTTAACAGTGTCTTATCTTTGCTTCATGCATCCCTTGACAGGAGTTTTCACCCCAGCCCAGCCCCTCTGCTGGTAGCTAAAAACTCCATAAGCTGTTCAATAGCTTCCCAACCTGACAGTGGTTGGAAACCTGACATTTGGTTTCTGCCATTCATGAGGCTGAGGAGAATTTAGACATTAAACTCACCCCAGATCCCAACCTAGTTTCTCTGCTCAAAAGAGCCAAAAGGCCAAAGAGTCCTCTGATAATTGACTGTTGGGGGGATGTGTGTACAGAGGCTAAATGAATTTGGGAAATATTGGTCTAGGCAAAGTTAAACAAGTTTCTGTATGTTAAACAGGACTTTCTAATGAGAATGTCCCCTATATGCTCAAGTATTTGAACACTTACTTGGTCAGTTTGTTTGCTGTTTGGGGCGGTTGTGGAACCTTTTAGGAGATGCGGCCGATTTTTAGGAGGACGCACATCACTGGGGTGAGTTCATAGCCTTGTCCACTTTCACACTGTCTTTCTCTGCTACCTGGACTCAGCAGATACTGCTTAGCTGTCTGCTATGGATACCTCTGCTGCCATGCTTCCTTGCCTCAAGGGACTCCTACCTCTCTGGAATCAGAAGCCAAATAAATTCTTCCTCCTGTAAGTTGACTTGGTCATCATGTTTTTTCACAGTGACAGAAAAGTAATGTGTGAGAGTGTGTGTGTGTGTGTTCAGAATTTTTTCTTTATTCATCTCTAAATTCTTGAAAGTAGGGGTCAAGTCTCTTTCAAATTTGTGATGATGATGATAAGCATAATTAAGACCGTCTAGTATTCAGCTTGTAGGTTGGTCCTCATGATAGTTGGTGCTGTAGGAACTATTTACTGGTAAGAAAACTAAGGCATAGAGAAGCTAAGAGCAACACGGCCATTCATTGATGGTGGATACAGAATTTGACAATGGCAGTAGAGAATGAAGTAAACCGTAAGTGAAATGTCCAATAAATCACTTACTAGTCAGTGGAGCCAAATTGCAAGGCCAGTAATTAATAGTACAAGCTCATTGTGACCTAGGAAATGGCAAAGGCAACATTTCAAACTAGTGCAAAAAAATGGGCTATTTAGTAATGCAAGGGTGTATGCTAGCTGTCCATTCAGGAATAAAATCTGGATCCCTCTATCACACTTTACACTAAAATTTTATGTCCCTGAAAAATGAAGGTTAATTTTATTTATAAAAAATAAAATCGATTTATGAGTCCTTTTGGGCTTCAGAGTCCAGATGTTTTCTGAACATGACTTAAAGTGCAGATGCTATGGAACAAGATGAGTAATTTGTTTTCTACATAAAAGTGAAGAATGAATACTTAGCAAAATGATTAAAAGACTAATGGGGTTTAGGATTTGTGACATGTGACTGAAAGGAAATGTACAAACCCAGTCTTGGAGAGGGCATGGGGCAAATGGTGCTTTATGTTCTATAGGTTCCTTTTCCCCCAGCTCCAGGGCCAGACACATACAATGTGCAGTGTATGGATTCCCTTTGATGAAGGTACATTTTTGAATTGATCCTAAGTAGGATAATTGGAGATGTGTGCATAGACAGTTGTTCAGAATTCATTGCTATGTTAATTGTGCTGAAATATTAGTTTATTCATATAATGTAGTTCTATGAGGCCATTAAAGTGATATAATCTGTTTCACAAGAAGCCTTTTCTGGATGTACTAGGGGTGGAGGACACATTTTAGCAAGGCATTTGTAGGATGAGCCTGAGGCAGCATGGTAGGCGTGGCCTTTATGTGTCCATGTGAAATGGGGTGAAATGAGAGCGTCCCCTAGAGGGTTCTTAGTCTCATTCATAAAAGAATTTAAGAATGGACCCAATCGGAAGCTTTAAGACAATTTTATTGGAATTTGAAGAAAAATCCTCAAGACAGGCAAGCTGGGGATCTCAGCAGCTGCCTGGAGGAAGAGAATACAGGGAGAAGAGAAGCCTAAAAATCATGCAGGTTTAGAGCCTGCATGGGGTCAGACACGTGGCGGGCTGGCAGCCACATGGCTGGGAGAAGGAGCTTTAGAGAAAAAGTAGAGAAATGCAAGATGTTAGGGCAGCCCAAAGCCTTAAAGAAAGCATGTTTAGAAAAAGGATGTGAAGAAGAGAAGGAAAGATTACGAAGAGCTACATGTCTGTGGCCAGGTCCAGAAGAACTGCACTGGGAGGCGGGATTCCAGGCAGGAACAGTTCACTGCCTCATTAACACACCCTGTATTCCGCCCATCTATTTAGTATAGCTTAAGGTGAACCCTTCCTAAGGGTGGTCCTGTGATCAGGTGATTGACCAGTGAAACTGGAAATGTGGGTCTTTCAACAGATAAACTAGAGAATTTATAGTCTATCCCAGATAAATAGGTATTTGCTCTATAACACATGTGGATGGATGGCAATTTGGAGCAAAATTTACAGTGGTAATAATTATCTTTAGCTGTGGGTTTTGAAAGTTTTATCTTAATTTTTGTGGCCTTTTGGGAGAAGATCTTGCTGTGCATCTGTGGCTGGTCTGGTACTCATGTGTTAACCAGCCTGTCTGTTCATTCTCGTGATCCTCCTGCCTCTGCCTCCCAAGTGCTGGGATGACATGTGCTACTATGTCGGGCCTTAAGTTAACCTCCTCCTCCTCCTCCTCCTCCTCCTCCTCCTCCTCCTCCCCCTCCTCCTCCTCCTCCTCCTCCTCCTCCTTCTCTTCCTCCTTTTCCTCCTCCTCTTCCTCCTTTTCCTTCCCCTCCCCCTTCCTATCATGATCTTCCTTCTCCTTTTTATGGTGCTGGAGATGAAACTACATGCCAGACAAGCACTGTGTCATACAGCTGTGTCTTCAGCTCTGGTATTTACATTCTTAGATCACTTATATTTTGATTCCTATAAAAACTATTCTCACTTTGGCCTTCTTGCAACTGTGTTAGCATTGTTGGAACTTTTCAGGTAGCTGAGTAGCAGTTTAAATATAAAGGAATGGAGTGAAGGAATCCATTTATTAAAATTGCATGAATTCTGGATCAATTATTAATAGAAACACAGCCTGTTCAGCTTCACTGTTCTTCAGTTTTTATGTTTTTAGTTAAATGTCCTATGTTCCTCAGCCTAAAAGAGGGAATAACATGGTACAGAAGATGAGAGCAGCAGTGATAGTGTAATGTTGAAGGAGAGAGTGCAGACAGCCCACCTCCACGCACACCTTCCGCAGAGAGGGTGCTAAGGGCGCAGCTGCTTCACATTCTGATCTTTCTTCAGACAAGCCTTCAGAGAATCGCTTAATAAAGCATTAATTATGGAGCAGGCCCCCCCCCCAGGGATGTAGATTTAGCTGCATGATCCTGCTAATGATATGTCTGTGGAACGCTGTTTCTGTTCTGTTAAAATATGTCTGTGTACTCCTTATTGCTGGAGGTCTACTAATCGCTGAATTGCAAATTGTATTTCATATGGTATAGACATTATGGTTAAATGTATATGAGCCACTGTTTTAGATTTTGTGGTAAATGGACCTGAAAGTCTGGTTTCATGATATTCCATGATGTGAGGATACCTTGGGGATTAGAGAGTGTCACAGGTGAAGATGGAACTAAAGGCAGAGGAGCACACTGTTTTAAATGCGATGTGATTTTAGAACCTAGACTTTAGGATATAGTAATCATAATGAATTTGGAGCTGCAATAGGCAGTAGATCCCTTAAACTTCTCTGGTGTGCTTTTATTTGGTTCTGTGAGAAGAGTGTGATTTCTTCCATTTACTCTGCTGCTCGGCGTGTTTGGCACCAGGCTCTGGTCCTGTGGAGGAGACTGTTATACATGGGCATATTGCTCTTTATTTGTTGAAATTCATCTTGTCTTTTGAGGTATCTGATACCTTAATTGAGTTTATTCTGTTGCAAATGGATGTGCAGCAGAATGGGAAGGGCGGGGTAAACAAGCACAGGGCTTGGTGTTCAGAGGGTATTTTTAGACTTAGAAGCAGCTTGTTACTTTCCAGGAAGTAGCTGAGTGTAATTAATGACTCACATTTCCTTTTTTTGGTGGCTTTCCTATTAAGAGGAAAAATATTAGCTTTAACTCTGTGTGTATGTTTGCATGCATGTGTGTGCATGAATGTGTGTACATGTGTTTGTATGCTTGTGTGCATGTATATGGGTATGTGCTTGTGTGTGCATGTATTTTTGTGCTTCTGTGTGTGGGATGGGTGTTTGTGTGTGCATATGTTTGTGTGTTTGTGTGCATGGATGCATATTTATGTGTGTGCTTCATGTGTGCTTGTGCCTGTGTGTTTGTGTGTACATGTCTCAAGTTTCATGGCACTATGTTTATGGATCTACCTGAATAGTGTTTCCATTCCTCCTTTATAGAGTATCTTCCTTAGTCATTACAGAAATCAAGTAGTCTTCCTGAGTAAGCTTCAGAAATGGTGAAGCTAAGACAAGCCACAGCAGTAATGTAGTTTTTCTATTTTGGGAGCATTGAAGGGGAAGCCATTGTATGGGTAGATGATATAGTGAAGTTCCAAGTCGTATGGAATACCTAGGTGGCACCAGAAATAATTCTTTTTAGTCATTTTGAGTCAATACACTTGGTGAGGCTACTTGATAAATCCGTCTTTCCCTCTGTCCTGGGATGTGATCATATAAGAAAAGCCCAGTGGTGGATGTTTTCACCTATTTACACCTGTAGTAGATTTAGATCTAGTAGCACGAGGACAGAAATGGTCAAGCTTGAGAACCATGAATCTCATCTCAAGGCTGAAAATTGGTGGACCATTCACACTGCTCACCCAAAGCCTTACGTTTTCAGAATGTTAGCCAAAGCCTTGTTTAATTTAATGGTTAGCTTTTCTTACCCAGGCTGCCTATCTCACCATGTGGAAAACACTGGGCAGCCCTTCTGAAGACTTTATATGTATCAGATGGCAAGGTGTAACAGGGAAAGGACTCAGGGGTGATGTTCATGCTTGCTATTCTCCTTTGGACTCCAGGCAGGATGCTGGGTGTCTTGACATCTAACAGGTAATCTCAAGTCATGGGACTGTGACTTGCAGTGGGGCCACTTGGCCACCACCTCCATGTTTTTCAGTAGACTTTGGATCTGTGGCTAGTGCCATGTCTAGTCAGGCAGGGCTTATTCTGGCTTCCTCCTGCCCTGCTGAGATGTGGTTTTTGGACAAGCTGCCTTGGTCCAGTCTGTCCATTAGAAGTGGTCCTATACCTGAATCTTCCTGTGCTCCCCAAGAGTTATATATCACATGCAGGAGCAATTTTGAATTTAGTTTATTACTTCCAAAAATAGCGAGCAACTTAACTGTGATTGTCCTAACTTTGGTTTTACTTAGGCATTCAGGGCTAGATTACAGCTGAAGTCAAGTCAGTAATCTATATTTCTTTGTTACCATGGAACTTTCAGAATTATTTCTTATGTGGTACATTTTAGCCAGAATGCTTTTGAAAGACTTTTTTGTTTCTCTTTCTGAGTGCTTTATAGCATTTGTTGAGGAGTAAGCTCCATTTGTCATCTCCAGAAGACTGTGAGGATTCATACCCTCCAGGTAAGATAGCTTAAATATTATTGACTTGGGAAAGAATTACAAGCAAATGTTATTGTACAGTTGATAGTTTTTTCAATTTGAGAGTAAGCTGGAGCAGGAGGAAGTAGGAAACACCAAAATGAGTTAAAAAGGACTTCCATTCTTGAAGCATTTTATAAAGCTTGAACTACTGCAGTGAGATTAAAAGGAATCCTACAAATTATTATAGAAATTGATGTGTTGTTAAGAAGAATCCATGGTAAATCCTCTACAAAGGGCCTCTAGCTCTCCCTCCTTGTGGATCTCTTCTAAGGGTTTATTTCATTTTGGCAGTGTGTTATTATATTCTTCATTCAAGGCAAAGCAGTCCACTTGTGCCAGGAGCCTGGACTTGTCAGCAAAGTGTGCTGTGTGTGAACATGATGTCACTCACTCCACTCACTCCACTTTCCATTTCAGTGTTAGATAGCTCAGCTTCATTCAGAAAGGTTGATGAATTTTGATTTGTAATGAGGAATCTCATATTTTTATAGAATCAGTGTTATATAGGAATGGAATAATTTTTTCATGTTTGCCAGAGATATTGGTACCCCTTTCTTCTTGGCAGTATTATACACTATAATCAAAAGGTGAAGCATTTCGTATATCAACGGATGATCATGTCAAAAGACCGGTTGTTCACAAAGGACTGGATGATAGTGTGAGGAGAGCACACTTACGTCATCTTAGTCAAGTAAACTAATGCTAAGATTACATATATGGTATGATCCTGTTTTCAAGTAGTCACAAAGAGTTAAGAGCAGAAGGCTGGTGGTTGCAAAGAGGGAAATGGGGATTATGTAGTGGGTACAGTTTGAATTGGAGATGACAGAGTTCTAGAGGTAGATGGTAGCACAAAATGTGAATGCACTTTATGTGCTGTCTCTACACTTACAAAGGGTTAAGACTGTGAATTTTTTGATATATATCTCACCAAAATTAATAATGAAAAATTAAGACAAACAGATTGAGTTGCTCTGCTTTACCTTTTCAGCTTGTAGTAATGGGTGTGGCTCTCTTGGTTCTCTACTTGATGCACAACTATTGGTTGGAAGGGATCATTTGTGCCAATACCTTCATTTATTGGTGAAAATACTGGCCTTAGAAGTGAAGTGTTCTATCCTTTGCAAACTTTGTCTGCAGAAGCAGTGCATACAGACTGCTGCCGGATGCCACCTGGGCTGCTCTGTAGCTCTGCCATCTGCATACCAACATGACGTGTATGGTGGTCTTCTATAAAATGAGAATAATATCAGTATCCCATGAGACTTTTCTGAGGGTCAAACAGAGCCATTCTAAACTGGCCCACTTAACCTGGCATCTTCACACACAATACGGAACAGACTTTAAACAGTCATTATCATTGCACGTACTGTTATTGTTCCTGGTGTGTGCAGCAAGGAGGGCTTGGGAACAGTGGTTTGGGGTTGCAGGGTGCAGCAGTTCCTTCCTCTCTGTTCCAAGCTTCCTTGCTCCTTATTAACCAGTGTGTGAGTGTGAGAGGGAGGCCAGCACCAGACTTGATGTGGTGATTGTGAATTAAAGGAGAGATGCCTAGAACACAGGCTCAGTGGTCAGTGGGTAGGGGGAGGTTACTGCAGGGAAGATCCTTGAGCTCCATAAAGTCGTGGCCCTCCTGAGCAGTGCTGAGAACAGACAGGCTAAGCAATAACCTGGTTGTAAATGGGACATGTGTTTATGGGTCAGCTTTCCAGGGTTTCCCAAGGAAGGGGGTCACCTGCCTCCTTTAGGCGACTTGTAGAAGTTGGTCAGGGGCTGTGGGTAGGGATTGGCTTCATTTGAGACAAGGATGTTTGTTTCCTTGATGAACTAATGACTCATTTTCTTTTGACTATTTTATCATACTTACTGAGCCTCATCAACTTTGGAAGAAACTATCCAATAGTGATATCATCAGGGAGGTCATTCTGTGTTCCAGGAAAATTCATCTAACTAGCATGTATTAAGCACCATGTGGCCAGAGCAAGGTGAATGATACAGGGATGAAATGATCATGTAAAGGGGTAATGAAATAATCTTGTCCTGGAAAGGCTCAGCACTGCAGAGTATGCAGATTGAGTACCTGTCAACTAGAAAGAACCAGAAAATGATGGGGTTTTTCATTGACTTTTTGTGATTTCCATGCAGTATAGTTTGATGACACTTAGATCTGCTTCCCTCTCTGCTGCCCCAACTCACTTTAATGAACTCTCTTATATATAATATTTGTAATAGTGTAATATAAATATATATAATACTGTAGCCTAGAGAGTATGGTTTGTGTCCCGAAATGCCTTTCAGTGTGGGTCCATTCACTGTGCCCCCCAGCAGTCTGATCCCTGTAAGACATGGCTTTCCCTCCCCGGGAGCCATCAATTGCCAAATGTTCTTAGGTTGGGTTGGGATTTCTTACCCACTGCTGGGATTTTGTTTTGATTTGCGCTTGCATAGGACCTGTGCATGCTGTCACTATGGTTGTCAGGTCATATGAATAAATGACCAGCTCTCTGGAAACTGTTCTTTATGGTCAGCCACCACTTCAGGCTTTCACAGTCTTTCTGCCTCCTCTTCCACAATGATCTCTGTGCCTTTGTAGGCAGAGGTTTGAAATAACTGTTGTATTTAGGGAAAAATAATCTGTGACCTCTTGGTCTGCACATTGGCTAATTGTGTATCTTTGTTAATCACCATCTGCTGCATTTTTAGTAGATATCACATAATAATATTGCAAATTAGGAGAATACTTTGGTATGTGTATTTAAGAGAGATTGGGGGGGAATGAGACAGACAGACAGACACACAGACTATGAATGACTTAATATGCATACCCATCTGTGTGTGTGCATTGCTTCTCTCTCTTATTTTTTATTGTTTTGAGACAGGGTCTCTCATTGAACCTGGAGCTCACTGTTTTGGCCGGACAGACTTGCCCACCTGGTGTTAAGAGGCATGCTACTGGGGATCTGAACCCAGGTCCTCATGCTTTTGCCTCAAGTGCTTTACCCACTGAGCTATCTCTCCCCAGCTCCAAAGATATGCATTTTCACCCTTTTTTCCCCATATAATTTAATAGTCATTTTGTTATAAGGAAATAAGCACACAGTAACAATCTGCAGATCATGAAGCTCATTGTATGAGATTTGCCAGAAAATTCCTAGTTAAGGAATTTCAGTACCATGGATATCTGCTGTGATTTGTTTATGGGTTAAGTGTGTTCTCTAAGGGTTCATGAGTTGTAAACTTGATCACCAGAGTGGGAGACATTAAGAAATGATGAGATTTTCTGGGTGTGGTGGTACATCCTTTTTAATCCTAGCACTAAGGAGGCAGAAGCAGACAGAACTCTGTGAGTTCAAGGCCTGTTTTACTTAGAAAGTTCCAGAGAAGGTAGGGCTGTATATACATACAGTGATATCCTGATATCCTGGCTGGGGTGGGGTGTGCACCACTGTGGATGTCACCAATGGAAAGAACCAATGTAGTTTTTGTAGGACCCTGATTGGGTCTCCTCAGAGAGCTATTAAGAAAGCCAAGTACAGCCAAATCCCATTTATCTGGCTTCCTGTTGGGCCATGTGATCTTGAACCTGCTCTGGACTTGATGCTCGTGGGTTTGGGGACTTTGGTAGCTTGGTGTAGCCTCCGCAGGAAAGCAGCCATGTGGTGCAGCAGTGGAAACGCACAAGTGCAGTACCACGCTACTTGGACTTTCATCCTCCAAATGTGAGTTAGCCCACTTTGTTTCTCAGCCTCAGGGATCCTAGTATAGCAATGCAGATAGACAAAGACAACATTCAGATGATTCAAGGTTGGTGCCAGCATGGGCTGTGCCCATGTCTTCCAATCTAAGCATGTGCTCCTTCTCCCATATCAGGCGTAGGCAGCAACTGGGTTTGTTCCAATAGAATTAGTACATTTTTATATTGAAAACTGAAATGCTCAACTAAAAGATTCCTTTTGCTAACAATGCATTATTATACACATATTTTTGTAAGTAGAATAATTCAGTCCCTTTCTACTTCACATCCAGGTTAACTTCATTTGGGTGAGCTTGAAGAACTCCATCTCTGACCAGGAGAATCAGATGTGTCTAAAGTACTTCTACAATACTTTCTGAACTGAGAACCATCAACCTGAGCTTTGCCCACACTGCCGCTGTGGTTGGGGAGCTATGCTTATCTTCCTGCCTTAATGGTCCATGGTCAGTGGTCATACTAGTTGGGTGTCTTCTATTTTTTTGAAACAATTTCTCAGGTGTCCTAGGCTGGCTTTGAATTTGCTACGTAGATGAGGATGACCTTGAACTTCTGATACTCTTGCTTCCACTTTTCAGTGTTGGAATTATAGGTATTTGCTACCATGCCTAGTGAATGTGATGCTGGAGATTGAATCCATAGCTTCATGCATGGTAGATAAGCACTCTTAACCATCCAAGCTACATCTCTAGCTCCATGTAGGTATCTTGTCAGCTGCAATCAGTTGAGGAAGTTTTCAATTTTCTTAATAGATTTAACTGATGTTCTCTGGTGAAGTAAGAACTTGATGTCTTTGCAAAATTCTGAGCTGTCTGGCATTGTCTGTCCTTTTCACCACCAGGGGAACAAAGGAAGCATGTAGTCTTAGGTGTTCAATGTCCCATGAAGCTGAAAGCCACCACAGTAGATGGATAAAATGATCTGCTTTCCAGTTTAAGACATTCTGGACCAGCTGTCTCTTTTGTCCAGGCAGTGAGATGGCACTTCAGAGGTAGAGGGGGTGGACAGTGAAGGGCGTGCCTCACTTTGGTTTTTCAAGAGTGAAAGATGGTTGTGGCCCCCAAACCACAGGTGAGTCTCCAGCCGCAGCTCTTTCTTTCTCAAATTTGTGTAGCAGTTGAAGAGGAAGAGTCTGTACATCCAAACAAAGGACTGCTTTATGGTTTCCTTAAGTCATGGCATTTTAGCTGAGTAGTCAGGTGGAATGAGTCACATTAGGGTCTCTTTCAAAGTTCTGCATTTTTATACAGGTTCACTGTTGACATTACATATGTGTGTATTTGGGACATGCTATAGAGTTTGTACTCTTGGCTCACTGTTCGCATTACGTATGTGTGTATTTGGGACATACTATAGAGTTTGTACTCTAGGCTCACTGTTGACATTACATATATGTGTATTTGGGACATACTATAGAGTTTGTACTCTGGGCTCACTGTTCGCATTACATATGTGTGTATTTGGGACATGCTATAGAGTTTGTACTCTGGGCTCGCTGTTCGCATTACATATGTTTGTATTTGGAACATACTATAAAGTTTGTACTCTAGGCTCTGTTGACATTACATATGTGTATATTTGGGACATACTATAGAGTTTGTACTCTGGGCTCACTGTTCGCATTACATCTGTGTGTATTTGGGACATACTATAGAGTTTGTACTCTGGGCTCACTGTAGGCATTACATCTGTGTGTATTTGGGACATGTGATAGAGTTTGTACTTTTTCTACCTGTTTCTTCCTGAGGAAGTCTTCGGTCTTCACCGAAGACTTCACCGCTAGTCTGGTGAACCTGTGCCTGCTTCACCCACAGCAGAACTGCCTCACTTGAAATTAAATGAAAGTAATTTGATGAAATGTTGGTGAAAACATTACAAAAGGCTCATTTGAATTCATAGATTAATTATGATTCATGTCATTGTTTGCTGAAGCTTTTCCTTCCCAAATACTTGTGCTCATTGGTGGCATATGATGATGTACAATGTTTAGTACCATGAAGAACTTGAAGATTTTTCTTTCTCTTTAGCTCTTCCATTGAAATGAAAATGGAGTTGTGTTTGAGGGACTGCTTGTATATAAATTAGTGAGAAAATTAGACTTTTAGAAATAAAAGTTGCTTTTTTAGATTTGGAATTTGTAAGTTGGCTCCTTCATGGTCTCATCTTACTGTAGACATCTATCAATGGAAACTTTAATAGAAAGACTTAGCATTTTGGGTTTTTCTTCACCTAGATAGTTCAGAAGCAAAACTTACTTTGATTTTGACTCACGCTTTCTCACATGAAGTAACAGTGCTGATGGAAGAGGCATGGTGATATTTCAAGCTCTTTGACATTCTCTAGGCAGAGTATTGTCAGGAACAGAGACCTGACATTTGAGAGTGTTGGAAATGCTTTTATAATTCTTCACTCTCTACTTGCATACATGTTCTAAGAAAGCAAATATTATTTCTCAAGGCACAAAGCAATGGAGTTGTTAGCTGGGCTTGAGATTGAAATTAGCTGGGGAAAAAACATGAGCTGTTCTCAGTAATAAGAGGAAGGCATGATTGAATTCATTTTTTAAATGTTCAATTCGAATAGTTTGTTTTTATTTGTGTGTGTATGTGATGTGTATGTAGAGGAAAGAGGATAACTTTGTGAAGTTAGTTCTTTACTTCCTCCTTTATTTGGGTTTCAGGGATTGAACTTTAGTTACCAGGCTTGTGTACTAAGTGCCTTTACCTACTGAACCATCTCTGGCCCATAACCTGCATTGCTCTGATATCTATAAATCATAAGTCAGTGGCTATTTTAGTAGGTAGAGATGTAAGACCCACTCCCTATGCAGTTGCTCTATTCCTTTACTATCCTTATACATAGTGACAAAATAATTCCAGAGTCTTTTACTTCTGGGTCACACTTTTGGGATTTGGAGGAGAGACTGTGCTAATTAAGGTATAATCCTATCTCTTAGTGGTTTTATGTTGTTGTTATTATTATCATGTGTGTCTGTTCATGTATGTATAGGAGTGGGGTGAGGTGGGGGTACATGTGCCACCGTGTGCATGTTGTGGTTACAGGGCAACTTTATAAAATTGATTCTCTTCTTTCACTTTATGTGGGTTATGGGAATCAAATTCAGGTCACCAGACTTGGGCAGCAAGCATCTTTACTTGCTGAGTTGTCTCACTGGCTTTCATTGGGTTTTATCCAGCTAATGATAATGCTATTAATAAGCAGTGATCTTGAGCACTTTGTGAACAACAATTCTCATAGTCTACTGAAGTGGCTGTTTAAATCATCTCCATTTGTAAGTGAGGAAATGGAAGAGGTACAATAACTTGCTCAAGATCACAGTTTGTAAGAAGGAAGAATTATTCTGAACTCAGGTTGCTATAGACCTATAGTCCAAACATTACTAAGTAAGGGCAGCAGTTTCCTTGTGTATTTTGGGAAGGGTATTTGGAACTGAAGAAAAAAGCGAAGATGCTCATCTTTGTTTAAGCGGATCCATGAAAAACTTTTTGGATTATGGTCTTGGAGCCTATAAAACTCTGACTGGTTCGGGGGCTATAATTCAAATGCCTGACTAGGCTAAGCAGGTGAAATAAAATGAAGCTTGCCAGAGGGAACATGTTGAACTGGAAGTCTGTCTAGGGAGCAGCTTCTGTCAGCCTGAGCCAATGGGAAGGGGATCCTAGAATGACTTGTCTTTAGGAAAGGCTTAAAAATATCTGTGAGAGTTGAGAGATACATTAATATTCTCTCTATATCTTGTTGCACGAGCTTTAGGTATAGAGGTTCCATTGTAGATGTGTCACTTAGGCTTGGGCATCTCACAGACACTCTCTGTGTTTGACCAATTGTGGAACTCTTTAATAGTCTACATCTCTTTCAAAAAAGAGATGACTGGTGACTGGTATACTTGTCTGTAAATAAAAGGATCCATATTTAGCATACAGCAAGAATTATGTTTTGTCAGACATAGGTTTTTTTTTTCTAGGATCTATGACCTGTCCAGCATGTGTATTTGGCTATGTTTTCAGTACCACATGAGTTTCCTCCCAGTGTGCAGGCTTTTGATAGCTGTTGATAACCTACAAGACAAAAGTGTCACTACTGCACCAATAGAGGTAGTTTGCACAACGTCATTGTTGTGGTTATTAGACTTTGGAGCTGGGTTGGACCATTGATTGATTTTCTTCCTTAGCAGCTTGCATAATATCCTCTGATACTATACAATCCATAAAATCCATAAAATTCAATAAAATATCTGAGTTATAAAGGTACAACCAGGGGTCAAAATCAAGTATGTGAATTCTTAATATCCAAACATTGGACAGTAAGAATTACTGAGAATGTGTCTGAAAGTTGAAGATCATTTTATAGAGTGACAACTGGAGAGTGGGCAAGGGATCCTGCTTATCTGTGGGCTGATTGATAAAGAAGGTAAATGAGACACTCTTGGAATTACAGGAAGATATATCACAGTTTTACTCTTAAAGAATCATTATGCAGCCCCTGAATACAAGATTGTCACTGAAGAAGGTACTGCTGCTTTAGGTATTTTGCTCAACTATTTGCTAAGTTTAAGATGGAGCCCTTGTTACCACTAAATCAAGTTTTCTTGATATCACTAAACCAGGTTTTCGCTAAATGGATCAACTTGTTATATTATCCTTTGTACACAATCTTTACTCTGTGTTTGATTTGAATTGAGGATCAACCCTAATGCTAGCTGTGTAACTGTGGGCAAATTTCACACTCTTCTACTTCATCATCTTTGAGAAACTGCACAGATTAAGTAGGAACATGCACACAGAGAGCTGACACACAGCAAATGTAGTTCCTTTCCTTTCATCACTGTAATTGATAAATTTAAGTTTTGATGTTTTTGTAGTAGATATCACATAATATTAAGAAAATACCTTGCTATGCGTGTATATGTGTGTAAGAGAGATGGGGGAGGAAGACACAGAGAGAGTATGACTGAATGAGACTGAATTAATATGCATACCTATGTGTGTGCATGCTGGGGGCTAGGGCCTGAAATGGACATATGATGTCTTCCTCTGTTGATCTCTCCCTTATTTTTTGAGACAGGGTCTCTCACTGAACCTGGAGCTCTCTGTTTTGGCTAGACTAATCTGTCTACCTGTCCCTCACAGTGCTGGTATTACAGAGGCATGCAACTGGGGTCTGAACCTAAGTCCTTACCTCTACCCACTGAGGTATCTCCTCAGGCCCTAAGATGATCTGTTTTCACTCGTTTATTTCATGTAGTTTAACAGTCATTTTGTTAAAGGGAAATAAATGCATTGAACAACCATCTGATTTTCAGATGATTTTCTAATACTAAGTGCAACATTAGTTTTCTACAAGTTTCCTAAACTTGTTTTTAGGACTATGTTTTAGAGATATACATTCTAAATTCTGTATTTCTTGACCAGTTCTATGATTATTGGAATTGTTCTTCATGGGATAAACATGGGTATGAAATAGACATAAGAGAATATTTGATTTATTTTCTGGTTTTCATTTTTGGTTGAAATTGTTCCTGGACACTGAAATGTATTTTCCAGAGAAATATGTTTTCTCATATCCCCAGAAAATTGCAGTTTAATGCAAAAGGTCATTTAGAACTTCACTAGATTCTGTTCCTTCTAGCTATAGCATAATCAGAGACCTTGGGTTGATTTCCCCATGCTTGTGGTGGTGTGCTGGTATGTGTATTGAATGAGAAGTGCTTTGTGAATGCATGGCTGTATCCAAAACTTCTCACTGTTGAGTTCATGATCTCACACTCACATGACACAAGAAGCTGGTGGATACTAAGATGTGGAATATAAAGATCTTTTACTGCTTTGTCCAATAAATTTGGTTTGCTTTGATCACTGGTCTTTCTTTGGTGGCCTGGCTTTGCCCCCCTCATTCACCCCTGTCAGGAGGAGGGTGAGAGGTAGTTGTGACCTTGGCCTGGATATTCAGCACCACACAAGGGGGCATCAGGCATTCTTGGACTCTGGAATTATTGCCCATTTGATGTCATCTTTACGTCCATTGGAGAAATGTAATAACTTGTTTCCAGGCCTGAAAACAGTGCAGTGATTTGTGCTGTTTTAAACTCTGTGTACACTGTGTACTCTGTTTTTTCTACACTGGGAACAACTCAGTCTAATCAGTATCTAACATCATTTGGTTCAGCTCTATAGATCCTTCTCAGGTAGGGGTTTCCTTGTGGTAAGACCCTCAACAACAGAGCTGGCATAGAAGGCAGATCTATGACCCATCAGTGTAGGAGGTGTCTGTCACATTCTGTGCTTAGGAAGAGCTCTTCCCAGAAGTGTACCTTTGTGTGGATTGTGGCTGGATTGGCGGTGGAAGCGTTGCTTAATGCCTAGTGCTTAGAATAGGTCATGAATCCATGTCTGTTGTTCAGCATTTTGGTATGGGCCTGGCAAAACCTTCTTACCCTGCCATGCCTGGAAACTGTCTAGAGATGTAGACTTTCAGGCTCACCTGTGGATGTCAGAAATCAGAGTCTATTCTCTAACAACATCTGTAGGTGATTCATATGTGTGTTACGTTTGCACAGCACATCTCTGAATGCAGAGGACAAGGGGCCGTATATTAGAGAATACGCTAAGAAGAGGAAGAGCTGAGAGCCCTAAGGGTGCGTTTTATTTGTGGGTGTGTATAGTATGTGTGTTTGCATTTACTTTAAAATATACCAATTTTAGGGTACAATTCATAAAAATGTACTTTACCTACTTAAATCATTCTGTTTAAAGTGAACCATTCGAGGATTGCAAGTATATTCACAGACATTTGCAACTATTACCACCATCAACTGTAGAACATTCTCATTGCCTGTGTAGAAATGCCACATCTAGCCATTTTCTCACAATACTCACTGAATTTCCTGGAAGCCCTGATCGTCAGTCAGTTACTTCTACCTCTATACATTGCGATAGTATATTCTGGACATTTCTTTTTTTAAAAGATTTATTGTTTAATTATGTGTGTGGGTGTATATGCCTGTGTGGAGGCATGTTCACGTGCCCTTGGAGGTCAGAAGAGTGCATCGAATGCCCTGGAGCTGAGTTACAGAGGTTGTGAGTCATTGGACTTGAGTACTGAGAACCCAACTTGGGTCCTCTTTAAGAGCAATATGTGCTCTTAACTACTGAGCCATCTCCCCAGTCTCTATTCTGGATATTTCTTAGGCAAATATATTCATATCCTGTGTAGTTCTTGTATGTGCATTTTTCACTCAACATGCGTTTTCAAGGTTCATCCACTTTGTAGCATAGATCAGAGACACATTCCATGTCACTTTTTAAGTCTTTTTGGGCATTTAATCATTGTCCTCGCCAAGATAAATCTGAAATGTAATGCTCAACAAACATAGTTTCTCACAGATGTGAATACTTTTTAAGTACACATGCTCAGGATTTAAGAACTGTGTGGTAGTGAGTTAGTGAAGGCAACAGTAAATGCATTCAATTGAAATAAATTACTAATATTTTCCATTTTTGTTTTATGTGGTTTAGATCACTTAATTTTCATCTTTCCCCCCAAAACTAGTGGTAGAAAATCAGAATAAAGAAAAAACCTGATTTCCATGTTCTTATGAAAACTGTGCTTGCATTTCAAAATATCCAGCTGATATTTACAAAAATTAAAATGCGAAAATATTGTGTTCAGACAAATGACAACAATGGCTGGAGTTTTGCCAATAAACCACACAATTGTCTCTCCTCCAACCAGTCTGTTCCCTGCACCTCACAATATTTGGTTATTTTAAGTGCCCTAGAGGGAGGTAGCAGCCCTTTGTTCTCTGTGCTAATCTCTACGATTCTTATTAGTCAAATAAATATCAACTTTACCTCCTTCTGGATATTTAAGAACTTTTAAAGAACTCTGCCCTACACAATACCTTATGAAGTGGAGAAAATCATGGTTTGTTGATTGGGCTTTCCAGTGGTCATTTCACTGGTGTGAAGTGACCAGGAAAATTACACGATCATTTGGAAATTCTAACTTTTGTTGGAGCAACATGAAAAGTACACTCAGCACCCACATCTCCACTGATAAAGTTCGTCCTAATGCTAATAGACTGGCAGGGCCTTATTTGGCAGACTGCCTGGTAAATTGAATGAGGACAGTACTGGTGATCTTGTGTGGCACTTTCTAAAGGGTTTTGTGGCTTGTTTTATACCTCTGTCTCCTTTTTCCTTTTTGGTGGGTAGACTCAATTATTTGTTTCTTTTTGAGAAGGCTCTGGGCAAAATGCCATTTATCTAGCTTTTCAGCTTTATAGGACATGCTTTTTTAATGGAGTTCTTTGCAATGTAAGGGGCTTTCTTTAACCTGATTACAATTTTTCTAGATGATGTACAGTGTTGGTCATTCTCAGCAGATTCATAATTATTTTGTTTTTTTCTCAAAGTCCCAACAAAGTTTTTCTCTCTCTCTGTGTGTGTGTGTGTGTGTGTGTGTGTGTGTATTGTGTCTATGTATGTTGCTGAAAATGAATGAATTCTGAAAAGATAGATAAAAATCATTGCCTCTCTTAGATTTGCAAATTTGACTGGGCTAGACAAATCTCTCTGTTGGAGGAAATGGGAAACATTGGCTTGAGCCCTAATGTCAAGGAAAGTGTCTTGGCTGACTTTCATGGATTAGAAGGGAATGGCCCATTAAAGACCTGTCTCAGTTATCCAGTTATCGTAGATGGCAGTGGAATGGGGACAGGATATTTTTTTTTTAATGGGGCAAACTCTAGGGAAAAGGGTGAACAACTGGCATCTGGCAAGAACATCGTCTGTGTCAGAGCGTTATATAAATACCCTGTGCACACTCCTGTGTGAGCTGTGTCTTCCTGTAATTTTTGCTGTTAACACCACTGTTTTGTAAATAAGGACACCAAGGTTCAGACTTTATTCATCTGAGAAGGGCACTATAGAAGCTGCTGTCCCCAGTGGTGGTATTCTTTCCTATTAGCAAAGTTTGTCTTCATTCTGACTTGTCTATACTCTTTAAAGGGTGCAGTTGTTACAAAGGCAATGCAGCTGATAGAAATAGATATGGACACACTGTCCCCCATACTCAGAAGACACAACAGGGTTTCTACATGTGGGGACAAACTTTTCTCACCATTGGGAATACACAGAGGTGCAGAGCTGCCAGTGATCCCAGGGTAGCATGAGGAGCCTTGTGGGTCTGTTGGGAATGCTCTACTCTCACTGTGCTTAGCTTTTTCTGTACTTAGCTCTTTTCACTTCCTTTGGATACTTTGGCCATGTGCTGCCAATGGCTACAGCAAGTGAGCCATTACAGAATATTTACTGCAAGTGTGGATTAATCAAAGATAGTGTCCTGGTAAGGACCTCCTAGCAGGATCAGGTCATGGACCTGCGAGGCCTGTTTGCATGTACTGGAAGCTTTTCACAGTTCTTAAAACTATAGGATTGATCATCTGTATTTTTATGAATAAAATGAGTTTTTAAAAACGTATAATCTCACCTGTCAGTTTTCCCCTTATTTTTAATTTCCCCTAATAAATACACATTCTGTGAAAATTTTAACAATTAGAAAAAACAAATCTGCATTCTCCAGATCTTTCTACTCAGACTCCTGATCATCATTACAATATCCTTAATATTTTGCAGAAAACATATTTAGTAAACTGTCTTGTGCTCACCTGAATCATGCAGAGGTTGAAATGGCTGAGATTTCTAGGAAAAATATAGAAACTTGGGGATGGGGTTGGGAGACAGTGGGAGAATGTGTGTTTAGCATGCCAAAGCCCTGTGTTCAGTTCTCAGCACCAGAACAACAGCAATACAAGTAACAGCACTGGGAGAAAAAGAGAGGCAGAGTGAACATGAAACACACAGGCAGTCTTTGACCCGTTTTTCAAAAGGTGACAGCTGTGTTTTGCATTATTGCAAAGAAAACACAGAATATAGGCACAATTTCTACTTTAGCTAGTTGGTTGTAACATTACTTAAAATAATTAGAATCAACAAGGAGAAATATGGAAAATTCCTTATGCACTGAAAATAAAAGACGCAGTTCTTTTTGTGGAGCTGGTGTTTTTATTTTTGTGGAGAAGAGTAAGAGAGGCAGAGGAAAGGCTGCGTCTGTGAGTTGGATGATGCTGCTCATGGCAGAATGCAAAACTAGATTATAAATCTTTATGAATCATGAGGAGAATAATGTTATCTTTTATCAAAAAATATTTCTTCTTTATTGAAAAACAAGAAGTATGAACCCTGACCGTCCCATCACTGACGAGTTCCTTTTTGCCCGTCTACTGGTTTAGCCTATTGGTTTCAGTAGATCATTGCTTCTTAATGTTTTCAATTTTTAGTTCAAAGTTCTTGAGTAAACTCAGTTTATATATTTTAATTTTATTTTTGAGTATATAAAAGCCAGCAAAATACAAATGGTTAAACAGTGATGTCCATTCCATTTCTTCTTGCTGTCTACTATTACACAGTTTCCCAAAGTGTTCTGCAAGTGCTCACAAATTGTGTGTGTTCACTTCCCTGTTCCTGCCTTCCTTTTCTGTACACTCAGAGTTTAGTATTCTATATCTGAAAGTGTTCTCACTTCATGTTTAGACATGCTTTACTGGTGACCTCCAGGCTGCATGCATTCCGGGATAGCTATGAATGAAGCCCAACCCATTTGTAAATAAAAATATCATATTGTAATGTTGGAAGGGTGTCATCACCCTTGCTAGGTTATTCTATTTACATATGCAAAGAGTTTCCTCTTTGTTTCATGATGGTCTGTTGCATTATAATGCCATGACTTATTTAACCAATGTTTCTGATCTGCTATTTTTAATTATATGGCAGTATATTAAATTGTATACATAATAGATTTGTTTTGAAAAATGTGGACATATTATCTTGGCCTTTTATACCGTTTGTGTTTTTGCAATGTGACCTGGGTATATAGACTTTTGGTTTGTTGGTTTTATGTCTGATATGCCTTTGTTGAGAGGAAATTTGGTTCTATTTTTGTTGCTGTCCTAGCTTGGTTCATTTCAGATTAGGCATAAAGAATTTGTTGGTCAATCCTTAAGATTTTCAATTTTGGCTTTTGATTGGAGGGATAAAGGTGATTCCGGGCTGGCCTTGTGTATGGGATGGGCAATTACAGCTAGGCCTGTGTGTAGAAATGGCAGCAGAGTGTCTTGAATTCTGGCTTGTCAGCATCATAAGCAGGTATGTTCCTAGCTAGTCCAAGGAGTGTAGAGATGGCAAGCAGGGGTGGGGGACTAAGGGAGTGAGGGTGGGTGGGGGAAGGGATAAGGGCAGGTCAGGGTTCTGGTTAATTCACCAGCCTCCTCCCTCAAGATTGGCTCTCATAATATGGGAAGGTGCTAACTATGCAAGCTGCCAAGGGAGAAAAGCAGTTGATGGTGATGGTCCTGAAGTGCTAGATAGCTTCAGTTGTCAACTTGACACCTGGGAAGAGGGAATAGCAATTGAGGCCTTACAGCTATTGGATTGGCCTGTGAACATGTATATCTGTGAGGCCTTTTCTTGATAGTTGAGTGATGTGGGAGAACCCAGCCCACCAGGGCAACCACCCCTGGGAAGGTGGTTTTGGGTTGTATGAGAAAGTAGGATGAGCACAGGCCAGAGGAGCAAGCCATAAGCAGCATCCTCCGTGATCTTTGCTTCAGCTTCTGCCTCTGAGATCCTGTTTGAGCGTTTGTGCTGGCTTCTCTCAATGAAGGACAGTACTGTAAACTGAAATAGACCCTTTCCTCCCAAAGTTGGTTTTGGAAAGTGTTTTATCACCGAGATAGAACACTAACTAGAATACTTAAGGTTGTAATGCCTAGAAACCACAACAAAGACTGACCCAGCAAAATGGTGCAATCGTGGCACTTTTATCTTGGGAGTAAGCACCCAAGTCTATTTGGACTTAGACCTGCTCAACAGGAGACAATTCATGATGGGTACATTATATGTTGCCGATAACTGATGACTGGTGAGGTCAGAGACCCCAGATGAGTATCTACTACTGCTACTTTCCTAAACCAATATAATTTCTTACTATAGTCTAAATACTTATTCTTATATCCACAGATAAGTATAGCTCTCACTGCTCATCTTTTTGGATGGAGACTATTACAAAGTTCCACAAGTGATCAAAATTCAGAGAACAAGCAGTCATTTGTTGCCTAGCCCTAGTTGTTAGATCTGCGTTGCAGCTCCTCTACCTAAGGCTCAGGGAACATCATGAACAGGGGACAGAAAGATTTTAAGAGCCGGAAGACCAGAATGCCTACTTCTAGATAGCATATTTTGGACATGATAGGGAAGCTGCACATGGTGATAGGGAAATCACCATGATATAGTTGCCTAAACAAGACCTGCAAAATGACAAGCCTATGTGGGTAGGGCATTTTTCACAGGGTCCCATCTTTAATTGAAATGCTACAGGCAATCTGTGTATTCTGAGAGAAGGAGAATCAGTTTTCTCCAGGGACACGTTCGCTTATAAGCTATCAAGTCCTAAGTGGTTATCCCTAAAATCATGTGCATATCACTGAGTAGATTCAGTGTGTTATGTGTGTGTGAATGTATGCATATTTAATAATAATAAAGATGATAAGAAATTGGGAAGGTGTATAGGAGACATGGAGAGCTGCAGAGGGAGGTGGGAAGTATGGAAATGAAGTAGATATAGGATGGAAAAAATCATAAGGATAATATCAACATGAGTTTGTCCTTTGATCTCCACATATGTGCTTCACACACACATATACACAAACAAACACACACATGCATGCACCCATATACACATCCCATAAAAGATTAAAAAATAAAATTTAAACACCCTGCAATGTAGTGCCCTAAACACTACAAAAAAGAGTTTGATATTAAGTCATAATGCCACGCACACACACTGTGGATGCACACTGCCCTGTGTGGTAGCTGCCCCCAGTGCTGGCAGCTTAGAAATTGGCAACACTTCTTACTGCAGGTATCGGAGGCAGCATAAGTTGGCCATGGTTTGCTTCTATTGAATAGTAGCAGTCCATGAGGGTTCATAACTCTTATTCATAGTTCTGAAATCTTTAATGCACTGAAAAAATGAAGTTTCTAGATAATTCATGCAGCCATAGAACTCACATGTGTGGATGTCAATGTATTTTCAGTATTGACTGACCTGATTTTGGATGAATGCTAATGTATTTTATGTCTGACTCAGACTATTCTTGGGGTTTTAGCATAGTATGGCCAATACACTATATCATTGTTCTAAAATGTGAAAAGCTATTTGTTTGGTATTTCTCCCCCTCCACCCAATAATGTGGAACAAGCCTAGGGCCTCACACAGAGTAGATAAATCTTCTACCCCTGAGCTGTACCTGAGAGTCCTGAAAAAGTCTGTTGGAAATACTTTAAGGCTCAAAGGCTTCATAAAAAGGATTGTGGATTTGCATATTGAATTGAATTTTTGCCTGATTTTCTTCCTTTGAGACACTCAGAATTTTCATTAATACTTATTAATGACATAGGATCATTTTGAAGCATTTAAATACATAAAGGTAATAATATGGGTAACCTTCTGCCTGTGCAGTGCTTGCTGTGTGACAGACACTGTTCTTGGTTCTTTACATGAATTAACTATGTATTCTTCATCATTCTCTTATTCTTACTTTAAAAGGATTCTGTATTTAATAGAGTGGAAACTAGACCATGAACTCTGGCACAGAGAAATAAACCACAGTCACCCAGAATCTCCAGGCTAGTGAAGGCTGCCCATTTTACCTCTACTCCCTGAAATGGAGTTTTTCTCTATTATGTTAAATAAGTTTTCAAAATTTGATTGTTATATGACTATGTAAATAGTTAAAACTCCAGTGAAGCTATTTAACCATTCTTCTAATGACCATCTATGCCACTTTCTGATTTTTCATAATAAGAAATAGGGAATATTAAAAAGAGATTCCCTTGGACTGGCTTATTCTCTTACAAGTACTTCATGAGCATGAGTGTTAGATTTCTTTCCCCTGATTTTTGATTTTGTTAACCTAGTATCTTATGTTTTCTGAGAGAATAGGACAGATGGCTAGAAATTTAGTATGATTTTTTAAAAAATTTGGACAGGAAATGAAAGTTAAAAATTTTAAAAACTCAAAAAAAATCACTTGTTAAATTAAGTAGTTGAACTACTCTTTAAAAAAAAAATCAAAATTTTAAATTTCAAAAAAAGGTTAAACTTTAAACCCTATTTTTTATGTTTACTTAAATTGTCTTTGCTATTCTGGAGCTCAAACCTGCGGACCACCATTGAGCCACAAACCCTGTACCAAATCATTTTCTTTTCAGGCTAATCCATGACGGTAAATTGAGGAGCCATTGCACATTTTGAAGAGTTGGCAGAAAGAAGTAGAATTCAGCTTTAGGGGAAACTACTATGAGAGTCATACTTATGTGAGCAGTTTGTACCCAAAATAGATATTCAGAAATATTTCTGTGATACCTGCTCCATACCATACATGTATTTTGTATTGGTGAATCCAGCAGATAACAAATTTTCACTGTTTCTTAGGTATCAGGCACTATTTCAGTCTTATGTCTATGTTTCTCTTTAATGTTCACTGCAACCTGAAGGAGATGCTGGTATTTGTGGTCTGCAAAGAGGTGATAGGTAAAGGGCTCATGGACATGCAGTAATCAGATGGCAGAACCAGGCAAATACCAGCAAAGCACTGCTAGCTTGAGTTATAAGTATTCAGGAGTTTGGTGCAGCAACCTGGGCATAAGAAAGCAGTGACTTTAACAGTCCAGCTGTGGGGCTGGAGAGAAATGGAGTGACATGAAAGGCTTTTCAAGAGGAATTTCTCATACTTGGTTATTGACTGGAGAAGGAGGAAACTGTCAAGGGTAAAGCTAGGCTTTTTGGCTTGAGCAACTTACTGGATTGGAGCACCCTTCTGTGGGCTGGTTAAGTTCTGGAAAACAAGCATGTTTTTACTGGGTCTGACTGTGCAGGGCTGCATTATCTAAAAAAAAAATTGTGAGTTAATAGCCTGGAACTCATCAGATTTTCTCTGCTAGTTTTCTTATCACAAAATGATTCTCTTTAAATACAAAAGTTCTACAACTTTTAAAGATGTTGAAAAGTTTCACTTGACTGCTGTGGCTTTACTTCATGAAACATGTTAACATTTAATTGTTTATAATTCCTTTTAAAAGTGTAATGAATATATATTTTTAGTGCCTATGAATAGCTTTAAAATAGCATACTTGATCACTATATGTAATTAATAATCTTTGAGTAGGTTAACTATGGCCATTTTTAACTAAAGATAATTTTAAAGTAAATACTTTTATACACAAAATGTTGTAATTCAAGAATAGAATAACTGGATTATAGTTCATATTATAAAATTAGTCTGATAGGTTATGGTCATTTATTTCTGTGAAATATGGGCAAGACTTGCTTCCTAGCCAGTAGTTGGAGTGTCCTGGTGACCTTGTAATAAATACTTTAATTCACTTCCCACTTTTTGTAGCATATCCCATGATCACAGTTACATAATGTTTGGTGTGCCTGTATTGCATTATAGTCAGTACCTGATTCACACAGAATATTTCCCATTAGTTTTAGAACTATACTCACAGAGGGAAAAGGAGACTGTGGTCTTTGCTCCTTAACTGTGCCTAAAGGTATTCACGCCAGAATGATATTATGTTATTTAAGATTGTCTTCCTAGGACTGGACATTGTGTGGGGATACTGGAACTCACAGATGCCTGTTTCCGTATGAATTTGCATCTTTGTAACAGATTATGGAGAATTAAACTCATAATTTGATGTGCTTTAAGTTATCTGGTGATTTGTGGCAAAAGTGGATGACTTTTAGACAGGACTGAGCCAGGAACCGCCCTAGTATTTGGCTTTATTTTCTACTTTACTCAAAAAAATCTACTTTACCCACCAAGTCTTAATTTTTATGAGTTCCACTTTGTTTTTCCATAGCCAGTACCCCCATTTCATGGGATGCTCGTGAAATTACTGATTTCTTCCTGTAGAACCATAGAGACTGGCACCTTGTGATGTAACTTTTGGGCAAAGGACCCCCCAGGCCATTTCTTCTATATACATCATTTTGGCTTCAGTTCCTGACCTTTTAAGAAATATGCTTTATGAATTGTTATGAAAGCACATTGTTTAGATATTCTTTTTTAACTTGATTACTTGCCAGAATGACACAGTAACACAGAGTTTGTCCATCCATCTGTTTCTACCCAGAATCTACTAAGCAGTCATCAAGTAGGCGAATATTCATATGCAAATAAGCCATCTGAAGTGTCTAAATGGGTTAGTAGTTTCTAGTTTTAGGCAAAATCTGTTAGGGACTGATAGTAATATCAGCAACTTTCCTAAAAAGGGAGGTCCCTAAGAAGTAGCAAGTTTGAAAATATTCCCATGGTAAAAGGGGTACTGAGTGAGTTTGGGCACTCAGGCCACTTGTGAATAATAAGTCTATTTCCACACTCCACTTCTCATGTTCCATTTGAGACTTCCGTCTTAACTCTTCAATCTCTACAAAGTAAGAAGAGTGACACCAAGTGGAAAATGTGAATGAGTACTGTGTGGGTTACACAGTGCCTGTGGTTTGGGATGTAACCAGGCCCTGTCTTATGCCTTCATGGAGAGCGGGCAGGTGTACTCAGTATCCTGGATTTTGAAACAGGAGGTGAGGTTTTTTAAGTGAAAGTTGACAGATCAAGCCTGGCTTGCGGGTTCTTTGGTTGGCAGTATATGTGCTTGTGGCATGAAACAGAGACTTAGGAGCAATGGAGCTCATCACTGCAGTTTTTGAAAGTAATAACTATACTTGCAGTGATGTGGTGGTCATCTTTCTCAGTTCTTCCCTTTCTCTCACATTTTCATTCCAGCTTACTACTATTTGCAATCCTGCAGCAATGTACTGGGTCTTTGTTCACTCCTTATTTCATCTGAGTGGGTCCCTGAACAGTAAGAGATGAGGGATAAAAGGTTGGTCTCTGTTGCTTCTTTTTTCAGGTCTCCAAGCAATGACTGAGTCACCCCAGATCGATAAGCTGTGCTCTGTTAGTGAAACCTTGGATATGAATGAGATTCTCTACATGGTAGTGTGTGAAGTGGGACAAGAGAGCCACTGGTTATTAGAAATAAATCAGAGAAAGAGATATCAGAAGGATAATACAAAATTGAGAGAATGATATTTTAGAAGCAAAGACATGACAGTAATTCAAGAAGAATGTAATCAGCAAATGAGGGCCCAAGGAGTTTTTTTTTAACCTTTCATTTGGAAGTAATTTCAAAATTGTAGAAAAAAATCTAGAAAGAACACTTCCTTTATTTTTCTTTTAATTTTCTATGGATTCTCTCTCTCTCTTCTCTCTTTCTCTCTCTCTCTCTCTCTTGCACACACATGCACACACACTAATTTTTTGTTCTGAACTGTTACGAGGATATGTTAATGTACTATGTCTCTTTGCCTCTAAATACCTAAGACTCACCTAAGCATTGAGATATTATCTTAAATAACTGTGGATGTTTTATCAACCCTGATAAGTTACATTGATAAAACTATAAAAAAAGAAACCTAACATTCATTGTATAATTGACCAGTTAACTCAGTGTTATCTGTATTACATTGTCTGTGGCGAGGTATTTCATTAATTAGTTTTTTTTTCAACAAATAATTTTCAGATTTGCTTTATCTTTTTTGATTCTGACAATATTTAAGCCTGAGTTCTTCCTCTTTAGAAGTATATTATTTAATTTTGGGGTTTTTGGACAATTTCTCATGATTAGATTTGGGTTATACATCTCTGAAATGCTGTGTTTGTGTTCTATTCAGGGTCTCATCTCTGCAGATCAGTTTCTGTACTATTCCTCTCTTGCAGTAATCTATGGGAGATACTTTAAAATGATGTGCATATTCTGCTTGCATCCAAACAGTAACAGTATTTAGCATCTACTGATGATTCCCGTTGGACCCTTCGTGTTTGTGTCAGTCTCTGGTGCTCCCCAGAAGCAAGTGCCTCCCTCCACTCCCATTTCTTAATTTATTGCGTCTATGGACTCATGATGTCCCATTTCCCACTGGTTTGTATTTCAATCATCTGCTCATCTGTGTCTATGTGGCATATCCTTATCATTTTCTCTTTTAAAATTAAATTAATTAATTGTTTTACAATATGTACTTTTAATTGAATTTTTATTTTTAATTGAGCTTTTGTACATTTCATACAACTCTTCTTAATACAATCTAGAGCCCCTCCCCCATCGTACATCCACCATACATGTTAAGTCCTAGCCTGTCAAACATTTGTACCCAGTTCCTTTGATGCAAGTTCCTTCACTGGAGTCTGGTTAGCCTATCTAGAGATCATAAGTAAAGTCTGATCTCTTTCACCCAGTAGAAATCAGTCTCTAACAGTTCCCAGGCTAGGGCCGGCCTGCTGCCCATTTCTCTTGCTCCCCTGTCTCCGCCTTGCTCTCTGGGCCCTTGTCTGATTGAGCTAGCATAGGTCTTGTGCTTGATGCCACCTTCACCTCAAGTTCATAAGTACAAGCTTCCAGTGGCCTGAAAGCCTCTACTTCTCCATGTTCGTGGATCAACCTTTCTTTTGGAATCTTTCTGCCCCCTCTTTGGCAGTGTTCTCTGAGCTGTGGGTGGGTGAGTAATAACTCCTTAATATAGGAGTTCTATCCAGTGACACACTTATTGTCTCTTATTGTCTAAAACTTAGCCACTTGTGTATCAGACTGTGTTGTATAAGGAAACTTCATTTAATGAGATGAGCGTTGAGTTATGCACTAGTATTTTCTATCACCCTGTTCCACTATGTTCCATGAGCCTTAGGTGTAGAGGTTCCATTGTAGATATGTCACCTAGGCCTGGACACCTCTCAGACATGTATTCTCTGTGTGACCAGTTGTGGAAGTCTGCAGTAGTCTTTTCTCTTTTTTAAGTTAATTAATTGACTAATCAATTATTTTTAGAATGAATGTATTTTATTGAATTTTTGTGCATTTTCATACATCTTAATCATATTTAGACCCCTCTACCCTATATACTACCCCTGTAGCCCCACGATGGGATTTCATACATTTTATCATATATGTTGAGGCCTATCGAGTCAAGTTTGTGTCCCTAGATGTCCCTTGGTGTGACTTCATTTACTAGAGCCTGGTCAGCCTGTCTGGCATCACTCCCTTTAAGAAGGCCAATTCTTCACCCAGCAGTGATCAGCTGCCCATAGTTCCTCAGCTAAGGTTGAGGCATCCTGACTCAGTTCTGTACTAGTATATATATATGTATATACTAGTTCAAAAGCCTACTGAAAAATACACATATAAGATATGTATATCAGTGCATTTGAATAGCTGAAGTCTTGATAAGAAGAAACAAGGTGCCAGGCAGGAGAAACCTCCTTATGAGTTGTTGGTCTTGGTAGTCCAAGAGACTACCCAGATAACACAGGCTGTTTCCACAATCTTTGATTTCCTTCCAGAACTTGAAGGTAAGACCCTATTATGGAAGAGAGGACATCCTTTAGGACACAGGACTGGGAGCAGTCAAGCTGGAACTGACCTGGAAATCTCCCTGAAGACCAGTTCTGTTAGTATGAGAGGATATTATGTGAGCTGCTAAGGGAGAAAAAGTACAACTGTAAAGTCCAGCTGTAAAGCATAATAACCACAACAACATCCAGCACAGCAAACTATTTTTTTTTTTTTTGAGATTTTTGTTGTTGCTTTCTGCTCTAACAAGATGTCCCAGATTCGTCTTGCATATCTTCTACCAAGCCCTGGGATTAGTTATTTCTTTGAACTTCCCAGATTTCTTTTCATAGAGAGAGAGAGTGCAGATTGGAAATTTGTGTTTTCAGGGAGCCTGTCTATTCTAGGAAGTGTTAGAGTATGCTTGGAAAACATATTATTTTCTATTTGATTATGGATCAAATAGAAACCATGGGGTAACAAGGAAGGGCAATTTTCCTCTGCCATTGTTGAATGCACACACAATGTATTCACAGTATGTCAGATGGAAAAATAGTTCTTGTATCTCATTTGTAAGTCTTGGCTAGAGCTGCCTAACAGATTGTGTGCCTTTTCCTCTGCCTGTCCTCTTTAGAGTGGGCTGGCCTGCACTTTAATGAACCTGCGCATTCTGGTCTTCTAATTACATTTCTAGTTGTCTGCCTGTCTTACCCAGCTCTATGGGCTCTTCTGTAACATTGGGTGCTGTTGGGTTCTCATGGAAGGAGCAGCCTTAAGAAGCCACTTGGTCTATGACTGGTGTCAGTGGGTTCTAGTCTAGGAGCCTACATCATACTGCTTTGTGGGTGAGCAGAATCAAGTCTCAGAGCTCTGACAACCCCTGCTCCTTGTTAATCTATCTCTTGCATGACCTCCTTATCCGAAGCTGCAATTCACCTGGTACTTTCTGAGATTTTCTTTATAATGTTTCCTTTAATATGTTCATACATTTTCTATGAGATGCTCTCAAAGGTAGTTTTGTGTGAGAATCCGGGCAAGTTTAATTCTGTTTTATCGATAAGGAATTAAGCAAAGAGTAACTTTGCACTAGTGAAGTGATTGGTCCCAGGTTGGACAAGCATTTTACCCTAGTCCCCTGTCTCTCAGCTTGATACTCATGAACTGTGTTCTGGACATTTGAAGACCGAAGAAGGGAACATTCTAGCCATGGCTTAGGTCCAAAATGGTGTGTGTGGGGGGGTACAGAATAGTCTTAATCAGCTCCCTATTTCTGGTTGCATAGACCAGTGGTGAAGTTTTTCAAAGTTAAAGGGAGGTTAAGGTTACTTTCTTCTCAAGGTGAGGTTGTCCCAGGAAGTCTGTCCTAAAGCTGAGGATCAACCCCAAGCAACAAAACTGGAAAAGGCATCAGATGGTCATGGTCTGTGGTAAGTGAAGCAGTATAGAGAAGCTCCTTCTGCTGCCTGTCCGTTGCTGTGGCCTGCTTCATTTGATCAACTTTGCCTGCCTGAGCTGATAGGCTGTCTTGTGGGGATGGGGTGATAGCCTCTTGAATCCAGTCACAGTTTCCACAGGGAGGCTCTGGCCATGGAACACAGCAGATGGAGCCTGCTGGAGCCTGCAGAAGCACTGTTTGTGTTCTCGGCAGGCACAGGTCCGAGGTGGGTGCTGATCTCTATCTGACACCTGTTCGTTTTTTGCCTCCATATGTCAAGGGGCACTCAGTCCATGTTAGTATTTTCAGTTTGGCAATGGCTTAAGTGATGGGGTGGGTGACTTTATGGGACAGTTAAAATGGCCCAAGATTAGAAAGCCACTCAATTGCCTTTTGCAAAGGCCCTCATTGGGCCTGTGGCCTGTTTTCTAATAAGCCCTAGCCAGGGTTTCTCCTCTTGTATATTCCTGTTTCATGTTTGCTCGTGTTTCACTAAAGGCTTTATGCCTGTGGACTTTGCACAAGGCAGTGATGATTGATTTGTCTCCTCCCCTCCCCTCTGTGTGCCTCCCCTCCCCTCCCCTCCCCATTCCTCCCCTCCCCTCCCCTCCCTTCTGTTCCCTTCTCTTTCTCCCTCTTTCCCCCTTTATTTCTGACATAAACAGACTGAGGGTATAGCTCTATAGTAGTGTGTTGCCTAGTCCTCAGCACTTGGAGAAAACTGAAATAATGGCAACTTAGTGTAGTTAAGGCAAAGCACATCATCTTGCCTTAGCCCGTAACCAAACACTGGTTCAAGAGTTCTTAAAAAGTCCACGGATACTCTGTAATTTAGTACAAAACCTTATTATTCCATAACACGAGTGCATTTTTATGAGGAAAGACTTTAGGTTTCTGCAGATTTGTACAGCATGCCCTCAGTAGTCTCCCACCCCTTCCTCTGGAGACTTTGTCTTAACCTCCTGCAGCCTTCATAGATTGCTGAGCCTTAATCTGTAGAAGAGGCAAAGGAGAAGTGGCTTTGAAAATATCCTTGCATTACTGCAAAATTTTGGGATCTCCTTATCCTTTCTACCTGCAGAACCCAGAGTGACAGGCTCTGGCTTTCACCTTGTGTCAGGCCCTAGCTTATGTGCTGTGTGTATTGGCCTCTGTAAATTCCCCAGACTAACCAGCAGTTTAGGTATTAAAGATTACATAACATGTTTCAGCTATTAATTAGAAAAATAGGGAATATACATAAAATCTGCCAGATTCCAAAGCCAGCATTTCTACCATGCTCTTAAGGAACAAAACACACTGTTTTCTCTTGTTCTTTTCTTTTGCATGATGCGTGTTTGTATACGTGTGTGAATGCCGTGACACGGAGCCCAGAGGACACCCGTAGGTGTTGGTTATCACCTTCTACCATGTTGGAGATAGAGTTTTTGTTGTTCATGCTGCTTATGCCAAGCTAGGCGGCCCGCAAGCTTCCTAGAGTTCCTGTCTCTGTTACTCATCTGAGACGGGGATTAAAGACCCCTTATCAGGGGTTACATGGGTTCTGGGAATTTGAACTCAGGTGGTCATGCTCAGATCGTCCTGCAAATGCTTTTGCTTACTGAGCCTCTCCCCAGCCCTCAATTTTTTTTAATGGGTCTCTGAGAGGAAGAAAGCTTTGGAGAACAATGGCAGAGCTCTTATGAAGGTGCCTGGTTCCTGACTACATGGCTTTTTTCTTTATTCCTGACCAGGTCACCACTCTTCTCTACAGAGGGCCTGAAACTGTGGATTTCTTATTTATAGTGACTCAGCTGTAGAAAGAGGAGCACCAGAAGAAAAGTGTCAGCAAGCATACCCCATCTGCTTTAAAAATGAGAAATAATAATTAAAGTCATCATAATTACAAGGTGTTTTAAATACAGTCATAGTAACATAAAACATTTTATTTTTAATTCAGAGAATATAATTTACCTCTCATAGTATGAATATCATCAATTAAAAATAAATTGCAGTGTGCCGTGCTATGATGGCATTTTGAGAAGATCTTTAGTATCACACAATGTCCTTTCAGCCCTCTATAGTAAGTATATAAACAAATGTAAAATCCAGTTTAACCTTCTGAGAATGAGGTTCCATATAGCATTAGCAAAAGACACCTGTCATCCAGGGTGGCCCTGTGGCTCTTGTACATGAGCTGTGGAGATTGTTTACTTTCACTGCCCTGGGACTTGTAATATTACCAAGGTCTGGGAAAATTTGGTTCTAGCCTTCCTCTTTGAATTTTAGCCTTTCCACATCTCAGTTTCTTTCTTTTCTCCTGCTGTTGCACAAGCTGGTTATGAAGGTGAATGTGTAAGAAACTTATAGGAATATATAAGAAACTCAAGTAGTGTCTCTTCAGGATAGTACTTTTGCACAAATTACTGAATATTTGAATATAAGTATTTGATCATGGCAACTCAGTTTCCTAGTCTGACCCTGACTAGCTCCCTTCCCTTCCCCAAATGCCCCAGTCTCCTTAGAACCTTTTGATTTGTTAGGAGTGTAAACACTGATGTGTTTCTCAAATGTGAATGTGATTCCAGTTCTACAGCCAGCTAGGTCACTTTATTATGGGCTAGGCACATACTTACCTGTTTGTGTAATTGTGCGTAACTGTGGATCCCACCTAATATGTGATGCAGCTTGCTCTGGTGACTTCATCCATTTTGACTGATGTGGAAATCTTAAGATGAGAGACGCTAAAGACAGAACGTGAATTTGGAGCTTGCTGGCTTAGAAGCTTTTTATCTCTCTTTAATGTGGGTAGCTCTTTTATCTCCTTTTTCTTCTTTGTTTTTAATGACTATCTTTAACTTGAAATAAAAGGTTCTAGATAGATTTTCCCAGGCCAAATAGCATATTGCTTACTAACCATTAGTGTGTGCAGTCCTGCCAGCTGCCCTTTTAGGGATCTCCAGGGGGAAACAAGGGTGAGTGTCAGGAGCCATTTGCCTGCCATTAACTATGCCCTAGTTTTGGATTAGGCAGAAATCAATCTCATGCACAGAAGTGCTATTAGAAGCAGGAGTTTTCATTATGCAAATGATTTACACCTAAGGAGAAGTTTATTTTACACCCAAGACTGAGGTCACCTGAAGATCTTTGAAGGAAGCCAATCACATCTTAAGTTATTTTGCCTGTGTTAGTATTGTTTTTAAACATCTGACCCATTGTTTTGCTCACTTCACAGTATAAATAGGGGAGACTTAATAAAGGCAAGCCGCTTCAGTGTGACTGACAGCCCTCCTGAGTCTGTCCTATTTTTTCTCTCTGTCTCTATCTCTACATTTTCTCATCCTCACTCCCTGTTTTGGGTGAGGTTCGATTTCTGCTGGCGGGCTTCGGCAGGTGAGTGTAGGTTGCCAACCAGGAATCAATCTTAGATCCAGTTTCATCAAAAAAATTTTAGTATTTTTAGAGGTAATAGTCACCCTAACATAGCATATGGTGATATGTAATACTGTTTATAAAAATTCATGTTTTAATTAACTTCTAGAAAATTAAATTGCCATTTTTTCCCCTGTTCATTAAGCTGTATGGATCTGTATCAGAGGTCAGGGTATACCCTTTGCGGAGGACTCAGAAATGAACTGGAGCATTGACCGTTAGAATATTACCATTGCATGTTGCCTGAGGGTGGGAGCCAAAAAGCCTGGGTTGGCCTGCCGTATATGATCTGGGCCTATTCAGAAAGCTCTTCTGACACTTAGATTGTGAGCTATTAAATAATGGGGTTGTATGATCTTGAAATCACGTCACACTGACTTTTAATTTCAGTAGTGTTATATCTTCATCATAGAAATGAAGCATAGTGTTTGAGTCTCCTGAAATTTTGACATTAGAGCCATTTTAATGTGGGTAGTTCTAGGGTAGTTTGGGGAAAATGAGATTTAAAGAAGCAAGATACTGGTTTTTGGCAGTCTAGCACTGCATCCTTGGCAACTCTGGTGAATCCTCTCGTTTTATATTCAGAGAGCATTTTGCTTGTGGTAAGCCTGTTTCTTTGTGATTATCCAAGTCCCCTTGTTTAATAAATTCTGCATCCCCCTGTGTCTAAGTTGTCTTAGTCTAGATGGAACCTCATTTATGGAAAATTTAACTTTCAAGTACCTCCTTGAATATTTCTTTCTGCCTATGTACTGCCTTCTCTATTTAAAGTATGATTTCCAGACTACCTACTATGGAATCACGTAGAGATCAGAAAAAGCACATTTCTGGTTCATGTCTGATTCTTACTGCAGTCAAGTCTCTTAGGAGCGGCATAAAAATCCTCATTATTTTTTTGAAAGGTTTCCAAATGACTTTCAATTCATTGTTTATTTCACTTTTTTAAGGACTGCTGAGCTTCAAACTTGAAATCCACCTGCCTCAATCTTCCAAGTGTTAGGATTACAGGCTCAGAACCATTGTCTTTGGGATTTGGGGGTAACCCTTTATTCATGTTCCCAAGATCTAACATACAGTTGAGATTTATTGAATAGTCTTGGGCAAATGAATCAATGAATATGTGAGTGAATTTGTGGTAGAAACAGGAAAGCCATAAAACACCTTTACCAGCCTATTTATATTGAAGGCTTTGAATATTTAATTAATGGATGAACAGTGCTGATAACAGAGTGCTGGAATTGATGCTTTTTTCACTCATTTCTGACCTTTCCTTTTATATCACTCTTAAAAAGCAACACATCTGTGCTAGACTTTTAGCAGAAGCAGGGCCTTGTACACTCTAGGCAACTCTGCCACCAAGCTCGCTCATCCCATCTCGTGTTTAGATTACTGATTTGTGCTGTGCATTCTGGATTTTGCATATACTGTTGATGAATGTGCCAACTTTGTCTTTATGTATAGCCATCTTTTGTGAGAAGCTCACAGTACAGCCTGTCCCAGACAGGAAAGCCATCATGTGGCCTTGTAGGGAGAGGCAGAATGTGGTAAGTAGGTAGAGAAGGAAAGGTACTTCTCTGGTTCCCTTTCCTTCTTATTTTAAGACCTTTGTGATGATCATATAACTCATAGGCAAGGCCCAAAATTCCCTGATTATTGCTGAAACCATTTTATAGAACTGAAACAGTTCTCAGTTTGTGGAATAATGATGCCCCTTGGAGCTTCTGAATTCTACTTGCCAGGTCTGAATGAGAGGTCCCATTTCTGTATAGTGGTCCTGGCCCAGTGATTTTGTTTTTTATTTTTTTTATTTTTTATTTTTTGGAGACAGGGCCTCACTATGTCGTTCTGCCTGGCCTCAAACTCTCTATGTGAGCCTAAGCTAGTCTCACACAGAGATTCACCTGCCCCTGCCTTCTGAGTGCTAAGATTAAAGGTGTGCACCACCATACCCTGGCTACTGATGATTTCTTTAGTTTTGGCCCCTTTCCCTATAATGGCTAAAGGTTTAGGACACTCTTTTTGTTTAGTAACTTGGCTATGGAGCATGTGGATCCAATCAAAATTATGAGGACAGATAAGCAACAATTATTTAATATGTTACTGTTTATAGCATTAAAAGTGTCCAGAAAGTCAGTCATGGTGATGTATACCTTTAGCCCAAGCTCTCAGGAGGCAGAGGCAGGCAGATATCTGTGAGTTCCAGGGCAGCTGAGGCTAGAGGGAGACTCTATTTCAAAAGACCTCCCTGCCCAAAGTGCCTAGACCCTATGCCTATTTGATACTTAGTTTTAGTTGGAACTCTGGCATGGAAATGGTGATTCTGTGGTAGGAGAGATGAGGGGATGAGTGGAACTGTGAATGGCCTTCACTTTTAGAAACTGTTCAGATAATAAAACAAGTCTTAAAATGTGAAACCATACACACTAAAAACTTGCAATGTACATGTAGTAGTAGATTCTTACTTGTTTTCATATTACTTCTAAGTAAATCAGTTGTTGGTAGTACATTTTGTTTTTCAAAAATGAAAGAAAAAAGTGACATTTGGTAATTTATTTTGGAGAGGAAGATGGATACTATCCAGCTCTGTCCTCCCTGAGATCTACACTTCTCCCCTTTAGACCCATAGTTAGGGTGTTTCTAACTTGAGTTATTCTTTTAATCTTTAGGTATCTGTTTTCTTGTCTCTAAGGGAATTTTATACCATAAATTGATCTTGAAGGATTCTTCCAGTTCTAATTGAATATGAATAGCAGTCTATGTTTGCAAGGTATACTTTATTCATCTTGTTTTAGATTTCTTTATGCTAATTTATTGTCTTGAACTTTTATTTTCTTGTCTTTATTATTTCCCCCTTTCATATGTTTGTGAAAAGTGTATTTTACATTTTGAATTGCTTTAGAAAAGTTCTGCACATAAGAGGTAGAACTAGGATCTTACAGAAGTTATTTGTATCTGAAGGTTGGGCTAAATATAGTTTCATAAGTTCTATGGCAACTGTCAGTTGTGTGTTTTTTGTGCTGAACTGTTCTATGAACTTGACTCTCAGATGTCAGTGCAGAAGCAATGAATACAGTGTCATCATGGTTTGGATATGAAATATCTCCTAAAGAGATTCACTTGTTGAAGGTCTGGCTCACAGTTGATGGTATGACTGAGAGGGTACTGGCTCCTGAGGGTGCTAACTTCATTAATAGTTTGATAATCCATTGGAAGAGCTTATAACTGAATGGACTGTTAGAAATTGGGTCGTAGCTAGTGGAAGTAGGTCACTGGGCCATGTCTTTTAAGGCTATATCTGGTTCCCATACCCCACCCAACTTCTTAGCTTTCCTCCTACATGTTCTTCCATTATGAGCTCCGTTATGAGCTTTTGTCTTACTGTAGACTTGAACTCAAAGCACCAGCAGATCATGAACTAGAACCATGAGCCAAAATAGACTCTATTTTCTTTTTCTAAAATTTAGACCTTTTATTTTTGAGACTTTCATACATGAGTGTTGTCATGTATTCTTTCCATTCCTCTCAGTTCCTGTCCAGCTGACCCTGTGTCTCCCATTCTCTCTCAGTTTTTTGTCCTCTTGTTTATTATTGTTACACACACATATTTTCCCTCCCTCACCATCCTGTAGTTTTTTCTCCAGAGGTAGGGGCCTATGATATGTCCCCCATACACCTTGACATGTCAACTGGTTTTGTCACCATGCAGATCTTGTTAGACTACTATACTGTGGACACTTCATTGGTACAGCTTCCCTAGCATGTGTATGATGCATTAATTAGCAGCAAGTCTCTTGTCCCTCTGGTTTTTGCATGCTTTCCACTTCCTGTTCTTCTGTGTTCTGTGAGCCTTAGGTGTAGAGGTTGGATTATAGATGTGCCACTTAGGGTTAGACACCTCACAGACACTTATTTTCTGCATTTGACCAGTTACAGTAGTCTGGTTCTGTTGCAAAAAGAAACTTCTTTAATGAATGGTAAGATGTACATTTGTCTGTAAATGCAAGGATTTTTAAAAAATTTTTATTGTATGTGTGTGAGTATATTGCCTGCATGTATATACAAGCCTCCACGTCATGCAAAGCATGAGGAGGTCAGAAGAAGGTGTCGAATTCCCCTGGAAATGGAGTTATAGACAGTTGTTAGCCGCTGTGTGGGTGCTGGGAATCAAACTCAGGTCCTCTGCAAGAGCAGCCAGTGCTCCTAACCACGGTGTCATCTCTCCAGTCCCAGGAAATGTATTTAGAATATGGTAAGAAATTTCATTGGTCTAGGAAAGTGACAAAATTAGGTTCTTTTCTGTGGTCTATGTCTTCTCCAGACATGTGTGCTTTGGTGTATTTATAGTACCACACATGAATTTCTTCCCATTGAGTGGAACTTAAGTCCAGTTAGACAGCTATTGATTATTTCCAAGATAAAAGTGCTATTACTGCACTAATAGAGCTAATTTGCTGGGTTAGGCATTGTTGTGATTTTTATACTGGTAAGAACCACTTTCTACCTTGTCAGTATCTCTTCTGATACTATGAGAGTTAGTCTTTGGGGAGGAAGCTTCCAGGTCAGTTCCAGATCAGTTGCTCCAAGTTCTGTGTCTGAAATGCTAAAATGTATTATTTCTTTAGGAAGAGGGTCTTACCTTCATGTTCTGGTAGGAAATCAAGGGCCATGGAAATAGCTTGTATTATTTTGAGAGTCTCTTAGACTATCTTAACCGAGGGAGTTTTCTCTCGTCTGTTACTGATTTTTGTTTTATAGGCTTTAGCTTGCATTCGCAATGGGAGAGAACTCACGTGTGGCACTGTATACATAGCCAAATATATATGGCTAGAGAGTTCATAGATTATAGAGACAATCCTATTTCTGTCATATCTCTAGACAAATGTAATTTCTTACTGTATGCTAAATATGGATCCTTGTATTTACAGACAAGTATATCAATTCCACTCATGAAAAAAACTTCTTTTGGCAACAGATGGAGACTATTACTGGTCACACACAGAAAATAAGTGTCTGAGAGATGCCTAGCTGTAAGTGATGCATATACAGTGGAACCTCTACACCTAAGGCTCATGAAACATCATGGAACAAAGGATATAGAGAATACTGTTGCATTTCACGACTCTTAACAGAGAGATTTTTCACACGCAACAAAGTACTATGCATATAGAAGGCCACAACTGGCCAAAGTGTAGAGAATATGAGTTTGCAGAATGTGGGTCTCTGGGCAGGACTCCCATGTCAGGGACCATTGCAGAAGTCGGAGTGGAAAGATTGTAAGAGGCAGGGTTGGTGCATGATCACCAAGAAACAGTGTCTTTCAGGTCTCTGGGAACTTGCTCATATTATCTGACACCAATGGTGTCAGCATGTACAAGATCCATGTAATCTCAGCCATACAAAATCCCAGTATAGAACTGTGGAGATGGGCAGCAGGCCCCAACCTTAGCTGGAGAAATATTGGCAGCTGATTACTGCTCGGTAAGGAGGGTTGATCTTTAAGAAAGACTATAGATAGGTTGACTAAACTCCAGTGAATGAACTTTCACTGAGGGACATCAGGGTACACAAACTTGGCTCTGTAGGTCTTAATGTTTATGACAGAATGCATGAAATCCAGTGGGGGGATATGGAGGAGTGTGGAAAGGGGACAGGGTGTAAAGATGATTAAGATGTTTTGTATGAAATGCACAAAAAAATCAATAAAATATTCAGAAAAATTAAATTATAATTTTGTTAGTTTTTTAAGAGTTAGTATAGTATGAAAAGTTTATGCATATGAATATCAGAGGCCTCATGCATCATTTTTTTTCTGTTTGAGTTTATATTCAGAGTTAGGAGACTGTGGAATAGATTATAAACCCTCCAACCAAAAATGGTTTGATTAGGATATTCCAGTTCCTGATTGTCAGGCAACAGGGTCTCTCTCTTTTCTTTGGGAAGGATGATGATATAAAGTAATTATATTTGTCCAGTTCAGCAAACCTGTCTTTTACCTGGGTGCTGTGAGATAGGAGTGGATTTTAAGAAAGTAGTATATTGCTTTAGTAGTATATTGCTGAAAAAAGACAGCAGCTTCATGTTCTGATGACCTCTCATGCTCAAGTTCTCATGTTTTGGCATAGGATGTATTCTGTGAGCCATTCTAATTGTCCTTCTGTCTCTCTTGGTATTCTGTCCTGGATTCTACTGTAATATAATATACCAATTAAGGCTTCTGGCTGTATTATAGATGGAAAATATATATGTAAGTGTAGGTCACTGGTTTCTGTCCTGGAGAGTGTACAGCCTGGCCATTTTGGTTGTTTATATCACCCAGGCTGACAATGCCACGTTAGCACGTTGAAGGTTCTAGGCTTAACTCCTTTGAACACCACCCTTACTTATAGTCTTTTGGGATCATAAACCATCCTTTCCTCTCCTCATTTGCCATTGTCATTGTGAAGAATCTTGTATTCTTTTTCTATAAATAAGTTTGTTAGTATCCCAGCACATGGCCAGCAGAGAGGCTTTTTGGAAAGCAGAAATGTTGACTCAGTGGTGACTTGATGTTGCTGTCTGCTTACAAACTTACGTTAACATTCTTCAAATCAACTGGGAGGTTATCAGCACTTCGTTGTAGTCTACTCCATGGACATGCTAAAATCTTTTTTCTAACAGAAACACTTTAAGGTTTAGCTGTAGTTTTCCAGGGTTATGTCTTAACCATATTGGAACATTTCCACTATAAATTTACAGGAAAGAGTCAGTGAAATTCTTAGCATAACACTAATGTTTCTGGTGAATGTTTACAGGGAAAGGAGCAGGGAAGACTACTGGACACCCCTGTCAGCCAACAGGTTTTGAATATCAATTCACTGTTTGGCCCTTGTTTCTCTTTGATCAAAACCAAACCATATATGCCTAGTGACTCTTGAGCTTGCAGTGTAGTCCTCATAGGACAGGATAAGCATCCTTCTGATGAAAGGGATTAAAGTTTCTGTACTTTCTATTATGTATATAATTGAAATAAAGTGGGAAAAGAAATGGGTAGTAAAGGACACCTGGACAGTAAAAGTCAGGAGGCCTGGACGTAGATGGCCTTGCCTGGATGAATTTAGTCTCATTTGTTCTTTGATTACTTGAAATGGTCTAGCATCTCTTCTCTAGGCCTGTGAATGGGCATTTCCTGCTCTTAGAGTAGCTGCACAAGCTGAGAAGGTAAGTGCCTGGCCAATAAGGGTACTCTTTACCGACACCTAATGGATGTGTGGCCACCTGGCCACGTGAATTCTCCCAAATTCAGCCTTGATGCCTGCAGCCTTGAGGAGCAAGAGTGAAAGATGAGTGGAGCTCTACACTTTCCAGGCATTCTTGGCTGCTCACACTATTACTAGGAGTCAGTGCCTCCTCTTGGTGTTTCCAAGTTCTTGGCATCTTGTTCAGAGAACTGAAGAAGTGCACTTAGATTGCAGAATGGCGATGTTTATTCAGAAGCAAAGCACTCGTGTAGCTCAGACATGCTACAGATGGGTAGTAGATCCTTGAGTTACAGTATCTAAGGGTGCTGGGTATTGTGGCTTCCTTTTATGGCTTTCAGAAGGAAGAGGAGTTGGTTGCTAGGGTAGGGTTTGGTGAGATTCAGTTTTGATGGACAGGCTTGAGTTATGTAAACCTTTCTTTGTTTTTTTGAATTTTATGAAACATTTTGTGAAGGTTTGCTACTGGAATAAATATTCAGTAGTAACATTGTTCTGTTGTTGAATTTAACAAATAGTGATTTTATTTCTCAAGTAAAAAAGTGTTTAGACATTTGAACAGTTACAGTGGCAACAATTACTCTTTGGAAAATATGCTTCTATATGTTTTCACTGAATTTTGGTGCATTTCATACAATATATTTTAATTGTATGTAGACCTCCCCTATCTGCAAACCCTTATAGTCCCCCGCTCCCCTGATCTCATGTATTCTGTCATATATGTTAAGGCATGTCAAGTCAAGCTTGTTTCCCCAGGTGTCTCTCCGCATGAGGCCATCCACTGGAGCCTGGTCAGTCTATCTAGCATCACTCCCATAAAGACCAACTTTCCCTCACCCAGCAGTGATCAGTTCCAGTAGTTCCTCAACTAAGTCGAGGCTTCTTTCCCGTCTCCCCACTTCTATGCTGGATTTTTGTCTGGTTTGAGTTTGCATGGTTTTATGCATGCTGTCACCACTGCTTAATGTCATATGAGCCAGATTGCTTTGACTATCTGGGGTCCTTTGTGTTTCCATATGAATTTTAGAATTTTTTTCTAATTCTGTGAAGAATGTCATGGGGATCTTGAGTGACATTGTACTGAGTCTCTAAATTACTTTTGGTAGGATGATCATTTTCATAATATAGATTCTATCGCTACATGAACACAGGAGGTCTTTCTATCTCCTTGTGTGTTCAATTAAAAATTTTCATTGTAGAGTACTTTAATGTCTTTTGTTAGATGAATTACTGCATATTTTACTCTCTTGAGGCTTTTTTTTATGTGAATGGGAATGTTTCCATGAACTCCGTAACAGATTTTTGTAAATTTATTTTCTATCCTGCCACTTTGCTGAAAGTATCAATCATTTCTAAAAGTTTTCTGGTGGAAATTTTTGGGTCTTCTCTGTATAATAACATCATTTTCAAATAGGGATAGTTTGACCTCTTCTTTTCCAATTAGTACTCCTTTAATTTCCTTCTATTGTCTTAATGCTCTAACAAGTATTTCAGGCACTATATTGCAAAGGAATGGGATAGTGAACAGCCTTGTCAGGTTCCTGATTTTAATGGGAATGCTTCAAGTTTTTCTGTATTTAGAATGATGTTGCATGATTGTTATGTGTAGCTTTAATTATGTTGAGGTCTGTTTCCTCTGGTTCAATTCCCTCTATGACTTTTATTATAAATGGATGTTGAATTTTGCTAAAGGTTTTTTTTCACATCTATTGAGATTATCATATAATTTTTATCTTTAAGTCCATGTATATGATTTATCACATTTATTGACTCAAATATATTGAACCATTTCTGCCTCTCTGGAATAAAGCCTAACTGATTATGGTGCATAAGCATTTTGATGTATATCTGTATGTGGTTTGCAAATTTTTTTAAAAGAATTTTTTGCACCTGGGGCTGGAGAGATGGCTCAGTGGTTAAGATCACTGACTGCTCTTGTAGAGGACCCAGGTTTGATTCCCAGTATCTACATGAGGGGCTGACAGCTATCTGTAACTCCAGTGCCAGGGAACCCAATGCCCTCTTCTGACCTCCAGGTCCACTGCATGACATGAGTGCACTTACATACATGCGGGCAATACACTTTAAGTAGTATTGGTTGTTTGGTTGTTGATCTTCTTTGATGATGTGGTAAAATTCTCCTGTGACTCTATCTAGGCCTGAACTTTTTTAAGTCCAGAGGCTTTGTAGTACTGTTTTGATTTTCTTATTTGTTGTGAATTTGTTTAAATTGTTGATCTCTCGGTTTAACTTTGAAGTCATTGAATTTAGAAATGTGTCCATTTTTTTTTACATTTTCAAATTTAATAGCATATAGGCTTTTAAAGAATTCCCTTATAATGTTCTGTACCTTTTTGGTATCTGTTATGGTGTTTCCCCTTTCATCTCTGATTTTGTTGATTTGGATTCACTCTTTCTTTAGGTTTAGGTAGGCTAAATGTCTATTTTGTTTATCTTTTCAAAGGATCAGCTCTTAGATTCACCAATTTTTGTATTTGTATTATTTTCTTTGTTCCTATTTCATTGATTTTTGCTGTTTTTTATTCTTTGTTGTCTACTGGGTTTGAGTTTGGTTAGTTCTTGCCTTTCCAGATTCTTGAATTGTACCATTAAGTCATTTATTTGAGTTCTTTCTGGTTATTTTTTTAATATAGGTGCTCAGAGCTATAAAATTTCCCTCTTAGGACTGCTCTTAATATATACCAAAGGTTTTGTTGTGTTGTATTATCATTTTCATTTAGTTCCAGAAATACATTTATTTCTTTGTAGATTTCTTCTTTGACCCATTCATCATTGAGGAATGTGTTGTTTGATCTCCATGAGTTCACGTTGTTTTCTAGAAATTTTTTTGCTGCTCATTTTAAGTTTTTTTGCATTGTGGTTTGATAGAATACATAAAATTATTTTTCTTTTTTTATTTGTTGAGATGTGTTTTGTGCCCCAGTAAGTGATATCTTTTAAAGAACTTTGCATAGGTTGCTGAGTAGCATATGTATTCTTTGGTGCTTGGGTGAAATATTCTGTAGATGTCTGTTAAGGTACATTTGATATGTGATATCATTTAATTCAAATGTTTTTCTGTTTATTCTTTGGCCAGTTGACATGTCTATTAGAGAAGGTGGGATACTGAAGTTACCCACTATTACTGAATTGTGGTTAATCTGTGTCCTGCTGTCCTGTAGTACTGTTTCTATGCAACTAGGTACAGCAGTTTGGGGCATATATATTCATGAGTGTTATGTCTTCTTGGTTGATTGCTCTCTTGATTAGAAGGTATAGCTTCATTATAGCTTACATTGATTTTAGTTTGAAGTCTATTTGTCAGATGTTAGAATAATTACTCCTGCTTATGTTTTGATGCCATTTTTCTGGAATAATTTTTTCCATACTTTGACCCCCATGGTGGTATCTTTCATTGGAGGTAAAGTGAATTTTTTTGTAGACAACAAATAGATGTATTTCATTTCTTAATCTACTCATCTAGCCTGTGTTTTTTAACTGGGAAATTGAAGCCATTGATATTTAGAGCTGTTATTAAAAGGTGTGTATTGGTTACTGTCATTTTATTTTCTGTTTGTGTTCCTTGTCTTGTTTTGTGTTTCTGTACTTTATAATGTGATTTGTTTCCTTTCTGTGACCTCTTGAGTATGATTGTTTCTTCAGTCCTTTGTATTGCTTTGAGTATTCTCTGTATGACTGGTTTGGTGGACATGAATTCTTTCAGCCTATTTGTATCATGGAAGATTTTTATTTCCCCTTCATCTGTGATAGACAGTTTTGTTGGATAAAGTATTCTGACTGTAGTCATTAGAACTTGGAATTCTTTGGTCCAGGGTCATCTGAGTTTTGTACTTTGCATTGAAAAGTCATCTATAATTCTGACGGGTTTCCTTTATTATGTAACTTTTTTTTCCCTCTTGCAGTTTTCAGTATTATATCTTTATTTTGTATGTTTAGTGTTTTTAGTATGATATGCTATTGGTAGTTTCTGTTCTGGGACTGTGTAATTGTTTTTCTTTGTGGATATTTTGTTCTATAATCTTGTTGAAGATCTGGTCAATGTTATTGGCCTGAGATTCTTCTCCTTCCTCTACGCCTTTGATGCATAGATTTGGACTTTTTATGGTGTCTCACATTAGCTGCATATTCCATTCTTATGTTTTTTAAAACAGTTATGTTCTCTGTTTGAGTAGCCTATTCTTCAAGTTTGTTGATATTCTGTTTTCCATTTCTTCATTCTGATGTGAGGCTTTTCCCCTCATTTCACATTGGCTTATTGAATCTTTATTTCCATCTTCATTTTGGTTTGAGTTTTCTTCAATCTTTCTATCTCTTCCATGAATTCTCTTTTTAAGTGATGCATTGTTTGTGTTATTTCTCTCATCTGTACATTTGTATGTTTTTTAGCTTCAGTCAGCAGTTTATCCTCTGAGTTCTTTGAGTTGTTTCTGTGTTCTCTAAATTTGTTGAATTCTTTGATCATGTTTGTGAGTGTTCTTTTAAATTCTTCATCCTGGGGTTTTTCTGGGTAGTTTTCATTATGGTGTACCTCTGTATGACTGGTAGGTTTGGATAGAAAGTAGGGACATATTATTTTGCTTTTTCATATTATTTGTGTTTTTGCATTGTGGTCTGTACATATGACTTGTTTTGCTTGTGTGTGTGTGTGTGTGTGTGTGTGTGTATGTGTGTGTGAGAGATGTGATGTGATGTGATGTGAAATTCTAGCCTGCCTTTGTTTAGTTGAAGTTTGGTTCTCTGTGTGTTGTTGACGTAGCTTGGTTGCTTTCTGATCTGGAAGGAACAGTTAATTGGTCTGTGCTTCAGGTTTTCTCTTTTGAATTTTTTTATTCATGGAACAAGATGCATCATCGTTGACTAGTCAAAAGTTTTCCAACTGGGCAAATGGGCCTTGGCCCAGTTTGAGACTGTTGTGATCCAGTGGCCTTGTTCTGGCAGGCTAATCCAGAGCTCTCAGGTGGGGTGGAGAGTATGTCCAAGATGGAGATGAGGACATTGTTGGGAGGTTCCAACTACCTAGGCAGAGTAGATGTGAGCTCCAGAGCAAGGAGAATGGAGCGGTCCCAGAGCAGGGAGATCAAAATGCAGTCTGTGGGATCTGGCTTAAGAGACTGGTCCTGAGGTTTCAGGAAGGATGGGAAGGAGGGGGCCTAGGTTCAAGATTAGTGGATTGCATGGGGAGGGTCTAACTATCCAGGCAGAGTAGATGTGAGGCCTGGAGCAGTCATAATGGAACTGGACTAGGTGTAGGAGAATCAAGACTTGGTGGACAGCAAGCCTGGAGATCTCAGGCTAGAAGAGCTGGAGGGTCTAGGCCCAAAGCCTGTGTGAGGACAGAATGGGGAGGGTCTAACTGTCTAAGCAGAGTAAATGTGAGCCCTGGAATAGGGAGAATCTGTAAGCCTTTTCTTCATTGTGCATGTCCTTTACATCATGCATTGGATTTTAATCACTTCTAACACCCAGTTATCTACAGGCATAAGAGGTCAATAGGGTCCCCCCGCCCCAGAAGTTCACTTGGAAGATACAATTCGTTTGATTGTGCATCCACTCCAAAGTTGTTCAGGTTGAAATGAGAATGGGGTCAGGGATAGAGAGATGGCTCAACAGTTAAGAGGCTTTGATGTTCTTGAAGAAGTTCCAGTTTGATTCTTAGATCCCATGTCACAACTGTTTGTCACTCTAGTTCTGCGGGGATGCCCACTTCTGGCCCCTCCAGGTACTTGCATTCATGTGTGCACACTAACAAATGCATGCACACACACATACACACAGAGAGAGAGACAGAAACAGACAGAGAGAGACACAGAGAGAGAGACATACAAACCTTTCTTTAAAGGAAAGAAATGTGAATTGGAAATAGTATGGTATGTCTGCCTAAAAAACAAATAGAAATTTGCTATGTAACTTAGCATTCAAAGTCCTTGGTATCTTTCAAAGAAAAATAATATGTTCCTCCAGACTTCCCTATGAGTGTTCATACCAGTGCTATTCTAGATAGACCCAACTGTGATTGAATAATGATGTGTACGTCTGTATAGTGGAATATTTTTCAACAATATAGTGAGAAAAATCTAATATTTAGCGTACACATTGAATTCTAATAAGACTTAGTTTGTTGAGAGAAAGAAGTCAAATCCACAATATTATAATCTGAATCATTATAGAAAATTTTATAACTGGCCAGGCTAATGATAGGAATCTGGTCAGTGATTGCTTGATAGGTAGTCCATTACAAAGGTGTACCAGGATACTTTTCAGGGTGATGCTCTATTGTGTCTAGAATATGATAGAGGTTATATGGTTGAATAAAAATATTACATTTTACAATTGAAAAATGAGTGACTTTAATAATTCCTTAGTATTAAATTTATAATTTGTGAAATTATAAAGTATTCATCAATAAAGTACACAGCTTCTGTCCATTATCTTATTTACATCTGCTAAAGTATTCTGCCGTGTTTCTTGACTAAGGTAAAGAGTTACTGGTGCATGTTTGGTGCTCTTTCCCTTATAGTTTTGTGACTGAAGACTTTGAAAAGAGGTATGTCTCTCCTTTTCTTTGTCTTTGCATTCTCAAGTCATGTTATCCGGCTTGCAAACCACTTCCTTCTCCAAGAAAATGATTATCACTGCTTAATGACTGGACAGGCTTATGAGATGCATTTTTCTGTTTGAATCAGGAGGTGAACCATGTAATATTAAAGAGAATCGGCATTACTCATATGTGTATTGATTTAAAAAGGTCTGTCAACCTGTTGTCTCCTGAGTGAAATATGCCCTAGTAATGACCATCTCTAAGAAAATATTTTATGCATTTTCTGTGTGTATTTTGGAATCATTATAATATGTAGTTATAGAATCATTTTAAGAAAATTGAAAAATGTTTTTGTTTTTATCTGAATGAAATCACTAAATCTATTGTTAAGCTTTTATAAAGGAATCTTTTTGTGTGGTGATTTTCTAATATAAATTCATGTTTGAGGGGCCTGGGGAGATGACTCAGCGGTTAAGAGCACTGGCTGTTTTTGAGAGAACCTGGGTTTAATTCCCAGCACTCACATGGTGGTTAACAACTGTCTGTAACTCCAGTTCTATGGGAATCTGATGCTCTCTTCTGGCCTCTGTGGGCATTGCATGACATGGACACACACACATTCAGGCATAGCACTCATACACATAAAATTAAAATAATAAATAAAATATTAAAAATAAATTGGTGTTTAAGTTATATATTGCACTTTAGCCTTCTAACTCTCAGTGTGTTTCTAAGCAAACAACTTTTCTAGGCCTAATCCAGGTCCTCTGAAATTAAACCCACTCACCATTTTGTTACCCTGTTCTTGATCAGGATTGCTTTCTTTGCCATTTAAAGAATTAAAAGAGGTAACAAACTTCATTAACAGTGAAGAAGCAGACTCGCGCTCACATGCACACAGAAAGAATAGCTCTCCACAAGTGGAGAAGGGGCTCAGGAACTAAAAATTTCCAAGCCCCCAGGAAAACTTTGGCCTTTTAAGTGTTTACGGTGGTATGGGATAGGTCTTTAATTTTTGATCTGTCAGCTTAAACAAAGAAGAGTGATCTCATAGGTCTCAGTTCCAAGCTGAATGAGATATGGCCAGGTCTGGCATTTGTCTTATCTAAATTAGTCTGGATTGGTCTGCTGGGAAAGGGGTTCTGCTGACTAGCGGGGAATACCCAGGCCCTTGCTCAGACTCAGAAGCTCAGAAGTGTTCCATATTGATTACTTATTAGTGGACCTGTCTGCTTGTCAGGTATTTAGTACCTCAGTTTTATCTCCAGCTCCTGTGTGTGTTTACTTGTGATAGCAAGTAAGGGGCAAGAGATGTTTAACAGATTAGTCATATGAATTTTGTGTTTAAATTCTTGATTTCTAAAGATATGAAATTAACAGGACCTTCCCTTCATTAAAGTTAGCTTCTAAAAGAAACTTCCTTGTAAATATGATAGAATATTCTTGAATTGCTAATTAGTTCTAATTTCTCCAGTGTGCAAAGCTCAGTGCTAGGTATGAGGAAAGAACAGCCAGCGCTCAGCAGGTTCACATTGTACACCAGACACTTTGCTAAATGCTATATATGAGTGACTTTATTTAATGTTATGAGAAAGAATGTGTCACTTCACACATATAAGGGAATGTGCACACATATATACACACACCATATTTAAGAAAACTGCTGCTTCAGGAGGATTCAAGTAATAGAGCTGGGATACAAGTTCAGACTACAAATACTTTAACTCTCATAGTAATATAGCATGCTAGCTCCTGACGAGGGTTAAATAAAGTAATACTCTGAAGAACTTGGTACCATGCATGAAGTCTTTAATGGCAGCAATTAGTATAACTTCTGTTGGTTAATATTGACTGCCAACTTGATTGAACTGAGACATAGCTAGATTGGAAAAGCACATCTCTGAGTGCATTTCTGTAGACTGTTAGATCATGTGACTTCTGATCTAAACCATGGTTAATCCATTGATGGACTCAGAGCTTAAGTAGACTAGTGGGAAGTGGTAGAACTGTAGAGCATGGGCCTTTGTTTGCAGCAAGTGGGATGCTGGAGGCTATCCTGAGGTGAATAGGTCTGCTCTACCATACCCTTCTGCCAGGATGCTGTGTTACCAGAGTCAAAATCAGTGGAGCCACCTGACCATGGGCAAAAACCTTTGAAAAATAAGGCAAAATAAATGTTTCTTTTTCTTCGATTATTTCTCTCAAGCATTTGCCACACTGACAAGAGACTGGCACAGGGTTGTGGTGTTAAATATTATATAATGCAAATAGCACACAGAGTGGATATAAGCACCCAGATTCAAAGAGTCTTCTTTAAATTGGACTTTGAAATTGTCATATGTTTTCTATAGAGAGCTCGGTTCTTAGGGAAGAAAGTATGCTCATGATAAGGGGAGTATGTGTGCAGAGGTGGGATTGAGGACTCAGTTGTCAATTTAGTTATGTTCTGATGTAAAGGGAGAGTAGAAGCTGATTTGAAGAGTAATTTGAGGCCCCATTTTATATGTCTTGAATGCCAGACTTCCTTTGGAAAGCCAATCTTTTGATTTTTTTTGTTTGCTAAAAGATATACAGTATTGGTACCGGGAATATATAATGCAGTGGTAGAATGTGTGCTTAATGTGTGAAAGGCCCTGACTTCAGTCCTCAGATCTGTAATACAAAGTTACACCATGTTTGTTCTTGTTTCTTAGCACTGGTAAATTTAGATACTTGAGAGAACTCCTTTGAAATACCTTTTATTTTCAAGCTTTTTAACGATTTGCAAATTTCATACAATACATCTTGATCACATTTAGAACCCCCCTTTCCTGTCTGTACCCCCATAAGCTCTCCACTGGGTTACATGTATTCTGTCATGTATGTTAAGATCTGATGAGCCAAGTTTCTGTCTCTGTGTTCCTCTGTGTGAATCCATCCACTGGAGCTTGGGTAGCCTATTTAGTGTCACTCCCTTAAAGAAAACCAATTCTCTCCCTCTGTGAGCAGTCATTGATTGTTAGTCATTTCTCAGGTAAGACTCGGGCTTTCTACCCACTTTTCCCCTTCTATGCTGGGCTTTTGTCTAGTTTGAACCTGCATGAATCTTCTGCATCTTGTTACCACTGACAAAAGTTCATATGACCAAGTTCCCAGATCTGGAAAACTGTATCCTTGTGATCATCTATCACCCCTGGCTCTTACAGTCTTTCCATCCCCTCTTCTGTAATGGTCCTTGAGCCCTGGGTGGCAAAGGATTGGTATAGGAATCCTATCCATGGATACAGACTCTGCAGTCTCTTAGTCTCTGCATTTTGGCCAGTTATGATTTTCTGGGTTAAAACATGAGGATGCTTTGCTGGCGAGAGTTGAAAGATGCATTAATATTCTTTTTCTTCCTATTCTGCTATCTTCCCTGACCCTTAGATATAGAGGTTACATCTGTTTACTGTCTTTATACTTTTCAATATAGTACTTGAAACTCTAACTGAAGCAATAAGATAGAAGAAAATTAAAGGACCACTAATTGGAAAAGAAGAGGTCAGATTATCTCTGTTTGCAGACGATACGATATTATACATAAGAGATCCCCAAAATTCCACCAGAAAACTGCTTGGAATGATCAATACTTTAAGCAAAGTGGCAGGATGCAAAATCAATTTACAGAAACAAGTTGTCTTTCTATATATCAATATCAGGTAATCTTAGAAAGAGTTCATGGAAACAGTTCCATTTATAATTGTCTCAAAAATATCTAGGAATAAACCTAAACAGAGACATCAAAGACTTCTACAGTGAAAACTTTAAATCTCTGAAGAAAGCGATTGAGGAAGACACAAGAAGATGGAAAGACCATCCATGCTCATGGACTGACAGCATTAACATTGTGAAAATGACCATACCACCAAAAGCAATTTTTCGATTCAGTGTAATCTCAATTAAAAATCCCTGTGACATTCTTCACAGAAATAGGAAAAAGTTCCTAAAATCCATGTGGAATCACAAAAGATCTGGTATAGCCAAAGCAATCCTGAACACAAAGAGCAGTGCTAGGAGGAACTGCCATACAAGATCTGAAATATCTCCTTGTTGCCAGTGTTATTTAATAAATTTACTCCCCAGATTCACTGAGAAAGTATCTTCACAGAATCAAAGCCACTTAGAAAATCAGTTATTGTTTTCTTTCAAATACTTTGTAGGTTTTTTGTATTGACCTATCTCAAATGTTAGCTCAAATCTCTCTTTTGGGAAGCCAGAAATGTTCAAAGGAGTTTCCTGCAATAACATGTAGTTCCTTCTGTTTGAACAGGATGAAAACTTTTAGAAAGAGTCAGCAGTGTAGGTTGCTTCTGACAGTCCAGAAGCAGAGTTGTAGACTGTATTCTCATGGGTCAGTTTTTCCCAAATTTCACAAAGTAATCTAGTTGCAAAGTTCAATACTCCATGGAATATTTTATTTTATTCAGTGTATGGTTGTGCTTCATGTGTGAAATGATGTATGTGTATAAAACTAAAGAAGTCATTTTATGACTTTATTATGTTTTGTTAACCAACCATTTATCTTAAGGTTCTACAATACTCATTTTAAAACAATATCATATTTATTATCTTTATTTTCTGTGTATGAGTGTGTTATTTGCATGGACGTAAGTGCACCCATGTCATGCAATGCCTGAGGAGGTCGGAAGAGGGCATTGGATCCCCTGTAACCAGAGTTAGGATGGCTATTAGATGCCATGTGGGTTCTGGGAATTGAACCCACGTTCTCTGCAAAAGCAATCAGTGCTCTTAACCACTGAGCCAACTCTCTAGCACAACACAGTATACATTTTAAAGGTGAAATTACTGCTAATGTTTCAAATTAATTTACTTAACTTCACACATATTCTGAGTTAGTAAAAATAAATCTTCATTTTCAGCATGATCTAAATGAAAAAAATTTTAGTATGATAAGGATAAACCTGTAAGTTTCCAAATGTATGACATTGAAAGGGCAATGGGAGGTACCCTTAGATACACATTTTCTATTTGCAACGAAGTCCAATTTAATTTGGTATTTAACTTAAACCTGAATTTGCTTTATTAGCCTTAAATGAGGCAGTGCAAGCTTTTTTTTTTTTTTTTTTTTTTTTTTTGTAAAAACATGGGCATATTCCAGGAACAAGAAAAATGACATGTTTAGTATAGTCATTAAAATATTTAATATTGTTTTTTTCAGAGAACTCTAAATACTTGCTATACTTGAACTTTGGACAAATAAAAGCATTTATTTGTTATACATCTGTTGTAACACAGAGAAACAAGGAAGAAAACCCACAGTGAACAGTTTTGACAGATTCGTACTAAAGTCATATTTAATATGTCTAGATGTTCTATCTAGAAAAAATACAGAATGACCCATAATTTAAGTTATGCTAAAAGAAAACCTTTTGAATTCATCAGCTTTTTAGTGTATCATACATCTCTAATACACAGAAAAGGAAAATTTTCCCAGAGATAGTGAAGCTGACATACTACCAATACTAACTAAAATTTAAAAAACAACGATTGAAGACCGGGAGTGATAGTTCACTAAAAGCATTTGCCCCCAAGTCTGATGATCTGAAGTTCCATCCTAGGGATCCACATGGTGGAAGGAGTGAACTAACTCTCTCAAGTTGTCTTGTGACCTCTTCACACTGTGACATAAGCAGAAACATGTGCAGCATGCACATACACAGACACATCACACACACACAATGAATAGATATAATAGTAATGATGGTTGAGATATTTTCATTCAGATATTCAGCTTACTGGAATAAAGTATTACATATATTGTATACTGATATAAAATAAGTAAAACATGATTACGATTAAAATTTTGCTTAAACTAGGAATAAATGACATCCATGTATCAATTTGCAGTACGCAAAAGAACATGAATATATCCTGTATTCCTCAAATCTTAATAATCACATCATTCTTATAGTCTAGTTTTAAAGTATTTGAGGTAATATGCAAATGATGTTTTCATGGCCAATACACTGGAGAAAATTTCTGTAAAAACCATAACATTACATGACTATACTGTAGACTGCGTTTTATTTGGGAATGTAAATATGTGGGGATTGCCCAGGGTGCTTCTCTGACTTAGAGCACTTTAAGATAGTCTTGTTCTACAATTAGAAGTGTCTACAGTTATGTGGAATACTTTATTTTATATTCTTCCTTGATCACTCTGATGTCCTAAGATTAACCTACAAATTTCCATAGACCTGAATTCAGGCACCTACTTAGACTTAGACTTTGCTTTTCCCCATTTGTGTGTGCACACACAGAAGTATGTGTATGAGAGAAAGATAGAGTGATCAATTTCTTTATGTCTCATCTTGATTATTTTTCATTAGTTTTTTTACAGACTTTAATTACTGTGACTAATTTTAATATCTGACAGGATAAAGCCCTTCTGGCCTTTTCTGAATTTTCTCCAAGTAATGTTTACTTCTCTAAGCTATTAATTTACCTTTATATTTCCGTGCATGCATTTTAACTTAATTTTCAAGCTCCCTCAAATTTCTGAGGCTGTTAAAGGAATGCTCTGAAGTTATGAATTAATTGTAGATAAACCTGACAACTTCGAAATTTTAACTTATCCTGCCTGATAATCATCTTTTCTTTCCACTTATTCAGTATGAGTGTGTGTGTTTGTGTGTGTATGTATGTATGTATATGTGTGTGTGTGTTTTCCTGGAACTTCCTATATAAATCAGACCAATCTTGATCTCACAGAGATCCACCTGCCTCTGCTTTCCAAGTGCTGGGATTAAAAGCGTGCACCACCATGCCCAGCTTTATTGAGTAATTTTTAAATGTCCTTCCAAGATTTCAACATTTTCTTTTTAAAGACCCTGTTATAGTTTTTATAAGGTTAATTTCTGAATCTTTTATTGCCCTTATAATTAGTGCTGTGTTCTCCTATTTTCTGATGTTTGAAGTACAGAAATATTGTATTGATTTCATATGTATTAGCTTGATCTCCAGTAGGTAATCTTGCCAAACTCCTCATTAGTTCCCATTACTCTGTGAGCTGCATTCCTCCTTTATTTTCTCCATCTGTTGGTAATAAACTCTTTCAGTTGTTCCCTGTCTAAAGAATTCTCTCTTTTTTTGGGCTGTTGTTTTGAAAGATGTTATTGCTAGGTAGAGAATACTAAGATGATACTTTTAAATTATTTTTCATTTTTATATATTTGAGAATATCATACCTGAGGATTGTTTTTGTATTTTTCCATCCCTCCCAGTCTCTTGCCACTCCTCCTGTGACCCTCCACTCTCTTTCATTTTCATATCTCTTATTTGATTGTTACTGTGTTGCGATCTATCTATCCATCTATCTGTCTATCTATCATCTATCTAGACACACATTTATACTCATTTATAAATGCATGCACACATACAGATAATGCACTAAATCCATTTAGTGGCGCTCTTGTGCACCTGTGTTTAGGGCTGTCCCTTTGGGATTAGATAGCCTCCCAGGAAGCTACTCCCTGGAGAAAACAGATTCTCTCTTCCTTGGCATCCATTGATTGCCTATAGCTCTTCATATAATGATAATTTTTTTCATTTCATTTTGTTATTTCCAATACTATCTTTAATATTTAACTGATTTAAAATTGGGGGGGATGAGTAGAGATATGGCTTTTTTACTTTTTACAATTTTAATTCCTCACTTTTATAACTTCATACATTAATAACTATATATTATTTTCACCCTCCCTCAAACTCCTCCCTGTTTCCTTCCTCTCAGTTTCATGACCCCTTTTTAAATTATTATTTATATATATATTTGTGAATGCACATATATATGTGCAATATACTGAATCTATTTAGTGCTGTTTATGTGTACATCTATTTAGGGTTGACCACTTGGAGTTGGATAATCTACCAGGGCATTGCCCCTGGATAAAATTTAGTCTACCTCTTTTAGAAGCCATTGATTGCCTGTAGCTCTTCATCTAGAGGTGTGATCTTGTGAAATTTCCCCATCCATGCTAGTAAGTCAGCTGGTATTGTCATTATTCAGATCTTGTTTAGGCAACCATATTGAGGACATCTCATGGGTGCAGTTTCCCTGTCATGTCTAGAAAACTGTCTAACAGCAGATATCCTGGTTCTCTGCTTCCTGCAATATTTCTGCCCCTTCTTGCATGATGTTCCCTAGTGTTAGGTGTAGAGGTTCCATTTTGGATGTATCAATTGGGGTTGAGTTCCCATGGTCATTTTTTCTTATTTTGACCAGTTGTAATCTCTGTAATTGTCTCCATATGTTGCAAAAGAAGCTTCTTTGATGAGGGATGAGAGCTAGACTTATCTGTGCTATGGGATAACTGTTATAATACAGTTAGAAGTTATATTGATAGGGGACTGGAGAGATGGCTGCGTAGTTAAGAGCACTTGTTGCTCTTTCAGAGGACTTGGGTTCAAATCCCAGCACCCACATTGCAACTGACAACTGTCTGTAACAACTGTCCCAACTTCCAGGGGCTCCAACACTGTCTTCTGTCCTCTGTGGGCATTGCACAACACAGGTGCATTTACATACATGCAAGCAATACACATATACATAAATTCCTTTAAAAAGAAGTTATTTTGATATTGATAAAACTCCTTGAAGACTCATAGTATGGGAAGTTGCTATGCAAGTTAACAAGACAGAAAAGTAATGAATAGTTCTACCTAACTCTAAAATCTACAAGCTACAGTGATGACAGCGCAGCATGATATTCTCTAATGGTGCAATAGTGACACTTTTTCTTGGGGGTACCCAACAATTATCTAATTGGATTTGAGACCCACCAATGGGGGGGGGGATTCATGCCTAGTACTATAAACCTAGCCAAATACCGGTGACTGGACAAGTCATAGATCCTAGAGCAGAACCTAACATAGATTTTAAATTGTTACTGTTTCCCTTATCTCTAATTCAAACTAAACTAGTTGTTTTAGTACTATTTGTATTGTGACTTCAAATCACTTAGAGTTTGTTTACTTTTGTGAAGGTGCAAGGCAGAGATTTAGCCAAATCTTTGTATTTATTCTTCTCTACCTTATACCTTCTCTACATACATACACACACACACACACACACACATATACAGTGTGTGTGTATGTATATATATATATATATACATATATATACACATACACACACACACACACACATATATATATATATATATATATATACATACACACACATTGTATGTGTGTGTGTGTGTGTGTGTGTATTTGATCATACTGGTGTCTGGTATCCACCTTTTCCCTCTCCCATTTAATGAAACCCCTTCTTCCCATCAGGTCCCCCTCCTTCTTTAAGAGATACAATCTAGTCTTTTGAAAAATCAAGTATGAGAAGCTGTTTTTGTATTATATCATCCATTTATTTTTGCTATGATTACTGTTCTACCATGCTTATTTTTGCCAGCTAACATTGTATTTGTATCTTGCTTCATTTGCTTTCTTCCTTTCTGCTTTCCAGTGTAAGCCCTTTACTTGAGTATTGGAGTTAGCTTCATCTCCACTCCAGCCACCTCAGTTCTGGGGAAAATGTGTGTGTGTGTGTGTGTGTGTGTGTGTGTGTGTGTGTGTATGTACGTACATACATGTGCATGTACACACAGGGGTGGGAGGTACAGGACAACTTCAGATGTCATCTTCAGGAAAGTTATCCAGTTTTAAAAGGCTTTCTTACTGGTATAGAGCTCACTGCTTTGCCTAGAATGCCTGGTCATCAAGCCCATAGCTTCCTCCTCTGTGCCTACCCAGCACTGGGACTACAAGTGTGTTCTCCTGTGTGTGGGTGCTATGGATCAAACTCTGGTCCTCGGGTTTGTAAGGCCACACTTTACTGACTGAACTATCTCTACAGCTCCCAATTCTGGGAGATTCTTGGCTATAATTTCTCCATTCATCTTATTTTTCTGAGATTTCTAGCACCCCCCCCCCCCAATCAAATCTCTCATTCTGCATCTTAATCTTATCTTTCTCAATGCATTCTGGAGAGCTCCAAGCTCCATTGCCTGCTTTCCCAGAACCTATCTAGGTTTATTAAGCTGTTTCTTTCACTGATGGCACAGGTGCTCCTCAGACACCTCATGGTGTTTTCTAGACATTTTTATTTTAATTTCCCTGAGATTATTACCATCTGTTATAGTTTGGATATGTCTCCTTTTAAATTCAGATTTCCCCCATATTTTTTAGTATCAAAAGGTGCAGTGTTATTTACACAGCAGGTCTGCTGTCATTGTTCATTCTGCATTTAAACTTTGACTTTATTTCCCGCTCCTATTAGCAGCTTCTAGATGTCACACCAAGGAAGAACAGCATACTTTTGGTGGATAGGGGTGGACAATGAAATGAAGAGCTTCTTCCCAGTCAAAAAAAGATGGCCAGGTTGAAGTATTAACACTTCTGGGGATGCTGCTGCTGCCTGATGACTCCTGCTTGCCTTTCTCTAGTCACTTATAATATCTCTGTACTGTGTCGATAATCATACATTATTCTGGGGCTTATTTGTGCTGTTGCCCTTGAATAACTGTACTCCTAGAGGGAAGAGAGCTAGAGTATTTTTTGCGTGTGTTCAGTCAAGTTTTATTTATCAAATGACTGGATAAGCAGTTACTGATAATGCAGCAGTAGAAATGAATCTTGTCTTTTGGGTGAACAACTGAGGTTTTCTTGATTTGTAGAACTTTGTTTCTGAAGCCAGAATGGTTGTCAGCAAGACTAATCCTAAAGCATAGAGTTTAGAATGTATAGAATGTCTAAGAATCACTTATGAGGGAATCTGAGAAAGAGAAAAGACGGAAGTTAAGTTGTAAGTAAATGTTAATTTCACTGTGTTAACCAGTAGCAAGTATGAAGAAGACAGGCTAAAGTGAAAAGAATGAGAATACCTTACCACATGATAATGGTGTGTCCTGGCCACTGCTCAAGCCTGGAGATTAACTATGGAGGAGATGAAGTAATTAGTTAAGAGAAAGAACTAACTTCTGACAGCATGTGGGCGTTTTTTCATCTGCAGTGTGAAGATGGAGAGTTATGCTGTTTGTGGAGGTTTTTACAGGAGCTCTGCAGTGACCTTAACTAGGTCACAGAGAATAATATGGTTCCATTCTGCAGAGGTAGAGGTTCATGGAGCTAATGGTTCTCTGCTGTTTTGTAAAATATCTTCAGCAGAGGGAGCTGATAAGGGGGAATTGAAAAGGCATGCAATTTCCTTCCCCAATTGTACTGGACATCTGAGGACCTCTAAGCTGGGATCACTGGGTAGAAAGTACTAAAGGACAATTGAGATGTCACTGTACAACAAATTAGAAGAATAAATACACATTTCATTGTCTTGCCTTTTTGATACATTTAGTACTTTTGTTTCCAAGTAGTTAGGAGGTGCTACAAGGAGTGGACCTGCAAGCTTTCCACCCTTCCTCTAGTGTTACCAAATCCTCTAGTGGGGAAATTGAGTCTTTACTATATTGTCTGGTTTTGCCTTCATACAACTTGGAAAGTTGTACTATGAATGGAGCACAGTCCATTCTAATAAGACACAGCATAATATGGCTTATATTGTATTATATGTCTTATACGTACCTTTTAAGTTGACTCTGAATAGTAAAAATTATCAAAAGTAAATTAAAGTTGGTAAAGTACTTGCCGTGCAAACATGAATACTGAGTTCCCAATCTCCAATACCCACATAAAAAGCTAGGTATAGGGCCTGAAGAGATGGCTCAGTAGTTAAGAACACTGACCAGTCTTGCAGAAAACCTCCGTTCCGAGTTCCGACACCCACATGGCAACTGACAGCTGTGTAACTTCAGTTCCAGGGAATCCAGTGCCCTCTTCTGGCGTCTACAGGCATTGCAGGACACCAGTGCACTAATACACTCACACATATAAAATAAGTAAACATCTTTTATTTAAAGTGAGGTGTATGGAGACTTGGGGGTACATGGATTAAGAAATGAATGAAATGCATAAAAACAATTAAATTTTTTTAAAAAATAGATTTATGCTGGGTGTGGTGGTACACACCTTTAATCCCAGCAATCAGGAGGCAGAGGCAGGTGGGTCTCTATGAGTTTGGGGGTCAGTCTGGTCTAAATAGGGAATTCTAGGCCAACCAGGGCTCTGATTAAAAACCAAAACCAAAACAAAACAATGATTATAGGGCCAGTGAGACAGGTCTGTGTGCAGTGTGTAAAGGCACTTGCTCCTGAGCCCGATAACCTCAATTTGAGTACCCTCATGGTAGAAGGAGAGAATCAGCATCTTTAAGTTGTCCCCTGATCACCACATATATGCTGTGACACATAATATGCTATAAATAAATAAATGTAATAAAAAGGAAAAAAAAAGAGCTAGGTATAGTGACACGCTTATAATCCCAGTGCTGGAGAGGCAGAAACAGATGTGTCACCGGGGCTCTGTGGCCACCCAACTGAATCTCACAAAACCCAAAAGAGCAGATGGCTCTTGGGGAACAAGACAGGAAGCTGACCTCTGGCCTGCACACACAAAGAGATAAAGAAGAACACATACTCATGCCCGGCACACACAGATACAGAAGAACACATACTCATGCACAGTGCGTGCACGCGTGAGTGCACGCACGCATACACACACACACACACACACCTGGACACGTTCCCCAAATACCAAAAGTGTTATTACCAAAAGTGAATTGAGGATAAATTAGTTTTATATTGCAGTGTAATAACCTGGAATAGTTAAGGAAAACACGTAGTATTATAGCAATTATTTTAACATACCAGAAAAACTGAATTTCATAAATTAAAATTCTAAGTCACTAGCTGGGTATGGCGGAGAAAGCGGAGGCAGGCTGGTCTCTGTGAGACTGAGGCCAGCCTGGTTTACGTAGGAAACTCCAGGCTAGCTGGGGCTAGGGAGATCTCATCTCAAAAAACCAAACCAAAACAAAATCTATTTCAGTGGTTGACCCACCTCCTGATTCTGTTTCACTGTCTTGAAACCGTCTTTGGAACGAAGTATTTATGTAATAAGATCTTCCCTCTGACACATCTTTGTGCTGATTTCTAGTAGTATGTTTTTTTTCCTAATGCAGTTTTGGCTTACATGACAATAAAAATGTCTGTATGTGCTCTGACTAGAGGTAACATTGTATGTAGTCATTGTATAAAACTTAGTTTGTTTCAGACTGTGAACTGAAGTTCTCAGAAAAAATGCCGCACCTGTGTTAAAGATTCTATAAGAAAGGTTGATGAAACTGTGATTGTGAAGGACTAGAATGTTAGAGACCCAGATGCAGATTATTTTCATCGGTAGTTAATCTTGATAGCCATTAATCACCCACTTCTGTGTGACTCAGGTGAATTCACTTTTAGAATATGTAAGGAGACCCCTAACTTCGACCAAACCAAAGAGCCTTAGTGCCTTCGTGCCATCCATCAAACAGCATCTGAGGCCTGTGGCAAAGCCTCCCGTGCTGTGCAGCTCTCCTCCTTGATGTCGTCACCAGTGCGTTGTTAAAATACCCTGATTTATGACCTTCTTTGTTCTTTTACTGTAAAAACTTCGTAAAATTGCTGCCATACTGGAACATAGTATTTATGGTAACTTAAATCTGTGTTCCTGGGCCATGGTCACTCATATTTGCCTCCAGAAAAAATGATCTCATAACTCTATCTGAAGTGAGAGCTGTGGTTTCATATCAGCAGGATATTCTGAAGACTCTGTTCAAAGTGCAGTTTAATTTCAGAAGCAGTGAAACTTTATAGCAATATTTTACAATATAGCAATGGATTTGGGTTAACATTGCCTTAATTTCATGGGCAATGGAGTAGTCAGTACTAAGGAAATAGATTCTAATAAAGCCAACCTTGTAACAGTTTTGTTTTCTTCATGACATACTGTAACTTCAGGATAGAAAATGGATTGATTAGAGAATTTTTGTGACCAAATTCTAATTTCAAATTTCTTTTAAGTCTCAAAAATAAGGTTAAATTCATGGTCTAACAGTTGTGTATCATCCAGAAGCTTCAGTCATGTGAGTTTCTTGGCCATCAGTCTTATTTCCTACTAAGAAACATCGGTGTCTGCTGGTTATAGAATTTGATACAGCACAGAGTTGCCGGGATTGTTCTTTGCTCAAAAGTTGAATCCATAAATAGCCTTGCTGAGGTAATAATTAGAAGACAAAGCTCTTTTCTCGTCATTTCCTTCTTCTCCTGAACAGAGTGCTCAGGGGATGCTTTACTGAGTGTCAGGGCTTCACTTTTGGAGGAAAAGAACTGGAAGAGTTTAGAACTCACTGTTTAATAGTGTTTTCTTTAATTTCCTGTTAATTAGGTGTTACTTGAATTCCTTGATTTGTTTTTACAGAAATCATGTTGATGTGTTTTTACAGAGTGTTATTTCATTAAATCATTTTAGTAGAGAAATATTTTAATTATTGTTTATTTGAAAAGTGCTTTCATTTTATGTGTATGTTTTGCCTACATGTGTATTAAGTGCATTACATGATGCAGTGCCCTCTCCAATGCCAGATGAGAACTTTGAATCTGCTAGAACTGGAGTTATGGATGGGTGTCACCTGACATATAGGTGTTGGGAACCAGAGCTGTATTCTCTGCAATAGTAGTCAGAGCTCTTAACTGTGAGTTCTTTCTAGTCCCTATTGTAATTATTTCAGTGAACTTGTGGATGCTTTTAATATGTTTCATCAGAGAAGTAACAAAACGAACAGTTGTATTAGTTACTTTTCTTGCTGTGACAGAACACTTGACAAAAGCAGCTTAAGGTTTATTTTGGTTAGTAGAGAGGATGTAGTCCATCATGGTGGGAAAGGCATGGCAGCAGGAGCACTGGGCAGCTGGTGACCTTATGTCTGTTCAGAAAACAGGGAGGAGAATGTTAGCACTGAACTCATTGTTTTCTTTTTATTCAGGTTGGGGCCCTAGCCATGGAATGGTGCCACCCACACTTAACATGGGTCTTTCTTGCTCAGTTAAAGTAATGCTCTCATCCTCAAAGACATGCCCAGAGATATTTAGGTGATTGCAAATCAAGTCAAGTTGAGGTGATGGACCATCACACCAATATAGGATAAACTTAGTAGAGTGATTTGAGTGTTTTGATTGACCCTTTCCCAAAGGCAGTTTGTTGAAAGTGAGTATTTTGCATTGCATGTAGATATAAATAAATTAAAATACCAAGTCATTAACTGGGTATAGTGGAAGAGGCAGAGACAGGCTGGTCTCTGTGAGATTGAGGCCAGCTGGGTCTACACAGGAACTCCAGGAGAGCTCAGGGAGACTGCCTCAAAAACCCAACCCAAACCAAAACAAAACAAAATCCATGTCATTGCTATGTAGACCTTGCCTATGATGTATTAGTGAAAATTACCCATGATGATTTCAGTATCACCATTTCAAGCATTCAGTAACAAATAGCAGTTGCTGAAGTATATTCATATAATTGCTATCTTTATCATAATTCTATGCATGTGCTTAGGCATGCAGAGTAATAAATGCTAGTGGTAGCTGTTTAAATTACGTTCATATCTCTTCAACATATTGGAATAGCATTTATGCATATCCAAAAAGACTTTCTCACTGAATGTTCTCTTGTTTGTTTAAAGAATGTATATAATTACTCGATACATTTAGTTGGCTTGAGGAAAACACAATTTTTATAGAAGATGCATTTTTTTGTAACTTGTGAAGATTGAAAAACTGAGTTCATTTAATGGATTTCAGAAAAAAGTCATTGGATGGTATATATAGCCATTTGATATGCAGAGTAACGAGTGCACGTTCTGGTAATGACAAATATAAAAATTCATAAACTATAAAAACAAGTGACTTCCTGGTCTGTGACTCACCTTTGAGGAATGTGACCTGATAAATTTATCTCACTTCCACTTTTTTTAGTGCCTGCTAGCTGCCAAGCATTTGACATTGAATGAGGAATAACATATATTCTGCCTTTCCAGGAGTTATTTGTCTAGCAGGAAAGTGAGATGTAGGACCTGGCTATTTGAGTATATTGTCATAAACACTGCCTAGAGGTAGGTACCCATCCATAACTTGTGTAAAGCTGGGGGCACAGGAGGAGGCAGGAAAAGAATTTGGAGGTGGAGTAGCATTAAGGTCCTCCTTAACAACTGTGAACAGATAGCACCTGTGGTCTGTCTGTTCCAGGGGATGGACCACACCCATTGATACTTGGAGAACACAAATTTGGGACTAGATGGGTTGACAAAAAAAGGAAATGAAGTTGGGATGTATCTGAAAGGAGATGGGGAGGGGATTAAATGTGATGAGAATACAGAATATGCATAAAATTCTCAAAGACGTAATAAAAATAATTTTAAAAATTATTGAATTTGTGTGCTAGTCATACCATATAATTTTAATGGTATTTAGACCTCCCATTTCTCTTCGCCTTATTGCTCCTACCCAATTGAATGTACTCTATTAAATATATGTGTATAAAATAAGGCCTGTAGAGTCTAATTTGTATCCCCAAGTGTCCTATGGTGGGGACCATCCAGGGGAGCCACTCCTTGAAAGAGACTGACTCTCCTTTTAAAAAGGATGTATGATCTTGGCAGGAACATGTTTGTACCTAACGTGTGTGCCTCTGTGGTTGACTTGGATTCTAATGTCAGTCCCTATAATCACTTGTGCCTTCCAGGTAATCGTATACTTCTCCAGGTCTATTTCTTCATCTATAAATTAGGAACAGTAGAGAAAATACCTGCCTACCAAGGCAGTTATGAGGATTAGGTGACATATGTGCCTGTGTGGTCTTTGTAAATGGGGAAACAATGTGCAGTCTATTTGTTAACATTCTCAGCACTCACTGTGTGAGTTTGGATCTCTCAATCTCTCTGCTTTGAAGTTATCATCTGTATGGAAGGAATAATCATAGTTAATCTTACTTTGACTGAATTGTGAGGATTAAATGAACTGAAATATATTAAGCCCTTTTATGTCAATTATTATTTTTACAGCAGAAGAACTTGACCCTACTTTTAGTGGAACTCATTTTAAAGTTCTATAAATGTTAATATTTTTTGTAATTTTGATGACTTAATGAAAATTGACAAATTCTGATGGCTCTGGTAGATGAATATCCCAAGTGAGATTCAGAGACCACAGGTAGGAAGTGCAGGGTCAGTGAGTGCTCCCCCTCAGCCCACATTTGAGGCAGAATTGTTGGAAAGTGTCTTTTCCTAGTGTGCAATTTAAAAATCTCTTTTCTGTTTGCAGAAAGTTGGTTCAATGAAACCGACTTTTGTGGTTAAGAGTTTATATTTTTGACAGTCATAAAAACGATTAATTAAAACCTCAGTTTGGAGCCTCTGCTACTGTCCCTTAAATGGCCATGTTTTTAAGAGAAGACATTCAGTTTTTCTGTTAGGTCTGTACGATATTGGTGTTTTTTCCTTCTGTAGGAAAAAGAAAGTGCAGACTTACTTTGTTTAGAGAGCTATAACAAGCTTAGTAGGTTTTACAAGCTTAGTAGGTTTTACCGTAGCAGTTAATCAAAATAATAACAAATACTGCTGCACATTAAGTGACTGCTACATATGCTAGGGACTTAATACATAATCTGACTTAACTGGGTATGAATATCAAATACTGTTTAAAGTTGCTCTTTTTTTATAACAGGCTTTGAAATAGGCTCACTTTTGAGCTACAAGTATTTTGATGACAACCTCCAAGCTCAACAAATAGCATTTGGAACGTTAGCAAATGTCTTATTTCTAGTTAAGACTCTCTGCTTTCGAGTGATATATCTCTATGAAGATTGAAATGACAAAAATAGTTCAGCATTTCTTATGTCAGAAATATATTCATTATTTCTTATATCAGAACCTGCTTGTGACTGAGACCTCCCCTTTCCGTTCAGTGGATGTTGAACAGTGGAAGAACCAAGCAAACAGGCTTGTGCTCTGTCACCTGGTAGTTATGAAGACTACTGTATTTCTTCTTTCTGAAGTTGCCTCCTCTGTTAAAACCCTAGCTATGTTAAGAATTTCTTGTGACAATATGCCAAATGCCTGGCAAGAAAGTGGACTTTGCATTTAGATGTGGTTTGTTTGGTTAGGGCTGTATTAATTTGCAGTTGATACTGACAGGAAAATATCAGAAGACTTCAGTGTAGCATCCTGGATTTCAGCAGTGAGAATACATGCTTGCTTTGCACCTGTACTTTTGACTGTATTCCTCAAGCTGTGTACCTGACAGCTTTTCAGGTGGAAAATATTCTTTACCCATCTACATACTGCCATGTCCTGCTGCTGGACATTTTGCTTGTTCATTTTCTTATGCTTTGTCAATAAGTAAGTGTAGATTTTTGATAAAAAGTATGTAGTACTAGACTTGATATTTGGCACACAGTGGAGCTCACAAAATATTTCGCTTTTGCTCTGTTATACTATTGATGACTCAGTGAAGAAGAAAGTTTAAGTGCAGGAGGTGAACGTTAGTCTTTAGCTAGGCAGTTTGTGCCTTAACAGAGCAGTTATTCTTTCTAAATATATATATATATTAGATTTTTGAGAATTTCATACATGCCTACACTATGTTTTGATTATGTTCATTCCCCTTGATCCCCTAATTCCTGTAACATTTCCTCCACTCCTTCCTAAGTTCTTGACCTTTTTGAAAAAACAAGCCACTGAGTCGAGTTTGTGCTGCTCATATACTCATGGGTGTGTAGAGCCAACCACTAGAGTGTGATTAACCTACCAGAAGCCACACTCTTAATGAAATCAACTCTCCTGTCCCCAAAGCCATGGACTGTTGGGAGCCATGAATCCCCTGCTCCTCCATGCTGGATGTGTGGAGTGGCTTGATCTTGTGCTGGTCTTATACAGACAAGCACAGCTGCTGTGAGTTCATGGGTACATCACTCCTGTTGTGTTCAGAAGACACTCTTTTTGTCTGGTCATTCCTGACCTCTAGCTTTTAGAGTCTTTCTGTCCCCTCTTCCATGATGTTCCCTGGGCCTGGGAGGAAAGGGGTGTGATATATATGCCCCGTTTTTGACCGAGCACTCTGCTGACACTTAATCTCTGTACTTTTGCCAGTTACTACAGTCTACTGTACAAATTAACTGCTTTGATATTGTCTAAGAGCTGCCAATCTACTGGTTTAAAGATAGCATCAATTTGACCTTAAAATTCTATTTCAATTTAGCTAACTAATAGTACTAGACTCATTGCTGGGTCTTTCAAGTTTCTCACCTTGTGTTCTTTATAGATTGACAATACAGGCATGCATTCCCACCTGTGTTGGGTTGTTGGTTACCAATCAGAAAGCAATTGGTTGCCTCCATAGCTTACATTCCTGCCACTATCATGGGGATATCGTGCTGTACTAGTAGTTACTGTAACCCATAGGGCACGTGGCTGGATAAGACTGGTGATGGTATAGCACTATGAAAGCTAGCCACGAGAGGAAGCTTCCTGGTCAGTACCAGCTTGACTTTTCCATGTCCTGTGACCAAACTGTGTCATATCTTCAGCTATAAGTTGTCACCATCAAGATCTTGTGGGCAACCAAGGGCAGTGGCAATTGCCTATATTATTTTGGGAGTCCCCAGAAGACTCCTGATCAGTAACCGAGGGAGGTATCTCATACTTAGCACTGGGTTTTTTATTTGGCAACCTGTGGTTTCTGGTTGTAACATTATCCCCTATGTAGGGTAATTTCAAGTAATCTATCTTATCTAACTGTCTGTCTATATCTATCTGTCTGTTTATCCATCATCTGTCACCTTTAGGAAGAAGCTTATAAAATAGGTTTCCATATGGCTTTTTAAAATTCATATGAGTTTTAAAAACACCCTTAGTGTTAGTTATCCCCACCCCTTCTCTGCCCTACTGCCCTGCTTTCTCCTACTTAAACCTCACTCCCCATTATCCCCCTTTCCCTCCATCACCTGTGTTCTCTCATTCCTCCTCCTTTCATCTGTCCCTCACTACTGGCCCCTTTCCAGTCTGTATTTTATAGGTACTCCAAGTTCAGTGATACAACAGGGTCATATGGTTGATCTATTTCTAGTTTTTTAAAAAGAAATTTTTAATTAATTTTATTTTATGTGTATAAATATATTGCCTGCATGTATGGAAATGTAACCATGTCACAAAATGCCTGCAGACATCAGAAGATGGTATCAGATCCCTTGGAGCTGGAGTTACAGATGGTTTTTAGCTGCCGTGTAGGTGCTGGGAACTGAAACCAGGTCCTCTGCGAGAATAGCCAGTGCTCTTAACTGATGAGCTAGCACTCTAGCCATTATTTCTAGTTTTTTTGAGGAATCACTACACTGATTTCTATAATGGTTGCACCAGTTTGCATTCCCATGAAGAGTGCATAACAGTGCATTCCCCAAATCCAGTACTTATGGTCATTTGTTTTCTTAATCTTAGTTATTCTGATTAGAGTAAGATGAAATCTTAAAATAGTTTTAATTTGCATTTCCCTGATGACTAAGGGTGGTAAACACTTTTTAAAGAATTTCTTAGCCAGTTTGATTTCTTCTGACAACTTTGTGTTCAGATCTGTAGCCTACTTTTTAATTGGATTGTTTATTTTCTTGATGTTTAGTGTTTTGAGTTACTTGTATGTTCTAGGAACTAATCCTTTGTTAGATCCATAGCTGGCAAAGACTTTACCACATTCTGTAGGTTACTTCTTTAGTGGATTAAATTTAAAATGTATCTTATTTTTATTTTATGTGTATGAGTGTTATGCCTGTGTGTATGTAAGTGCACCTGTGTCATACAATGCTTGCAGAGGACAGAAGAGGGCGTCAGATCCTCTGGAACTAGAGTTACAGACAGTTGTTAGCCACCATGTGAATGTTGGGATTCGGACCTAGGTCCTCTGCAAGAGCAGCCAGGGCTGTTAACCATTGAACGATCTCTTCAGCCCCAATGGATTAGCTTTCAATTTCATGAAATATCACTTGTTGGTCCTGTTTCCTGGAGAATTGTAATCTAAGTCAGAAAGTCCTTAGCAAAACCAATAACATAATATCTAGAAGTTTCAGAGTTTCAGGTCTCACATTGAAATTTGGAATTTATTTGTGTGAGAGTAAGAGAGAAAAGTATCTAGTTCTCTCTGTAGATGTCCTGAACATCATTTGTTAAAGATGCTGTCTTTTCTTCAATGTATATTTTTGGCATCTTTCTAAAAGATCAGGTGACTGTGGTTCATGGACTTGTATATGGATCTCAGTTCTAGTCTATTATGTTTTTGTGTCAGTTGATGTTGTATTTACTACAGTGGCCTTTTTGTTATATTAGTCCTACTAGTGTGCATGGCAGGACTTTGCATCTTCAGGTGTCTTCGGGTCTTCACTGCTTTAAAGGTTTCTTTGTAAAGGTCTTTCTCTTCCTTGGTTAGGTTTATTCTAAGGTGTTTTATTTCTTTTGAGGCTATTGTGAATGGGATTGTTTCCCTGATTTTGTTTTTAGTCTCTTTGTCCTGATACATTGGAAGGCGGCCGGTTATTTTTGTATGTTAATTTTATATTTTGTCACTTTGGTGATAGTGTTTATCAGCTTAGGAGCTTTGTGGTAGAATATTTGGAGTCTTTCGTGTATGAAATCATGTCATATACAGCCATGGAAGTCTGACTTCCTTCCTTTCCTGTTTTTACAGGCTTTTTTTTCCCCTTGTTTTCTCTAGATATTACTTTAAGTGATCTGTTGAATGTAAGTAGCAAAGGTGGATTGTCTTGTTCCTGATCATACTGAGGACAGAACAGTCATTCTTTTATTTTTATTTGATGTAAATGAGTGTATTGCCTGAATGTTTGTAAGTGCACCTGTGCCATGCAATTCCTGTGAAGATCAGAAGAGGGTATTGAATCCCCTGGAACTGGAGTTATGGACAGTTCTTAGCCACCATATGGGTGCTGGGAATTGAACCTGGGTCCTTTGCAACAGTAGCCAGTGCTCTCAACAACTGAGCCATCTCCCCAGTCTCCCAGAACAGTCACTGTTAAGTAACTTTTTATTTCTAAATGTCTCATGTTCTTCATTTTCTAGATCAAGTTATTAGCAGCTGGCAGGTGGAAGGAGTGGCAGGTGGCACACTCTAATGTTACAGGTGCCTGTGCCAGACCTCATAGTAGGATCCTGAGGCCTTCAAGTGTTGTAGTCCCTATGTGGGCCTTTGGTATTGAGACCCTTTGCTTTTGGCAGTGGCCAGTGTTCTAACTCTCCTAAGGTTTGATACCCTTCATCTTGAAGATATAGCAGCTCTCTGTATGCCTCTGGTGACCAAGGTCTGCAGTGCAGGTTCTTGTCCTAGCTCCTAATACTTTATCAACTCTGATCTCTGGTTATCTCTGCTTCCACTTCCCCTCATCCTGCTTTGGTTTTTCCCTCCCTCCCTCCCTCCCTCCCTCCCTCCCTCCCTCCCTCCCTCCCTCCCTCCCTCCCTTCCTTCCTTCCTTCCTTCCTTCCTTCCTTCCTTCCTTCCTTCCTTTTGGTTCCTCTCACCTCCCTCCCTTCCTCACCTCCCTCCCTCCCTCCCTTCCTTCCTGTTTATGCTTGTTTGTGTGTATGTGTATGTGTGCATGTGCATGTGGAGGCTCCAGGTTGACATCAGGAATATTCCTCACTTGCTCCCCACCATATTCATGGAGGCAGGGTCTCACATTTAAACCCAGAGCTCACTGGTATGGCTAGTCTGGCCAGCCAGCTTGTTTCTGAGATTCCCTGTCTCTGCCTTTTGAGCAGTGGAGTTACAGGTGGGTTGTCACACCTGTTCAGCATTTATGTGGGTTTTGGTGATTCAAATCCAGATCCTAGAGCTTGCATGATAGGTGTTTTAACAAGCAAACGCTGAGCTATCCCCCTAGCCTGACTCTTCTTGAACTCTTCACCCATCCCTTTTGTTGTCACTGACTGCTACCAGAAAAGCTTTGCATACTTGTCTCCACTGGGGTAGCATTTCAAAGTCAACACCCAGAAGGCCATTAATGAATTGGGCTGTAGGTGCAGCCTGGATCACTCAGGTATGGCCATGACCTTTCACCGAGTGGCAGTGTGGACTAAGGCATGAGGTCCCAGGTCTCTGCAGGCAGGCTGCCACATTTTGCTGAGGCCTTGCCCCACCCCTTCAACTTTCAAGCAGTGGTGCTTTGCACTGGGAAGCTGGACCTAGGCTTGGGAAGTGGGTACCAGTAGCAGACAGGACTATGGAAGACTATGGACTATGCCCAGAAGTAGGTATTAAAAACCGAGTTCCAGATGCTGAGAGTGCCTTCAAGGCCGCCAGACCTCCTCAGTCATCAAGCAGCTCTGGATGCTTTTGTTCTCAGAAGCAAGGGCTCAAGAACACACACTGGTCTATTTGGGAGTCCGGTATCAGGTGTCAGTGCCCGAAATACTGGATTCCTTTGTTACCTGTGTATTCTTCAAATTAAAGCCATCTGTGGTGTTCACGGTGAGGTTTGCTTTCAGGGCATGCCCTGAGGTGATCATTCCCATTGCCACTGTCCTCTTTTATGTCTGCTGCTTCTTCAGTGATTCCAGTTCAGCCTGTATGACCAGGAAAAGCCAGTCCAGAGAAGTCTTTATCCGTGCTGATGTTGCACCACCAGGGGAGGGTCATATAGGAGGGTGTTTCCCAGTCTACTCACCAAGGGACCTTGAGCTGAGTAGCCAGCTTATATAGCTGGGAATTAAGTGTTTGGGCCAATTACAGTCCTCCCTCTAGCAAGCACCATGGTCATTCAGAGCTGTGTTTTGGACAGATGGTGGCCTTGCCACCAAAGTAGTCCCTCCACCAGAAAAAGTGGCTACCCTCCTTCTCGCCTGGCAAAGTTTGAAATGGTTTGTTTAAACAGGGACTGGGACTGTGCCTTCAAAACCTGAAACAGTCTGCAATATTCTTCAGTCTAGTTGTCTCATGATGTCTGTGGATTATTAAAGATGGGTGTTGTGGGCAGTACAGTGGTTTTGGCCATCTGCCTGACCCAGAGTTCTTTGCTCAGAGCAGCAGAGACAGCAGCAGAGAGTCCAGTAGCTGCTAAACAGAGTCAGATCCCCCCATCTCCAAGGCCCTTACTTATTTTCAGGAAAATAGACATCAAGATTGTTTACAGATAGAAACTTAAAGAATTTGTCATTATGCTAACAGTAGTTTTAGTACATTAAAAAATACTTTAACATGTCTTATAAGCCAGAGAAAAGTAGGTCCTCCTGGATTGTCTCCAAGTGTCTTTTTTTCAGATGTCTCTAAATTAGCATAATGCTTGCATTAAAACAAATAAACAAAAAAAAACCAAAAAACAACAACAAAGAAGATCAGGAATGTTGCTCAGTGGTAAATGGCTTACCTAGGATGCGCAAACTCTGGCTTTGTTATGTAGCATATTTGCTTTTTTTTTTTTTAAATGGATACTAATCCTTACTTTCCCTATTTGGTAATTTTTAAAATTATTTACCTTCTATTTGGTATAGATAGTACGTATTCTATTTTCTATTAGATTAAAATTTTAAAGATTTATTTTTTATGTGTATGTGTGTGCACCACATATATGCAGGTGCTCACAGAGACCAGAAGAGTGTGTTGGATCCTCTGGAACTGGCTGTGAGCTGCCAGATTTGGGTGCTTGTAACTAAACCCTGGAAGAGCAGTAAATATCCCTAATGGCTGAGCCACCAGTCCCAAGACTGCAGTTTTAATAAATAAACTCTGATCAGTTTTATAAAAAGCATATTTCTAGATACTAGAAATTTGTTCTAGGAATTTATTCTGATATCAAAGGACAAGATCACCCGTTTCTTAAATATGGATTTGTTGTTCTTTGACCATGACTAACATTTTATATCTACTTGCTAATTTCATGATCATTAATAGTTCTGGAGGAAGAATTCAAAACTGCGATAGCAAGACTGTACCTTGTTAAATTCAGCCCAGGCCTTATCACTGCAGACTTACTGTTAATGGATCTGTAATTATAGAGAAGGTGCTGCTAGTAACTTAATATGAGATAGAAACTAAAATAAACCATAGCTAAAAAAAATCCAAAACACAAACTAAAGATGAAATTGAACTGCTGAAGTACCATGGGCTGAAGTCTCTTCATTCGTGAAGATATTACTGTTATTATAGCTCTGTCATAGAGAGATACAGTTCTAATCACCATCTTTTAGTTATTGACACCACCAGAGGTAGTTTAACTAATAGAATTCTAAGAGAAAAGTAAGCAGAGAAATACTTTTCTTTAATTGTCCTTTGGAAATGGTCCTTATTTTAGCTTTACTGTATTTATATTCCAAGCTTTCACTGACTAAATGAAGTTGCTAGCTGCTAAAGGAGCAGGTGTTGGGAGGGCCATTAAGCACAAAACTCTGATTAAAATATTGAAACTTTTTTTCAAAAGCAGTCCCTTTGGGTAAAATGGATGACCATAAATATGTTAGCTAAGTGAGCTTGCCATTCTTATTTCCTACTCTACACAATGTCCATAAATATGTCAATGCAAAATAAAATGAAGCCAAGGCAATTGTACTACAGAGCTGGAACCAAGCTTCCTGCACTCCCAATTCTTGGTTTCCTTTGCATTGTCTACTGAGGTGCAATTACAGCTTTTGCTTCTTTCCCTTAGAGCGTTGGTCTTTAAAAATGAAAAGCGTGTTGATTATAAATTCACATAATTGTAAGACAGTGAAAGATTTTGAAAAGGGTAAAAGTTCTGCATTTAAATACATTATATTAAAAATAGATTTGACAAAGAAAATAACTTTGATTTCAAGATATATTTGTATAGAAAATTCAGGAGCACATTTTTTGGAAGTAATCAAAATATTTTCCAACCGGATATATTAATTTTCTATTTTTTCCTACACTCTTTTCTTTTCCATTAATTCCTTCAGCTGTACCAGGAAGCAGTGATATTTCAGAGTAAGAATTGTTCAAAACATTTGGGAAAGTTTAAAGATATTCTTTGATTAAAAAAGCATTTAAAAAGTTTTGCCTTGATTACTTTTTAAAGAAACTGATATTTTTATTTTAAAATGTAGTCAGATAGGGGAACTCTAGGGGTCAGAAAAAGGCTTCCAGGGATGCTGTTCTGGATTCATCATCGTCTCACCCTTTGCTTCATTGATGTTGTTTCCAGCCCTTTCTCCTTGTGTATTTGTTCCTTCACCACTTAAAAATTGATGTAGATTAAATCCAAAATATTTCAGTGAATATAGCTTAACAACTTTTTCTTATGTAAATATAGTAATAAAATGTAAATATAGAGATATAAATAAAAATTTTTCCAACATTCACAGTATGAATTTTAAATTTGTCTGTTGTCCCAGTAATGACTGTTATATAGAATTTTACCTCCACTGAGTCCAGGATTCATGTGTGTGCTGCACTTAATTGTCCTGGCTCTTTAGTGCCTTTTAGTCCAATATCAATCCGATATGTAATCTTGCTGGTTGGCTTTTCTTCACTTTTCTCGTCTTAATTTCTTGGAATTTCATCCAGGCTGTTGGCACAGTCCCTGTGTATTGTAGAGAGTGGGGGTGGTATGAATGTACCTCAGCTGGTTTAGTCACTAACCGTTGAAGAACAGCAGGGATGTTTCCCGGTTTTGTACTTATAAGTAGAGCGGGTCTAGCCGTCCAAGCACAGCTTTTTCTGTGTGAACAGAAGGCTCCATCTCTCTGGGATAAGTAATAATATACTTTTTGTTTCCTCTTACAAAACTTGTAAAACTTTTCATTGTAGAGGCTTCTTAGTGTGCTTTCTTTTTTTTTAATTTACTGGAGACAGTCATTGGCAGATTTTGTTTGTAGTTGTTTTCCAGGTTTGGATAAAGAGAAAACATCGTATTATGCCAGTGATATATTTTTGTGTAATTTACTTTGCTTATAGAATTACAAATAGATCATCGGGTAGTATTTGTTTTTTTTCTCATTTAGTCTAATTTGGCAAAATGAAATTGTCATTTTTACTTGATGCTTGTTTGTTTGTACCTTTCCTCGATTTCACAGTCATAAGGCTTTTAAATAAATTAAGTTATGAAGTCAGGGATTATTGGGGAAGAAGAAGTGGAAAGATTGTAAGAGCCAGGGTTGATGCATAAACAAAGAAACAGAGACTTCAAAGTACTGGGCACTTGTTTGTATGAACTTGTAACAATGACAGCATGCACAAAACTGATGCCAATTCAGTCAGACAAAAAACCCAGCAAAGAACAAGGGAATGGGCAGCAGACCCCAACCTGGCTGAAGCACTATTGGCAGCTGTTTACTGCTGGGCAAGGAAGAGCAGGTCTTCTTTAAGTGAGTGTCTCCAGATAGGCTGAGTGGACTCCAGTGGATGAAATTGCACCAAGGGACATCTGGGTACAAAATCTTGACTGAACAAATCTTAACATATATGGTAGAATTCATGAAATCCAGTGGGGACAGAATGAGAGTGTGGGTGGGGGAGGGGTGTAAATTAAGATTAAGGTGTATTATATGAAATGCACAAAAACTCATTGAATAGTTTTTGAAAGAGAGATTGGCTGTAGACAGACAAGAAAATAAAATAGATCTAAAGCTGTCTATTGCGACGGAGGCAAGATACAGGGGACTGTCATCTAACAGTCCGGCTTTAAGTCAGCCATTTATTCAGTTGTTTAGTCATTAGATTTCTTGCCAGTGAAAGTGACTCTTTTTTGTAAATTGAGAAATTTTAGTAAAGAAAGTTAAATATATTTTTAGTGCTCCTGTGTTTAAAAAACAAAAGCACTTGACTCAGGATCCTTTGAGTAACCTTTACTGTTCTGTGCTCTGTTATATACATAATGAACTGTTGTGAAACTGAGTGCTAAGATGAAACTTAACTTCACAGACTTAATAATGGCTTAATAAGAGATTAATGTGCTATTGTGTTTGCCTTGAAATTGTAAGCCTGTAATTTAATCAGTATTTCTGTAGGTATTTAGTAACTACATTGCCTCATCAAAGGATGTGTGCATACCTTTGACAGGAATGAAACTAGGTCAATAAATTACTACCATGAAGTCTGTAGAATTGATAGGAACTGCCCAGTGACAAATGCCAAAGTCTAGTTTGTCTATTGGGCTTACCTGGAAACTAATCTTAGCAATCTGATGTTTTATTTTGTCCTAAATCTGTTCTGATATGTGGAATACATGCTGCTATTTGAAGATCTTCAAAGTGTAGACATAATTTTCCTTATTTTGTTGTTAATTGGCAGTAACACAGATATTAATGTGGTTTGGTAGTGCTTAAATTTGAGATCAGAGAAGAAGAATAAGGAGAATCTTGGTTTTCAAGCAACCAAATACATATTATCATATCTGTGTAGTACTTGCTTAATGTTAAGATATCCAAAGAATAAATAATTGATTGAGCAGAGACTAAAGCAGTCATTATAGTTAGCCAAATTCTAAACTCCTTGACCTGAGCTCATTAAGGTGGGGTTAATGAATTGGGTGGTAGAATTCCTCTAGAGAAGTTGCTGAGATTCATAGTGGCATGTACACAGATCTTGAAAATTACTTGGGTTTAAATAGGCATTAAATTTTCTACCTTTGGTTTAGTGTATGTGGGGATTTTGACCTATAGTCCATAATGATTGTATGCTTAAAAGCAACTTGAATTCCATTTTTCTACAGGAGAATGAATAGTGACTGCTTGTATTCATGATACGTAAGTATCATACATGACTATCACCCTGTATTGGGTGATACAGTATCATTCCATTCCCGTTTTCTCTATGATCTCTCTCTTGTTTCAGAAGCTTTCCACGAATGAGCTTCTCCATGCTTATGGATTTAACTCTTACGTAGATGACTTCCAACTGCATATATTCAGCTGAATTCTCATTTTCAAGGATTTAGACTTACATATTGTAACACACAGAGGACATTTTATTCATAGGTCAAATTTACAATATCCTGTATGGAATTACTCTCATCTTTGTGTCAGGAATTACTCTCATGTCTGTGTCTGTGTCTGTCTGTGGGTACCTTCTCTAGAAAGGCTACTTGGCCTCTACTCTGCCCTGCCTTGGATGAAGCCTGGCGCTGCAACCACCCAGGTCTTCCTGCCGTCGCCCTTACGCACTCCATTTGCTGTGTTGTATTCTCTAATTCTACCTCAGCTGTTTCCCCAGCAACTTCTTCCCTGTCTTCTGTGCTTTCGTTTTGACTTAGACTGGTCTACTCTGGCATTGACCCTCTCTCTCAGTCCTCTAAACTACCCAATTCTGACCATATTCCTTTCTTGTGTGATGCTTGATCACCAACAGCCTAGTCTAATCTCCTTAACTTGACCTGATATCCCACTATGATCTCACTTTCGTCTTGTCAATTCCCCATACCCATTAGAACATACATCCTTGAGAAAGAAGAGGGTCTATTCGCTGAAGCCGCCGCGCTGCTTCACTCATCCTCAACAGCGCTCTGCTGTTTCTCTTACTGACCACTGTGCTTCTTTAACTCTTTCACTCTCAGGACTGTGCTCTGGCTTGCTTCACACTTCTGTTGCTCACCCAGACACTCCATTCAGTTTTTGCCAGTTGATCTTTCTGTAAGGTCTTCTAGGAAACCCCTTAGAAGCTTCTGTGATATATTCTATATGCTTCATTGAATTAATCTGTTCTTTTGAATGGAAGGAGCCTGTGTTTTATTTCCTTTTGTGTCTTTCTTATCCAGTGTGGCAATTGAAGTTATTATGAGTTGACCTTGCATGTACTTAGCAGAATTTACTGTGTGAGGGTATCAAGAATGTCTCTGATACCCATATCATCTGACCCCCATACTGCATATGAAAGACAGTGGCATATTATTTGGATTTATCTTGGATATCTACTACTACTTACCAAGCCTTCCCACTTAGAGATTTAAAAAATAAACACAGTTTATTTGCTGATGATTTTATTGACAAATCATGAATCGGTTGGGCTCACTTGGATGTATCTTTTGGTCTTTTCTTGAGTCACTCACAGGTTTTTAAGCATCTTGATGCTCAAGTGTTCTCTCACACACATCTGAAAGTTTGTTGTTGGCTATCAACCTTGCTTCTGTCATCCTCAAAGGGTTGACCTCTGCCTTTTTCTCTGATGGTCAAAAGCAACAAAGAACTGTGGGTAGATAATGCCAGGCCTAATGGCCCAGGCCCTGGTGGCTTGCTGTAGCATTTCGGTTGGTCTGGCAAGTCAGAAGGCCAGTCCACATCAAGGGGTAGGAAGAGTAGCTGCATCATGTGGAGAGGAGTGTGTGCCCAGGAATGGAGGTGTCTGTGATTTCTTGGGCCTGGTCAGCTTACCAGGAGTTTCATGCTGAAATGAGACTGACTCTCTCTTCCAGCAGCCATTGGTTGTCAGTGCTTTCTGAGGTAGATTTGGGGGTTCTTGTCTGTTTCCCCATGTCTGTGCTGGGATTTTGTTGTAGAACTTCTGTGTGATGTCATCATTGCTGTGAGTTCATATAAATAACTCAATGGGTATCTGGAAAACTCCTTTTCTGTTTCTCTGTGATCATCCACAACCTCTGGTTCTTAGACTCTTTCTGCCTTCTCTTCCACAATGATCCCTGAGCCTTGGGAAACAGAAGTTTGTATAAGTGTCCTATTCAGGGATAATCAGTCTTCAGTCTCTTATATTCTGTACTTGGCCAGTTATGGTTCTCTGTGTTAATCACCATCTGCTGTATAATGGAGCTTCTTTGGTGAGAGTTGAGAGATGCATTAATCTATGGGTTAAATAATAAGGCATTAGGAGTCAGTTTAATGCTATTATCTGTTTAACAGAATAATAATATTCAGCTCTCCGTTATTGCCTATGTCCTATCTAGTTTTAGGTTCCCAGGCCTGATATCAATATCAGATATCAAAACCATCCTATGAAGCAGACCTTAAAAATCCAATTAGAAAGTGGTTGGTTACTCCCATAATAATTGTGCCACTCTTCTGTCTTGTGGGCATATCTTGACAGGCCAGTTGTTATAACTCACTGGATTCACAGCTGGGTAAGGTTGATGATTAATTTCTCTTCAGGTAACATACATAATTCCTTCAGGTAACATGCATAATGCCAGAACTATGAAAGCTAGCCAGTAGATGAGGCTTTGAAGTTAGCACCAGCTTGATTTCTCCTTGTTTGTTCTACAACTCATATAAGTAGTGTCTTTAAGTAATAGGATCTTACTGTGAGGTTCTGCTGGATAACCAAGAGCAGAGGCAATGGCCAATGTTATTTGAGGGTCTATGGGATCCCTGGTCAACAGCTTCAAGAGAAGGAATTCATTCCTGACATTGGGCTTTTACTTTGCTAGCCTATAGTGCTTAGTAGGGCCAGTGTCCCTCTGTTTTAATTTCTGTTTATTATGTGTATACATTAAGAAGCTTCTGTAGTGGTAGCAGGTTTCCATATGACTTTTTCCAAAGGCCTTTGGTGTGAGCCACTCTTCCTTCATACTCCCTCCTCTAATATTTTTATTATTTGAGCATTTCATAGGAAGTATTTTAATTATATTCTGACCCCTAACTGCACCTAGGTCCACTCACACTTCCCACCCTCTAGCAACTTTATGTCATCCTTCTTTCTCCCGCTCTCCCTCCCTCCCTTTTGATTTCTTTTTAATAACCCACTGAGTCAATTTCTGTTGCCCATATGCTCATGGATGTGGGGCCACCCACTGGAGATGGTTGACCTACCAGGATGCCTTCTTTTGTTAGGAGATCATGTTTCTTCTTTAGAAGGTTTTGCTTTTTAGAGACAGCAGGATAAACACTTGGCACCTCATAGTACCTAACATATTTTGTCAGGTGTTCAGACAAATCTTATGGCATGAATCATTTTTTTTTTAATTAAGATGGATCACTTCCATCATACAGAGAAGTGAAAATAATATACTTATTTATCTACCACTGTGAACATCTTTGCTGAAACAGAAACAATGCCATAAGCTGATACTTAACATTGAATGTTCATTTACATTGTATTAGTAAGCTGTTGTTGGTTGGCTGACTTGAGTGTTTGACAACTATTTGTGACCATGTTTCTTTCAGTGGGAGAGTGAATTCTGAATTATTTCATGCACCCTGCTTTGTTACTTTAGTTGAGTTTCAATTTGGGATGTGCCTTTAAAGGTAAGGAAGTTCCCTATATGTGAATATTACAAGTATCTTGTAATGTCAGAATTCAGCTGAAAAAAAAAATGCACGTATACAGGGTATTTTAATTTCTGTACAAGGTATTTCTTTTTCCTTGAACTTCAAAATTCTTTTCTTATGAAAAAAAAAGAATAAAAATCAGTTCTTTAAGAATGTAGGCATGCTGTATCTAGTACTTTTATTCTTTGTCAGAATAACCTTATAAAGATTCTCTTGGATTTGTTTCATTGATGACTTTTTTTAGCTTAGGAGCTATGTGTATCTCAGTGTCTGAGGAGTGAAAGTAAAAGATCAGAATGAAAAGAAATACATCCAAGTTAAAGAGCTGTGTATAACTCCTCATATGCTGTATTTTACCATGTGCTGTATCTAAGTAAAATAAAGCTGACTGTTACCCTTCATCATTAATATTTTTTGAGCATCTCATACATGGGTATCATATTTTCTTCTCACCCAGTCTCTTTAGTTATTATTGTTATATATACATGTATACATTTAAAGCATTGAGTCCATTTAGTGATGCTGTCACTAGTTTTTATCATTGTTGATTTCTTTTATTTCTTCACTTCACCACAGATATTAAGATCTAGAGTGGGAGTAGTTATCAGTACTTGAAGTATTTCACAAACATTGTTGCATTTTCTGCTTGAGCATACTAATGCATTTTTGTAAACGATAGCTTGTTATGTAGCTTCAGTGTAGTTTTTACAGGTTAATCTTGCCCTCTTAAAACAAGAATGATGTGTCTATTACATTCCCATTCTGATTTATTCTTTTCAGTTATTTTCTCAACAAAGATGTATCTGTGTCCATTGTATAAACACGTTTGTAAAATAACTGTAAAGGCGAAGTCAGAATAGGAATGTTAATAGACACATCATTCAACTCAACCGTTTTGTTCTTTTTGTCTTTTCCCATTTACATTCACTCTGCAATCTTGTTCTTAGCTTTTGTTTGACCTTTATAATGATAATGGATCACATGACTTTTGTAGAGATATAGTGCCCTGAAATTATGAGGGTATATTAATATGTATTTATTTAAAATGATGTTAATATAACTTAAATACATTTTATAAAAATTATAAGTTAATATTTAAATTTTATTTGTTAATTTTAAAGTAACTGTTTTGAAATGTTATTAGTTAGCATCGGCTAGCGTTTTCAGTTTTCTACCAAGTCCATAATGTAGTGAATGAGTAATTACTTTACACAATTCACACCATTTTTTTTGCCACCCATATATCTAAAAACCTCTAAGGAATGTAAGAGTGCATACATTGAAATAGGATAAAAGTAGATATAAGCTTATAATAGATGGTGTTAGCTTTAAGCCTAGAACTAAGAAGTATAGTCAGCCTGAGTATAAGGAAATGGGTTACAGTGAGTGGTGCTAGTTAATAATGCCAGTTAGTGTTTGTCTTTCTGTTCTCTTTTTCCTTTGTTTTTATCCTGAATTCTTGCATTTCTGACCTATCTACAAAAATAAAAACATACTACTAAATCTGACTGAGGGTTTTCTATGACATTTAGGGTTTCGTATAACATCAATAACTGCTGACTGAATAAAGAAAACATGAAATCAAACTGAGCAAAATTACTGAGTATGATGGGATGCAGATGTAATCCTATTATTCAGGAGGTATAGATAAGAAGATTGTGGGGTTAATGTCAGCTTGGGCAACATAGTGAGAGTCATGTGTGAGGAATGAAATTAGATCCTTATCTATCACCATACATAAAAGTCAACTGCAAATGAATCGAAGACTTAGTTGTGAAACCTGAAATGCTGAAATTGTCAGAAGAAAACACAGGCAGTACCCTATAAGATATAGGTGTAGGAAAGGGCTTTTCTAAATCAAATATCAGTTGCTCAGGAATTAAGGGCACCAATTGACAAATGGAACCTTGTTAAAATAAAAGGCTTTGGTACTGCAAGAAAATGAACAATTGAGTGAAGAGGAAGGTCACGGGGGAAAAAATTTTCACCAGTCATATATCGAACAGAGGATTTGTATTCAGAATATACAAAGAACTAAAAAATAAAGAACCTAGAAAACAAACAACAATTAAAAGATAGGTTATCATATTAGAATATTTTTATAGTGAAGTCTTTGACTTAAAACTTTTCCAGATGCAGCTTCATCTTTTCTGATAATTTTCTTGCGGTGGCACTGGGATCTTATGTGCAGCTAAGCTCAAGACAGTTGTCCATACTTTCAACTGCTCACATAGCAGTATATATACTATGTTTTGCATGAGACAGTCTGCTTAATGATAATCAGCACCTTCCCCCTCCTTTTCTAGCTCTTCCCATTTACCAGGAGTACCCAGAAAAGTGCTAGGTATTAAATACAAAGATTTTTGAAGAACTCATATAGAAACAAATGATCCTCATACAGTGGGAATCATGCACTTTATATGTAGCCAGGCATTTACTCATAAGGTACATCCCATGGTCCTCAGCTCACCTAGAAGATTTTTCTTGAAAGAATTGTAAATGTGGAGATGAGCAAGGAGCAGAGGAAGTTTATATCCAGACTCCTTAAACCTTATTTCCAAAGTAGCAGCAAATACAGTTTTAATTAAGCTCATGCTTTGAAGACAGGCATGCTTTGCAGAATGCAGATACTAGAAGTCATTTGTAACCAATTAGAATTATGGCATATGGTTAAAGTTAAAGATGGAGGTGTCCTGGCAGGTACCAAGCACTAAAATTTCTGATCTAGCATTGCATTTTTGTTTTCACTTTATTCTGCTGGAGGATGGGTTGTTATTTTGAGTTTTCTAAAGAAATAGAGACTAAATGGTTTACCTTCTTTTGTACTTTTCATCTCTGCTTTTGGATCATTCCTCTAAGGAGCAGAGCCTTGGTAACTTTAATGCTATTCTCAGAACCTTAAGACTGAGAAGTTTCAGAGAACATATTTGTAATTAGCTACTTGAATTAAAAGAATCTCTGTGGTTAAAGCCACAGCCTTATGACTGAAGGCATCAAGATTAGGTCAAAATAATTTTAGCAGTAGTGAACAACTGTGTTGTTGTTTTTCAAGATAGGGTCTCACTTCATAGCTCAGGCTTACCTGAACTCTCATCCAGTGCTCCTTCTACTCCCTGTTCCCAAGTGCTGGGATTACTGGAACCAACCACCAGGCCTATCTTATACAACCTCTATCCATCCGTCTCTTTCATATCTTGAGACAGGATAGCTCACTGAACTTAGAGCTCATCCTGTCATCCACCTTGACTGAGGAGCAAGTCCCAATATCTGCCTGTCTTCTACCCCTCCCCAAACACGGGGTTTATAGGCATACTCACTGCCATACACAGCTGTTAGTTAGTTTCTTGGGATCTGAACTTTGGCCCTCAAGCATGCATAGCAAGTGTATTACCCACTGAGTCAGCTCTCCAGCCGGTGATTCTGTTTTTTCAAATTATGCATGTGACAGTGCTTTGAATTCTTTCCTGCTAATTCTTCCCTAGGTGATTTCTTTGTTCGATTTATTATTTAGTCCTCCTTTATTCTCTCAGTTTTTAATTCATCCTGGACTACATTCTTCCTATAAAATACAGTGATGGTGAGCTTGACCTTTAAAATAATTTCTTCTCTACTCATATTTTTTAGCAAAGAAAACTGTTCTCATTTGTCACACTTTACTGCTCTTTTTATTCAATTAATGACAAAACTTTACTTTGACAACTTCTAGTGTAATAAATACGAAGCTTAAAGAGTACTCTTCAAGTACCTAGATGAAACTGCTGAGATGAAACTAAGGGCTGTTTTGATTGACAAGTCAAAATAACAAACCATCTCGTATACCTGAATTACCGCACTTCAGATTTTATTTTCCAGGATTTATGAATGTCAGCATGTGAGTACATGGGGTCAAGACCTTTAAACAGTTGTTAGTCATTAACATTTTATCACAGGTTTATCAGATTTGTTGTCTATGTCTCCTGGGCGCTGTTGCAGTGACATTCTGATGAGAAAGGATATGCAAGTGTCATGGTGTGAATTGTGCAGTCTGTTCAAACACAGAGATGTCCCCATATAAATGAAATGAAGGGTTGCCTTTTATAGTTTACCTTTTTTTTCTTTTGCAAATGTCTCTACATACATCTAAAAAAGAATTGTAATTACTACTTGAAAAAAATCAGTAAATTTCTCTCTAGATGTTGATATTTGGAATAACTTAACTTCTATAGGTAGAAAAATCCACTATTGAGTGTAATGAAAAATTAGAAAGCTTGTTAATGATCTGAATATATGTGAAACACAGGATAGATTTTGTTTTGGTATGTTCTTCTGTGCCTAACAATATTATCAAGATTTTTATTGGCTGGAAATATTTATTAATTCATTTGGAAAGGAACATCCTGATAAGAAATCAAACGCAGAACTTAGAATATAACAAATTTGGTGTTCATTGTAATTTTTTAATGCTACTAAGAAAATCATCTTTCCCTTGAGCTTGTCAGCTCTTGTAAAAGTAACTGTTAGTTTTAAATAGCAAGATCACTGGATCTCTTGGATGGATGGTTGGATAGATAGACAGACAGATAGATAGATAGATAGATAGATAGATAGATAGATAGATAGATAATGATATGTCTGCACTGAAAAGATTGTCATTTAGCTTTCAAAATTAAATTTATAAAGTGTCATCGTTTTTATTCCTTGTCAACTGAAATAGTAGAGCTGAGACACGGGAGGAAAAAGCACATCTGAGAGTGTGAGTGTTGCGTGTGACAGCTAGAAATGAAACATCCGCCAGTAGTTAAAGATTATTGTGTGGCAGTGAGGTGGTAAAAGAGATTGCTGTAAGGTGCTGCTCTTAGTTGGGGTGTGAGCGGCATGGGCAAAACAGCAGCATCCCTTGGTGTATGTTTCTTCCAGCGAACACAGCATGGATATTGAAATAGTACCATAAAGGTTATAGAGTGTGTGAGATGAATCATTAAGGAAGAACAGAAAGTAGGTAGAGAATGCTACAGAGGAAAGGTGTCCTGGAAATACTACTACAGGGAAAAAAATAATAACAGAGAGATACAGGAAGTGTCATGTTCTCCCTTCTGGTCTTCTGTTTTTGTGGCTTTGTCTAGTCAATGAAATTTTGGCTTTTTGAGAGGATCTCTTTGCATACCATCTTACCAAGAAGTTTTTATTTTCTTATCCGAAATGTGACCCTGTTTCCGTTGAATGAGAGGCACATGTTCAAGGATGGCGGAGGACCCCATGAGCTGGACTCTGCTGGATTCACAGCAGGTTAGATGCCTGAGGTATCAGCAAATACTGGAGATTTTATTTCCAGGAGGTTAAAAATTGTACCTAGCACCCCCCCCCTTTTTTTTTTCTGCACACACAAGGAGTAATTGGATTATTTTCACTGAGTCAGTAAGGTTTTTAGTGTCACAGAATCTCAGGGAAACAAATGCCATTCCTTAGATCTCAGTATACTCCTGCAGACGGTAGCTGTCAGGAGGTTACTAGGAGATATTGGAATCCCTGCATGCTTGCCTGGAGCTTTCTGACCTTTTCTATAAAAAGCTCGCTCTGTATTGATGCCCTGGGTGGGGGTGGTGAGTCCAATGGAAGTTACATAATTGTAGTTCCTTTTTCTGTCAGGGTGGCCTATAGGTAGAGTGCTAGGAATGAATTTCTTCATGGCAGGGATAAACAAAGAAAAATCTTTTTAGATTATTTTCTTAAATGGAAGCATCACGAAAAAAATCTTGATGTTTCTGAAATTGGAGGATGATATTTTATCTGAACTGGTAGGGAGCATCAGGGTTATTTCTTTGACTTGTCCTAAATAATAGAGGCCTCTTTGTGTTGCTGGATGTTGTATTAAAATAAACAAAATTAAAACATTTGATTGGCCTTTGAGATGGTTTAGCAGGTGGAAACTCCTGCTGGGCAAGCTGCTGACCTGAGTTCAGTGGCTGAAACTCAGAGCAGAATAACTTCTGAACATTGTCCTGTGACCTCCACATGTGCATTGTGATGTGTGCACGCTAGCATTCTCACACAGATACCACATGCATGCCCACAATAATAATAAAGTTTTAAAAATTTTATTCATTTTTATTCCATGTGTATGAGTGTATTGCCTATACATAGGAGGATGTAGTGCTCTTGGAGGTGAGAGGAGGGTGTCAGATCCCCTGGAACTGGAGTTTCAGACAGTTGCCAGCCCCAGCTCGATTTACAAAGCATGGTTTTACTTGGTCTCTGAGTGCAGGGATTATAAGATGATGACTACTTGACATCTGGCTTTACATGAGATCTGGGAATCTGCGCTATCGTGCTTATGCTGTGTGACACGCATTTTACCTGCTGAGCCATTTCCCCTGCCCTTGCCTTTTTTAAATTTCATTTTATGTGTATGAATGTATTGCATGCATGTATGTAAATGCACTCGTGTAATGCAGTGCCCTCAGATGTCAGAAGAGGGCATTGAATCCCCTGGAACTGGAGTTACAGAGGCTTGTTAGTCACCAGGTGAGTGCTGGGAATTGAACCCAAGCCCTCTGCAAGAGCAGCCAGTGGTCTTAACCACTCTCCAGCCCTGTCCTTGCCTTTAAAAAAAAAAAAAAAAAAAGGATGCCACTTAATAATATGTAATAGGAATTACAAAGTTAGAAAATTGTAATTTTGAGATGACCAATAGAAGAATTAATACTAGCAAAGGCCTACTGAAGAATGCTAAAGCCAGAAACATATTTTAGTAATGCTAAAGTGTCACTCCACAAAGTTACTCATAAATTTAAAAGTAAAACTGTGTTTTTATAATAGAGGAATCTGGTGGTCACCACCTCAACCTCAAGGATGATGAAACTGAATGTCAGGAACAGTGGGAGAGACTTAAGATTTTGTGCCTCCTGGTGTGAATAATTGAATATATATAGAGTAGTTTAAGGAGCTGTCTTCTAAAAATAACTAACGTTGATCTAACTTTATGTCTACTTGTGAGATTTCAGAAAATAGAGGGTTAGAGGACAAGGTGAATGACATTGTCAGGAAATCTACAGATGACTCTGGTGTGGAACATTCTCTAATCCAATTGGAGAATTATATAATACATGTGTGGCCATGTGTACTCCCAGCATTTGTGAGCTTGAGGCAGGAAGATCATGATTTGCAGGTTCACTTTGGCTATAAGAAAAACAACAACAGCAACAACAAAAAGCTAATAAAAGCCAGTATCTTATATGAAAAAATAGATGAAAAATGAGTGTGATATATTTTAGCATTAGAAAGCTATAACAGTGTTATATATAATATTGTGAAGTTACTAATTTTAATATTGAGTATTGGAGTAGGCACTGGCACTAAAGGTTGAGGCAATGTACCTATTCTTAGGAGATGATTAGTAAAATGTTGGGGCATAAAGTATTCCACAGTCATGATTGGTTTTCACATGTTTAGTTAAAAAGATATGTGTGGGGACTGGAGAGATGACTCAGTGATTAAGAGCACTAGCTGCACTTCCAGAGGACTTGGGTTCAAATCCCAGCACCCACATGGCAGCTAACAACTGTCCTTATCTCCAGTTCCAAGGAATCCACTGCCCTCTTCTGGCCTCTGAGGGCATTTCATGACACCATGCACTTTCATACATGCAGGCATAACACTCATACACATAAAATAAAAATAAATTAAAAAATTTAAAAAGATGTATATGTATCTACACACATATAAAGGCAATGCATATAATTAATTTTAATATCAAGGTGATAGATCTATGAGTGATAACAAACTATGTATGCTATCTCAAGTTGAATTTATTCCAGATCTGCAATAATGACTTATTTTCAAGGAAGCTGATCACATGATTTGTGATGTTAGATATAAGGTGGCATATATAGTTATTTCCATAATTGCTAATGGGGGCTGCAGGACAGCTCTGGTAGAGCACTTGTCTAGCACGCATGAAATTCTAAAGTGAATCGCAAATAGTGTGTGCGCACACACACACACCAAATTCAATGTTCATTCCATATAGCAATTTCTAATATGAGTAAATCATTGCTTCCTTCATCTTTCTCAGCTTTACAAGCAGTATCATACTATAATACTGAAATATTCTCACTAGAGTCAAGAATATAAGACTGTCTGTCTGCATTAGTCCTTAATTTTCTTCTTGAGGTTTTTTTTTTGTCACCAACACAGTTCAATAAGAAAAAAGGTTGGAGTATAGAAATTGATAAAATGATCACTGTTCTTACATGATGATTGTGTATCTATAAAACTTTACAGGTTCAAATAAAAAACCATGTTGATAAACACATTCAATTTTTTTTTCATATTTAAATTCTGGGCTGCACCCGAAGCACCACTTTATTTCTGTGTATGGAAACTTAAAGATGGAGTTGCTGATGGTTTTAGTGAACTAGACTTTTCTGTCACTCTAAAGTTGCCATTTGTGGATTTCCCCCCATCTTTGTGTAATCTGTCCTTTAGGTATGAAAGTCCCACTGCAAGTTTCTAAAGTCTTGAAGCTAAAGTCCAGAGTTCTGGTCCTCTCATATTTAAATAATGAATTGTGCTAGTCTGATTTCTTGTACACCATAATGTCAAGCACAGACATCTTGTAAAAGATTTCACAAGATCCTATATGTAAGCATTGCAAATTTATTTTTAACACATATATATTAATATACTGAGAAATGACAAAGATGAAGACAATCATCAGAATAAATAGTGGGAGAAAAGGTCTATTTGCTTTCTGTGGATAAAAAGACTCAGCACAATAGCAAGTAAAGTCTGCCAGACTGTGAATGATGTAGTACTTGTTTAAAAAGTTGCTTTATTAATTGTTTTAGAGCCTTGTCCACACAGAGCAAGCTTCACAAGCAGTATCATACTATAACACTGAAACATATATCAATGAGCTATATCATTAACTCTAAATGTTACTCTTTTTAATAGAATAAGCTTATAATAAGTTATATGAAAAAATGGTTAAGGATAACCAAGGAAAATATAAGGAAGGATAATAGGAAAATGGCATTAATGGATATTAAAACATATTTTAAAATCTTTTACTGGTACTTAGTGAAGGAACAGGTTAGTCAACAGAATAATGAATCCATAAAGTCAAAACTGTATGGGAATTTAGTGTAAGAAGCAAGTAGATTTAATGTAAGATACAAGTAGATTTCAAATCAGTAAAGACAAAATGGATAATTTAGTAAGTGATATTGGGACAAATCTTGGGAACGTTGTATCAGTAATTCACAGCTTATACTTGTCTTTGGATGAGTTCCACGTGGAGTAAGTAACAGTTTAAACACTGAATCATGTTTATTTTATCTGAAATTATAAAAACATGAGGAGAACCTGTGAAAAAGTTAGATAACTTTCGTTTAGTGAAAATTTCTAATTATGCCTTTAGACCCAGGAAATACAAAAGAATGAATCAACATATGCATCTGTTTTTAAAAGAAATCACACTGCAATGCAAAAAGCACTCATAAGTTGGCCATAGAAAAACTGAAAGAGATAGAAAAGTAAGCAGAAAAACATTGCAAATCCTCCTGCTTCAACCGGTTTCTACTCAGGGCTGAACTTGTTGATTTTAAGTGCATCCTTGCTGTCATACAGTCTCATCAAAAAGAGACATCTTGGTGTACATGTGAATATGAGTGCTCTTCTTTTTCTTAATCTAAAAATTCTTAATTTTATAGTACAGCTATAAAATTAATAATTCCATAGCATCCATTTTCATTTTTAAAGTATTTGAAGGTATATCTTCTGCTAAATAGTATGTAGTTAAAAATATATACAGGTGGCACATTCTATCACTTTAGATTTTTTAAAGATAAGAGATGAATATGCCATAGAAATTCCTGTTAAACTAAATTTAGATGTGCTTTCTTGTGGAGCTCCAAATGCTCTCACTCTGCTAATGCCTTGCCATCGTCTGGTTATGTCACTTGATTATCCTTTTGTTAATCCTGGATCTTGCTCTGACCTGAATGAAGCCCATTGCTTTATCCTGTGTGTAGGACTGTGCCAGATGACAGCCCAGAAACCTCTAATAAATCTTCCAGAGCCTGCCTGTGTCAGCTCTTGGCAGGAAGCACACAATATTGAAGGTATTGAAGGAAGATTCAATGTAGGTGAACTGTAGAAGTTATAGGTGCCTCTAGAACTCCTTGCCCTTCATGAAATAAAAATGAGCTGCACACTGTGATAGAGACATTGGAGGGATTTCAGTTGCTCAGAGGAAAAAAGAAGAAAAATATTTTTAACAACCAGCCTAAACATACTACTTTTCCTAAATATTAAAATACCTTGTTTCTGAGGCCAATTAATTGAGAGATTAATGCTTAGCTACTCATCAATTTGATGTTTAAAGTGGGTGGGACTATGCATTTACATAGTTTAACAAGATTGTTTTTATAGTTTAAAAAAATCTGGAGATCTAGCACTCAAGATTGGTCAGAGTATACATAAATTTTTAGTGAACAGTGTCAAAATAGTTAATTGACTATCCATAAGATGAATAATGCATTTCAAGTAGAGCATTGAATTGGCATGTGAGAGCTTGCCCCTTTCATTCTGGAGTGTCAGTGGTGAGGGATATGCCATATCCAGTAGGTAGGTCATGGTGCCTAGGTCTGTGGATCCTTGTGTGTGTGTGTGTGTTCATTCTCTTAGAACATGAGGTAAGTTTTCAGTGAGGCGTGTTAGGCATGAGCACTTTTGTGCCCTTCTTCCAACTCCTCTCCATGTTGCCTGTGGCTGTCAGCTACATCCCACCAGCCTTTTGGCCTGCCAGACCCAGCACTTTACTTTTTTTTTTTTTAAATCTTTTCCTTAGCTTGGTAAACTTTATGTAATTATTTATCCATCACACACACACACACAAAAATGAATGCAGTGCACTGCATCTTCTCTGTATTAAATAAGTATATGCTAGGTACAGTGTCTTCAGTCCGTCTTCTAGTGAGTAGGCTCTTCTCTTTGTAAAGGAATTTTGTGTGCTTTAGCTGGGTGGCACAGTATCCTCAGATCTTCCTTACATGTGCTTGTCCTCCTGATGTCTAAGACTAATCTTACATTAAAATGAATAATGACAATTTTAGAGATCCTTGCTCTTCACATAAAAGAGCCTTAATTAAGAGTCAAGAAAGTCAGGGGCTAGAGAGATGGCTCAGTGGCTAAGAGCACTGACTGCTTTTGAAGAGGACCTGGGTTTGATTCCCAGCACCCACATGGCTGCTAACAACTGTCCGTAATTCCAGTTCCAGAGGATTTGATGCCCTCTTCTGACCTCGGAGGGAAATGCATGACATGGGTGCTTTTACACACATGTAGACAATATACTCAGAGACTTAAAATAAAAAAATAAAAAATAATAATTTTAGAAAGTCTATAGAAAGCTTCCTGTAACATTTTGAGTCCACAAAATAGGTGCATAGGGAAATGTAAGGAATATGCATTGTAAGAGACTTGTAAGAAAAAGAGTTTTAGGCAGCTTTTCTGCAGAAGCCCTTTACCTGAGAGTTGCCATCTGGTGCCCAGCTAACTACTTCTTGACATGCATTGAAGACCAGAACATTAGGAGAGCAGCCTGTATCCACAGAAGGAACTTATGCCTTTGAATCTGGCAGTTCTCTGAATCCTGGCTTCTCTTATGACCTTGCCTAAGACCTTTGACTCTTAACTTCCATGTTCTTATCATAATCTCTTTGAGTTGTTATAAGAATCCAGTGTGGTAGCCACTACCACCAGTCAATTATATTACTTAATCTGTTGAAACTGCATTGAAATTTATCTTCCCCTCATTCTCCTTTCTTGCTTCTGAATTCCTAGCTTTCACTTTTGTGTTTATACAGAATGTTATATAATTTTAATTTTCAACTCTTTCTCTACAGCATTCTGTGGTCCTTATGTATAATTAAAAATAAATGCAGATAAAATAAGACATCAGGAAGCTGAACACTTTATATCTTTCTCTGTGACCTACCTGACTTATTTATGTAGCAGTCATATTTGTGAACTTGGTATATTTATGAATAGAACTTAAGTTAAATTCAAATACCTCATTTCAGTTCCCCCCTCATATGGAATGTTCTTTATTTTGTGTGAAAATATACATAGGTTGCAGCAAAGGGAATGAATGGTATTTAGCAGTAACATTGATCAGTGCACCTAGACATTATGTAACTAAGATCCTGTTAGCCTGCCTATTGGCTACTGATAACCAAAATTCTGTCCTCACACAAACAGATCTCAAAATGACCTTATAAATGTATTAATTCACATCCTCATCAGATGCATTTTAGTTACTCTTCATATTCCTTGTGAATATAAGGGCTGAGGAAGATACATTTTCACAATCACTTGGAAGTTAAGAGTTTTATGGATTTATTGGAAACATGCAAATTTTATGCATGATGTTCCCAATATTTTTCGTAGAGTAATTATGCAAGTCTTCCTCTCTCTGCATCTGTTGTGATTGGCCCAGGATTTAGAACTGTCCTCAGGCTCTGGGTGGAACTGGGTTGTTCTCATTGACCTGGCTTCTGTCTTGCCACTAGGATCTCCAGTGCTCTGCGTATTTTCAGTGCCTGCTTCTTCATAGTCTTTTTGGTTTTTTAAAATTATTCATTATTTATTTTATGTGTGAGTGTATTGCCTGTTTATGTGTAAATGCACTCATGTTACACAGTGCCCTTAGAAGTCAGGCGAGATTCCCCTGGAACTGGAGTTACAGACAGTTATCCACCATGTGGATCCTAGGAATCGAACCTGGGTCATCTGCAAGACCAGCCAGTGCTCTTAACCACAGTGAGCCATTGCTCCAGCCTCTCTTCTTCACCGTCGTATTGTCATCTTGATCTTCTTGCCTTTTGCCTTCAGCTTCTTCAGTTTCACCTTTACGTATCATAGTCAGTGATGCTGAATGTTTTCTCATCTTACCTGAATACCACAATTTATGCAGTATATTTAGACAATTATTGACCCTCTTTTCATGTCAAATAATTTTTTCTTAGAGACACTATACTTTAAACCAAGGATCCTATGGTAAAGTAATTCCAGTTTGAACATACTTACTTTCTTTTAAAAAATTTTATCTATATGAGTGTTTTGCCCTCATGAGCACTCCATGTCTGGAGGCCAGAAGAGGGTATCAGATCCTCTTGAACTTGAGTTATGGATGATTGTAACTGCATGTAGGTACTGGGAAGGAAACCTGGTCCTCCGTTGCTTAACTGGTGAGATGACTTAGTAGCTCCAGTTTGAACATATTCTAACTTGAACTTTAAAAACAAAGATTGAGGATTCAAACAAGAGACTCAATTTTTTTTCTGAGAAATTCAACAAATATGCAAGTACCAGATACACATGATTATATTATTCTTTGGCTCCTTAAATTCAATGTATTTTGACCCCAAGAAATTGGTCAGCTGCCTGGCAACTGTAGCAGGTTATTTATGCTTGTGCACCTGAAATACTGTCTTTCATGTGCTTTAGACTTGCTGTATGAAGGAGGACTATTTCTGAGATCTGTTTAAAATGTGCTATTTAAAGATAAAGTCCATAGTTAGCTTGGCCCTGTTTAAGAAATAAGGCTATGCAAATCTAACCTGATTACAAGATTTGACTTTAAGTGTCTGTGAAGTTCTTTGTTACCGCAGATTTCAGTTTTTTACTGGAACTAAAAACCCAAACCTTAATTTTAGGTGTTTTATGTTTTAGATGGAAAGAATTGTTTCTCATTACTATGATAACATTTTCTTCAGGTCTGATTCCTAAGTAACAAGGCTATTATTCTTGTCCATGTTTGGAAGTTGGTTTTGTTGCCTTCAATCACTTATCCGGTGATTTCTCGTTGCTTTGCTTCTGTGTGTATATGTGCGTTCATGCATGCATACACAAGACACATACCTGTGTGTGTCCTGTGCTCAAACCCAAGACCTTGTACATGCTGAGCATGCACTCTGCCACTAAACACACCCCAATTCTGTGATTCTTATTAAAACAAATCATTTATTTCTAGTGCAGGTGAAGTATTAAGCCCAGAGTTTGTTCTAATCTAAGAAGTTTCTTAGGGTGTGGCCTGAAATATTGCCCAGGGCTTGTTTATTTGGCCCTGGGAAGAATGTGTCAGCCTGTTTTGTTCACTTGCATCTCAATAGAGAGACCCTTGACAGTTATCTGTCATGCCTCAAATGAGCTAACTCATGAGTAGAAAGCCTAAGAATGTCATCTGTGAACAATGTTTAATGGCAGCAGTGCTTCTGGAAGACTGAACCCTTTTGGAAACTGACATTTTCCTTTACCAGGGAGCCTTGCAAAGTTGAAAGGAATATAAAAAAACCATCTATCTCTTGTGCACAGTTAGAGACTAACATTTATTTTACTTCAAACAGTTGCTTCAGGAAATCATTATCCATGATCTTTACCAGATCTTTTGCTGCATGTTGAGATACTCTTTCAGTATTTTACCACTAGACATGAAGTTATTAAAACCTTTAGTACAGTAGTTATACTAGTCTTTGAAGACCAACTGCAAGGATATGTTTATGTGGCACATTTTTAAAACCAAAAATGTACAAAGATGAGTACACAAACGTGTGGTGCTCCTTAGCATAGATAGATGTAAGTCTGTTTTCAGTATTGTTTCTGACATGCTAACAGGTAAGAGATTATTAGCTTCTTCGTCTCTAGAACCACCCAGCAGCCTCATAAAGAGTTTATGAGTGAAGATAGATACTAATGTGAATTTAAAGAATGCCTGTGAAGAAAGCTATCTTTATTATCAATCTATATCTTTGTATATATATATCTTAACCTAATGTTAAGTTGGTTTATTTGTTGTTGTGAAAACAGCTGAAAAAACATAATGGAGGAAAGATTTGTTTTGGGCTCATAGCTTCAGAAATTTCAGTCCGTTTTAGGTCTGGGTCAAAGCAGAAAATCTTTGCGGCAAAGGCATGGTGGAGCAGATCTCCTTGCCTTATGGCATCTGGAAAACAGAGAGACACAGAGAAACTGAAGATAAGGTAGGCCCCTTAAAGGCACAGCAGTCAGTGACCTACCCATCTTCAACTTGGCTCCACTCCAGCAGTTTCCATTACTTCCCAGTAATGCCATCAAATTACAAATCCATCATTTTATAATCCTCTGGTTAGGTGAGAGCCCTCATGTTCCCATTATCTGTCAGTGAGCTGGAGAACAAGCGTTCAACACAGCAGCCTTGGGGGCACATTTCGTATCTACGCCATAAGAAACTACATGTGTACACACACATACACTGTAGTAATGCTTTTAATTTTTGAATGTCTTAACTGACATTTATTATTTTAATAAATATGCAGTTTCTAGAATGTATCAGGAGCTATGGAAGGGTGCTAGGTATACAAAGAAAAGGAAATTATGTGTCTCATTTTCAAGTAGTTTAGTAGTTTACAGCCTCATGCGGAAGACTGAAATATAAACCACTAACTAGAGTAAAGACAATGCTTATGGAAGTAATATATGTATAAAGTGCTCTGGAACCTCAAGGAAGGTTCACCTGTGTAATCCCAATACTTGGAAGGCGGGGTGGAGGCAGGAGGATCAGAAATTTCTATAATGGACCCACAGAATCATGTGGCTGAGTCTTCATCCAACTCTACACAAAACCCTTTCCTGTGTTTTTCTTACACTGGGCAACTCTCCCATTTGAAGAACTTATTTCCTATTTTAGACTTTTTTTTTTTTTTTTTTTTTTTTTTTTTTGGTGGGGTTGCAACCGTCTTCTTTCTCATGTTAGCTGAAATCAGTCTCCTCCATCCAAATTTCTCTGGTGTAATTATGGGAGATTAGTTTAAATTTTTTTGTCTGTACAATAGCCCCACTTATTTTTGAGAACATATGTCCCTTTCTTCCCAACTCGTCTATCAAGAATAAAGTTCTCTGACCTCCATGAGCATCAGTTGTCTCCTCTCTAGCATGTGATAATTAGAAAAGGTCCCCTGTGGCTTCCTACTTTGTGGAATCATACACCGTGTCAGATACTAAAGATTCAGAAGAGAATGTTCTGTCCCAGGCAAACTTGAACTAGAAGTATAAGTAGACAATGTGGAGGTGACAATATGAGAAAAGTATTTAGAGGGCTGGGTCATCACCAGGCATTCCAGAGAAGATAAAGATAAGGAAGGTGTGTGGAACATTCTGTGTGCAATAGAGGGCTTTGTAAATGCTGTGGTATTTTTAGTGGTACCAGTCAAAGATGTAGTGACAATTGATAATTTTTTTTTTTCCTGAAGGATGTTTTGCATCTTTTCAGTTTTAAGGTTTTGTTCAAAACCTCTGGATAATTCTATTTAATTGTTTCAGTATGTCATGGTGACCACAGGAGTAGAAACATGCTAAATTCATTTTTCATTTGTTTTTCTGTGCCATTATAGATTATTTGGATTTGGGTCTTACAAAAGATAACTTGAACCTACTGAATTTCTATGGGAACTCAAGTTTCATAAACTGGGAACACTCTAAGTCACTACTGATGTTTTCTTGCTTAACGCTTTGCAGCTCCAGATGGCGATGACAAGAGTTTAGCATTTACCATATGGAGAAGTGGAAAGTGCTTCCAGAAGAAAGCAGTGGTGAATTCAGATCTGTGCTCCTGTAGCATGTGTTTGTATCATGCTATTCATAAGTCATGGGTTGTATGGAGCTTCTTCCTGTAATTTATTAAGCAGGCATCTTATTGTGGTACTCGTAGTACAATAAATGAAATTAAGAGGAAGAACTTCTTATTGATCTGAGACGCTGCTGAGGCTCGGTTTTGGGGGGCAGTGTACTGTGTGGAAATATTCATTATATTTAGAAAGAGGTTTTTCCTAAACCCCACTTCTAAATATTCTTAATTTCCCAGCCTGGTGGCACACACTTTAGTCCCAGCACAGAGGCAGGAGGATCTCTGTGAGATCAAGGTCAGCCTTGTCTACATATATAAATTTTTCCTTCCTTCCATTATATTTGAAAGGTCAACTTTATCCCAAGAATTTAAGGTATTAGGAGGATGAAATATACTTCTTAAATTGAAGGATCTCCATTATAGGCTTTCTGGTTCAGTCAGCACAGCTACACGACCTTGAGGGGATTGTTAAGTTCATTGACTGTAGTTGGAGCAGTATATATAGTTAACCTGTTCTTCAGGGTGTTGTGAAAATTAGTTGGAAATTAATTGCCTGCCTCAGTAGTCAGTAAAAGTTCTTTTAGCTTCTCTTCACAGTCCTTGTGCCAAATGTTCTTTCTGCCTTGGTTAAATGAGACCATAACTTTTAAAACTTTGAATTAAGAGGAAATTGCCACATAACATTCCACCCCTTCCTCTGGCTGCCTGCCCCTACAACATTCCTGAACCTTGTAACAGGTAATATTGTTGATTATTTTTCTTTATCTATGGCTAGATATTGGGTCAGTATGCCTAACCACAGTCATTTGTTCTCAAAAACTTATTGGATTAATTCTCTGTCTGTGGTATACTGTCCATTGCAAAAAAAGAAGTTTCCAGTGACCAATTGATGGTGATAGCAACAGTGATCTATGGACTTAAGTATAAATTTTTAGAAGTCACTTTGACCGAGCCTCACATTCATTTAACAGAACTGTAACAGAGACATTGCTACTGGGGCCTTTGACTGCCTAGCCTAGGCTTTTGTGCTTGCTTACAGTACCAGATGTGAGTTCTCTCCTGTAGAGTTTAAATCTATTCAGAAACAATCCATAATAGTTTTGCCACTATTGGAGCAATAGACATGTGGCCTAGAGTGTTGGTACTGTAGCACACATGGACATAACCAAGCAGAACTGCTGGTGATAATTCTCCCCCCAGCAGCTCAGGTACCATCTTCTGGTCCTGTGAAAGCAGCCAGCAGGGAAGGAGCTTCCATTTCTGTCCTGGCTTAATTTCTCCATGTCCTGCAACCAGAACATGCAGTATCTTCAGCAGTAGGACCTTACCATCCAGTTCTGGCATGTAGCCAAATGCAGTAGCCATAGGTTTTATGCTTTGTGGGCCCTCAGGAGCCTCCTTGGTCAACAAGTAAAAATTAGGTAGGCCGCCCCACACTGGAATTTGCACCAACAACGGTCCCACCTTCTGTAACACAGCCAGGTTCAGGAGCCTTTCAGTCCCCTCATATCAGCACATTGATGAGGAAACCAGGGGAGAACTGCTCTGTGTTTGCTCTCGCTCAGGCCTGAGGCTGTGATTTGGCTGCCTCGTCTGCGGCTCAAGCTGAGCTCATTGTTCTGACAGGACCCAGGCCAGCACTGAAGCCTTCCCATTAGCTGCACCTGGCTGCTGGCCTAGCCGGAGGAGGGGTCTCTAACACCTGTATAGTTTCTTACAGGTGAGAAACATATACTGCGTGCACAGAGGAGGAAGCTGACCAACCCTAGGTCGAGCTTAATCTTTCATTAACCTGTCATATTCCACCATTGTTGTCTAATGTGAACTTCTGCTCAGACTTCAAAGCCTTTCAGAAACCCACTAGCGCAGCATTTGGCTTCCTGTTAATTATTTTCCTTAGAAACTCTGGCTTAACACAAATTTTGCCACAATTGCCTTTGAGTAGCTCAGACAGAGCTATTTTGTCTTTGTCTATTTTGTCCTTATCCCTTCTTGACTGGTTTTATACTTTACAGGCTAGATTTATATGTGGTCTAAGTCATTAGGTCTGTCAAGGCCCCTCCTTCTGTGTAAAGATTTGGCCTCAGCAAAGCCACAAAGCTCCATTGAATTCCTGAGGTTCTTGAGTACATCCTGTGACACAGTTCTATCTGGCCTGGTAACTTGGATATCAAACACCATCTCTCTCATCCACTTCTCTCAGTAATACCTCTCTTACTGCCAACCTGCAGGATAACCAGCTACACCAAATGGTTTGCATGAGCCAGTCCATGGTTACTGATTTCCCTTGTACCAGCTCAGGTTCTGCAGCCTCTGTCCTAAGGAGGAGCATATAGTTATATTGCTCTCTGCTTCCATGGCACTCAGACTTATCTCATCTGCCACCTTGTCTCACAGCCTCTGTGCCAGGATGTGACAGCCTTTTGGATTGCTTGGTTTCTTTCTTAGTATTATTATTTTTTTAACCATGCCTTTAGGCATGATCTTCCCAGCTGTATTCCAAATAGATGTCTCTTCAGACAGATATAGAACACCACCTTTAGAGGCTGCCTCTCCTGGCAATACCGTGGACAGAACCTCTGTTGCTGAATTAGAATTCATGGTAAGACCAGTGGCCTTTTTCCAGCAACCATTCTATAGTATGAGCACATATCAGGGGAAGAGAATTTGGTGGCTTTGTAATTTGTAGCTTGCATCCCTCATCACTTACGATGGAATCTCTACTCTTTGAGTTAACTGGGATTGGAGTAATTAGGGCTACAAATTTTTAGTCTTTGTTCTTGGGGCAAAGCTATGTCTTCTGACAGTTAGAAATAATGTTTGGGGGGAGGACATGGGGGGCGCTAGGGATTCTTCTTAGCATCCCCTGCCAAGAATTGTGTTTCAGTCACATTTGGTTGAGGGTAAGTATAATGAGAGATATCGGCCTCCTATAAAACGGAAGCCCTAGATCAGATGCTAGGTGAATATGAGCCCCAGATCGTAGGCCATATGTGTCTAGAGCAGAATTTGCAATCCAGAACTGGGGGAAGGGCTTGGCTCGCAAGCTGCTCTTGCCATTCTTACCAAGATTTATATTTTCTGAAAGAGATGCTTCTCTATTTGTTGTATGTGCTTAGGAAAATTTCCAGAGATTGTGGTGTTTTAAAAACCTGCTTTACTAAGTTGTTTTTCTTGAGAGTGCTTGCTGATCTGTCATGACATTCCAGAAGGCCCTCTTCTTTCCCTGAGTTTTCAATATTTTTTCTCAAGATAAATGATATTTAGCTCCTCTGGTAGACTTCTTGCCATGTTCCTTATTTCAAGTACTGTGACTGTATTAGTAAATGTCTGTATTAATGAATGTAAGGGTGAATAAATGGGCAGATATTCTATTTTTCATTTTATCTGTATTGCCCAGGATGATTGGTAAAACAGTGGAGATTTCAAACATTTGGGGGTTTGTTAGAGGAAGGTCTGACATGTCATAGCCAGTCAGCATTTGAAAAATGAAATGGATAGGAGGAACTGCCATACAACCCGAGTAAGACAAGACAAGTTGATAGCAGAATGAGCGGCAGTAGCAGCACAAGCTTCCATGCGTGCTGTCATAGGCAGCCTGCAGGGAAAGAATCACCAAACGTCAGGCAGCACAAAAAGATACGCAACCTGTCAGGAGGGTGACACTTCAGATGATGACATAAATTTACAATCATTGGGTTTTCAAATATTTAGAAGTCTAACAAAAGTAAGTATTGTATAAGATATACAGAACTTATGGTAAATTGCAGGTTGCACTGAATTGGTAGAACTACTTTGGACAGTGATGTGGTAGTGACTTGATATGTTGATCTTAGGTTCTTTTCTGGTTGCTGGGATCAAACACTGGCAAAGACAGTTAGGGGAGAAACAGTCTGACTCAAAGTCCCAAGTTACCCTTCATTACTGAGAGGAAGTCATGGCAGCAAGAATCTGCGACAGCTAGTCACGTTGCATCCATGTTAAGCAGACAGCAGTGAATAGTTTCCCTCAACATCTGCTCTCCGTTTCATCAGTCCAAGACTTTACCCATAGGATGGTGTCACCCATATTTAGGGTGGGTCTTGCCACCACTATTAATACAGTTAAGAAAATCCCTGGGGCTAAGAGGATATCTCAGCAGGTAAAGAAGCTTAGTCTTGGGACCCACATGGTAGAAGGGAGAATAGAATTCTGGAAGTCTGCCCTCCACATGTGTCCTATGGCTTGTGGCCCTTACTCCAGTGAATGAATAAATAAATTAGTGTAAAAATTCATGCCCATGGAGCAGTGACTTAGACAAGCACTCATTGAGATTCCCCTCCCATATGAGTCCAGATCTATGACAATTGAAAATAACCATCACAAATAAGCACATACCTATGACTATAGTTTTGTTTCATGTCAGATACTGTAGAGAAAAGTAGTGCATGCAGCAGGAAACAAAATGAGATGCTTATTGCTGAATTTTCATAATCATGAAAAATATGAAAACAACCTTAATATATGTTGGTTAGGAAGTGGAGAGTCACGTTTTGCTATATAGCAGTTAAAATGAATGTTGAGTTCTGTTTAAATTAACACATGTGAATTTGATGGCTAACAAGGTAATGAAGATATATACTGTATGGTACCATTTATATTAGTTAACAAACAACTGAATCGTTGCTGTTTATGGTACTGTTTCACAGGAATCAGAAAACCATAAAGAACATGCGGCACAGACTGTATCTCATCTTTTGTTCTAAAGTATTTCTATTTGCTCCTTTCCTAAGAAGATTGTGAGTCTCCACCGGCTGTGTATATGGGCCGTGTGCCAGGACACAGGCCCTCATCTTGGGACTCATGGGACTCCAGCCTCTGTGCCCCCATTTCTCTTATGCTGGCATTCCTGGTTCATCCTGAATTTCTTGGAGTTAGGAATGCTCAAGGAAACATGGATCAGAGGAAGATGATTTTATTAGCTTCCAGTTCCTCCCTGGAGCTAGATTGAAAGCTTCCTAGGGCCTCTCACAGGGACCTTGCAGCACCGAGTCACAAGTGACAGCCCTAAAACGTGCCCCTGCCCATCGTCCTACCCTTGATGCTCTCTCTTCCTCCCTCTGCTTGCTGCTCCTGTGCCCAGTAAACTGATGATTTCCATCTGTGACCTGGACTCCCTGAAGAACTGCAGAATGACACAAATAGTACACTGCCCTGGGGGAGGGAAGCTGCTTTTTCAGGGAAGACAAGTGTGAGGGCTGTCAGTTAACATGCCACATGTTATTTCTTTACTTCAAAATTTCTGTAGCAAGTATGGCTAACTGAGAATGTTTGAAAAGCTGAATGTATACGTTTTTGAGTTTCAAATAATATGTGAATATACTCTGCTTTCTTGACTTTTAATTATTTTTTTTGAAACCTGATACCAGTAGTGCAGAAAATCTGGTTTCTACCTTTGCACATTTATCATATCCTGAGTAACTTAATCGATTATAATGAATGAAGACAGATGCCTGTACTTAACTAGTAAAAGAGAGGGTGCCCCATAGCAGTAATATTGAAAGAGCTCTTTTGCCATCTTTTTGTTTGTGCTTTAGGAGAAGTTTGTCTCCCAACAGCGGCTTTCCATACAAAACCTTTTGCTGTACTAGAGAGATTCTCTTGAGTTTAATGACAGGTTGAACGTGCTATCTAACTTAGAAAATGTTATATAATAACGAATTCATTAAAAAAATCATACAATTTAAAGCAAACTATGAAATAATATTTTGGAAATTTTCTTCAGGTTCCAGAAATCCCATGAAGGGGTTTAAAATGCATTCAGTAAGCTTACCGAGAGAGCAGGGTGTTTTTATTAGAAAATGTGGTTCTTGAGGCATGTAGGACTTATTTCAGAGAGAAGCCATATGTTCTTTTGTGCGTGCCAGCCTTGTGACAGTCACGATGCTGTGGTCCTGCAAATGAAAACAAAATGCCTTGTGCAGTCCCCAGAGCAGGAACCAAATCCTTCTGTGAAGCAGGACTCTTATTGGCTTAACACTGAGAATATCCAGGGTGATACTTCTAACACTGTAAGTTCAGTGTTTCTTTCTGTGTGTTTGTATCCCCTCAAAAGCAAATGTTGATGTTACAACCCTCAATATGATGTCATTTGGAGATGGGGGTCTTTGGCTAGAAATGAGGGTAAAATGTGATATTGAAGGTAGAACCCATGCCCTGTGAGGATGCAATCAGAAGACAGCTATTTGCAAGTAAGCAAGACAGCTCTCACCAAGCCTCAGTATGCTGCTAGCCCAGTCTTTGTCTCCTATCCTTAAGAATTGTAAGAAAACATTTTTTTTTCACCTAGAGTACTATATTTTGTTTTTGACGACCTGAGGTAATATCATTCCTGCTGATCTTAAAGGAAGACTTATTTAGACACTTTTGCTTCCTCTGTATACTCAGGTCCGCATGTCTTCCTTTATAGCATCTTCAGTGCCTGACAGGTAAAAATTGTTCATTGAACATTTCTCAGATAAATGTACTGTGGAGGTGGAGGTGACTGAGGAGGAAGTAGAGTCATCTGGAGAAGTGCATAAAAAGGCAAGACATTGACTGCCCAACTAATTTTAAATGGTTTTGAGTAGGTCACCTTTGGCTTTTACCATGAGTTTTCCGACTTCCATCCATTGTACTCCTTAATAGCACTCTTTGTTTATCAATTTAGGGAGCAAAATAGCTAGTTATGACATTTTGAAACATATATGCCATGTCACTCTGTTCTTATTCATCCCCTTGTCCCTAGTCCCCATTCTGGTCCCTCTTCCTTCTTTCTGGCTACAAACCTGCTTATGCTTATACTGTTGGAGCATGTGACTAGCCCACCCTTGATTATAACTATGCTGTTTTCTGTAACACCCTTTGGTTCTCAAGTTTTACCACTGGCAGAGGGGTATTTATTGTGAAAGAAAAGAGAAATACAGTGACTCTTTGCAGGGGGAAAATGCCATCAGGCTTATCTGCATAGAAAAAGGAAGTTGAAGCAAGAGGTAGCAGACCAAACTGGTGCAGTATGGTGCACTGTACCACAACTGCTTTGCAGTCTGTGCACTGCTGACCAGTTCCATACCAGAGCCACACTGGGCTCTAGGAGACCTATGAAAATCGGTGCCTTTCAGGAGCAATAAAGATTTGGAGAGCATTCAGAAAAACTGTGATGATTTAAAACAACAACAACCAACAGTCTTAACAAGTGCTGAACAGATCTAGACCCAGCAGCTTGGCAGCACTGAGGGCTCTGAAAAAGCTTTAGTAGGGCACGGGTGACATGGTAACACAGACAGCACATCCAGATAGAGGTAGGACTTTAGTAGGGCACGGGTGACATGGTAACACAGACAGCACATCCAGATAGAGGTAGGACTTTAGTAGGCACAGTTGACATGGTAACACAGATACACATCCAGATAGAGGTAGGACTTTAGTAGGGCACAGTTGACATGGTAACACAGACAGCACATCCAGATAGAGGTAGGACTTAGAGAGTTGATACTGAAGAGCAGTACAATGGAAGCAATATGAATCAATTATTGTTAATAACCAAGAAAGTATCAGTAAAACTTAGCAATATGAATGGTTATGGAAAACAAGTTAAAATTTTGAAACAAATTTTGTATAAAATTTGCATATTGATATGCCAACATGAATAGATTTGTTCCTTTGAAAGAAAAAGCTGTTTTGAATATAAAATCGGGGAACCTGGGTTTCAGTGCTAGCAGAGTTTCTGGTACTTAGAAGGTATTAATTTGAGTTTTATTGTACTTGTTCCGTTTGGTGGATTTAATCTAAATGTAATTTCTTGTCTTGTTTATTTATTGAATGGTATTTATGCCAAAACAACCTAAGTCTGAAAGTAGTAAAGGAGCCTGGCTTGGAGGTACATGCTTTTTATTCCAGTGCTTGTGAGGCAGAGGCAGGAGGATCACCACAAGTTCAAAACTCATGGTCTACATATTGGGATCCAAGCCAGCCAGGGCTAGAAAGTAGGCCTTGTCTAAAAGAAAAAGACAGGGAAAAGAAGTACCATATAGTTCTCTCTTTGGACATTGCATGGTATTTCCCCTCTTTCTGCTCTGACTCTTGACCTACCTTTGTTGTATAACAAAAAAAGCCCTGCAGCAGCTAGAAATCCTGTCAGTTGGTTCTTTAGAGAGAACCAGGCAGATTAGGGGTGTGGATACAGAGAGATGGAGATAGAGAGACTTTTATTTCAAGGAACTGGCTTATATAATTTTGGGCACTAAGTGCTGTGTAGGACAGTTTGGGACACTTGGACAGATGCTGTTTATTACAGTCTTCAGGAAGAATTTTTTCTCAACATTTGTTATATTCCAAATGTTTTTTCATTTGATTGGATGAAACCCACCCACATCATCAAGGATAATTTCCAATACTCAACATCTGTACAAATCTGTTTATAGCAACCTTACTAATTAGCATAGAAACAAACATCAAAATTTTAGTAGTAAGGTATCATAGAATTCTTCTGTTTATCCAAGTCCACTATAACCTAGCCCCGTTTTGCAGGTGAAGAACAGGGTCTTGCAAAATTTATATTTTACAAAAGTGATTAGTAAAAAATTCATTTCCAGGAAATTTGTCTTAATAAACAAAAGCCCAGATCGGTAGGGATCTTCCTTGCTTTGTCAGTAGAGTCATTAAGCATCATGGTCTAGACTGTTTGTTAAGTATACCTAAAATTTCAATTATCAGTACCATTTTTTCTCTTATGAATTCTGTTTCTTTACTCAAGGGAATTCATGGCAGAGCTTTCAGCAGAATTTTAAATAACAGTCTACATGACATAATTTTTACCTTAGATCTTATGAGTATTTTTGGCAATACTGTGAAACACATGGGGTGGACAATGAAAAAGAATACACTTCTATTATCAGGGCAGGAAGTGTTAAGGAAATAATACTCCCCTCTGCTAAATGCCCTCTTGTTACTCTTTCAATGAACAACTAAGTTACAGGGAAGGGGACACTGAAAAAGTACCTTTTATATTCTACATATTGCAAACACTTGAGATTTTTCAGTGAGACCAAATCAGATGACTTGCAAATGAAACTGTAGGCTATACTTATGAAGGACCTTGTTAGTGAGCAGCTCAAAATCTACATGATGATAATAAAGGAAGTCTATCAGCTTCTTTAGAGAGCAGTCTATAGGGGATACAGAGATGGCCTGTACTTATAGAGGACCAGGGTTTGGTTCTCAGCATCTACATGTCATTAACATCTGTCTATAACTCCAGTTCCAGAAAATCTGATGCCCTCTTCTGGCTTCTATAGGCATTGTAAGCACAGGTATACACATGTAAATATGTGCAGGCAAACCACTAATACACATAAAATAAAAAGAAATACTGGGGCTAGAGAGATGGCTCAGAGGTTAAGAGCACTGACTGCTCTTGCAGAGGACACAGGTTTGATTCCCAGCACCCATATGGTGCCTAACCACCATCAGTAATTCCAGCTCCAGGGGAGTTGTATCATGAATTCTCTCACGGTGAGACTCGGCATGCAACCTCACCCCCTCCATCCCTAGGTTTGAACTGATTGAGTGAACAGAGAATTCTCTTTGCTCTTTTAGAGAAATTAATTTATTCTGGGTTACTTACAAAGTATTCATCCCCTGGGAGAGAGAGGAAGATTTTGTATGGCAGAGCCTGCATTTTGATCATAAGTCCCCCGTACCTCTGGAACACCCAGCCTCTCTCCTTCCCAGCCTTCCCTGTGCTTCAGCTAGACCTCCCCTCTTAAGTCATTGGTTCATGGGCTGTCAATCACATTTGGAAGCCTTTCCCTCACAGCAAAGAGGAAACTATGGATCTATCCAATAGAAGGCCAACACACTCTTCTAGTCTCCATGGGTATTGCATGACATGGGTGCACTTACGTATATGCAGGCAGTACATTCATATACATAAAATATTAAAATAAAAAATTTAAGAAAGCTCTCTATAATTTGCATATGGGCAATTTTCACTCGAGGAAGTAGGAATTATAAGGTTATTGCTTTTAACCAAGGGAACCACAGCAGGAACAGAGCATCATACAAATTGATGTCTGTATTTTCTGTATAGTATTTGACAAAGAAGAAGATAGGATGGATTCTGGGGAAGAACAAGTACTTAGCTTTGCCCGATCCTATTTGAAAGTTATTAGCTGTGAGAATTCAAAGACAACCAGTCTCCATTCTTTTCAATTCTTTGGATAAGGAAAAAAAAATACTGGATTTCATGTAAAGTCACCTTTATAATTTTCTTTGATACATGAATTCTAATTAGTATTCAGAAATAATCAGAATTAATGCAATTTAGAAGATACATGATCTTCACTCATTTTCTAAGGAAAAAGATTTAAATGTCAGGATGGCAAAGATCAATATATAATTTTTGAAATCCATTTTTGAAACATCATGACATTTAAGCATTCCAATTTAATGACTGAGAAAAGCTAGTGTGAGATTCATATCCCATAAAGAAATATACCATGCCTTTCATACACGGGAATGCCACCATCTGGAACAGTCCGGATCTGTATATGTAGCTCGGTATCAAGAAAGTGCTGCTATAGTTTTGACTTTCCAGTTTCTCATCTGACATATCATCAAGTGTTGTCATGTGAATTTTTACTTTATAAATAAAATTGAATGAATATCAGCTAAAATCTTCCATGAGGAGTAGATGCTTGTCTCTAGTCTCTGGAAGGGTACCTTTCTAGGAACAGGATGATGGGGCAGCACCTGGTGGGATAATTGTTACTTCTCTTTGCAGAACTTGTATCTTAAATAGTATTACTTGTTAATGATGTATTTTAATTTAAAATCCTTTTGCTATAAATTTCAATTAAAGCTTAAAATTCAGTTGAGTAAGATTGTTAGTTAAGGCATGGTAATCCTTAAGCAGGCGCACCAATCCATTGCAGAGTGGCTTCCCTGGCATGTGCTAGGCCCTTTGTTTGATACTCAGCCTGCCTAAAAAGACTCTATTTTAATAATGATATTTAAGAGTTTACAAGATTCTCTTACACATATTATCTAGTTTAATTTTAAAAGAATCTGGTGCTAGATGATGTTGATTTCACTTCTCAGGTGAAGAATTTAAGGTGGGGACATTAGATATTTTTTTTTCAAGTACTAGGTCATTTTATTGGGACTGAAATTTATGATTTTGGACATCTTAAAAACATCCTGACAAGTGATTCTTATTTACTAAATTGTCAGTGACATTTCTTTATGCAAATATACATACATCATTTTATGGATTATTCTGTTACATGTGTTAGGCAGAGTAATATCTATGTTCTAATATCTATTCTAAAACCATGTAATACTTAATAAAATTTATAGCATTTGGAAATCTGTTATATTTTCTGTTCATTGACACACAGGTTGGCCCACATGGTGTATATCTGTATACACATGTTCATACTGCATATAAACTGAAAGATATGACTATGCTTAGACAGCACCATGAGTAATGAGAAGAATGTTATGAGTAATAATTATGGTTACACTCAATAACAATGCTTGATCATGAAATATTTTTGTGAACATAGAATTTTCTTTAGGTCTTTCTATATAAAATACCATAAATCTGAGTTGAGTTTCCTGATTTTTTTGATTCCTTATAGAGAAAAGATATATTTAGAGGAGATCTCAAACTTGTAAAGATTTGGAACTAATGCTAGTTCTTATATAAGCATATTCCTTTATTTTATATCCAAATTTTGCTCATAGAATACTCATTAAGATAATTTTTCTTTCTCCTCTGTTCATTATGTTAGTTTCAAGATAATTTTAAAATAAAACATGTGTGCTCCATTTTGCAACTCAAATTCAGCTGGTTAAAAAAAAATTTTTGCATTTTAGCTCATGAAGTAGCTGAGTATTCTGACAGAGTGCCAGAGAAGACTGAAAACATCTGCTAGGCTGGGTAGTCACAGGTGATGTATAAAGAACACAGGCATATACCTGGACATTTAAGACAATTTATAGGATCCAAAAAGCAGAAAAGGGAAGTAGGTACAGTTATAAAGCAGAGGGAGAAAACACAGCATATTTAGTTATATATGAAGAAAACTATATGATGGACAGTGAGAAATAAAACTGAGTGAAAACAGGGAAATTACCAGAGAAGTTGGGAGCTGAATAATGGAGTATGGGGGCATGGACCAGTTTTTCCTGATGTTTATTGAATTTCTCTGGTGGTGTGACTTTCAAGGAGATAGGAAAACTGCCTTTTAGGTGCTTCATGAATGAAATGCAGTGCTGGCAAGTATCACAACCACACCTAGAGGATGAAGTGTCTTTGACCTGGAGGTGACAGATGGCTTCCGGGCAGATGAGTCACCGCTACAAAGCAGGGCCTTTTGCTTTGGGCTGGGGACAGTTATCATTTTTTTAAGTGTCTCTTCCTGCTGATTCCCTTTGACATTTTGCTTATTAAAGGATGTTTAGGAGAAAATAGCACGAGACAACCACTACAGCAGATTCAGAATTATGAATTTAAATTAATTGATAATTAAGAATTTAAAATACAGCTGATTTTGTTGTTATTGGGAAGTTGTACCTCTTATAAGACTTGTAAGACACTCTTGTAAGCATGATCAGTCTTAATTGCCTCTGTCATGTTAACTGCAGCATTCATGAAATTTACATTGCAGTTCAGTTTGGCAAATCTTTACGAAGTACTTCTTGTGAGGCATATCATTTCATCAGGTATAAGAGAGGAGGGACCTGAAAAATTAAGAAAAATTTTAAAAGATTACTGGTCTGATTGGAACAGTATGTGGACAGGAAGTATAGTGGCAGAAAAGATTAAAAGTGCAAGTTCTTTCTTACATTAAATTGTGCCATTGAAGGCCTTGAATGCTTAAGGTTCTTAGATAGCTTTGGGGAATGTATTTTTAATTTTTATTGACTTTTTGTGTATTTTATACAGAACATCTTAATCAATTTTATATTTTCTTCTCCATTGACACCCACTTCTAGCCCCCCATAACTGGAATGTATGCATTCTGTCATTTGTGTTAAGGCCTATTATGTCAGTGTCCCCAGACGTCCCTCAGTGCCAGCTCATCCACTGAGGTCTAGTTGGCTTATCTAGAGTCCCTCCCTTTAAGATCAGCTCTTCCTCACCCAGCAGTAATCAATCACCAGTATTTATTCAACTAAGATTAGGATCTGCTGTCCATTTCCACAGTGGTAGGTTTTTATCTGCGTGAGTTTGCATGGGTCTCTGGCATGCCAATACCATTGTTGTTGGTTCATATGAGCATGGTCCCAGGAGCCTGTAGGATTCTTTTTCCATATGGTCATGCACCTCCTCTCTGACTCTTAGGTTCTTTATCCCCCCTCCTCCCTGATGGCCCTGAGCCCTGGGTGGTGGAGTTTGATATACGTGTCCTGTACAAGGACCCACACTCTGCAGACTCTGCTCTATGCTTTGTTCATCTGTGTCCTTATGCATTCATGGACTTCTAATGCATGAAGGAGCTTAACTGATGAGACTTAGAATGGATTGATATTCTCTCTACCCCTTGTTCTAATATGTTCTTTGAACCGTAGGTGTAGAGGTTCCATTGTAGATATGTCACCTAGGATTGGGCATTTCATGGACAATGTATTGAGGGGTTGATCTAGGTTTGCAGATGGTACAAATAGAAACATTGTCTCTTTTGTAGTGTTCTGTTTGCTTCGATAGCTTTTTCTTAAATTTTAGATTATCAATTTTTCAAATATTCAGAATATTATATAGCATCAGAATTGCTAAATATACTAACTGCTATGCAATCTTAGTTTTAGGATTCAGCTAAATAGAGAATAATACACAAAATAAATGGTACTTGGAAAGGAAAATAAAAGCATTCACCATTAGCCATGTAGGCTCAGAAACCTGTATTAAGGGTACACACAATCAAATCTAAATAAAGACTGGAAGCTACGATCCACAAATAAGAGAAAATATGTGGTCTTTGTCTTTCTGGGTTCCCCTGATATATTTTCTAGTTCTATTCAATTACCTACAAATGGTTTTATCTTTCTTTACAGCTGAATAGAATCTTATTGCATATATGTATCACATTTTAATTATCCATTGATAGCTTGAATGGCATCTAGGTTGTTTCCACTTCCTGGCTATTGTGAATAGGGCATCAGTGAACTTGCCTGAGCAAGTAATTCTGTAGCAGGATAACCAGTCTTTTGAGTATATGTCAAGAAGTAGTACAGCTGGGTCCAGTGGTACATCTGTTTTTAACTTTTTGAGAATTCTGCACACTGATTTCCATAGTGGATGTACCAGTTTGCAAACCCACCATCAGTGAATGCGAGTTCCCTTTTCTCTACATCCTTGTCAGCATGTGTTGTCAATTGTTTTCTTGATCTTAGCCATTCTGACTAGGGTAAGATGAAATCTCAAAAGTAGTGGTACCATTTTCCTGATGGCCAGGGATGCTGAACACGTTTATAAGATATTTCTTAGCTATTCTTATTTTGAGAGCTCTTTGTTCAGAGCCGTAGCACTGATTTTCTGTGACTTAAACACTGAACCAGGTCAAGCCACTGCTACTTAGGATTCCACTAGAAGGTTTAAAACTAGAAATTCCTTTCCCTCATCCCTCTCCTATTTCAGTTTTAGTAAAAAAGTCCTTTAGGATGCAGGCAAACAAACTGGTTGCTGGACCAGATCCCAGTTGACATAGGCTTTAAATTAAATGACATTCATGCCAGGCAAAGCCTTGATATGAAAAAATATGAAATGGTTGATTGATTGTCACCATCCCTCAGAGCTCAGGCGAAGTGAGGGAGTGCTGTCATTAAGAGTTAAGCAGAGCATCCAAGTCTGACCAACTGGATATAACGAAGGAGGCAGAGGTGGCTGTCACCATGGACAGCTCCTAAAGGCTGCAGCGGGGATCTGAAGCTACCTTGTCTACATAAACGTGACTATCATGGAAAGCCTTCTAGTTCCTCACCTGTAATGTAGTTATATCTGTTCTACGTAGTTCTTAGGAAACATGGTAACTGATAAATTACAATGAAAGTTAAGTGTCTGTGATGCAAATTTATTAATATTGTTTTCATTAACTTTTCTGTTTGAATCATTGACTTTATCTACCTAAGACTGATTATATTAGAGAAAATTTCTGGCTAAATAAACTGGCTTGAGAAATCAGAATACTAGAAACATATAGGCACTTTATTGGGAAGTAGGAACTGTTGTATAGATTGTGGGTTTGGATATAGGATTTTATTATACCTCATAATTTTCATAAGAACTCCACATGCCTAGAAGAATGTAGATGAATTAGTCCATGCCATCCTCTGTCCCACAGTGTATTACTTCTGTAACTGCTGATGCAGTAAATGATGGCATCTAGACACACAGTCTTTTCTGAAGGTTTCCTTGGTGGCAGAAAGCAGGAGAGAAAGAGAAGACAAGAAACATACCTCAGGAGCCAACAAGAGGTCACCAGGGAATTATAGAGGGCTAGGAGCTGGAGCCAGGTCTCTAGAAGCCTCTGTAGACAGAGATGAGCCAGGATCACTGAGATTACCCACATTGCTGTCAAGATTACCGCAAGCTGGCCATGGGGGAGGGTGTCTTCTGCAAGTGCTATCAAGCAAGAGGCTCTTGAAGGAAATTAAAAATAGTACTTCATTATCTGTGTGTATTACTTTGTGTAATACAGTGATGTCTTAGGAAAACGTGTTGCCACCTTTCAATTAGGGTGTTTTAAAAAGAATTCCACATTTCTATCTTTGATGAAACCAGTTTTTCTTGTGATTTTGTCATGCATTTTTAAGATTTCTATTTTTAATCATTTCAGAAAATACTAGTATACTTGCTTTTAGTGACATGAATTTTATATGTAAAAATGATAATTTGCAAATGTTAACTGATAAATATGAAATGAACAGTAATGGAAAATGATTGAGAGCAATGAAATGCCCTGAACATGTTTCCATGGGATTTGTTTTATGTATATAAGGCTATAGACAGCTAGAATAGGATACAGGTCCTTTTATATGGATTCATCTGGGCACATTTCTTCTTTAATAGTTTAATATATGCTTGTGATTATCTGTTTAATAGTCCATTGAGGAGTAAGTTGAACAGGTGGCAGTTTTCTACCTAGGAGCATTTCAGATCCATTATTAGAGGAAAATTATTATTGTGTGATGCTGCTGTTTCTTAGTACTTTCAAAGGAAGATATTAGCAACTGGGTAGTTGTATAGTGATTTGTGTAATGGAAAGAGCACCGGGGTTGAGATCAGAAGACACATGGTTGAATTCTTGCTTCAGTGCCCACAAGGTGTATGACCTTTGGTAAATTGCTTACGCATGGAGATGCAGTATGCTACTATGAAAATGGGGCTACACCAAAGTCAGAGACTAGTTGGAAGGTGACTCTGGGTGATAATTCTAAAAGTGCTTGAAGCTTGCAAACACATTTTTATAAATAAAATATTTGTAATGATTCCCTTTTGTGGTTATTTTCTACAGAAAGTGAGTGAGAAGGTTGGAGGAGCTGAAGGGACCAAGCTAGATGATGACTTCAAAGAAATGGAACGGGTGAGTAGTCCTTACTTGCTGGCCTTCCCTCAGCATGAAGCTAGCCCCTGTGAGAGGGGAGGCCAAACAGCTCCATGCTAGAGTCTCAAAAGATGCCATGTTCTTTTAAGAGCACTCCATTCATTACATACTTAGAAATAGACAATGCAAAGCATTCTGTCTTGTCTGTACTACCTGAGAATATTTAGTGCACTATCTTGATCCACATGACTTTTTCAGTTGAGGCTAGTGTATAGCTGGTAGTTGAATTTGGGTGAAGTGGGAAGGCAAAAGGAGAAAGGAAAGATTTCTCAAATGTCATAGGGAGACCCCGAGTTCCTGTCTGGCTGCAGAGGGCTTTGTGTTAGGTGTTAGGATGGTGCCAGTGAGAGGCAGCTCAGAACAGTGTGTGCGTGGGCGGGGGGAGGGTCCAGTGGACCTGACCCAAATGCTCCTCTGCCAATTATTGCAAAACTCTATAATATCTTTTTTATTTTTAAATGACAGTAAGATGAGAATACTGTTAGTCACCTGAAGAATTTTCATGACAGGTTAACAGTCACAAAAATTATTTAGCATTCTGTCTAAAATATTACAGGTTTTCAACAAGTAATGCTGGCGTCTGTGAACTAAGTGTCTCTGCATTTCTCTTGAGACATAAGCTTTATTTTCTCTTCTACTTTGATGGTGTTCATAGTAAGAAATATTTAGACTTAAGATCAAGAGTTCATGTTAAAATATTCAAAGAAATATTGTAGGTGCTAAATTGCTAGTTTTATATCTGAAGAAAATGTGATCAGTTTATGATAGTCAGAAACCATATCTAAGCATTATTAGGAATTTGCTTCTATAAATTCTGTAGAAAATATTTTTTCTGTATGTTCTGATTTTGACTCTGGTTTTCTCAGTGGCCTAGAACATGTTTTAGTTCATCTCATCACCAGTGGCCTGCCTCAGCTTTGCTACCTTTATTATGTTTGTGAAGAGCAAAACAAAGAATGTTCCTAGATACGGATAAGGCTTGAGGTTGGGAAATTCATGGTCTAGTGGAAAGGACTGACGAGATGCATAGTAACAGTGTGGTAAGGCTGAAAAAGCTTGAGGAAGAGACTACTGGCACAGATGAAGCTCATAGTTAGAAATGTCACATGATCTTCAATCAAAGATGGTAACCACTGATACTCATATTTTAGAAGTAGTAGTCTTAAGCCAGGTGTAGTAACATCTTTAATCCCAACCTTCAGGAGATGGAGTTAGGTGGATTTCTGTGAGATCAAGGCCAACCTGGTCAGGTTCCAGGCTAGCAGGGAGCTGGGGCTATAAGGAAAAACTGTCTTAAATAAAAAGAAATAGTAGCCTAGCTATCCTTTTTCAGCTGAAGTCTACCAACACTGGCACACAGTCCCAGACCGTTTTGTCTCCTACACTCCTTGCCCCTCTCGATGAACAGCCTGGTGACGCTGTTAATTTGCACCATGTTCTTTGCTCTTTTGCCCTCAATTCCCCTGAGAGAATTTATATTTGTCACATAGCTAAGTACCATAACATTATGACAGATTGAGCACGTATTTAGGAATTTAAAACTAAGTATCAGTTGTCAAAAGTTAGTCCTGCATCTAGCATCTGCCAAGAATAAAGCTAATAAGCTAGGTAGCTTACTGTCTAAGCTAAGATAAAACAACTACTTGTTTCTTAAATGAGACTAAAACTATAGGAAATTTGGAGAATTGTGTTTAATCACTGAACAACTAATTAGACCTTTAGAGACTTATTGTGCTCTAAAATCTATGCCAGTCTTACAAACTAGTTACAATAAAAGAGTGTCTTGCCAAGCATTTTACTTTAGACAAATAGCCAGACATCCCTGAGTTTGAAGATGAAGTGTAATATTTATTTTTTCCTATTTCACAGAAAGTTTCTGAGACCTTTATTTTAAAATCTTGATATTCCTTTAATAAAGTAAACTTCTGATTAAAGAACTTACCTGTGGTCCTGTACTTGAGATTTTCTCTAAATAAATTCAAAGTTTAGATTTCAATATGTTATAGAAGTCATTTTATGTCACTTTATTCTATACATCTTTTCATTTGTCATTGTTCTGTGATGCTCATAAAGTTTTGTACTCTACCTTTGTTTACTCTCCTTAAAGGTAGATTTCTGTAGACACTGAAAGATGTTTGCTGTTCATCTAGAATGTCATGTTTTTAATATTCCTGTTAGTCAAGTACTCACAGAAATATTTTAACTCAGTGTTTCCAAGCCTACAGAAGAATCATCGTGCCATCCTTGCACAGTTATTTTCTGGTCATCAAGCATTTGAGGTAGAGAAACCTTTTTTAGGTGTATTCCCAGCGGTGCAGTTAGCTATGAAATAAATGAGAGGTCTGCACCCAACAGTGCTCCCCAGAGAGGGGAGAGGAAGGAGGATATTCCTAGACATTGTCACTAATCTCATCCTGGTCTTCTCTCCCCGAGATGCAGTAAAATCCCACTGCGTTTCTTAGCTCTGCAGCCTCCTTCCCTCTCCTGTCTGGTGTCTGGAGCCTGGCTGTGTTGTCCCTGCTGGATCTTCAGTCCTAATCATGCTTTTTCTCTTTAAGTGTCTTGTGTGGAATTACTGTCACTTTAGCAATAAATGCTATCTATTACTTACAAACTTCATTAAATCTGGGATAAATTCCATTCTATGATCCAGACATTGGGCAAATTTCTTTATAAAGCTACAGAATTTTTTGCTAATAAGAAATTGTGGAATCTGGATTTTTCTCAGATTTCCATCAGTTGCTCTTATTTTGTTGATGTGTTGGTGTGTAGCTACATTCATTAATTACCTTGCAAAGTCTGTAAATGCCTTGGGAAAATGTAAACGGGCTAGGCATTGTGCTGGGTACTAGAAATACAAAAATGCATGAGGCCCAATCCCTGTCTTCAGGGGGCTTTCACTTTCAGTGGAAAATAGAATAGGCACATGTCAACAAAAAGCACAACTCTCACCTCAAAGGGGGTAAGTGATAGTTTATTCTGGAGCCAAATATGAATGACTGTGGCTTAGTAACACAGATTCGGGTTACCCCAAATTCCATGTTCCAGCATGGTAACATTTTTATAGTAACAGAACAAAGAAAAGTCATAAATCAAGAAGACACTTTTCAATACATTGATGGTTGCATTCAGTAGGCAGGTCATTCCAAAGCGGGGGTTTTTACTATAGGTCTCAGATGCTATCTGATGACATTTTTTTTTTGGTTGGTGGGACCTGGTGGTCTGCTAAGTTAATACATTCCAAAAGGTTTTTATTTGTTAGTCACAGGATGTTAGGTCAGAAACAGAGATGGGCAAAGAAATGGCTATTCAGGGGCTAAAGGTAGGCTGAGATAAGTGGCAATTAGGCTCTGGCCCTGCAACATTCCAGACTCTTCCACAATCTTCAGAGCACTAATTAATTGGTTGGCCTTTTGGGAAATTCAGTTCAAAATGCAGGATTTTCTGGGAACTTTTTTGTCTGCACACATGAATCAGTAGCAAATAGAACATTAAGCTCAGTGGTCTAGGAGAATTCCAATGGAAGACAGGGCACAGACCATTACATGGAACATTCCTAGAAGAGACTGCTCTGAACTGAACCCTGAAATTTTCTCTTTTATTGATTATGTGTGGAATGCAGGACTCCTAGACAAGTGGGAGAGGTGTATGGTGTCTTTCTGCCTCCTGCAAAGCATTCTGGAAAATCCCTAGTTAAAGCACAAGGTGCTCTCTGGGGCTAGGAACATGGAACTAGGCCCTTTAATAAAACAGAATTCTCCTTAACAGGGAGCTTCAAATTTAAGAAAGGCAAGATTTTGATAAAAGAGATAAACTCCTATGAGGGTGAGCACTGTTAGCAGAGTGGAATGTGGAGAACAGCTGATAGGCTATGTCCATGGTTGCTATCCTCAAATGTTTAATCAACCCTTAGTGGGAGAAATGAGATTAGTGAGCAGAAACCATGGAGAGTAGATTCTGGCTCACTTTTAAGAAATAAAGCTTTGGGAATCAAAGCTGTTTGTTTGTTAGTTTTTTGTTTTTTTTTTTAAAAAAACACAGAAATCATCAAATTCAGTACCTACACATTATTACAATAGAGACTAAACCTACAGTCTCCATTATCATGGGAAACATATTAGTTATCTCTTGAGTTTTGTGGCAAGTAATTTGCTATTACCAGTGTCATTTTTAATGACATCATTCTGGGGTTCTAGTGATCTGTCTCAAATTGGAGAGAAAGGAAGAAAGATTCAGGCTGGCATGTTTAGAATAATACCATCTGTGAGTGGACCTGGCACTTGCTGTGGCACTGGAGATCTTCATGTTAATGGTGAAAGAGATGCCAGCCACTGGCCTAAGACACTTACTTGCTGTCATAAGCTGTATGAAGGACTTGAGCCACAAACAAGATGAAATTCAAAGACATTCTTCTGTTTGACCTGAAATTCCATGGAGACAGGCTTCTTCTCAGTTATATAACTGTAGTGTATTTCCAGGCTTATAGTCATTAGAATGTAAAGCTTAAGAAGATTAACAAAATTAAATTAATACATTAGAGAAATCTGGGCCTAATAAACTTATTCATTTTCAAAGTTCTTTGTATCAGTCAGAGTTTCTAAATATATATGCTATTTGCTTTAAAGCTAGGCAGTTTGAAGATAGGCATATTAACTCTCCCAGAGACAGTAGAGAGTTGTTAAAAATACTGCTCTTGGATCAGCCTGTGTCTGTCTGCCAGACAGGCATTTCCAGGATGCTGTTTTTATCACGTCCCTGTGACTTGTTTTTTTAGCTATTCTCTTTCAGAACTTCAAGTATGTGTATCAAGTATGTAATAGTAAATTTTAAAATTTGAAATTTTGGTGTTTCATATGACATTTTAACTTATTTGATATATCTACTGTAAATTACCCTATGTCTAAGAGGGTGCTTAATTCATGTCCTCATTATTGATTGCCAAACCCACAGACTATCTGTGCCACATACAAGATGTTTAATTTTCTCTTAAACTTTTCTCTGCTTCTGGCAGCATCTGGTATAAGAGGTATCTGACAGTATGAAAGAATGTTTCTGTGCTTCCATTGCTTTATGAAGGAGTTCATGTTTTACATTTGTCAAGTTCACAAAACACTGATAGGCATTTCTCTGTGGAACAAAGTGATCATTAGATGTGTGTGGAACAATAACCCCATTATATCAATTCACTGTCTTTTAGAGTTTCAGTGTCTGATATCTCAAGATGGAGGTAGCTTGCAGTTCTTAATGAACAATAGTATAGGTTAAGTATGGCCTGCTCCAAGAAACTAGCACCTTAGCCTAGTGACCAACACATTGTTTTGATAAATCTCTTAGGCTCTTTTGTCTAGAGGGACTTTGACCTCCATGCTGCAACTCCTCTCTAGAACTGTTAAAACACAAAAGAGATCCATTGACAGTGTTTAAAGAATGAGCTTGGCCTTTAATTAAAAAAAAAAAGAGAGAGAAAGAAGGGAGAGGAGAAGGAGAAGGGAGAGGAGGAGGAAGAAGAGGAGAAATCTTATTTTTAAAACCATTTAAAGTATTCAAAAAAGTACTGGCATAGACTTGACCCACTGGCTGTGGTTTGCAATTGCTGATTTAGCTTGGAGAAGAAAATTACTGCGGTGAGTAAAGGAAGGCGAGAGCTGGCTTTGTGTGTTGCCAGTAGGAGAGAATGTCACAGTGTACATGTGGGGGTCTTGTCTTCCTTCTTGAGACAGGGTCTCTTTTGTTGTTCACAGCTGTGTATGTTAGGCTAGCTGGCCTGCAGACTTCACAGGATACCCCTATCTTAGCTTCCCATTGGGGATATACTGGGAATACAGATACTTGTGCTGCTTTATCTGACTTTTGTGCAGGTTGTGGGGTATCTTTGATCTCAGGTCTTCAGGTCTTCATGCTTTACTCACTGAGCCTTCTCCTCCACCCTAAGAGAGAGTTTTTTTCTTATAGCTGTAAATTTCAAGACTTGTTAATGGAGAAAGAATCAATCCCCTGCCTCTAAAAGTATGTAGTGAGAGTTGCTAAAACCTTGGTATTGAGAAAACTGATTAGAAAACCAGAAGAATACATGCCTACATGCCTGTGATTTTGCCTTAAGAAGAAAGCCTTATCTCACATACAGGTTTATATTTCCTATGTAGTCACAGTTTATCAATTTTTTCAACAGCCTTCCTCATTAACCAACCTCCTTTATTAGAAAGTTGTTTCTTTTTTGTTGTTGTAATGATAAATACCCAAGAGAAACAATTTAAAGGAACAAGGATTTTTCATGACTTAAAGTTTCTGAATTTTCAGTCCAGGATCAGCTGACTCCATTGCTTTGGGATTACGGTAAGGCAGAGCATCATGCCAACAGCACCATGTGGCAGAAGGAGGCCGTCCATCTCCGGATGCAGAAAGGAGGATGGAAGGTGGCAGGGACAAGATTCAACCTTGAGAGGCATGCATCCAGTAATCCCTTCCTTCAGATCGTCCCGCAGTGCTTTCTACTGCTTCTTAGTAGTCCATTCAACTATGAATCATCAGTTGATTAATCCATATCATCTTAGAGCTCTTGTAATCAGTCACCTTGCACTAAATAGACCTACCCTCTTCGGAACCAAGTCTTCAGTATGTAAACCTTTGGGGGAATATTCAGGCTAACATACTGTACCCGGCCCCAATCCTAAGCAAGGTTAATTAAAAAATGGAGGCTTAGGAGCTCTCAAACATAGAATATGTTGTAATTTTGGATATATCAAAGGTCTTTTTCAGGTGATGGGGAGCGTTGGACATTGTAGAAGTAAGTAGCTACACATGATAAACTCTAAGTTAAATTGTGATGTTCACATACGGAAATAAGTTCATGGTGGTTTAAATAAATTATGAGTCTTCATGCCTGTGTAATCAGGCTTCATGGTAAGAGATTATATACCAGGATTTTACCCATTTAGGTATGTGAATAGCTTTCCTAGCAAGAAGTTTACAAGGTATATTCAGGATTGTCACCACTTGTGTTCTCGATTTGTTTCAGTATAAAACAGTTTAGTTTAGCAAAAGAGTCCTGAGGACAAAGACAGAAGTAAGAAATTAGTCATGCTTCTGCCAGAAGATGACTGGAGTACTGAATGTTCATTAAACAGTTCAGTTCTGATTCTCTTTGTTAGAAACCTTCACCTAACTTTGGGGAAACACTCTTCTTCCCACAATAACCAGCTTATTCCCCTTCCCAGTCTCTAATTTACATAGTTTAAAAACTGATGATTGGATTAGAGTACTTCTGCTCTGTTATTCTCCTGTCTGTTAAATCTGTCCAGTGAGTATCTGTAGACTCCAGTAGCGGAGTAAGGGTCAACGGACAGAATTTGCTTAGTTTTTCCATGTTGGGCCTATGTCCTAAAAAGAAAATACATAAATAACTATATTGGATGAAATTATTTTCAAAAATGAATTTCAAGAAAGGGTTATGCTATGCTTTGATCACAAGATTTTTAATTAGAGCTCATTCTCTAATAATACGTGGATTAGGTAACTTAGAGGTATTGAAGAAAATCTACATCAGTGAGCACAGATTATGTAAAGTCTGTGTTCTGTCACCTCCTCAGACCACAGGAAACACTAGGACTTTTTTTTTTTGTCCCCATTCCATTTTAAGGTTGAATCCTATTCTGAGAACTAAACATAATATTCTTTCTTTATGTTTATTATTATAATTTTTTAATGTGTATGAGTGTATTGCTTGCGTGTGTGTTAATGTGCCCGTGTCCTTCAATGGCTGTGGAGGTTGAATTCCTCTGAAACTGGAGTTATGAATGGTTGTTAACTGCCATGTGGGGACTCGGGGTCAAAAGTGGGCCTCTGCAAAAGCAGCCAGTTCTCTTAACTGCTGAGCCATCTCTCCAGCTCCATCTTGTGGGGTCAGGTGGACTGCTGTAGACTGATCACTGACCATTTTTACTTAGTATTTTATTTATAATTTTTATTTTATGTGTATGTGCATTTTGCTTGCATGTGTGTCAGTACACCTGTGTAGTGTGTGCACACAGAGGAAAGGAAAGATTGTTAGATCCCCTGGAGCTGGAGTTCCAGGTGGTTGTTAGCTGCCAGTGGATGCTGGCAACCAAACCTGGGTCCTCTGCAAGAGCAGCCAGTCGTCTTAACCACCGAGCAATCTCTCCAGACCCAACACTCACAGTTTTTTTGAGACAGACTCTTAAAATAAGGTTTTTAGGGTTAGACTTTGACATTTACAATTAACCAAACTGACTAGATATGTTTTCTGAAGATGTATATGTCCTGCAAATGTCATCAGAAGTTACATAAAAAGTGTGATTCTTTTGAGTAAGTAGAATCAATGAAATATTCTTTTCTATTAAATTGTTTTTACTATGAAATATGTTATTGTGTGTGCGTGTGTGTATGATGTGTTTCTAGGGCTGTGAATGCCACAGCACAAGTACTGAAGTCAGAGGTCATTCTGTGGACTCAGTTTTCTCTTTATGTGGCTTCTGGGAATTAGACTCAGGTCTCCATACTTGCTGAGCACTTTTATCTGCTCATCCGTCTATGTCCCAGCATTATTCTTTTTTAAAGAAGAGAAAGTTTTCATCAGGCCTGGCCTTTTCTAGCCATCTGTTTGGCAGAATATTGACTAGCTCTGTATTAATTCTTCCAAAAGATAAAAAAAATATATTTTGAAATATATTTTAGGAAATTACCAGCTTCCTTTTGGATAAATAGGCTTCTCAAATCTTGATAGACCCTGCTGAATACCATGCTGTCCTTTCTTCCCGCAGCTACTCACAGTACCTCACCTTCTACTGAAGGACTTATCACTGCTCATTTACCCCATCCGCAGTCCTTCCTTGAAGGCTCAAGAAATCTCCAAGGCTCTAAAGTGACTAATTGTGTCATTTTGCATATTTCTTTTCTCCTTTCAGAAAGTGGATGTCACCAGCAGGGCTGTGATGGAAATAATGACTAAAACAATTGAATACCTTCAACCCAATCCAGGTAAGGCTTGTTTTACACAGTTGGTATATCCCCTAGATGCCTCTTATTGATTGACAGTTTAGATCTGATATTCTCCTTCCTTAGTATAGTCTTTTAGGGGTTCAGTGTAGAACTTTGATGTGGGGAGGGATCATTTTAAAGCTCACTTTGAAGTAACTGTAGGATGTGTGGAAGCTTATCCAGTTGTGTATTTAACAGTGAGTGTGGACAGCATGAGTGACACTTTGTGTCACGGTAGCTACATGTTCTTATCATCTGATCCTTAATTTTTAAGAGTTAAAGAAAGAAAATTGAGATAGTTTTGAGATGAGTTATGATTCCCAAAAGGTGTGAAAAAGAGGAAGGCGAATGGATTTTGTGAAATATAAGTGACTTGTGCTCATGGCATTAGAGTGTTGTCCATTCTTCTCCAGGCACACCACTGGTCAGCATTAGTTACTTCCTTTCCTACTTTATGGAATAATTTGAGAATTATTGGTGTTAGATCGGTTTTGAAGGTCTAGTACAGTTCATCAGTGAATTCGTTTGGCTTGGACTTTTGAAGTCAGAGATTTTTTTATTACTGTTTTAATTTCATTACTTGTTTGTTTCATGTTAATAATCTGTTGAAATTATTTATCTCACCTTGGTCTAATTTTGGCAGGTCATATCTAGAAATCCATGTATTTCATTTAAACATTCCACTTTGTGCAATAGGTATTTTTAAGGTCTGTTCTAATGATTTTATGAATTTCATTGGTATCTGTAATAATTGCTACCCTTTTCATCAATTTTTAAAATAATCAAATGAAATACAAACTACTCATAGTGTAAAAGTGTTTTAAAAATATATCATAAGACTGGGAGGTGGGTCAGCAAGTAAAATCATTACTTGCAAGACTGACTCCCGAGTTCTGATCCCCAGAACCCACATTAACCCAATACTTTAACACATTATTGCCCCAGCATACTGTGGCTAGGAAGTGGGAAGTAGTCATAGGAGAGTCCCCAGAGGTTCAAGGGCCTGTTAGCCTGGGGTGTGCAGAAGCAGATGACAGAGGTAAGGCAAGGACTGACACCTGAGGTTGTCCGCCAGCCACTGCATGCATGTTGTGGCACACCTATGCTGCACACACACACACACACACACACACACACACACACGTGCGCATGCACGCACGCACACACGCACCTATATAGACATACCATCCACAAACGCGCACACATTGTAATGTAAAATCTTGGTAGCGCCCCATCACTATTCAGAGCCAGCCAGTTGTCCTTGAGAAGATGGCCTGGGAGTCTGACCAACCGTGGAGGTACTCAGTAAGTACTTGGGCAATCTGGATAGCTGAGCATTGGTTCTGACTATATAAGATCTGGCTTGGGCTGGGTTAAGACAGTGAGTGATGCCAGTGAACAGATTTATGTAGCTAGGCCACTAAAATCAATGGAAGGTAATGTTTTGGGGTCACTTTATGAGTTCTCTGAGTTAGATTAATCTTCTAGGTGCTGACTGAGTTTCATATTTTATGGTTGGGGGCTCTCAGAACTTTTATATTCTTTAAACTCAATTCCTATTGAAATGACAACAGAGGAGCTTTTTTGGATTTTCAGGAATTCATGGATATGCTCTATGAAGGTCCCACGTTCATTTCTGACTTCCTCCAAAGTGGTATTTTAAAATAGCAAATCTGATCATATTACTATTTTGCATAAAACACTAAGTGGTTTTTCATCCCATTCAGATTAAGTTGTAAATTTTCAATATGGCTTAAAAGGGGCTCCCTGGCTAGCCTGCCCATTCTCCTCCACCATGCAAGGCAGACAGCTCTTTGAGATCTCCTGCAAAGATCACATAGAAGTCTTCCTTGTCCCTGTCAGTGTCTCTCTCTTAATCCCAGCTGCTTTCCAACGGAGGCATATGTTAACTTTGTTTACATTTGGTTTTGTTTCTCCCTACTGTGAGGATGGGAGTGTACCTATCTTATTTCTGTTGCATTCCCAGGGCTAAGCTCAGCCAGTATGCTCTTGGATGTGGATAAGTGAGTTATAAAGCTTAGATGACTAGTGTATTACAGCTGCCAAATAAGAGAGGAGGAAGAAAACTTTGTTTCCTCAGATTATCAGATGCATGCATATTCATTATATGCATTTTCTTTTATGTAAACACTAGTTCTACAATATGTTGGGGTAAACATAAAACAAGATCAGGTTGGTCCCTTTGAAGCCCCACAGGACAGCAGCATACATTACACTCTGAGGAGAGAGGCTCCAGGGGCTCCATGGATAATTCCTTCTGGAAGTTCCAGTTAAATTTTGAGGAAAGGAAGGCTGAATCGGTGTCACAGGCCTGAAGTTCTGCCCCATGAGGCAGAGCTTTGGAGAGTGTGAAACAGAAGTATGAACTCCTCCAGCTTGAGGGTGAAATTGTTTTGACAGGAACAGCACAACCAGCACAGAGTTTCAAGCTGCTTAGTTAAAAATAACTTAAAATAATTGATACATACAAAACTCATGAAACTGTACACATTAAGGAAATACTATGTGAGATTTCAATATGTATATTGTATAATGTTTAAGGCAGGCTAAACATATCTAATCTCAAACATTTATCTTTTTTTACAATGTATTTTTATTATTTTGTGCATTTCATGCAATCTATCTTAATCATATTTAGACCCCCTTTCCCTGTCTACACCCCGTAGCCTCTTCCACCCCATTTCATGCATGTTGTCATATATGTTAAGGCCTATCGAGTCAAATTTGTATACACAGTTGTCCTTCAGTGTGAGTTCATCCACGGGTCAGCCTATCTACCGCAAATCCCTCAGAGAAGACCAACTCTCCCTTACCCAACAGTGATCAGCTGCCAGTAGTTGCTCAGCTAAGGTTGGGGCTTCTTATCCATTTCCCCATCTCTTTCCTGGGTTTTTGTCTTAGGTTGCTTGGGTCTTGTGCTTGCTGTCCAATTGCTGTTAGTTTTTATAAGCAAGTTCTCAGAAGCCTGGAAAACTGTTTTCTTGGGGTCATGTACCACTCCTGGCTCTTACAGTCTTTCCAGTGTGTGTGTGTGTGTGTGTGTGTTCTATATATAAACAGATATATAGATATAGATATCCTTATGTAACTACAGGAGCCAGGAAAATGTAAAGAAACTGTGGAGGTAAGGCAAAAGAACCAACCCAAGAGAGGGGGGTCGCAGGAGACAGGTGTTACTGTGGAGGGGGTGGGGAAATGGGGTATTTACCAGGGACAGGAGGAGACAGGGTTCTGCAAGGAACCATGGGATAAAGGAAGAGAAGGAACTCAGGAAAGGGGGTAATAGGAGACATGTATTATCTGGGAAAGGGGGAAATGGGAGTGCATTAACTGGAGAGGGACAAGGAGGGTTGGACAGGGAGAGCATAGAGATAAATATTGCTTAGGTGTTATGAAAAACCAGAGGAATGTATTAGTTCAAAAGCCTCCTGAAAAATGTACATTTATCATTTATTTCTGGTGAAAATATTCAGATATCTTCTAGTGTTTTGAAACTTACAGGGCATGGGTATTATCCCTAATCCCACTACTGTGCATTAGTACACTGCAAGTGTCTCACAATGTCTTATTCCCAGTTGATCAGCTCCCCTACCATCACATGGTGGTACCATGCCAACATTACAGTTGTACCTGAATAAACAGCCTGACACTTGTCTTCATTTTGAAGAGTGGGCTCAAACTCAGAACTTCTTCCAGATGTCTCCTGGAACTGTGCTGCTGCACCACGCCTCACCCATCATTTTATTCCAAACCATTTCTCCAGATTCAATTAGGGAACTACAAGCTTGTATCCATCCTTCTCAGGGATCTTGTCCTTTCACCCCTAGATCCCAAATCTCCCATACACAAAATGTCAAACGTTCTTCTCAGTCTTCCTTGTTTTCAATGAAGATACAGATATTTCAGTGCTTTGATTTGTTAATCCTCAAGCATACGCCCATTCATTTACTACTTGACCTGACTGCAAATTAGTTTCTGAGAGGTCAAATTCAGGTTCCTAGTTCACAAGTGCATAGGGCGCAGTGAACCTGTTTGCAGTAGCTTTTTGGTTGCAAGGTTAATTAAAAGTCAGTTCAGAGTCTGTCCATTTTGTAAAATTGATTCGTATACCTCCACCTTACTTCCTCTAGCCTCTGGTAAATTCCACTGTATTCTCAACCCCTGTGGGATCACCTATTTAATTCTGCATATGAGTGAGATCATATAGTACTTGCCTTTCTGTGCCTGATATATTTCGTTTAGCATTATGGTCTCTAGCTCCTTATGTGGTATCACAAACGATGGTATTTCATTATTTTGTAACAGTAGTATTCCACTGTACATTTGTACCACTTTCTAAAATCCATTCATTTCTCGATGGCCACATTAAGTTGTTATCATTTCCTGGGTACTGTGAGTATTACATGGGAGTATTTTCAGTATAGTAATTTCATTTCCCTTGGGTTTATATCCACAAAAGAGATTACCTGATAATTTCGTAGTAGTTCTAGTTTTATTTTTTCAGGACCCTTCATACTCATTTCCATAACAGCTATACCAGTTTACACATTCGTACCAGTATTGTGCAAGGAGATCTCTTTAGCAGGAAGTTTTAAACATGAACTGTGCTGTGCATGATTCTCTGTCTACTGGTTTTAAACTCCTGGGGTATTTGAGAGCAAGGGTCAATAGAGAAGATACAGATCAATTTTCTTATGTAAGTGTTTTAGTGCTTTGTGGGAAAGGAAGAGACACTAAATCACTGTTGCTAATAGAAATGTAATGCAACCCACACATAATTTTGGATTTTCTAACAGCTACATTAAGAATACAAAAGTAAAATGGAGATCAACTTCAGTACCACAGCAACTTATAATTTTGAAAATACTTATTAAACATATTGACAGGTTGCATTTTTCACACTTCTAGCTGAGCCTTTTCAGGTCAGCATTTGTTTGCACTTGCTGCCCATCTTTTTGTACTAACCACATTTCCAGTGCTCAGTAGCTCTGTGTCACGAGTGGATCCTGAAATGCTGGGGTTTTACTCTCAGTAATGAACACTTAATTTATCATCAATTTAGCTCCAATTATCTTAATTTCCTGAAAGTTCAGTTCCTAACTGAACAGTAAAGATTCCCTCTAATAGATAGGTAGCCGTGGTAACATTGCGTTCTTTTTAGCCTCACCATACTTTTCATGCCAGATTTTTTTCAGTTTTCGCTGAAAATTCCTCTGACCTGAGTATTGTAATCCAATATAATATTCTAAGCTGCTCAGGAAAAACACAATTTATACATGAAAATTATTATGTGTATCAGGTAGTTGATTCTCTACAGAGGAGCTCTTTCTGGAAAGCACCTCTCCCCCAATGCTGCTCTCCCTCCCCCGAATGCAGCTCTCCTCCGAATGCAGCATACCAGAGATTAAATTGGTATTAAATTGAGAATATTAGATTTCTATTTGGAAATTTTTAATAATTTCAGTTCTCAATTATGAAATATTATCCATGGAGCTAAAAGTTAGTAGCATTCATTTTTAAATGCTTCATTATTCCATGAAATAATTTTACATAAAATTTATATTTCTTTCCCACTGGCTGTCCTTTTAATCTTCTCTTTCCAAAGATGAATAAAGATGGTGATAAGAGACTTAGTGGTTGTGAAACTGAGAATTAATATATGTCATTTGGAATTCATTTACCCAAATACTTAGTTCGACAACACATTATATTTCCTGGTGGGCAGGAGGGCCAGAGCTCTGGTCATTATTGTGTCTTTCTTACATTTTCACATCTTTTGCCCTAAATATGTCAGTGATAGATAAATGAGAGAGTATATAGCATCCAGGTGTCACTTAAAGAGGTATGCTAGACAGAGACTTTACTTTTCCATCGACACTAAGAAATGATCAAAATGCATAAAGGACAGATTCCCAGTACAATTTTGAGGAAAATGTTGATGAATTTCAAAGGGATCGAGTCTTTTAAGAGTAAACATATTAAAGAAGAAAATACAAGTCAGGAAATAGTAGTATAATTCACATACTATATTTATTGAGAAGACTGGAAGGTTTCTTGTTGTGTTAAATCTTTGGGGAAAATATTGGAGGTTAATAGAGTCCTAATTGTCTACTTAGCTTTCTAGTGTTCTTACAAACACCTGTTAAAGCTGCAGATGAGATGGCTCAGTGTTAAGAGCACTGGCTGCTCTTGCAGAAGACCCAGGTTTGATTTCCAGCACCCACATAGCGACGTTATAACAACCGTCCATATACTCCAGTTCCAGGAGATCTAATGCCCCCATTTGACTTCTACGGGCATTATATAACACATGTATACCTGTCTACATATAGGCAATATGTACATACAATAAAACATAATAAAAACTCTAAATACTTGATAAAAATAATTTAGAGAAGGGTAAGTTTATTTTGGCTCACAATTTCACAGATTCCAGCCCATGATTGGTTAGCTCTCTTATTTTTTAGCCCTGTGGTAAAGAACATAGATGGAGAACATGTGGTACATCAAAGCTACTCAACTTATAGTGGCCACACTGACAAGAGAGGAAGGGTATAATGAGATACACCCTTCAAGAACATGCTTCCAGCCACCTGCTTTCTCCACCTAATCACCTCATTCTACATTCCCCCCACCTCCCAGTATCCCATTAAGCTAGAAATCCATAAATGGATTAATACATTCATGAGGCATTCATGCAGCCAGAGTCCTTGTGACCTAGTCACCTTCCAAAGGCCCCACCTCTAAACACTGCTATACTGAGACCAAGCCTTCAATATAGAACTTTCTGGGGTTCACTAATTTGAGATACCTCTTGTAACCCGGAATTTTGGGTTCTGAATCAGTAAGAACTAGTGAATTAATGATATTCATTCCCCAAGTTTCTAAATACCACTGACAATTTTCAAAACTAGACATTTAAAATCTTATAACTGTTACTGTTTTGTTTCCGTGGATTGGTTCTAGGCCATTAGTAGTACATACTAAGTATGTGCTGTTTCACTGAGCTAATCTCCCAGACTGAAATGTGTGTATGTATGTGTGCGTGTAAAATTAATTTACTCTCACTTTAAAATTCCTGAACGACTAATATACTACAGAGTATACATGGTCAGCGTGGTCTTGAAGACCTACACATTACCCTGCACCCCACTGTCTCTGTCTCTCCAGGTTCATTCTCCCTCAGCTTGATCATACTTCAGTCTCATTGGCCTTTCTCCTTTCTTTCTTTTTGGTGTGTCAAGCTCTTTCCTATATGGTGGCTCCTCCTCCTTGAGTACCCCACAGATTCCTTTTTGGGCCTGCCTTCTTTCTTATCTTCTATCACTGCGCTTAATATCACTGAGAAGCAGAACCCCCGTTCTGAATCAGGTCTGCCTCACCTTTGCAGGCTCTTGAAATGTTCATATCACAAGTCCCTTCCACAGGTCTCTTGAGTGGGTCCAGATTTAGAATAAATTGTAGACCTTCCCATGGATTCCTCATTTCTGCATTCCTGCTACTCCAGCTCATCCCTGTGCCAGCCTTGTCAGTGTTCCTCCAATGCCCAGTGCCCCTATTCATGTGGGTCTCTCTAGTCCCAAAGCACGTCCTGCACAGGTCTTCTCAAATCTGTGCCCAGGCCTCTGCTTCATTATCACCTCACATGCTTCTCTTGACCACCAGACCTTGTAACTTCCTAACCTCATGTCTGATTTTTTTTTCCCCAAAGCCCTTCTGGCTGCACTTGCTGTGTCCTCTCGTGTTAAAAAGCTGCTTGTCTCGGCTAGCCACGCAGGATCCTGATTGTAGGATCTTTTCTTACAGACTGCAGAGCCCAATTATTTTCCGTACTGTACTTATTGCATCACTTTGTTTGTTTAATACACGGAAATCTTCATTTCTTACTCTCCCCTGTCTTATACCAGCTGCACAGCATTTATTTCCACCCAATAAGATACGAATTGTATTTTGTCATTCCTGCATTTATAACTGTCTGGTGACTTACTGTGAGCTGGGGGTAGATGGCTTGTTCCTGCTTCAAGTCATTTGCACAGGGACACTCCTCCAGCTTCCAAAATAGCCGCTGCTTCTCATCACTCCCCCTCATACTGGGTGCCTCCTGTCTGTGTGGTCGTTCCCCAGCACCCTATTCAAAGTGGCCTGTGCCTGCTTCTCTGTGTGCCCTCTGTCGTTTCCTATTACTATTTGAATTTATCCTCATTGTATTCTTTTGTATTTTCTTCCCATCACTCCAGTTTCCTGTGATGTAATCTCCGTAAATTCTGTGAGACTTTCTGTCTTGTTATTAAACAAGACATACCTCTTAACATGTTAGCAGTGCTTTCTGTAGTAATTGTTGGTAAGTAAGTACTTTTGATGAGAAACTGAAAATGCAACAGAAGAATCAGAATCCATACTGAGACAGCATTATCTCCAAAGTGCATTGGTTTTTTTATGCTATGAAATATGATGATACCATCAGTCTTAGTAAAATATTGCAAATATACCATAAGGAAGTATCAGCAACTGAGAACATTAGCTTGCTTGCAGCTTTGTGAGACCCAGAGTAGAGGACCTGTAACTTGCAGAAACATCGAGGTAGTAAGTATTCCTTAACCAGGGCTTCTGTGGGTCATTGGACCTTCTGTTGCTGTACTGTATGGACCTCGGAGCCAGTATCAATAGCAGCAGAAGGTCCAGTGACCCACAGGAGCTCTTGTTACTACCTTTTCACCTTAAAATGAAGTGGCCTGAATACCTTCATGGTTTTAAAAAAATTCTATGTAAGACATATCTTTTTGTGATTTGAAACATGATAGTGAAAAGTGCCTCTCATTTCTTAGGGGCTCAAGAAATGCTGGCTTCTTCCCCAGGACCCTGCAGCAATTCTTGATAGTATCTCTAGTGCATAGACCCTCTAGGGAAAGGATCCACACTAGCACTTCCCTGCCAAACAAGCAAAGGCTCCTGGTGACTCTTGACTGACAGTTGTATATTTTTCAAATTATCCAAACAATTTTATGCTCCTAGGGCACAATTGCCTGCTTTCCTAGGGCGTGTTGTGAGATCTCTATTAGTGCCTTGCAACACCCCATCCTAAGGCAGGAGATGTTTGTTGTCCCAGCAGAGTTCTTCCTGCTGCTGACTGTACTATAGCAGAATGTCTTAAAATCCTCTCTTGCTGCTTCCCACTGAGGCTGGAAGAGCATTACCATCTCAGAGAGGGGTTACAATACAGCTACTTGCTGTAACTTCTAAAGAAACTGCAGTAAAGGGCTGGGGAAATGGCTCAGTGCTTAAGAGCACTTACTACTCTTCCAGAAGACCTGAGTTTGGTTCCCAACACCCACATGGTGACTAACATCTGTCCTTAACTACAGTTCCAGGAGATCCAATGCCCTCTTCTGGCATCCCTTGGCACCAGATGGACATGTAGTGTATTTACATATGGAAGTGCACAAACACTCATACACATAACATTTAAATAAATAAATAAATAAAATATTTTTCTTAAAAAAAGTTCATAAATTAGAGGAGCTTTACCTAAGCCTCCATTGCCATATGCATCTTTTGGGATATTTAGAAATAGTGTGCAAAGCAAGGGAGCACCTTGCTCACAGTGCCAGGAGCATCAGAGAGCATTGTTCAGACTCACCCATGGCCCCCCTCCCCCATTTCATATCCTCTTTGATTATTATTGTTACTTCGTAAATATATATATATATATAATATATATATAAATATACATGTATAATACACTAATTAGTGGTGCTGGTGTATACATGTGTTTATGGCTTCCCACTTGAGATTAGGTTATCAGTGAGCTCATCCCTGTGGCAAAGGATTCTCCCTTCCTTGGCATCTGTTGATAGTCTGTAGCTCTTCATCTTGAGGTGGGACCTTATGAAATTTCCCCCATCCACATTGGCATGTCAATTAGTGTTGTCCTTATGCAGGTGCTGTTAGACTACCATATTGTGGAGATTTCATGTGTGTTATAAGCACACTTAGTAAATGAAGCAGACTAAGCCCCTGTGAGATTGAGTGATCAGGGCAGTGGAGAGAAATGAGGAGGAAGAAGGGATACAGAGAGTGACCAGCTGGAGCTGGTTCTAAGTGTGCCTAGGGAACAGTAAAAAGCCATGGCAGAAAAGCCATGTTGTGGAGACTCGCACATGGAACTTTATCTTCACTGCTAGCAGTTGGACTTCTATATGAAATGAGGTAGAAGCAGATTAAAGTGCTGGAGAAGAGGGATGTGATCTGACTGCACTGAATAGAGACCTGCCTGACTTGTGATGAGTACACTTTGGTGGCAAGTGCATCAGAGGGCATTGTTCAGACTCACCCTCACGCTCATAATCCATAAAAGGACAGTGATAGTTTGGACAAGAGCAAAAACTGCAGTGCACAAATCACATGTTTGTTACTGTGTGAATTGACTCTTTCTTTTGCACTGCTGTGTAGTGTTCCCTCATGAAAACATAACACAGTTTGGCTATTTGTCATTAGTATTTTATTTTCATTTATTTCCATTCTCCAACTATTTTAAATAGCACATTTTTGTACATATATGTTATAGATGGACACATTTCTGGTGGGTATGTAAATAGAAGTGGAATTATAGAGCCAGAGAGCCTATTTCTCTTTAGATTTGCTAAGTATTGCCATGCTATTGGCCAGGACTGTCCCAGTGGCAGTCCATGAGAGTTCTGATTGATTGTACTTCTGAGTGCCTGAGATTCTGCTTTGTCGACTTCTCTCATTGTCTGCAGATACTTAGAATGGATTTTCCAACTCTGCCTTATTGTTCATTATTCCAGACCCTGTGGTACCACTTGCTTCATTCACCTTCCCAACCTTATTGTTTTATGTGGGATTGCTGTAGCCTTCTCTGTGGTATAAACGCATTACAGCCTCATCCACAGTATGGCCCGTGTTCTACCTCACATTGTCACAGTAGCAGTAAAGGCCTGTTAAAGCTCCTGGACAGGAGAGTAGATTCTCTGACCTGGGTGGAGACTAGAGTTCCAGTTGGTTCAGATCCATCACCTGGCCAAGGGACCATCCTAAAGAGGTTCACCTTAAGCCATGCTGAAGAGATAAGTGGAATAATTAATCTTTTAATGAGATAATGTACTTTCTTTCCTGGAACCCCAGCAGTGACCCTATAGTGTCATAAGTCTGCACACTTTTAAAGATTCTTCAGAGAAGCATCATGTCTCTCTTTTTTTCTGTCTTTTCTAGTATGTTTTCCTTTGGACTTCTCCAACGTTTCTGTTTCTGGTTTTCTTACTCTCTCTAAAGCCCCCTGTTCCTTCCATGTAGCTTCTAGTTTGCTGTGTGTCCACCCTCTATGCTGACAAACAGATGACTTTTCCTTCTCTTCTCCATTTCCTCCTGAAAAGCTGCTGAGATTTGCAGCTTGCCTGCTCTGGCGATGCTGTTTTTATTGTAGTTTTTTGTTTTAAAAAAACAACTCTAAAATATTGTTCTCAAGCTTTTATTTGAGTCCATTCTTAAATTCTTTTTATTAATGAGACTAAGAAGTCCAGGAGGGAACCCAGTTTCCCCTGTGTCACCATCTTTGTATGTGGTACTGTCTGACTGTGTAGATGTCAAGATCTTTGAGGGCAAAATCTGGGGTTACTTCTCCCTAGCACAGTCGCCTTCACATACTAGCTGCTTAGGAAATACTTGTTTTATTTATCATAATGCAAGAAAAATCCCTTAAAAGTTTTTAGTATATAACCCATCAGGCAGTGCAACTTCATGGCACCTCTATCTAGTGACAACATTCCAAGTGCCTTGTGGCAACTTCACCAGCACCGTTCAGATTTTGCCGGCCCTTGCTTTGGACCAGTTCCTACTTAGCATATGCAAATGTGTAGGGAAGGGACTCTGACCAGTGTACAGGGGATATATAATTGTTTCCAGTGTGACCTAATTATCAGCTAATTGATTCATTCATTCGTTCTTTTTTGTATGAAATAGGGCCTTTCACTGTAGTCTAGTCTAGCTGACAACTCTCTTTTACCCAGCCTTCCTGTCTCAGCATCTCTGAGTACTGAGATTGCCATGCCCAGTTTGATTTAAATTCATAAAAAAAATTTTTTTTAGCTAGTTATGACTCATAATTTAGCTTTGGAACTCTCATTTTTGTTGGGGGAAATGACAGTCCTGATTCACAAAGATTGTGTAACCAGTTTCTGTCATAAAGCAGATTTTTATGGCATGGCTTAGAGCTGATTCCTTCCTAGGGAAAGAGTGGAGTGGCTCACATTCCAGGTCATGGCCCATAGACTAAGCAGAGGTGGGACTCTACCCTTCTGCACTTAAGAAGGAGTCCAGAGGAATACTGGTACTGTAGAATCCTTGACATCTGATGTGTGTGAGGGAAATGAGGCCAGTCCACCCACAGTGCTCCTTGCTGTCCCACCAGCTGCCCATGAGACCACGGCACTGGCTGGAACAGATTCTGTCAGCAGCCTCTGACTCTATCATAGAGCCCAGGGGGAGGTCAGGGTACTTTTGAACAGGGAAGTCTTTTCTAAGGGGCAAGAAAAATGAGGAAGAAAGAAGAATTTATAAAACTTAAAACTTTTTGAGTGAGAACTGGAGATATGACTCAGCGATTAAAAGCAGTGGCTGCTCTTGTAGAGGACCCAGATTTGATTCCTAGCACCCGTAGGGCAGCTAACAACTGTCTATAACCACAGTTCCAGGAGAATCTGACACCTTCTTCTGACTTTGGAGGACATTGCATGACATGGGTGCACTTAGATGTATGCAGGCAATATACTCATGCACAAAATAAAAGTAATGAAGAAACTATTTGTTGGGTGTGGTGGTGTACACCTTTAAGTCCAGCACTTGGGAGGCAAAGGCAGGCATATCTCTGTGAGTTCAAGTCCAGCCTAGTCTACGTAGAGAGTTCCAGGACAGCTGGGACTACAGGAAGACCCTATCTCAAAAAGACCAAAATAAAAAAAATAAACAAACAAGTAAATAAATAAAATATTTTTTTAAAAACTTTCTTAAGTTCAGCCCAGGGCAGGAAGAACACGGGCAGCCAGAACTCATGGGACTCCTGCATTTGTCTCTCCTTCCTCCAGTGAGTGACATCGTTCCAAGTGTCCTGTGGCCACTTCACTTTCAGTTCTCAAATTCTGGGTCAGTCTCACTTGCTGTATGGCCGTGTGCAGGGGCTTTGGGAAATGCAATTCCCTGCACTGTGATGGTGTTCTGAGAGAACACTGCAGTACACACACTGGAAAGAGCCACCTGGAGGACAGAAAAGAGGGAGACTATTCCCCTATCTAGTCCTGTCTGTCATCTGCTGGCAGTCTGTTTGCAGTTTATCATTGAATATTGATAACCATCTTATGTATGAGATTATTTTTAGGGCTACGTCGCTGGAAAGATTTACAGCGTGACCTTTTTACCTATGTCTGCATGAATGCAAAGCTAACATACTATTTTCCATGAAAGGCAAGACGTGATAATGGCTTCCTGTTTGCTTGTTTGGATTAAGACATAAAGATTTTTAAAACAAAGACAGTAGATGTACCAGATAGTGATCGTCTCCAGACAGGTGCTGTATCAAGAGATAGGAAGCTTGAGCGGGGCTGAGTAGTGGCTCACGTGGACGCCACTTTTGTCAGTGGAGTGTATGTAGCTCAAGCAGGTTGACCCCAGCTGCTCCAATACCTGTGCCCAGAATTAGAAAGCTCAGAAAAGAAGCTACAGACTATATAAAGCTTGGGTTTGGGAGTTGATGAAGATCAAAACTTGGCTGACCTCATTAATTTTCTTTTAAAGATAGGAGAGATCTTGAGATTAGAAAAGAAACTACCCTGTTTAACTGGGAACAACGCTGTTGAAATCTGTTTTAAGGACTAAGTCAACCTTTGTGGTCATTGTAATTTTACTTCATGCTCCTTTCATTTTGCCCATAGATTTCTTTCTAAATATTGTCTGGAGTAGTTCTACCATATCTTTTCCTTGGATGTTATTTTCTGATCTCATTTCACTTGCCAGTCTTTATTTTCTCCTCCCAGCCAGTTGTCTTGACTGCAAATGAACACATGTTCACACTTTTTGGCTGAAAAGCCTTTAAGGTTAGAGCATGGCCAGATTGTCAGATCTCGGATTTTTATCCACTTTAGCCACTAGACGAGGAAAATTTTGTCAATTTAGGGTTTTTTTTTCCTATATAATGGAAGGAGTTTAATGTATCCTAAAAAATTATGTTTAGTGTAACCTAAAAATAGTTTTACAAAGTATTTTATTAAAAACCCAGCTGTGTCCCAGGGTCGCAGTCCTCTCCTCATCTCTGTTCCTGAAAAGCAGCACTGTGCTTTTTACTTCCAATCTTAATACAGCGTTCTTACGTCGAACCTGCTTCATTTTCCAGTGTGTGTATGTAATAATGAATGGGAGCTCCCACTGGCGGCTGTGGGGAGCAGTGCTCACTGCAGGATTTTCCTGTGGAGCCAGGAAGCACACAGCTCCCTTGGAGCTCAGGGTTCCCGAGCTGCACACATGGCGTCAGCTGCAGTCGGAGTTGGAGTGAGGACTGTGATGTCAGTGATTCCCTTTGCTTCCTTCCTTTTGCTGGGTTCGTGGGTTCCTGTTCTGTAGGTTTCATTCCTGCCCTCTTGTTTTACTCTTTCCTTCAGCAGAATGCCTTCTTACTTGGCTTGGCAAAAAAAAGGAGATCTAAACCTTCATTCGGTGGATTTGAAAGTGTCACTCTCTGCCTCATTACTAATTAAAAATACACTTGTAGATTTATACATATACATTCATATAACTATACATACATGTATATACACATACATATTTCTTTTTGTCCCCAGGCTCTTGGTATTTTCTACTGGCTGGTGGACATTTTAATTCTGGAAACATATAATAATTTGCTTTGGAAATTTTTCTTGAACTTAAAGAACAGTTTTCTTCCTCTTCCTGTTCTGTGCTATTTTTTTTTCTTGGAATTCCATTATTCAACTGCTACATTTCCTGGGCAAATAATGATTTTGTTTTCTTTTCTATTTTTTTCATCACTTTGTTTTTTTTTTTTTTTGCTTTTTGGCATGGTTTTGTTGCTTTTTAAATTTTATGTTGTATTTTAAATTAAAATTAGAGTTTAATTTCTATGAGTCTTTTTCGTCTACATTTTGTCGATAAAGTATCTTTTATACCTGAAAATATTACAGATGATTATTTCGTCATTTTTTGTTTCCTGCAATCACTTTTTTGTTTGTTTTATTATTGTCATTTCTTTGTTTTGTTTCATGTTCCTTTAAAAACTTTTATTTAGAATCTAGTGATAGTGGCTGTATTTTCCATTTATGTGTAGACAGGAAGGCTCTGGGAGAATAGCTAACATTTGCTACCACCAGAAGCATCCTTCTAGGATGGTCAGCCAATGGTTGTGGCATTGGATGCTTCCACTATGAGTGATTATCTCTATCGTCATCTTCCTCACTATGTCTGCAGAAAAGAATTCCAAGACTCCTGCCCAGAAGATACAAACCTAACTGCTAGATTTTTCAGTCAACAAATTGAAAATATGGACTAGTATATTAGTCAACTTGTATGACAATAATGAAATTCTGGACACTGGCCACTTTTAAAGCAGACAGGCGTTCATTTAAATCTCATGTTTGGAAGCTCAGAGTCCAAGATCATGGGCACCATTAGATTAAACTTTGGAGACAACAGAGGATGGCAGCACATGTGTGGAACAAATAGTCATTTCAAACCAGACAAGAAGGGATCGTGAGAATGAGTGACTGGGGTCCTCATCTAGGATATTCTCTCACTGAGCTGAGGGTTACCCAATAGCCCCACCTCCCGATAGTACCACCTTGGGGACCAAGCCCTTAATACATAGACATTTGGAGAACATAGCTCATATTCAACCCATATTGGCTGGTGAGTCTCAGAGTGCACGTAGTGACTCTAATGGAATGCTGCCCTCAGTGTGGTCATGTTTTCTGTCTTAGAAGAAATCTATTGAACTTTCTGCAACACCTTTTATCTTTCATCCAAAGAAATGAAGTTCTGGTTTCCATTCCTTGTCATGCTCTAGAAAGGTCTATTTTGTTTTTTCAAAGTACTGCTATGCACTGTCTTTTCCAAGATAATTGCCTGTGTATTGTGCCTTCAGCAGATGTATTGAACACCGACTGCATGCACAGGTGTTGCTGACCCTCAGTGGGAGGTATACATATCACTGTACTAATTACTATCACTTGCTTTCATGGATCAGGGGAGATATTGCTTTTAGAAATATGTTTATTCAGTAAAGCAAGTGAACTCTGAGGATGATGGGGGGAAGTTGAGATGGTGGGAACATATTCAAAGAGATGATAACAGTTTACAGGAAAAAGTAGTAAAGCTGTAGATGAGGAAGATTGAAGAGAGACATCAGGTCTCTTTAGAAGAGAAAGAATTTAGGTATCCAGAGTCTCACACAATTTAGTTTTGCAACCCAGGTGAAGATCACATTGCAGAAATCTGAATGTCTTCTATTTGTATTTTGTAGGCTCATTATCAGCTTCTTTTAAAATACTGCTTTAGAAAAGGATTTGGAACAGTCATACTAACATTTGAAGATGGTAATTGATGGTCTGATGATACTTTTCAAGGACACAGAAATTTCATCAATCCAAGGTTCAGAGATCTGACTCAGCAGAAAAGAGCACTGGCTGTTCTTACAGAGGACCCAAGTTCAATTCCCTGCATCCACATGGTGGCTAACAACCACCTGTAACTCCAGTTCCAAGGGATCTGATATCTTCTTTGACCTCCGCGGGCATTGCAAAATATGGGTGCACTTACATACATGCAGTCAGTATACTCATACACATAAAAAATGTAAAAAATAAAATGTTTTTTAAATGTACTAAATTCAAAATGAATATAAAGGACAGTCTCTTTGAATATGGGAATGAATAGGAGTTTTAGATCATTTGAAGAAATAAAAAAATATGACTTTCCTCATCCTTTTCCTAATGATGTAGACTATAACAATGAGTTGTTAAGTAATTAGTAAAATATTAACAGCTACAATATAACAAGTTGTTTAGCATTACTTACAAAGGCTGATTTTAGCAGAGCCAAGACGTGGTCACAAGTTAATAGCCAGATTTTACTAAAGAAGTTCATCTTTAGATGGTGAAATGAGCAAGATAGGATTTCAGGGGATGTCCAACTCTTACAGTTTTATTGCTATATTTCTCTTGTGTCCCCTTATCTTCTTCCCATTCTGAACTTACTTTGTGGCATTCACTTGATTCCCTTTCATTTGTGCTTTTATTGTTTCTTCTGCATGTTCCTTTATCTTGTCTTTAGTCTTATTTGTTATAGTACTTACTGGTTGTAGCTGCCTGTTGAACTGACTTGCTGTGCTGTAAGCTCTGTGAAGGACTGAGACTCTTTCCTCAATCTCAGATATAGCTGACTGCAAAGAAAAGTCTGGACAGTTCTGTGAATAGGTGATTATGAAGTATTTTAATTTTTAAAATTAGCATGTATGCCATTCTTTTCTCTGAAAATTTGAAGTGCATAAATTTTATACTTTTTATAATCACCACCAGCTTTGCATGTGACATTAGTGTAACTGATACATGCTACATAGTTTAAAGCTCAGTAATGCTTCCCTATGAAAATCCTTCTTTGCGGTGTTCTACCCCACAGACTCTATTTCTGTGACTCACTGTAGTGTCCCACGTGGAAATTTAGTGTGTGTACTTCACTCTGATTGCTCCTATTAGACTTTGTCTTCAGTTTATTATGAACTTTGTGAATAGGGACCTTAATTGTATTGCTTGTTATAGCACTCCAGTGCAGTACTGGAGAGGCCATTCCTCTCCTCGCCTCCACTCTGTGATTTAAGTGAAAGTCTATTTGAATTGTATGTTCAAGATCAAATACCAGCCACCACATCTATTGTGTTTAGCTTTGATTTTCTAGAAGATTTTCATGCAGCTGGGATCCTGGGCACAGACGTAAGTTGACATGTAATCAACTCAGATAATAAATCCGAGGCACCCAGAATCATAGCATCAGTCAAATCACAGCTTTTGATGATTTGTTAATACAACTACTTTCTCCACTACAACTGTAACTGCTTTCTAGGTACTTTATAAAAAAGAAAGGGAAAAGAAATTAAAATGTAATTTTTGGGAAACAAAGCTAATTTTAAGCTGTAGTTGTGATTAAAAGAAGTAAATAGTTTTAATGAAATACTATTTTTGTTCCTAGTTGAAAAATAGTTTCATTTTATACATGGTGTAAGTGAAACAAAGCACAGGCCTACACTGCAAGGGCTTACCACAGACTCCTTATTTATATCTGTGGAGTAATAGAGTCCAGATATGAGACAGGAATAAAACTTAGAAGTCAGCATGTATCCTCCAGGTATTTCTGAAGAGCCAGCCGGCCCTACAGGGTAACTGTCAGAATACTGCAAAGAATAAGGTGGGAAGGTGTGGCTGGTGCCTGACCCTGCAGTGCTGTCTCCAGCCCTGTAACCCTCTGGGGCCTTAGGGGATCGTTTATGTGTTTGCGGTGCTCATATTTTGTATGCAAGCACCCTGAAGCCAGGAAAGCAGAGCACAGCTGTGGGGAGCTGACTTGGAAGTAGGCAGATTTGTGGCTTGGTTTTCTAGCCCAACCCTCTTTCCCCTATATTGTGTTTCATCTTTCTAAAGCCTGTTCTCTCTTTGCCATCAGCATCCAGAGCTAAGCTCAGCATGATCAACACCATGTCAAAAATCCGTGGCCAGGAGAAGGGACCAGGCTATCCTCAGGCAGAAGCACTGCTGGCAGAGGCCATGCTCAAGTTCGGCAGGGAGCTGGGTGACGACTGCAACTTCGGTAAAGAGCACTTTGTCATGCTACACCTTTTGTCCTCCACAGGGGGTTTGCAGTGCTGGTAAGAAACCTGCAGGAAAGTTAGCCGTTGTTTATACACCTGGCTAAAATGTGTTTTTAGGTTTGCTTATATTTTAAGTGATTTCTTTAAGGACATTTTCGTCTAATGGGACTCCAGCCTTTAACAACAGATGCCTGAGCACATTACAGGGTATGTGTGTCTGGAGCTGGGTGCTGGTGGAAGGAGTAGTCACAGCCAGCACAATTTGACACCCTGCCACCAGGGTTTTCTCACATTAATCTGTTGCTCATTTGGATACGGTCCTGTTTCAGTTACATTTCTATTGCTGTGATAAAACACTGACCAAAACCAACTTTGGGAGAAAAAGGGTTTATTTCAGCTTATAGGATCTATATCAAGGGCAACCAGGGTCAGAGCTCAAGCAAGAATATGGAGGCAGAAATCAAATTACAGACCACAGAGGAATGTTGCTTACTGGCTCACTCCTAGGGTCTGTGCTTTCTAACACAACCCAGGATCACCTGCCCAGGAGTTAGTTACATCACCCAGAGTGGGCTAGCCCTTCCCACATCACTCAACAATTAAGAAAATGCTTCACAGACATACTTGGAGGCCAGTCCAATAGAAGTAATTCCTCAATTGAGGTTCCCTCTTCCCAAGTGTGTCAAGTTGACAACTGGAGCTATCCAACACATACTTGACTCTGTCAACTTGACACACAAACACATCACTATTAAATTATAACCCTTCCATTTCTTGTCCCCAAGATATCACGTTAATACTAATATCATAATATAAAACAATACAAATGGAAAAGTCCCATGGTCCTTAAAAATTCGAATACATTAATAGCTCAATGGCTCTTTAAAATATTCCAAAGTCTCTTAGCTCCTATAAAATAAAATAAAACAAGTTAAATGCTTCTTACTCTAAGAGGGAAGAACCAGCGCACAATCAGATCAAAGTAAAACCAAAGAAGAACAGTGCAAATAGTTCAGTGTCTGACATTTGGGATTCACTCAAGATGCTCTGGACTCGAAAAAGCTTAGGCAGTCCCACTTCTCCAGCTTTGCCATTCATAGAACACACAGTTTGTCTCAGACTCAGGTTGGGGTTGGATTGACTCCACATCTGCCGCTGCCCTTGGTGGTTATCTCACAGTACTGGCATCTCCGGTACGCTGGAGGTTACACCTGGCCTCTCATGACGCCAAGTTCTATACTCTCCGTGAGCCCTTCGATTCTGGGGGTCTCATTGCCACCGCGACTGCGTCTTCACTGATGGCCTCTCCGCCTCTCATGATGCCGAGCGGAAGATTCTCTCCATGACCTTTTTGATTTTGCAGCTTTCAGGGCACCAAAACCAGTACTATATGGAGACATAATTACATATTTCCTAGTCTTGTTGCCAGCTTGTGATACAGCTTTGGTCCCCTCTTGGACCACAACTTCTTATCTGCTGACCATGAGGAAATACTTCCCAGAAGATTTCACTCAATGGTGCTTGTCTCTTTTTAAATTTTTAAAAATAATTTTATGTATATTGACTGTTTTATCTGCATGCATGTATGTACAGCAAGTGCATGCAGACCCACAGAGACCAAAAGAGGATGTCAGATCCCCTGGAACTGGAATTGGAGATAGTTGTGAGCTGCCATGTGGGCTTTAGGAGCCGAACCCAGGTGTTCTAAAAGAACAGTCAGTACTCCTGACCACTGAGCCCTATCTCCATCCCCTTGGTCTCTTCTTAGTCACAGTTGATTCTTTTCTTAGTTTCAGCTAACCAGCACTGATTGCCACAATAAAACAAAGGTTTCACTGAAGTGGTGCTGGTCTTGATCCAATGGATTCATTAGCCCCAGCCAACCAGAAAAACTCAGAATCTCAACTCAAAGTCTCACACAAAATGGCTGGACTGAGTCTTTAAAGACTCTCACACTTCCCTCTAAAATGTCACATGCCAGGCAGGCCCCATCTCATCTGCATTTCTTCAAGCTCCCATAGAATATTTCACTAAGCTCCAAGTACTCAACAGCTTTTCCAGTCAAAAGTTCCAAACACCCACAATCCTCCAAAACCAAATACTCAGATTCTTCATACCAATAAACCTGGTACCAGTTTCTGTCCTACTGTGTTTCTCTGTTGTGATAATACACTGTGGCCAAATACATCTTGGGAAGGGAAAGGTTTATTTCACAGTTCGTTATTGAGAGAAGCCAAGGCAGGAACTCAAGCAGGGCAGGAACCTGGAGACAGGAGCTATTTACTGGCTTCCTCCTCTGGCCTGTGCTTAACCTGCTTTCTTAAATAACCTGGGCCTACTTTCCCAGTGGGAGCATCACCCACAGTAGGTTGGGCTCCTCCATATCACTCAACAATCAAGAAAATGCCTCAGACATGCCTGCAAGTCAGTCCGATAGAAGAAATTGAAAAATGAGGTTCCCTTCTCCAAGGAATGCCAAGCTGATAACTGAAGCCATCCAGTACAGTATCTCATCCTACTGCCCCGGACAAGACATTGTTTATTCCTTCCTCCCTCCCTTCTGACTCTCAGGAAACTAAACACTTTCTTGATGATAGTAAACTTCCTGGGCCTTTGGTCTCCATGCTTAGCATTTACTTCTGCTAAAAAACATTGATAGGGAAAACTGGTACTTATCATGGAGGGCAGAGAACTTTCTAGTTGAATAAAATGTTATGTTCTTGATAAGAATATTCCTTGATGAAGGATATTCCTCCTTCTAAGAGGCATTGTGCCAGATGTCTAGAATGAACTGTGGTAGGTATAGAAGCTACTCTTGTCTTGAAAGCACTGTGTGCTCCTTCTTGGTCTCTATTGCCTTTAAAGACAGACAGTCCATGCCTAATTATATGAGAAGGTTGCATCATTGCAGAGCACTTCGTTTTTACTCTTCAGGGTGTAAGACTTTCATTCCTCTCTCTCAGGTCCAGCCCTTGGCGAGGTAGGAGAGGCCATGAGGGAACTCTCGGAAGTGAAGGACTCTTTGGACATGGAAGTTAAGCAGAACTTTATTGATCCCCTGCAGAATCTTCATGACAAAGATCTGAGGGAAATCCAGGTCTGTGCACTCAGTCCTCTTATACAGGTGCAGATTCTCATTTCCTGAAGACAGCATTTTCTGGATTACCATTCTTGCTGACAGCACTGGACACATGAATTTCAAACAACCCCATGAGACAACTTAGAGGAACCAGAAACAAAATGCCCTTCAACCCACTGTCACAACCATGCTGCTCCTGAGTGTTATGTTTGATTCCTCTCTGTTCATTTCCATATTCAGTAGATTCAGTCAACATTTTTTCTTCAGAAGTATGTCCTTGTCCTGTACCTGAGAATGCATAAATGTATTAATATGAATAATGGGCTGGACTGATGTGACCCCTAAATAGTGGTTGTACTTTTTGTTAAATACACAGCTATTGTAGTGCTCTTCAGTACACGTTCTTATATTTTTTGTAACTGATGATGGGATCGAGGAGGAATAACCACTTTTTCTAAACCATAGAACAGTTGAGCTGTTTCTGATAAATTCAGCTAGCTTTGTCTCTAACTGGCTATAAGTTCAAACACTTCAAAATAACATTCCTGCTAAAAGAACACACATTTAGCTGAGTCGGGAGCATGAGCTGGAGGAGTGGGTGCAGTGGGAGGAGAGGTCTGTAGGTGTTACCCGCCCTCCTCTCCTCTTCAGTTCTTTACCACTTCTGTTTCATACCCTTCCTTCCTATTCCACACATATTCAGGAACAACAGAAAAAGTATTTTATCCTGCCTGTTAGTCACAGAATATTGCAGCTATTAAGAAAAACAAAAACATTTAGCTTGACAAACAACTTTCTTACCTAGTCCCTAGAAAGACTGGAACCAGATAGTGTGGTGAGGGATGGAAGCTCAGTAGAGGGGAAATCTCTCCCAAGGTCACTGTCAACAGAAAAGCCATAAGCTAAATCAGCAGTTTCCAAAATGCTGCCTCTCTCATATAGGACAGTGTTCAGGTATAGATTTCTAGGCCCAGCCCTGGATATTCTGATTCAAATAATCAAGAATCTGTATTTTAATTAAAACATATTAGGTGATTGTAATAAAATAGATTAGTGAAAAAACAAGAATGTCATTTTTTTCTTCGTTTACCTCAGAGAAAGGAATTTTTCCTCTGCCTTCTTAGAGTCCTTTTCTCTTGGAGAAAGAGGACTTGAGGTTCTGTTTGTGTGTCCTTTCAATATGAGAGGCATTTTCTTCTGATCTGGAGGAAAAGGCATAGTCAAGCATGGCTTTGGCATGGTAAAGTTGGAAAATAGAGAACACTGTTATTCCCCACAATTTCTTTCTCATTCTGAAATTTTAAATTATTTTTACTTATTTTAGTTTTATGTGTATGAGCGTTTTGCCTGCGAATATGTAAGTACACCCATGTCATGCAGGACCGGCAGAGGCCAAAAAGGGTATCAGATCTCCTGAAACTGGAGTTAAAAATGGTTGTTAGCCATCATGTGGGTGCTGAGAACTGAACCTGGGGCCTCTGCAAGAGCAGCCAGTGCTCTTAACCATTAAGTCATCTCTCCAGCCCCATTCTGAAGTATTTTCAAAGGTGCTCATCAAAGCTAGCCTTCAGAAGCATTTGCCTCAGTGATGCATGTGTCTTTGTTTCTCTGATGACATGCTGTTTCAAACAGAGCCTATCTTATTTGAAAGACTAATATAGATTGAGAGAGAAATAGCTACAAGCAGGCTTTTTCCAAGAGTCCTCTCATACACATTCCTGCTCTTGATTTTCAGCATCATCTGAAGAAGTTGGAAGGCCGACGCCTGGACTTTGATTATAAGAAGAAACGACAAGGCAAGATTCCTGATGAAGAACTCCGTCAAGCTCTGGAGAAATTTGATGAATCTAAAGAAATCGCTGAATCAAGCATGTTCAATCTCTTAGAAATGGATGTAAGCTACTCTCTTGTGTGTTGTCTTTTTATTTAATTTTATTGTTAAGGCCCAAGATTGATGTGTTAAAATATATATTTCATTTTAAATGTTACTAATTATGCTATGTGATAAGAATACATAGTTGATTTTTGAATAATTTGTCATGAAGTAGACTTAGAAATGGTTAGGTTTTTTTTTCCTGCATTCTTGTAGTTTGATTTAACTAGAATTTTATTAATAAATCTTAAGTATTACAAGTAGTTTAGAGATAAATAATGTGGTAATCTATGTATAGAACCATCACTTAAAAAACTACTCTGGTTTGAGTTTGCATGGGTCTTGTGCATGCCGTCTCCATTGCTGTAAGCTCAAACCAGACAAAAATCTAGCATAGAAGTAGGAATTGGGTAAGAAGGCCAAACCTTAGCTGAGGAACTATTGGCAGTTGATTACTGATGGTTGAGGGAGGACTGGTATTTTTTAAGGGAGTGATTCTAGATAGACTGACCAGGATGCAGCAGATGAACTCCCACTAAGGGACAACTGGGGATACAAACTTGACTCAATAGGCCTTAATATATATGATAGAATACATGAAATCTCTTGAGGGGAGAATGAAATGGTCCAGACAGGGGGGGTGGGGATCCAAATACAATTAAGATATATTGTGTGAAATACACAAAAATTCAATAAAAATATGTATTATAAAAAAACTATGTTAAAATATACAGCATATTTACTTGAAATTATATGAGAATAACAACTAAAGTACATTCAGAATCAGCATACAAAATCATGAGGATGGTCTGTATGTGGAGGAATTGATACTGAAATAGATACTACATTCAGGGCATAGATAGGGTGGTTTATGTGCTGCCTTCACATCTCCAGAATACTAAATTGTCACTCATGCCTTTGGACATTAAATTTTCTTGAGTTCTTTTAGCTACAAAGCAGTGTGGACAGTCCTTCCTTGTTCTACTCATGCAGAGAGACCTGAAAAACCAGTTTCCCTATCTCTACCTACTAACCCATCAATTGCTGACATTTTGCTGGGATTTTTATAGGGTTTATGTAGTCATTCCATTGGTCAGGAATCATCAGAGAAACAAAGCCATGAACTATATAGATATAGATATACATAGCTGGCTGGAGAAGAGATTTATCAGAGAAATTGTTTGTGAGAAAGACTATTAAGACTCAGAAGTCTCATATATACATCCTATAAAAGTTGTAAACCCTCTCCTTGGGCTTTGGCACCTTCCTGCTGAGGTTGCAGAAGAAAACTAGGTGGGGTGAGTTACACAAATCCCACCACCATACCCAGTGGCCTGCTTTGGCAACCACCCCAGGCCACTACACTAGAACCTATGCCTTTTCTGCTGGCTAGTAAGAATGAGACCATCCTATTTCCATCTGCTCTCCATGGGCCTTGACCCTTTCCTACTGAAGCTGCCAGAGGGCCCCTGACTAGCTGGGAGCGGTAGGCAGACCCCACCATGGAAGTCACCATCCCCCTGCTTTGGGACCAGATCCTGTTGACCAGCTCCAGGACTCACACCTTCTCTACTTAGCTAGTTAGAACCAACCCAGCCGACCCCATCATCCATACTTGGCCCTAGGCTTCTTTTCCCTGCTGCAGAGCTCTTGACTAGCCTGCCTAGATCCATCCATTCCCTATAATAAAAAACTGAAGAGAGAATCTGAAGCATAGAACAACTAATTATTCAAACTTGATTGGAAAGCAACTAAGGTACAGCAACAAATAGAATCAAACTTAAACTCAATAGAGGCAGGCCTGAGTTTTATATCAGGTACACGACCCACAAAAGAAATGTCTATGCTCAAACCACAGCAACAAAAAAAAAAAACAACCCATAAACGTAATAGAAAAACCAAAGTAATATGTCCCTACCAAACCTTACCAGTCCTATTGAAGTATTCTACAATAAGAACTACCTATAGGAACCCCAGGACACAGAATTTAAAAGAACAGTCATAAACATGATGAGAGAATTCAGTGAATTTGAAAAACACACAAAAGCTCAAAGAGGATAGGGATAAACTCCTGACCAAAGCTAAAAAAAATACAGATACATGGATGAGTGAAATTACTCAGACAAGTCAGTATTTGGAAAGTGAATTCAGGAAAGATTTAGCAGTATTGAAGAAAACTGAAGCTTCAATGAAGATGGAACTGAAACACTCAATAAACCAATTTGAGAGGACAGGAAAAAAACCTCACAAACTGAATGAATTGAATTGAAAACAGATTATTAAAAGACTAGATGACAACATTGAAGAATTGACTGTTCAAGCAAACAATATGGAAACACTTAAATAACACAGGAACAAAATATGCAGGAAACGTGGGGTGCTGTGAAAAGACAGAATGCATCACAGACACAGAGGAAGGAGAAAAATCAGTTCAGTGGCATTGACTAGATCTTTAATAGGATTATGCAAGAAAATTTCCCTAAATTATGGAAAGACATACCCATTCCTATACAAGAAGCACAATGACATCAAATAAACAGGACCAGAGCAGAGACTCCCCATGGCATATCAGAATAGAAACACCAAAGTAGGGAAAAAAAGACAACACTGAAAGCTACGGAGGAAAAAACAAGTAACATATAAAGGAAAAACCCATCAGAATTGCAAAAGACTTTTCAGTGAAAACTGTAAAATTCAGAAGAGGCCGGAGCAAAGCATTCCAAGTTCTAAATGAATATGCCAACCTAGAAAACTTTACCCAGAAAAATTGTCTGTCACAGTTAAAAGTGAAAGAAAAATCTTCCATGATACATGTAGGGCAAAAGAGTTCATGTCCACCAAACCAGTCCTACAGAGAACACACAAAGCAATGCGAAGGACTGAAGAAAGGAATAACCATACTCAAGAGACTGCAGAAAGAAAACAAATTACAGAAACACAAAATATGGGCAAAAACACAATGAAAAATTAGAATGACAGTATCTAGTACATATCTCTCAGTAATACATTTATCAATGACCCCAAACCCCCAGTCAGAAGACACAGACTAACTGAATGGATTAAGAAACAAAATCCATCTTTTTGTTGCTTGCAAGAAACTCATCTCACCTTTGAGGATAGGTGCCACCTTAGAGTGAAAGAAAATATCCAAGCAAATGGCACCAAGAAACAAGCAGTTGGATCTAATATCTGACAAAATAGACTTCAGATTAAAATTAATCAGAAGAGAAAAAGAAGGCAACTTCATTCTGATCAAGGGGAATAATTTAACAAGAAAACCTTACAGTAATGAACATATATGTGCCAAACTCTGTGGCACCCAATTTCATAGAAGCAGTACTACAGGACTTCAAGAAACAGATTAACCCCAATTTAGTAATAGTGGGGGACTTTAATACCTCACTGTCTTCAACAAGCAGATCTACTGGACAGCAAATAAACAGAGAAACATTGGAGTTAAATATCACACATCAAATGGACCTAACACCGTCTGCAGAATATTCCAACTGAGCAACAAAGAATACACATTCTACTCAGCAGCTCCTAGAAGTTTCTCTAAAATAGACCACTTATTCAGCCACAAAACAAACCTCAACAAATACAAAAGAATTGAAATAGTTGCATGCATTTTGTCAGACCACAATGCAATACAGCTTAAAATCAAGAGCAAAAGAAGCTCTAGTAATTACATGAATTCATGGAGATTACAAACAGCACACTCTTGAATGATCAGTGAGTCTAAGAAGAAATCAAAGTATTCCTGAACTAAATGAAATAATAACAAAACTTCTGGGACAAATCTTAAGAGGGAAGTTTATAGCTCTGAGCATGGAAGAAGGGATGGAAAGATTCTAAGAGTCAGGGGTCATGCATGACCATAAGAAAACAGAGTCCTCCAGGCTTCTGGGAACTTGCTCATATGAACTGACAGCAATGGTTACAGCATGCACAGTACCCACGAAAACTCAATCAGCCAAAAATTAGCATAGTACTGGGGGAAATGAGAAGGGAACCCCAGTCTTAGCTGAGGAACTATTGGCAGACAGTCACTGCTGTGTGAAGGAGAGCTGGTCGTCTTTGAGGGAGTAACACTAGATGGGTTGAACAGGCTCCAGTGGATGAACTCACCTTAACATTTGTGACAGAATTCATGACATCCCATGGGTGGGCGGGGAGGTGCAGATGGGGGAGGTGGCCTAGATATGGTTAAGATGTATTGTATGAAACCCACAAAATTTCAACTAAAAATATACCTTAAAAAAATGAGGAAAGAATTGAGGAGGAGAGTAAGGGAGACCTAGGAGGAGGTGGAGGGTGATGGGTAAGGAGGGGACGTAGAGGTGGTAGACGGTAAAGGAGAGGGTAAAAATAGTGAAATACAATGTTCATGTATGAAATTCTCAAATTATTTTTAAAATTAAAATAAATAATTAAAAGATCTTAAGTATAAAGACAACATCAGAAAGAGCTCAAATAAATAACCTAATGTTGAAGCTCAGTTATCTGAAAAGGCATGAATAAAACAAACCCAAGCACTGTTGGGGTCCCTGCACTTGGGACCAGCCTGAGGGGGACACAGGGTCTCTGCCATGGGGAGCAGTGAGCAGCATGGAGTCAACAGACAGACACCGGGAGCTGGGTAAGAAGCGTGTGGGAGGCGAGCCGCAGCCAAACTCAGTTTATTCAAGGAAGTGCACAGAGTTATATGAGTTTGGTTAGCCAGTTGCCTTATGGTGTGTTTCTCTGACTGCAGCCGTATAGTAATCTGCCCCAGGTAGATCATCTTGGTGCAGGTTCTTTCCAGATGCTGAGCAGAAGCTGGCCTGGCCAGACCCAAACACCACACTCGTAGAAGGCGTTCATCTGTTCCTCATAGCAGGTGACCTGGCCAAGGTCCACGCTGCAGTGTGCCATACAAAGCACAGCAGATGAGAAGAAAAAAAAAAAAATCAGAGCAGAAGTCAATGGAATAGAAGCAAAGGAAACAATACAAAGAATCAGTGAATCTAGGAGCTGGTTCTTTGAAAGATAAACAACATAAGCTGTCCCTTAGCCCAGTTAACCAAAAGAAAGAGCAAATCTGAATGAACAAAATCAGAGATGAAAGGGAAAACATCACAATAGAAACCATAAAGATCCAGAACATTGTAAGAGAATATTTTTAAAACCTACATTCTTTTAAACTTGAAAATCTACAAGAAATGGATTTCTAAATACATGGAAACCTCTGAAGTCAATGAGAAGAGATCAACAGCTGAAACAGACCGACTGAAACAGTAATACAAAGCCCCCTGTTTTATTAAAAAATTTAAAAAAAGCCTTGGCCCAGGTGGATTCACAACTGAATTTTACCAGACCTTCAAAGGTGATCTATAACAAATACTACTTAACCTATATTCAGAAAGGTACAAACAAAAGGAGAACCCCCAAAGCCCTTCTATGACAGCAGTATTGCTATAGTACTAAAACCTAGAAAAGCTACAACAAAATAAACCCATAATCCTAATGAACACAGATGCAAAAATTCTTTAAAAATACAAGCAAATCACATATAAACAAGTACACATCAAAAAGAACATCCACCATAATCAGATAAGCTTCATTCCAGAGAGGTAAGGATGGTTCAATACACATAAGTCACTAAATGTAATAATCATTTAAATGGACTTAAAGACAGAAGTCATATGATCTTCTCAATAGATGCAGAAAGGACCTTTGACAAAATCCAACATACGTTCATTTAAAAATCCTAGAGGGAATTAGACTGAATGGAACATACCTCAAAATACTTAATGCTGTGTACAACAAACCCACAGCCAACAAACGTCATTCTAAGTGGAGAAAAACTGGAAGCATTCCCAGTAAAATCAGGAACCAGACAAGACTGTCCACTATCCACACTCATTTTCATTATAATGCTTAAAACTCTAGTTAGAACAACAAGACCAGAAAGGAAATTAAAGGAATATTAATTGGAAATGAAGATATCAAATTTTCCTTATTCCCAGATGATATTGTATTATGCTTTAGAGATACAAAATTTCCACTAGAAAATTTCTGGAAATGATCACTGCTTTCAGCAAAGTGGCAGTTTACAAAAATCGGTAGCCTTTTAATATACAAATAACAAGCAATCAGAGAAAGAGTTCAGGAAAACACCTCTAGTCACACAATAGCCTCAATAAATGAAATAAAAAATATCTAGTGATAAACCTAACCAAAGACATCAAAGACCTGTTCAATATACTTTAAATCTTTGAAGAAACAGACAGAGGAAGACATGGGGAGCTGGAAAGACCTCCAGTGCCTGTGCATTCTTAGAAGCAATATAATGAAAGTGACCATCCTACCAAAAGCAATTCACAGATTCTGTGCAACCCCAATCAAAATTTCTGGAACATTCTTTGCAGAAATAGAAAAAAAAAATCTAAAACTTAATATGGAAACACAAAAGTCCCTGGATAACCAGATCAGTCCAGAGCATAAAGAGCAATACCAGGGGATCAATGTATCAGACCTCAATTTATGTTAAAGAGCTTTGGACTTGTAGATCAATGGAACAAAATAGAAGACCCAAACGTGAGTACACCCCATTACAGCTACATTATAGTTGACAAAGGTGCCAAGAACACAAACAAAAAGCTGAAGAACCAGGGATCCTGGTAACATGACTCAGACCAAGTCCCCAGGATCAAGGACCAGAAGTTTTGACCTAAGTGTAAGAAAGGCTGAGTGTCCAGTCCCAGATGAGAGAAGAAGAGAAACTGAATCTTTGTCTGCCCTTCTGCTTTATTTGGGCTCTTGATGGATTGGATTGTTTTCTACCATATTAGAAAAGAGCAGAGCCTCCTCACTCAGTTTTCTGATTCAAATGTACATCTATTCTGCAAGCACCTCTGCAGACATGCCCAGGAATAATGCTTCAGTAGCTGTTTGAATATCCTCTAAAGCAGTCATGTTGTCACCCATATTAGCCGTCACATTACTTACACTGACTGGCAGGGGAGGCATGTTAAACTTGTGTAGTCCTTCCCACCACCCAGAGACAGTACAGGTTTATCTACAGATAACTTTTGTCTTTCTAACCACTCAAGTGCAATACTGTGGGAAACTTGAATTAGCATGCTTCCTTAAACCATAGGTCCTACTCCCACTCTCAGACTCATAGGGCAGCATTCATTGTCTTTGGTGACTTGGAGGTCACTACTCAGCTAGATCAGCATAGCACAAGACTCCAAAACTAAGGATGCCTAAAATATCAAAGCTGGAATGACCTTTAAATGCTGCCTGTTTTGATCTTACTTCATTAGATTACCAAGCTCAGAGGTCAAAGGTTTTCTACCATATCATTCCACCTCCCATGGTACCTGAAGGGAGGAATCAATTTTCCCACTTTTAATTCGAAGCAGTTACTAGCATAAAAAGTGCTATTTGGGTTATATATTGGCTGCCGTAGACATGGGGCAAAGAGTCCTTTGGTCAAGAAATCTTTTTCCTGTGGGATATCAGTGAAAGAAACCACATAGTACTCAAGTTTATAATTAAGTACGAACCTCTTTAATGAAAACAATATGATCATCTCATTGACAGTTACTAATGTTGCTTCTTATCATCATGTAACATGCAGAGTTTCAAGGATAAGGATGCTCTCTTATCCTTAACCAACCAGAAACCTATAAAACTATGTGTAATGGCATGACTTGGGACACAGTCACCAGCCTCACCAGACACCTGGGCTGCGTGTTGGGAAAAGTATTGTATGCATGTAGCAGTAGTTGGTGCTTCGGAATGGTAACTTACTAACTGAGGTGTGATTTCCCCATCCATCTACAGATTGAACAGGTGAGCCAGCTCTCTGCACTTGTGCAAGCCCAGCTGGAGTACCACAAACAGGCAGTGCAGATCCTGCAGCAAGTTACTGTCAGACTGGAGGAAAGGTAAGTTACAGTTTCCCCAAATTTTTCATGTCTGCTTCCTTGCTGTAAAGTGATATGCAAAGAAATTGAAACAGTAGGTTACATTTGGAGACCAGCTTCTGCCAAAATCCCTAATGACCCTTTGTGGGCACCTCGTGTGTTCCTTGTTTTGATTTTGTTTTATCTTGTGCTTTGTTTTTCTTTGTCTTGAAACTAGACGTGGGTTTCTGAGAGGCTGATGTGTAGATTATTTACTGTCACAGATAGTGTACAGGATGCTGTTATTGATGGTGATGTGATTTGCTGAGCAGATATTCTGTGTGGGTACCAAATGCATATGATCAATTTAAAACAGACCTGTAGACCTAGGAGATTAGTAAACTGAGGTTCAGGGAGGTGAAATGAGGACTAAGGATCTCACAGTGGTGCAGCTGGGATGCAAAATAAAGCATTTCCTATTTGGAAGCCTGTGTCTTTTCACATCTTGTTTTTCTTTTCAATGATAAAAAAACTCTACTGTCAGAGAGGGCTGTTCAGATAAACCTCACCACAAGCTGTAATCATTTTCTATGTGAATGGAACTCTCTGGACTTGTGGGGCACAATCCTCATGGATATATGCCATGACTCTGCGTTATAACACAGATGTACCTTGACCAATTTAAGATTTAATTGTTGAGAGTAGGTACAATACCCCTAATATATAGAACATAGCTTAGCAGAGCAGTACCCTGTAGAACATCAGCAAATGACCCCAAACAGTTCCTGAATTTTATTACTTTTTAGCTTTTTAATTGACTAAATAATTCCCTCCGTTACCCCCTTTTCTTTTTCATATAGAATAAGACAGGCTTCATCTCAGCCAAGAAGGGAATATCAGCCAAAACCACGAATGAGCTTAGAATTTTCCACTGGAGACGGTACTCAGCCCAACGGAGGTCTCTCCCACACAGGCACACCCAAACCTGCAGGTAAGGAGCTTAGTCCACAGATCCCTTTTGCTGGGCCTTGGGCACACCCATAGACAATGTTCAGAAATTCTAAGCAGTCTGGCATGCCTGCAAAAGAACCCATGGGATGGGTTGTCAGGTAAAAAAATCTGTTAATGGAGCCTTTTCCTTGCCTCTGACTGAGTCTCCATCCCTTCCTTCTCCATGAGGCAGCACTCCCCTCTTTCTCTCATGCTTGGTCATCAGCACACGGGAACCTCCTATCATATTTGTTCTGTGCCCCTTCTTTGTGGTTGAAAATCACATTGAATCATCAGTTAGGCACTGGGGATACCAACTTTTCTTCTGCCTTTCCCTTCCTTGAATCTACTCAGCATGGGAATGAATGTCCCTGAGCAGTGCATGCCCCCATGCATCCTGTAGCACCCACAGCAACTCCGGGAGCATGTTTAGCCACAGAGACATTTGTTTGAATCCATTTGCAGATGGATAGATTGCAAACCTCAGCACTGCTAGGTTTCCTTTTCTGCTCCCCGAACAAGTTCTTTATGGTGTGACTTGAGGTAGGCATAATGAAAACTAACTTTATTCTGTTAGGAATATTGATATGATGTGTTCCTGCTGATGCATTCTCTCCATTGCCATGATTGCATCCAACACCTGCATACAAATTAGGACAAAGCTTGTTTTTCAGACATTTCCAACTATGAGCTTAATTTAGGAAGTGGGAATCCGTCTTGTACTGGATTTGGATTTTAAAGGCATGACGATTTGTCCCTTTTTCTCTATATCCCTTGTGCTTCATATACCATAGTAGAAACCTTTTTATAAGATGCTGTCAGACTATGAAGAAAGAGGTGACATCTGAGCCAGCAGGCGGAGCTCTGCTCGCAGCTGGGTACCCAGCGTGGGGTCCACAGAGCAGCAGTTCTGAAGTTAGCTGCCCATCGTGACTGATCATGTAAATTATCTATGACTGTACTTCTCTTTGCCCAGAAACTAGCCACATTTCATTTTTAATTTCTCTAACTCAAGCAAGTTACATGGTTTCCTTTTTAAAACATCTAGTCAGTGCAGACCCATGTGCACTTATGTTCATGTATGTGCATACTGGATTAATGTATTTACTCATTTACAAATAGATATATTTCAGTGTCTAGTTTCATCCTTTATTAATTTATACAAGGAAGGTTTCATCATTCTTGTACATTGTAGCTCTTTCACAGTACTTGTATTTATGTGTGCAACAACTTAACCAAATATATTTACATGACTTTTTATATAGTATCATTTAGTAGACACAATATTATGGAGAAAATTCTACTCTTAATTCTAATTTTGGACAGAGAAACAGGGTAAAATGCTTTGAACCAGGTCACACAGAAAAAGGAACTTGAGACTAGTGGTTTACATTGTTTTCTCTATAATACAGCAGTTCTCTAGAGTCTAGAGTTAATAATTTGAAGAGTGAGAACTAACCTACTAGTCAAAGGTTTCAGAGTATTATCTGTGTAATTAACTATACTATTTTGAATGTTCAGATATTTAAAAGTGCTATTATGAATGGATTTGGGTCATGCCTGTTATTAACCATAATGCGTTACAAACTCCTAAGTCACTGGTCTCCCATCTCTAGTGTCAAATGAACTCTCTTGTACTTACCACAAGAATACATGTGACCGTTTTCCATACTGGAAACTGAAACCAGAAACTTAAAACAACTCCTTAAAATCTAACAGAACATCAGAAAACTGGCCAGACCCGAGGTGTCCTTGCAGGGCACACTGCAGAGAGAGGCAGTTCCAGTAGGGAGGAGAGAAGAAGGGAGAAAGCCGGTGGCCGAGCAGGCTAGATCCCGACAGCTAAACATCCTGTGACCTTTTATTTCTGTCTCTGATTCCCAGGTGTCCAAATGGATCAGCCCTGCTGCCGAGCTCTCTATGACTTTGAACCTGAGAATGAAGGGGAACTGGGCTTTAAAGAGGGCGACATCATCACACTCACTAATCAAATTGATGAGAACTGGTACGAGGGGATGCTGCATGGCCAGTCTGGCTTTTTCCCCATCAATTACGTAGAAATTCTGGTTGCTCTGCCCCATTAGGGTGTTATGCTGGCTGGCTCACCTCCTTTTGACCCAGATAGTTAAATTTAACCACTGCTTTGGTAATGCTGCTTACAACACATCTTGAATGCAGGCTGCAGTGGACTGAGTCTTAAAGCCCATATGGGACTTGGGTTGACTCGTGTACTCCCACAGGAGGCATGGTGATGGATGTTATCTTCCAAGCCCAGCGGGCCTGACATGTGCTTTTGAATACCGTCTGAGACTAGCCAGTTGTCCCAGAACTGCTGTTTACATAGTCTCAGGAGGCTGTGGTTTCTTAGGCTATGACCATGAGCCACATCACAGAATAACCATCCTAACTGAAGATACTGTCTGTCACCCAGGAGCCATCTCAAGGTCTCAAGTTTTCCATTTACACAAGAGAAAGTTCTTTATTTTACACTTTCCTTTCCCAAATATGTGAGTTACAGAATTGTTGAAGAAAACAACCCTCACCAGCAAACCATCTACTGGTCTAAGCAACTTAGTCTCTTGATGCAATCAGTAGAAAAGTATTAATTGTCCAAAGCACCTTTGTTCCCGTTTTGCCTATTTGCAGGTATAGCCAGTCTCGCCCCTCCTGCTGTTACGGCATGAGGCAGGGGCAGGAATCCCATTCATTTCTGAGTGAGATGGTGAGCAATGGGTGTGTTGTCTGAATAGAGAAAATTCTCCATGAATTAGAATGACTGGGAATAGATCTGGTTTTCAAGCATAAACTTCTGTACAGAAGCCATGTATATATTTAGATCATTTCTGGAGGGTATGAAAAGGGAGGAACAGCTATCTTCCCTTCTGTTCTGTTCATGAATTGATACGTTTCCGGAGTCCATTTGGCGCAGAGCCACGGGCCGAGAGGCACTAGTAACCATTCCCCACTACTCCGTAGAGCATGGTGACAGCTGTACTTCCCACTTTGACCCTGTGTTTCCTGAACATCACTTGTGCATATTCTGCCCTCAATGAGGACCAAGTAAAGATGATTTTTGTGCTTAGCAGTTTAAGGTACGTGGCTGCATAGGAAAACCTTCTTTCCGGTTCTGTGCTCACTTTACACCTCTCCTTCCTATCCCATCTCCATTTTGTCTGTGCAGTGACGTGTAAGCTTATTAGAGTTGTTGTGTTTGGTTTGGTTTCATTTCTCAGTCATGGAAGTCCTGTTAGAGGTACTCAGAGTTCTATTTATATAGCTGTACAGATTCTTTCAGAGGTTTAATGTGCTCCTTCCGATGTGCCACCTGAGGTAGTGGATCATGTGGAGTGAAAGGCAAATCTTATTGCTTAATGTATAAACTCTCACCATGGGAAGCATTGCTGTTTCCAATAAATATTGCTGAAGACAAAACAAAAGACTCTGTTTCATTTTGTGTCAGTTCTTTGGGTCTGAAAAAGAGTGGATTAGGGCTATTTTGGTCTTCATACAGACCTGGTTCCAATTTCATATCCACCTTATTGTACCTAGTGGGGAGTTCCAGCAGCCAGAAGTGAGCTAGTCTGGGCCCTGACAGTGTAGCAATCCCGGGAAAAAGACGAATTTAGGAGTGAGGGTGAGGAAAGAGACGTCTTCTTGAAGTTAAATGGCATATTGTCCTAGTTTGGTTTCTCTTTTGCTTTGATAAAATACTGATCAAAACCAAATTTGGGGGACAGGGTGTGCTGGAGAGATGGCTCAGCAATTAAGAGGACTGACCGTTCTTGTAGACCCAGGTTGAATACTAGCACCCACATGGTGACTATCAATAGTCTATAACTCGAGTTCCAGGGGATCCAATGCCCTCTTCTGTCCTCTGTGGGCATTTCATGTCATGAGTACAGTTACATACATGCAGGCATAACACTCATACACATAAAAATCAGGGGGAGGGTGGGGATAATGGGGACGCTTGGGCAGGGGTGTTGGGGAAGAGAGGAGAGAGGAGAGATTACTAGAAAATGGGTAGCATGCGAAGCCAGAGCATATGTTGGCTTTGGAACCCCCTGAGAACACACATATGGCGTCTTGACATTAGTTCACGTGTATACCTGGGGGCTGTATGTCAAGAAGTACAGTGCCAGATAGGAGAGATTTCTCTTCAAGGTCAGAGTAGTCCAAGAGACTCCCAAAATAGCAAAGGAGATTGCTGGAGCCCTTCTTGGTGATCTCCCAGACCTCGAAGGTAAAGACAGGACATAATCCGGACGTCCTTGGCGCAATGGAGCAGGTCATGAGGAACACCATTTACTGACCTAGAAGCCTTCTCCCTGAAGACGAGCTCTCATGGCTCTAAGGGTTACTATACAAGCTGCTAAGGGAGAAAAATCAATCAGTGGTCCAACCCAGTCCTAAAGCCAAATAAATATAATGACCGGCACAGCAAACTGCCTCACGGGAGTGGTACTGCTAACAGCTACGTAATTGGAACTAAAGCCCTCTCAGCGAGGGTGAGCTCATGGGTGGCTCTGTAATTATAGTCAAGCACAAATGGCTAGAGAGGACATAGACCCTAGAGAAAACCATTATCTCGTCTTATCTTTAGACAAATGAAATTTCTTACCATATCCTAAATATGTATATACAGACAAGTATATACCACTCATCAAAGAAGCTTCTTTCTGCAGCAGATAGAGGCTACTGCAGAGTTCCACAACTGGACATACACAGAGAATTTATGTCTGAGAGGCACCCAGCCGGTGGCGTAGCTGCAGTGGAGCCTCTCCACCCAGGCTCATGGCAGGTTCTAGTGCACCTTCAACTCTCACCCGTGGAGTGTCCTCATACAGCAGAGTGCAACGCACGCAGAAGGCCACCAGTGGCTAAGTTTTAGAGAAGAAACTGCAGAGTGTGTGTCACTGGATAGGACTCCTATATTAACCCTCATCCACTCACAGCCCAGGGAACATTGTAGACGAGGGGGCAGAAAGATTGTAAGAGCCTGGTTTGGTCCATGAACATAGGGGCACAGACTTTCAGGCCACTGGGAGCTTGCTCATGTGAACTTGTGGCAGTGGTGATGTCGAGCATAATTCCCATGCCAACTCAATCAGATAAGGGCCCCGAGTGCTGTGAGGGAAGTGGGCGGCAGGACGGCCCTAGCCCGAGAGCTGTTGGAAACTGCTTATGACTGGGTGAGGAAGAGCTGACCTTCCTTAAAATCTCTAGATAGCCTGACTAGACTCCCGAGGATGAACTTGCACCAAAGGACATCTGGGTAAAATGCTTGACCAGATGGGACTTATGTGTCTGGCAGAATATATGACGCCCAGCGTGGAGGATGGGGGAGCGTGGATGGGGGCGGTAGTCTAAATTTAAATAAGGAACTGTGGTATGAAATGTACAAAAGTTCAATAAAATGTCTCTTTAAAAATAGAAACAAATCAAAACCAAAAATGTAAAAAGCTAACTTGGGGAATAAAAGGTTTCTTTGGCTTCTACATGCTAACTACAGTTGTTCATCCTTGAGAAAGCCAGGGCAGGAGCCTGGGGACAGCAACTGAAGCAGGTCATGAGGAACACCGTGCTCCTCTGGCCTGTGCTCAGTTGTTTCTTAGATACGACCACCTGCCCAGGGGTGGTACACCCCCCACATCATGAACAATCAGGAAAATGCTCACAGGGAAGTCTTAATAGTGGAGATTACCCACCAAGGTGCCCTCTTCCTAGGTGTGTCAAGTTGGCAACTAAAGCTATCCAGCACAACTGGCACATAAACACACATCACTATTAAACATAGTCTTTCCATTTCTTGTCCCCAAGATCTCATGTAATAATGTCACAGTATAAAACATGGTACAACTTTAAAAGTCCCACAGTCCTTAAAACATTCAGTACTTTAAAAGTTCACTGTTTCTTTTAAAGTCCCTTAGCTGTGGGCTCCTGTAAAATCACAGGTTACATCCTGTCTGATTTCAAAAGGGACAAAATGGGCAAAGTTAAATAAAACCAAGACCCAGCAGTGTGGCTCAGTGTTGGCCACCTGGGATTCTCTCATGGTCTTCTGGGCTCCAAACACTTATTCCGCTCCACTTCTCTGGCCCTGCCCCCACACCATGCAGCTTGTCTCATAGATTCAGGATGGCTCTGCTTCCCATCTGCCATGGCCCTGGCCTCTCCAAATATGCTGGGATCTTCATTGCAGCTGCGGCTGTACTTTACCAATGACCCCTCAGATTCTCTCCATGACGCCTTGAATCCTGGTAATCTTCACTGTCATGGAGGCTGCCCCTTCACCAGTGTCCTCTGCTGGCCTCTCCCAGTGCAAAGCCTCAGAATCTCTCCACGACCCCTTCATACATGCCTTCGACATCCATATCAACTGGGAGACTCTTACACTTTTCCAAGACCCGCTGTCAGCTTGAGGTTGCTCCTCAGTCCCCTCTGTACCTCGGTTTCTGTGTGCTGACCCTGAGGAGATACATCCCAGAAGATGTCACCTCGATGCTCACACACACACACACACACACACACACACACACACACACACACACCCGAGCCTGCCTGCACCCAGCGTAACCTTTACTGAATTTTTGTGCATTTCATACATTGTAATAGTATTTAGACCTCCTCGTCTATCTACACCCCTCCCTAGACCACCCGCAGGCTTTCATGCATTCTGTCATCCATCTTAAGGCCTATCGAGTCAAGTTTGGGTCCCCAGATGTCCCTGGGTGTGAGTTCGTCCACTGGAGCCTGCTCAGTCTATCTGTTCTCACACCCTTCTCCCTCAACCATCAGTGATCAGCTGCCAATAGTCGTCTAGGATCAGGGCCTCCCCACTCTGCTGGTTTGTATCTGACTGAGTGTGCATTCCCCTCTGCGTTCTCACCCCACCGAACGTCTCTCACCTCTTCCTGTCTAACCCTCCCTCCTCCCACACAGGTTTAAATACCCTCATTTTCCCTGTTTCTGTGGTAACGCCTGTCTCCTATCAGCCCTTCTCGGAGACCCTTCTTCCACCTCACCGCGCCGCGCCCTCTGTGTCCCCTCCCTCCTCTCCTCCCTGTTCCCCATTTCTCCCTTGGTAACATGTCTCTACCGTATGATCCAGTTATACCACTCTTTGGTGTAGACCCAAAGAACTCATCCTACTGCAGAGGTACTTGCACATCCATGTTTGTTGCTGCTCTTCTCACAATAGCTAAGAAAGGGAAGCAACCTAAATGTCCCTAAAAGGTGGTCCCTCCACTGACGAGTGGAAAATGAAATGTGGTACATTTATACAGTGAAGTTCTACTCAATGGTAAAGGAAGACAAGATAATGAAATGTATAGGTAAATGGATGAAACTAGGAACTATTATACTAAGTAACAGACTCAGGAAAACAGTGATGTACGTTCTCTCTCATTTGTGGATCTCAGCACCAAATCCTTATCTCTTCTTAATAACAAATGACTTTTTAGTCCCAACTAGCCAGTCTTAATTGTCCCGGTAAAGCAAAAGGTTTCAGTTTGGTGGTGCTAGTCTCTTCTTAGTCAAAGCTGCATCTTATCCCCAGCCAACCAGAAACCATAGATTCTCAATTCAAAATATCTCACAAATGGACCTGATAGTCTTGCTTCCCTTGAAATTTTACAAGCCAGGCCTCCATTGTCTACAGTTCTCCAGATTCTCACAGACCAACTCACTAAACTTCAAGCACTCGATGGGTTTTCCAGCCCAAGGTTCTAAATGTTTCAACAGTCCTCCCCAAAATATGGTCAGGCCTGCTACAGTGATAGCCCACTCTCTGGTACCAATTTCTGTCCTAGGCACTTTACACTGCTGTGATAAAACATTGACCAAAACTAACTTGAGGGAGAAAGGGTTTTATGTTATCTCACATCTCCCAGATGATAACAGTTCATCACCATGGGAAGCCAGGCAGGAACCCTGGCAGGAGCCTAGAGGGAGGAGCTGAAGCACAGCCCGTGGAGAAACAGTGCAGGCGGACAGCTTCCTGCTCCCTCAGGTGACGCAGGACCACCTGCCCAAGGGCGGCACTGCTCACAGTGGGCTGGGCCTTCCACATTAGCACTCTGACAGTGAAGAAAATGCCTCATAGACGTGCCCACAAGCCCATTCAATAGAGGAAATTCCCAGCTGAGATTTATTCTTCAAGCATGTCAGGTTGACAACTAAAGCTATCCAGCACACAAATCATAAACGGTGACATCACCAAAGAGTCTGTTAGAAGCAAATAAACTATACTGACCTGCTTTGGGGGTTTTAATTTTTCTCTTTGAATTTCATTGGTGTATACCATGAAATACTGTTATATGTACCTCCACCCGCCCAGCTCCCCGCACAGCCCCCTCCAACATGCACCTCCGCCGACTAACCCGCTAATTCCTGTTAGTGCCGCCCATAAGTGCACGGGAGTGGGGCTCTCCACTGGATCATGGGAGACCCGCAAGGGGCCACATCCTCAAGAAGAATGATTCTCCCTCCCCAAGCAGCTATCAACTGCCAGTATCTCTTCAGCAAGCAGTGGGGCCTGGAGCTCATTTACCTATCTGTGCAGACTTGAGGCTGACTTAATCTTGTGTAGGTTTTATGTGGGTAACCACAGCGGCTGTGAGTTCCTGACTGCAATAACATGTCAGGTCTGGGACAGTGGTTTGCAGCATTCCTCCCTGTCCTTCTGGTCTTCCATTATTTCTGCCTCCTCTTCCAGTGTTTCCTGAGCCTTAGTGATACTGTTTGGGTTCATATAGATGTTTCATTTAGGACTGAGCTCTCTTCTAATCACTTTGATCAGTTATGCATCTCTCTACTAACTACTGTCTACTGCAAAATGAAGCTTCACTGACCACCACTGAGAGCAGCCTAGGTCTACAGGTAAAAGAATAGTACTTATAAGGCAATTTGAGAGTATCACCATTAACAAAATCATAATAGCAGGTTTTACTTAGAGCATATGACCTCTGTAGACAGAATAATAATATCAGGCCTCAGATTCAATCAGAAAGTAATTAGTTATCCCATAACTGTCAAGCCACTATTGCCCCAGCTGCATCTCTTGTTTGGCAGGTCAGTATTGTAGCCTAAAGGATCTAGCTCTGGGTAGGACCATTAATGTCTTTTGTTCCCCAGCAACCTGCATAGCACCTTCAGGTTCTATGAAAGCTAGCCAGCAAGGAGAACTTTTCTTGATCAGTTTCAGGTTGATTTCTCTTTGTCCTTCAAAGTATGTAATATCTTCAACAACAGGGTCTTACCATGAAGTTATGGTGAGTAACCAAGAGCAATGGCAATAGCTTGTGTTATTTTGAAGACCAGTAACTCCTAGGGAGGGATCCCATGCTTTGCACTGTGATTTTCATTTGTGATATGTCTTCTGGGAGCAACACCCTTGCGGGGGAATTCTATTCAGATTCTTTTTTTTTTAAGTTGTATTTTGATTAGCTTACTAACTACTGGGTTTCCACAAGGTTTCCATAGATCTCTAGCTTTGGTTAACTCGTTCACTATCTTCTTTCTCTTTCCCCGCCACCTCCCCATTAACCAGCAGTGTTCCTCCCATCTACTTTCATCTCAACATTTTACTACTCTTCCACTTTTATTTTAAGCTGTTTTTTAAGATAGTAGACTTCCATACAACTTATCACATCTGAGCCTTCGGGTTAGTCTTCCTCTCCACCCTCTGGTTTTCCACATACCCCCACTTGTGGCTTTCTGTCTTATATCTCATTGTTTTTGTTTTACCTATAATCTGCTATTCCCGCACCTGTCTTCTAAATCCATTCTAAAAGTGCCTCAACTGTACACATAAAATTTCTAAAACCATTTTATTTATTAGACTCCTTATTTGTGTATGTGGTATGGGTGTGCATATATCCAGGTGTATTTGTGTGTGGAGGCCAGATGCCAATATTGAGTATCTTCCTCAATTGCTTTCTACCTGAGTTTTTCGAGACAGCATTTCTTACTATCTGGCACTCACCAGGCTGGCTGTCTGGTTAGAACTTTCCAGGGATATGCCTGTCTCTGCCTCCCCATTTCTGGGATCACAGGTGGGTGCCACCTTGCCTAGCTTATTTAAATGCGTTCTAGGTTCTGATATTAATATGCAATCTGTAGACCAATGGGAAAACTTATTAGGTTTGGGGAGATAACTCAGTTGGTAAAGTGCTTTCCAGGAAAGCATGAGAACCTGAGTTGGGATCTCCATTGCCCATGTAAAAAGCTTGGTATACTGGCATGCACTTATAATCCCAGTGCACAGATGGGGATATCTAGAAATCACTGATATGCCATCTTAAGAGTCAGGTGAGCTCAGAACCAAGGAAGAACCCTGTCTCAAAAAACAAACAAAATAAATAAATCAAGCTGGAGGAGATAGTCCATTTGGTGACGTGCTTGATTGCCACACAAGCATAGGGACTTGAGTTCTATCTCCAATACGCAGGCAAAATTCATATGGTGACACATTGTTGTAATCCCAGCACTACCAAAGTGGAGAGTAGAGACAGGCAGATTCATGGTGCTGACTGGCCAACCAGCCTACCTAGCCTGATCAGTGAACCCCAGGTCCCTATGGAGACCCTTTCTTAGAGGACAGGATGAACAAATTTCTGAGGATCAGCAACTGAGGTTGACCTCTGATCTGCATATGCACACCCACACATGCTCATGAACACATAGGCACTCACACACAAAAAGGTGGATGTGAGGTCTGGATCTATTGCAAAAGGTATTGAGCAAGCCAAGCAACCTGGAATACCCTGAAGGGATGGTAGGAGTGTGGCCTGCTCTGCCTGAAGTAATAACCTAGGTCCCAGAAAGCCACTGCAGGCCTCAGCAATTGCTTCATCTTTTCCCCCCACAAAGATCACCCAAGACCAGAACCAGGTTTTGGGGTTTCGTTTCCTCGTTCCTAATTTCCACATCAGCCCTACAACCTTCCCGCCTTTATTTAAAGACCTCACCTTTAACTTTCCCACCTTCTGTAATGGCCAGAAAGGCCTCCCTATATAACCCCCTGCCTTGGTTTCAATAACTGAACTGGTCGCCAACACAGTGTCCCAGGAATTCCCTCCCCCTCCCCCCCCGTACTCTGAGCCACCTGAGGACCTGTTTGATCATCTTCCATTCTCTGGAATGGTTGGAGATGGAGACCCACCCACAGGTGGGTGGCATTATCTTCTGGTATACACACGCATGCATGCATACACATGAATATTTCAGAAAATATTAATAGAATTAAATGTAGCATGTAGACAATAATTTTTGTACCCTAAACTTGTTAGTGAAATATAAGGGAACTTGTTACAAGTCATAACGCTGTCACAATCTACTAATAAAGCATCACAATAACACCTTTATATTCTTTGATGCAATATATTCTCTGAACCAAGTTGTGGAAAACACTACCCCTATTTTTACTTTGGGGAGAAATTATCCAAATGTTTATTAACTGTATAGTTAAAATCTTCCATTACTTTGGAAAACAATAATTTTAACAAACTAAGCTAGCTTTTAGTAATGTTTTCATCTCTGAAACCAAGACTGAGCAGCGTAGTTAAGTGCGGCACTCGGTTCGGATACTGGGCAGGAGGCCGCAGGGGTGTGGATGGGTTGGCGGCCCTCCTAATCCTATAATACACAAAATTACGGATCCAACACAGGTGCAATCACTGCCAAAGAGTTAAAAAATGTTTTCATAATGAGCCCTTTAAAATAGTTTTTTTGTCACAGCTGGCAATAGATAGGGGAAAAGAGGTCAGATATGTCCTCTAGTGCAGTAGTGATATGAATCATTTGGAAGCAGTAACCACCTTCTGATTGGATTTAAAGCCCATTTCACAAGATGGAACCCATACCTAGCACCATTTCCAGAGTCAAGAACCTGTGGTTAAAGAGATCACAGGCCATAGGGGAGAACCTACTATTATTTTTCTAAATAGACATAGTATTAAACTGACTCCTGATGACTTACTGTTAATACACATATAATAATGCATCTTTCATCTCTCAGCAGAGATGATTCTTGCAGCTGATGGTGATTAACAGATCAAACGACTAGTCAATGGACGGAGAATAAGGGACTATGGAATGCTAAGCCCTAAACAGGACACCTGTGCCACACTGTCTCCTCCCAAGGCTTAGGGATCATGCCAGAAGATGGGCAGAGAGATGGTAAAATGTGGTAGATGGCTACTAGGAAGCTTTGTTCCTGTACGCCACAGGTTGGTTCCACACATGACCCCACAGTGCTTGCGACAGTGTACAAAAACCTGTGCAAGCTCAAGGCGGCAAACCCAGAGTGGATAAGAAAGCTGAGCATGAAGCCCAAGCCCTAGCTGAGGGTCAGCTGGCAATTAATAGCTTCTGGGAGAGAAAGAGTCAGTTTCCTTTAAGGGTGTGATTCCCAGGGAATGGACCCATACTCAGAGCGTTTGGAAAACACGATTTAGATTGGATAGAAAACCTGATGTTAGGGCATTAACGTGGTGTTGGGGGTCCCAGCACTCAGGGCAAGCCCGAGGGGGACCGAAGGAGCTCCGCAGTAGAGGAGGGGGTGAGTAAGTGCAGAGTCAACACACAGACTCCGAAGGTTGAGCCGAAAGCCAGCAATGATGGTCTGCTGCAAACTCATTTATTCAAGAATGAGCAGAGTGTCTTATAGGGCTTGTTAGCCAATAGCCTTATGGGGTAGGGTCCTGACCACAGCCAATTGCAGTTTGTTCCCAGGTGGATTAGGTTCTCTCCAGGTGCTGGGCAGAAACTGGCTTCACAACCAACCAACCGGTGTGAAGTACCCCGCCCACGAGAGCCATTCTTTCATTCTTCCTGGCAGGTGGCCTAGCTAGGCCCACCCTGCATTATGCCCAGGTGGGAGTGGAGAAGGAGGAGGGTCTGAACGTGATCATCAAAGATTAATAGAAATATGGTTTAGAAAGTTTAAATGGCAAAATCAAATAATATAAAAATAAATAAATAATATAAAAATTATAGCTTTATGACAGGGATAATAATATGGAAGTATTATTTACCACATAGGATTAGAGAAAGTGAATAGTAAAAGTCATAGAACAAAATATCCATGCTTTCTATTTGAGAGAAAATCAATGGTAAAATACTTAATATTCTATATAGAAATTTCACATTATAAGTTGAGTCATAGTGATTAAAACTTTATAGTATTATCTGACATATCATTCGTAGATTAGCAGATGTATGGCCCTTGTTAAATATTACAAAATCTTGAAAGGTTTTCGTACATGAATTTAGCTAAAAATACCAACTAGAAGCAAAGAAATTTAATACAGTAACGAAGAAAAGGGCGAGATTGAGGGAGTTTGTGGTGGTTGGATAAGTATCTTCCCATAGGCTCCAAGTATTTGAATACTTGGCCCCTCTTGTGCCGGGATCACCGGCAGGTAGGGCGGTGGCGAAGCTGGTCCAGCCGGTCTCCTCCAGGGGCTGAGCGGGATGGTGAGTGTCGCGACCCAGCCCCTCTCCACTCCGGAGCAAAGCAAAAAAAAACCTGCCGAGTCGGGAGTCTGTCTAGCAGGATCTCATTTATTAACTGTCACAAAGTAACTTATATAGGGTAGGGGTGGGGCTAAAAGGGAGTGAAGGACCAATCAATCTCTGTAACATAATCTGCAGCTAGGCAAAGTCCATTCTGATAGGCTGTCAGAATCGGGTGAGGTTCTGACAGCTGCATTCTAAACGGTTGATGACGGTTGGTTTGACAGTTGGAAACCGTTAGAAGTCTGGCCGTGGCAAGCCTGCACTAAGGCTGAGTCACGATCGTCCCACGTCAATCTTCAGCTCCCAATGTGTCGTGTGAGGACACCTGTCAGTGTCGGGCAGTCTGGCCTCAAACTCACAGATCCTCCTGCCTCTCCCTCCATCAGCTTATCCTACCGGTGTGCGCCACCATCACCGGCCCCCAGCAGCCTGCGAGAGGCCCAGAGTGGGGGCTGGCTGGCATCCTGCCCTGCCTGGAGCTGCCGAGCCACACTGCAGCCTGGGTGCTGGAAAGCGGCCGCCATTTTTACCTGGTGGCCGCATAGCACCACAGACTCGGCAGCTGCAGCCCAGGAGGGAGTAGTCCTCGGGGGGGAGGGGTCAGTGGGGGAAGGTCGGGGCAGACCGAGCCGGGGGGGTGGCGGTTGGCCCCGCGGGGTGGGAGGCCGGCCTGGCACGGAGATCAGCAGCCCGGGAGGGGGCGATCCTCAAGGGCTCAGGAGTGGGGGGAGCAGATCGCCAGGGGCAGTGCCCCAGGAGAGGGCGTTGGCCAGGGCAGCAGCTTGGGAGAAGGCAATCATTGGGGCGCCTGCCACGCCTCCATCTCCCAAACTGACAGCTGCAGTCGGCCCCACGGGGAACTGCAAACCCGCCCTTAAAGGGCAGGTCGGAGCTGCAGCAGCCCTTGAGGCCCAACATGTCCCCCTTCTATTTTAAAATAAACAGCAGAGGTACATGACCCCTGTCTTAGGTTGTCTCCCACTCGGAGATCTTACCCGTCATTGGGTGTCATGCATCATGCTTATGATGGATCCACTCCATGACCTGTCTTAGGTTGCCTCAGTTCATCTGAGATCTTACCCGTCATTGGCCAAATGGAGAATAGGGGAGGGCAGTTCATTAGAGGATAGCCAATCACTCTAAGTACTGGACTGCGACCTGGTTTAATTTTCTCGAGACGTTGGTGCCTTCAGTCAGGAGGAAAGAGAGAACAAGGAAGGGGCCAAGCAAAGGGAACAGAAAAGATGAAACATTATAAAAACTAGTACATGAGAAAATATCTTGAAGTTCTCCCCGCCTTCTCCTCCAGATCATCCTGGATCATGCAAGCAGCACTTTTCCTGTGAAAACAAACAGATGCCTCCTTTTTCGGCAGTTAGTAAATCAAGACCTAGTCCTCAGTTGTGAGACACTCCCTGGAAGGGTGATTATCATTATCCTCTGATAGAGGCAGGTGTTTTGAATCCCTTGCAGGCACCCAAATGGGTCTTTTTTCATTTTGAGGGAAGACACATCCGAACCCTCTTCCTGCTGTGAGAAGTGGGTCTGGTCCTCTCCAAGCTCCGGTTAATGGATCTCTCCATTTGACCTGGATGGAGCTGTATGTAATGGATGAGGACCAATGTTTCTGAAAAACGGATAAATGTGTGTCTTCCTTAGAAAAATTTAAAATATTTAGGGTAAATAATGCCTTTTTTAGCTGATCATGTGGGGGTAGAGATTCCTCCTGTTGCTTTTGTAATTGAGATTTAAGTGTTTGGTTATATCTTTCAACAATTGCCTGACCTCGAGGATTATATGGGATGCCTGTGGCATGTGAAATTTTCCAATTTTGGAGGAAATTGGTGAAGGCTTTGCTTACAAAGCATGGGCCATTGTCTGTTTTTACCTGATCTGGCAGTCCAAGGATGGCAAAGCATTGAAGTATGTGACTAACAGCATGTTTTGCCTTTTCCCCAGCATGTGCTGATGCCCAACAGGCATGGGAGAAGGTATCAACTGAGAGGAAAATATATTTGAGTTTCCCAAAGGGGGAATAGTGGGTAACATCTATTTGCCACAGGTTGTTGGGACGGAATCCCCTGGAATTAGCTCTAGATGTTTGCAGTGGGGGTATTTGGAGGAAGGGCTGGCAAGATTTACAGGTTCTAACTATTTTCTTAAGGTCTTTATCCGAAATATGTGGAAATTTATTTTTAAGGCCTCTCCAATTAACATGGGTTAATGAGTGGAACTGTGTGGCCTCAGTGACAGTGTTGCATTGACATTCTGAGGCCAAGTTATCAGCAAGTTTATTTCCCTCAGACAGGAGTCCTGGCAGGTTTTGGTGTCCTCTAAGATGTTGAAGGAAGATGGAATTAACTCTACATTTAAGTAGAGTCCGGGCTTGGATCATCAATGGAGTGATGGGATTGGAATCAAGTTTAATATAGGATTCAACCAAGCCAGGTAGAAGGTTAACCACGTAAAGGCTGTCAGAGAACAGATTAAAATGTTCTTTAATCTTGTCTAAAGCAAGAATGACAGCAAATAATTCTTTAAACTGAGCAGAACCCTCAATTTTTTGAGTAATGGTCTGAATGGGGACTGGTTGTTGACCTGCGTTAAAGGGAGGATATACCACCATGGAGGCTCCCATACGTCCCCCATCTGTGAAAATAGTAAGGAAATTGGGATCAGGTTGGGACAAAAAGAGCTTAGGGGGACGCCACTCTAAGTGGGGGTAGGAGCTCATCCACTTGTGGGGGCCGTAGTGGCAATCAATTTTTCCCAAAAATCCTTCAAGGGCCATGGCCACCTGAGAATTGTTTCTCTGAAGCCAAATAAAATCAGAAATTTTAAGGGGGGTGATAAGAAAATGAGGCTCTGTGCCAAATATCCTAATAGAGGTATCTCGGCCTTTAATTATGCAATCAGCAATTTGATTAGTCACGGGATAGACCCCGGGGGGCTCCGCCCACTGAGAGGTGGATCCAATGGATGGGCTCACCGTCTTGAGCCAATAGTGCGGTGTATAAGGTCTCCCCAGGGAAGATATATAGAAAAATTGGTAGGCTGGTATCATATCTTTTTAATGATGTATTATCAATGGCTTGTTGGACTTGGTGTAATATCTGTCTGTGGTGGGAAGATAAAATAATAGGGGAAGACAAATCAGGGCCTTTTAAAAGATCAATTGTGGACTAACTTCTTGCTACCTGTTACCAACGCTAGGAAAGATCTTATCCTTTCACTAGGTCATCACATTAGGTAAAAAAAAAACAATTAAGAAAAAGAAGAAAATGAGAGAAGAAAAAAGGTCACAACTTGTTATACCTGTTGGAACTTTCTCTAAAGTTGACCATATACTGGGGCACAAAATAAACTTCGTCAAATCCAAAAATACAAAATAATATCACAGAGGGCACGGGGTGGAGGTGTATCGCTAGGCACAGGTGGGGCTGTTTTTAGAAGGTTGGGGCATTTCCTCTTAAAGTGCCCTTCTCTGCCATAACTGAAACCTGTTTGCCCCTTACCTACGGAGACCTGTTGAAGGGCATTTACCAGGGTAGTCATCTCTTCCTGCGTGTTCAATTGTAGGGCAGCCATCATGGCTCGGGTTTGGTGGAACAAGGACCCTACATCCTTAGAGGCCACTATAACAGGGGCCACACTTATGGGCCAGGATAGCCTCTGTGTAGCTATTTGCATGGACCCAGGCGGCCTGGACCCAGCAGATGAAGAACTGCAGCCACAGTACTGCAGCATTTGGAAAATACAGAACTCTATAAGCAATAAAATTTAAGGTGATGATGTGTAAAAGGTTAACAGGGTTCCCAAGGGGGGGGAATACCTCCCCCCCATAAGGTAGGGGGACTGAGAGAGCCTGGAAGGAATTAACGTCCTGTCCAGTAGAGGGAGGCTCTGGGCAAAAACTCCTTCCTGAGATTGGTGAAGGGTTGGGTGTAGGCTGGGGTGTAGGATTTTCCCTGACCAAAACAGTCACCCTCTCAGGTGACTCATCTCGGGGTTTTGGGGAGGTGGATTTGAAAAAAGACTGCCCCATAACTTATGGGGGTACACTCACCCGCAGACCGATTGGCCCGTCAGCGATCTTCCGCTTCCCCGCACGGGCCACCAATCTGCCGGGATCACCGGCAGGTAGGGCGGTGGCGAAGCTGGTCCAGCCGGTCTCCTCCAGGGGCTGAGCGGGATGGTGAGTGTCGCGACCAGGCCCCTCTCCACTCCGGAGAAAAACAAAAGAAAACCCCGCCGAGTCGGGAGTCTGTCTAGCAGGATCTCGTTTATTAACTGTCACAAAGTAACTTATATAGGGTAGGGGTGGGGCTAAAAGGGAGTGAAGGACCAATCAATCTCTGTAACATAATCTGCAGCTAGGCAAAGTCCATTCTGATAGGCTGTCAGAATCGGGTGAGGTTCTGACAGCTGCATTCTAAACGGTTGATGACGGTTGGTGTGACAGTTGGAAACCGTTAGAAGTCTGGCCGTGGCAAGCCTGCACTAAGGCTGAGTCACGATCGTCCCACGTCAATCTTCAGCTCCCAATGTGTCGTGTGAGGACACCTGTCAGTGTCGGGCAGTCTGGCCTCAAACTCACAGATCCTCCTGCCTCTCCCTCCATCAGCTTATCCTACCGGTTTGTGCCACCATCACCGGCCCCCAGCAGCCTGCAAGACGCCCAGAGTGGGGGCTGGCTGGCGTCCTGCCCTGCCTGGAGCTGCCGAGCCACCCTGCAGCCTGGGTGCTGGAAAGCGGCCGCCATTTTTACCTGGTGGCCGAGTCGCACCACAGACTCGGCAGCGGCGGCCCAGGAGGGGGTGATCCTGGGGGGGGAGGGGTCAATGGGGGAAGGTCGGGGCGGACCAAGGCGGGGGGTGGTTGGCCCCGCAGGGTGGGAGGCCGGCCTGGCACGGAGGTCAGCAGCCTGGGAGGGGGCGATCCTCAAGGGCTCAGGAGTGGTGGGGGGGGCGGATCGCCAGGGGCAGCGCCCCGGGAGAGGGCGTTGGCCAGGGCAGCAGCTTGGGAGAAGGCAATCATTGGCGGCACCTGCCACGCCTCCATCTCCCAAACTGACAGCTGCAGTCGGCCCCACGGGGAACTGCAAACCCGCCCTTAAAGGGCAGGTCGGAGCTGCAGCAGCCCTTGAGGCCCAACACTCTTGGTGGTATTGTTTGCAGAGGTGTAAGAGGTGTGGCCTTGCCAGAGGAGGCACATCACTGTGAGTGGGTCTTGAGAGCCCAGAGATCCTTTCCATTTCCAGTTTCTCTTTCTGTTTCCTGTGCCTTCTTGAAGATGGTGAGCCCTTGGCTTTCTGCTCTAGCAGCCTTCTGCCATGCCTTCCCACCAGGATGGACTCATTCCTCCAAAACTACTAACCAATAAAATCTTCCTTCTATAAGTAACTAACACAGCCTGTATCCAACAGTGAGCCCAGAAAGAGCTGTATGCACAGTGAACCATATTTGAGCCAGTAAAGCATTCCATTATCTTTAAGTGATACTTTCATAGCAAAGGTACCTAATTAGTATTTTTGTGACCTGAAAGAGAAATAACAGCAAGACCCTGATATGAGTCAGTGTCAGCTGAAGCACTGGCCTCAGATTACAGCAAACTCAAGCTGTATGTAAGGGGGTATTTGGAAGACCACTGATAAAACACTTAACTGGTCAGAACTGCTGAAATTCCGTGCTTTTGATGAAGTATGGTAAATCCTTTCACAAAGCCTTAGACACAGGAAATAATACACAGTTCTGGACCACATCTTCAAAGTCTGTCATAGGCAAACTCACTGAGGCAGAAGCGGAAGTAGGACTGAATTAAATTGAACTAAAAGAAACAAGTTCCGTGGGACAAGTGTCTATTTTTCTAATACATTTAACAGGTCTTAAATAGGAAACTAGGAAAATAGAGTTTTTTTTCCCCAGATTGATACTTATGTCAATGAGCATGATATGTCTAAAAATGGAAATTCCCTGGGGACTACGTATAATTCAAAACAGGTGTCCTGGAATATGTCTGTTTCCATTAACAAAATTAAGAACTTCTTAGCAAGAGAACTGCCTTTCACTCCACAGAACAGGTGATGTGATGGTAAGGACTAAGCTGAAAAGAGAGGTGGTAGGCCCTCCATTCCATTAACAAAATTAAGAACTTCTTAGCAAGAGAACTGCCTTTCACTCCACAGAACAGGTGATGTGATGGTAAGGACTAAGCTGAAAAGAGAGGTGGTAGGCCCTCCATTAAGAACTCTGGGTTAGGGTCAGCATAGAGGGCGGCAAGACAAGTCCAGCCCCACTGTTGAGGACCTGCTATAAACCCATGTGCTAAAGGAGCTGACAGAAAAAAGGAAAACTATTTTTAAGGGACATTGAATGCTAACCACTTGAAGATCAACTGGACCATTGACTGTCACTAGGGTAGCATAAATGCCCAAACAGCAGCCTTCTACTTGCAGCAAGAGAAAGCTTTAATTTTGACAGGGTGGACCAGGTTGTCAACTTAGGAGCAAAAGAATGGAGGAAAAAAAGTCAGCATTCTGTGCTAGAGAAAGACAAATACAGAGACTGAGTAGAGTTTGTACCAGGGCCAGAGAACTCATTTTAATAACATATTTCTAATCTTTAAGAATTTCAATGACTTATACTCATCCAAGCTCCCCACCAATTCTTCCCAAATCCATTCCCCAGTTCTCCATCCTCTCCCAACTTCATGTACTCTTAAAAAAATAACAGTCTATCTGTGCTGCCCCTGAACTCATGACTGTAGGGCCAACTGGAGCATTGTTGACCTACCAGTGGCCACATCCTTACGAAAGCACTTTCTCCCGCAGAAGCTGTGGCTCCTCAGTTAGGGGTGGGGCACATGAACCCCTCTTCTCTCCATACTAGAACGTTAACTGGCTTTATCTTATATATATCTTGTGCGGGCAAACACAGCTACTGTGAGTTTTTGAGCACAGTGATCCTGTCGTGTACAGAGCATACTGTTTCTCTGTGGTTCTCCTTGTCTTCTTGTTCTTACAGTCATTCTGCTCTCTCTTCTGTGATGGTCTCTGAACCTTGGTTGGAGGGTGATGTAGATGTCTCATTTGTGACTGAGCATTCCACTGACGATTTGTGCACTTTGGTCAGTTGTGAGTTTCTGCATTAACCACTGTCCACTGAACAAAGAAATTTCTCTAATGAGATCTTGGAGCTATATGAATCTATAGGTATAGGGATATTAATTTATTGAGTAGTTTAATGCTATATCCCTTTAGCAGAATAACAGTCATAAGTTCATGCCTGGAGGCCTGTGAGCTTCTTAACCATGGGTTCTTGGCCAGATTTACACTAGCAGACATGAGTGTCTTCCAGTGGAGAGAACCTTAAATCCAATCAAAAAGTGGTTGGTTCTTCCCATAACATCCCTGTGATTACTGCACCATGGGCTGCCCTGGCCGGCAGGGCATCAACAGGAGCACGAGTCCTCAGAAACCTGGAATGAAAGGAACAGGTGGCACACGGAGGGCCGACCTGGCAGTTTCTCTGATCAAGTCGACAAATCTTTATTTTTTACAGAGCTCTTATATACTGCTGCTGCAAGGGGCTAAGTGGGGGCGTGGTGGACTAGGGTTGCTAAGAGACAAATCGCCGGATGTTCCAGGAGCCAAGGGCATGTGTAGAGCAGATACAGGTTGGGGAACTTGTCTGTTTAGACAAAAAGAAACTCTAAAAGGCACTTAAGAAACTCCAGGTTAAAACAATTGGTGTCAACAAGTGTCAGGATGCTTTGCACCGAGTCACAAGATGTTATATTTGCAGAAAGGCAAGACAGAGGTCATTTGGCTCCCGGCAATGGGCATGTCTTGCCACTCCTGTCGTGGTTGTTCACAGGTGAGTAGGACTGTTGATGACATCTGCCTCAGTACCTTCAGTACTATGAAAACTATCCAGCACGGACGAAGCTTCCTCATCAGTACCAACTTGATTTCGTCTTGTCTGATGAGCAAAGTTGTAGTGACTTTAGTAATGGGTCTTTCTGTTGAGTTCTGACGGACAGCCAAGAGCAGCAGCAATGGGCTGTATTGTTTTAGGGGTCTTCAGGACACCCCTGACCAAAAACTGGGAGGGACACATCCCACATCTGGCACTGGGCTTTTTATTTGGCATCTTATGGTTTCTGGGAGAAATGTTTTCTCCTATGTAGGATAACTCCAATTAAACACTTTATAGGAAACTGATATATTTAAGAAGCTTATAAAACTGTTTCCATATGGCCTTTTCAAAATCCTTTGCTACTTATCTCTGTCTCTACGCCCTCCTCTCCCCCAGTGTGTCATCTCTCTCCCCACTTAAACCTCCTTTTCCAGTATTCGCTTTTACTCCTACGGATCTCCTCTCTTCTACCATTCCCCCTCCCTTAAGATTTTTCTTTCCCTTCCCCACTAATGGTCTTTTTCTAGAAAATTTGCAGGTAACTGAACAGAGCTGGAGAACATTTATACTGAGTGAGTCGGCCAAGCTCCAGAACAAACTATGTGATTTTGCTTATATGTGGTGGATCTTAGTGTCAGCTCTTTAGATTTGTGGATTTAAGAAATATTTTGTTACTTTTATTTTATGTGCATGAGTGTTGGTAGGTGCACCTGTGTCATGCAATGCCCAAAGAGGTCAGAATACGGTGCTGGATTCCCTGGAACTGGAGTTATCAATGGTTGTTAGCCACTATGTGGGTGCTGTGAATAGGACCTGGGTTCTCTACAAGAGCAATCAGTTCTTTTAACTACTGAGACATCTCTCTAGCCCCAGATTTGTATTTTTAATTTGGAGTACCTATAAAATTAGAACGCATTTAAAAAAATTTCTACTAGTGATTTTTATGTACATCTCTAAACACACACAGAAACACACACACACACACACACACACACACACGTTAATGAAGACAGACCAGGAAGTCAGAATTTCCTAACATTATCCAAGAGTCAAGTAATGTTAATAATTTAAAATTCTTACCTATTCCTAAATATTTTGAAGGGGAAGTGTTAAATTTTATGAAGATCGCATTTTACTTATGTTTCATTATAGTTTGAAGTAATGAATGAAAAATTTGAGATTTAAACATTAACTTGCCAAACTCCTTTCTCCTGCCTAAGACAACTATTTTTTTTATTTATTGTTAATTTTTCATGTGTATAGCATATTATTTTGGCACAGTTTAAAAGTTCTAAAATATTTTTCTGCTCTCTATCTTACTTCGTCTTGAGCTAGATTCACTATGGTGTGCTACAGTTCTAATGAAATACATTAATTTTCCATGCTTGTTATGTTTTTGCTTATTTGCTTATTAACAAGGATCAATGTTGTGTCTAATATTTTCCAAAGATGGCCAGTGTTACCAGGAGTACTTGTATGCATATCCCATGCTCACATAAGATTCTTTAGTCAGGAGTTTCCAAATTATTGCAGTGTGTAAAAATTTTTCAAAGTTTTAAATAGAACTGAATTGATGTCAAGTATGCTCCACCATCTAAGTCTTCTGACAGGAGTCATGAGGCGTTTGCTTCTTTTCCCATAAACACAGTATCTACAGACTTGATCTTGCGTTTGCTAAGGCTACACCTTAGTATTATCTAGTTTTAATTTGTCCTTTTTGATAATTAAGGAGGAAAATAATTTTGGATATATTTTATACAGTGGTCTTTCCTCTTCTGTGATTCTGTTGGCTTTCCTGTTAAAGTGACTGTTTCATGTTTAGCAATTATTCATTGCTTTTGAGAAGGAAATTATTTGTTGTGGCAAATATTACAAATATCTTAGAGTGAAAGTTAATTTTCCTTATTAAATACGTCTTTATAAGAAAAGGAGAGGGAGGAGAGTCACGTAAGTATAAATGTATACGCTGAAGTTCAAGGTTCTCATTTCAGTTGCTCTGAGCAGCATTGCCTATGAAAGACCTAAGAAGTTAGATTTACCATCAAGGGTTTGGGAAATATCTGCAGTACGTAAAAAATACAGGTGTGTGTCAGAATTCTCTGGGTCCTGTTAAAGGGGGTCTGGGCTGCTCCTTCAGGTCTCTCAGTTAGGTCTAGGGTGAGACCCAAGAATGTCCATTTCTAAAAAGCTCCACAAAGATATTGGAGGACCCAGGTTTGATTGCCAGCCATCACATCATTGGTGACTCTAGTTCCAGGGGATCTGACGCCCTCTTCTGACCTCCGTGGACATTGCATGACATGGGTGTGTCTACATTTATGCAGGCACTATATTCATACTCATAAAAAAATAATGAAATGCTTCTAAAAAGATGTTGCCAATCCTTAGACCCCACTTTGAGTAGTAGTACCATGCTAGATGATCTTAGGAAAAAGCAGGTGTTTTTTGATTTTCAGGTGCTTCCTCTAGTAGTCTGTATGATGGGAAAACAAAGATAAATTACTAATTCACATTTCTCTTTGTGCTCACACATTAACCGAAAGTGGAGAATGAAAGACGGTCAAACTCAGGCACATTGCGCAGAGCCGAGAAGTGCACTTCAGTCCCGCTCTGGTGGGAACTTCAGCGCGCCTGGGGTAGTCCGAGGCACTCCTTCTAGCAGTTTCCCAAGTGAGTATCAGGTTCAGGCACGTTTCGGAAGCACTGTCTGTATGAAAATGTTTTAGGTTAGCAGGCAACTGTTCGCTGATGTTCTCTTATTTGGCAGTTTTGCCTTTGATTCTCATGACAGTCACGTCTAGAGTGGTGATCTGTAAGTTCACGGCGTCGGCTGTTATCCTACTCACTGATGACAGAGACTTTTGCTAAGTCTGTACTGACTTGGACTTCCTGCCCTCCAGCCACTCCCCGAGGCGTGTCTTGTGAGGAACCAGAAAGAGTAGGCCCACAGTAGGGCCATGCTCCCGCTCGGGGCTGCTGTCAGCGCTCTGGTTTTCTGGCCTAGAACAGCGCACCCCACAGTCCATATTAGAATTCTAATGGGCGCACGTTAAAATGGGGAAAAGAGAGATCCTAAGCCCCGTTTAATCTTCCTGGGTCCTGACCACGGAGATTCGCACTCAGTTGACTTGAGCCGGGCCAGGATCTGCATGTTATACAGGATCTTGCCCCATCTCATAGACACAAAAAGGTGCTCTACAAGGCAACACTCTGAGGAGCCCTGCTTCATCCTTGGGAATTCTTTCATTTATGATGGAGAGAGGTAAAATAATAAGCACGAGTTGTCAACCAAGATGGGGGAATAAGGAACTAGCATCCTCACTTTGCAACACAACTGCTTCCCCTGGGACAAGAGTGAGAAGCACTGCATGGTGGGCAGCCAAGCCAGCCCTTGACACCAGCTGGAACAGCCTTGTCTCTTGGAGGAGCATCAACAATCTGAACTTATGTAGGACGTAGCAAAGGGAGGGAAGGGTGGAGCATGAGACTGGGGAAGCCTGAGCTGCCTTACTCTTCCCAGACACCAAAACTGTGGTGCCAACTGATCATTACGCAGTCTTTATATTCCTCCCACCCTGAGCTGTGTAGTTCCCTAAGTAGTTTCATGGGACCTACATTGCCCTCTGCTGGCCGAAATACGCATGTGTCTATTAATCAGTTTAACAGCTTTATGCTGGTTGCTTTATGATAGTCCTGTAGTAACACAGTTTATGCTCCTGCCTTTTCCTGTGGTATATTGCTCAAGCTATTGCTCCTTTAAGCTGCCACTTTTAGACGGTCTTAGTGTCAAGATGATATCCAGTGAAATACTATGTAATAATCAAGAAGAAAGCCAAGTCTCTGCTCTTGTAATACAGAAGCATGAGTGTAGATTCCTAGGCATAATTATCCTGACATTCACAAGGGCTGCATGTTTGCACTGTTGGAATTACCCTACTCTGAACTATCTGATGCTCCATGATACTGTGGTGTCATCTTTGCTTTCTGGATCCCAGAAAAGTAGTTGAAAAGAAGTTCACCAGGGGCAATAGCCTTCAAGAGATGCCATCTCCAGAGACAATAATAAAAGTTACACTAAACACATACACAGCATTCTTGGGAGTGATTTTAAAGCTGCTTTATTGTGGTTTAATTTATATATCACAGAGTTCACCCATTTGGAATATACAGTTTAATGATCTTCAGTAAATCTATAGAATTGTGTAGACATCCCTGAAGTCCAGTTACAGAATATTTCCATCACCCAGAAGTTTGAGGCTGTTTACAGGCAGCCTTTTGTGCTGTCTCTATCTCAAAGTAGCCTCTAATATCTGAGTAATACTTTACAGTACAGAATTTGAGGGATTTTAGATAACTGGAAAGTATAAAGACTTGGTTGATAAGTAACCCTGGCACAACTGACTCTCCACCTGGAGAGTGTCCCACCAGGCATGTTCCTGAACGAGCTCTGAGCAGCACAGCTCAGCATCTCCCTGTTGTTCCCCGTTGTTCTCTGCACCTTGACCCCACAGAATATGGGATTGTCTCCAGATTTGGAATGTGAGTCAAAGACAGTCCGTGCGTTTGGTGTCTCTCCCTGGTTTTCTCACACCCACCCTCACTCGGTTGGGTGCTCTTGATACACTGTCATATGTATCTTCACCTACTTTCGGTCTGTGTGTCTTACCAGACTGTCATACAGGACTGTCATCTGAGCTGGATTGGCCGACATCATCTTTTCTGATCTCAGCTGTGCCTGTGTGCAAAACATCATCATAGCTGGGCTCGTGGACTATTGATGTTCCCTTATGAAAGGGGGAGCAGGCAGGGTCACGAGACCCTCACTGGGCACCCTGCCTCTCCTCCCAACTCATTGTGGGCACTTTTGCCCTAACTGCCTGTGGCCTCCGGAATGAGCTAGAGAATATAGGCCCGGGAAGATTAGGGGCGATGGTGGGATGGGTTTCATGTATGTGATGACGAGGAAGCCCTATCATGCTGGGTGACGACTTTAGCAGGAGGCCTTAGGGGAAAGCACAGACATTCTTGTGAGTAAACACTCACCATTTGCTGTGTAAGGTAGCCAGTCAATTTCCCCAGGTAAGCATGGGTGGGATCATACTTGGTTTGCTGTTGGGACATCAGGAGGAATGGATGGATGCTGCTTACATCTTCTCCAGAAAAGGTGTTTTATTAACAAGAACTCTTCTTCAGTTCTTCTCAGAAGCTTTTTGGATTCCAACTAACTTCAACCTTCCCTCTGAATTCCCCATTTTTTTTTAAATTTTGCTTTTCTTATAGGAGACACCAATTTAAATTGGCACTGTCATACCGTGGTGCGTCTCTAAGTCTTCTCTGACAGGTAGAAGCTGAATTCAATTTAAAAACAACTCTCTTATACACAATTATATTTACCTATTTCTTTTTAAAACGCCTTTATCTTTTGCAGCAATAACTAGAATATTAACCATTGCTTTAAGAATTTTAGAATATTTCTATGTACTATACCCCAAATCAAGAAATAATCAATTACTCTTATTCATCAGCTGGACTGATTGAAATCTATCCCATTTACTGGACAAGACCTTAATATTATTTAATGTCTTAGCTTCTCTATTTCTGTGATTAAAAACCCTGACCAGGGACTGGAGAGATGACTCAGGGGTTAACAGTGCTGGCTGCCCTTGCAGGGGGCCCAGGTTTGATTGCCAGCACTCACATGTGGGCTAACAACCGTAACTCCAGTTCCAGGGGATTCCGCGGCCCTCTTCTGACCTCTGCAGGCATGTATAACATAGGTGCACTTAAATACATACAGTCATACACTACAATAAAAATGATAAAATATATTTTAAAAAACCAAAATGATGACAATAACAAAAAACATTGACCACAACCAACTTGGGGAGGAAAGGATTATTTTATCTGACATCTCCCAGGTCACAGCTCCTCACTGAGGGAACCCGAGGTAGGAATTCAGGGTAGGAGCTTGGAGCACAGACCATGAAGGATAGCAGCTTACTAACCTGCTTCCCTGGCCAGGGCTCAGCCTTCTTTCTTATATAACACAGAACGCCTGCCCAGGGGTGGCCGCCCACGGTAAACTGGGCCCTCTGGTTCATTCAGTATTCAAGAAAATGCCCCACAGACATGGCCACAGGCCAATTCACTGGAGACCATTTCTCAGTTGAGATTCCCTCTACTCAGGTTTATCAATTTGATAACAGGAGCTATTCAGCACATTTAATCATCCATATTTCCAAATAATTTCAATCTTTTTATAGACCAAAGAAAACTTAGGGCAAACTACCTTTCACTTCCACATGGAATTTCATTACTTCCTAAATAAATATTTTCTTCCACAAACATATATATCCCATTTCTAGTGCACTAACAGAAACTCTTTTTCAGATGGAGACAACTCAGACAAGAAACCATTCCATCATGTGGAATAAGGCATTCGCTATAGCTCCTGAACAGGCAACCCAGTGGGCAAAGCTTTTACCTGCCATTCCCACTTTAAACAATTATTTAATTAACTTTTCAATTTACTAACCTATTCACATTGTGTGGCTAACAATATTTACCTCTATTCAAAACCTTCTTCAATGATGAACTCATCCTGGTTTTAGTTCAAATCATTTTATCCCATGCATAATTAACTGACCTCCAAAGAAGGAAATCGTCAGGCTGTCTCGTTGTCTTTTCAGTTATCAGGGGTACAAACTCAGCAAATCCTGCTCTGAATGCCAATCAATAGGCACCATCATCTTTCAAGAAGTCAAACTTTAGGTGTTTGTCCTCATAAATCTGACAAATGAAACTACATAATTCAAATTAACTACATAAATTCATTTGGTCATTTTTAAATTGGTTCATGTATATGTTAATACTTTAAAGGATTTTATTTTGATATTGTTCAAATGCAAAAATCTGCTCAAGCTGTTTAAAACACCAATTTTGGGAAGTTCATGTCTCTCATTGCCATTTTCTACATTACAAGTATAAGCTGTAGTTATACTAACTCATTATTCAAAACTTTAAGGCATAAACAAAAAAAGAGAAATTAAGGATTAGCTGCTCAAGAACAAATTATGATTACATCTTTAAAAAAACCTTGCACATTCACGCCTGACAGAGCCTGAATTTGGCCCCTGCTTGGTGGTGATCTTCACAAACTGCACCATGCCCGATTCTCCACCTTGGGACCATCTGAAGCCCCTCCCACTGCTGCCAAGCCAGGGGTCCAGACATTCCCAGACTACAAGAAAGCGTCTTAATTCCGCCTAGGAAGCCTCTCAAATTCTGCTGTGTCTGCTGCTTAGTAGGGGCCCAGATCATAAGGGAAGGCTGAGGGCATCCGATTGGTGCCTGACTTGGGCCTCTGAAGGAACTCCTGCATAGCTGGTCTAAGCCATGTGGACCCTCCAATGTAAAATCAAAAGAGAGAACTTGGAGCCTAGAAAAACCAACTTTTCACACCTAATAAAAACGACAAAGGTACATCAAAAATTCAAAGACAATCAGTCTTCAACTTAACGAAAAGAAGGCTTGAGATTCATACCAGAATCACAAGCAACAACAACAACAAAAAAATCCATATGCCAAAATCACAATGAAAAAATAATAATATGAAAAACCCAAATAATATGTCCCCATGAAATACCACCAGTCCTATACAAGAATTATACAATAAGAACCCCCTAGATATAACCCAGGACATAGAATTTAAAAGAATGATCATAAACATGATCAAAGAATTCAATGAATTTAAAGAACACACAAACCAATCAAAGAACTAAAATAATATAGGGATAAACTTCTGACTGAATTCAGAAAAAAGATAGAAATAGTGAAGAAAACCCATTGTTAATTAGGGAAATGCAAATTAAAACCATTTTAAGATTTTATCTTTCCCCAGTCAGACTGGCTAAGATCAAGAGACCTACTGATACCAAATACTGGAGAGGACGTGGGGAAAGAAGAACGCTCGTTCACTGCTGGTGGGATGTAAACTTGTACAATCCCTAATGAAAGCAATGTGGAGAACTCTTAAAACCTAAAAATGAACTTATCATTTGACCTGGTTATATGACTCCTTGGCATACACCCAAAGGACTCATTCTATTGCAGAGACACTTGTGCAATCATGTTTGTTGCTGGTCTTTTCACAAGAGCTAAGAGATGAAAGCAATTTAAATGTCCCTCAATTGACAAGTGGGTAATGAAAAAGTGGTCCATTTACATACACAATGGAGTTCTACTCAGTGGTAAAGAAAGACAAAATCATGAAATTAACAGGTAAATGTATGGAACTAGAAACTTATGCTAAGTGAAGTAACACAGACTAAGAAAAATAAACGACATATTTTCTCTCTCTTTTGTGGATCCTAGCACCAAATCCTTGTATGTATCCTGATATAACTATAGGAATCAGGAAATGGAAAGAAAGAACTAGACACTGAAGTATAGTAGGAGACAGGGAGAAATAAATAAAACTGGGGTGTTTAAGGAGGAGGACAGTAAGAGCGAATAGAAGGAACCGCATGGATAAAGGGACGGGAGGAGCTCAAGAGAGGTGGGGCCTTAGGGGACAGGTATTATCAGGACAGAAATGGGGAAATGAGCACACTTTAATGAGGAAGGAATGTAGGGAGGGTTAGGAAGAGAGAGAGAGAGAGAGAGAGAGAGAGAGAGAGAGAGAGAGAGAGAAATAATGACTAGCTAGTATAAAACACTAGAGGGAATTAGATTATTCTAACAACCTAATGACAAAATCCACATGCAATATCTCTGCAGAAGTCCGTGTGCACAGCTTAAGGCCAAATAACAAGAAACAGTGCCAGACAGGAGAAACTCTCTTTGAGTTTTTGGCCACAGTGAACCAGGAGACTCCCAAAGTTACGCAGGCTGTTGCCACAGCCCTTGATTGTCTCGCAGAACTTGAAGGTAAAACCGTGCTTCTGAAGACAGGACATACTGCAGACACAGGATTTGGAGCAATGGAGCTGGAGCTGACCTGGAAGCTACTTCCCTGAAGGCCAGCTCTCATAGCTCTGGAGAGCACTGTGCAAGTGAACGTGAACCAAAATAGCTCCCCGCTTCAGGGCCAGATAATCACATTAAAACCAGCAGAGCACGCAACACTGGCGCACTAGTGACACTTTTATCTTGGGGGCAATCAACAGCTTCCAAACTGAACTTGAAGCCCATCCAATAGGAGGAACCTCATGTGTGGTATTGTAATCATAGCCAAATACACATGGCTGAAGAGGTCATAGATGCTAGAGAAATTCCCCAAGGCGGTCACATCTCTAGACTAATGTAAATTCTTACTAAGTGTAAAATATGTATCCTTATATTACAGTCAAGTATATCAGTCACAACCATCAAAGCTTCTTCTGCGCCAGACAGTACTGCTGGTCGCACACAGACGGTGTCTGAGTCGCCACACCCTAAGTGGCACATTTACATTGCAACTCTGCACTTAAATTCTTTTGGTTCATGATTTGAGGTGATATAGTCCATCATGGTGGGGAAAGCATAGTGTCTGGGTCCCATTTGTTGCAATGGGAGCCTATGGCTTGGGATGGCCTTACTAAATCTTGGTAGATTAGGAAGCAAAAAGTACCAACCAGAACCCAGGTTTACCCATAGCTTTCAAGGCCTATCCCTAGTAACTCATTAGTACATCTTGGATCCATCTTCTAAAGATTCTACAACCTCCCTAAACAAACCACTGGAGGGAACAAAGCATTCACACACATGAGCTGATGGGGTACATTTCATATTAAAGCCATAGAAGCACTCTTACAGGAAGAGAGAGATTTCCTTTCAAATAGAAAAAACCTTGGAAGAGTTGTGCTTGGTTCTTGGACCTGTCAGTCCCCAGTCCAGTCCTTATGGTCTAAAGACTATGGTTAGATGGAGGGCCTCATGATGGTCCTAGACTTGACATTGCCCTCCCTTGTAGAATATAAAGGCAAAGGATTTGGGGTAGAAAAGTAGCACCCAAACTGTAAAGATAATTCCAGATGAAAAGTTTGATGCTTACCCAGCCCCTTGTATTCAAGCTCAATCTTGATTGTTTGCCCTTGGCCCCTCCCCCAGAACCCCCAGTCTAGGTCTCAGCTGGCTTCTGGTTCTTGGTTCTATTTACCTTTTAAATTTTCATCTGCTTTCACATTTACTGTTTCTATCTGGTCCTTCTTTATGTCTGGCTCTTGGCCTCACTTCGAGGATTATGGCCCAGATGTGCCATAAAGTCCCAAGTTTTGAGCACCATTGTTGCCTTTCCAAGTTTCTGGGCTTCCCAGAACCAGAGATCTTATGTGATGTCAGAATTGTGGTGTATTTAGGGGTCATATGGCTGAGAGTAAAATATTAGGTTTCAGTTTACATAAATGCAATGAAGGAAGTTAGAGCTGGGCTCCACGAGCAGTAGGGTGGGACGTGGCTGAGAACCGGTAAGCTCTCAGGGGAAGACCAGAGCTGCAGTCCATTCCGAGGAAACTATAAACAGGCTTGCTCTAGGGCCAGTAAGAAGCACGGAGCATCAGCAACTGCTACTTTACTGGTTTCCTGTCCATATCTTTCCCTTAAATTATTTGAAGTCATGAGGCCATTTATTTTGCAGAGCATCCCCTGTCTGGATTTTGTTTACTGCCTACTCATCTCCTGTTGGTGTGTTCTTAATATCCTCTTTGTTTCTAGTCATTTAATAGATCTAGAGTAGTACCAAGTATTGTGTATTGGTAGACAACCACTTAGTGTGCTCTTTACTAAGAGAGCATCAAAGCTAAGATAACTTATCTTTCTGTCATGTTGGTTGATGATTATTTCTTAAGTCAATAATTCACCAGGAACTGCAAAGTAATAGTGTTCTAAATTTATCACTCATTTTCAATTTATGTACTCTAATATTTCTATGGAGAAATTTTCTTTGTTATGACATTTCTAGGTGATAAATTTGTTTAGAAAAGTCAGGATGAAATGTTTTGTATATGTATTTTATTTTTAAGTATATTATTTATTATTTATATTTTATTTTTTATTTTATGTGTATGAGTGTATTGTCTACATGTATGTAAGTGCACCCATGTCATGCAATGCCCACATAAGTCAGAAGAGGGTGTGGGATCCCTTGGAACAGGAGTTAAATGGAAGGTTGTCAGCCACCATGTGGCTGCTGGGATTTGAACCTGGAGCCTTTGCAATAGCAGTCAGTGCTCTTAACCACTGAGTCATGTCTCCAGCCCATAATATTTTTATTATGTGAGAACTTCTTACATGTAGAAAATGTAATTTGATCATTGTCACCTCCCACCCTTCACTCTCTCTACTTCCTGTCCTTTTTGCTTGTTTGTTTGTTTTTGTTTGCTTGTTTTGTTTCTTTATGAAGCAGAGTCTCTATGTAGCCCTAGCTGGTCTGGAACTCACTGGGTAGACCAGCCTGGCCTTGAATTCAGAGATCCACCGGTCTTTATGCCCACTGTGCTTGGCCTTTTTAAAAATTTATAATCAATTAAGCCCAAATTGTTTTTCCCATATACCTATGGCTCCGGGGCTATAAAATAGATCATGCTTGACCTCCCAGGAGCCACACCCTTGAGGAAAACTGATGCCTCTTCCAAATGCTATTAAGAGCCGATAGTTCCTCAGCTAGGGCTTGGGGTTAATGAATGAATGAAACCCCTCCCCCTCCATGCAGGATTGTTGACTGGCTTAATAAATCTTGTACAGGTCTTGTGTAGACAACCACAGATACTGTGACTTCATGAGTACAATAAGCCTGTTCAGTACAGAAGATACTGTTTAACTTTGGTCCTCCTCAACCTTTAACTCTTATAATCCCACCACTCCTTCTTCTGTGGTCATCCCTGAGTCTTACTGGTAGGTGATATGGATGTCCCTTTTGTAGATAAACACTCCACGGTCACTTACTCTCTGCACTTTGATCAGTTATGAGTTTCTGCATCAAGTGCCAACTTCACAGAGCAATTGCTCTGATGAGATCTGGGAAGTGCAGTAATCTTTGAACATAGAGATATGTATTTATAGGGCAGTTTGTTACTATATCCATTTAGCAGAATCATAATAGTAGTTTCACTCCTGGAGTGCACGAGCTCCCCAATCATGGGTTCTTGGCCAGATTTATAGTACCAGGCCTGCATTTCCTCCCATGGAAAGGACCTTGACTCTAATTGGTTATCCGTATAGCATTCCTGTGACTACTGAACCTGTGGGTATATCTAGCCACTCCAGTCATTCCTCTAGTTCACACAGTTCGTAACTGTTTGTCTGTCAATGGCATTTTTCTCCCAGTAGGCAGCACTGTACCTTCCATACTCTGAAAACTGGCCATCCAGGAGGACACTCCCTGGTCCAGGCAACTTGATTTCTTCATGTCCTGTGATGTCTCTAGCAATAGTGTCTTACCTTCAAGTTCGGGGGAGCAACCAAGAGCAATGGCAGTGGCCTTTAAGACACTCTTGATCAACACCAGGAAGGGAGGTGTCCCATACCTGGCATTGGGTTGTGTTATTTGGTAATCTGTGGCTTCTAGAACAATATCCTACAGAGAGTAGGGCAACTTGGGTGAGTGCGTGTGCATGCACGTGTACACACACACACACACACACACACACACACACACACACACACAAACACATAACTTACAAAATAATTGGTTTCCAGATGACTTTTTCAAACATCATCAGCATTAGTTGTCCATTCCTTAACCTCTCCTCTATCTTTCAGGGTATGTTTGACAATGAAGTTCTGCTAAATTCTTTTGTGGAAAGTTCATTATCTTTAGCTGCTCTAGGAGGGTTCTCAGAGCCTCTTACTCTCCAGGGGATCTACTGCAGCTGAGTTCTGATGAGAGTTCCATGGGACTGCTGATCCCAAGAGCTATGCTAGTGAACAAAGAAATCAAGCTGTGCTTTCAAATATAAAGTTAAAATTGAAGTCACCGGGCCCCAGACATTGATATGTATGAGCAAGCTGTTTCTCACATGGACAGACCAATGTAATAGGCCCAGGAGGTCTAGGAGCAAGGATTTATTTATTTAACAATGGCTAAGCATTCATTCAAGCAATGTGGGATCCCAGTTGGTGGAAGAGCTACAGCCTAGGCAGAAAGACCCTATCAGCCTGTGTGCTGTCTGTCTAGGTGAGCCATTCAGAAAGCTGCACTTTAATCTCAGTGTGCTTAACCTGATTTCAGCTAGCTGTTAATCATCATGTTCAGCTTCTCTGTGTTTGATTTCCTGATGCAATTATTTTCACTGTGGAGACCTTCCTGTTAGTAAGTCCGGAAGGCCCCTTTACACTCTCAAGCTCCTTCCTTTGACATTTCAAGAGACTAACCAAGACTCCTTTCTGCATGACTTGACACTACACATTTCTCCAAAACATTCCATTTTATGATGAAGGTCAACTGAATCCCACAGGAATCTTGAGCTTGGAGAGTTCTAGACCTTGCATACACTATTGACAATGATTCACACATCTAAAGAGGATTGTTACTTCCTAAGGTAGAGTTACTTTCTTGAAAGGTACAGGAAATGCTCAGAAGTTGATTTGCAGAGCTCATCCACTGCTAGGTAAGAATGACAAAAGAAGTTGCATTTTAGGACTACCATCAGACTAAATGCAAATGACATTCAGTCCATGAGTCAGTATAACATTGACTCATTACCGGCTAGTGGGAAAGTATGGAGTCTGAGAAAGGTGTTCTGCTTTGCTCTATTTCTCAAAATTTGTGAGGCCTGATTGGGGGCTGGTCTGTTTTGGGGAAGACTGACAGCCTATAGACCCATGTTGTCAACATTAGTAGATTTATCACACAGACAACCATTGCATCTGCATTGCTGGTGAGAGTTCTATTTTGTCCACCTTCATTCTAGTCCTAACACTCAAAAAATCATTCTACTTCAACATATTGTGGCTTAATTGTGCCTTTTTTTTTTTAACCCAAATAAGCTCACTTTTCTCCTTGAGTGAAAGTGAATTATGCGTCCCTCCATAGATTCAGCGCCAGTATCAGGTGTTAGTCTCTCTAGCTAGCATGATTATGAGAAGACATATCATACATGTTTACTGAAGAGATTGGCTATGGTGTCTGTGTGATAAATCTACTAATGTTGACAACCTTGGTCTATAGGCTGTCAGTCTTCCCCAAAACAGACCAGCCCCCAATCAGGCCTCACAAATTTTGAAAAATTGAGCAAAGCAGAACACCTTTCTCAGACTCCATACATTTCTCTAATTGTCCTTCAGTCTTCTCAGTTATTTAACTGACATCTTTTTGATAGAAAAGTTGACTTAAGTCATATCCATCTCTTTGACTTAGCTCTGACTTCTGCATTCAGTGTGAGCACTCAACACTCCCTAGGACTACACCAACAAAGATCACTACAGTGTTCTTTTTATATTCCATCTCACCTCTTCTGATATGGAAAGTTTCTTTTTTCTTTTGAAAGCCTCATTTCTTTGTCATTTTAGACACTTTTCTTCCTTTACTGTTCTATTAATGTGGTTTTCTTCCTGTCTGTCTGTGAGTGCTGGTCATCATGAGAACTCTCTCTGACTCTCTTCTTGTCTTCCCCTTTATATATGTATTCCATTAAAAAATTGTCTTGGACTCAATTCTTATGTATGTACATGTGAATATGTGGAAACTACCTAAGTTCAGATTAAGCTCTAATCTCACTACTCTAGGACTCACATGGACCCATTTGGTACTGATATTCCTGCTTTGGGACTAGCTCTGTTCTCTCTGCCAGAGAGTTCCCAACTAGCCTAGTATGTTAATCAGAGCCCACTCATTCCGTCACCATTGCTCTACTTTGGGAAAAGTCCCATTCACTTCAGAGCCCACATCTACCCTGCTTAACTAGTGTGAACCTGCCTACTTGGTCCCCATATTCCTACCCTGACTAAGCTGCTTTGCCCTGCTGGAGAGTTCCTGACTAGCCTGTCAGAACCTGCTCACTTGAGTGCCATCTTCCTGCTTCAGAACTAGGCCCATTAATGCTCCTGGAGAGTTTCCAGCTAGCCTGCCTAGAAGCACCATTTCTTTCCAATAAAAAAATCAAAAGTGAGAACTTGAAGCACAGACCAACTAACTATTAAAGCCTGATCATAAATAAACCAAGATACAACAACAATAAAAAGAGAATGAAAGTTCAGCTCAACAAAGGCAGGCTAGAATTTCATAGCAGTCACACGACAACAAAAGAAGTCTATATGGATAGGTCACAATGCAAAAACACAAATAATAATAATAAAAACAAGATTAATATATTCCCAACAATCTTATCAGCCCAATAGAGGAGTTCTACAAAGAGAACTACTCAGAGGAACCTAGGACACATAACTTAAAAGAATAATCTTAAACATGATAATTCAGTGATTTGAAAGAACACACAAACAACTCAAGATACTGAAAGAGGATAGGAATAAAGTTCTGACAGAAGCTCAAGAAAATATGAATACACAAATGAAGGAAATGACAGAAACTAGTCAGGATTTGGAAAGTGAATTAGAGAAAAAGGGATAGAAATATTAAATAAAACTGAAGCTGAAATGAAGATGGAAATGAAAAACTCAATAAGCCAAATTGAAAGGACAAGAGAAGACCTCACCAGAAGAACGAGGAAACTGGGAAACAAAACATCAGTTCTGGAAGATAAAATTGATTAGACAGATCAAGCAAATAACATGAAAAACAAAAACGAAAACAAAAACAAAACCAGAAACAGGAGTGGAATACACAGAAAATGCAGCACACCGTAAAAAGAACCAGTCCACATATGATAGATGTAGAGGAAGGAGAGAAATCTCCAGTCAATGGCATTGAACAAATCTTCAACAAGATTTTAGAAGAAAACTTCCCTTAGTTAAGGACAGACATATTCATTCATAGACAAGAAGCACACAGAAAACCAAATATACAGGACCGGAACAGAAACTTCCCATGGTATATCACAGTAGAAACACTAGATATGCAGATCAAAGATAGGACACTGAAAGCTACAAGAGTAAAACAAATTATATGTAAAGGAAAATCCATCTGAATTACAGTAAGCTTTTCAATGCAAAGTGTAAAATCCAGGAGAGCTTGGAGCAAAGAATTCCAAGTTCTAAATGATCATAGATGCCAACCTAGAATGTTTTACCCAGAATAAGTCTCTATCATACTCAAAGGAAAAAGAAAAATCTTCCATGATACAAATAGACTAAATAATTCATGTCCACCAAACCATCCCTATAGAGAATACTAAAGAACTAAATCAGCCCTGCAGAGAATGTAAAGGACAAAAGAAAGTAATTACCACACCCAAGAGGCTACAGTAAGAACACAAATTATGGAAACACAAAATATGACCAAAACAAAAACAGAAATTAAAGTGACAGTATCCAATATACAGCTCTCAGTAATAATTTTAAATCTCAATGGCCTCAATAGCCCAGTCAAAAGACACAGACTAACTGAATGGATAAAGAAACAAAATCCATTTATCTTGTTTTTACAAGAAATCCATCTCACTTTGAAGGATAGGCACTGCTTTAGGGTGAAAGAATGGAAAAACAAACAAACAAACAACTCCAAGCAAATGACACTAAGACACAAGAAGTCATTGCTATAGTAGTATCAGACAAAATAGACTTCAAACTAAAATTAATCAGAAGGGAAAAAGAAAGGTAACTTTATTCTGTTAAGGGGAACAATCAACCAAGAAAACATTAAAATCATGAACATATATGCACAAAACACTGGTGCATCCAATTTCCTAAAAATGGTAGTAAATAGCTTCAAGACACAGATTAACCCCAACTCAGTAATAGCACATAACTTTAATACCCCACTTTCTCTAGGAGGCAGGCCATTTGGACAAAGAATAAAGAGAGAAAGATTTGGATAAAAGATATCATACATCAAATGGACCTAACAGCATCTATGGAGTATTCCAATCAAATACCAACGAATACGCATTCTACTCACCAGCCCACAGAAGTTTCTGCAAAATAGACCATACACTGGGGAATAAAGCAAACATGAACAATTACAAAAATTGGAAATAATTCCATGTATTCTATCAGACAACATCAATTCAATAAAGCTTAAAATCAACAGCAAAAGAAGCTCTAGTAACTACATGAACTCATGAAGATTAAACAAAACACTCTTGAATGATGCATGGAACAAAGAAGAAACCAATAAAGATAGAAAAATATATCTGGAACTAAAGGAAAATGAAAATACAGAACAACAAAACCTCAGAGATACGTTAAAATCAGTCCCAAAAGGGAAATGTTTAGCGCTAAATGCCTATATTAAAAATTCAGAGATAAATCACTTAATGAATTCTCACTCGAGAATCTGGAAAAACCAAATCCAAACCCCGATAAGAAGAAAGAGTAAGAATAAGAGCAGAAAGCCATGAAATCGAAATAAAGAAAACAAGACAAAGAATAAATTAATATAAAAGATAAACAAAAAACGCACAACCTAGTTATCCAAAAGAAAGAGAAAATCCAAGTTAACAAAATTAGAGCCAACAGGAAAAACGTCACAACAAACAACAAAAGGACCCAAACCACCAGAAGAGAACACTTTAGAAACCTACACTTGGGGCTGGAGCGATGACTCAGTGGTTAAGAGCACTGGCTGCTCTTGCAGAGGACCTGGGTTCGATTCCCAGCACCCATATGGCAGCTAACAACCATCTGTAACTTCAGTTTCATGGGGAATCTGACATGGTTTTCTGATCTCTGTGGACATTGCTTGACACGGGTGCACTTACATACATGCAGGCAATACACTCATACACATAAAAAATAAATAAGATATTTCAAAAATTTATACTCTATTAAATTAGAAAATCTAAAAGCAATGGACCAATTTCTAAATAAAATGGAAACACCAAAGTTAAAACAGGAAGTGATCAGTAACTTAAACCGAACCATACAAATAAAGAACTCAAAGCAGTGTACAAAGCCTCAAAAAAAAAAAAAAAAGCCCAGGTCCAGATGGATTCACAACAGGATCTTACTAGACCTTTAAAGAAGATTTAGAACCAATACTACTTGAATTATTCAAAAAGATAGAAACAAAGAGGGAGCTCCTAAACTCCTATGAAGTCAATATTATTCTAATATCAAAACCAGATAAAGACACACACACACATTTCCAGGTCCATATCCCTAATGAACATAGATGCAAAAATTCTCAACAAAATACAAATTGTATACAGGCACATTTTCAAAAAAAGATCACCCACCATGATCAAGTTGGCTTTATTGCAGAGATTCAGGACTGGTTCAATATACATAAGTCAATAAATCATATAAATGGACTTAAAAACAAAAATCACATCATCATTTCAATAGGCTCAGAAAAGGCCTTTGACAAAATCCAACATACATTCATGTAGAAGTCTTAGAGGGAATTGTCTAGGAGGGAACATAACTCAACAGAGTCAAAGCTATATACAGCAAACACACAGCCAACATCCTTCTAAGTGGAGAGAGACTTCTAGCACTCCCATGAAAATCAGGAGCCAGCACAGCTGTCCACCATCCCTACCCCTTCTCCATGTGATGCTTGAAACCATGCCTAAAGCAGTAAGGCAAGAAAAGGCATTCAAAGGGGTACTAAATAGAAAAAAGAGGTCAAATTATCATTTTTGAAGATGATATTCTGTAATACATAAAAGATCCCCAAAATTCCACCACAAAAGTGCTGGAAATGTTCAACACTTTCAGCAAAATGGTAGGATATAAAATCAGTTTACAAAATTCATAAGCGTTTCTATATACCTATAACAAGCAATTACAGCAAGAGTTCAATAGCTTTAAAAAAATTATCTAGGAATAGACCTAATACAAATAGCAGTAAAAACCTCTGTAATGAAAACTTTGAAGAGAAGACTGAGGAAGACACAAGGAGATGGGATGACCTACTATACTCATAAATTGGAAGAATTAACATTGTGAAAATCACCATCTTACCAAAAGCAATTTATAGAATTCAATGCAATACTAATCCAATCCAAATTCCCATGTCAGTATTCACAGAAATAGAAAAAAAATCCATCCTAAAATTTATTTGGAATCACAAAATTCCCAGGATAGGCAAAGGAATCATGAACAGAAAGAGCAATGCTGGAGGGATTATAACACCAGATTTCGAACTATATTCCAGAGCTATAGTCATAAAAACACCATGGTACTGTCAAAAAACAGACATGTAGATCAATGGAACGAAACCAAAGACCTAAACATGAGTGTACACCATTTCAGCCACCTGATATTTGATGAAGGCTCCAAGAACTCACACAGGAGGAAAGGCAACATCTTCAACAAACGATTCTAGAAAAACTGGATTTCTATGTATAGAAGAAATTTGACCCATATCTATTATCCTACACAAAAGTCAAATCCAAATGGATCAAAAACCTCAATATGAAATGTGAACCACTAAAACTGTTAAAAGCAAACAGGCAATACTGTAGAAGATACAGGTGCAGGAGAGAACTTTCCCAAGTGAACTTCAGTTGCTCAGGAATTGAGGTCAGCCATGAATAAATGTGACCTCATTAAACTAAGAAGCTTCCACAGCAAAGGAAACAAACAGCCTGGTGAAGAGCAAGTCCAGACAGTGGGAGAAAATCTTCACCAGTTATATATATGAAAGAGAATTAATATCTGGAATATATAGAGATCACAAAAGTCAAAGAATCAAGAAAAGAACCACCCTAAAATTTCATATTGAATCACAAAAGACCTTGGATATCCAGACCAATCTTGGACAAAAAGAATAATACTGGATTGATTACCATACCAGATATCAGATTATATTATAGAGCTGTAGTCATAGAAACAGCATGGTGCTGGCACAAAAATAGACATGTAGATCAATGGAACACAATAGAAGGTCCAAATATGAGCACATGCAATTTCAGCCACCTGATATTTGACAAAGGTGGCAAGAACACACAAAAGAAAAAAGACGGCATCTTCAATACATGGTGCTGGCAAAACTGGATCTCTACATGTAGAAGAATGAAACTAAACGCTTATCTTTCACCCTGTACAAAAGTCAACTCCAAATGGATCAAAGACTTCAATATAAAACTTGAAACTCTGAAATTGCTAGAAGAAAACATAGGCGGTACCACAGAGGATATTGGCCATCAGTTGCTTGGGTATTAAGGTCAACAGTCAACAAGTGGGACCTCCTTAAACTATAAAACAAAAGAAGCAACCAAAGAAATGAGAAAGAAACCCGCAAAGTGGGAGAAAATCTTCACCTGTTACATATCTGACAGAGGATTAATACCCAGAACTCAAAAAACAAAGAAGAAAATAAATGACCCAATAAAAAGATGGACTATGGATCTGAACAGTCAGTTTTCAAATGAATAAATAAAAATGACTAAGAAACACTTTAAAAAATGCTTAATCATCTTTAGTAATTAGAGAAATACAAATAAAGACTACTTTAAGATTCCAGCTTACCCAGGTCAGATTGGCTAAGATCAAAACGAAGGACACCAAATACTGGCGAGGGTGTCGAGAAGGGCGAATGCTCGTTCAGCGCCAGTGGGATTGACAACTCATACAAGCACTGTGGAAAGTAGTGTGAAGGACTCTTAAAAAACTGAAAATGAATCTGGCTATCCCATTCCTTGGCATACACCCGAAGGACTCATCCTACTGTAGACTTACCTGTATATCTGTTTCTTATTGCTATTTTCACAATAGTCCTAAATGTCCCTCAGCTGACGAATGGATAATGAAAATGTGGTTCATTTACACAACGAAGTTCAATTCAACAGCAAGAAAAGATGAAATTACAAAATTTGCAGGTAAATGGATGTAACAAGAAATTGTTATACTATGTGCAGTGACACAGACTCAGAAGAGCAAGTGATACAAGACTTGGAATAATGGAGCAGGAACTGACCTAGAAGCCTTCTCCCTGAAGACGAGCTCTCATAGTTCTAGAGGATACTATGCAAACTGCTAAGGGAGAAGATCAACCAATGGTCCAACCCAGTCCTAAAGCCAAATAATCACACACTACTTTGCAGGAGTGGTTCTGTTACCTCAACAGCTACATAATTGAACTTAAAGCCCTCTCAATGGGAGTGAACTCATAGGTGGCACTATAAATTATAGCCAAATACACATGGCTGGAGTGGTCATAGATCCTAGAGAAAACTCTTATCTCTGTCATATCTCTGGAAAAATAGACTTTCTCCCCATATCCTAAAAATGGACCCTGATATTTACAGACAAGTACACAACTGATTAAGTTTTATAGAATAAGAGACTGAAGAGTGTGTCTCTAGATGGGACTCCTATATTAAACTTCATCTACTCATGGCTCAGGGACCCTTGTGGAACAGGGGTTGGAAAGATTATAAGAGGCAGGTTTGGTCCATGAACATAAAGAAACGAGGCTTTTAAGCCACTGGAAGCTTTCACATATGAACTTGAGTCAATGGCAGCCTTGAGCACAAGACCCAAGTCGACTCAATCAGACAAGGCCCCAGAGTGGAGGGAGGGAAATGCACAGAGGGCCGGCCCTGGCCTGAGAACTGTTGGAGACTTATTGCTGGGTGAGGGAGAATAGACCTTACTTGTCATCTCTAGATAGGCTGACTGGACTTCAATGAATGAACTTACACTGAAGGACACCTGAGTTCAAATGCTTGACCCAATAGGACTTAAGGTATGGTGGAATGCATACCTTCTTTGGGTACTGAATGGGGAAGGGGGTCTAAACTTGATTAAGAACTGTTATATGAAATGTAGCAAAGCTTGGGGCTGGAGAGATGGCTCAGTGGTTAAGAGCACTGACTGCTTTTTCAGGGGACCTGGGTTCGATTCCCAACATCCACATGGTAGCTAACAATCGCTCATAACTCCAGGGGGAATCCATCACCTTCTTATTCCGTGAGTATTGCATGACATGGGCACACTTACATACATGCAGGCAATACACTCATACACACAAAATAAAAATAATAAAATATTAACAAAAGAAATGTACAAAAGTTCAATAAAATTTTTTTAAATGGGCTATGAATCTGAGCAGAGATTCTTCAAAAGAAGAAACAAAAATGACCAAGAAACACCTTAAAAAGTGTTCAATATCCTTAGTAATTAGGGAAATGTAAATCAAAATTACTTTAAGATTTCATTTTATACCAGTCAGACTGGCTAAGATCAGAGCACAAAAGACACTAAATGTTGGCGAGGACGTGGGGAGTGGAGAATGCTCATTCATTGCTGGTGGAATTGAAAATTCATGTAACTAATGTGGAAGTCAGTATGGAGAACTCTTAAAAAGCTCAAAGTATAGTCTGACTATAATATACCCAAAGGATTCAGGCTTCCGGCCTGCTGGCCTAGAAGAAGCTAGAACCAATATTGAGCATGCGTGCGCAGTGAACACTTCCTGGGATCGAACCTGGGCAGCTCCCAGGCTAGCAGCCATCCAGGACCAATGGGAGTGATGAACTTCAGATCATCAGGTGTTCAGGACCTACCAGAATGAAGCACATCAAATGACAAGATAAAGACCTCCCCCAAGTCTGACAAAAGTATAAATCCTGTGACTATCTGAAATTAAATGAGATCGTGGCTCCACTGTCTCCCAGGGTCTGTGATGTTGACCCTGCGCCTCCTTACCCCTTCCCCGAGGGACCTGCCAACAGATATGTATATAACTACAGGAGCCAGAAAATGGAAAGGAACTTTGGAACTTTGGAGGTAAAGGGAGGAAGTGCATAGCAGATGACAGGTGTCATCAAAGGGGAAGTGGGAACACTTTAAACACGGACGGAAAGGGTTACACAGGGGAGGGGAAAGCAGAGGGGTGATAACGCTTAGGAGTTTTGAAAAACCGGAAGGAAATGTATTAGTTCAGAAACACTGAAAAAATACACATCGCATAACATATAATGTATTCAATATAATATATATGAGTACATGTGTATAGTTGAATCTATGTAACAAGAAGCACAGAGCCAGATAGGGAAACCTTTCAAGTTGTTGTTCAGTGTAGTCCAAAGACTCCCAAATTAGCACCCGCTATTGCCACAGTCCCTGAGTGACTGACTCTCAGAACTTGAATGTTAAGACCCTGTTGCCAAAGACAGGACATCCGCTGCACATAGGACTTGGAGCAACGGAGCAGGAACTGATCTGGAAGTCTTCTCCCTGAAGACCAGCTCTCGTGATATCGGAGGATACTATGCAAACTGCCAAGGGAGAAACCAATCAATGATTCTATCCAACTGTAAAGTTCATGAATCACAAAAATAACGAGTCAAGCAAAAAATCTCCGCGACTGTTGTGGCGGTGGTGCCTTTATCTCGGAGGTGATCATCAGCTGTGCAATTGGACGGAAGGCCCACTCAACGCGAGGGAACGCCTGTGAGCTGCTCTAAACAGTCAAATATAGATGGCTGAAGAGACTGTAGATCTTAGAGAAAGACCTGCCTTTGTCACACCACTGGGCCCAAGGAAGTTCTTGCTGTATTTTAAACATCTGTCCTTAGTTACACATGTGCATCTCTCACTACTCCTCGAAGAACCTTACTTCAAGTTCCACAACTCGTCAAATGGAGAGAATAAGTGTCTGTGAGGTGCCCAACCCTAAATGACACACGCAACTGCAACAGTGCAACTGCTACACCCAGTGCTCAGGGAACACAGGGGAACAGGGTGGGAAGAATATTACCGCATCTCTCAGCTCTCACCAGTGATGAAGCCGCCTCGGGCGACAGGTGGTGCCTAACTCTGAAACCTACAGATAGCCAAAGTGCAGAGAATAAAAGATTGCATAGAACTTATCCCTGAATAGGACAACTATATCAAACTTCTGTCTCTCAATGTAAGGGACCATTGCGGAAGAGGGAGTGGAAAGACTGTAAGGGTCAGAGGTGAGTGAAAGAACGTAAGAAAACAATGTTCCAAACAGCTGGGACACTGTTATTCATAGGAACTTACAGCAATGATAACAGCATACAAAAAACCCATGCAAGCTCAAACCAGACAAAATCCCAGCACAGAATTGGAGAAGTGGGTAAGAAACCTCAACCTTAGCTGAGGATCTATTTGCAAATAATAACTGCAGGGATAGGGAGAGTTGGTTTTCCTTAAGGTGTGATGCTAGATAAGTTAACCAGGCTCCAGAGGATGCACATGTCGAAGGCCATCTGGGGACACAAACTTGGCTTGATAAGCCTTAAGGTACATGACAGAATACATGAAAACCTGTGAGAGTGCATTGGAGGGGCAGATAGATGTGGCAGTCTAAGTAGAAAATATACTGGGTGGAACTTGCAAAAATTCAGTAAAAATTTATTTTTAAAAAGGAATCTGAGCTGAAGAGATCGCTTAGTGGTTAAGAGCCCTGGCTGCTCTCACAGAGGACCTGGGTTTGGCTCCCAGAACCCACATGACACTTTGCAACCACCCATAACTCCAGTTACAGGACAGCGACACGACTTATGCAGGCAGTGCACGACATGGGTGCATTTACATAATGCAGGCATAACACTCATACACATGAATAAAAATAGTAAATATTTTAAAAAAAGAAATCCAAAGATAGGCAGATAAACAATTCTTTAATGTCACCTAGGGCTGCCATCCCCACAACACTGATAATGTGTTCACTCATGGTCAACAGGTGGTTATGATGGCAGCATCTTGACACAACCTAAAGAAGCAAATTAAAATAGAGGAGATTTAGTGTGCTCCGTTTAACTTCTGTGTCTCAGTTTCTAGAATAATGCCAGGCACATACTAGGTTAGCTAATACCTTTTAAAGGTTTGAAAAACTGGATGGATGATATACTGTCTTCATTTCCAAACCCACATTCATTGACTCTCTAGTCCTGAAATAACATTTGCTTGACTCTCTCTTCCAGGATCTTCTTAGTTGTGTTCATCAGTTGTAATTTAGACATCCCTCTGGGAAATCCATTTATACATCTTTGGCCAGGATTGGGTTACATTATCATTTTAGCTACAAAAGTAGTTTACTGGTTACTTTTTGTTGCAGATTAAATACAGTGACCACACAATCTTGTAGAAGAGTTTATCTTGGCTTATGGTTCCAGAGGAGGAATACAGAATGACAGGGGCGGTGTTACAGTGAGCAGCCAGGGCAGTAAGCGGGCTGACTGCATTTCCATCCACATGCAGGAAGCAGGGCTAGGCTGTAAACCCTGAAAGCCCATTTCCTTTCCTTCCTTGAGGCTGCACCTCCTAGAGGTTTCATAATCTCCCCCAAACAGCACCAGTAACAGGTGTTCAAGTGTTCAAATGTCTGAGCCTATGAGCAGGTAACCAACCATAAATAATTGCCCCAGCCTGAGAGTCCTGTCCTGTCTCGCTGTGTTCTCATTCACCTTCAAGTCTCTGCATCTTTGGCTCCATCTCTTGGAAGGCAAGTCCAATGTGCATGTCACTCTCTTCACATTGCCAAGTCTTGTTTCTCTCTCAAATCTCAGCTCAGGCCTCACTTCATATCCTACATACAGGAGTAAATGTTCCTAGATTATGTCCTTTCTCCGACTCTGTGTGCTTTCACATTTTCCTTTCCCAAACGAACCCCTTGAGACCAGGGGCTGAATTTTTATCCCACTATAGCCATGTCCATTTTTCGAGAGACTGAAATACTTTACAACAATCTCATTAACAGATCACGTATAATATATATTCTAATATATGCATACAACAGATAAATACAAGGGAGATGTGTGATTCTGACTTTGGCCAGTAGAGGGCACTGAAGTCTTTGGCTAGTGTCCTTTGAAGGTAGTTTGATTTCTGCAGCATTAAAGTTGTTTTTGTTTTCCATAAAAGAAGTGCTAGTTTTGAGTTTCTTAACTAAAAGTCTGAAATCATGCATTGCTTCTTAGAAACTTGATTATGCTGATTTAATGCATTGTGCATGTACTGAGACCTTGCAGATGACACAACTTTAATTATCTTTTCAAATTAATTTCTAAAATGATGTGTACTTCAGATTTTTCCCCAGTCAGAATTGGCACAGGTACTGAATTTTCTAGAGCAGCTGAAGTGGTCTAAAGAGCATAACATGGGATCTTGAAAATGTATGTACTCACGCCTGCTCCATTTCCTCATTCCGTGGGATATTGCAAGGTAGGCCAGGGAGGATGCCATGAGGGTGAATGTAAGTGTTATTTCAGGACTAGAGGGACAGCAAGTCTAGGTTATGATATGAAGATAGTATATCATCCATCAGTCTTTCAAACCTTTAGTAAGTATTGGCCAATCAATATGTGCCAGGCTTTATTCTAGAAGCCAAGACCAGTAGTTAAATGGAGCACATTAAATCCTTGCCTTCATGGGACATATATTCCAGATAGGGAGGACACGAATCAACACATGTGTGATAAGGTCCTATCAGTAAAAAAAATTCTATGGGAGGAACAATAAAGTATGCTAAAGTTTGGAGGTATTATCATAGGTACCTGCCGCATCTTACAGAGGACAGAATATTCTAGATGGAGTGTATCAATTTCGAAGAGAACAATGCGGTCATGTTCGAGGGCTTATAAAGAGAAGGCAGGTGCTGAACCATGGAAGTGAGAAGCAAGGGAAGATAGTCTGAGAGGTAGCAGGGAGCAGTAAGGGGAGACTAGCAGGTATGGTAAGCAACAGCATTTTGGCCTCAGTGTGCAAGAAGCCTTTGATCAGGGGAATGGCCAGATCTGATTTGCCTGTGAGAAGGTAAATGACTGGATCATGTGGGGTGACGTGTGGGCAGAGCCCAGCAAGAAGGGTATCTCACGGTCCTGGCGAGAGCCGCGGTTTCAGCTGAGAAGTGGTGCATAGGTTGTGTTTGCGAGATCGTAAAGGGAGAGTTGATGTGACTTGATAGATGATTATGCTAAGGGAGAGAGGAAAGGAGAAAGAGAGAGAAATTCAGTCTCGTTTCTCTGTAAAATTTCCTCCTTCCCCTCCTGTCTTCTTTCTCTTTTTTGTTTCCTGAGAGAGGATCTTATATAGCCCAGGCTGGCCATGAACTCACTCTGGTGCTGAGGAGGCTGGCACTGTATTTCTGGTCCTGTTGCCTCTACCTCTCAGGTCCTAGGATTACAGATGTGTATCAGTAGACTGGGATCTTCTTTTATTTTGAGGATGTAATTTAAGCAGAGACTAAATTAGTCATCTACCTTAAAGTTTTTTGTACCCTAAAGCCAAACCAAACGTCAAACAACTGTTATTAACCATGAAGGTCTCTGGTTTCAAATAACAGTAGGCTGCAGGATGGGGGCTCCCTACCTCATCCTGTGATTGAGGGCACTGTTAGATTTGGATGGTCTACAGGGACGTGGTTGGTTCTGATTCTCGCAGAGTCCGCTGTTGCCATCCCTCTGCTGTTTCATCTGGAATAACAGTTTCATTGTTAGTCATTTCAAAAATATCTACTCATATAGCCTGAGAAAAACATTTTCTCTCCGCTCTAAAAGTGCAACAGAGCCTCAGAGTGGCATCGATCACTTTCCGACAGGTTGACAAGTCTCTGACTACGGCCCATGGTAAGTGCTTGCATCCTGTGCTGACAATTCAGACAGCTGTCGCCAAGAGGCTCCGAGTCTCAACAAGATGAGGTGAGCAGTTACAGGCCAGTGAAATACTTGCAGTTTACAGACATGACCTTCTTGTGAGAATTACACCCGACAGCTTAGGAAGGATATTTGCAGGGGGATTCCTGGTGAAAGGCTCTGCTCTTTCCTGTCTCCTACCCAATCCTTTTCTTTCACACAGCGCACAGTGATCTTTCTAAACCACAGGCTTCATCACTCTCTCTTTCAAAAGGTTTCACTCTAGTTGTGTGAAGAATAAATTTTAACTTCCAAGTCCTCGGGACCCTGGTGTTTTGCCTTGGCGTCTGCTCTGCCCCCTCCCTCCAGTACAGCCCCATTTTCAGCCTCTATGCTGATGAGCCTAGACATGTCTGGGTTGCTTTTAGAAAGGATGCAAATTTCAAACTTTTGCTTTTCTTTATGCTGTTTCCTTTGCTGGCAATGGTCTTTCCTTTTCGCCTGAGCTCAGGGCGCTTCCTTCTAAAAGCTTCCATTGCAGCCCGGGCAGGTTCACTGTGCTGCAACAGTGGCCTTCACGCCTCCTGTGCCTCTGTGGCACAGACGCTAGTAACCAGGGGTGCCATCAGGGTTTTCTGTGTTTCAGAGACCGTGTTAATCCTTTTCTATTTATAATAATGTTAGACAACTTAAGGATTAATTATGTTCTGTAATTTTTCAGGGTTTAGTAATGTGCCAAAGGCATATTTCATGTTTATGAACCTCCTTTGAATTTTTACTTTGAGTTTAGTTTTTGGTGTTTCTGGCTCTCAAGTGGTTCCTGTAAGGTTCTGTGAGAGTTCCTGTAAGAATTTTGAGAAGACTAAAAGTGCTCCTTCCCACTGAGTGAGGTTTTGAGGAATGCTTCACTTTATAAACCATGGGCCATGCTGCAATTTGCCACAGATGGTAAACCAAATCACCCGTCTCCTATCAAGGGCATTTCTGACTTCCTGGCATTAATTGTAGGTTTAACATGCTTTGGAAAGCAAGAAGAAATGTAATTAAATTACCAATGTGCTATAAAGTTTTATTCATACATGTGCTAAATAAACAACCCAGTTACTGTCTCCCCTCCCGCTTCTCCCTTGTGCAATCTAAAGCCATTTAGTAGTTCCTGCATAAAAAAGAGAGAGAAGCAAAACATTTCACTTTTGCTCTGAAAGGTTTCCAGGCGTTTCTGCAAGCTCTGCTGTGGAGAGGAACGTTGCCATTATGGAGAATAATGTAGGTTCAACTTATTGCTGCTGCTGCTGCTTTGGATTCAGAAGGATGAAACATCTGTAGACACTTGCTAGGTCTTGGATCTGCAAGAGGAAGAGGCTGACCCAGGAAGCTCTGGGTGTGAAGGAATATTCTTGTCATGAGAAAATGACAGGGCAAAAAGATATAGGTAGTTAGATGAGTGATAGAGTCTATGCATCTCCAATTCAGGAAAACATGCACACACACATACAGGCGCACACACACACACACACATACACACACACACTCCAATTACTGGATTATCACACAAATGGTGTCAGGAGACTCAGAATAATGTCTTCCTCTTTCCTGAACCTTCTGAATAGGCAGAGTGATCCTATAGTAGGTCAGGGTCAAGGGAAAGTAAGTCTTAATGAGCAAGTATGTATTACCAATCTGTTGTCTTCCAATAAAACCCCAGTAAACATGGACCTAAATTCTTTAAGATAGAAAACTAAGACACAAGTAGGGACCTGCTCTTGTCTTGGAACCTAATACAGAGTCATAAACACTGTTGTGAAAGGAAGAAGCCTTTCCTCCTGTTCTGTCACAACAGTGGTGGTAGAGTCCACAGCAGATCCAAAAGCAGCCTCCCGGTGGGTAAGTAAGAATAGCATCCAGTGTACCAAAGGCACCTTAGTGGGCACTGTGGGCAGTGAAACTTCCCTAACTTGGGACGAGCAGAACTGGGGAAGTTGGAGTTCCTACTCATTTCGCTGAGTGAGTGTCCAAGGGAAGCGGGCATTTCATTTCCTAGTGAAGGATTAAGGAAACATGGGAAACGCATTTGGAAAATGTAGAAAAGCATTCTCCAGGCGGGCTGCCCAGGCTGGGTGTGTGCTGCATTCGGGAGGACAGGAGAGGGGCTCTGATCCGTATCTCCCCGGTGTCCTGCACTTTGCTGTGTGTGTGGCTGTCTCCCTGTCTCTAGCCACATTGTCGACTGCTTGGAGAAAGAAGTATGTGTTACTCATTTCTTGTACTTTGGAACTTCGGGTTTATCAATGCATAGAGTGAATGATGGAAGGAATCAATGGATAAGTGGATCAGGAAGCGATTTGACCTGCCCTCTGCTACAGAAGCCTGACTCAACCGGCTGCTTTCTGAAAAGGATGTCAAAGAGATTTTTTTTTTTTTCACCAGCATAATCCTCTGCATTTTAGAGCTAGGGATTAAAAATAATTGCTTATCTAAGCAGATGGGGCAGGGAAAATCTGATTTACGGTTGACAGGCCCTTTCAGTGGGCATTAGATAAAGATCATTTTATCTTTCCTTTAATTACTGAAGCTTTTTGTGGACCTTGAGAAGCGGCCCAGCCTCCCACTACACATCTCTAACTCAGCTTCTATGAAACACAGTTCATGTGTTCCGAGAATACAGGACAGAGGTGCATAAAGGAGTGTGAAGTGCCACCGTATGTGTCTGTATGAAGCTCACTACAGGTGAAGCAGTTATACCTGTGCATTTAAAAATGTTCTTATTTTGCTTGCTTTACTGCAAATTCCTCATTCTCAACATCTTCCTGTCTCCACCAATGAAGTTGTGAGAGCAAATACACTTCAGACAGCATACTCAAAGTACAGAAAACACATAAAACCAGAAATGGAATGCTGCTGGAGTTTCAGACTTAGTGTTTGTGTAGATGAAAACGGAAGAGAGTTTAGATGTCACATTCTGTCATAATGAGCACAGTGTTTCTCTCGAGTAATTGGGGATAATTAATCATTATGGGTGAGCTATGAAGAATCCCTGAATGAAATCTCTGATGGAAAAAAAATCAACAGAAAAATACATTTTATTTCTAGGGTAATTGGAAATTATTTGACAGCTTTACAGATTCTAACATGATGAGAGCATTGCACCAAGCTGCAGCTATCTCAGCATGAGTCAGGGCAGATTGTTTTGGTCCATAGCTGGTTTTCAGCACTTTACAATTGCCCCAGTATGCTAAACTGCTTTAAAAATAACTAAGTTCAAATGATTTAATTGTGGTGATTAATGTTTCTGTTTGGTTTGCAAGTGTTAACATTTAAGCTGCTATAAGACACTGTAGAACTTTTATCAGTGTAGAGAAACCTAGAAGTTTCTGAGACATCTCAGACCCCCATCTAGCCTCAGACTTGATTCCCCAGCTCCTAAAGGAAGAGATGATGACAGTCATAGGGCCTGTGATATTCTATATTGTTGTGAGTTTGATCAACTCTTGAGGGTTCGGAGTCTCTAGACCAGGTTGAAGGCCCTGCTGCTCACAAGGGGACACTCCAGTGTACCTCGATCGATCCTCAGGCATGTGAAACTCACCCTTCAGAGGAGGAGAGAGCCTAAGAAAATCAGGAGGCAAACGTGTAGGAAGCTTTCAAGCATGAGACCCTAATCCACGTGAAGACTGGTGAGTCAGTCTACAACCCAGGAAACCCCTGGGACTGCCAAGGTAGCCAGGTCTGACAGAAACGAAACAGGAAACAAAAGCTGCCACCAGAACCAACCCCAGTGTGTCTTTATATCGGACCTGTTCACAAGCATGAGATTACCCTTGGGCTCTGTTTTACATAATTGGGAGAAACATTTTTATCATCTAATCAATTATTTCCATAGTAAGTACTGTGTTCATGACAAGTCTTATAGTTTTTGAGTAAATGCACTTTATAGTAATGAATTACGAATAATAATAACTATTTTTGAAACTCAGGGACAGTTTTATTAGCTTTTAAAAGAAAAGTTCCAAAGCGGGCAAGCTGTAAATGAGAAAGAGAGCGCCATGTTGTTTGAGTTAAGTCAGAATGGAAGTCACTAGTCACAGTCACAGGTGGAAGAGCAGCCTGGTGGTGGGGAGGAGCTTTAGAGAAAGAGTAGGGAAGCCAAAGAACCAGAAAAGGCCTGCTTAGGCTCTGACCAGCATTTGACTTTTGTAAGTCTTGACCCAGCCAAACTTCAGAGTAGCCTTTAAGGCTATGCTAGGAAGCAGGACTTCTGTCTGGGAAGAAAAAGTATATTACTTATTCTTCCTATCTCTTTAGCATGGTTCCAGGTGAATCTACCACCCTGAGCTGCGGTCCCTTTGGCCAGGTGATTGGTCCGCCCAAGCGGATTAACTCGGAAGGAAGGAGGGTAGGACACGATGGCATGTCTCCACCTGGAGGTGGTAGGACACAGCGGCTTTCCCATAATTGACCTTCAGTGCTACCGCAACTTTCCTCCCTCTGAAGAAATGACCCTAAAATCATTTAGGATCAAACCAGGGATCAGACCCCCCAAACACTTTTGACATTTCTGATTTCCAGCAAAGGCAGAATATTTTCAGCTTATGGCCAAGGCTATAACATCATGGTATGGAGATAGCCAAATGTTATTCCGGTTACTGAAGTAGTAACTTCAGGCACAGTATGTTTTATTCTGTGGCCACGCAAACCTAAGCAATCCTGGGAGACACCTGGGGAGCACTCTCCTAAATGCCAGGCCCTCTTCACGCTGCCCTCAGAGTCACTTTGTGCCAGGGTGACTCGCTTCGGCACTCACCAAGCAGGTGCTACGTTCATGTTAGTTTTTAGGCCCAACTGTTAAAGTGATAAATAACCCAAGAAAATTAACTGAGACAGACTAAACAATCTCCATTGTATCGGTTGAGAAAACCTACCTTTCTAGCTCCACTAGTCAATCCTTTGCTCCTAGGACCACCCTAGAGTTCTGCCAAATAGATGGGTGGGATTACTTAGTATGTTAATGAGGTAGTGAGATTTTATTCCCTGCAATCTCACCTTCCAGTCCTGTACTCTCTAATACTCAGCCAGAGAGTGCAGTCACTGGTCCAGTTAAATTCAGAACATCTGGAATCTGATTGGTCCTTCCCAGAGTCCTGAACATCATAACACAACTATGCTATGGGCCCATTTCATGTACTTTCCCTATGATGAAACCTCTGAATGTCTGCTAAAACGAAGTACTCTTTTTTTAAACATTTAAAGAATCCGTTCTTGGACTAGGGAGATGACTCAGTTAGCAAAGTGCTTGCCACGAAAACATGATGACCTGAATTTGATCTCCAGCACTTATGTCAAAAACCAGGGAAAGAAGCACACAACTGTAATCCCAATGCTTGGAAGGAGGATTCCCAGAACTTTGTTGGTCAACAAGTCTAGTTGAATTCGAACTCGTAAGAACTCTGACCTCTGACTCATGACATAATATAGAAAGTTATTGAGAAAGACATTCCACATTGATCATTGATCTCTGGCCTACAGAGAGAGGGGGGGGAGAGAGAGAGAGAGAGAGAGAGAGAGAGAGAGAGAGAGAATCCATTTCCTCTTGTTCTTAGGTATATAAATTATAAATTTTATTTTCCCAGACCTGGAATCAAGTTCATAGTCTCTTAGGTCTTCAGGAGTTTACTGTTCTCACAAATAATTGTTTGCTCTTATGTATTAGTTACTTTTTATTGCTGTGATAAGGCACCATAAGCAAGGTAACTTATAGAAGAATTTATTTGGCTTACAGTTTCAGAGGAACGCCCATAATGAGGAGGGAGGCATGGTGGCAGGAAGTGCCTAGAGCAGAAAGTCCAGTGATCCTATCTTCAAGGAGGCACAGCAAGCAGAAGGAGACTGGGAATCTAGTAAGGCTTCAGAACTCTCAAAGCCCACTCCCAGTGACAGGCTTCCTCCAGCATGGCCACATCTCCTAAAACCTCTCAAAACAAAATGTCCAAATACTTGGAGGAGCCTGTGGGGACATTTTCACTTAAATCGCCACATTCCACTCACTGGCCCCATAGGCTCTTGACCACATAAAATGCAAAATGCACTTAATCCAGCGCTGCCAGTCTGGGATGGAGCCTGGCCTGCTTCATCTACATTTGCAGCTTTGTATGCGCTGGTTTTCTAGGAGCAGAAAGCTTCTCCATTTTCTTTTTTGAAGTCAGAGGCTTAGCTAGGTGTGGTCTTGCCATTGTTTAAGTGCAAATCTCTAAGTCTCTCCTTAATCACTCTAATCTCTTTATCAAAGAGAGTCATTCCTTTAGCACACACCTTGGCTCCAACTTTTATCTTCTTAGTGCTTTTAAGTCCAAACTTTGCATTTTACTTTCTCTTTTTCATTTTAGATCTCCATAATGCTCACCATTAATAACCAGGTCACCTAGTCATGGCTGTCTTGAAATTTCCTTTGCCAAAGAAATTTGTCCATTACTTTTCAACTTACCCTCAAATGAGCTCTTAAGCTGGGGACAGACAGAAGGTAGACACTACCAAAATATCCCAGTTAAGTCCTTATTTCCCTCTGGAACTACTTTGCTCTCAGTATTACTTTCTTCCAAGTACCTACTAGAACAGCCTGTTAAGCTCTGCTTACAGCGTTCGACCACTTTTCTAGTCCAGACTTCAAAGTCTTCCACATTTCTTCCAAAACCCACATGGTCAGGTTCTTTACAGCAAAACTCCACTGGTACCAACTTCTGTTTTAGTTACTTTATGTTGCTGTGATAAGACACCATGACCAAGACAGCTTACAGAGGGAGGAGTTTATGTGACTGACAGTTCCAGACGAGAGTCCATCCTGACAGGGAGGTGTGGCAGCAGAGGAAGCCAGAGCAGAAAACCAAGCAATCACGTCTTCAAGCAGACACAGGAAGCAGAGTAGGACTGGAAATCCAGCAAGGCTGAGGATGTCTCAAGTCCTGCTCCCAGTGACATGTTTCCTCAGGCTTGGCCACGCCTCCTAAAGCCTCCAAAGTAGTGACACCAACTGGGGACAATATGTCCAAATACTTGGAGCCCAAGGGGACATTTCATTCAGACCACCACACTGTAGAGCTTCTTTCTTTATTATGACATTTTCCTCCATGCTCTGTGTGGCCGTGTGCCTTCTTCACATCAGATAGTTCCCTTCTGCTTTCATGGTGTGTGTGTGCGTGTGCGTGTGCGTGCATGTGCACGCGTGTGTGTGCGTGTGTGTGCGCACAGCTCCCATCTATGTAAGAAACTGTCCAATACGAATCTTTCTTTTCCCTTATTATCATGTTACCCCTTTCTCTTCCTTTAGATCTCTTCCTTTGTCTACACAGAACCCTCCTATTTTAATGTCCTATGCACAAGCCAGACAAAATGCCGGCATAAATTTGGGAGGAAGGAAAGAAACGCCAACCCCTCCCGAGGGGCCACTGATAGCTGATGGCTGCTTGGAGTGGAAGGGTCTGTTTTGTTTAAGGATGATGCTCTTGGTAGGTCGTCCAGGATTCAGTGGATGGACAATGAAGGGCATTTGGGGACACGAGTTTGACTCTATAGGCCTTAATAGAGATAGATAGATAGATAGATAAAATCAATCAATAAATGTATCTGTCTATATGCATCACACAGAACTGGGAGGGAGTAGTGGGCTGCAGATGGGGAGGGATCTAAACTCGATCAAAATAAACTGCATAAAATTTACAAAAATAAAAAAAAAATAGAATTTTAACCCTAAATCATCTTGTTATATAATTAATTTTGAGCCTACTTAAAGTTTCTCTATGACTAAAGAGAACATACATAAACATGCATCTTGTCTACTGTTACCAGTAACAGGGTGGGAACATTACTCCTTTAATCTGTTTACACTTCTCCAAATATAATTGTCACAAACCTATATTAAACCCTAAAGAAGCCTCTCTCTGCCTTGAGAATCAGGTCAGAGGGCGCTATAATTTTACTTCATCTGTCAAATTCGACTTAGAAAACTCAGGAGAAAAGTCAAACTTCCCTTACTCATACTTTTATTTTTTCATTATTTTTTTCTTTCTGGATGCTGAGTAAAATTATTTTGTTATTTCTTTCTGTTTAGAGAACTCCTTTTAGCCATTCTTTTAGGGTAGGTCTGCTAGTACCAAATTCTCTCAGTTTTCCTTTAACCAACAATGTCTGTTTTTTCTTCATTTTTGGAAGATATTTTCTTTCCGGATACAGTAACCCTGACAAGAACTTCCTTTCAGCATGGAATACTGTGGCTCACTTCTGTATGATTTCCATGGTCTTGACTGGAAATCTGTTATCATTTCAACTGTTTTGCCCAAGTTGGTAAGGTGTGGTTTTTCTCACACTGCTTTCAGGAAGTTGTGTCTTTAGTTCATAGAGGTTTGACTATTGATGTATGCTGGCATGGGTTCTGTGGAATTATTCATTTGGTTTCTTGGATCTGTAGGTTTATGTCTTCTGCCAAATCTTGTAGAGTTTTTGCTGTTATTTGTTTAGATACTTTTCATCTTTTCTTCCTCTCCCTTCTTGTTTTGAGACTCTCCTCACCTGAGTGCCAGCTCTTTGGTTACAGTGCCATCAGCCTCCAAGGTTCTGTTCACATTTTTCAGACAATTTTTCTGCTTTCTAGATTGTTCTAGCTTCAAATCCTGCTTTTATTTTTGTTCAGTCTTTTCCATTCATCTGTTGGTCTCATTAACTGCATTTTTTAATGATTGTATTTTGGGTTTTAAAATGCTAATGTATAGATAACCTTTCTTTCCTGAGGCTTTCTCCTTTACGTTGTATTTTTTCACTTGTTTCCAGCATGTTGATAATTTTTTATAAAAGCATTTTATGGTTGCTGCTCTGAAAGTCTACGAGTGCCATCTTGATGTTAGCAGTTACTGATTTCTTTCTTATCCAAATCGAGATTTCCTGGCTCTTGATATAACAAATGATTTTCATTTGAAACCTGAACACATGATGCTCTGGGCCTTATGTAGTAGGCTTCCTGACATTGTTTCAGTGAGGAAAGAAGGCAAACTTTGTTGTCGTCAGTGGGCTGTAAATCCCGGATACCTGGGTGGCCTGCACTGACAAGCAGAGAGAGTAGACGACCCTTATTACTGTCAGTTGGGGTCAGGGTCTCCATCCAGTCTCTGCAGCTATCAAGGATTTCACTGCTGTGATGTCATTCTTCAATGTTCCTCTTCTCTCTGCCAGTTTTTTCCATAGTACAATTTTGTCATGTTTCTTTTATATATTACTAGCCAGGATTTTAGTCATGCTCAGCAGAAAATGGAGGGAGAATGTATATCTACTCTATTATTGCATATTTGAAATATTAGAAATTATGTTTAGCTCCCTGTTGATAAAATTGTATCCTGAAAGTTCTTTTGAGAAGTAGCTTAAACCGTAGAGAAAAATGTGCAGCTCTAAAACTTTAGGAAAAAATGATCTACAACAAATAAAGTAAATCTCTACCTTAGAAATCTAGAAAAACATGAACACATAAATGTGAATGAAGCAGAAAGAAGTGAATAATCAAAAACGAGGATGATAAATGCAGCAGATAACCAAGAAACACAAGAATTCAATGAAAACAATAGTTTTGTCTTTGAGAAGAAGAGCAAAATGAACATTAAGATGGATTGATCAAGAAACAGACAGGCGCTGGGGAAATGACTGATTCAGTAAGGTGCTTGGTTCATAAGCCTGAGGACCTGAGTTCCTATCCTAAGGACCTACATGAAGTCCAAGTATGGAACTGTGTATCTGTAATCCCACAGCTGGGGAGATGGAGGGAGGAAGTTTTCCTGGGCTTCTTGGTAAGCCAGTCTAACCCTCTCAGGGAGTTGCAGACTAAGTGAAAGACCCTGTCTCCAAATGTAAGGTAGAACAGGAAGACAGATGACATCAACGTCTCATCTCCAGATGCACATGCACATATATAAACATAAATGAAACAAAAAGAAAAAAGGAAAAATGAACAGAAGGAGCAAATTACCAAATAAATCAATTGTGATAAAATATTTGTCTTGAAATGCATGTGCTATCAATGCAATTGACACACAGAGGAAACCATCAAGATTACATATTTTCATGTATGCTCTCATATAATTTTGTTCAAAGCAAACCCTTGGTAAGTGCAAAAAGTTGTACCTCAATTAGCCAAGCCTTGTAAGATCCAATAAGTGCTCAGGTGTATACAACTCCAGTGTCTCTCAGCCATTCCCTGTCATTGGTTGGATGACAAATTATGCCCATCCATATGTGATGCTGGAGTTCTGTTCTTTCTCAGATGATCCTGCTTCAGTTGCATCCTAACATTACACAAGCTCTGATCCTACTGGGATTCCATCAAGGCTGAGCACCACATTTGTTGTAGTCTTTATTCATTTCAATACACAAAATGATTTTTAATATATATAACTATATTTGTTAGTTTTCTGTTGCTGTAATGAAACACTGTGACCAAGAGAACTTATAAAAGGAAAAGTTTATTTGGGTTCCAGGGGTGAAGGTCCGTAGTGGTGAGGGAGGCGGGGCGGCAGGAGCTGGCCAGAACAGAAGCCGAGTGTTCGCATCTTCAAGCAGGCATGGAGCAGAGAGCAGCTGGAACTCTGGCAAGGCCTGAGACCTCTCAGAGCCCGCCCCTAGTGACCTGCTTCCGATAGCGTTGGCCACACTTCCTAAAGGCTCCATGACTCTCCACAAACAGCACCACAAACTGAGGACCAAGTGTCCAAATACTGGCAGCCTTTAGGGATATTTTCATTCAAACCTCCCCAGTAATTGACAACGTTTTGAATTTGCAACTCTAGCTCCATTTCCTCTGTAAGCTTTGTGGTTTATATTGTATGATATAGCAGAGGACAGTGAGTTTAAAGGCTATATATGTGACATAGTGGAAAGGAAGGATGATTGTACTTTTCTATATGGTCAAATTTGTGTTCCTGACAATCTAACCAGACAGCATATGCCTGCTGGTACCTTGCATTATGAACTACACAGTATTAGGTATGAAGATTCTTACCAAAAATCTTAAAGCTGAATCTAATTAAGCTTTTCTGTCTAATCTCCAGGGTGTAGAAAACAGAGGCACAACATAGTTAAATGGCACCAGTGAGAAACAGATAACGGCAAGATGCTTGAGTCATCCAGGCAGATGGCTTGTTTTGACTGAGTGCTATTTTGAAGAAATTAACCAAATCTCCAGTATTTTTAGTACCATTAGGGATCAATGTATTACATACATTATAGAATTATTAATATTAAGAGTAAGAATGCTATTGTTATTAGTTATCAAATAACCTTATTTTAGAAATAAAACTTAAATATTTAGAAATGAAGTGTCCTGATGCCTGAATTTTCCTTCCGAATGCTTCAGCAGAACACATACACATTTACACACATTCACACACATATACACACACATTAACACACATACTCTCACACAATCATGGTCATATATACACAGTCACACATGACACACTTACATAAACACATGCACACACTTTCACTCATGCACATGCACACACACTTATACACATACAGACTTGCACACACCTACTCTCATGTAACCACACATATGCAAAGACATGGAAGTACATGAGGAAATAGAAGAAAACAGATAAAGCAAAAACGCTGTGGGTGTTCCTCAGTCTCTCGTTTCCTGAATATTTCACATTTTAAATTTTACTTTATTGTTGCAATTTTACAAAATTGATGTGTTAAATGAATTAGAATCCTTTCACCTGATCTCGTTCATAGGAACCTCAGGACGTTGGGAGCCTGTTAGGTCTCAGGGGCCATTTATCTTGCTGTACCAAAGACACAGCCTGCTCTCCCTGCTCTTGGAGTGCCTTTATAGACGGCACTCTCAGGCAGGCTCTGCCATCTCTGGGATTCCTTGCATTCCTCTAGGATATAAGACTTCCATTGTATTCCATTTCTGGCCCCATAAGGGAAACTGAACATAATTTTCTCTTGTACGTGAATATTTTTCTTTGAGAAAAGGAACAATGATATCAAAGCAGAATCTGAATAAAGTAAATAGAGTTGTGCTTAATAGTCACCAAGAGAAGAGATTATTTGTTAGAAGTCTGGATTTAGGGGGTAAGAGCCAAAGACAATCATAGATGAACAGTCCAAGGGGAAAGGCCGAGCCTGGAAAATGACCCTAAGATGTGCATGCCCAAACATGCCTTCAAGCCAAACCGGGCACAGCTCTCCCAACAACTTGACAACTTGGAGCTGCTGAAACTGTGGAAGGACTGAAGGAATGTATACCTGAGCCTCCCAGATGCAGAGACCACTTACATGCATGCTGTTGTCGTAACCGCAGAGATCGGAGGTCTGCGAGGGACGCGGAAGGTGGGATACCCAAGTCAGGGGCAGACAGGGGTGATTACAGTCCTTTTAAAATGTCTTCTTTCTTTCTTGAACATTTTGTTCTCCTTCAGTTTTTCTCTAGAAGAGGTGATTAACTGCTACGCATCCAGAAATAGTTTAAGCTAAACACAGCAAAGCTGGCAGGCATTGTTATAAAGTAGAACGTGGGTGTGGGAGTGCTGCCTCTCAGCTGTAATCCTCCCCTTGGCTAAAGCAATGTCAAAGCTCCGAACTCAAACTAAGTTTGTCCTTGAGAATCAAGAGAAAATATCTGACCTTTTTATTCATTTGGAAAAGTTTGCTCTCATGGGTATGCAACTATCTGAAGTAAAAGAAGTACATTTTCTTTAAAAGTCCACAATGACTTTTAAAGGTGGGGGGATCCAGTATTACCATCATCAAGAAGATTTTGTTCAGAGTGACTGATTTTTTGAAGAGAACTACAGGAGTTGGCTAAACTCACACAGCTAGTGATGGTATAAATGAGACTCCTGGTTCAGTGCTCTTCCCACTAGGCCATGTGAATTCTATTATTCTAGATTTCTTTTCCCACTAGTTACTGCCTAATCATGAACACAAACAATACGATTAAAACCCAGAGTCTGAAATGACCTCGTTGAAACCTTGTAAAATTGGTTAGGTTCTTAGATACCAGGAGAAAGCAGAAACGATCGAGGACACAATCAGCAGAATAATCAGTTTTTGTTGAAGGTAGAGCTTGGGCTTTCTGCCTTTCCGAGCTCATCCTGGGGGTGTCAGGGCTGTTGATGTCTGAGTGCCCATGTAGGCATGGACAGAGAACCAGTATTTTCTGATTACAGATATTATGGAATTGTATCAGAAAACAGTTAGAATGCAGGACTCTGAACCCACAGTGAGCATAGGTAGAAACTCTCACCTTCTGACTGGCACCCTTCCTCCTGGGGTCACACTAGTGTGCTTGCTTGAAGTATTTTTCAGGTGAGGACTTCAAGGTAGTACATAACAGGATCTAGTTAGTTGTGTTTCTTCTTATTTCAAGTTCCTTGGTCCTCAACATTCCTTTTTTTTTTTTAAGCAGGGTCTCCTTGTAGCTGCAGCTGGTCTGGAACTTGCTATGTAGACCAGGCTGGCCTTGAACTCACAGCTCACAGAGATCCATCCACCTGCCTCTGCCTTCCAAGTGCTAGGATTAAAGGCGTGTGCTACCATACCCAGTGACCTCAACATTTTTTAACATTAATCTGCTGGTAAGTTTTAAACTGTTGTTGATGTTTTGTCCATCGGATGCTTCCCTGTGATTAGATTAGGTTAGGTCTGTGCGGAAGAAACACCAGAGAAGTGATGACTTGGTGCAGCATTTCAGTAGGCAGATGTTATTTATTGCCTGTTGTAGGTAATGTCAACTTTAAACAATTAGGCAAAGTGGGCCACTTAGATTTCTACATGGTAAAGTTATTTTTTTTTGTCCATTTGTAATTAGCAACTATCTTATGGAAGACACTTCCAGACTATCCAAAAACCCCACCTGTCACTACACTTTCTTCTTAGTTTGCAGTGACTGGCAACTCTTGTCTAAAAAAATTACTAGCATGATTGCTACCACTGCTGAATTCTTCCTAATTCTATTTATTGTTTGACTTACTTATTCTAAATCTGTTAGATTTCTTTCTCACTTACTTATACATTTATGTAAGTATGGATCAATGGATTCTCATTGTGTTCTAGGGGTTACAGTCTGTATAGTCCAAACTTATTTTGAGGTTCAAATTGTTCCAGGTTTAGCTGCTTTAAACTGGCTCCCATTGCTTTAACATGTCCCACATTCTGTGAACAAATTTCCAGCTTCTGGCCCAGCAAAGTGTTCCAGACTCCTTGTACTTTGCTAGCAACACTGCTGAGATAAGCCAGTTCTTCAAAGAACTCTGAGTCTTTTTAGTGGAGACTAATGCTTAAAATCCAGGATCTGGACATTAGGTTTGCTATTTGTATTAAAAATTCCCACATGACACCATTTTTTCCTTTTTAAATTGAATTTGTGTGAATACCATGCAATGTATTTTATTTTATTTAGATCCTCTCCTGTATCTGTACCTCCTTACTGTGCCCATTCAATATTCATATATATATATATATGCCTATAGAGTCAAATTGGTATCCCCAAACGTCATTTGGTGTGGATCCATCCACTGGAACCTGTATTATCAACCAAGAGTTACACTTTTGAAAGAGACTGACTCTTCCCTTCCCAGAAGCCATCCATTTCCAACAGTTCCTCAGGTAGGTTTGAGGTTTCTTACCCACTTCCCCATGTCTCTGCTGAGATTTGTTCTGTCTTGAGCTTACATGGGGCTTCTGTATTCTGTTACCGTTACTGCAAGTTCACATGAGTAAATTTTGTCTGGAAAACTGTTTTAGTCTAGTCATTCAGCACCTCTGACTCATACAGACTTTCTGCTACCTCTCCTACAGTGACCCCAGAGTCTTTGAAGGCATAAATTTGATAGCCTTGTCCAATTCAAGGCTAATCACTCTGCAGGCTTATATTTTCTTCTGTTGTCCAGTTGTGGGTTTCTGTGTTAATCACTATCTGCTGCATAAGGAAACTTCTCTGAGGAGAGTTGAGAGATGCATTGATGGTATAGCAACACTAAGTCATACAATTAAACCATATCTATAGATCTCTACCTCTATATATACATGGCACATTAAACTGGCTGGGGGCAGTACAGGGAGGTGGCGGTAAGGGAGAGAATATAAATATCATCAAATTATGTTGTATGAAAATCACAATAAACTCAATAAAATATGTAAACAATAAAAGCCACACTAAGCCATCAGAAGCTGATTTAGTAGAATAATGGTATTAGGCTTCCCTGTGTGGCTGGGAAGTCCTTTTCCCTTTATTTCTGGAAAGCGTTCTGAGCCTTTTCGCTAGGTAAGATGTGGGATCTCCTTCCCAGCCTGAGATCAGCCCCTGAACTGCCTCCTCTCTCAGGGCCGGACATGTCCCATTCTTGTCCCCCACCAGTAGCATCTCTTTCCCCAGTGACTTTAAAGACAGGTGCAAGTTTCCCAGAGTCCTCCTGTGTTACCACTGTCTAGAGCAACCATTTCTTTTGAACCCCAAACTGGAAAATTATAACCCAATATTAGTTACTTTTCTTTTTGCTTACAAAAGCAACTGAAAGAAGGAAGGGCTTGTGTTGGCTCCCAGTTCAAGGTGCATTTCATCATGGCAAAGGAAGAAGCGTGGTAGCAGCTGAGGCCACAGCTTACATCACACCCACAGTCAGGAAGCAGAGGAAATGCTGATGCTCAGCTCTCTTTCTCCTTTTTATTCAACATGGGACCCCATCCCATGGGATGGTGCCCCCTATGTGAAGGAGGGTCTTCCCTCCTCAGCTAAATCTTTCTGGAAACATCTTCATGGGCCCCTGTAAGGGATCAGAGACAAGCTCTACACTGTCAAACCCAACAGCCCGAAGACCTCCCTAATCTTTAAGAACCTTGACCCAAGCCAAATTGAGATTCATAACTTCTGTGGTAAAAAGAATTTTAGAACTCTCCATTCTGATGAAGCAGGGTTGGGGATTTTATTATGGATATTTTAATATAGGCTTACTCACAAAGGTTAGAAGTTGCATTCCAGAAGAGATGAAATGTACATCCCAGAGCATGGGTATGTATGGGCTTCTTTGACACAGCTGCAGAATGTAAGACACACCCAAGGATGAATATGGGATCTTCAAGGGACAGTCACAATTGTCTTGGCACTAATCATTTGGTGGCTTTCAAGTTACATCTTAAAGTTTGTTAAGACACATTTTCCCCCTTTCTCTCTCTCTTTTAATAAGTAAGAGTATACAGTGGTTCTAGAGATGCCTTGGATGAAATGAGTTATAATCTAATACACTAAAACCAAGATCAGTACATGTTTTTTTCTTGTAAATGAAGTTTCTGGTGAGATTCTTGGAAAATTGTAGGCTTATAGCTGGGAGGAGAGGAAGGCCTTAGTTAGTTGTTAATTTTGCTGGAATTCTTGCTTTTCTGTTGGCAATAGATTTCAACTGGATTTCTGGGTGAACATCTTCTCTCCCTTTTAAGGTTCCTGATATTTTCCTGTCTCATCCTGCTTCATAATCAGAGGTTTATTTCTATAGTTAATGCAAATTCAGTCAAGTCAACCATGAAGATCACACCTCCTTGAATGTTCTTATGGGTAGAATGGAGAAGCCCTGAAATAAAGATGTGCCTAAAAATGCATATCAACAAGTGCAAACACTGTCTTCTTTTAATTTAAAAGTTTATTTATTTGTTATTTCTATTTTATGTATATGAGTGTTTTCCCTGCATATATGTAAGTGTACCATGTGCATACAAACCCACAGAGGCAAGAAGAGGGCTTTGGATCCCCAGGAATTGGAGTTATAAATGGTTGCTAGCTGCCTTGTGGGTGCTGGGAATTGAACCTGAGTCCTCTGTGAGCAGCCAGTGCTCTAAACTGCTGAGCCATCTCTCCAGCTCCACTGCTCTTTTTAAAATGGGGTACAGGATAAGGAGAAACAAGCATTTCTGAGCATTTCTCCCGTATTCACAGCTTGTTCCCTGGTCTCTGTTTCCCACCCACTTGTAGAAACATGAAGGAGGTTTGTCAGAGCTGATGTCAGGCGGGACCTGCTCACATTATCATGTTAGCAAGTTGTGTCTCTGGCTCACTGTTTTCACTGCTGCTGCCGATTCATATGAGAGCTGAACGAATTACAAAAAGGTACCTGGAAGGTCTTGGAGCAAAGACTCAATTACTTAAACGTAATTCCTTGGTCATTTTCACTCATAATTCATTAGTATGAATTAGTCACATGACTATAGCCAATCATAAAGTACTTAGGAAGTGTTCACCTACCAGATACCAGTTTGTTAACATGTTAATGTCTTATAGTTGGATTATGGATTATACCTTAAGATTAGCAGTATTTTACCATATTACTAGTAGGTACAATAATAATTCGTCCTCTATGTAGCCTCTTAGGTTCCATGAAACCTGGGAGAGGGGCTGGAGAAATGGCTTAGCGGTTAAGAGCACTGGCTGCTCTTGGAGAGAACCTGGGTTGGTTCCTAGCATGATGGCTAACAATCATCTGTGACTCTAGTTCCAGGAGATGTAACACTCTCTTCTCCAAGGGCATTGCATGACATGGGTGTACTTACATGCAGACAATACACTCATACACATAAAATAAAAATAATAAACAAAATATTTTTTAAAAAAGAAACCTGGAAACTTTTGAGGAATGTTATCAGGGTATTACCAGCATGAAGGCGTAAAATCAGATTATTGTCATAAAGACACCGAGTTAGGAGATGAACCCAGACGCTAGCAGTACAGCCTTGCCCATCCATGCCAGCTGCATGTGTATGCGGGAGTTATGTCTTTCTCCTCTGTCCTCTGGCCATCACTGCTGTTATATCCTCTCTTTCTCTTCTATGTCCTTTAGGCCCAAAGTCTCTGTGCATGTCTGAGTCCTGGTGGTCTCCTTGGCTCTTACTATGACTGCTTCCCCTAGGAACCTGGTCAGGCACCCCAGTGACGCTGGGGCCTGCGCCCAATGTTAGCTTATAGTTGGCTGGGCCGGTCCTGAAATCCTAGCCCTTGTCTATACAGCTTGAGTTGCTCCAGCCACAAATATCCTCACTAGCCAGCAAAAAACCATTCCCCGAACACCCATGCTGCTGCTGAGCTCACTGTCTTTCCAGATCCAAATGTTTAATGCACTTCTAGTGGAAAGAGCCCAAATGAGAGAAGGGTTGTTCTTCTGCCTGTGGAGTATTAAACCCCATGTATGGCTTAGCACTTGCTCTATAAACAAACCACTGATTCTCCCTCCAGACCTGCCTCAAACACCCGTCCTTGTAAATTACAATCTAGCAACACTAAGAGGTCTGCAACCACCTGCCTCTCTCACATGAAAAGTCTTTCTATGGTCTTTTCTTTAGACCTGTTCTATGTGCCCCTTCTTGCTCTGTGTAGCTTATTCTTATATATTCTTCATTATCATGCCAATGACTCCTTCTCTAGCATTTCTTGTTTCAGTCTTGCCCTTCTTCCAAATCTCAGTGAATTTCAGCTATGCCCTTATTAATCTAATGATTGTATTACGTCACAACTCTTCATACATGTTTTCACTGTGAGGTTGGAGACATCAGCCATACTTCTGCATTTATGTGTATCTTGTCTCTAGCTCAGAGCCTGATGTACTATCAAAGCTTAGAAAATATCAAGTGAATGTAGGTCTACATTTTTTATGAAGAGACTGTAAACCACCAGGCATCTAGCTTGAAGGGTGTCATGGGGCTCTCTCCATTGAAGTGTGGGGGTGGTACAAAATCTCGAGATAGAACTAGAAGGAGCCTGACCATTCTTGCCAGCCTTCCTCAAGTAAGTGTGGTGGAAGAAAGCGTCAGTGATGGCAGGCTTCTCCTGGCAGCTAGCAAATGCTAAGCATGGGTTACAGCACCCATTCCCCGTAGGGCCACGGCCTCAGCCTGAAGGGCCTACTGAGTGTGCAGCTGAGATTCAGTGCTACACGCCGGCACTGTATTCCCAAGTGCCCACCACATGCCTTCTGGATACTCGTGGCCTGGGATACCCGAAGCTGAGTTCACCATTGTCCTCCCTCCCTGATACGCAGCTGCCTGAGCAGAAACCTGAGGTCATCATGATGCCTTCCACATCACTACCAACATCTCATCCACACCAAGACCTGTCAGGTTTTGGTCTGAGCATGTCTGGATTCTGCTGGTTGCATGCCTCTGAATTCTATCTTGTCTCCACTCCAATATCCCTGTCTTAATTCAGGCTATGTCTTCTCCATTGCTCTACACTGACCCATTTTCCCTAGTTCCCACACAGGATGCTTCATATTTCATTCATCTGCCTAACAGATGTTACAGGCCATTCAATGTGAAGAGACTAAAAATCTTACTGCTTTGTCATGAATTAGAATTTCCTTCAAGATCTGTCCTCTTTCTCATTGTCAGGCTTTATCCATTAGAATATTTTATACTTCAGGTGACAGAATATCCCAATACAAAGGTCTTAAGCCAACATTTTCCAAACTGGCAGACATGTACCTCGAGTGTGCACAGATGACTTGTTAGAGCACAGGAAAAAATGATTAGGACTCATTTTTTGAAATGAAGAAATATAGCATTTGCTATTATTTAAAGAACAGTTATATTAAATGTAATACAGTTATGTTTAACATAATTATCTGTTGGTGGTCACCCAGCCCTTCTGCCACGGGCGGCAGTTAAATCTGCATTAGGAGGTATCGCCAGAGAAGAGCTGGCAGTGGACTTCATGCTTGTCTATGTAAGAGAATTTCTAAAACATGCTTTCTGTGTTTCTTTAAATTTTGAGGTAAGTTGGTGAAGATACCGAGATAGTTTTTCCTTTTAATTAAAAAAAAAATCTTTAAATGACACTTGCTTATTTACTTGCGGGAAGGAGGAGTCCGCATCCAGAGGCCAGACAGCAATGTGTAGAAGCCGGTTCTCTCCGTACAGCACGTGGGTTCCCATGATCAAATTCATGTCCTGAGGCTTGGGAGAAAGCACTTTTAGCCATGGTCATCTCCCTGGTCCTCCTTCTACTTTTTATTTAAAGTATAATTCATGAATTATAAAATAATTCAGAATAAACTGATTAGTTTTACTTTTTGTACAATATCCTTTAACCTTCATATTGATGAAACAAAACGGAATATCCTCTTCTCTGGATATGGATATACATGAACGTGTACACATGTGCTTGGAGTCCAGAGGAAAAGCTTGGGTCCTGTTCTCCTTAGCTTGGAGCTCTTTGGTTAGGATTTTTGTCTGACTAGTGAGTCTGGCCTGTCTCTGTTCCCTCGGTGGGGTGGTGCAGGGTCACAAGTGTATATCACTACACCAAGCTTTCCAGTGTGGGTTTCAGGGATCAAACTCAGGTCCTCGTGGTTGCAAGGTAAGTAAGACCAAGACAATGCCTCAGTCCTTTATTTGTTTTGCTTACATATTGTACATGAGATTCATACATGATGTGTAAACTCATATATGCTTGAATTCCAAAGGCATAGCCAAGCCATTTTTAAAAGTGTTTATGCTATTTTTTGCTCCCAAGAAATGGTATATGAATTTTCAAATTTGCTTCATAACTCCTCAATATTTGATGTTGTCATTCTTTTTGATTATATAATATTTCATTAGAGTTTAAAATTAAATTCTCCCTGACGATTATTAATGGTATGCTCTTTTTCATATATATTTGATATTTATATGTCTCTTTTGGAAAGTATCTTAAATAGTTTGTTCATTTAAAAAATGGTTACTTACAAGGTGTGGTGAAATCCACATGTAATCAGTCTCAGTCCTTGGGAGGTGGGGGCAGATGGTTCAGGAGTTCAAAGTCAACATTGGTTGTATAGCAAGTTCAAGGCCAGTCCTGGCTGCATTTGTTATTTGTGAGAATTCTGGGTATAAGAATGAGATCAGATGTATTTGTTACTAATATTTTTTAGTCTGTGATTTGCCTTTTCATCCTGTGTGATTAGTGTCAAAGGGAAAACAGAAGTGTTTGCAGTTTGGGTTATGTAAAGTTGATCTGTTTTTCCATAAGGATTAATCCTTATGGATTAATATATATATATATATATATATTAATATATATTAAGATATCACATAGGGAAACATTACCTGATTCTGAATCCACTCTCTGATGCTTTTTTCTAGCACAGAATGAGAGTGGGAAAGGTGAATAAACCACTCATTGTCACTAGGCATTACTCTTGAATTTGCTATTGTGATAAATTCTGGCCCTAGATGATAACCAGACCATACTCTGAGAACTATTCCTCTATCTTCAATGGTATTTTTGTCTACCACTCTATAGGAAGTTTGACAATATCCAACTCTAGTAGATTTATTTCCCCTTCAGTTCTAACAATTTCCTGTTGTTGATGTTCTGATGACTTCAACTCCTCTCAGAAGGAATTAGAAAGCAGGACGCTTGCTCTTCATATATGTGTGTTAACTCAAGTATCAGAAAGCCACAGCCCCTACCCTGGTCTGCAGCCTGTTTTGCACCTCACTATTGAAAGGCTTGGCAGGAGCAGGCTGGTGTGTCAGAAATTTCTTAGTGTATTTGCTTCATGCTGTCTGTCAAATGAACATTTGGATTTTTCTGTTTTCTGGCGAGCTGGCACTTTGTAGGTCTATCTTTGTATCTGATGGTATTCTTTGCCTTGAAGTGTGATTTGTCTAATTTTCATTTGCTACTCTAGCTTTTCCTTATATAAATAACAATTGCATGGGATAGTTTTCATATATATTTACTTATAACCTATGTATTTTAAAGGGCATTCCTTAAGAACAGCATATAGTTGTTCTTGCTTTTTGAATCACTTTTTGGAGTTAATATTTAGGCAATTTACATTTAATATGATTATTAACATAGAAAACTGAAGCACATTTTTGCTGTTGTTTTTATTTTACTTTATTTTATTTTTAGTGGTTTATTTAGAGATTGAAATATTCATTTCTGGGGCTGGAGAGATGACTCAGCAGTTAAGAGCACTGGCTGCTCTGGCAGAGGCCCAGGTTCACTTCCCACATGGCAGTTAACAATCATCCTTAACTCTTGTTCCAGGGGATCTGACACCCTCTACTGACCTCCATAGGCACTGAATGACATGGGCACATTTACAGCGTGTATTTTATGTGTACACTCATACACATAAAATAAAAATAATAAACATTTAAAAAAATATTCATCTCTAACCTCATTGTCTTCCTTGAACATTATATGTCTTCATATACATATTTACAATAAATACAGTATTTAATAGCATATTTCTGTTTACTTCTCCTTATACTATAGCTGTATTAATTTTCTTTTTAAGAATATTATATATCACATAAGTTAAAGAAATTAAAGGGATCGGTGATATGACTCAGAGGGTAAAAGCACCTACTTTAAAGCCTTATAACCTGAATTTGGAAAGGAGGAAGGAGAGAACTAACTCCATAACGTGTATCCTTTGACCTCCATATACATGCCATGGCACATGCATGTCACCATATCACACACACACATGTTAATTATAATAAATAAAATTTTAAAATAGGTTAATAGACAACACAAAGCTATTACTTTAATTTGTTTATTCTTTTATAATTTTTTTTGAGACGGGGTCTCCTTGTAGCCCCAACTGGTCTGGAACTCACTGTGTTGACCAGGCTGGCCTCGATCTCATAGAGTTCCACCTCCCTTTGCTTCCTGAGTGCTGGGAGCAGAGGTGTGCACCATCACACCTGGCCTGATTCGTTCATTCTGCATATAATTCTTTTACTGTGCATAGTAAAAGTCTGACTATGAAGCCACAGATTCACATTCATTTCGGGGATGTTTCCTTCTATGATGTACCTCATTATATTTAATGAGGTCTTCACCTCTTTATCTTCTTTTGTCTGTTTTGGAGACTCACTTGTTTCTCAAGTCACCATAGTTTTCTAGACCTTTTATTCTTTAGCAGATGAGCTTCATCATTTTTGTATTGTTATAATTCTTTTAAGTATTTCCTTCCCATTTGTCTGGCTTGTTTTTAATCCTCAGTGGTGAGCATTCTTTCATGAATTCTCTTACTGAGTTTATTAATACCAACCATATTTCCAATACTGAGTGACATTTTTGTGTTGCTCCTTAATATCCTTAATATTTTCTTTCTGTCCAATTTGTTGCTATTTGCCTCCAGCAGCTCCCGTACTGCCTGCCAAACACCCTCTCGTATAATTGTTCTTTGGTTTTCTTCTCTGCTCACCTAAGCTGTAGTTTCATTGCTGGTGAGCTCCTTCTGGCAATGGGAAGCTCTGTGGGGTGTGTGCGTGTGTGTGTGTACATGGGTCTGAGCATGTTTACATCTTTAAACCAATCATGGGCATCAGGAGTTTACCTTCTACCAGGGTATTTGCATTAAGATGCGTTTTGGGAAGCTGGGGTGATAGTGCAGTCACTAAAGTGCTTACCATGAAGACATGAGGACCTGAATTTTGTCCCCCACATCCATGTGAAAGCCAAGCATAGTGGTACTGAACGTGTAGTCCCAGCACTGGGAATAGGAGTGCCCCTGGAGCCCTTGCCATGCCAGCCTATACCAGCCCAGTCAAAGCAGAAGTCACCACCCCCACAGGAGACAGTCCCAAACAAAGTGAATGGGCCCTGAGGAGTTTCTCTAGCCTTCACATGCACATACAGACACATGTATGTGCACATACATATACATGTACCTCCCCAGCACCTGTACATACCACACACACATACACTTACACATGTACTCAAAGAAGTTTTACCATCCTTACCCTCTTTGGAAGTAAAGAGGAAAAAGTCTCCCTTTTCAGATTCTTTTAAGCATCTCTAGGCCAGAGAACCAGATGTGCTTGTACTTCTTTGGTCTACCTGCCCTTTCCTTATTGATGTGGTTGGGCTGGGAGGTGGGAATTGCCTGGCTAAGTTCTCCTGGGTTCATGTAACGTTTTTGCGTGTGTACTGGGCTTTGAACCTATTACTCTACATGCTATCCAAGTGCTCTATTAAGCTTTGTTGTTGTTGTTCTGAGACAGGGTCATACTATATAGCCCAGACTGGCCTTAACCTCATGGTCTTCTTGCCTCAGTTTCCTCAGTGCTTATATTCTGGGCATGTGCCGCCATATCAAGCGCAAAGATAATTTTTGTCCTTAAAGTTTGTACCTGGCTCCGGTGGGAGAACTGCTGCACATAGAGCAGTGTCATCTTTACCATTGCCCCTGCCACCGTGGGTGTGCTGGACTCAGGGCAGGTAAGCTGTCTTGCATCCAGAATTCTCTGTTCTAGGACTACTGTTAATCAAAAGAAGACCGACCACAAAGATTGCCAAAGTAAGCATTAACTTTTCAATTGGATGGTTTGTGGAGCAGTCTGGTGATAGAAAGAGGAGGCTTTGGGATCATCCAGTTCTAGGTTCGGATCTCAGCTTTGTCACATGCTGTGGTGAGAACATTCCTGGTGTTTCCACTCTGTAAGATGAGGGAAAGGAAAGTGTCCTTACCAAGTTGTGGTTAAATCAGACTTCACCTTAAAAGCTCTCAACATATGTAAGTAGCACTTTGTAAGTTACCTTTCTCAAAAAACAAATCAATCCCGTTTGGCGACCTTTCCCCTGTTTTCATGCTAATTTCCCAGATAGTGGACACACGGCATAGCCCGGAACCCATCAGATCTCAGTTCCAGCCCATTTCCACGGAGCACAAGATAAGCAGGCTGCCACCTGATGGCCAACTTTCTTGTAATCTGTAAGGTATCAGATCATGCCTGGAATTCCAGAAACTATAACCCTTGCATAGCAGCCATTTACTGACCACTTACGTGTGTTATTCATTATTTATAGCACTTAGCAAGATGGTATTGTTTTATACTATCAATAGCAATTGTTCAATCAGATTAGTTGATATAGAAATATGAATGAATGAAAGAGGAGTCATAAACCAGAACGTCAGAACATGGATGGAAGAAGGTAGGAAAGGAGTTTCAAGAAAAGTTGGAGGGTTCATGTAATCCAGGGAGGCAGTCCGTAACAGACGAGGAAGGAGGCTGGCAAGAGGGCACGGCCAAATTCCCTTTGTATGGCATTTTGTTAAGGGAGGCAGCATAAATGCCTTAGCAAATCTTTCTTTTCTGGCTGCTAAAAGCAGTTCTGTCATGATCATAGTTCTTCCAAAACCCAGATGTCAGTGTAGGGTGTGAAGGGCTGGGTACAAGGCTCTAGGTTGACTCCCAGGGCCACACTAAAATATACTCCAGTACATCCCAGAAAAAAAAAATCTAAAATCCAGGTGTCCCAAATACAAATTATGCTCAAATCATCCCGAATCCCAAGGTAAATCCCCTGTTTCACCTTAAGAAAGTAGGGGAAATGGAGCCCAAAGAAAGCAAAATGCAGCAAATAGGGATGAGCTGAGACACCCATGAAACCAAAACCAAACACAAAATAGGCAAAAACCAATGAAAGGAAAAATTGATTCTTTGAAAAGGTCATGCAATGGTTCCCTCCAAAATTCATGTTGAAAACTTAATGCACAGTGAGGTGAGGCCTTGGGGTCTTTGAGCAACTCACATAAACCTGCAAGTGGGCTATTTACTAAAGGAGGGGTTTTGCTTCCCAGTTCCTTTCTTCTTTCGAACTCTTTTGCCCTCTGAGTTCTTCTGCTGTACTGTGATAAAAAGAATGACCTCACCAGACAGTCCCTTGATCTTGAGCTTCTAAGTCTACAGAACTTGAAACCAAATAAAATTTTATGGCTTTTAATTTACTGATATCCAGCTTGATGGAGCTCAAGGACGCTTCTAAGTATTCTATTAAAAGGATTGGGTCTAAGTATCAATTGTACTGAAACTGGGAAGCCTGGTCTAGACTCATCAAAAAGAAAAAGAGAAGGTACACTTATAAAAAATCAGCAATATAAGAGAAGCATTGCCAGCCAGCAGTCCTTCATAAATTAAGAGCATTATAAAATATGTATGCTATGAAGAATTTATAGTAAGTATATTAGGTAATTTATAGATAATGTAGGTGACAGAAGGGATCACAGAATCAAACTGTCTGAAAAAGAAGTAGAAAACCTAAACAGGACAGTAGGAAGCAAAAATTTGCTTAGCACTGGAAGGGAGTCCTTTGTGGAAAAGCTGAGACAAGAAGATTCTATGAAATATCAAAGTCCAAAATCACTTTGTTATGGTCTCAATACAAAATATCTACCATGGGTTCCTGTATTGAAGACTTAGAGTTTATCTGGTGGTATTACTTTTGAAGGTTGAGGAAACTTTAGAAAATGGGGCTTGGTTGAAGGAAGAAAGTGACTGAGTGTGTGTCTTAGCCTGGCCTCTCTGCTGCTCTCTGCTTCCTGGTTTCATTGAGATGAGCAGCATCCTGATGCCATGATGCTCTGCTTTGTCTCAGGCCCAGACCAACGAATCCATCCGAACTTGGACTGAAACCTCTGAAACACGGAACAAAAATACTTCCTTCCTCTCCTAAGCTGCCCTCTCAGGTATTTGATTAAAGCGGAAAAAAACTGCCTAACTATTCTTCCAAGAAACCTGGAAATAATATTCTCTAATTTTCAGGATGTCTAAAAGACAAAGTATCACAAGAAAACTACAGGGTGGCAAGAAAGGGCTGTTAGGTATCTGTACATATAGGTTATGTCTTTATGAAGATAGACACAAGACTGAACTGGAGGCAGCTGTGAAGGGTGTTGCCATATACATGTCCAAGATGTAACTTGTATGACTGTAAACACATGCTTCCCTTTTCTAACCATATTTCTCGCTTGTCTCTCACTCCATAATGTCAACATAAGCATCAACTTTCCGGAAAATATATATTCAATGGACATTTTATTCCATGAAAGTCACACAAAAACAGAAACCATATAAAAGTAGTCAAAGCACAGTGATCTCCCAGTCAATCCCTGGCCGTCCTCCCGGCTAGGAGCGTGGGTCTAGGATTGACTCTTCCCCTTTCCTGGCTTCTTTCATGCTGCTTCCGTCTGCCACCTTGTGGTTAGAAAGTTAAGTACTGTAGCCTAAGTTTCCTGAAACCAGATAATTTGGAAATTTCACACTTGACAATCAAGGCACTCATGATTAATGGTAAGAACAGGTGACATTTATTAAGCATTGCGCGTTAAGCAGAACATGTACATTAGCATTTATATCTAAGACATAATGAGCCAGACACTGTTATGTCTGTTTCCTAATGAAACAGCCGAGGCTCAGAAGGTGAGTGTTCAGTATCATTAAATGAGTAGAGAAGAAAAGGAAATGACCTGGTTCTTTGAGCTAATTCTTAATGTAACTATCACATTCCTCTGCCTTACAATCTTCATTGTGGAAGACACTCTCTTACAGTAGGGATCCATGTCTCCATTGCACCCTGTTGAGGAAACCTACAGTTTTACTATTGCAGGGAACTCAGTACTACCGAGAAGCCCATTTCAGACCTATGCAGCTTATACCCAGTACTTGTCCTGGTACTACCGTGGAAACAACTGAAAAATTGCATGCCTGTCCTTAAGAAAATAAAGGCACCACATTCCTTTGCTATTTAGTCTATCTCCGTGGTCTACAGCAGCCCCTGTTTCTGAACACTATCTGATTTCTCTGTTTGCATCTTCCTTCCACACTGCTGTCTCTTCTTTGTGTATATCTCGAGTTATACTGCCTCTTGAAATGTGATATTTGGAACTCACAGCACATTGAAACAATGGCATCATATTCTTCTTTTTATACTTTTAATGCTTCCTAAGTGTTGTTTACCTTGTGACTAGCTATATTATTTGACTATTTACCTTGGGATAGCCATTTTTATCTCTCTATAGTTAAAATAGATTTAGAAATCAGAGCTACATATGTATCGAGAGTAACACGAAATGCTTGTTAAATGGTCTGTATGCATTTCATCTAATTTCAGATTGCCTGACTGCCTCTATGTCTAGTTGCAATTAAATTTGGTAATGATTTATTTCTTGACCTCAAAATCCAAATTTGGCCAAGGATTTTAGCTGAACCTTGCAAAAAAATGCTCTTTGCCTTAGAGGTAAAAGAAACTAGCAGACCCCTTTTGTGAAGAGTGTGGCTGAGCCTTTTGTGCGGAAGGGGAACACACGGCATTACTCATCACCAGTATACACATTTGAGCACAGAAGATGGTGAGGAACTCTGCCTGCTCCATGATAAGCCATACTGTGTTGATGGCTAAAATTACCTAGTCAGGACCTCTCCACCCCTGACCTGTGGTTCCATTGTTTGCTTTTGTTGTAGAAAGAAATCACCTTCCAAAGCCTCAGTTCCGATCTCCACCCCAAGCATCGATAATTTTTCTAAATCTGCCTGGGGACTCAAATTAGTTCTGGGTGCTTTATTGTCACCTGGGTGGAAGCCTTGCCCCAGCATCAATATTGATGAAGATATAAATTGCTGCAGCCTGTCTGTTTTCAGTTAGCCTATAACGTTGTTTTCGATAAAGACCCCCAGTTTTTTTAAGGCAACAAAATGTCGTCTAATTTTTATATTTCTTAAAGAAGTCAAGATCTCTTTGATATCCTCCAATCTTAAAACCATTTCCCCAGCCAGGCCCTTGTCCTGTAATTCTACCTGAAAGCAACTTAATCTGAGTTTTGGGTTATTGCCCTCTTCAGGACCCAGGCAGAAGGTGATTCAGCAAGATGAAATCCGAGCCTGCCTGGCATGCTTGAGTTTTAACACACATCTAAAGCACATATTTATCTGTCACCAGGAGATCTGACAGTTTATGGGAGATGTCTTATACACAAAGGACCAGCCTTTCCTGTACACACCCACTCAGAGCATGCTGTGATCTGAGCTTTCCCTCTTCCCAGAGCCAAAGGCACAGAATGGAAAGGTGCTTCAACCACTGTAATAAAAACCAGGCCATTTACAAGTCATCAGAGTAAGCCATGGCCATGGTTTTCTTTGGGGGGACACCCTACAAAGACATTTATACAAGTAAGAACAAGTATCTAAAAGCAAGTTTGTTCATCAAAAGTACATTTTCCTGTCTTGCCCTAAAATAGTGCAAGGAATGTTTGACTCCAACCATCACCAGAGATCCCAGAGCTCTAGCTTCTTAGCCCTGGAATTTCCCATTTGCTGTGGTACATTTGGGCTCAGCTCTGGATACAAAGCCTTCTTCAATCATCATTCACAAATGCTCTGTTAATGTAAGTGTCGGTAGCACCCTTTGAGGGATGGAGAAAATAAAGCTCAGAGAGGACAAAGGCCTATACAGAGGCCTCAGTGGGTCAGAACACGGAAAGTAGCCAATGGATCCCAAGGCTGCTATCTGTAAAGCCTGTGCCTGTAACTGCTAGACTCTATGGCTTTCATTGGATCATCTGAGGTCTATGCCTGTCTTCTGCTCTGCTCCACCATGACCATCTGAAAAATTCTAATGCTAGCAGTGAAATATATTCTTGAGATTTAAAAATATTCCCTAAATTTTCCCTAAGAAAAGAGACAGACACTCATTGAGTTGTTATCTGGATCAGCCATCCCTCTCTCCTCAGCAGTCTATCTAGTCTAGGTGACTGCAGTCCCAGCTCACCATCTGACTATAGCTGCTCAAGAGGCCCTGCATGAGCACAGCCCACTTGAGCCCACCAACCCTCGAACCATGAGAAAGAAAATGAAATTACTGACTTAAGTCACTAAATGTTGGGAAGTTTGTTGTGTTGACACATGACCATTAACTACTCAACTAAATTGTATGGTCATTGAACTGAGGGGCGGTAAAGAGAAAGTCAGAAATATCTCCGGTCTTTAATTCCTATGCTGTTATATAATAAACAGAATAGGCCTAATGCAGAGTCATAGGGAGGAACTGTCAAAATTCAAGGTTGTTGTTCCTTGGGCAGTTTATTGCCTGATATTTGTACTTTGACATATCTGGTGTGCTTTTGAATTTTAAATTTTAAGACATTTTACTATAACTGGTAAAGAAAAATTCCTATCATTAAAGCTGAGTATAAACTCTCAAAATAACCAGATGTATCACCAGATGTTGTGCAGCACTATCCCCTGAGCCAAACACTGCCATCTTCATAAGTTCTTCTGTGCCTGCTTGCAAAAGATCATTACACCTGGGCTTTCTGAGTGTTGACACCCCTGCATAAAGGAGAGAGTGGGGCTGAGTATTCAGCTACTGCTCCCATCCAGGTGCATGCAGTTCTGCCCTAACTGTACATAGCCTCATGGTCTCTGAGAGGTATAAGAGTGTATAGGCTGCGGAAGACTGAGAGGACTGCGTCTCCGCCCGTGTAGCCGTAGGAAAGCCAGCATCCATGTTGGGTGAAGACTCTCCACTGTGTCTGCTTTGGGATCACTCACCCTCCTGTCAGTAACCCCTCTCCCATGCTCATGCTCTGTTAGTAAACCCAGTAAACTCATTGGCTCCCCAGGGTGAACTTTGTTAGAATCAAACGTTGCTTTGTCTTTAGGACTTTATAGGGAGAAGTTAGACATTACTTAGTCCTCCTTAGGACAAAAATTCTCTCACCACCGGATGACAAAAGGAAGTGAGAACACATATCTTAAAAATGCTTCCTATGGGCACAAATACTTCCCATGGGCCAGGGATTGTCCATGAATTTCTAACTTGAGTTTCATTCAAACATTCAAGGAAAATGAACTTCTTTCCATTTTAGAGATAGAAAAATCTATAGTTTGGGAATAATTTGAAGAACCAGAACTTGAACTTAGAATGATTCCAACATCTGTTCTATTTTCACCTGTTAGAATTACATACAGACAGTGAACCAATGGTGCCCTGACCAGCGGGGAAACAACGAGAACACGAGACTCCTCAGGAACCTGGAATGAAATGGGGCAAGAGGTACAAGAAATGACGGCAAGACAAAGGTTTCTCTGATCAAGCCGACAAACTTTATTTTTTCTCCAGCTCTATATATACACATTGGTAAAACAGGAAACAATGATCAGTTAAGAATGTCAGGGGGAAGTTACTTAAGCCATAAAATGTCTGTAAGCAAAGGTCAAGTCACAGGTAATTTCGGAGGAATGTGCAAAAGCAACCTTTCCAAGGAAGAGCGATGCTAATCAGCTCTGGAAACTTTACAAATCTCAACATGGGGTCAGGTTTGGCTCCTGGCACAATGGGACATCATAATAGTGCAAAAGCTATGCAAATGGAGTCTTTGCTGCCTCCTGCTGCTTCTTTCTGAAGCAGAGCCATCTTTTACCGTCTGTCCAGAAGCAACTGCTGAATGAAATGCATCCTAGAGGAGGGAGAACTTCTGCTTCTGTCTGGTCTTCCCTGTGTCCAGGCCCAGGATGTGCCTTCCTGCCTCTCTGGGCATGAAGCAGCTAGTGCTGCTCCTGTGTGGACGAACACATCATTCAGGTGTTGCCCTCAGGTTGCCATCACATTCCCAGTCCTCTCTATATTCACAGGAGAGTGCTAGATGACCTCCTCCCTTTCTTCCCAGAGGAAAAAAGAGGCCTCTACCCATGAAGGTGCTTGTCTTTATGAACATTAATCTCTCTTCCCATCCACCACACACTTACTTGTCTTGCCGGAGAAGCCTCAGGCTCCATGAAAATGTACAATCAGATATCTTTATTTATTTAGTCCACAGCTGAACTAGAATTTCTCACTAATTCTTATTTTTTCAATTGGCTACTTTTTGGGTCACTAACATAGCCAGGGTTGAATCTAATTCTTTCAATTTGGTCTAAATTACAGGTGACTTCTAGGCTCTCTGATGAGCTGTCCCTTTCCTATGAAGCTGTGGCTATGGCCTTCTGAGGTAGTTTTTTGTGGGGCTCCTTCTCCAGAGACAGCCGTTGCACACCGGCGGTCCCAGAGAATGGAGAGTAAAACAGGTCCTCAGGTGGCTCAGAGTGCAGCGGGAAATGACACCCGGGAAACTGCTTCGGTGGGCAGATTGTTTATTGGGACCAAGACAGGGGTTTTTATAAGAAGGCATTTTGGCATTGGGAAAGTTAGAGGTGGGGTTTTGGGATTAAGGGTGGGAAGCTTGTGGAAGTTTAGTAATGAGGAAACGAAACCCAAATACCTGGTTCTGGTCTGGGGTTGGGGAAAGGAAGATTCATATCTATAGTGAATTCCTGGGGCCAGGTTATTACACATCAGGCAGAGCAGGCCAGACACCTGCTGTCCCTTCAGGGTCTCCGGGGTTGCTGGGCTTTGCTCAATACCTTATTGCAACCAACACTGGCCCCACATCTCCCCCTTTGTTTTTCTTTATAGGGGGAAGGTATAATCATAGTTGTGAGAGCTAGGAATAGTTTGATATTTTATCACGACTCTTTGGATAGCAACATTGACTAATGCTTTTAGGCGTCCCTGAAGAAACTGGATAAGGGAAGGGGCAAGGAGAAGGAGGGCACAAATAGTTAGCAAGGGGCCGAGGAGAGGAAGTAGCCAAATAACGACAGGACTACTGTACCAGGGGGTTTCTGTGGGGTTTGGGGATAGTTGGGAAAATTCTTTTTTTAACTTTAGTAGGTTTTTTACATTTGTTTCCACTACCTCTGAATCATTGACGTAGAAACAACATTCCTCTTTGGGCAACATACAGGTCCCCCCATGTTCAGCTGTAGTGAGGTCCAGTGCTCTGTGGTTTGGAGAACCATGTCGGCCACCGACGTGATCTGTCTTTGTAGGGCCTCTAGACTGTCAGTGGTGCTGGTGATGGCCTGTTCTAGGTGACCTTGAAAGTCCACTTCCATGAGGTGGGCTTGGTAAAGGGCACCACCCGCTAGTCCTGCTGAGCCTATTGAAATGGTGAGGCCAAGTCCAATTAAAAGGGGGATAAGGATTTCTCGTTTGGGTCAGCGAGCTGTCATTTTTGAAATTGCTTCCTCCTTTTCGAACAGCATTGGCTGAGGTGTGACTGCAACGGGGATGCAATAAGAGGAGAGGGTGGTATTGATGCAGGGGAGGATGGTCCCCCATACCAAAAGAGCACAGGAGGGGAGGCACAAAGACTGGTGGAGGCAGTGATGTTGAGGAGGCAATGCAAGCAAGGGGTAGAGGGGCCAAGCATTCTGGGGGATTTAAGGGGGAATAAAGGGGAATGTTCGCAGTGGCGGGAATGAAGATTCCAGAGTGGTGTCTGTAGTAAAGAGAGAGACATTAACAGGGACAGCAGCAAGTAGGGGTCTAGTCAGGGAGGGACATAGGAAGCACTGGGATATGTTGGGGTGAGAGGAGAGCCGGAGGAGGTTAGTTGCATATTGAACATGCTGTATCCAAGTAAAGGGGGTGCGGGTAGAACTGTGAAGGGTGTTCTCCTGCGAAAGAATGCATGATGTGATTTGTTCAGATGAGGGCGCAGGGACTAGAGACCGGGAAATGGAGATGTCAGCTGTGGGGCAGGAAGAATACCCGTTATGGCAAGGTTTGCTGTGTACTCCCACCCTCCATCTCTCATCCCAAGGCTCTTCTATTTTAAGTCTCAGCTCACCCCCTATGTTTTGGTATATGCTCCCCTTAGAGGTAGAAAATTCGATCACACGTGACCACCTTCGGCATCCCCCATAGGTGGGTGTGCCAGTCAGACAGTCCCCGCAGTTCCTATAAGGGAAGCAGGCAAATGAGGCAGGGATCACAGAAACAGATTGGGGCTTAATGGGAATTTCCAAGGCTGTTTGGCATCCTCATGGAGAACAGTCACCTGTTCCAATAACTGTGTTGGCTCTCTCAAAGGTTTCTCTGACAGAGAATCTCCAGAGGAACACCTGTTGGGCAGAAGCAGAGTTAGCATGTAAAATAACCATGGCAGCCAGGAGGATGGCAGAAAGGGAGGCATTAGGTGGGCAAGTTTCCTGTACTTGGGTCACCAGGCAGTGTAGATCCTCCAAAGTGACATTGTGGTTATGACAGTGTCGTCTTCTCCGTCTTCGATGCCTTGTTTCCTCCAGGAACAGGCAGGCCATCTTTTTGATCCGCAGGGAGGTTTTGGACATTTTTGGCTGGAATCCAGATAGGCTGTTGTTGGTCCTGGGGAAAAACACAAGCAAAGCCCCTCCCCGCTGTGAAGAGGGGATCGGGGCCCCTCCAGGTCTCATCTAGTGGGTCCTTCCATTTTACTAGGATAGGAGGCGGCTGGGGGTCTAGACCAATGTAGGACTATAGGTGGACCTTGAGAGGATTTATAGATATTAAAGACATTAAGGGTAGTTAGGGCCAAGATGAGCTGTACTTGAACCTTAAGCTAGTCCTCATGTTGCTCCTCAAGGTTGTGCCACCCTGAGCTGCCTAGTGTTCTGGCTGGCACACTGACTGTATTACTTTGAAAACCATGGTCATCACTGTAAGGTGTGATTGAAAGGAAACCCCCCAGCAGTTCCAGGTCTCAGGACTGACAGACACCTTGGCAACTCCAGCCAAACTTCTAGAATTCACAAGCATCTGTGAAAAGAGACTGACAAGATAAGCTTCCTGATACCAGGTGTTAACTACCTCCTAAGAACATCAATCAGATGTTATGGGGATCTGCTCCCCATAAAAAGGCTACCGGGCAGCTAGGCTTTAGCTAGTTTCCTCATTCACACGGGCCCAGTCCCCCAAGATGAGTGGGCTAGCTCTCCATCCCGACCAATGTTTTAGGCCTTGAAATGCATCTTTCATTGGTCTTAATTACTGCCTTTCTTTGTGATCTAAACTGTTTTCTATGAAATAGAGCATTCCCTGTCCCTTCATGTCCTGGGCACCCCTATATAGTTTTTCTAATTCAGACAGATTATTATTATTGCTATTATTCATATATTCCCTCAAGGCCTAAAACATTGGTAGGTCTCTCTCTCTCTCTCTCTCTCTCTCTCTCTCTCTCTCTCTCTCTCAACTACAATTTTATAAGCTCACCTGGGAACATATAAATTGCAATGTATACATAGGTAATATCAATTCATGACATTATGTGTGTTCTTTTAGTAAGATGATACTGCACAGCACTCTTCTGAGTCAAAAAACTGCCATCTTCATGATACCAGTTGTGTCTACTTACAAAAGATCATCACAGTTGGGTTTGTTAAGCAGGGTCACTGGACCCCCACCTGAGTATCCAGCCACTCCTCCCAGCCAGCTTTATGTAATTTTGCCCTAATCATAAAATAGCTCCTTAATTTTAACTATTCAATTATTCTTATCTCCCTCTAAAGCAGCAGCAGGCTAGCAGCATACATCATAAGGGCCACCAGCCACCAAGCCACTTCTGCTTACCTTCCCACCAGGGAATACAAACAGCTGCCCAACCATGATGAGGACTCGCCAGTATAACCCATTCCAGCCTCCTGTGTCATGCCCCATTCCCCCATTGTTGCCCATAGAGTTGCCCCTTTGTCCCTATGACACTAAAGGCTGGAATGTAAGGTGTGAGGTGTGACTGAAAGGAATCCTCCCAGCAATTCCTGGCCTCAGGACTGACATACACCTTGGTGACTCCAGCCAAACTTCCAGAATTCACAAGCAACTGTGAACAGGGACTGACTTGCAGGTTCCTGACAAGATAAGCTTCCTGATATCAGGTGGTAACTTTGTCCTCTGAACATCAATCAGATGTTATGGGGATCCCCTCCCCATAAAAGGCTTACTGACCAGCTAGGCTTTAGCCAGCTTCCTCATTCACGTCAGCCAGGTCCCCCAAGATGAGTGGGCTAGTCTCTTCATCTCCCTGGGGAGGCTAGTCCAGAGCAAGCTTCCTCATTTTCCTGACCTGGGGGGGGGGTCTCTCAGAACCAAATCTTACATATGGTAAAGTACCCGGGAAGCAGAGACTCAGCAGCCCACCTGGGACTGAGCACAGAAGTGGACTAACTGCTAGATATAGGCTTCTAATTCAAACATTACAATCACTATCATTGTTCGCCGTACTGTCTCTGATTATACTTCCTGGTGGGTGGCTGGAAACATGATCTGTTTGACCAACTAAGAAAATGGAGGCAAGTCAAGCTAATTCATGACTAGGCACCATCCTCCAGAGTTCTCTTTCCTTGGAACTGGCAATGTCAACTCAGCCATTTCTTCACTAGACTGGATCCTGAATATCAAGGATGAGCTGATCTGTATCATTTTCCTTTCTCTGATGGCTGTGATGTGCTTGAGGCTCCTGTGATGGGCTGCAGTATCCTAAGCTTATTGGGCATTCTTATCCCTCCTTGGTTTTGACCTTGAGAAGTCAGGCACAAAGAAGGCCATATATGTTTCTCCTTTCTGTATCCTCTCCAAAGTTTTCTTTCATCTGAGGAAGACATGTTACTTGCTCCTTCAGATTTTCCCCTGAACTGTGCTCTAAAACAAAGGCTTTGTTCTCACATTATTGAAATAATATATCCAGCATCATGTGGGAAGAAAGGAACTTGTCTTATCAGAGGATTATGTCCCTTCTAATCCCCACTACTGACCTAGAACATTACACACATCACAAAGTGATGTTAGCAATTTAATCCCACCTGTTTTCAACACAAAAGGGATAATCCATTGCTTCCAATGAATATATGCTATTTGCAGCTCTTGATATTTTCACAACACACACACACACACACACACACACACACACACACACACTCTCACCCATTATTCTGGATCAAGGGTCAGGAGGTTTAGGTTACAAGAGGAGTCTAAGACCTAGTAAACTTGTTTACAGAGAGCGTGTCTTACAAGTCATTCCCACAAGGCCCCTACATCTGCATGGCCTCCAGTGGCCCACCTGCTCCCTGTGAGGGGGCTCTGGTCCCAGCCTGGCCCTATTTGCAATTTTCTCCTTTTTACTACCTTTATCATCTCAACATTTAGTCATTGTTATAGTTTCTCCAACAAAACAAATGTATGAAAATTCACCTACATTCCCCATCTGCTTTTGTGGCTTTTCTCCTGCTCTACTCCCCGAATTTCTGGAGGGAACATACCATCCACTACTCATCTTTTTACTTACGCTTCCAAGTCCCTACGGTCTGTACCAGCCTTACCTCACTTGACCCCAAGAAAGCCTCTCAAAAGTGGAACTTGTCCCCAGGGCCTACCTCTCCCGGGGGCCTCTGACGCCTGTGGTCATTTTGCAGCACCCCAGTCAGCACCCCAGCTTTCCCATACTGCTGTGCCTCGTTCTGCCTATGGCTATTTTTCCTACTTGCTTCTCCCTTCAAGTGAACTTGCCCACCCCTAAATACAGAGCCTTTCAGGGTTCCCTTTGTATCTCTCCTCCAACCATCTAGAACCCTCAGAAACTGGCTCCTAGACACAGGTCTGCTCTTTCTAATGGGAAGGTAGCTTGCTGGAGGCATGTGGCACAGGGGCTTGATGCTGGGCACACCCTCTCTTTGATCTTAAATGAAGTCTGCTGGCATGGGTCTGCTATGAGGCTCTTTTGTGCACACCTTTCCGACCCGCTGTTTCTTGCTGGGGCAGCTCTCTGTCCCCTCCCCAATGGTAGCAATCTTACTCTTTCTAGCAACTGAGAGTTTTGTTCTCTTGCAAGCAATATTTTGCTGAGGGTGTTGAAGGCTAAACTTTGGCACACTATAATTTGGGAGTTTACTTAAAGAGTTCATGAATAGAGCAATTCACAACCTCGAGTGTGTTCTCCAGAGGAGCAGGAGGGTTGGCTTTCACAGAGTTAGTCATCTAACTGGTCTCAAGGCACTTCTTTTCAGGGAGAATTTTAGCATTTTGCTGGGAGTTGGAAGGGTGGAGTACTGCCTCAGTTATGTTTTTCAGGGAACATGCTTGGGAACAAACTGCACTGGGTGCTGGCTGCCTCTGTGTGGGATAGCTCTTTGCTCTAGCCTCGAACCCTTTGTACTAGTGACTCCCGCTTTTGGGTGTACTTTCCTGTCCCTCGTCACTTCCTGTACATTTGTTGAAATGTTTTCTCTGACCACTTATTGCCTGGCACGCTTCCTTTGCTCTCTTTATCCCTCTGTCTTGTTCTCCCGCCCCCCACCCCATCCTTCTGTGTAATCATCACCATTTGCTTTTCGGACAATTCATCGATTTGTTCTTAATGCCTCTCGGGCCCCTTTTCATGACTCTGGTTGCCATCTGTCCTAGGATATGTTGTACTGGGTTTATGATTCTTTATTGGAATTGAGCCCCGAGAGCATGGCATCTCTCCTGCTTTGCTGGGTCCTGCATCTCTGGTGGCTCAGACAGGGCCCGGCCAACACAACAAATAATTGGAGAATGGATGAATAAATAATGAATGATATGTCTTCCCAGGAGAAGAGATGATCCAGGCCAGTAGATTTTAAAATGCCAAGTTTAAACTGCCGAGTTACAAGCCTGGGATTGACCCAAGACTCTTTCCACTTCCTACCAGCCAGTATCACCTAGTTTTGCCTCAGAGTTTGGTCCCAGTCTCACTGCCTGACTCCCAGTTCAGACTTCATCATATTTTCACCAAGTCACCATCCCACTTTTCTGTTAACTTACTCTGACAAATTCTGTCCTCACCCTTCAAATCATCCTTCCCACTCTGGAACTCAGAGTCATCCCGTTTCCCCAGGATAAACGCAGACTCCTTCCAATGATATGTTTGGCTTCCACTGAGCTCTGTTTTCTTTCTGATAGTAACTTTCTCCTTGGGCTCAGATTCTACCTACCCAGCTCAAGAACCACGCGCTGCTGAATTACACAGGAGCTTGGATGGAGCAATCAGAGCAAGAGAACTGCACAGCCCTTGCTTCTTCACACGCCAGCTTTCTGCTGTAGTCACACAGGGCCATGTTTCCCTTTGCTAATCAATATGTAATTACAGCACTCTGCTATAATTGTCTGTTCATTAGTTTTTCTCCCCCAGTAGATAGCAAGCTCTTGTAGATGATGGACGGGATCTCATGAATTGGGAGACTAGATAGGAGCAGAGGAAATGTTGATTTAAAACACAAGTGAATACAGTTTCAACAGCACACTAATTTCATTCATATAAGTCAAAAAGAAACTCAAGTTGGAAAAAACTCGAGTCACTTTAAAATGATCTACTTTCCTGATAAAACAATTTTTATTCTACATAAAACTTTCTCCAAGTATGCTATACTTTTGAAATCATTATTTTATATTTGTGGGCTAGCAGGTTTTAAAAGTATAGAATGTAGGTGGTTATAACTTGAAAGCTCATCTCGTCAGGCTTAGGAATTTCATCCTGGATGCCTGGAAGCTGCGGTGTGTTCCTGGTGCAGGTGCGGGGCCTGCGTGGGGCAGCCCTTTCTCTCTGCTCCTCTCCAACATCCCTTCTTCCTGCCTTGAGGGTGATGGCACTTGGAAACGGAAGTGGTTTTACAGTCTCCAAGGTCTATTTAATCTTTGGCCTAGTTACTGCATTTGCCAAAAAGGAGGCCAATTAGTTCCAGGTGTGACGCTGAGGTCTCTGATGTGGAACTCTCCTATTGGGAGGCTGGCTCACACCTGCCTGCAAATGCCTCCAATACCATTACCAAGCCTCTCTTCTGCCTATAAACTGGGAAGGAAACTCTGCTCCCTTATTTTATTTCAAAGTCAGTGTCCCATATCTTTCCAAGAATCAGGAATGCATTTGGTGGTGCTCCTTCCACAATGTAAGGTTTCAGTGCTGTTTAGTTAGCTCACTCAAGTTAAGAAATGAGCCTCTGAAAGAATAGATCTTAACGCTTCCTTGACAAAAGTGTTTTTCCTTTTTCACTAGTTCAAAAAAGACATCTGTGTTGATGAAGCTGGCCTTGTCACTCATTCATGGTGTAGTTCTTTTTGCCCAAAAGGGTGATTTGTCCCCAGGGAGAATGATGTAACAGTTTCTTTCTTCATGAAGGAGCATAAAGAAAACTCGTGCTGAGTTTCACGTACTGTAAAACCCTCAGTTTAATGCTTTCCAGCATTGAGTGCTCATCTTATACACCCTTGAAATGTTCTCAATTACAGAGTTCCTTTTTCCAGCCCCTGGGAAAACCAATTTTACTATTAGTTATACACACTCGTGGATCGATGTTTTCATTCTCAACCAAGAATCATGGCAAATTCTCAGCAGCTGATGTATACATATGGAGGACTAACATCTTTCATTCTTGAAAAAGCTCCCTGTAGTACCAGATGTAATGCAGAATTCATGGGGCAAGAAGCAGCCCAGCTCTGTAAATGCCTGTGGCTCACTTCGTTCACCCCCTGTTCTTTCCAGGACCTCAGTCCCTGTGGTTTAAATAGAGGCATGTGACCTCAGGCTGGAACTTTGGAGAGGTTGTCCCCACCCAGATATAAGGAAAAATCTATGAGGAGAACATGAGGATTTGATTAGAAAATGTGTTCAGGAGTTTGGACGGCTATGCACCAAGAAACGTACTCTTCACTCTTACGCAGTGCATGAAACCAGTGAGCAATTTAGGGTTGATTAAGAAATGTTGGAATTCTATAGCATAGGATATGAATTCTTTTCAAATGGAAACAGAGAAAGCGCCTTAATTATAGCACAAGCGTTTAACTTAAAGATTAACATATTTAAAAGAAGAATCAGGTAGATATGTATTTTCTGCCCTATACAGATCACAATTCTAAACCAGTAACTGATCTTTTATAAGTACTTGAGATAATTTTAAAGGGCATATCCTCACTGGGACTTAAAACAAGAATATGTTCTATATTGCTAGCAAAGAGAAATAATAAACCACATTCATATATTTTGTTCAGAGTGCTTACTTTGGGCTTCAAATTTTCTAAAAATCTCTAAGCTCGATCAATGTATGAAGCACGCTTTAGAATGGAGGATAACACGAAGTACAAAACAGCATAGCTATGCTTCTGGCAGAAAACAGCTCCCTCTAAAGATAAGACTTGTCTTAGTCCCTTCCCATTGCTACAACAAAATACCACAAACTGGTAATTTATAAAGAATGGAAATTGGTTTCTTACAGTTCTAGAAACTGACACATTTATGATCAAAATGCCTGACAAAGGCTCAGTCTGTGCTTTCAATATGACAGTAAACTACTGCATCCTTTAGAGAGAGGAGCTCTGTTCTCACAGAAAAGACCTGAGGGCAGAGCAGGCTCCCCTGTGTTATAAGGGCACCCATCCAGTTCACAGGAGTCCGTCCCTCCCAGCCAGCCCCTCTTGATGACCCCCACTTAGTGTTGTCACCATAAAAATTAGGTAGCAGCATGAATTTTGGAATGAATCACGCATTCAAACAGTGGCAAAGCGAAAAGTAAAGAAAATAAACATGAAACTATTAAACAACTGTGTTTTTCAAAGAGGAGCTAGCCTTCCCTTCACGGCCTCTGTATACAGCATGCACAAGCCTGCTCCGGCCATCTTCCTCCTTTTGTGACCCCGTCTCTCTCAGTTTTCACGTGGCATTCTACGTCCTAAGGAAGGGCAGTTGTGATACGTCTTTACTAGTCTCTGTTTTTCACTTTAAAAACTGGTATGTTAACAGGAACATAGGAAGTAGGACTGAAAGCTGATTCTTAAGAAAAGATAGACCAAGTCTCAGACTTAAAGACCCTCCACCATTCAAGGACTGCCAAGCCTGGAAATTGTTCACCCATCACATCATCCCTTCCTGTATCCTTTTGAAAATGGGAAGTGCTTTTCTTTGGGACAGATTGTGATAACCACGTTTTCATAAGCCTGCTCTTTTGTAAAACTATGTGCTGTATCAATCTATCTGTCTCCTGGTTTGATTTGGTAGAGGTGATAGGTAGGAGGATGTTCAGGCTGGGAAATAATAATTTACTAAACATACTATATAAGTTCTTACTTCAAAGTACACTATGTTTAGGAAAGTTAGTATTTGGTGATTTGTTAGCTTCTTTTAGATGAACACTAAATCTAAGTGACAGAATAAGATCCACTTACTGAAAGTTACTAGGCGGCTCGGGACATATGGCAAAGGAAAGGGTCATTTGTGTGTGCAGCACTGAGTTATAGGAGAAAAATGCCATCAGAGAGGAAGACAGGTGCCGAGTTATATAGTTCTTCCAAAGGCTTTGGAACTAGATCCCTGATACAATGTTGAGCCACTGACACTTGGATACTGATGCTTAAACAAGGACCAATGTCATTGGAAAGATGCACTTCAACACCCTCTCCTCTGATAACAATTGTCAGTAATTATTGGCTGTCAGAGATTTTGGAAACTTGACTTCTTGTGACAATCAGGGAAATAGTGAGAGTTATATTATGGGAGGCTGTCGATGCTTGTGTCACAACTATGTACAGTGAATATATCACATGTATCTGATTCATTTGGAATGAAGTGGACATAAATATAGTGTAATAAAATACCAACACATACCTGAACAAATGTTTTTTCAAGTTTGTAAAATTGATTTTAGGAACATATTTCTCTATGAAAACATTTCTACTTATTTTCAAGTTTTGTTTACAATGAAAAAAAACCACTTTTTCTACTTAGTTTGAATTAACAGCACTATGTGTTTGGCAGTTGTGACATACTGTAATGATTTCTGTAGGAACACAGAAAATGTCTCAGGTATTTAAATTAGATGTTTTATCTGGGGCATAAAGTTGCTAAGGATGGTTTTAGAGTTTCATTTGTTTAAGCAGATGTTCTCTTCAGTTTAAATGACCTTATAGCTAATTGATGGACAGGAAACAAAGATGTTTTCAAATTCTTATGTACACTGGATGAGCCATTCTGTTTGTCCCATGCTACTATACCTTTAAGTTTCTAGGAAGACCTGGAGATTGTTTGATTTTATGCTGCAGTTATGTACTCTTGTTAGTCCAGAAAGATTTTCTCAAGTTCAGATTGTTATTGAAAATTAGGCACCCAGAAAGCTGGGGGGCTCACCTTTCATTTATTGCTAGAGTTCCCAGATGGGCTAGTGCTCTGAGGTTCTGGAACCCAACTCGGTTAAGTTTATAGGTTTTTGTAGAGTTTTACACCTCACCGTTTAGTAACCGTATCCTTAGTAGATTCAAACTTTATTGAAAACTGTAATTTACAACTCAGATACCTGTATGTCATAGTCATAAGACAATTTCAGAAAATTCTTTTTGTGGTTAAGCAGTTAAAAGCTGGCTAGGAATGCAGATGCACTGGCAGCTAGTTAACGTTTTTCACTCACAAAGGGACGGAGTAGCAGGCAGGACAATAGCAAACGGGGTCCCATCAGACAGCTGTGCTGTTTCTGGGTTCCTGAGCTCTCCGTTGTCAGTTCAACTTCTTTCAGCTACGGTTAAACATTTACTAAGTAAGCAGTACATGGCAGTTACTATGTCCTAAAACACAGTCAGAGACACTGGGCATACCAACCATACGGTGAACAATATTACAAGCACAGGTTATATTTTTTCCTCTTAAAATTTGCATCGGCTTTTAAATTCCCTCCTCGCTCCCCTCTCTGCTGCTTTACCTGTGTCCTGTCCGTCTTCACTCTGAAAGAGTCTTCCGGCTGAGAAACCTGCTAGGTATGCGTGCTCTGGTTGCCGCGTGTGGACTTCCTGCCTGCCTGCTCCCCTTTCTGATATTTTGGACTCTTCCTCAGCATTCTCTTGGCCTGCTGGAGGAAAGCACAGAGTATTTCACTTTGTTTTGGAGGTGAACTGAGAGCAATCTTCATCCAAAGAGCTCACGTTCAACCTCTTAATCACCCACTAAAGATCTCCTTTCCAAAATCAAGAGTCATTGCCATCACCTGCCGGGTGCATGCTCGTTTGGGGTGGGATGTCAGTTTTTAAATTCAGTGTTAATACGGTAAAACAGTACTTTTGAGTTGTCAACTAGTGAGTTTCTTTCAACCTTCCTTTAGGCCTGCCTATCTATCTATCTATCTATCTATCTATCTATCTATCTATCTATCTATCATCTATCTATCTATCTATCTATCTATCTATCTATCTATCTATCATCTATCAATATTCCATTCTCTTGCTTCCATTCAACAAAGCACTTCAGCAAAACCTCCTGGCTCTGTGTTATGACCTGAATCTGAGATGTTCCCCAAAGGCTCATGTGTATGTATGTAAGGGGTTGTTGCTAGCTGATGGAATTTTTGAAGCGATTGGCTCACAAAGGCTCTAACTTAACAGATTGATTCATTAATGACAGTGTTAATTTGAGGTGGTAAATAGTGGGAATGTATGTCCTCTTTAAAGAAAGTATGTTACTAGAGGTGTGACCAGAAAGACCCGCTCTGTCCCTGGCCCTACCTGTTCTTTATCTCACTGCGTCTCCACTGTCATGCAGTGGGCCGTGTTCCACCATGATGTTTCTGCTTTGTCTTAGGTCCAAAGTAATGGAGCCAGATGACCATGAGTTGAAGCTTCTGAAACTATGTGCCAAATAGACCATTCCTCTTTAAGACTGATCATCCAAGGTATTAGTTGTAGCAGTGGGAAAACTAATCCAGACATTTCTGTATTCCAAAACTTTAGTGCATTACCAAGATTAGTCTACGTGGCCCCACGGAAGCTTCATATGAGAAAAATCACCCTCACTGGCCTTAGTTGCTAACTTCACTATTGTCTTCTTCAAGAAGCAAGGTGGCTTCCTTCCTCTCAGTGTCTCTAGGCTGGAAAATATCCTCAAGAACTGAGATGGGACTGGAGACAAAGGGGTACTGCTACCAGAGACTTGGGATTTCCTTACTCATACTCAAGGCTGGAGCGAAAGGGGCCCAGGTCTCATTATTGTAGGCCTGTAGTTAGCTGTCCACTGCTATACCGCATGCTGGGGATCCCCCATGGGCTAATGTGGCCCAGAGCAGGGTTTTGACAGAACTATGCAGATACTAAGGAAGAGTTGCTTTCTGCTGGATCTCGGCAGATGAAGTTATAGACCCACTAGGATCTGTGTACCTCAAATGAGGAGAGGAAAAAGAGAACCCGTCAGACTAAAGGGGCCCTCCTGAGGTAGGTGAAGGCTATTGCTTTAGTCCAGTGGAGTATAATAAAGTTCTGCTGGCTATGTGGTTTATTTTAAAAGATTTATTTTATGTATGAATATTTTTTCCTGCATGTAGGTATGTGTAGCACATGCATGCCTGGTGCCTGTGGAGTCCCGAATACGTCATCAGATCCCCTGAAACTGGAGTGACAGACGACTGTGAGTTGTCATGTGGGTCTGGGAACCCAACCCTGGATCTCTGCAAGGGCAACAAGTACTTTTAACTGTTGAGCCATCTCCATAGCCCCCGTGGCTGTGCCACTTACACAGAAGTTTATTTCTCACAGTTCTGGAAACTGGGAAAGCCAAGATCAAGGGGCCAGGATGCAGCTTCTAGTGTAGGCTCTGATTCTAAGATTATACCTTGTGACTGTGTCCTCATGACAGAAGAGGAGAACAGAAAGGCTTAATGTGTGGGGTTTCTTGTGAAGGGCTTGACCTTCATGACTTCATCCCTTCCTAGAATCTGACTCTATTTTTTTTGAAGCAGGGTCTTGCTATGCTGTCCAGACCAGACTGGTTTCAAACTTGTAACTCAGTTGATCCTTTACCTCAGTTTCCCAGTTTCCAGGTAGTGTTTTATAGAGCAAGAGAACCGATAGTGTGTGTGTGTGTGTGTATGTGCATGTGTGTGTGTAAAATGATAAAAAGAATTCATTGGACTGGCTTTCACAATAGAGTGGGCAATTCAACAGTGCCTTTTAAACACTTGAGAGTCAAGGAACCAGGTTCCCAACATACTATTAATCCTGTTGATCCATGAGCACGGGAAATCTTTCCATCTTTTGGTATCTTCTTCAATTTTTTTCTTCCGTATCTTAAAGATTTTATCACCTTTCACTTCCTTTGCTATATTTATTCCAAGGTATTTTATGGATTTTGAGGTTACTGTGAATGGCTCACTTTCAGGATTTCTTTCTCAGTATGTTTTATTTTTGGTGTATAAGAAGTGTACTGATTTGGGGTGTTAATTTTATATCTTGCTACTTTGATGAATGTACTTATTGTCTCTCAACACTTTCTGGTGGAATGGTAAGGGTTTTGTCTGTATGGAGTTGTGTTATCAGCAGTAAACAATGCTGGGACCCCTCCCTTTCCAGTCTGTGTCCACTTTATCGCCTTCGTTTGTCTCGTTCTAGCTAAGACTTCAAGTACTGTATTGAACAGGTATGGAGAGACTGGACATCCTTTTCCTGATTTTACTGGAAATGCTTTCAGGTTTTCATCATTTAGCATGCTGCCTTCACTGGATATATTGAGATACCCCCTGTATGCCTAGGTTCTTTATAATTTTTATCACGAATGGATGGTGGTTTTTGTTAAAGATCATTTCTGCATCTAATGAGATGGTCATGTGGTTTATGTCATTCAGTCTATTTATGTGGTGGATTACACAATCAATTTACTGATTTACACATGTTGAACAATTTCAGTATCTCTGGGATGAAGCCAACTTGATCATGGTAGAGTATCTTTTTGATGTGTTCTTGCATTTAGTTTGTGAGTATTTTATTGAGAGGATTTGCATCTACTGGGAGTTTTAGCCTGATGTGCGTATTAGAGTAATCCTGGCTTCATAGAAGGAATTTGGGAGTGTTCCTTCCTTTTCTATTTTATGGCATAATTTGAGGAATACTGGTATTAGTTTTTTTTTTTTTTTAAGGCTTGGTAGAATTTTGCACTGTATTTTTCTCGTCCTGGACTTTTTTAGTTGGGAGATTTTTAATTACTCTATTTCATTGTTGGTTATGGGTCTGTTTAGATTATTTATGTCATGTTGTTTTAGTTTTGGTAGGCTGTACCTATCTAGAAAGTTATCCATTTCTTTTAGGTTTTCTGGTTTAGTGGAATATAGAATTTTAAAATATGTGCTTATGATTTTCTGAATTTCCTTTGTGTCTGTTGTAATGTTTTCCTTTCACCTCTGAGTTTATTTACTTGGGTCCTCTTCAGCTTTCTTTTGGTTAATTTGGCTAAAGGTTTGTCAGTCTTGTAAATCTTTTCAAAGAATCTTTTCTGTGCTTCGTCAGTTCTTTGTATAGTTTTCTTTGTTTATATTTCATTGATTTCAGCCTTGATTTTATTTGTCTGTCCCCATCTACTCTTTTTAGGTGTTGTTTGTTCTTAGATTTCCAAGGTTTTCATGTTCACCATTAATTTATGTAAGATGCTTCTAATTTTCTGATGTAGGCACTTAATGCTATAAACTTTCCAATAAGAACTGCCTTCACTGTGTCCCAAACGTTTTGGTATGTTGTAGTTTCATTTTAATTCCATTCTAGGAAATTTTTATTTTTGTCTTGATTTCTCCCATGTCCAATTTTCATTTAGCAATGTGTTGTTTAGCTTTCAAGAATTTGTGTACTTTGCCCCATTTTTATTGTTGTTCATATTTAGCTTTCTTTCATTTTGGATTGAATAAAAGATGAAATTTCAAGTTTTGTAAGTCTGTGGAAACTTTCTTTGTGTCCTAATATTTGGTCCTGGTATGCTGAGAAAACAAGTGTATTGTTTGGTGTTTGGATAGAATATTCTGTAGGTGTCTGTAAAAGTCACTTGATTTATGGTGTCCTTTGACCCCAGAGTATCTTTGTTGTTTTTGTCTGGTTGACCTGTCTACATGCTATCATTGTGTTGGTGTCTATGTGATATTTTAGTGCTAACAAAGTTTTTTTTTTTTTTATGAAATTGAATACCGTATGAGAGGACTGTAATGTATGGTGGATTTTTCAATTAATGGATATGAAGTGACCTTCCCTGTCTTCTGACTAGTTTTAGTTTGGAGTCTATTTTGTCAGACAGCAGAATAACTACACCTTCTGGCTTCTTGATTCCATTAACTTAGACTATCTTTTCCTTGAGGTAGTGTTGATCACTGTTGGTAAAGTGCATTTCTTAGAGGCAGCAAATTGAAGGATCTTATTTTCTAATCCAATCATTTTGTGTATTTTTATGGGGAATTGAGACCATTATTATTGAGGGTTTTCATTGACCAATGTCTATTAGTTACTGTCATATTGGTGTTGAAATGTTGTTTTCTTTAACCTCTTTTGGTTGGCCAATCTGGAGTAATTTATTTATCCTTTGTGCTCTCTTGAGAGTGTCTACTTTTCCCTTCTTCTTGAAGTATTCCACCAAGACAGAGCTGGTTTTGTGTACATAAATTTCTTAAATCTGTTTTTATCATGGAAAGTTTTTCTTTCTCCTTTAATTATAACTGATAGTTTTGCTACCTGGCCTTGGATCTGTGTGTGACTTTTGGCTAATTGGCTAAAGGTTTGTCAATCTTGTAAATCTTTTCAAAGATCTTCTCTGTACTTCATCAGTTCTTTGTGTAGTTTTCTTTGTTTCTATTTCATTGATTTCAGCCTTGATTTTATTTGTCTGTCCCCATCTACTCTTTTTAGGTATTGTTTGCTCTTAGATTTCCAAGGTTTTCATGTTCAGCACTAATTTGTTTACGTAAGATGTTTCTAATCTTCTGGTGTAGGCACTTAATACTAAAAGTAATCTTTGTTAGAGGACATGAGTTCTAAGTGTCCATTAAATCCCTGTAAGAGGTCATACTTCTTCAGAAAGACTGATACTTCTGTTAGATCAGATTTCTGTCAGTGTTTTTCCATCATCTTCTTGAGTTCTTTGGGCACAAGTAACCTTCTCTCTTTTAAGACTTTTCCTGGCTATGTACCTCAGCAGCCCCCTTTCTCCTACAGGCTTCCTCTGTTGAAGCTGGGAAAAAATTTATAAGAAATACAGATCTACAGATCTTTTTTCTTCTTCTTTATTATTGCAACTTCTGGAAGGGTGAGGTAGAAAGCAAACCACTGTGCAATCTTTTTGTTTGTTCTACATTTTATTAGCATTTATATCATGGTTTAATCCCCTTATCATTCTTGGCTGTTTTTGAGTGTCTATTTGTTTATTAGTTTTTAATGCTTTTTTTTTTTTTTTTTTTTTGCTTTTAGGGAACAGAGTAGATTCTTTAGTCATGATTTGAAGATACTTAAAGATAACAGTCTTTTCCTGAAGTGTGATATATCAGGGCCATGGAGAGGCCTGCCTTTATCAGTTGACCTCCAAGGAGAGACAAGGTTTGAGGCTCTTTGTTGTAGATATAAATGTTGGTTTTATCTCCTGGTGGTGAAACCAACCTTCATTCCACTTACTGTGAGGTTCATGTAATTTATAACCTCTCCACCAACAGATTACAAGAGGCCTGTGCTTTTCGTTGGAATGCTGACCTTCTCCCACAGTCACCTTGGGCTTGCAGGACATCTAGGGATGATGATTTTGCCTAACTATTGAGACGGTGTATTGTGGGTCAGAAAGAAACTTGGCACAAGGACATGGGACAGTTGCAAAGTAGGGCAGTGTCTCGATACCTACCTTTTATATCTCCCCGTGCCTCTGTTTTTACAATTCTGCCCTGACCTGGGTCCAGATCCCTCAGAGATCTGAACACTATAGTAGGCAATGCAGAAATAGACCTCTAACACCATTGTGTCATGATTTTGGTCTAAGTTATAATATATCTACTATTATCAATTCTTTAAATTTTTTATTAATATGTGTATGCATGATGTGAATGTGTGAGGGACACATGTGCCACGATGCTTGTGTGGAGGTCAGAGGACAACTTTGGGAAGTCATTTCTCTCCTTTTATCTTTGAATGGATTCCAGGGATCAAACTCAGGTGGTCAGATTTGGCAACTGACTTTCTTTATACACGGAGTCATCTCTGCAGCGCTTTACCACGTATTCAGCCACTTGACGGCCTCTACCTCAGACTTTGAAATGAATTATGATCATTGAATCTGGATGACTTGAAAAATAAGAAAATAAGGAATGTTTTACACTCATATTCTATTGAAAAAGAACTCATTAAATACAAATAAAACATTACAAGTGCTAATGGGGCTCTAAAAGTTCCAAATTCATTCAGGAAGAAATATTGAATTTCTTTTTTTGATATGTGAAAAAAATATCATACTAAACCTGGGTGATTGATCCCATAATAGGACTTATTTTGCTATCTGCTCTGTGAATTACTGACATTTCTTGGTGTGATAAATGAATAAACTTTGGGCATTTTGGAAAAGGTCCCAAAGTTCTAGGAATTCACAGATAATCATGGGAAACTAAATGATTCCAGGTCCCATGTGGCCTGTTCTGCTGGCCTTGGCTGGGCTGGCTAGAGTGGTGTCCTTCAGATCCAAGCTCCAAGATGGCTTTCATTTCATTCCTTCACTAGACCAAGGTTTGCAAAAACTCTCTCCTGGGAGACCTGTTTAGCCACCGGTGATATCAATAAGCTTTTCTCTTAAATATTGATTGTTCCAAGAACTCAGGTTTCATCCCATCTCACCTCTCTTCAATGGGAACTGAGGGCCAGGAAGAAGGACTGGGTCAGGAAGGACTGCTGGGCACTGAGCTATTCCTATATCTTCTGAGCTGGCTGAGAATTCTTTCAGGCAGATCTGGAGTCGCCAGTTTTTCTTGGACCATCCCATTATGCACACAATTTTAAATCTAAGACTTTTTTCTCTTAAAGTATACTTTTGTGTCAAAGAGGTACTGTTAATACAATCTTGGCTCTGAGTTTATGGTTCTGAAAAAATACCCATACCTTCTTGTTATCATGTGTAAACAAGAAACTTATCCTACAGTAATTTTTTTCAAGCAAATATATACTTCTTTTTTGAGGGGAGAGGGATAAAGGTGGGATAAGGCCCCAAATCTGCTGCACTTCTATGACTCTAATAATAATTATTATTGTAAGAAAGTAAACCAGTAAGTAGAACCGTGTGAGAATTAATTTAAAATAATGCATAGAAAGTACACAATACAGTTCCTGATATGTACCATGTTATCAATAGAAATATAAGCAAAGATTTTAGGAAGTCATTTTAATACATGCATGTGTCTATAATACAGCTATTGATTATTTTAGTCACCGAACGTGTTAACCAACATAAAGTATGTGTGAGGTAGGGAAGGGGGAGTGTTCCTAACCCTAATACAGTGCCTTGTATCTTTTAGTAATTTGTAGGAATAGTGTGTATGTGTGCGTGTGTGCGTGTGTGCGTGCGTGTGTGTGTGTGTGTGTGTGTGTGTGTGTGTATGCTGGTGCCAGCCCTAAATAATACAGCCACAATATCTACAATGCATTCTCTACCACAAGGCTCAGGGAACAAAGTGAAACAGGGGACAGAGAGACTATTCATGCATCTCTCAACTGTCACCAGCAAAACGTCCTCATACAACAGATGATGATTAACACAGAAAGACACAACTGGCCAAAATGTAGAGAATAAGAGACTTCAGAGTACATGTCCCAGGATAAGTCTCATGTACCTTAGAGTGTTTGAGAGTAACCTATGGCTCAGAATGATACCGAAATGCAGACCCCTGGGTGGAGATTTGAAAACTAATGAGCCATGAGGCACCTGATACTGTATATAGAACTACATGTAACAGAGCATGTGCAGAAAAGTCTGTGCTACAAAAGTGAGCCAAAAGTAAATGCTGGGAGACTTAGAAGCTCTGATTTCTTGTGCAGACTGGATGTTACATTTCCCCTCTCTTGGGCACTCATTCTCTTGCAAGTGTATCCTTTCCTAATAAATTCACTGGCTTTGCTTTAAAAAATTGACATACAAATGAAAAGAAGCTGCATTTATTGATCATTTAAAATGCTGTGGCTGGTTTAGGGAGCTCTAGCTGCATGCCAGGCTTCACACAAAGCATCTGGATGCGGCTGTTACTCTGCTTCGTGGAGGTGAGTAGATCTCGTTTTCTGTGCCTCTCCTTCCCTCACCCTTTCTCCCTTCTCATCTCTCTTTCCTTCTCCCTGTCCTTATCAACTCCTTCTGTGTTATCCTGTGAATATGAAATGTCTCCCACATCTCACAAGCTCATGGCTTAAATGTTTGTTCCCCAAATAGTCTCATTATTGTGAGAAGTTGTAGAAATTAGACTGGGCTGCAGTGGAAGAAGTGGATTGTTGAGGTCGTCTTTGAAGGCTGCATCCGGTCCCCTGCTCACTGCTTCATATCTGCCATGAGGGGAATGGTTTCCCCCTCTATATTTTCCTGCTTGCCTCATGTTATCCCTCATCAGAGGCCCAGATCAACAGAGCCAGACTATGGATTGAAACTTCTATGAAACTGTGAGCCAAAATAAGTCCTTTCTCCCTTAAGTTGTTTATGTCAAACATTCTGCCATAATGAGAAAGCTGTGTGTGTATGTGGTGGGGGGTTGTTAAAGGCTTTGCACTGAAGTGTATAGGAACCCAATGTGAGTGTTGTGATTCTGTATCATTATTCACTTTGCTAGCTGTTTGCCTTCAAGCTGCCACTCAAAACTCTCTATTCTTTTAAGATTTGATATTGGGTATAACCTAAACATGGCTTTTTTTTAAAAATCATGGTTGCTACTCTTACAAACCCTACAAAGCAACTAACTACTGTTTATACCCATTTTGAATAACAGGGACTTTTGGACACCGAAATCACATAACTTTTAAGTGGCATAAGTGGACTGATCATGACTCTGCTTTCAAATTCTTTTATGTTTCCAGCTTGCCACCCCATTCCCTCCCCACCACCTCCCATCTACCAACTTGAAAACCTCTTCTAGGTGTACGCAGCAGGAAGCCAGACAGGCTGAGGCCATCCCAGAAGCTTCGGCCTCCTGGTCATGTATGTTCTGGAATCTAATCAATGAGGAAGATCATACAGTGATCAACAGTGTGACTCTATAGGGATGCTTGCTTCGGACCCTATGCTCCAGCCTAGCCTTACTAAGATCATTAGGAAGACAGCTTCATTGCTGAAGAGATGACTAGCCCGCCAGTGACCTGATGGATCATGGTTGTTATGGTCTTAACACTGGGTATTATTGTTTTAGCAATTTTAAAGTTTAATAGGCCATTCTTGTAGGAGCCTAGAATAAAGTAGTGCTGAGAACAATGTAGTTCCAGAGGGAAATAAGAACTTAAGCAGCAGCTGGCATATTTTGGTAGAGTTGGGTAGAAATTTCAAGATGGCCTAACATCAACTTGGTGGCATGGTTGTTAATGGTGAATATTATAGAGATCTATAATGAAAAAGAGGAAGTGGGGCAGAAAGAAATGCAAAATGTTCAGTTTGGCTTGAAAAAGAGCACTAGGAAGATTAGTGTTGGAGCTAAGGCATGTGTTAAAGGAGAGACTGTCTTTGGCAAAGAGATTAAAGTCTTTAAGGAGAGGCCTAGAGATTTGCACTTAAACCATGGGAAGAGAATCTTTAGGGCGAGACTGCACCCAACGAAGCCTCCAGCTTGTGAAGGGAAAATGCCTGAGGAGTTTTCTACTTTCAGAAAATCATAGTATAGAAAAGCTGCTAATGTGGATGAAGCAGGTCAGGGTCTAACCTAGGCTGGCAGCTGAACTTAGTGGTGTCATGCTGCTTTGGAGGCATGAAAAATTCCAGAGTTAAGGAGTCATATGTCCTCCCCTGTGCTTTCAGAGCACTGTTGAGGCCAGGCAGTGTGCAGCCGGGGCAGCCCGGGCAGCCCTGACAGGCCATGGTGTAAAGCTGTGGGGGCGAAACCTGGGTGGCAGTGGAGAGGCCAAGAGGATGCTGGAGATGACAGCTCTGTGAGACATCTGCCAAGGACACAAGACTGATACCGGCCCAAGAGAGAGATGTGGTATGCAGTAAGGCTGGAGGGGCTGAGCCATCTAAGTCCTTTTGAAGTGATGTCCCAGAAGTCAGACATGGAGCTCCTGGACTTGGTACTGGCCTGCTAGTTTTCAGTCTTGTTTTGGTCGAGTATCCTTGCTATGCTCACTATTCTTTCCTTTTGGAATGGAAATGTATATTTGACTCCATTGTATGTTGGAAGTATGTAATTTGTCTTTTGAGTTTACAGGGGCTTACAGATTGACTTGAGTCTTAGAAGAGACTCTGAACTCTGGGCTTTTGAATAGTTTTGAGACTAAATAAAAGCTATGGGGACTTTTGAAGGTGGACTAAGTACGTTTTGCATTTTATGTGGTCAGGAGCCTATGAGGGCCAGAGAGTAGATGTGGTGGTTTGAATGAGAATGTCCCCTATAGGGTCCAAGTATTTGGACATTTTGCCTGTCCCCAGTTGATGGTGTTGTTTTGAGAAGCTTCAGGAGGTGTGACCATGCTGGAGACATACAGCACCGAGGGCAGGCTTTCTTAAACCTTGTGGGATTCCTAGTCATCTCTGCTTCCTGTGCCTGCTTTCCTCTCTCCGTTTCAGCCACTTCTTGTCGCCATGGCTCCTAGCCATGCGTCCTCTGGAACTCTAAGCTCAAATAGACACTTCCTTCTGTAAGTTCCCTTGGTCATGGTGTTTTATTATAGTAACAGAAAAGTAACTAATACAGAAGTCAGATTTCAATCCCAGTTGATTGTGTTCTATATCATGATTTGATTTTTGGGAGATATATAAGATGGAACTCAGAATAAATGATATCTAACATGAAACTAGTGACTAAATTTAGGTGCTTTATAAAAGGGGATGTGTGACTTCCCAGGCTGTAGTTACAGGCTAGCCTTGTAATGTTCATAGATATCCCAGAGAGTTTTTTTCATTGAACAATGAAAGTAGAACTTGCCATTTGGGCTCCACTCCACTTATGTGCTAAAAGAGTTGCAAGGAAGGCTGATGTCAGTAAGAGAGATCTACTTCCATGCAAAGTAAGTTCCCATCGCAGCCTATATTCCTTTTCGTATAAGCCCAGGCAAAAGGACATGGAGTCAGTTCACCAGTTAAGAGAAATCTGCACCAATTCTAGACTTTTAGTTTATTTACCAAATTGTTTCTTTAAGTGCTGTTTCCTCACCTTAAGCCTTTGATATCAAATTCACCAATAGGAAAAAGCTACCTGACAGTTCCAGGAAGGCCTGACCCTGACACTTTCTTCTTTCTTTCTGTATGTTACAATACTGGGATTGGCTTAGGGCCTCACGAAGATGCTAGGAAGCACTTGACTACTGAACTATATCCTCAGTTTTCTCTTCAAAAAAAAAATGTGATAGCATCTCACTAAATTGCTCAGACTCACCTTGCACTAACTGTGTAGTTCAGGTAGGACTTAAACTTGAAATCTTCTTATCTCAGTCTCCCAAGTAGCTGAGATTACAGGCCTGTGCCACCAAACCTGGCTCTGTCAGTATTAAGACCTCTCTATTGAAAACCTAACACAGGATACTGTCATTGAAGAAGTGGATTTTTGGTGTCAACTTTGTTTATAACATCGATTAAAGTTTTACTGTGGGGCTGGGGTGATGGCTCAGCGCAGTTAAGAGCACTGGCTGCTCTTGAAGAGGACCTGAGTTTGCATCCCAGCACCCACACAGTGGCTAACAACCGTTTGTAACTCCAGTTTCAGGGGATCAGAGGGCCTCTTCTGGCCTCTGCAGGCACTGCATGACACAGGTGCACTTACATAAATGTAGGCAATAAACTCACACATAAAATAAAGTTTAAAAAAGATTTAAAAAGTTGCTGTTTAGTGTTTCATTTCTTGGCAGTTTCTGTATTATATATTCCTGCATTTTCTCTCATTTTTGTTTTTTATCTAATTTCAATATGGATTTTGCTCCTCTGGGTCCTCTTAGGATTAAAGGTGGCTTTCTAAACTTTCCTTCTGGTTACTACTATAAACCATCTTCAGGTACATTCTAAACCTTTGGTTTTAGGGTTCCCCACCCCCTTTTTCTGCTTTGGGAATTTTATAGGTCTGATATCCCCCTCTGTCTTTTGATTCTAAAGAAAGAGAGGCACGCTGGTTTTCAAAGACAATGATTCTGGCTTTTTCTGTGACCTCACTCTTCAACTGAGCGGCTGAAAGTGCACGGACTCTAGACTTCGTCTCTCTCTCTAGGCTGAGAAATTTCAAGTGCACCCATTATGCTGAGAAGCATCAGTGCTCCTCTTGACACTTGGACATTGACTAAAATGCTATAAGGTCAAAAGCCTAGTAGGAGCTGCTGCTTTTGTGGTTTACTTTGGCAGCCTGTGCCTTCCACTCCCTTTCTGGGTATAGAGAAGAGAGAAGTGGTGGGCAAGGAGGGAAAGAGGACAAAGGATTGCACCAGTCCTCCCGGGGCATCACCCACAGGCAGAAAGGCAGGGACTTCTACCTATTTGTCCCTTTTGGGAGTCACGTTGCAGCTCTGTGTTTAATGGTTTTGGTATAAAGGATTGGGATTGTGCATTAAATTCTGTTTTCTTAATCTTGAATATAAATTGATCCTTTATCCTTTTTTCTTTAATGAAATAACTTTATTCCAAATGAACCCACAAATAAAAACATCACACATCTAGTTTAAGGAAGCCACTCCACGCTTGTGTAGAAGTGTAAATCCTTAAGAGAAGCTCTGTGGCTTTCAGATGACCATTTTAACTGTAGAGAAATTCATTGAGATACATGTAGTTTGGGACTGGACTGAATTAGAGGGACTTCATTCTTAAAACAAATCATTTACTTACAGTTTTGCTGGCGGGGTTAATTCTCATTTTGTGTGTATGTTTAAATGTATTTTTGCAGGCTGTTAGAAGCTGGAAAAGGGACTCTCAACCAAATGCCATTTTAAGTCCAACTTTGCCCCAGTCCTCTTTTTTAATAGTAGAAAGCTCTTTATTTCAAAATATGCTTATGTTGATATCTTTGTAGATAACGCATCATGTACATGACAGGAAAGAAAGGCCTATTCAGCTGGGACTGGCTCTCCAAAGCAGAGAGATGACTAATGAGGAATAGGTTTCATGTAACAAAGTCTTTCATTGTCTGGAGAGCCTGCATTGACAGAAAGACTACATTGATGAAACTATCTGATCTTTTAACCCATCCACCTTATGTAGAGAGATCCTGTAAATTATAATGATCTAATAGCAGAGCTTGGAAACACCTGAATGAAAAAGCCATACAACACTGAAAGCAGGCTGTGTTTTCCCGGCCTAGGGGTCAGGGACTGCGGGACTCTGAAGTTCGCCTGCCTCTTTGAGAATTGGTACTGCAATTCATTTCAAGTCTGTGCATTCCGCCCATATGACTTCATTACCAGAGGACACTTCCCACGTGTGTGATGGGAGGAGGAGAACCTGTGTCTAGTCACAAGGCTGTTGACAGAGCTGTCTTTGCTGCGAGGAAATGGCTTGTGGACAAATGTTTGGCACTGGAATAGGGCTTGGGCTCCAACAGTTGAACTGCTGAATCCCAGCAAAGTCTTTTAGCCAAAACAGCGGAGTCCTCCTAGCCTGCTTTACAAACCTGGAATTTAACCAGGTGTCAGTCTCTACCAAGTTTGATAGGGTTGGGTATATTTAAAAGGCGTGCACTCCACTTTCAACAGAATTTAAAGACTCTGATACTGGTTCTCTACAAATTGAGAGAAAGGATCAAATAAAATTGTTGGACTAACTTAAAATTTCTTTTTTTTTTTTCTCCTTCTCCTACTCTCCTCCTTTCCCGTGAGTTTTTAATGCCTGAAAGTAATGAGATGTTATTAGGTATTTGGTTGTACCAGTGAGGGCCTGGTGGTAATCTACCTGCTCACTGACAATCATCATTTGTAAAACTCTCTCAGTAGAGAACTGCTAATTAGACCTCATCAGAGTTGGCATTTTTTCTTGTGGTCAGTAACTGAAACAAGACTATCACAGAAATCATTTGTAATTGCAAGAAAATGTGAGTGTTTGTTTCCACATGCGTGAGTGGATGCTGAAAGCACTGCAGGCTCTTGGTTATTCAGTTTGGTTGTCAACATCGTGAGCTGTGTGTTTACATAGACCTGTATTTTTCTGTCTTTTATACATTTTCCTTCCCTCTTCTATGAGGAATGGATGAGAGGAGGAAAAAAAGCTAAGAAGGTTTTTTGTTTTGTTTTGTTTTGTTTTGTCTTTTACAAACCATATGGTCCACCTATACCACTAACACACATCTTTCTTTCTCCCCTCCCTCCCTCCCTCCCTCCCTCCCTCCCTTCCTTCCTTCCTTCCTTCCTTCTTTTCATCTGTTTTTGGCTTTTTTGAGACAGGATCTCCCTGTAGCCACAGCTGGCCTGGAACTTGCTATGTAGACCATGCTAACCTTAATCTCACAGAGATCCTCCTGCCTCTGCTAGGATTAAAGGTGGGCACCACTTCTGAATCAATGTAAATACTGCACGAACTATGTGCATTTTTCTGGGAGAAATTGTATAGCTTTTATGTGTAGCCTTTATCTGAATTCCAAAGTGCCATAGGACCCAGAGAAAGTTCTAAACTATCATGGGAGATTAGATGTCAAATGATAGACAAGTGGCTTGACCCTGTCCTCTGCCACTGTGTGTACTAAGTCTGTCTCATGCTTCTACCAGGTTAACCTCTGCTCAATTTTGACTTGCTCAGGAGTAACAGACATAGCTCCTGTGCCTTATGTTTCTTTTTCAAACTGTAGAATAGGCAGGACACGTGGTGAAAATTCAAAAAATTACTCTAAATTATTCAAATAAGCATTTAGAAATAGCACCACGAAACCCACCAATGACAAATACAAACAAAAGTCAAGCAACTAACAATGCTGAAAGTATATACAGAAAGAAATCATCAGAAACGAAAACAAGCAAAACTTTGGCGGCAGCTGGCGCTCGGTGTGGACGCACTCTAGTTGGGGCTAATGGTGCCGGCGCTCTTTCATCAGCCATTCTGTGGTTCATTATGTGGAATTTTCACTAATGTGGCTGATTGAAGCCCATGTCCTTACTTGTTTCCTGAAGGAACTGTGGGATGCTTTAGGATTTATGAGCATGGCCACAGGAGCGAGGAGGCCAAGGCTGTCAAACATAGGGCCTTTCGTTAGTGTACTGGAATATAGAACAGTCCTGTTAGAAACCTTAGTTTTCTTCACAAGAAGAGCCCCTCTCCTGACTTGTGTGTTATTATAATATGAAAAATGGAATAATTGAAAAATAAAAATAAAGGAACTATCTGTGCCTCTTCTTACTTATCTTAGAATGAAAGCAAATATATATATATAAAACAGAATAATAAATTCACCTAAAGATAATATTTTAGAAGACAAAAATCACAAAACACTTAAGGGCTTCACCCCATTGGAAGCATTGGGTAGACTTGGAGGAGAAAGCATGATTAGGAAACTGTCAATCAACATGTCATCAGACATCAAGGCATTCTTGTTGGTCATGTGGTTCCTTCTTATTGGCTATGGCTTTCAAGATTCAAGTGTTTGACTCCCTCAGGATTTTCAAGTGATGTTAGGGATATCATCCTCAGATGCAGCCAGAGAATCCAAGTCACATTCTCTACATAAAAATTCACAAGCATACGTACTCTCAGTTCCCCAACACACTGGAGGGCCAGATTCCGTGTGCCTAGCAACAATTCTATATTTTGTGTGTTTTATCCTTCTCCTCAGCTTCCTTGCTAGGCTTTGGGGAATTAGCAGGCTTTACCACCAATTGTATTGCAGAACTTTCTTGGCTACAGTGAGGCCTGCTATCATCAGGTATGTAAAATCTTGCCCAGTGTAGTCAGAAGTTAAAATCAAGCCATCATAAACCTGCAGGACTTATGACCCTGAAATCCCTAAGGGAGTTTCTTGGATCAGACCTCAGTGGAAGTTTGCCCAAAATCCCAAATGGGAAATATATATGAACTGATTCTGTGCAGTGTGAGGGCTGAGGTGGCAGCAGAAAGTTTTTATAGTCTGATCCAATGATAGATTAGCACACATTTAATTCTAGGCTGGGGCTTTAGAGTCCTAGGTCTTCCCCAGGCCTTCCTCCCTTTCTGTTAATGTTAATAGCCCAGAGTTCTGAGCTTACTGGTAATGGGCATTTTTCTTTTGTGACACAATTGTTCTATGTTTAAGCCAATTAGAAAGTCATTCCATAAAGAAAAGAATTGCCAATAGGACATTAGCATAGCTGAAATTTTCTATAGGATTTTATTAAGGGTTGGAGAAATAAAAGGAAATTGTGGCTAAATAGTGATTTAGGAACAAAAAGTAATCACATTTTTAAATTATAGAGATATTACTGACTTTGAGAAAGCCTGCCCACATGAAAACTTTGTGATGTTTTTTAGTTCTTGGGCCCAGTTGGTGATGCTGTTTAGAGAGGTTTAGGAAGGTACGGCCTTGCTGGAGGAAGCATGTCACTGGGGGTGGGCTTCAAGAGTGCATAACCTTGCTGCCATTTTGAGTTTGGCTCTCTCTGCATTCTGTGCCTGTCTGAAGATGTGAGCACTCAGTTTCCGTTCCGCTGTCTCCTACCACACCTCGCCTAACATGATGGACTCTTATGCCCCATGTAACTGTAAGCTAAATAAACTCTTCCTTAAGTAAGTTTCATCCCAGCAACAGAAAAGTAACTAACACAAAATTATTGAAAAAATGAATTAGAGGATATCACTTGAAATAGAGAATTTTTTTTTTGCCAGAGTTTCCATAAAGAGTAAAGCTTTTGGTCATACTTAATGTGGATTTGGTTTGCCAATATCCAGTGAGTTGGCTTTCGGGAAGCAGCTTAGTGGGATAAATAAGTCACCATGCAAAATTATTAGAACAGAAATATACTGTGTTGAGAATAATTAAGGTAAATACACAAAGTTCTTGGTCACAGTTTATGATCCAGATAGGAATTACTGGCCATCCTGAAAAAGGAAGGAGAAACAGACCTGTGTGGCAGAGTCTGTGGATATGATGTTTTGCTAACAAAGTGTCTTGAGAATGAAATGATCTAGCCATATCTTGACTAGAAAATGACATTAACAAAAATGCAGAAGTCAGCTATCTTTTTCGATTCTATATTCAATTAAATCTTAAGCAAGAAACAAAGTTACAAGTCCTTAAGGAGTACCAGGACCCTTTCTGTTAAAGAATTTGTCTCTAACAAAGGACAGTTGTTTGCAGTTTGATGTCTCCTAAGCGCCCTTCTCCCCTACCTTGACGTCTAGATATCTGAAGCTGTTTGACTTGTCAGAAGCTCCCAGTGCCAGCTGTGGTAGCTGAAGACTTCCACACCTTTCTTCCGTGCTAATGGAAAACGAGAAGTACCATTGAAAACACAGTAGATGTGCCAGTGGAGCAGGCTATATTGAGCCTTTCCCCACAAGGCACTGGGAATTTGTCCAGGGATCTTTCTAATAGAGGAAGGTTGGCTGTTTCAAGGCTACCTGCCTCTTCTGACAGGTTTCTTCCATCTCTAAGAAATGCTCTGGAAGTCATTAAGAGAACTGGAGGAAACCCTAGGGTTTGGAGTTGTGTTACAATAAGAGTGTCAGGGAAGTCTCAGGGTGCCATTTAGGGAGGAGATCCAAATTTCAGCTTCCAGATGGGCTCAATATCTCCTCCAATTGATTGGGTTCTTGGCCCTTTAGGATTTGGGAAGTGTTGATAAGAAATCTATGAAAAATTCATTGGTGCATGCACGTCTTTTCTAACATACCTAGACATTCAGAGTGGTTGTAGTAGTGGACAAATTATGTATGTGTTGTGTGTGTCTGTGGAGGCAGTGGTTGTAGGGCTTTCTCTTATTGTGACTAAATTATTGGAATGAACTCTATAGGCATAATGGGTTTTTCATCCTGTTCTTTTCCAGCACTGAATCATCTCTCCAGGCATACCTCTAATCCCCTTTTACGTAGTAGGGAAGTCCCACTTACAGCTGGACACTGAGATTTCATAAAATGGAAACCTTGACATCTTTCTTAAAAAGAGTTGTCATAATTCCAGAAATCAGGTATCGTTGTTCCTGCACTCCTGTCCCTAACTCGTTCATCATTCTTCCTCTCTTGCTCATTAGCCTCTGGTTCCCTTCTCCCCAAAGTCCAATTTATTTTCTGTAGAGATAAATTCAGCTAATTCCCTGTTTCAGTTGAAACCCAACAGAAACTGGATTTATAGTTTATGAGAGGAGCACTTTTTTTGAATGAACTTGTCCTCTGCATGGCAAGCTGGGCTGGCAAACTATGCCAGACAGATTCCTTCTTCCCACTTGGATCATCACAAGCATACTTGCCTGTTGGCGCTTCACAGGAAGGGAGGGGGAGAGAAAGAGTCAGTCATGCCTTCCAACCAACTCACTGGTTGTATGTTGGGGAGGACTAAGAGTGTGAGTAGAGGAAGCTGGACAGAGGTTAGCCCCTAATTGGGCAGCTGCCAGGAGGCCACAGGGGCCCTGCCAGGATGTGGAATTTCCATCCTCAGTAAGGGAGCACCTCCTCCCACTCTTGTACGAAGCTGCTCACCATTGTCCTGTAAGTAAGCCCAAATGTACCCTGGTTTCCCAGACTGCAGTTTCGTAAAATTATACCTCACTTTGTTGTTAGGAACCTAGAGAGAAGGGGGGGGGGGCTGGGCACCGTTCACACCTCCCAGAAGGAATTTTAGCAACTACTTTCCTGGCATACACATTGCCTTGAATATTATCTTCAGCACTACACACACACAGACACACACACAGACACACACACAGACACACACACAGAGAGAGAGAGAGAGAGAGAGAGTGAGAAAGAGAAAGAGAGAGGGAGAGAGTTTGTCTTTAAAAGCATTCACCAAGAAACCCACGAAGCTAAACAAAGATGGCTTGTTTTTCCAAAGGAATCCTACTGAGCAAGAAGTACGCTTGGTTGTGGTTATTGAGTTCCTACTTTTCAGTCATATCAGTAAAGTACTTTTGGAGCACCTGTGCAAGCCAAGACCTTGGGGCCTTTTACGTCCGTACTCTCCGCGGGCGTAGAAAGCAGAGGCCCTTTCCCGCAGGGCCGCACCAGCCCCGGAGCTGGACTCACACAGGCTCTAGGACTCTGCTCTGTTAGAAGGCAGCATTGAACAGAAACAGCCCTTCTCTAGTTTCTAAGACTTTTTGGTGGTAGGTAAAACCTGGAATTCTTTCTGTCCTCTCTACCTTGGCACTTCCAAAGCTGGGAACCTCAAATTCTACAGAGAATGCTGCGATGCTCACCTGACCTCCTCTTACAGGCCCAATTATGGCACCCTCTGTCAGCACACCACACAATAGCTTTAACTTATCCCTAATACAGTCACCTTTAAAGGGTGGTCTGTAGGGTGCTTTGTTCCTAAGTCCTTCATGACTAAGTTTGTACTTCAATTCAGACATGCAGCTTGCTTTCATGCTGCTGTGTGTTCTGGGCATATTTATGAAAGTAAACCAGCTCTGCCCCTACTGAAATTCTAGTGTAGTAACATTCTACAACATCCTAGGGCTTTCTTCTGAATTAACATAAAGTCAATAGACTTGAGATATTAAAGATAAGTTTCATTTTAAAAACCACTTTGTCTCTTTGCTGTCCTTGTTTTGGGTTCAGAGATGGTCCTATTGTGTGATTGTTTTTTTAAAGGCTTATTTATTTATTATTTTTATTATATGTATATGAATGCTTTTCCTGCCTAAAGATACCAGAGGAGCACATCAGATCCTCCGGGACTGTAGTTAAGGACAGTTATTGGTATTCCAGGAATCAAACTTCTGTCCTCTGGAAGAGCAGCCCATGCTTTAAACTACGAGCTATCTCTTTAGACCCTGTATGATTGATCTTGTCCTTCAAAATTGCTCATCTTGATGAACGACTCATCCTAGTAGTCTATGGACATCTGTCATCTTTTTTGGCACTTGTGAGATTATTTCATTACCATTGTGACCTTTTAAAATAGGCCCGAATTTCAAAGACCTCAGTGCTTTATGTTGATCAACACATTAAGTACTTATCAGAACTCAGAGAAATAGAAGTATCACCTAATAGACCAGCAACTCAGAAGGTGGCTGAGTCTAACACATCTCCCATCAGAGCAGCTGTGCTGGCAGTAAGTGTTAATGTTTTCTTGCTTTGAGGTTTTAAATTTACGTATGATTTTGAAAATATATATGGCGAATGTTTATTAGTAGATGCCTGTCTATCTGTGTTATAACTGAAGAGTTCTTGTAAACTCACTGGATCTGAGTCATTGTGCAATGCCAGCCTATGTTAGCACTCCTAACTGACTCTCTGGTCCAAGATGAATTCACGAGTAATATGGACTCACGTGTAATCCTATGTGTAAGTGCAGCCGGTTTCTTTCCTAGAGATTGTCTTTTCAGGTGCTAGCAAAATTGTACTTTGTTCTTTTTTGTTCAGGTGTCTTTACTTGTGCCTCAGCTGGGAGGCAGGAGAGAAAGTGGAGTGCACATTATCAATATCTCTGCTGAAGCTCCCCTTTACCCCTGTGAATATAACATTCTTGGTGACCAGTGTCCCCCAAAAAGAATTCCATATTAAATCCCTGATCATGACCCTTGCTAGAATGATAAGAATTGCCTTTGCACTTGTGGAGTTTTTCTTGCTTCTCTTTAATCAGCCAGTCCCCAAAGGGTGACTACAATGTGAGCTATGGTAAAGTCTCTGCTGTTCTGCCATCTGGCCATCCCAGGAGACTCACAGAGAGAGTGGGAGTGGAGGAATTAAATGTGGTGATCAGTCCCTGGCTCGTGCCATTTGATGCACTCATGGGCCTCAAGAAAGCCCTCTTTCACTAATTTTATAAACTGTGCTACATACTAAACTTGAAAGAGGCTAAATCTTTACAATAAATGGTTACCTTGGAAACTTGGGGAAACCCAGGATAAACCCAAAGCATGAAATCATTGTTTAGAACGCCCTTGGCTGGCTCTTTCTATTTCTCTATTAATACTGTTCTTGGACAGGTTCTCTGTCGCTGAGGAAGCCTAAAAATACGCAGGCTTTATGAACAGATTTCAGACTATTTCAGGAAGACTCAATTTCACAGTCCCTTATCCCTGTTTCGAACTTCATCAAAATGCTCCGCTTTTCTATGTGTTACGTTTGAGTATGTAAGGTCCCTTATAGGCTCACAGGAATACTTAGTCACTAATGATGGTGCTACTTTTGAAGGTGGTGGACCCTAGTTGGAAGAAGTTGTTCAGTGTGTGTGTGTGTGTGTGTGTGTGTGTGTATCTGTGTATCTGTGTGTATGTCTGTGTGTATGTCTGTGTGTATATGTGTATGTATATGTGTATGTGTGTGTATGTGTGTTTATGTGTGTATATATATGTGTGTATATGTGTATCTCTGTGTGTACCTGTGTGTGTATGTGTGTGTGTATCTCTGTATGTGTATGTGTGTGTGGATCTGTGTCTGTGTGTGTATCTCTGTATGTGTATGTGTGTGTATGTGTGTGTGTATGTGTGTGTGTGTGTGTATCTGTGTGTGTATCTGTGTGTGCATCTCTGTATGTGTATGTGTGTCTGTGTGCCTTTTAGGGTGCTCCTGGTCCCCACTTCCTTCCTTGCTCCATCCACTGCCTGCTGCCCTGACTTGAATAGCTGTCTTCTACTGCTCTCCCCCGCCATGATGGAAGAAAATCTCCAAAACCATAAGTTGAAACAAAAACTTCCTCCTCTTAGTTGATAATGTCAGGTGTCTTGTCACCAGTGAAAAAGTAAATATGTAGTCCACATTTAATGCAAATATTTCTCTCCTGTGTGTCATCAGACTACAACTGACATTCTGTGTTCTTCATTTAGAAATGTGCCCCAGGCACTTTATTAGAACATGTGGTTTGAGAATTGTTTGTAATAGCACCTCATATTAAAAACAAAACAAAACAGAAAGGACAATGAAATAGCTATGATTGGTATTTCTATGAGACATTTTCCCCAGTAAGGTACATTTAACCTATTTCCATTTTGAAGAGTGTAGTTGACCTTGTTTTTCTCATTTTTCATTATGAAAATCTCTGCCTTATTGTGGTTTACAACACTAACAATTAAGTTGATTATTGACGTGAGTGAACTCAAGTCAACTGTTTGTTTATCATTGATCAAAACTGTGCTTTCTTGTTTTTCCTTATTTTCTACCTTCTTTCACATTAACAGATAATTTTTCATCATTTTATTTTATGGATACTATTGGCTTCAAAGCTTATTAGCTAGACTTTGTTGATTTAGTTTTCAGTGGTTTCTCTAGATTTAAAACTTTCCATTTAAGCTTCTCACCTTCTATTTTAAATTTACAGCATACCAATTTATGTATCCTGGAATTAGTTGCCAATAATGTATTTTCATTTTTATTGTCTATATTTTGGCTATTGTGGTTATATATGATGTCAAACCTGCAACATTCTGTTCTTTCTTTCTCTCTTTCTTTATTGTTTTCAATGTATATTTTTACTGAATTTTTGCACATTTCATACAATACATCTTAATCTTATTTGGGTTCCTTCCCCTGTTTGCACCCCCACAACCCACTACATCATTTTATGCATTCTGTCATAGGCCACATTTGTACCCCTAGATATTCCTCCGTGTGAGTTCATCCATTGGCACCCGTTCAGCCTATCCAGTGTCATCCCCTAAAGAAGACCAACTCTCCCTCACCCAGCAGTAATCAGTTGCCAATAGTTCCTCGGCTAAGATTGGGGCCTCCTGACCATTTCTTCAGTTCTGTGCTGGGTTTTTCTTTGATTGAGCTTGCATGAGTCTTGTGTATGTTCCCACCATTGCTGTTAGTTCATATGAGCAAGGTCTCAGGAGTCTGTAAGACTGGCTCTGACAGTCTTCTGCAATCTTACAATCTTAAAATCCTCTACAATGCTCCCTGAGTCCTGGGAATCCTATTCAGGAACACTCACTCTGCAGTTCTTAGTCTCTACATTTTGGCCAGTTGTAGCATTCTGTGTTCATCGCCCTCTGTTGCATGAAGAAGCTTCACTGATGAAAACTCAATGATGTATTAGTATTCTTTCTACCCCCTGTTCCACTATGTTCCATGAGCCTTAGGGGTAGAGGTTCCACTGTAGATATGTTCCTTAGAGTTGGGCATCTCCTCACAGACACTTATTCTCTGTGTATGACCTGTTGTGGAACTCTGTAATATTCTCCACCTGTTGGGAAAAGAAGCCTCTTTGGTGAGTGGTATACAGCATACTTGTCTGTAAATATAAGGATGTGACAGATGTGAGGTTTTCTCTAGGATCTGTGACTTTAACTTGAAAATACATTTGTTAAAAATCATATAATGCATTGTTACTAGGTTTGCTTTCTCTTTAAGAAAAATAAAAGTTGAAAAGTTTTAAATATTCATCCAAATATATACCACTGCTGGTGTTCATTATTCCTTTACGATGATTCAGGTTTCTATTTGGAATTAGTTTCTTTGCTCTTGAGTAACTTTCTTTAACAAGTAATATAATGCAGATTGGCTAGAGATGAATTTCAAGTTGTGTCCTAAATTTTTTTATTTTCTTCATTCTGAAAGATATTTTTCTGGATTTCAAATTATAGCTTGATATGTTTCTTGCTTACTTTTGACTAGTTTGCATCTTGAACAGGTTTTATAATTGATTTTGTTTGGGGATATATTCTTTTGGTTCATTGACCCTTGTATATCAGCAAATTCAGAAAATTGTTATTCATTATTTCTTCCGAAATGCTTATTCTTTCACTCTGTCCTCACTTTCTGAGATTTATTACATATTATATACAATATTCTGTTGCATATATTACATACTATACTGTATGCTGTTCTTTTGCTGATCATACAGAATATACTTATTTCTGAATTCTTTGGTTTATTATTGTTTCATCGGGATCATTATTGTTACTAAAAATTGTCTGCAATTTCACTAATATCTTCTTTTGGATGTCATATTCTTCTAATTTTAGATATTATTGAAGGTTTTAAAGATTTTGTAGATATTCTTTTTTGAGAATGTTTTCCATTTTTAATTTCACTGAGTATAATTTGTTAGAGTTGAATACAGTTCAACAGCTATCTTAATGTCTATCACTCTGATTTCAGTATCTTCATTATTAGTGTGTTTATTACAATTTTTACCTTGATTATGGGCTACATTTTCTTGTTTTGTATCTCTAATAAATTGTGGTTCTGTGCTAGTCATGAATATTATTTCATCAACTCTGGATTTTGTTGTTTTTCTTTAAAGAGTGAGTTTCTGTTCTGGTGTTAAGTTTAGTTGGTATCTGACTTGATCTTCTTGAGACTTTAAAAAATGTTTTTAAAAATGATTCTAGAGTATCCTATACTTGAGGGATATTTTAACATTTTAAAAAAATTTTCTATTTAATAGCTTATGTGCTTAAGACTCTCTGTCTCCTCTCATCAGGTAGAGAATACTTCCCAGCGTGACTCAGAGATCCTATGCAGATGTCTGAAACTCTTCTGCAAAGGTCCATACTCTCAGTCACTTTAGTCTTCTTGAAATCAAATTTCTGGCTCCTTAAGTTAGTGATCTCCACTGTGATCTGATGGAATCTCTACCTCTGTCTACAATGTGTAGTATGTTTTATGGAGTAGCAATTTCCTCCAAATTGAAACCATCCTGGAGAGAAGATGGTCACAGGAAATTTTAAAGGGAGCTTCTTTAAGACTCAGGGAGGAAATAATTTGTAAGTCTCAGGAAGTCTCTGAAGTGGACCAGATGGTTAAGTCCCTCCCCAGGATAATAGAAGCAGTAAGGATTGCTGAGGAGATGAAGCCCAGGCAGGAGGCCTGGAGAAGCCTCTGACTTGTCAAGCTGCCTGCAAATCACACAGACAGCAGCAAGCTTCCAGTTTCCTGAGCCTATCACTCATGCTGGGATGCGCTTTTGGTTGATGCCTTTGAATTGTTCATGTGCCTATAAGTAACCCCCACCCATGTTCCTGTAAGTAGCCCCATTAAACTCATTGGTTCACCAAGCTGGGCGTGGGTAGTATCCTTACTCATCCTTACTTTTGTCTTTAAGCAGTTCTGTATCTGGGGGGAGTGGATGTTTGTTTATATCTCCCCAGGAATAACGTCACACTACAATTTGCAGGGGGAAAACAAGCTGAATTGTAGGAATAGTTGGCCTGTTTTCCTTCTCTCAACAATCAGAATGCTAATGTATATCTTGGCCAACAGATTAAAAATCTGTTTATTTACCTCACTAGTTTTCCAGTTATCTATTGTGGTAGGAAACTGAAATCTTTTCTTCTTCTGTTTTAATGGCTTGAGTTAGGTCTGGCAGCTGTGATTAAGTTTAGGCCCTTGACATAGTTACTACCCAGGTGGACCCAGTGTAATCACAGGTGTCCTTCACAAGTGAAAGCAGCTGGTACAGAAGCCAGTCATCAAGGGAGATGGGAGGACAAAAGCAGACACCGGAGAAAGGAATGCTTTGCCACTTCTGGAAGCTGGAAATGGCCAGGGCCAGATGGTCCCTTGCAGTTTTGGAGGAGTGCATCTTTGCCAGCATCAAGACTTTGGCCCTGTCAAGTACGTTTCGGATGTCTACCTCCAATGCTGCAAGTAAACCACTTACATTTATTTAAGTCATAGCTTCATGGGGCATTGTTACAGCAGCAGAAAGCAAATACAGCATTAAGGAACACATAGTCCCTGTCTTCAAGGACAATATTATGAATGCTTTCAAATTTCCAGTGAGCACGTGGTGACCATTTGCGGTTCCGTGTCCTTTGTGCTCCTTTACTGTTTTCTAATTGCCAGGCACTTGTGCCTTTAGTCACCACAACTTCTCTTCTTCTTCTATGTTGTCATATGAGCTGAACCTGTACTTGTAGCTTCTTAAGTTACTATAACATAACTTGCCATGGTGCCTTCAGCCTCATCTCCCCACATGCAAATGCATTTGTAGAAGTTACAAGATTGGGGGCTGGACAGATGGCTCTGAGGTTAAGAGCACTGTCTGTTCTTGTAGGGGATCTGAGTTTGGGTCCCAGCACCCACATGGCAACTATAAACCATCCTTAACTTCGGTTCCAGAGGAATCTGATGCCCTTTTCTTACCTCCACAGGCATTTTAAGACATGGGTAGACGTACATGTAGGCAGTATACTCATATACACAAAAATAAAAATAATAAGTAAAAGTAAAATATTGAAAAATTCAAGATTTAAACATTAATCATATTCTTTTTGAGTGTGCATAAGATTGCCCATATTCACCCAAATTATTCCTATTACTTTAGAAATTATTGGTGATGCCCATCCGTACTTGGGGATCCACTCTGCTCAGTGCTCAGCAGGAATTTTATCTCATGGATTTGTATGTTGGCCACTGTAGCTTGCTTGAATGGGGTTAACTGGTATGACTGTTAACCAGCATAACAGCAATGAGGGAAGGATGACAGGAGCTTGGATCCCTGCCCACTCATGATGCTATTAGGTTTCAGTATTTAATCAGTTCTCCTGGGCTCTTGGAGTTATAAGTAGTTTGGAAGAAGAGCACAGTCTTTTGGACTGTTTTAAACACTCCATCCTGGAGACAGTCTATGCAGTCACTCCATGTTAATGCTTTTCTTGAATGAAGAATGGGTGTCCCCTTTAAAAAGCTGGTTCTCCTCAGCATTCAAACTCCTGGAATTTGGTGTGGATTCAGATAAACTTGCTGAATTCTGGCTTGTCCTACATAAAAGAATGCATCAGAGACTGAGGAAGACTCAGCCGGATCAGCACATGATCAAATCTTCTGCCAGTCTCCTGCAATCAATGGGAAAGACTTGAAACAGCATACAGGAAGCTAGACTGAAGCTTCAGCAATCGCACAGATCCGACCAGGCCTAACTGGGTTTGGCCCGTTTTGGGAAAATGTGGTTTCCGAACTCTTGTCTTCTCCCCAACACTGGGTGAATGTGTTCTGAGCAACCTCTGACCCGCACCTTTACTGCCCCACTGCATAGCCTCGGACCTCTTGTCCTGCTCATCTTTAAGATGCTCCATAGCAACACAGTCAAGGACATATCATCTGTCCTCATCTTGTTCCTCTTGGTCTATTTTAGCAGAAAGAAAACGAGTCATCAAACTTAGGTTATTTTCCCAGTTTGGTCACATACTCTATGAATTTAGGCAAGATTCTAAGGTTTTTGTTTTTCTTTCTTTACCTATAAAATGTCATTAACAGCAGAATATTAAATTGTTTGGAGTACAAATAGTATGAACAAAGTGAAAAAAGTCACGTGAAACCTATTTGTGAAACTGAAGAAGGCCTCTCTGTGCCCCTGGCTGTCATGAAGCACCTTGTCTTCTGGCCTCTCTTTAGATGGATATTCTAATGAGTAAGTCTTTTACTAGTGTGAGGGAGAGTGGACAGCAGCAGGGCCTATAGCTTCCATCTTAAAGCTTTTAAGTACCCATATAGGTTAATTATTCTATTATTGTGTCCAAATACTTGGTCAAGAACCAACAGAAAGGAGGAAGGGCTCATTTCAGCTCGTAGCCTGAGGGCCATGGCTTGAAATAATGCTGTGAGAGTTTGAGGCCACTGGGCACGTTCTATTTGCATAAGAAATAGGTGGACAGAAATAGGAGTGAGCTGTAAACTCGGACCCTGCCTAGAGTGACCCACTCCAGTGATGCTCTGCCTCTAAAGGCTCCACACCCCTTCAAGACAGTCTGAGCAGCTGGGCACCAAATGTTCAAACACATGAGCTTGGGAGAGCATTTCACATTCAAAACAAAACAGCAGCTTATATTTTCACTTTGAATGGGTATCAGTTGACTATTGCTTACTGCTCTGACTTTATTTCCTGTTAGTTAGTACCTTTCAACAGCACTGGGTTCTAACGTGTCCTCAGACATGCCAGCACTTTCCATTTTCTAGCCTTTACACTTCCACTTGCTTTGACTCCTCTTTCACAGCAAGCTTCCTGTTTCTTCATAAGACTAAGTGTAAACTCCCACCTAGAAGCCCCTTCCTTCAACTGCTGGATCAAAAAGGAGCTGCTTGTTTCATAATCCTTCATCACAGTGTTCTGTGCTCCCTCCATAAGGCTGATGGTAAACTTCACCTAATCTGCATGTCAATCTGATGGCCAATTTATTGTCTCTTGGCAGTAAAAGTGAAGCTATATGAAAAAAGAGGAAATTTCACCTTCACAGAAAATATAAAGCTCAATGCAGCAGGCATTTATTCTGCCAAAGCCCATATCTCTTGGGAAAGGCCTAACGCTGTGTTGAGAGTGAGGTTAGTCTTGACTCCTCTTCAGAATTTCTGTCCAGCAGGCTATTCTCCTCTGGTGAATATAATAGCTAACACTTGATTCTCCCTCAACATCTTTGGCATCTAGCAGAGTCTGCTGCACAGTTAGACTTCAGTAGGTTTTGGTATGGACAGAATGAAACATGTCCGTTTTCTTGAATGGACTGCCCTGCAAAGACATGGCTGTTTTCTGGGTTTAAGAAAGCAATGACTTCAGCAACTCTATGTGCCATTCCTCTTTCTTCCCACCATGCTGAATGGTACCAAGTACCCCCAAGTCTGTGTGTACACTGTGGGTGCTTCCTATAATCTCTGCTACTTATTGAAGGGGATGCTTAGGTGATCATGCTAAAAGTAAAAATTTATTAGTGTCAATTCTCTAAATATGAGGTAAACATATTGCACAGGGTGGACTAGGCACTATTCTAATTTTGCCTATATTAACTAATTTAGTTCTTGCAATACCTGCTAATGCATGTTATAAATACTTCTTCCATTTTAGAGCTGAGAAAAAGGAGGAGCTGAGTAACTTGTCAGTGACCAGGCTGGGATAGAACTCTGGGCAAATCTGGCTCTGGTCTCTGCCCTTAGCTGTTCAGCTATAAACATTGCACTCCTTAAAGGCAGATGAACTGAGTTTATTATCAGTCTTCCCTAGACCAGATAGTATATGTAGCCTTTTCTGAATGTTTGCTGTTTTTTGCATAAGGAACACATGAAATAAAATTTCCTGAAAAATAATTGTCAAGTAAAGCAAAAATATCCCTTGACCATTTCCTATAACCCCAACGTCCCCCTGTCCTCCAGGAATAGCTGTTAAATATTCCATTACTGCCTAACCTCTAGCTATCACTATTCATTTACATGTACTCGTGTGCCAAAAATCATTGTGTGTTTTCATATGTTAACATGAATCATAATTCTAATTACATGTATTATATCCTTCCCCTGACAATACATGTTTAGGTGTGTGCAGAGCTGATATTCAGGTGGGACCCAGTGATACGGTCACGCTCTGTCTGAAATTCTGCCGCACTGCTGTGTCCTTCAGGAAACTAGTCTCACCGTTCTCCTGGGACTAGGGCTGGTTACATTAGGCAAAGTACCTAGGAAATAGACTTTTCAAATTTATATTTTTATTGAGTTTTTGTGCATTTCATACCATAAATCTTAACCATATTTAGAACGTCTCCCCTATGTACACCCCCAGCGCCTCCCAAAATACGTTGAGGCCTATCTCGTCAAGTTGTTGTACCCAGATGCCCCTTGGTGCAAGTTCATCCACTGGAGTGTAGTCAGCCTATCTAGACTCACTCCCTTAAAGAAGATCTGCTCTCTCTCACCCAGCTGTAGTCAGTTGCCAATTGTTCCTCAGCTAAGGGGCCTGCTGCCCATTTCCCTGGTTCTATGCTGGGTTTTTAATGTGGGATAGAGCCTGTTTGGTGTGACTTACCTCAGCTGATTTCCACTCATTCAGTAAAGCAGGGCCAGTGGCTAAGGACAAGACAAGGGTCTGCTGAAGCCTTCATGGTCACTCCAGGAAGTCAATGGCATCCTTTCCCCTGATATTCAGTCAACACACTCTTCTGCTCACACATATCCACTGGTACCATTGGTACCCTTGTCTAATATGGGCAACCTCTTTATTACATCTTCAAAGATGACAGCAGCCCATATCCCTTCCATCTGATGTCTACAGTGATCATGGCATAACCAAAACTCTCAGAGTCCAGTCTTCTGACTCTCAGTAATTGATTAGCTAAATGAAAACTATGAGCATCCTATGTGCTCAATGGAGGAGAGAAACATTTTAAAACATGGAAATGTTTACTATCTTGTTAATCTTTGTATACTTTGTTTCTTTTGTTTGTTTGTTTGAGACAGTGTCTCCCTATAGCCCTAGAAGGACTGGAACTTGCTGTGTACCAGGTTGCCCTTGATCTCACAGAAAGGCATGCATCACCTAACCTGACAATCTTTCTATACTTTTTCAGAAGATATAGGGCAAGCAAAGATTATCTGTTCTCCTCAAGACTTTGGTTCACATTTTCAGCTCAAAGGAAAAACCTATAAACCTGTAAGGTTTGTAATGAAAATATTAAGGCATTGGTGTTCTGCCCCATGAGTTGACATTCTCTTTCAAAGTGCTTTCATGTCATCCTTGCACTTGGTTTTAACTTAGGTTGTCTTAAGAAGGAAGTACTGTAATTTCAACACTAAAGTCATCATTTTGTCTGGGTTAGTAGCTTGAAGAGTCAGTAAAAATTTTGTTGCTTTAGGATCAAATCAGCAAAACCTAGTGAGGACTCTGGGGGTCATTATAGTTTATTCCAGGCAAAAGTGAGAAGAAACCTGGCATAGGAGACTTGACTTCCACTAAAAGGGACGAGACTGAAACTTAGGCTTCATGTTTATATAGCAAATAACTCAAAGGTGGCAGTGGTGTGAGTCAGCATGCACAGATTTGGAGGGAATTGTTTGTAACTGCAAATGAAGTCAGGAGAAAGGTTCAGTCTGACTGCAACATATAGCTGAATGGAATTGTTTCATTAACCATCACAGTTATCACAATATAATGCCATACTAAATGAAGAAGCGATTTATTAGATAAAATCTATTCTTAACAAAATTTGCAATCTACTAGTTTATAGAATCTGCAAATTAACCAAAAGGATGAGGATGGTACTTAGTATAATTTTTTGAAATTTTTATTCAAATAACTTTCCACTTTGATCATGAACATATACACAATGCATGTTGAAACAACAACTGCAGAGAATAAGAGGCAATCAAATGCTTATCCCTGAATAGGACACCTATTTTAAACCTTTGCCTCCCAAGTTTCAGGAATCATTGTGGAAGAAGAGGCGGAAAGATTTTCAGAGCCAGAGGGCTGGTCATTTACACGTATGAGCATTAATGGTGGCAGCATGCACAAGCCCCATACAAGCTCGAATCAGACAAACCCAGCCTAGACACGGGGAAGTGGGCAAGAAATTCCAACCCAACCTAAAGAACTTTTGGCAATTGATGGCTATTGGGAAGGGGAAAGACTTTGTCTTACCAGAGATGGGTCCATACTGAATGACATTTGGGGACACAAATCTATAGACCGTATTATATATAAGAGAGTTCATTTAATTGGGTGGGGCCAGTGGGGGGAGGTTTGGAGAGGAAATCAGTTGTAAATACCACCAAGCGGTATTGTATGAAAATCCCATATAGCCTGCGCAGCTCCCCTTCTAGGCATGGGAGCAGCCCACTGTAGCTTTTAGCACTCCAGATCTCTGGACTACCCTCTCAGCTCCACTTGGTGGTGCACTCTCCAAACTGTACCATGCCCATTCTCCTATACTGGGCCATCTGCAGCTCCTCCCACTGCTGCAGGATTAGGCTTCTCTGCTCTTTAATAGGGGCTCAGACCTGGCAGACTGCCTGAAAATGCCTGAATTCAGCTACCACCTAGCAAACTTCAGAAACTGTGCCCTGTCTGTTGGTTAGTAGGGGTCCAGACCTTAGGAGGAAGCCTGAGATTATCTGACTAGCACCTGTCTTGGGACTCTATGGGAACTCCTAAGTAGCTGGACTATAGCCATCTGGTCCCTCCAATATAAAATCAAGGGAGAGAACTGGAAGAACTGGAAGCCTAGACCAAACTGTTTTTCATACCCAATAAGAAAAAAAAATCACATCAATAATACAGACTTCAACTCAATAAAGGAAGGCATGAGTTTCACACCAGAATCACAAACAAAAAAGAAATCCACATGACAAAATCACAATGAAAAATAATAATGTGAAGATCCCCCAAACTCCCCAAAATGTGTACCCAACAAACACTACCAGTCCTATAGAAGAGCTCTACAATGGGAACCCAGGATACAGAATTTAAAAGAACAGTCGTAAACATGATTAAAGAATTCAATGAATTTAAAGAACACACAAAAATCCCTTGAAGAACTAAAATAAGATAGGGATAAACTTCTGGCTGAATTCACAAAAGATATAGAAATATTAAAGAAAACTCAGGCTGAATGAAGGAAGTGAAATACTCAATAAGCCAATTAAAAATGACAGAGAAAGCCTCACCAATAGAATGAAATGGGAAAAAAGATATCAAGACAGGAGAAGAAAACAGTGATAAACTTCTGACTGAATTCACAAAGGAGATAGAAATAAGTGAAATAAGTGAAATGAAGAAAGAAGTGAAAAATCCAATAAGCCAATTTGAAACCACAGGAGAAATTCCCACCAATAGAATGAATGAAATAGAACACAGAACATCAAGACTGGATGAGAATGTTGAGGAACTGGAGCACTCAGGCAAAGAAAATGAAAAAATTTTAAAAAATAGGAATGGAATATGCAGGAAATGTGGGACACCAGGAAAAGACCAAATTTACACATCATAGGCATAGAAGAAATAGAAGAATCTCAGGATAAGTGATTGCATTGACCAGATCTTCAACCACATTATAGAAGAAAATTCCCCAAATTAAAGAAAGACATTCCCATACAAATACAAGAAGCATAGAGAATAGCAAATAGATAGGAGCAGAAAAAAAACTCCCCAAGGCATATCAGAGTTAAAATGCTAAATGTACACAACACAGAGAATAATGAAATCTGCAAAAGAAAACAAAAGAAAACAAAACAAAACCCAAGTCACATATGAAGGAAACATCAGAATCACAGTTGACTTTTCAATGCAAACTACGAAAGCCAGAAGAGCCTGGACCAAAGTATTCCCAGTTCTAAATGACCATTGATGTGCACCAAGAATATTTTACCCAGCAAAAATGGCTATTGAAAGGGAAAGAAAAATCTTCCACAACATGAATAGACTGAAAAAATTCATCTCCACAAAATAAGCCCTTCAGAGAATTCTTGAAGCAACACAAGAGCTGAAGAAAAACAAAAATGAAAACTAATATGCCCGAGGAACAACCATGGAAGTAAATGAAGGTCTATCTGTGGAAGCAAAGTTAGATCAAGAATGCAAATAGAAACTGAAATGATGGAAACCAATACATATTTCAATAATAACTTTAAATATCAGTGGACTGAACTCCCCAGCTAAAAGACACAGATTGTTGAAAAGATTAAGGAACAAAATCCATCTTTTGTTACCTGCAAGAAACCCATCCTATCTTCAAGGACAGACCTTAAGGTAAAATGATGGAAAAAAATATTCCAAGCAAATGGCACTAAGAATCAAGCAGGAGTTGCAATTCTAATATCTGACAAAGTAGATTTCAAACTAAAACTAATCAGAAGAGATAAAGAGGACCACTTTATTCTGATTAAAGGAACAATTGACCAAGAAGATATTATACTCATGAACATATATGCACCAAACTCTGATGCACCCAACTTCACAAATACAGTAATACCGGACTTCAAGACACAGATGAATTCCAGCTTACTGATAGAAAGTACTTCAATGCCCCACTGTCTCCATTAGACAGATCAGCTGAACAAAGAATAAACAGAAAGACATCTGAATTAAACAATACCGTACATCAAATGGAACTGACAGACATCTACCAAATATTCCACCCAAGCACCAAAGAATATACTTTTTATTCAGCACCCCATGGATCTTTCTCCAAAACCAACCCCATACTGGGGTATAAAAACAAAACAAATACCAAAAATTGAAATAAATTCCATACATTTTATCAAACCACAATGTAATAAAGTTTAAAATCAACACCAGAAGAAGCTCTAGTAACTACATGAACTCATGAAGATTAAATAACACAGTACTGAATGATGATTGGGTCAAAGAAGAAATTAATAAATAAATAAAAGTATTCTTGGATTTGACTGAAAATGACAATACAATACAACCAAATCTCTGGGATACCTTCAAAAGCAGGCCTAAGAGGTGAGTGTATAGCTCCAAGTATCTACATTAAAAAAATCAGAAAGAGCACGAATGACTTAGCATTACAACTCAAGACTCTTGAAAGGCAACAACAAATGAAACCCAAAGCCAGTAGACAAGAAGACATAACAAAAATCAGAGTAGAAATTAATGATATAGAAACAAAGAAAACAATACAAATAATAAATGAATTTGACAGCTGGTTCTTTGAAAGAATAAACAAGATAGACATGCCCTTAGCCCAGTTAACCAAAAGAAAGAACAACTGCAAATCTACAGAATCAGAGATGAAAGGGGAAACTTCACAACAGAAAACAAAAAGATGCAGAATATTAAAAGGGAACACTTACAAACCTATACTCCATTAAATTTGAAAGCCGAAAAGAAATGGATGCATTTCAAAAATCATGGGAATCACCAAAGCTAAACCAAGAAGAGATCAACAGCTTAAACAGAATTATACCATACAATGTTATTGGAGCAGTAAAACCACCTGACTAACAAAACCCCAGGCCCCAAAGGAGTCAAAGCAGAGTTCTACCGGACAGTTAAAGAAGATCTACAACTAACACTTCTTCAATTATTCAAAAGATAGAAACAAAGGGATAACTCCAAAATTCCTTCTATGAAGCCAGAACCACTCTAACACCCAAATCAGGTAATGATACAACCAAAAAAGAAAACTATAGACTCAAATCCTAAATGAATACAGAAGCAAAAATTCTCAACAAAATACTTGCAAACCGCAACAGACACATGTCAAAAAGATCATCTACAATGATCTTGTTGGCATCATTCCAAGATGGATCAATATACACAAATCAATTAATGTCATAAATCATATAAATGGAATCAAAGACAAAAATCACATGGTCATCTCAATAGATGCAGAAAAGGTGTTTGACAAAATTCAGCATTCATTCATGTTAAAAGTTCTAGAGGCAATTGGACTAGAGGCAATACACCTCAACATAATTAAAGCTATACACAACAAACCCACTGCCAACATCATTCTAAATTGAAAAAAACTGGAAGCATTCCCATTAAAATCAGAAATCAGATATGCTGTCCACTATTTCCACTCTTTTATAATATAGCGCTTGAAACTTTTCCTATAGCAGTAATGCAAGAGAAGGAGATTAAAGGAGGACTAACTGGGAAAGAAGTAAAATTATCCTTTGTACAGGTGATATGGTATTATACCTAAGAGATGACAAAAATTCCACAGCAAACTCCTAGACATGATTAACATTTTCATTAAAGTGACACTTTATAAAATTAGTCTTCAAAAATATGGAGCCTTTCTGTACACCAATAACAAGCAATTGGAGAATGAGTATATGGAAACTCTCCCACTCAAAATATATTTCAGAACAAAACGTAGTTGAAGACATTAAAGATCTCTAAAGTGAAAAATTTAAATCTTATTAAAAGAGTTTGAGAAATACATTAGAAGATAGAAAGACTTCCCAAATTCATTGACTGAAGGAATGAATATTGTGAAAATGATTATTCTACCAAAAGTAATATAGACTCAAAATCCCCATGGCATTCTTCACATAATTAGAAAAGTCTTCCTAAAATTCATATGGAACCACAAAAGACTCTGGATAGCCAAAGCAACACTGAGCACAAAGAGCAATGCACAGGGATTACCATACTAGGTTTCAAACTATATTACAGAGCTATAGTCATAAAAACAGCATGAGACCAACACAAAAATAGCCCTGCGCATTGCTCAATGGAACATAATTTAAGACCCAAACATGAACACATGAGTTTAAGTTTGCCTGCTAAGAACACTCACTGGAGGAAAGTTAGTATCTTCATCAAACGGTGCTGGCAAAATTGCATCTCCACCTGTAGAAGAATGAAACTGACCTTTATCATTCACCTTGCACAAAAGTCAACTCCAAATGGATCAAAGACCTCAATGTGAAACCTGAAACTCTGTAACTTAGAAGAAAACATTGACAGTAACCTACAAGATGTAGGCATAGGAAAGGACTTTCTAAATCTGACATCAGTTGTTCAAGAATTCAGGTCAACAACTAACAAGTTAAACTAAAAAGCTTCTGTACAGCGAAAGAAACAACCAAGAAAGTGAAGAGAAAACACACATTGTGGGAGAAAATCTTCACCAGGAACACATCTGACAGAAATTTAACATCCTGACTATATAAACAGCTGAAAAAACAAAGAATCAAGAAAACAAATGACCCAATTAAAAGATGGGCTGAGGATCTGAACAGAGTTCTCAAAAAAAGCAACAAAGATGGTTAAGCAACATCTTCAGAAGTGTTCAACATTGCTAGTAATTAGGGAAATGCAAATTAAAACCACTTACTGGCTAAGGAAGACTGGCTAAGATCAAGAGAATGAATACCAAATTCTGGAACGGCTGTGGAGAAGGGAACACCATTCGCTGCTGTGGGATCGCAAACTCATGCGACCCCTATGGAAAGCAGTGTGGAGAAGTTCAAAGAAAACAAAAATTAGCATACCGTTTGACCCCGTTATAGCATTGCTTGGCATATACCCATAGGACTCATCCTACTGCAGAGATACTTGTACATTCATTTGTTGCTGCTCTTTTCACAATAGCTAAGAGATGGAAGCAACCTAAGTGTCCCTCAGCCTACAAGTAGATAATGAAAATGTGGTACATTTACACAGTGGAGTTTACTCAATGGTAAAGAAAGATGAAATCATGAAATTTGCAGGTAAATGGCTAGAACTAGAAATTGTTATACTAAATGAAGTAACACAGACTCAGAAAAAGTGACATATATTCTCCCTCATTTGTGGATGCAAGCTTTAAATCCTTATAGTTGAGTATGCATAGATGAAACTTCAGGAACCAGCGAAATGGAAAGGAACCAGGGAGGTAAAGGACAGACAGAACCTGAGAGAGTAGTAGGAGACAGGTGTTACTAAGGGAAAATGGATAGAATGGGAATATTCAAAAGGGAGAAGAAGGGTTATACAATGTCCTTTGGGTATAAAGGGAAAGAAAGGAGCTCAATGGAGGTGGGGACATAAGAAACTGGTATTATCAAGGGAGAAATGGGGAAAATGGGGACACTTTAAAGGGGGAGAGAATGGAGAGAGGATTAGGAGAAAGAGAAGAGAGATAAATAATCTCTAGCTGTGTAAGAAACCAGAGAGAATTATTCTAGTCCAACAACCTAATGGCAAATTATACATAAAATATCTCTACATGAGTCCATATGCATAACTGAAGGCTACATAATGAGAAAATTGTCAGGCAGGAGAATCTGCCCTGTGAGCTGTTGGCCAGGGTGGTCCAGGAGACTCTCCAAGTCACACAGGCTATTGCCACAGCCCTTGATTGCCTCCCAGAACTTGAAGGTAAGACCTTATTGCAGAAGACAGAATGTGCTTCACAGACCGGATTTGGAGCAATGGAGTTGGAACCGACCTGGAAGTCACTTCCCCTGGAGGTTAGCTCTCATAGCTTTAGAGAAGAACATACAAGTTACAAAGGGAGAATATCAACTGATGGCCTAATCTCAACTTCAAGGCCAAATAACCACATCAATGACCAGCACAACACACAACATTGGTGCAGTAGTGGCACTTTTATCTTGGGGACAATCAACAGCTGCCTAATTGGACCAAAAGTCCACTCAATGGAAGGAAACACATGTGTGGTACTGTAAACATAGCCAAATAAACATGGCTGAAGAGGTCATAGATCTTAGAGAAAACCCCAAGACTGTCACATTCTTAGACTAATGTAATTTCTTACAATGTTCAGAATCCTTATATTTACAGACAAGTTTTCCAGTCATCACTCATCAAAGAAGCTCCTTTTGTACCATACGGAGATTATTAGAGAGTACCAGGACTGGTCACACATTGATATTACCTCAGTGATCCATCTATAATTCAGTGTTTACACCTAAGGCTCACAGAACATAGAACAACGGGTAAAACAACACTCGTGAGTCTCTCAATTTTCATTAATGAAGCTTCCTCATGCAACAGAGGGCCAGGAACACAAAAGGTTATAAACAGCTAAAGTATAGCGAGTTAGAGCCTGGACAATGCTGGTCCTTAGACAGGATTCCTGTATTAAACTTCACTCCCAAGGACTCAGAGAGCATTGCCGAAGAGGGGGCAGATCGATTATGAGAGCCAAGGAGGAGGTGCATGGCCATATAAAAACAGAGTCCTATGCGCTCCTGGGACCCTGCTCATATGAATGTCAGCATGCGCAAGACCCATGCAAACTCAGATAAAAACCCAGCAAGGAACTCAGGAAATGTGCAGCAGACTCCAATCTGAGCTGAAGAAATATTGGCAGCTGAATACTGCTGGGTGAGGAAGAGCTGATCTCCTTAAAGTGGGGAACTCTAGATAGGGTGACTAGACCTCAGTAGATGAGCTTGAACTGAGGAACATCTGGAGGCCTTAACTCGACAGAATGGGTCTTAACACAAATGGCAGAATGTATGAATTCCAGTGGGGGCTATGGAGGTGCCAGAGAGGGGGAGAATAAAGACGATTAGGAATGACTGAATGTTCTGCATGAAATCCCAAAAAATTCAATAAAAATTTACAAAAGAAAATAAAAAAATTCAATAAAAACTTTTAAGGAGCAAAATAACAACTGCAAAGAGTCCCCAAGTGTCCCCACGACACAGATGGCCCGACGTCATTCTTTAATGAAGGTTAGTGTTTTAGCATGAAGGCTTGGCAGCAGTCTTCTTTTTCTTTCCCCATGAGAATGGACAGAAAATGGGAACGCGTGCAGCCTTCTTGTGAGACCGCTTGTGCCACGGTGACTTGGCACAAGGCAGCTGGCTTACAGGTGCTCTGGCAAATAGTGAAACACAGATTCTTTTCTTTTTTCTTTCTAAGACCGCGTGCATGAAATGATTTTAACCTGTAGGAGTAGATTCTGCAGGCATCCCTTTGGGTCAAGAAGTTTGTCTTTGAATATGGTTTTTAGAAGCAGGAGTCAGTTCTATTTTATTTCTTGAGAGGATCCTCTGTTCTGGGTGGTGACAAGAGTTGTTACCTGAAGCTCTCTTTTTCTTTTCTTTAGAATTGAAGATGGAAACCTAAAGATAAAATGAGCCAAATATTACATTAGAGAAGACAAATTCAGCAATATCATTCTAGTTAAGATTATGTTGGACAAGACACATGGATCATAAAAATTAGCAAGTAATTTTTTTGAATTATGAAGCAGTTATCCACGTGCTTCATCTTTGAATCAGAGTATCTCAGTGTTTTTGACTCAGATGCATTTCCTCGTGTTGCTGGAATGCAATCGATCTGCAGGAAGAAGAGGACAGCCAGATGGCAGCCAGGGAGGTCAGGAAGGCACTTGCCTTACTTAGGTGTCTCTGCTGCTCTTTCTGGAGTGCACCTGTCTGGAACCTGGCCATCCAAGGCCTGGGCTTCAAACATGTGAAATATAGAGAGAGAAAGGAGAAAAATAGTGACCCGTATAACTGTGCTGAAATGAAAATTCTTCATTGAGTCTGACCATTCCCCATTGTGCATTCTCATATGATGATGTAAAGTTGTTCAGCTGTGGGAAAGCATACCATGAAACACAGGAAATGGTTTAAATCATTGGAAATGATTTTTAAGGTTAAATAAACGGGAGAATGACTTTGGCTAAAGTTGCCAACCACTTCAATGTAATTTTTGCTGGTAGATTTTCTTATTGTCAGCATTGCTTTGAAAACATATTCAACAGGGGTACAGCTTACTCCATGGGAAGAAGGCATGTTCTTCACAAAGCTCGTCACTGGGTGTGGTGGCACAGTTGTAATCCCAGCACTTGGGAGGTGGAGGCTGAAGCATCAGGAGTTTAAAGTCCTCCTCATCTATATAAGGTGATGGAAGCTAGACTGGGATACTTGAGAAAAAAAAAAAGTGGTGGCCCATAATTTTCAACTCTGTTCTGATGTACATATCTTTTCTGATAACTGACTGAGGTTTCTGATCTGAGGCGTGAATAGAAAGTATAGATGATGCAGAATGCTGCTGGTTTGGACAAATGTTATCCCTACTTTCATAAGACCAAGAGATCTCAGTTGGATATTTTTGTGGAAAGGTTACACTTATTTCAGCAATGATGCAGACTTGATAAATGGAAGGAAGCCATAGAATGCTGGTTTTAAACAAAATCTTATTTAAACTAGCACAGGAGAAGAGAAGCTAATTGGAAAGCTGTACTGCTCCCCAAGGCAGATGTAACCAACATACTTATTGACCTGATGGTAGTTTGAATGTGATTCTTATGATCAGTAATCCATGACAGTGTGGGAACAGGCAAACCAAGCTCCTGATGCTATTCCTTTCCCGAATCTCTTCACAGTTGATTACCAGGTTTCAAAGAGTAGGGAAAGGAAGGCAGAGAACGTAATTTCCAGATACTTTTGGATGTATGTCAGATTTTTATTCTGATTTGTGATACATTGAATATTATTCTAATTATATGTTAAGATTTCTGTTAGCCCCTTGGGTGTATTATTTCTTAAAGATCACTTATTTATGTTCAACTTTCTATGCTCAATATGTAGCAGGATACACATGAATTTCAAGCTTTTAATTAGTGTATGTTGAACAATTAACTAAATGATAAAATCCAAATATAAAATTAAAATATATCTGGGCAATTATGTCAACCTATTATTATGTCAAAGCATTTTACAGACATAATTTGCATATCACATTATTCAATTTTTCAAAGTGTTCAATTCAGTTTTTGATATTTTGGGAAGTTATTTGACCATCACCACTCAATTTAAAAGCATTTTTATTATCTCCAAAAGAAATGCTGTACCTATTAGCATTCATTTTCTATAGCCTCCTGTTTCTGGGCTCTAGTCTACTACTTGCTGTTATAGATTTGCCTGTTCTACTGAAGTCACACAGCTGGGATCTATGACCAGTATGTGTTTTTTTGTGTGTCTAGTTCCTTTTGCACAATGTTTTCAAGATTCATCTATGCTGTCTCATAAATTCATACTTTATTTTTCCCCTTTCTCTTTTCTTTGATTTCCTTTACTTTCATTACTGACCCAGGCTGGGCCCAGCCTGTAAACTGGTGATTCTTCTCTTGTTATCTCTCAAGTGTTGAGCTCACAGGTGTGTGCCATCACATTACCACTTCATGACTTTTATGGCTGAATAATATACCATTCTGGGGCTGGAGATATGGCTCAGTAGTTAAGAGCACTGGCTGCTTTTGCAGAGGACTTGGGTTCAATTCCAGCACCCACACAGCTGCTAACAGCCATCCATAACTCCAGTTCCAGGGCATCAGATGCCTTTTTCTGACCTCTGTGGGCATTACACAACATGGATGCACTTACATCCATTTAAGCAATACACTTGTGCACATAAAATAATAATAAAACTTAAAAAAATATTTAAAAATACCACTCTATAGATATACCAGATTATTATACATTTGTCAGTGTATGGAAACTGAATGTTTCCACTTCGAGGCTCTTATGAATAATGCTGCTATAACATTCTCATCATTGTCATATATATGTATATATATGTACATATATATATATATAATATATATGATACAAATTGTAACATGATGCAGGTTTTCTGTTCCCTTGGGTATAAATCTGTAAGTTTATATTGACACAAAGCAGCACTTTAAAAATTACTTTATTAGTTTTTATGTGTCAGTGTACTGCCTGTATGTATGTAAATGCATCCATGTTGTGCAATGTCCACAGAGGTCAGAGAGGGTTCGAATCCTCTGGAACTGGAGTTATGGATGGACATGGCAGTATAGGTTCTGAGAATTGAAGCTGGGTCCCCTGCAAGAGCAGTCTGTGCTCTTAACTGCTGAGCCATCTCTCCAGCCCTTCAAATACCACTTTTTGTTTGATTCCAAAAGTAGAAGACTCCGGAACAGACAAATCTGCATTGATAAACTAATGTGGCTGGGATCAGGGAGGAGGGGGTCATGGACAACGAATGCTAATAGATTTATGTTTGTGATGATAAATTAAAGGGTAACTTGAACTTCTTAAGGATATTGCTACAATGTTTACCAAAGTAACTGCAACATTTCACAGTTCATAAGCAGGGAAGGTTTAATTTCTCCTCCTCACCAACACCTCCCTATCCTTTCTATTCTGCTGCATATGAGGTAGGAGCTTGTGTTTTTTGTTTGCTCAAACTGCATTCATTCATTCCCAGGTGAGGAAACTGTTTATTCTACCTGTTGTATAAGGACACATAGAAGACAGTTTCTGTGGAGTAGGAAATTGTGACCCTGAGTAGATACTGAATTACTGGTATCTTAATCTTGGGCTTGCCAGCTTCTACAGCTGTGAGCTATATAAATCTCTGTTGCCTGAATGCACCAATGCACTAATACCATGTCCCACTAGCTGCCAGCGCCAATAGCACCATGGTCTCGGATATCTAACTTTTAGAACTCTGAGAAAATTAATTTCTGCTCTCCAGTTACCCCATCTGGGGAATTTTGTTATGGGAGACCTAGCAACCTGATATAAAACGGGATGCAAAAGCTGATAGACTCAATCCTAATTATCTCTCACTCTAAACCAATTTAATTTGCTTCCTAGTACTGTTGGAATGAGCTTGTTGAAGCATTTTTTGCATATTTGCTACCAAGCCCTGTTTGCCATTTTTTTGTCCAAACTCCTTGAGGATAGGACGTACCTACCTATTTTGCTCATTGGTAGATCCCTTCATATGTAGTCAGCAAAAAATATATTCACTGAGTGAATATATTAGTGATGGAGTTTTTGTGTGTGCTTTAAAAACAAGAGCGTGGGAGATTTACCCCGTAATATTAGTGTTTCACTCAGACAACCACTTGCTCTGTCTTATGAAGCGTCCCCTGTCCAGTTACTGCAAGACCAAACTCATGATCTAATGTCTTGCCTCAAGGGCTGCTGTCACCATCTTTAATTCTTCCTCTTCTGATGTGAAAATATTGGAACTTCAGTATCAATTCCATTCCTACATTCCTTTTTCAAATGTGCAGTATTGAAATAGTCATTAAGGGTAAAGATTTTGGGGACTAGATTGCTTCGGTTGAATTCCTGATCCCACTACTGAAAAACTGAGTGAGGCTGAGTGAGTGAATTAACTCCCTCCCCCATCCCCACAGTACCTCAAAGTATTGTTCTGAGAGTTAAATGAGAGTTAAGAAGTAGAACAGCTAGAAGGGAACCTGGCACAGAAATGTACTTAGTAAGCATCAGGTATTATTGCCTTTTATGTTAATGTCATGTTTCCCATCTACAATCTCTTATGGCCCTTTTATCTGATCAAATAGTTCAGAATTGCTACTGATCTCCAGTCTTATGTAATCATCATTAGTGCAGAGGATCTTCAAGATCCCCATCTCCTGGTGTACATACATACCCCCTATAATCTCCCCTTAACTGTAGGTGGGGATTGTAACTAAGATGCAATATCACTCTTGTTTTAGGTTACCAATCAGTTTACTTGACTCTGAGATAATGAAAGGGTATTATTTCAGTGGGCCTGGTGGTCAGTTGAGCATTTAAAAGTAGGGAAAACATCAGAGAAATGTGCTTCTGCTGGCCCGCAAGAAAGCAAACAGCTATGTGTGACCTTCCCAAGGGCAAGGAACAGTGAGGCACCCCTAGGATCTGGGAGTGATTCCTGTGTGATAGCCAGAAGGAAAATGGGGCCCTCAGTCATACAGCTGCAAGGAAATGAATTCTGCCAATAGTCAGTGAGTTTGGAAGAGCATCCCAAGCCTCCGAAGAGTATCATAGCCCTGGCTGACACCGTGATTTCCGCTTGGTGAAATCCCGAGTAAATGACCTAGCTGTCCTGTCCCTGGAATTCTAACTCGCACAAATGGTGACATAATATGTGGGTGTTTTTGAAGCTGTTAAGATCGTGGTAATTTGTTGTGTAGCAGTAGAGAACACAGCCAACGGCCAAGTTTACTTCTCTACACCAGTGTCTGAAATAATATTACATATTTTGCATATCTAAAAGGAACTTTTAATTTTCTCTTGTATTGTCCTGTTCTCCCGTCAGTAAGTCACTAATACTTAAAAATGGATAGCATCTTTGACTGCTCTCCTTCCGAATCGCTGCGTGCCGTGGGCTCTCTCATGACACCGCCCCGCCCCTCGCAGCTTCTCTCCACCTCCTCTGCTGCTGCCTCATCTCATCTCTTGGTTAGACCGTGAAAACAGCCTTGCCAGTGCCACCCCATTCCACAAAGGCAGCCCTCCTTCCTGTAGTCATAGCCAGCGAGTTTTATGTAAATACGACAAGCCGTTTTGTGTAGGATCCACCAATGAGTTCTCATGATACTCAATAAACTTTAGAATCCTTACCATAATCTTAAGGCCCTTGGTTCTTAGTGCCGTCAGTGCAACTGTAATACAATACCACACTGGGTAGTTTCTGAGTAAAAGAAATTATTTCCTACCAATCCAAAGGTTGGGAAGGAAGTATGAGATCAAGGAACTGACAGGGTTGGTTTCTGCCAAGGGCTCAATATCCAGTTCCAAGAAGTCTTTTGGAGGGAAAGAATACTGTTCCACACAAGACAGAAGGAGAGAGGAGAAGGGGAGAAAAGGGAAGGAGGGAGAGCAGATAAAGGAGAGGATGAAGGGGAGAGGCGAAGGCCAAGGGGAGATGCAGAGGGAAGGGGGAAGAGGAAGAGCGTGAAGTGGCCAAACTCAGCATTTTATACCAGTCTACTCCACTGATACCAGCAGGGTCCTTTAGACCTAATTACCTCCCAGAGGCCCACCGCCTTATGCTGCTAATGACAGCAATTAAATTCCAACTTAAATTTTAGAGAGGACTTATGTTGAAACATAGCACCTGGCGATCTCTCTGGCTTCAGTCGGGGTCCTTGTGCTTTTTCGTCGTGATGCCAATCAAAGTGTATTCACCCCGGATCGTCCATGTCCTTTTCCTCGCATTTCATGAAGATTTCTTCCCTGATTTCTCTATGTAAATGGCCTGACTTTCTAGCACTTACAGGTCTTGCAGTTAGACTCCTGGGGTTTTATTTTCTTTCTGTTTATTTGCTTATTGCCTGTCTCCAATATTACAGTGTAAGTTTCATCAAGGCAGAGTCTTAGATCGGATCGTCACTCATTTCTTAGGCTTTAGCCAGTCTCTGTTATATGTAAACAGACGTTCAAAAAGCTTGCATTGAATTAAGAGTTTAGAGAAATAATTTGATAAGTTTACATTAAAAGCAGAATAATAACCTTTGTCTTTTTAAGGTTTTGATCATGAGTTAAAACCAGGAATTGAGAAATCACACAGTACTTAATTGAGCAATGTTTGTGCTATCAAATTACACAGTGTTTAGAGAGGTTTAATGCTATTGAAACAATATTAATGGTGATGCTGATGCAATTCTTCCTGATGTAAGGCTGTGGGGGTTGAGCTCTGAGGCATAATGTTGTTCTCATCATGTCTTTCTTTTGTTCTCTTTTTGGCAGGGATGAAATGATTTCAGTAATTCTAATGTTGAAAAGTAAATTCTAGTCCTGATCAAAACAGACATGAAAATGGGGCTGTAATGAAACCATGTTCTCTTCAAATACTGACTTAATAAAAAATAGCAAACAGAATTAGAAAATATACAAAATATATGAGGCATGGGAAATAAAGTTGTTTAGAGTTCATTGCATCTTTTAGATATATGGATGGATTTAAAGTTCATAATTTCAGCACAACTAGATGACATTAAAGTGAAGTTTGGTACGTTGGACAGTTTTCCCTTGTATACAGCAATCTTAAATGATCCAATATGCATTAGATTTAGGATCAAGTCTCCAGGTTTAAATGACTAGATCCTATGCAAAGAAATATCCATAAGATTCCTCAGAGGGGACTGTCTATAAAAACAGTCAGTTGATTCAATCACATTAGTAAGAAGCTAGCATCCCTGCACTACCCGACATGGATGCAGATGAAAAGAAAGTCTATGTGGCACAGTGAGCTCTATCCTCCTAAAACTAATACAGCAATGCAAGTGATGTGAATAAATTGTTTTTCTTAACAGCCAATCTCCTTTTGCCAACTTGGGACTTTTAAACACTGTTACTATCACTTAATTTTTGAAAGAAATATTTATTTCAGCTTAGACAAGTTTAAATTTGTTTAATTAAATAAATCAAGATCAACTTCCTTCTAATTTATTCTTAAAAGAAAAGAAACACGATTTAATAGTTTCTTTAAACTTTTAGACATGAAAATATTTACTGTTTACTCAAAGGAATCCATTTTGAACTTCAGTCAAGATGAAAATATAGTGTGAATTAAAAATCTGATCTGATAAAATGATACATAAATATTCTAGCAGGAATTTAGTCCTAATGCCCAGCAGATATCTGTAAATCTGCCTGCAAATTCAAAGCTCTCTTTTGTTTAACAACTTCAGAGAATCAACTATTTGGATATTTAAAACTCTTCCCTAGATTACCGTTAATGGTAGTCCTGATAGAATCACTTAATAACTGTGATTTTTATTCCTCTCAGCATGTTGTATCTATGTAACTATTAAGTCTGTATTCTGAATTCTGGCTTCTTCTGTTATATATGTTAAGTTTTGAATATGAAATGTCCTCCACAAGTTCATGTATTAAACTCTCGGTTTCTAGCGGTTGATACTATTTTTAGAAGTTGTGGAAATGTAGGAAGCAGCTCTCAGAAGCACACCTCTGAACATTTTCAGTGTTCCCCAGTTCCTCTGTCTCTCTATGCTTCTGACTGCTGTGAGGCGAACAGTCTTTTTTGAGAATGTCTGTAAGGATTTTTCTTGATTAATGTGGAAAAAAACCCATCTTAATTGTGGGCAGGAACAGTACGTGGGCGCAGGATTCCGGACTGTATAAAACGCAGAGCTGAGCCCTGGCACGCATACATTAATTCATTGTTTTCTGCTCTTGACTCTGGATGCCCTATGATTAAATGCTTCTAGTGCTTGCTGCCTTCACTTCCCTACAGCGATGGACTATAAACTGGAACTGGGAGCCAGATAAGTCCTTTCTCACTTAAGTTGCGATTGTCAGGATATTTTATCAAAATAGTAGGAAAAGACACAAAGACACTAGTTTTCATCTGTCTTCCCAAGGGAAGGTTTGGAAAGTTTTTTCTGGGACTTATATCGGTCGTATTAAAAAGTCACTATTTTGTTTGACTTGTTCAATTAAAAAATTGTTCTGACTAGATATTGCTTCTCTACATTACCGTGCTGTTTTTTTTAATACAACTTACTTGCTTATTTACCATTGAAGGTATTGCCATTTACCATCTTTGTTTATATGCTTAACAGAAGTGAATAAAAGTATCACCTAGTGTTATACTTCCCTCAGGTATTTCTGACATTGGAGAATCACTAGGAGTCAAGAAAAGATTCACAGAAGCTCTGTCAATGGGCCCTTCCATTTTCCATTCATTCCCACGTATGGGGAGGGACTTACCAGTGCCTGAAGTCTGCCTTTAGTTCTTGAATGGGTAAAAGGAATGTGAGACCTTACAGAACTGATGCATGAAGGGATTAGAATGTGTGAACTATCAGGAGTGACATGTCATGGGAATTGTGCCAAGTAATAAAGTATCCACCTTTCCCGCCAGGCGCTGGGCCCAGATCCACTAGCTGAACCCTCGTGTTTCAGATGCTCTACACTGTGTTAGTCATCTCTAAAACCGAAATGTCATCCCCTAAAGCAAGAGATTTCCTTTGGGTAGCCACCTTGATTTTTGCAAGAAATAAGACCAGATTCCACACTGTTTTCCTGGAAAATCCACTTCACAGTCCTCTCTTAGAGGCCAGGGGGCTTTAAATGACATTAAGAAGACTTTGCAACCCCCACTGCCGTTGTCTGGCAGAGACCAAACAGTGAACACTGTGTTAGGTGAGAATTCCTGTTAGATGGAAGCACTAGGAGAAGTGAAGAGGAATCCATTATCTATATTTCTCACGTAATCCACTTTAATAAAAAAATAATCCAAATTATTTTTTTCTTAAAAAATATTAAACATGGAAGGGAGAGCCCATAAAGCCTGGGACTTTTAGATATTAGATAGGACCTTTCACGAACAGGCCAGGTGATTTCTGATGTAACTGGTTTAAGGACCACATCTTGAGAAGCACTAATACTTTATTCCCACCTGAGACCTATGTGCAAATTTTCTACCGTGATAGTTCAGTAATTCCTTTTTAATGAGATGAGTGGGAAAACTTCTATTAATTCAGAACTTTTACTTCAGCCGCTGATTTTCCTAATGTTATCTCAAACGTCAATACCTGTGCTCAACAGGTCAGAGCCCAAGAAAAGTAAATGTTATTGATGATCAAGTGGAAAATCAAGTTCACAGTCAGTATCAAATTAGAATGTATCTTTGAGCCCTAAAATTCCAAAGTTATGAAAGCTCACAAGAGAGTAACTAGTGTATTGAAATGTGACTTAATTCAGGAAAAGGAATATACATAAAAATCTGGACATGTATGCATCTTTGTTATAAAAGAGAAGAGTAGCAGTGCCTGCTGCTGGGACGGACAAGGGCTGTGGTGTCGTGTGAGACCGTTCTCAGAAATGTCAATACAGCTGGGGAATTTGCAAATTGGAAAGGGACTGGAATTTGGAATAAAATGATATTAATATTGTGTGGGCTACGATTAATGAGCATGTTTGTAGATTGTGTATTGGTTTTGCTGCAGCCTTAAAGTCCTAAAGTCAAAAGGAAATTGACCTCTGTTAAAAGGTATGTGGAAATATTTAGGAAAGTATGAATGTTGCATAAGTGAACAAATACCTGAAAGAATTCACAGATTCCCCCTTTCTAAATTATTCCTAGAAGCCCTATATTTTTTCAAGTCTAAAATTTGCTTAAGGTGATAGCTTTACAATCTCCAAAAGATGCCACATGTGGTTCCACCAGCACTGAAGACACACACACTGCTTGCATGGCCAGGACTGCCATGTGCACATGTAACTTATCCATCCATGTATTTAAAGAGGCAATGTTTGAGGCACAAAGTTCTCAGAAGGCTGTGCTCGGTATGTTTGTTCACATATTTCTATTTTTAATTCTTTTGAAAGAAAATATCAGGAAAATAACATTTATACCCAAAGTAAAGTTTCTACAATGTACTGTTAAATAAATGAAGATTGGCATGATAGTTCTTGGTTTTTCCTTTGTTTTAAATTTATTTTTCATGGGTGCATATAATGTACAGTCTAGAGTGCAGTTTTTCTTGCTTTCTTCTCAGTACAAAAATGTTCAAAAGGTTCATTTCCAAACTTTTTGTTATGTATGATTAATATAATTTCTTATACAACTGAACAATTGTGGCCAGTCTCTTGGAAGTTTTAACAACTTTCTGCGCCTTTGTCCTTCTTCCTCCTCCCTCCTCTCTGGAAGCGTGATGACGGGTGTTCTCTGTGGTAGGCAGGGTTGTAGGGTAGATGACACGGTTCTTGTTCACAGGGGAATCACAACTTAATTGAGGTTCAAGGAAGTAAACAGTGTGTCATGGCCCTGTCTTAGGGCTGGTCCTGGGGGGAAAGGCTGTGCTGAGTAGAAATACCCAGGAAGACAGATCCCACAGTCTTGAGGGAGAGTTCAGATGAGATATCTGGGAGAGTCTCTCTTAGGCTGTTAATAATTCACGACCATTTCTTCTTTTAACTACAATGTTCTCTTCACAGAAATGTTCACTTTTCTGCTATTCCCTTGGCTATCTGAAAGGGTTGTTCACATATTTTCAGTCATATGTTGTTGGGAAGGCAAATGCGACCTATTTACCTTAGAACACTATTGTTCTGTATTACTGAGGTTTAGGAATGTATCTGTTTCTGGTAACCACTTTCCCCATCCCCAATCCCTTATTGACTCAGGCCAACGTGTCTTTGTGACTGAGCCCAGGGGAGACCCACAAAGCTGGGACCAAGGCCCTTCCTTTCCTCTGTCATCTGGCCCTTGACCCAGAGACACTCTGCTCAGCTATAGAAACTCCCCCGCCTCAGTTCCAATTTCCTCCTAAGTCCCCCTCAGGACTTGTCTTTGTTTAAGAAGTTTAAATGTACAATTTAAAAAGGGAGCTGCTACCTGTTTAAACATTTTGCTACAAGTGGTAGACACTGTGAATGAGAAGTCTAATGTTATCAACTAGTTTGTTCTCATTGCTGCTAGTAACTACTATATGCTAATAAACTAGCATGTCTGATAAAATGCATCTGGTACAGCAGAGACAAATTTTTTGAATTCCATAAAGATCAATGATACTTCATCTTCATGTATGTGTTTAGTCTAATTTTTCTCCCCAGTATGAGTACTGTAGTTTTTCAGGTTCCATGTATTTGAAAATTAAGAACTAAATCTATGCCTGAAGTTTCTGTGCAGTGTGCATTGTATGAAATTCACCCTGGACTCAAATTGAAGGCACTGGCGCTTATAATCTTTCTGCTCCCTCTTCCACAGTGGTTCCTGAGCTGTGGGTAGGTGAGGTTTAATATAGGAGTCCTGTCCAGGGACACATACTCTGCCATTCTGATTCTCTAAAACTTAGCCAATTGTGGCCTTTTGTGTGCATGGCACTCTGTCGAATGACGAAGCTTTGCTGGTGAGAGCTGAGGGACGCACTAGCATTCTCTCTACCCCTGTGCCACTACATTAGGTGTAGAAGTTCTACTGTGGATATGTCACTTAGGGATGGGCATCTCTCAGATACATGCTCACTGTGTGTGACCAGTTGTGGAACTCTGAGCAGTCTCCATGTTTTGCAAAAAGAAGCCTCAATAAGCAGTATATGGTATACTTGTCTGTAAATATAAGGATCCATATAAGAAATTTCATTTGTCTAGAGATAAGGTTTTCTCTAGGATCCATGACCTCTCCAGCCACGTGCATTTGGCTGTGTTTACAGTGCCACACATGAGAGGGCTTTAAGTCCTAATACATAGCTGTTGATCACCCCCTAGATGGAAGTGCCACTAGTGCACTAATATAGTTTGCTGTGCCAGTTGTTGAGGTTAGTAGGCTTTACAGCTGGGTTTTCCTAGTGATTGATTTTCTCCCTTAGCAGCTTGCATAGTATCCTGGAGGATTATGAGAGCTAGTCTTCAGGGACAAGGATTTCAGTTCAGTTCCAGTTCCATTGCTCCAAGTCTCGTATCAGACTTATGTCCTGTCTTCAGCAATAGGGTCTTACCATCAAGTTTTGGAAGGAAATCAAGGGCCATGACAGTAGCCTGTGCTATTTTGGAGTCTCTTAGACTACCCTGACCAACAACTCAAAGGAGTTCTCCTATCTGACAGTGTGTTCCTTGTTGTATACCCTTCGGGTCTATACATGCACTCATCTGAAGATACTGTATGTGTATTTTTCGGGGGGGTTGAGTTAATACTCTTCCCTCTGGCTTTTGATGGACACCTAAGCTTTAATCATTTCTCCTCTCTCAACCCACTTTTTACATTTTAGTTGATTTAATCTTATAAGTAATGATCAATAATTTCTTCTGAGAAATGGACATTTCTATTGTTGCCAGTTTTTTATTGAATCATTGTGTATTTCATAAGACTGTCTCAATCAATCCTAATCATCTTTGTATCCCCTTCCCCACAATGCACCCCTGTAGCCCTCCAACTAGAATCTGTACATCTGTGTTAAGGTCTATTGTGTCAAAATGGTGTCAAATGTTATTCAGTGTAGATTCATACACTGACTTCTAGTCAGCCTATCCAGTGAAGCCTGTCCTTCGCTTTAGGAAGATTAGCTCATCCTCACCCTGAAGTAATCAGTTGCCAGTATTTCTTCAGCAAAGATTGGGGTCTGCTACCTATTTCTCCATTTCCATGCTGGGCTTTTGTCTGTTTGAATTTGTGTGGGTCTTGAGCATGCCAAAACCATTAATGTAACTCATATGAGCAGGGTCCCAGCAGCTTGTAGGATTCTATTTTCATATGGTCATGCACCTCCTTACTGGCTCTTACTGTCTTTCTAGCCCCTCTTCTGCAATGGCTTCTGAGCCTTGGGAGAGTGAAACTTAATATAGAAGTCTTGTCCAGGGACCCACACTCCGCAAATTCGTAATCCCATTCTTAGGCCATTTGTGACCTTTTGTGTCACTGGCCCTCTGTTGCATGAGGAGCTTCATTCACAAAGGTTCGGAGATTCATTAGTGTCCTCTTTGCCCCTTGTTCCGTGTTTCATGAGCGTTGGTTGTAGAAGTTGCATTGTGAATGTGCCACTTAGGCACGGGCAATACATGGACAGTATCTGTGTGTGACCAGTTTGGTTCTCTGTAGTCCTCTCTGTCTGTTGCAAAAGAAGCTTCTTTGATGAATGCTGACTGGGATAGCTGAGTGTATATATAAGGTTACATATTTTGCATTTAGTAAGAAGTTACATTAGCCTAGAGATGTGACAGCTTTGGGGATTTTTCTAGGATCTATGATCTCTTCAGCCATGTTATTTGGATATGATTACCATGAATTTGACTATGATTACTGTACCACAAACACGAGTTTCATCCCAATAAGTGTGCTGTAAGACCAATTAGGTAGCCTTGATTGACCCCAAGATAAAAGAGCCACTGCTGCACCAGGGTCAAGTGCTGTGCTCGTCATTGATGTGGTCATCTGGTCATGAAGCTGGTGTTGGGCCATTAATTGATATCCTTCCTTGGCTGCTTGCATAGTACTCTCCAGAGCTATGGGAGCTAGCCTTCAGGGGATGTGGCTTCCAGGTCAGTTCCAGCTCCATTGCTCCAAATCCAATCTCTGAAGTATGTCCTGTTTTCAGCAATGGGGTCTTACCCTCAAGTTCTGGGAGGCAATCAAGGGCTGTGTCAATAGCCTGTGAAATTTTGGGAGTCTCTTGCACCATCTTGGCCAATAACTCAAAGGAAGGTTTCTCCTGTGTGGCACAGTTTCTTGTTATGTAGTCTTCAGTTATGCACATGGGCTCATGCGGAAACATTTTATGTGGAATTTGTCATTAGGTTGGTAGACTAATGATTCTCTTTGGTGTTTTACACTAGATAGGCATTATTTATTCTCTCTCTCTCTCTGTGTCTCTCTCTCATGTATACCCTCCCTCTAGTCCTTCCCCATTTAAAGTGCCCCAGTTTCCCCTTTTCTCCCTTGACAATACCAGTCTTCTAATGGCCCCACCTCTCTTGAGCTCCTTCTTTCCCTTTGTCCCCACAGCTCCTTGTATAACCTCCCTTTCTGCTCCTATTTAAATAACCTCCTTTATCTATTTCTCCCTTAGTAACACCTGTCTCCTACTTTTCTTCTCTATTAGGTTCTTTCTTTCCCCTTACCTCCCTGGTTCCTTTCCATTTTCCCGGTTCCTGCAGTCACATTGGGATACATACTCACATATAAGGTTTTGGTGCTAGAATCCATCCATTTACCTCCAAATGTCATGATTTCATCCTTTGGGTACAGGCCAAGGAGTAGTATAACTGGATCAAACATTAGATTTATTTTTAGTTTTTTAAGACTTCTCCACACTGCTTTCCATGGGAGTTGCACCAGTTTGCAATCCTACCAGCATTGAAGGACCATCCCTCTTTCCTCACATCCTCTCCAGCATTTGGTATCTTTTGTTCTCTTGATCTTTGCCAGGCTGCCTGGGGTAAGATGAAATCTTAAAGTGGTTTTAGTTTGCATTTCTCTAATTACTAAGGATGTTGAGCACTTTTAAAGATGTTTCTCAGTCATCTTTATTTCTTCTTTTGAGAATTCTCTGCTCATTTCCTTTAGCCCATCTTTAAAGTGGGTCATTTGTTTTATTGACTCTTTGTTTTTTGAGTTTTTTATATAGTCTGGATGTTAAACCCTGTCAGATGTGCTGCTGATGAAGATTTTCTTCCACTCTGTGTATTTTCTCTTCACTTCCTTGGTTGCTTCTTTTGCTGTACAGAAGCTTTTTAGTTTAATGGGGTCTCACTTGTTGACTCCTGAGAAATTGGTGTCTGATCTAAAATGTCCTTTCCTACACTTGTATTTGTAGTTCCTGCTAGTGTTTCTTCTAAAAGTTTCAGAGTTTCAGGTTTCACATTGAAGTCTTTGATTGATTTGGAGTTGTCATTTGAGCAAGGTGAAAGATAAGGTTCTGTTTTCATTCTTCTATAAGTGGAGATCCCATTTGCTAGCAGTATTTGCTGAAGATGCTGTCTTTCCTCCAGTGAATGCTCTTGGTCTCTTTGTCAAATAACAGGTAGCTGAAGTTTCATTTTTCATGTTTGGGTCTTCAGTTATATTCCATTGTTCTATGGGTCTACTTTTGTGCCAATACCATGTGTTTTTATGACTACAGCTCTGTAATATAGTTTCAGATTTGATATAGTCATCTCCTGCCCCGACCAGCAGGGCATCAACAGAGCACGAGTCCTCAGAAACCTGGAATGAACAAAAGGAACACGTAGGGCCAGCAAGACAGTGTTTGATCAAACTGGCAAATCTTTATTCTTTACAGAGCTCTTATATACTGTAGCTGCAAGGGGCTAGGTGGGGCATGGTGGACTAGGGTTGCTAAGAGACAAATCACTGGAAGATCCAGGAGCCAAGGGCATGTGTAGCCAAGGGCAGCTACTGGTAGGGGAACTTGTCTTGTATAGACAATAAGAAACTCTAAAAGGCACTTAAGAGACTCCAGGTTAACATAATTGGTGTCAACAAGTGTCAGGATGTTTTGCACCAAGTCACAAGATGTTACATTTGCAGGAAGGGCAAGACAGAGGTCATTTGGTCCCCGACAATCTCCCTGCATTGCTCTTTGTGCTCAGGTTTGCTTTGGCTGTATGGGGGTCTTTTCTGATTCCATATGAATTTTGGGATTTTTTTTCTAATTTTGTGAAGAATATAGGACCTTTGATTGGGATTCCATTGAATGTATATATTGCTTTTGGTAGGGTGGTCATTTTCACAGTATTAATTCTTCCAATTCATGAGCATGTGAGGTCCTTCCATTTTCTGGCAAACGTGTTCTGGGTTGGTATCTATCATCATTTTGGAACTGGGAATACTTTGGTCTAGGCTCTTTTGACTTTCATAGTTTGCCTTGAAATGTCAGATGTAATTTTGATGCATTTTCCTTTAAATGTGACTTCTTTTTCTTTGGCAGCTTTTAGCACTCACTCTTTGTTCTGCACATTTAATGTTTTTACTGTGATATGTTGTGGGCAGTTTCTTTCTGGCCTTTGGTGTTCTATCTGCTTTGTGTATTTGTATGGGTATGCCTTTCCTGAATTTGGGGGAAATTTTCTTCTTCAATTTGATTGAAGATCTGGTCAATACCATTATCCTGAGATTCTTCTCCTTCCTCTGTGCCTATGATGCATAAATTTGGTCTTTTCATGGTGTCCCAAGTTTCCTGCATATTCCATTCCTTTGTTTTTAAAATTTTTTACAACCTTTGCTTAGTGCTCCAGTTCTTCAACTTTCTCGTCCAGTCTTGATGTTCTGTTTTCAGGTTCATTCATTCTATTGGTGAGAATTTCTCCTATTGTTTCACATTGAGTTTTTCACTCCATTTCACCTGTGTTTTCTTCAATATTTCTGTTTCTTTTGTGAATTCTGTCAGGAGATTATCCCTATTTTCTTTTAGTTCTTTCATTTGTGTGTTCTTTAAATTCATTGATCATGTTTATGATTGTTCTTTTAAAATTCTGTGTCTTGTGTTAGTTCGAGTGTAGAACTCTTGAATAGGACTGATGATATTTGGTGGGTATATATTATTTGGGTTTTTCATATTATTATTATTTGTTGTTGTTATTGTGATCTTGGCATGTGTATTTCTTTTTTTTTTCCCATGTGATTCTCATGTGAGACTCAAGCCTTTCTTTGTTGAGTTGAAGTCTCATTCTGTTTATATTCTTGATGTGAGTTAGTTGTTTTCTTATTGACTATGAAAAGCTGGTTGGTCAAGGCTTCACATTCTCTCTTTTGATTTTATATTGGGAGGAACCAGGTGGTTTTAGTCCAGCTACTCAGGACTTCTCTCATAGGCACAGGTCAGGGGAGATCAGATGCTCTTAGACCCTCTAGCGAACAGGCACAACATAATTTGGGATGAATGATAGGCATAGGTTGAATTCAGACTTTCTCTGGCAAGTCTACAAGGGTCTAGGACTCTACTGCTGCCCCACAGCAGTGTGAGGGATTGAAGACGTTACAGTGTAGGGGATGGGCACAGTGGGATTTGGAGCATTCATAGCCAAGCAGAGGTAAAAGGGCAGTCCAGAGACCTGAGTGGGTTAAGAGTGTGCCTCTGCCCAAGGCTAGAAGGAGAACAGAATGTGGGGGGTGGAGGAGTTTGGCATTGTCGTGGTGGTGTGGAGATGCAGTGGGCAGGGTCAGATTTACCAGGGAAGAAGTCTGGTCTCCAGGATTCAAGGCAAGTTGGGGGTGGGCACTACCGGGCAGAAGGCTGGTCTCAGGAATGCAAAGCAGGCTGGGGGTGGGCACTACCGGGCAGAAGGCTGGTCTCAGGAATGCAAAGCAGGCTGGGGGTGGGCACTACCGGGCAGAAGGCTGATCTCAGGAAGGCGAAAGCAGGTTGGGTGGAGCCTGTGAAGGCGCCAACAAACTAGCCTGAAAAATTGAGCTGGTCTGAGTCCAGGGGTTCAGGACTCAGTGTGTGGGTCTGGACTGAGGGTCGTCCAGAGATCTGGGGTGCTAAGAGCGACAGTGGGCCTTTGTGTTGTCAAATTTTTTGTTGTTGATTTGGTTGGATTTGATTTTCTTGACTGTTCGTATTTCCGTGTTTGTTTTCATGCTCTGGTGAGTACAGTTAGGCAATAACCATAAGTCATATCATAGTCATTAGTTGGGAGCCAAAAGTAAGAATTGCTTTCAAATTATAGTTCATGTCACATTTTTAAAAATTCTGATTATATAAGGGATTGTTTTTTAAAGTTTATGAGATGCAAACCAAGTAAAGAAACGTGTTTATTCTGATTGCATTATTTTTTTTTTCAGTAAATCCAAGATGCAGTGTTGAAGTTTGAATTTTGTAGAAAAACTGTATCCACATATCCAAGATGATATATCTTTCATAAATAGCAATATATACCAGTGCCTCCTGGGCAAACAAGACTAATATCTGTTCAAAAGATGCCTGTTTCCCTTTGGGAGTAACACTGGTTTCAAATAAAAAGCAAAAGTTGCTTATAATAAATAAGCAAGAACTCTTGATATCCAGTCAGGGGGCCAATGAGAGTAAAAAGCTGCTTTGTACTCAGTGCTTGCTTTTATTTTAGTTGAGGAAGTGCTTTGGTAAGATGTGGAAATCCAGTGCCCAGGACTTGTTCTGGAGGCTTGGCAGTCAGGGAACGTGAGTGCTGTGCTCTTGAGGAGGCCCGGGAGAGGACAGAAGAAACTGCTCTTGGGGGCCTATGGTATAATGAAGTACATCAAAGATAAAGTACAACAGCATTTGGATTTCCAAATGACATTCTTGTACATGAGAGCAAATCACTACAATAAACAGTAAATTAGCTGATTCAGTAGTGTATACTAAGCCATTATACAATATTTTAGGTTACATATCAGAGCTTAACTACATAAAGATTTTAGAATTAGGATACTGACAGTTGGAAATATTGGCCTCAGGAAACAAGATGTAAATGTAGACTCAGGATTGGCCTCTCACAGCTCCTTAGTGAAGTTTGTATTAGAATAAGCATTCAATGTGCTTCAGCAAACATTTACTGAGTGCCCTCTGTGGGTAAGCATTGAGGATACAAAGGAACTGTGAAAGAGCACCGTGCTCTCAAAGGGCTCAACAGTTATGGTGAACAATTTTGAGGATATGGATTTCTTTCATACATGTATTTTCTGGAACTTAGTTATGTATTTTGAAAGAACAGGGTCCTATATTTGACTTCTTTTACATACTTTCAGAATGGCTAAGGGAAATGGGAACCACATAGTGTTGTTGACAGACTAACTAAATTATAGAAAAATTGTTGCCAAGTTCAGGTAAACAGTTTCTAAGGTCTCCAGAGAAGATGGGCATTATTAATATGCAGTTCTAAATGTAGGCTTCTGATTCCTTTATAATCTCTATTATCATTTGCTGTATTATTTGCACAAATCCTTCAACACATGAAAAAAAAATGAAAAAACTGAAAAGGTTATTATATAAGATTTTCTGTGATGAAACCACACCCAGTGGGCCTCACCCAGAGGAGCTTATATATGTTATTAGGCTCAGGAATGTTAAGTGTGTTAGATTCAGTCCCTGCTGGGCAGTCATGTGATGCAAATGGTGACTCTGAGGTGAAGCCATAATATACGGTTTAACTTCTTCACAGTTCGTGATGTCATTTTTATGTGGTAAGAAAAATAAATGCTGTCACATTTAGACTTGAGTCTCCTGCAAGCCAACATCAAGAGATTAAGTACATACATTACTAACACGTGGTCATCGATGCAAGGGGATGTGTGCCAGGAAACCACTGTGAGCTCAAACACTGTATAACTAGGGTGACAGAACAAAGATAAGCCTGCTGATAAGTTTGAATCCCCAGGAGACCCTGTGTTTTTCCTTTGAAGGAAGCAGAGTAAGTTTAAGTATTTTGATCTGAGTTAACTCACATTACCATGTTCTTATAGCATCAGCTATTATTTATGTTTACCATATAAAAATCCAGAGATACAGTAGCTAAGTCTAAAAAAACTCTATGTACATATAAAACACAAAAAATAGAACACAGATTAAATTAGAGCAGAGAGTAAGTAAAACTTCTAGTTTCTATGTTTACATTCTTGAAATATGGGTTTGAGTCATTTCTGTGAGATACACACATACTACTTTATGTTTCCTATCATTTTTTATTATGCACATAATTTAACAGTTTGTAAGAGTTGAAGCCACATGTCTCCGCGGACTGGTTTATTGTTGAAACAGCTTCACTCAAGGGATCAGACTTTTAACTGTGTAACTCAGGTATGTATATTTTCTTTGAACAGAGTATGACATTCAACTTGTCAAAAATGAACATTCTGCTTGACTGAACAGCTTTGCTCTGTGTTTTGCTTGTCTGCTGAGGCAAATAAAGACTGACAAGGAGGGCATTTCCAGCCAGTTAAAGACCAACAGGGGAATAAAGCAGGATTTGAACCAGCTATCAGAACATTCCTTTCTTGCTGAACATTTTACATTGTACACTACATACTCATTAGAAATAATTTGGATAAGTCTTAGCTCTGAGTAGCAAAAGGTGGATCTCCTTCCCCTCCCCGCCTTTCTGTATTTAGACCATTTATAGTGTGGTGGACTTCTGGATATACAATTTATATTATTTCTTGTTTTCTTCTTATTGGGAACATTGCTTTGGTGATTAAGATGAAGTTAACTGTTTTTACATCAAATATTGTTATTTGTTTACATGTTTTATTACTGACTCAAGAACTATATAGGCCCAAGGATTTATACTGGGAGTTAGTCTATAACTTTACATAATTATGTAGCTTTCTCTGTTGGTGGATTTTGTCCGTACATTTAGTCATCCATTTTTTGAGTGTATGCTGTCTTCCTCAGACCGTCATAAACACTGGGTTAAAGGGCAATGAATGTAATGCCTGTCTTCGAGGAGCTTGTCATCTCTGTTTTTATCTCTTGGTAGTTTCCATGGCAGCCCTCTGAAAAATGTGAAACAAACACCAACTTTTCAAGTGTATACCGGGAGTCTGGGTTGAGTAGGTTTGGGGAATACATGGTGCACTGTTTTCATAGAATTTAAAGCCTGAGGAGTGAGAATGGTATACTTTGGTTAATGAAGCTCACTAATGAAAATATGATCACAAATGCTAACACATCCTCTAAGGAAAAGAATATAGATATATTAGTGTATACAAATAGGAAATGAAACCTTTTATAAATAAGAATATTCAACTCAGATATGGAAGGGGCAATAATGAGTTAGACCAGGAGGTCTAGAAAATAAGAGACACCTTTAAGTAGTTCTGTTAAGTACTGTTTCCAGCAGTACAGGTGAACATCTAAACATGTGATTGAGAACAGTTCATGAAGGGTGTAGTGATCAACTATATCCCATGAATTTAGGAGGATAAAGGATGTGACACCACGGAAGTCATCAGTGACTAGAACAGGTTCTCTTTGTATAGAGATCTGGTGACCCAGTTCAGACTGGAGTGGGTTGAGAATTAACTAGGAGAGAACAAGGTAGAGATAATATCACCATAACCTTGGGGAAGTGTGCTTCTGGTGGAAAGTGGTGTGTTCAGGGAAGGGGTACAGATCTCCCTATTTTCTTTCATACTTAGGCACCATTTGAATGTGTCTGCATTTTGAAAGGTAGAATTCGGTTTGTAGGAAATTGATGTACAAGGGAAGGAGAATGTGGAGCATATTCTTTCGTATGTTGAAGGTAAACAAGGGTCAGAGCTGGAGCACTGAAGAGGAACCACGTTCACAGAGAAAACAGAGGCCGGACGATAATAGATAAAATGGATTTGGTAGAAAAAGTAGAAATCATTCCATCATTTGATTTTCTCTGAAAAGTTAGGACTCAATATATCTGAAAGAGAGCAGAGTAAAGGATGAGTCTGAGGTGTGTGGAAAGGTTGAAATAGTCATTGTCATAGATGAGACGATGAGAGAGAGAATAGGTTGGTAGGCAGAGTTCGAAGTGCACTAAGGCTGCTATTTGACACTCATTTGTTCCTTCTGCCTTCTTCTCTGGCAGTACTTGCTTCTCTATAAGGAAGGTCAAAGAAGGTCACAGATCATTTTGAGTTGAGGTATGAAAAGACCCACAGGTGAGAGAATAGGATATTGACAGTGTTATTGAAATGATGGGCAGGGCGGGGAGGGGGAGGATGATAGGTATAAAGGGACAGGAAGAAAAGTGAGGCTTGAAGGAAGGATTGTAACACACTGAGTCACAGAGCAGAAGTAACATTGAGATGGACAGGGAGAGTCGAGCCAGCCTCAGCAATAGAGCAGGTCTTCCAGAGTAATGGCTGGTGCTGGACGAAACACTCTCTTGCAGGGCTCAGATAGGAGATTTTAGAGCCCAGGGCAATATTGGTACTTGACTGAGACAGAGAGCCATTGGTGGTGGATGAGCTCTTTGGACACCCCTCATGGATTCCAGGACATTTGTCACAGTGAAGTTATTAGACTGTTAAGGCATTTGCTTTATAACATCTACCCTGAATTTTGTCTAGGCTACTTGATCTTTGAAGAATGAAAAGAATACTTTCTAAAGTCATCCTTTAAACTAACAATGAGATCTGTTGACCAAAAGGACTTTAAAAACCTACAGGTCTTTTGGGCCGAGGATGTAGTCCAGTGGCAGAACACTTGCTTAGCATGTTCAAGGCCCTAAGGTTTAATCTCCAGCACCACAGATTAAACAAACAAAATCCCTACAGATTCTGAGGCTGGTTCCTGGACTTGTACCCCTTGTATGGGGCTGCTCTGCCGCAGATTACATGAGTAGAAACAATATGTTTCTTCTTTGTAGTGCTGTTCTGACAACTCTTCTGTTCTTCAATGGGCAGACATCTCCAGTCTGGAGGCCCTCATTTTGAGAATAGTTAAGGTCAAATCTTCCTAGCTCATCTCCTTCCTCTTGGACTTTCTTCCATTTTAAATCCTACACTTAGGCACCAATATTAATTAACTTTAAACTCTATTACCTCATTGCGTAAGGAATAGAAGTTACATGGAGGTGGGAATGAACCCATCTGCTTCTGAAGAGAGACTTCACTTAATGTTCCTCAGCCTAATTTTCTTCACCAAAATGAGTGAAGATAACAGCATGACTATTGAATTAGATGGGCAAACTTGGGGGTTTGGAGCATATGGTTGAGCAAGCAGCTCCATCTGAATGCCAAAATTTGGTTGCTGTGTTTCCCGTGGAGACCTGGCTTCAGTCCCAGCAGTTCCACAGTGATTGAGCTGCTACATTCCTAGGTGTCAAGGTAGGATGATCTGTTCCCATCTTGACGGGTGTTTCCATATTTCATTCAACATTGCTGCCTAACACTGGTGGCTGGGGCTTCCAGCCTGGTGGTGTAGGCATCCCCCAACACCTTAGGCCATCGGCCCACCAAACAACCTTTCCTTTGGCTGCTAAAACCTGTGAATCACTCATCCTAGCAAGACATTTTCTGTCCTGCATAGGAGATCTTTCTTGTTTACAGGTTCTGTACTCTTTCAAGTTGTATGTGTGTCTGTGTGTGAACGGGGGGCGAGAGAGAGGGAGAGAGAGAGAGAGAGAGAACTAAACTTGCTCTTTCCTTTTTACAAATAAAAGTTGACCATTCGAAATTTTCTAAAAGTTTTGACCTCTGACCTTAGTATACCAGAAAGTAAAAGCGCAAAGGTAATATAATATTTTTCATACTCTGGGAACTCAGTAAATGCACATGATTAGGGGTGAATTCCAGAAAGAGCTTCTTTTAGCTCACAAGAGCAAAAGCCATTGTAAACACAGCAAACGATGTTGGGGCATCTAACATGTATTTCCTCCAGGCACTTTGACCTTAACTTTGGCCTCACTGTTTGTGGACAGTGAGTTTCTGGCCTATGTACCCAATTAAAGTGGGCACATCAATGCTGGTCTCAGTCACTGATGGTCTACAACATTGAAGCACAGTTGCTGGCCTGCAGGAGGTATTCAGCACTATAAGCGCTGAGTGAATGGTTGCCAGGGAGTATGGCAGCATTGTACTTCCTTGCTGGGTTCATCCCAATGAGCGCACATGGGAACCTCACAGAAGTGATTTCAAGAGCTTAGGGTTGTATCCCCTTATCATAGAGTTTACTGAAGTGGGGCCAGCTTCCCGCCCCCTGCAGCTTTACTGCCAAGGTTGAAGAGGGGTGGAGTGGCCTGGAAGATCTTTGGAAGAAGGGTGGGGATTTGCTTTATAAAGATGCTTTGGGAGAGACGCTCTGGAGCGCCAGGTTTTCAGGAAGAACAAAAAAAAAAGCGGCAAAGAACAGCGACAGAAAGCGATGTTTATTTTCTGTGGCAGAGAAAGCCTGGGAACTTGAAAGAGGCGGGAGAGAGGAGAGAGAGAAAGGAGAGGAGGAGGGAGAGAGAGAAGGAGAGAGAGGGAGAGAAAGGGAGAGAGAAGGAGAGGGAGAGAGGGAGAGAGGGAGAGAGAGGGAGAAGAAGGGAGAGAGAGGGTGAGAAACCACCGTGGAAGCCATTCTCTTTATCCCCAACTCTTGGGCTCCCTGCTGTTCTTGGTTCTGGCTCCTGCTCCATTGGATCCCGACCCAACTGATGTGGGTCCCGGATGTCCTTTACTAGACCCAAGGTGCAAAATAAATCAACTCCAAGGTAGAATCGCCATGAGCGGCAGGGACAGGTCCCTACGGACTAATAATACACACCATCGCGTTCAGTTCCGGCCCAGTTTGGGAGGTCTCTGGTTTCCTAACATAGGTCCTCGCCCTGGAGGGTCTGGCCCAGCTCTCCACGCAGCCGGGGTCCCCAGCGCGGGGAGGCACTCTCCGGGCACGGAGTGGGGATGCTTCCCGGGAAGGCGCGGCACCCCGGACAGCTGTCCTCGGAGGGCCCGCAGGGTGGCATTCCAAACGCGCGCTCGCTCGGCAGCCGGGACTCTAGAATAAACGCAGGGAGAGGCTTCGCGCTCGGGTTCGCTTCCCAGACGCGCCGCGCAGCCCAGGCGGTGCCGGCTGACCCCGGAGGGAGGGGCAGGGCCGGAGGAGGTGCCGGGCGGACGGCAGAGCGGCGGGCCGGACCGCAGCACTCGCTCGGATCGCCCCCAGCGCGGAGCACGCGCCCCGGGCGACGTCGCGGTCCCGGCGCCCCGCGGCCCTCGGCAGGGCGTCCGCGCACCCGTCCCCGCGGGGACCATGGCGCGGCGGCCGGCGCGCAGCCGCCCCGGCTCCCCGGCCCGCGTCCTCGGCGGCGCCTGGTGCCTGCTCTGCGTCGCCGCACAGGTAGGAGCGCCGAGCCGGCCCGTCGGGACCCAGCGGGTCACCGGGTCTCCTTTCCGCGAGCCGGGGCAGGTGGCGGGGGAGCTGGGATCCCGGTCCGCCTTCCCTCGGAGCGCGGGTCTCCTCCAGCCGGGCAGTCCGGGAGAGGCCCGCGGAGCCCGGGGCTGTCAGCCCCGGAACGCGGTCCCACGCCGCTCCCACGGTTCCGGAGCCCTCGAGGGAGCCCCTCCCTTGATGCTGGGGCTCCGAAGCGGGCGCCCTCTACTTCACCCACCGCGTCGCTTTGCGTCTGGGGATGACTGGGTGAGCACTGTGACAGGCAGACTCCCTGGTAACCCTTGAGGTGAAGAACGGTCCTAGTGGATGCGGAGGACTGCAGGGCCACACCCCCTCCGAGTTCTCTCAAGTTTTTCTCTTGACCGGACAGAAATGAGGGGTTCCTCCGGTTCCCTAGAAGGGGCGCTTAGAGTACCAAATCCGCAGTGAGGCAGAGGTCGGGGAGCATCAATCCAAAGTTGAGGCACCTTTGGCGTGCTTTTCTATGTCACATAACCTTTAGTTGACACCCATGGCGTGGGAAGCTTTGGAATTTAGCCTACGTAACGTGGATTTATTTCTCACAGAATTATCTGGGTAATTCTGGGAAATGGCCCACACACTCGTCGCGGGGATTATCACTAGATAGCCTCCCTTTTTTCTGTTTGCTTAAGGAGACTTGTCCAAATGGGGGGATTTTCTTCCTTTACTTTTTCCTGAGTCTTTGAAACTTCGTTTCACTTCTCTGTTTTAGTGGCCGTGATCACAGCAGTGGCGTACTTAGAGCCTGTGAGATCAGGGGTGGACGCAGAGGGCCCCAGAGCAGGCTAGGACGAGCCACAAGGGCTTCCCTTCTCAATTTTCAGACACCCGCCTAGAATGGAGAACGGACTAGAAATGATGATACTGCTCACCAGCCTGTTTTATTCCCAACCAAGGGTGTTCCAGGGCGGGTTCCTCCTGTATGTACAGTAGGACGTCTTAGGGGAGTTCCTCTTGCCCTATGGATGAATCCTAGGTAAATTACATCAGAGTTCCGAGGGAGTGCTGATTTTGGAAGTTTAATAGCTCCCAGGTGATTCCAATCTGGGGCTAAGTCGAAAAATACCCTAGAAAAATACTGGCTCTGACTGGCCATTGGTCAAAGGCCCTTAACCTTCCAGTTCCTCATTTGTACAGTGAGGATACTGACCTGGGTTATCCAAGTACTGCCAGTCCCAGTACCACTAGGCAGGCAATTCAAGTAAAGATAACTTCTTATCGAGAGGCTTAAAATATCCACATAGGTAGAAATTCTACGCTATCCTTCCACTTTTGCTCAAATAGTTGCTAATATTGACTCCAACAAAGATTTTAAATAACAGATTAATGAATTTTGTTAGACTGGGATCTTTTTCAAAATGCAAACTACGCTGTTATTCTTCAATTTGATAATGGTGTACTGCTTATCTCTTATTGTACCTACCTAAATTGCATCATAAGTATGTTCAGGAAAATACATTGGTACTATCTGTAGTTTCAGAAATCCACTGAGTTCTAGGGACATATTCCCCAGGAATGAAGGAAACGACTGTACCAGTTTACATGCATTAAAGCAATGAGCCACAGTTCCCCTGCATCCTTGCTAACAACTGGTATTGTCTTTAATTCACAGAAATAGTGATAATTGTTATTTCATGATTCCCTAATGATGAAAGTAACTCAGACCCAGATAAACAAATGCCTCATGCATGTTCTCTCTTGTAAGTGATGCTAGTTTAAAAATCTAAGTGTATTTCAATTGGAAAATACATAGATGTCAGGAAACTAGTAAGGGACCATGAAGGGGAGAGGTAGTTCACGGGAGGGGAGATAAAATGCAGAGTTATAAAGGAGGGAAGGAGATTAATGGAACGAGAAGGGTTAAATGCGGGTGGGGGAATGGGAGGGCAGAAGAGGGCGTGCGGGAAGGGTGACTAGCACTAATGGCCTTTTGAAAAGGTCTACTTTGGAAAATTCTTTAAATATATACATATACATATATGAAAAGTTTAAAAATAGCCACCCTACAATGTGGCCCTGCCAGATACCACAGACTAGCAAGCGAAAAACCCAGGGCGAGGAATGGACTTGATCATTTGGCGTTGATGACGAGGAAGGACCCACAGGCCCGCAAAATTACTAACTATTGCCACTGCTCTTGGTTACCCACCAGAACTTGAGGGTTAGACTTTATTTCTGAAGATACTATATATGTGAATAATAGAACAAACAAAGATAAATTAAGCAGGTACTGCCAGCTTTATTTCTAATGGTTTTAGGTTTTATAATAGTAGAAAGGTGCTATGCATGCTACTGAAAGAGAAATGTACTCATCAACCTTACCCACATGTGAACAAAGTAAGCTACAATAACAATTGGCCTGGCAAGATATGCCCACTGGTGCAACAGTGGCGTGAATATTATGGAAGTAACCAACCATCTTCTGCTTGGATTTAAGGCCCATGTCACAAGATGGAGTCCATACCTGACATAAGAATCTGTGGCTAGAGAGGTCAGGGGATGCAGGGAAGAACCTACTAAGATTGTTCTGCTACATAGACATAGTATTAAACTGGCTCCTAATGACTTGTCACCCCTAGATTAGTACATGTGTCAACTCTCACTTGAGAAGCAGTCATCAATTCATCACATCACAATGTTTGTATTAAGTACACTTTCAAACAGTGACAACGTCATCTAGTGACTCATTTCTCAGAATTCATGGCCATCATCAAGGGATGCCTGACTATGTAATGTTTCTAAATAAACTTAGGAAAATGCTCAACATTTTCATTGGTTCTTCAACAATTTCATTTCATAATCACCTGCAAATGGTGATTAACACAAATGCTCATGGCCAGTGAACATGCAAAGGATAAGGAGCTGCAGAGTGTTTAGCTCTAAATAGGGCATCTGTATCACACTCATGCCTCCTAAGGCTCAGGGATCACTGCAGAAGGGGCAGCAAGACTGGAATAGCCAGAGGTGGTCGGTGAGCATAAAGACTATTCCCTAGACACCTCAGGGTAGTTGCACATATCTCAGCATGCATAGAACCTGTGCCTATCCAAACCAAATGAAAATCCAGCATGAACTGGGGAGGTGGGCAAGAAGCTCCAGACTAGGCTGAGACTCTGTTGGTAATTGATACCTCCTGAGTTAGGGATAGCCAGTTTTCTTTAGCAGTATATTGCAGGGAGGTTGACCAAACTTCAGGGAATGGGCCCATATGGAGGAACAGGTCAGACTCAATAAGTCTTAAAACAAAGAGAGGACATGAGCTTTGAGGGGAGGGGTGGTGGTGGGGTGGTATGGATTTGGGGAAGGAGGGCTGAATGTGATCAAATAAACTGTGTGAAATTGTTGAAGAACCAATGAAAATGTTGAGCATTTTCCCGAGTTTATTTAGAAACATTACATAGTCAGGCATCCCTTCATGATGGCCATGCATTCTGAGAAATGAGTCACTAGATGACATTGTCACTGTTTGAAAGTGTACTTAATACAAACGTTGTGATGTGATGAACTGATAAAATCCTATGTAACCATGATCATTTAAACAGTTAATAGATAACTGGAGTGTCATTATGTGGTGCGTAATTATACTTTTCTTTAGCAAATTTTGCATTCAGATATTTTGTTCATTATTAGGATATTTTTCTTTATTCTAATATATATTTTATTGAATTTTTGTGCATTTCATATAATACATCTTAATCATATTTAGGCCCCTTATGCATCCCCATAGCCATCCCCTGCTTAGGATTTCATGCATTCTGTCATATATAGGCTAGTTTTTGTTGTTGTTGTTGATTGTGGATAATTCTTTATATATTCTGGTCATGAATATTTTATCAAATGTATGATTTAAAATTATTTTCTTTCCACTCCTCAGAGTGTCTTCTAGTTTTCCCAATAATGTCTTGTTTGCTTGTTTATTTTGAGAAAGGGTCTCACTATGTAGCCCTGGCTGGCCTAGGACTCACTATGTAGACCAGCCTGGTCTTGAGAAACCCTCCTGCCTCTGCCACCTGAGTCCTGTTGTTAAAGGTGTGAACTACTACATCTGGCAATAATGTCTTTTGATAGTGTTGCATTTGTTATTTTTCTTGTTGCTGTAACAAAATACCTGAAAAAAAGCAACTTCGGGGAAGGGAAGCTTAATTTTAGTTCCCAGGTTTATGATATGGTCTATTAAGAAGGGGGCATGATGGTAGGAGCCTGAGGCCATGGGCCACATTGTGTCCATAGTAAGGAACCAGAGGCAGGCGAGGACACTGGAGCTTAGCTTACTCGTCAGGAAAAAATGAGCCAAGCGCTGGTGTTCTGTAGCTTATGGCATTGTGCTACCCAGTGTGGGTCTTCTCAGCTCAGCTAACCCTTCCTGAAGAGGCCTCCACGGGTACACCCATTAGGAGAGTCTAAATGTCATCAAGTTCACAGGATCAACCTTCATGGGAAACTTTTAGTTTTGATGAAATAGCATTTATTGAATTGGTTCCAAAGAGAATCTGATTTTGGTCATTTCTAAGAATATTTACCTGCTTCAAAGAAAGTCATGAATGTTTTCTTCTAGAAGCTTAATTTCAATTATTGCATGTTCCATTTGCAGTTGCTTTTATATATGGCAGAGAATCTGGGTCTAAGTTCATCTTTCACCTGCAGATATGCAACTGTAATGCAACATTTTAAAGATATCCCTTCTACATTAAACTGTATATGCACCTTCCTCAGAAATCAGTTTTCCATAGCTAGATGGGTCTGTTTTCAGATTCCACACTGAATTTCAGTGAACTAGATCTGTGTGCCAATGCCATTAGTCATTGCTTTGCTCTAGTTTTAGTTTTAAAAATTTTATTCAACTGACTCCTGTGTTGGGGTTTAACAGGGTCTCATACATGCTGAACCACTGGCCAGCATTCCTAGTCCTATGCGTTTCATCTTTTGGTGCTATTTTAAAAGGAACTCCCTTTTAAACATTTAGTTTCCACTTTTCCATTTTAGTGTGTAAAAAGAGAATTGATTTTGAATATTGTCCTCATGATCTAAAGTCTTCATAAATTCATTACTTGGTTGGAGTAGCTTTCTGGTATATTTCTCTGGATTTTGACACAAATGGCCATGTCATGTACAAATAAATTTTGTCAGTCTTTATTTATTTTGCACTGTCTGAAGCCCTTAGCTCAACACTGGGTAGCAGGGATATAAGCAGACATCCTGCATTACTCTTGATCTCAGGGAAAAGAAGCAGTATCTTGTGTGAAGATGACACTGGGTGTAGGCTGTCTGTAGAGTCCCTCTATTCACTGAGCAAATTCTTTTTATTTGCTGGTGCTTTGAGATCAGAGCTGGATGTTAAAACTGGATGTCATAGTGATGTTAGTAATCTTAATACTTGAGAAGCTCAGGTAGGAGGGTTTGCCAGCCTGAACTTAACAGCAAAACTAGGTTTCAAACAGAAAAGGGAAGGGAAGAAAGAAAAGAATAAGAAAAATTCACAAAAATGGATGCTAAGGTTTTGGCAAATGCTTTTCCTGCTTATAGTTATTATACATTTTTCTTTTTAGTTAATTAATTTGGTGAATGATCTTCACTGAGTTTTGAATGTTAAGTCCACTTTTCCATTCCTGGGATGAACTCTATTTGAATGGTGCATTGGGGTTTTTTAAGAGAACAGAACCGTGTGTGTGTGTGTGTGTGTGTGTGTGTGTGCATACACATATGCATATATTTCTTTGTCTGAACTGTTGGCTTACACAGTTGGAAACTGGATAGTCCAGCAGCAGCTGTCTCTATGCTAGACAGGCAGAAAACCCTGTAGCTGTTCAGGACAAATAATGAACAGAGGGCCTGCAAACTGAGGACCTGGTGCTTGTGCATTGAATGGCTGAAGAAGTTGGAATCCGATGTCCACCACTGACTGTAGTAGCAACAGACAGGTTTACTCAGGAAGACTGGAGCTTGTGCAAACTGACTGGCTTTCACTTTGTTACTTTCATGTGGTCCCCAGACTGCTGGATGGCACTGCCCACATTTAGGGTCGATTTTTCCTCTTTAGTTACCGTCTCACTTGTTGATCCTCTCTGGAAACTCCATCACAGACACAACAAGAGGTATGCGTTACTAATCCCATAGGAATCTCTCAGGCCAGACAAGGTGACAGTCAAGGTTACCATATTGTCATAGTATTAACATTATCCTTTAAAGTTATTGGCTTTAATTTATTAAACTGTCTTTAGGATTTTTACATCTATGACCATGGTGATGTTTGCCCCTGCCCCCTAGACATATCTGTCTCTTTTTGGCATCGAAGTAATGCCTTGTTGAGTAGATAAGGAAATGTCGATTACTTTTCAGTTTTCTAGAAAAATTTGGGTGTGATTTCTTCCTAATATATTTGAAAATTGATCAGTGAAATTATCTGCTTCAAAGTTTATTTTGAGGAAAAATCTGTAATTAAAAATCTCATCTGCTGAATAGTCAGGCTGTCAGATGGCCTGTTTCCTCTGGAGCTGCTGGTGGTGGTTTGTGTCTTCCACAAGTTTCCCAACTTTTGTTTCATGAATTTCTCTATTTCACTCATTTCCTGTTTCCTATTTATTAGCTTTTCTTAGTCTGTGTTTCCATCTTATTCTAAACTTTTAGTGAAGCCATCGGTGCAGGATGTTTTCAAACGCAGGTGCATAGTAATACGAATCTCCCCAAGTGCTGTTCTAATGACATAAGCATTAATTTTTAAGTATTTTTAGTTTTCTCCTATTTGAAATATTCTCTTGTTTACCTTTTAAGTTCTTGCTTAACACACTAGCATTGACTGATGTTGCCTGTCAACTTGACACACCAAGTGAAAGGGAACCTCAGGTAAAGAATTTCCTCTGTCAGACTGGTCTGTGTGCATGCCTGTGGGATGATTGCTAACTGAGGTGGGAGGGCCCAGCTCACTGTGGGTGGTGCCATCCGTAGGTAGGTAGGCCTAAGCTTTAAATGAAAAGTGGCTGAGCAAGCCAGGAAGCATCATTTGTGTGTGGTGTTGGCTTCAGTTCCTGCTTCTAAGTTCCTGCTCTGACTGCCCTCGGTGATGGACTGTGACACGCAATTCCCTCTCAGATTACTTTTGGTCATGGTGCTTTATCACAGCAACAGAAACCAGACTAGAACAATCTGCCTCTAGCTATATTAATATTAGATAAATATTTTTAAAGCATTGAGGTTTTTAATGTTAGTTTCCTCCATAGTTATAGTCTGACTTTGTTGTGATTTCTGATGTATTTTATTAATTCTAGTATTAAATAACTTCATAATCTTTTATAAACCAGTTCCATCATCCTTTCATTATCTTTTACTACATTAAAATCAATGGTCATTATTAATATATTGCAATCATTACTGTCTTCTAGGTAGTTTACCTTTTTTCTAGTAGAGTTTTTCTTCTGTTTTAAAACTATTGATTTGCAATTTACATACTATATGACTCGCCCATTTAAAGTATATTATTCAGGCTTGGAGAGATGGCTTAGCAATTAAGAGCACTGACTGCTCTTGCAGAGGCCTGGGGTGGAGTTCCCAGTACAATCCATAGCTCTAGTTCCAGGGGATCAGACACCCTCTTCTGACCTTCTCAAGCAATGCATGACATGGGTGTACTTACATACATGCAGGCAATACACTCATAAACATGAAATAAAAATAATAAAAAATAAAGTACATAATTCAATGGTTTCTATTAGATTCACAGGTAAGGGCAATCATTACAAAGCTCAGTGTTACATTTATTGTGCCTCAGAATCTCTACAAAGCACACTGGTATATATTTTTGAAAACAATACAGTGAAACACATTTATTAGTATGCTAGCCAAAAAATTAATAAATGAAAATTTAAAAGTCATCTTTCTTTTAGATATTATCCTTGTAACTTTGCTTTAGAGGAGCTTTAAGCAATAGGAATTCACATTATTTTTTGAATCTGTTTTTTCACACAAGTGGAATATTCAAATACATGGACTTTTATGATTGGCTTGTTTTACTTTCCAAGGTTCTTAGTCTAAATTGTGGCATATTTTAGTAGATTTTCTATGAAACAGTATATTTTGTTTATGCAAACATTTGAACATTTTTGACTCTGCCTCACCTTTTTCTATTAACAGTGAGGCTAGAAACATGCACACTTAAGTTATCTTCAGGCTCTATCTCCATTCCCGGGAACGGAAGCACTGGATCAAACTCCGTTTAATCCTTAAAGGATGGACAGAATGTTTCCCAAAGCCGTTTCATCTTTACATGCTCCACTTGCTCTGCATGAGGATGCTGGTTCTGTATCTGGGCGCCTCATCAGTACTCAGTGCTATCTGACTGCTGGATTGTAGCCATTGTAAGAAGGTGTAATGTCTCATTGTGGTTTTTGTTCATATTTCTCTGACTATGGATGCTGAGCATCTTTTCATTGACAGCATATTCAGACATTTTAAATGCAGTTAATAATTGCATTGACTAAAATAAAAAGTCCCGCATAGCTGTTCTGCCGCTCTTCTCCAGTGCTCCTGTAACTGCCGCTCTTCTCCAGCGCTCTGTAAAGCTATTCCGTGGCAGTAATGCTAAAGCACAGCACCAGCCATAGGTTCCTTTGCTCCGTGGTAGTTTCTCTTCACAGCTCTCTGTTGTTTCCTTAACTGACTGTTTTCTGCATAGCCACCCACAAAGCTGTCAGTGGGAGACTGTTTTTGTTCTGTCAAATCCCATGTCATGGATCCACAGCTTCCAGCAAAGAAAATGAGTTTTGAAGCTATTTCTGTTGGAAATGTATTCTACTGCCTCACCTGAGGCTTATTTTCCACAGTGTACAGTCATCAAGTTGAAAGTAATTTTCTTCGTGCTACCTCCCATACTCCCATACCCAAATCTGAAGACTTTGCTGCATTTTGTTTTGGCATCTAATATTATTGAGACATTCAGTGCAATTTTTAAATCTATTTCTTTTATCTTTACCTTGATTTTTGGGGGGGGAGTCCCTTTGGAAATGTATAGAATTTTACTTCATAACTGGTGCTTTAAAGTTGTCAGAAAGAATGAACATATCTGTGCTCTAATAAATTACTTACAAAAATGGCAATGGGCTAGATTTAGTCCGCAAGCCATAGTGTGTTGATTCCTAGGCTAAAGTTGTAGGATGCTGTGCTTTGGTGTGGGTTACTTAGATCCATTGTGCTATGCTATTTATGGGTCTTGGATAGATCTGTGTCACTCAGTGTGATGAATGCTCACTTTCATAATTTCCTTCCCAATGTCTCATGTGATTGCCCCTTATGAAATGCCTCTGAGTTATTGGTCTCTCAGATTGAACATCTACCCATTAAAATCTTTTCTCTTGTCCTTATTTTTTATGATATAATATGGTTACACTCTCTAAAATACTTTCTTCATTTTATCCAACAGAGAGATTCTTAAATAGACTCTTCTGTCAATATGGCTGGCTGAAAACAAACTTCAGCGCCCTTTCTATAACACCAGGTACCTCCCAGTGCAAAGCCTTTCTGTGGTAGTTCCACAGGCCAAATGCTGTGTCTTCCCATCTTATGTTTCTCCAGAGACACAGTTCCATTAGGTCAGAAACAATCCCCCACCATTTGGTTTTTGTACTCCAAAAATCTACTGGCATCTTTTGTCTGCTGTTGTCTCCTTTCTTTATTGTTATTTTAGCAAACGTTTGGAGAATAGAAAATAGAGAAAATATGGTGTTCAATCGGTCGTGTTTCAGAGAAGTTAGCACTATTTGTTTTCTTTCATTATTTCTACTTTCTTATCCTGATTCATCTCCAGATCCCAAGAACTCATTCTGGTTATGATGTGCACTTCTCAGATGCTGATGCTGTTGAATTTCCTGTGTAAGACTGTCAATGTTATTTTTAAAAACTTGTAATGGAGGCCTCATAGAGGTCTAGGACCTGGTTCTGGGTTTATGAACTGTTGCATAAATTTTCTCATGGCGGGTCCCAGCATTCAGCCTCACCCCGCCATCTAGGTCTGAACCAACTGACCAAATGGAGAATGCTCTTTTTAGAGGGATTGATTTATTTCAGGTGAACCATAAAGTCATTTTTTACCAGCAACCCACCAGCCTAAAGCAGTCACAGAGGTTGCACACAAGTCTCTTTGTCCAGGGCACAGAGCTCTTCATCCGCAGTGCAGCGCTCTGTCCATTCCCAGCCACCCTTGCGCTTCCACTCACATGATCCTTAGGACTGCAGGGACTTGGAATGCTGCCTTCTGGGTTTTGGCCTTCTGTGTGGGCCCAGGACCAGGGCACTTCTCCTCCTGAGTGGCTTTGAGTAATCCCGCCGCCCCTCTCCGGCTCGGCTCGCAGCCATGTTTTTCTTCTTCCTTTCTCCCCACCTTCCTGCCATCTTATTGGTCAGAGGGCGGGACTTGCCACAGAATGAACCAATAGGAAAAAAATACCTCAGAGAGAACCCCCGAATTTACCATACATGAATCCTCTGTGCAACAACAATTCTTATTTTTTTTTCAAATTGTGGAATATTTGTTTATTGACATCCTTCTGGTGACTAAACAAAATAATGGGTCTTCTTTCCATCTCCAAATTTATATGTTAGTTTTCAAGTTTTTAGTAGCTATTTACTTTTCACTTTCTACTTAGGTAAACAGTTTAACCTATCTGCTTAGAGAGGGAACATTGGAATTCATATTGTTTTACAACTTTTGATGTTTGTATTTGGACAGTTTTATGAGAGAACAGAGACTCAACATGATGTAAAATATAGACCTGGAAATAACATACATGTGTTAAAATTTAGTCTCCAAGATGTGATTGACTTCAGAGTACAGCTTTCAGGAGTTTGCTCAGTCTTTCTTCCTTGCAGGTTTGGGGATGGAACTCAATTTGTCAGGCTTGGCACCAAACTCTTACTCACTGAGCTGTCTCAGTGGCCCTGAGAAACATTTTACTGTAGATTCCTAAGCCTCATTCTCATTGATTCTTATTCAATAGTATTAGGACAGGCCTAGGAATCTGCATTTATCACATGTGCCCCACTCCCCACTCCCACACCTCTATTCGCTTACCCACATCCCAGAGAGCATTCACATGTGGTTGAACCAGACAACATATCTGGAGAAACACTGATCTGATTTTATTTACTGATAAGAGAAACAAAGTTCTAGGAAGTGGAGGGACTTGTCCCAGTTTGATAATGGGAGAGATGGGAATGGACCAACTCATCTCTTAACCACTCAGCATTTTTTCCCCACTAGAGTCAACAGTGTTATTTTAGTGTCTAGTTACATCATGAACTAAAGATATGAACCACCAGCTTAAAGTTTCTTTATTTGGAGTAACCTCTGCTTTTTATAAATGGTTTTCAGATGTTTGTGAATAACTTTAGCTCAGGCACTTTTCAGCAGGGGAATGATCTGGAAAAGAAGACCCTCCACCCTTATCCCCCTAACGTAGCCTGCTTGAAACAGGCTTCTGTGTATTTTCTCCTCAAGGCATCATGCCCTGGAAGATTAACGGATACTGATTTAGAAAGCCATCCCAAGCCAGCAGGAACCTGGCACTGGTGAAACGGGGGCGCACCACATGCCGTTAAGCACCTTCCTCCAGTGTGCATTGTGGCAACTCTTGCTGGATTCTTGGAGGTGAGGAAGGAAATGTTTCATCTGCCATTTTTTAGGATGTTCTCAGCTCTACCAAAGACCAGCCAAACAAAACACATCCATACACTCTCCATAGAGTCATAAGGCTGTGAGGCTGAACTATATGTGGAGAATAGTTTTCTCTACTATTAATAGTCATTGTTATAATCTTGTATATATTATGAAAAATGATCACCATAAATATTCTTTTAGGTTACAAGGAAATAAAAGTTCTTTACTGAGGTAAGCTGAATTTCAAATTTTCAGAATCTACCATTCCTTTTGAAATTCTGCATTATTACAATAGGCTGGAATATCAATCATGGCAGCTTAATGCTGAAGGATTATCTTCCACGTGGCAGTGGCACTGACGCACATTATGAGACATTGGTCCACCCTAAGCCTCGGACATCCATGCTGATGGCAGCTCCATCTCAGATTACAGTTGACAGGATCCAGGACAGGAAAAGAAGCATGCTGCTTTAAATAGACACTCCAGTCAGAGGTCACAGCTATTGCTTCTGCTCACATCGTTTTTGAGACAGGATCTCCCCGTATCCCCTCCTTGAACTTGCTATGTAGACCATACTGACACCCATCTCACAGAGATCAGGCTGCCTCTGCTTCCCAAGTGCAGGGCTTAAAGAGGCATGTCATATGCCGGCATTGCGCACATCTTCAGAAAAAGTGAGAATTTCAAGCTGTGTGACCTGCTCACATCCATCCCTGTCCCTTGCTTCCTCCCATATCCAGTTTTGCCCACTAACCCTCCCTACTTCATGTCCTTTTTATCTTAGAAATAAAACATGTGGTCCAATTTATGTTGCACAGATGTGCCTTGTACGGCCTCCCCTGGGACGTGGTCGACTCACGGGTTCACAGCCCTAGGAAACCTCACCCTCCCTTTCCCAGCAGCCAAGCTATCAACTGTCAATAACTGCAGTTAGAGAAGGGGCTGGGTGCTCCCCTCCCCAACACAGGCGGAGAGTTTGGCTGGCTTGAGCTTGCACAGGTCTTGTGTGTGCTGTCACAACCACTTTGACTTTGTATGTGCAACTGCTCTGTTGTGTTCAGAATACATTCTTACAGTCTTCCTGTCACCTCTTCCACAATGAACCCTGAGCCTTGTTGAGAGGGGTTGTCATAGAGATGTCCCATTTCGGGGTGAACACTCCACAGGCACAGGTTTGTGACCCCAATAATAGTGTAAGGTATCGGTTCCATCTTGTGCAGTGGGCCTTAAATTTAATCAGAGCCTTATGGTTGCTCCCATAAGATCCAGGCCATTTTGCATCAGTGGTCATATATGGCCAGGCCAGTTATTGCAGCTCATAGGATTCACAGCTGAGCAAAGCTGATGATCATCTTCCCCTTCTGGCAGTATACATAGTACCTTTCAGCACTATGAAAGTCTCCAGCTACATACGAGATTCTATGGTACCAGATCTTGTACCTACCAGATTCATGTTCTATGACTACAGTGTCTTCAGCAATAGGATCTTACCATCACATTCTGGAGGATCATCAGGAGTAATGAAAATAACAAGAAATACTTGGGGGGTCTAAGGGACCCCTACTGTCTAACAACTCCAAAATAGGCAACCCATTCTTGACACTGGCTTTTTATTTGCTGGCTTGTACCATCTAGTAGTGTGCCTGCCTGTCACTGGATTACTCAATTTAAACTCTTTTTATGCTTGTATATATATGTATTTTAGGAAGCCTCTACACTGGTAAATTTCCATATGTCCGCTTCCCAAGGCCACCCTGCTAGCTATCTCCCTGCGACTCCTCCTTCACTCTGCGTTCCCACTCCCAGGCCATTTAAAGTTGCTCCATTTCCTGACTATTGTGAATATGTAGTAGGATACATATGAACAATGAATATGTAGTAGGATACAGAGTTCTTTGAGTCTACGCACAAGGATAGTATAACAGTATCACATCAATGATATATGTCTGGCTTTCTGAGGAACTTCTCTAATTTCTGTAGTAGTCACACCAGTTTACACCACCACTAGCAGTGAGTAAGTGACCCTCTTTCCTAACTACACATCAACATTTGTTGTCATTTTTTTATATTAGCCATGCTGACTGGGGTAAGATGAAATATCAAAACAGTTTTGATGTGTATTTCCCTGATGGATAAGAGTGTGGAACTTTTTAAAAATACTGCTCAAGATTGAGCTTCACATTTTGAGAAATATTTAGGTCTTTGTCATAGATTTTAACTGGGCAATTTGTTTTCTTGATGTTTTATTTTTTAAATTTTGTGTTTTCTGAACAGCAACTATCTATTAGATGTGTAGCTGGCAGATATAGTTTATTGTTTTAGGGTGCCTCTTCACTCAAATGATGGTATCTTTTGATATACAGAATCATTTTAGTTTCTTGAGGTCACATTTGTTAATTGTTGGTCTTAATGCCTATGCTTTTGGGGTCCTGTTCAGAAATTTTTTTCTTGTTCCTATAAATTCCAATGTATTCCCTACTTTCTCCTTTTCAGGGTTCAGGGTATCAGATTTTATTTTGAGAGCCTTGATCCATTTGGATTTGAGCTTTGTGATGGTGAGAGATAATGTTCTAGCATTATTCTTCCACATGAAGCTATCCAGTTTTACCATCACCATGTGTTGAAGGTGATGTTTTTCTTTTCTTCAGTGTGTATTTTTGGCCTCTTTTCTAAAATATCAGTTGCCATTTATGTGTGGACTTGGATCAATGTCTTCAGCTCGCTTTCATTGGTCAATGTGTCACTTCGAATGCCAGCATCATGCAGTTTTTAGCACCATACCTCTGTAGTATAATTTGAAATCTGGGAAATTGGTAATCCTCTCTGTTCTTTGATTGTTCAGGATTGTTTGGGGTATCCTGTTTTGTGTGTGTGTTTCCATATGAAATATAAGATTATTTGTTCAATTTCTATGAAGAATTGTGTTGGAATTTTCATGGAGATTGCATTGAATCTGCAGATCACTTTTAGTAAAATGGCCTTTTTCACAATATTAATCCTATCAATTCATGAGCATGGGATGTTTCTTCTATCTTCTCATATCTTCTTCAGTTTGCTTCTTTAGTGTCCTAACGGTTTTATTTACAAGTCTTTTACTTCCTTGGATTATTCCAAACAGTTCAAAATTATTTTATGTTTTATTTTATGTGTATAAGTATATTGTATGCATGTGTATAAATGCACTCATGTTGTATAATGCCCGTGGAGATCAGAAGAGGGTATCAGACACTCTGGAATTGGAGTTACAGGTGGTTGTTAGTGAGTGCTGGGAACTGAACCTGAGTTCTCTACAAGAACAGTCAGTGCCCTTAACCACTGAGACATGTCTCTAGCTCCTCTCCTTCAAGATATATTTTTGATGCTATTATGAATGGGCTCATTTTCCTGATTTCTTCCTCAATATGTTTGTTGTTAGTATGTAAGAAGGCTACTAATTTCTGTGTGCTAATTTTGTATCCTGCTACTTTGCTGAACGTGTTTATTAGCTCTAGTTGGTTTCTGTAGGGTCTTTTATATATAGAATCATATCTGAAAATCAGGATACTTATGTCTCCTTTCCCATTTGCATGCCCATTATCTCTATGACTTGTCTTATTGCTGTAGCACTAACTGCCCTAAGCCTTCAAGCAGTATGTTCAACAGGAATACAAACAGTGGACATCTTTGCCTTGTTCATGAGTTTGTGGATCTGCTTTGAATTTTCACATTTAGTATGATATTGGTTGTGACCTTGTTGTCTATTTCTTTTTTATATTGAGATGTGTCCACTGTATACCTAGATTTTCTAAGGCTTTTATCATGAAGGTATGTTGCATTTTGCCAAAGACTTTTCCTTCATCTAAGGAGATGATCATGTTGATTTATGCATGTTGAACTATTGCTACATTTCTGAGATGAAGCCAGTTGATTATGGTGTACAATCTTTTTAATGTGATAATGGTGTACAATCTTTTTACATTTAGTTTGCAAGTGCTTATTTGGACAATTTGTTTCTATGTTCATCAGAGAGATTGGCCTATAATTTCACTTAATTGTTGAATCTTTGTCTTGTTTTGGAATAAGGGCAATACTGGCTTTGTAAAAAGAATTTGGTAGTGATCCCATTTTATTGAATAATTTGAGGGGTATCAATGTTAGTTGTTCTTTGAATCCTGTGCTTTAACTATCTGGTCCATGGCTTTTTTAGGTGGGAAATTTTAAATTACTGCTTCTGTCTCATTGATTGTTATGGTCTATTTATATTACTTACTTCATCTTAACTTTGGTAAGTCATATCTAGAAATTCTTGGGTTTAGTGTGTGGTTTCAAGCTTAGTAGAATGTAGAGATTTTAAACTATGTCCTTGTGATTTTTTAAATTTTCTTAGGATTTAAGATTATGTTGTACTTTTCATCTCTGGTTTTGTTAATGTGAGTCCTCTCCTTTTATTAATTTGGTAAATGTTAATCTTTGCAAGAATCCAATCCTTTGTCTCACTGACGCTCTGTGTTGCTGATTTCATGTCCATCTCATTAATTTTAGTCCTGATTTATATAACCTCTTCCCATACACACTTTTTGAATACAGCTTGTTCTCGTTTCTCCAAAGCCTTCAGGTGCATCGTGAACTTATTAACATGAAATCTCTCAGTGTTTTGATGTAGGCACCTAGGGCTATGAACGTTCCTCTTAAGGTTGCCTTTGTTATGTCCTAGAAATCTTGGTCTGTTGCATCTTCATTTTCATTCAGTTCTAGAAAAAAATCAATGTCCTTCTTTATTTTTACCTTTTACCCAGTTTTTATTCAGCAGTATTTTGTTAGTTTTCATGAGTTTATATACTTTCTATAGTTTCTATTGCTGTTGATATCCAGATTTATTCCTTTGTGATTAGGTACAATGCATGATATCATTTCAATTTTCTTCTATTTGTTGAAACTTTCTTTGTGTCCTAATGCATGGTGGATTTTGGAGGAAATACTATGGAGTATTGAAAAGAAAGTGTATTCTTTAGTGTTTAGGTGGAATGTTCTCTAGATGTCTGTTAGAGCCACTTGATTTATGTCATTGAACTCCATTGAACTCCAGAGTTTCTCTTTCAGTTTTTGTCTGCATACGCTGTCTATTGGTGAGGAGGGTATTCAGGTCACCTATTATTGTGCTGGGATCAGTTTGTGATATTAGATCTAACAGTATTTTGTTTATGTATTTGACTTTGTTGAGTAAAAGTTTAGAATAGTAATATTTTCTTGATAGGATTTTTCCTTTATTACAAAGTATCTTTATCTCTTCTAACTAGTTTTGAAGTGAATCTATTTTGTCAGATATTAGAATAATGATACTTGCTTGTTCCTTGGTTCCATTTGCTTTGAATATGTTTTTTAATCCCTTTGCACTAAGGTAGTGTATATCATTGGTGGTGAGTTGTGTTTCTGTTAGGCAACAAAAGAATAGATCCTGTTTTCTAATCCAGTCTGCTACTCTGTGTCTCTTTATTAGAGGATTAAGACCATTAATATTGAGAGTTGTTACTGAGCAATGTATATTAGTTCCTGTTATTTTGTTATTGTGATATAATTTTCTTATACCACTTTTGATTAAGTGTCCTGGAATTATTTACTGTGCTTTCTGGCCTCTTATCTAAGACTGGCTCTTTTTGTCCGGTAGAGCTGGCTTAGTGGTTGTAAATTCCTTAAATCTGTTTTTATTATGGGAAGTTTTCTTTTTCTTTTGACTTCACAAAACTCATGGATAATATGGATATTGAGTCCTACAGGCTCCTGAGACCTTGCTCAGCACCTACAGCAATGGTGTCAGCATGCCCAAGACCCATGCAAACTCAAGCAGACAAAAACCCAGCACAGAACTGTGGAAATAGACAGCAGACCTCAATCTTAGTGGAAGAATTATTGGTAGCTGATGACTGCTGGATGAGGAAGAGCTGATTTTCATAAAGAGAGGGACTCTAGATAGGTTGAGTAGAACCCAGTGGATGAACTTACACTGAGGGATGTCTGGGGACACTAACTTGACATGGCCTTAATATAACTGACAGAATGTATGAATTCCAGTGGGAGGGCGCTATGAGAGGGTGCCAAAGAAGAAGGGGGTATAAAGATGGCTAAGATGCTCTGTAACTGGTCACACCAAGAGAATATACATCTGAGAGATGCCCAGTCCTAGGTGACACATCTACAGTGGGACCTCTACACTTAAGGCTCATGAAACACAGAGAATCAGGGGGTAGAGAGAATGCTTGTGCATCCCTCAACTCTCACCAGCAACACTTCCTCATGCAATGGTGTGATGCACACTGAAGGCCACAACTTGCCAAGCTTTAGAGAATAAATGACTACAGAGTGTGTGTCTCTGGGTAGAACTCCTACATATCAAACCACATTCACCCAGGGCTCAGGGACCGTTGTAGAAAGGAGACAGAAATATTCTAAGAGCCAGGGTTGGTCAATGAACATAGGGAAACAGACTTTCAGGTCCCTGGAACCTGGAAAACGTGAACTTGTGGCAATGGTGTTGTTGAGCACAAGACCCATGTCAACTCAATCAGATAAGGGCCCAGAATGGAGTGAGGGGAATGTGGGTGAGTGGGCAGCTGGTCATAGCTGATTACTATTGGGTGAGAGAGAGTAGACCTTACTTACAATCTCTAGATAGATTGACTAGACTCCAGTGGATGAATTTACATCAAAGAATATCTGGGTACAAATGCTTGACTGGATAGGACTTAACATGTAGGGCCAAATGCATGAGGTCTGGTGGGGACGAGAGGGCTCCGGAGGATGGAGGGGAGGGTCTAAATTTGATTGAGAACTGTTGTCTGAAATGTACAAAAGCTCAATAAAAAATTAAGGAAAAATGTCTATAAAAAGAGAAAGAAAGAAACTCAGGACTGGAAACTCGAAGCACAGACCATGAAGGCTTGCCTCTCTGGTCTGTGCTCAGCTTGCTTTCTTAGACAACCTAGGATCACCTCCCCAGGGGTGGCACCACTCACAGTCATCTGGACCCTCCCACATCCCTCAACAAGCAAGACATGAGCACAGGCCAGTTCAATGGAGGAAATGCCTCAATTGAGGTTCCCTCTACTCAGGTGTGTCAAGTTTGACAACTGAAGCTGTCCAGCACAGTGTAGATACCTGGTCTCAACTTCATTAAGGTATTTGGAAGGTTTATTTATTTATTTATTTTGCTATTTCCACAACTTGTCAGTTGTGGAACAGCTGGATTGTGCTTGGGGTTGGGACAACACTGTATTGTATAAATGGGGTGTCAGAAATGGTTCCAGCACAGCCTGGGATAGGTGCAGGTGATCCCATGAGCAATCCTTCCATATTGTTAGAAGATTCTTGCTGCCCACCTTCAAAAGTCACTGGGTTCTACAGGTAGTCTGGATAGCAGGGACTGGGGTCACTGGGGGTGAGTTGTGAACCAGGAGGCACTTTTCTCAGATAGAAGTGGGTGCTCTGGAGGCCAGGTTAGGTATCCCTACCTGGGGCCAAGGTTGCAAAACACCATGAGGTCCCTGAGCAGAGCAGTGAGTGGGATAGTTGACAGGTAGATTGACAAATGGGTTCTTAGGGTGCCTATCTGGGTTCAAGGTTGCAAGATATTAAATGGTCCTGGTTGTCACAGCGTGCAGAGTGGCTGGTAGGAAGGATAGCAGATTATCTCTGGGTATGCCTATCTGGGGTCAGGGTCACAGGATGCCATGTAGCTCCCAGGTGGCACGGTGGAATTCCACAAGTTGACTGGTGGAATTTCAGATGGATGAACAGATTGTGGACCTGCTTACCCGGGGTCAGGTACCCCACAGTTACCAGACAGTGCAAGCGGCAGAGTAGTTTGTGGGCAGGTGGACTGTTTCTGTGGGTGCCTACCTGGAGTTAGGTAATGGGATACCTCCTAGTATTGATGGAACATGGTGGGTGGGATGGTTGTTGGTTGGATGGATTAGTTGTGGTGGTGGCTACTGGGGTTCAGGTTTGCAGGAAAACACAGGGTCTCTGGGTAGCATGAGGGGTAGGCTGACCGGGTGGGCATGCTGGAAGATGAAAAGGATCTGGGTCTGCCTACCTGGGACTGGTGTTGCCAGATGCCGCGGGGCCTCTGGACAGTGCAGTTGGTGGGGCGGTTTGTGGGTGGGTGTAAAGGGACTTGGGATGTTTACCAGGGGTAGGGCTGGAGGAACACGTCGTGATAGTGGGGCATTGCTGTGGGGTAGGGGATTACAGGGCAGATGGAAGTGTTTGTTGGGGGAGCTACTTGGGGACGGAGATGCAAAATGCTGCATAGTCTCTAGGTTGGAAGGTGGGTGGGGTGGCTGGTTGGTGGGCTGGCAAATGAATGGGTTACCAGGGTGTGGGGTTGCAGGAAGCCATGGTACCTCAGGGAAGTATATAGGGTAGAGTAGTTTGTGGGTGGGCGCACTGATTCTGTGGGTATTTCAGCATGTCATCTGTCCCTGCATGGTCGAGTGGATAGAGTGTCTGGTAGATGGGCAGATGGATGAACTACTTCTGTGGATGCCTACATGGGGTCAATTTGCAGGGGGCTACACAGTCCCTGGGCAGGGAGGTGGGTTGTGTCTCTGGTGGGTGGGAAGACGATCCGGTTCTGAAAGTGCCCATTGGGGATGGGTTGTAGCCACATTGTCCATGGGCACTGTGGTAGGTTTTGCTGTTTGTGGGTGGGCTTGGCTGTGCCAGGCAGACTGAATGTAAGGATGCCTACCTAGGGTCAGGGTGGGAGGACTGCTTGCAGCACAGTGCAGTGTGCTGAGTTGAGTGGCTAGAGAGCAGTGGGTATATGAACCAGTTCCAAGTGAAAATCTGGGTGTGGGGTTTCAGATCACCATGTGGGCTCTGGGCAGTGGGGTGGGTGTGGTAACTGATGGATGTGCTGGCAGATGAGTGAGGTCTGGTGTGCTTGCCAGAGTTGGGGGTTCATGAATGCATTGGTACCTTAGGGAAGAATAGTTAGAAGGTGGTTTGTGTGTGAATGAACTGACCTGTGGGTATTTACCCGGGATGAGGCTTTCAAGAATACAACACAGTCCTCCACGTGCATTTGGTAGGCGGGCAGTGGGCAGGCAGGTGAACTAACTGATTCTGAGCGTACTCTCTGGGGTCAGTCAGAGTTTCAGCTGGTCATCTCTCTCTGCATGGTGCAGTGGGTATGGTGCCTGGTAGATGGGCAGGTGGATGAACTACTTCTGTGGATGCCTATATGGGGTCAAAGTTGCAGGATCCTACACAGTCCCTGGGCATGGAGGTGCACAGGGTCCACCCTTGTGGTTGAGCAGACGATCAGGTTCTGTGGGTGCTCCTTAGGGCTCCGGTTGCAGCTACACTGTCCTTGGGCCCTGTAGTAGGTGGGGTTTGTGGGTGCTGTTGATGGTAGTAGGCCGTCTGGCTCTAGGGGTGCCTACCTAGGTGAAGGTGGCAGTACTGGGACAGTGTGTGTGTTGGGTGACTAGTGGAGGTGAGAACATGAGCTAGTTCTGAGTGCAAACCTGGCTGTGGGGTTTCAGATCGCCATGTGGGCTCTAGGCAGTGGGGTGGGTGGTGTAACTAATGGATGGGTTGGCAGATGGATGGGTTCTGGTGAGCTTACCAGGGACTGGGATTTCAGGATGCCAAGGTACCTCAGAGAAGTGTAGTGGGTTTTTGTGCACCGGGGCAGAGAGGCTCTGGTGTTTGCAGATTACTCTGTCCCTTGCCGGAGGGGCAGAGAGCCAAGGGAAGGGCAGGTGTGCAGGTCTGCCCCAAGCAGGGCGCCTGGTGCGATGCTCGCCTACCTCCCGGAGTAAACCAGACGTAGCCGGGGTCCGTGTCAAGCAGGAAGCCATTTATTGAAACCAGTGCACACAATATAAAGGCAAAATCCACAGCCATTAGCATATGGCGCCAACCCCTCCACCAATCATTTTAAAGGTCAGTCCGACCATGCTTTCACTTTACATAGAGGCCATAGTTGTCCACACGCTGTCCGAGAGGGAGGAAGTAATTCTCCTCCAATGGCATTTACGCCCCTAATTCACCTAATTATCATTGTCAGGTATCTGTTTCCTCTGGTTGGCCTTTGTTTCATTTCCTCTCAGCACCATTTAGTCCGGTCCTTATGGTGCCTGCCGGTCAATTGGGATTTCTTAGTGCCCTACAGTGGGTAGGGTGGTTTGTGAGTGGGTGAACGTATCCTTTGGGTTCTGGTGTCAAAGATTCGGGATGCCATACCTTCTTAGGTAATAGGTAATAGGTAGGGTTTCTGGTATGCGTGTTGGGGACAAATCAGTTCTGGGTATGCCTGTGATCAAGGTCTCAAAAGGCTATGTGGTTCCTGGGTGTTATGGTGGACAGTCTTTTATATATATCTTATGGGCCAAATCATGTACATCAGGATGCTAAGTGTCTTGTTATCCTGAATACAAGGACATTCACTTCCTTGCTTCCGTTGCAGTAACCATTAGCTTGCCCAAAGTCTTATACTTTCAGAATGTCGACTAGTTGTTATATTTTCTGATCATGTGTATATCTGAACAGATATTCTCTTATATATTATGAAATTATTTAAAATGATCTTTAGGGCACCCATTAAAATGTTTTTAAATATATGACTAAGTGCTGTATATAATTTATCGTAACTGTAAATAACTATTCATTGCTATTTTTAATCATTTATTTTAGGTTCAAGGTCAGTCTTATTAGTTTAAAAGAAATTCTCGTGGACAGGGAAGCTGTAAATCTCAGCAAACTGTCTGGAGGAGGTGAATGGCAGAGACAAGGGAAAAGCCATGATGTTGAGTCACCAGTGTGGAGCTCGCCAGTTTGTGGCAGATGGAAGGGGGGCTCTAGAGAAGGAGTAATGAAGTGTGCAGTATCAGAAAAAGCATGCTTATGTCCTGACCAGCATCTAAAAGAGACACAAAAAGCTGAAGGAAAAGCTGCCCCTCTTAGGATCTTTTAGGTAGGGTCACTGGAAGGTTACCCACTACCCCATTCGACGCCCCATTCAGTTTAAGAAGCCAGATCCTTATTTTTTATCTTTTAAGACAGGTCTTTACTAGGTAGTTCTGGCTGGCTGACCTGGAACTCACTATGTAGATCTGGATGACCTTGAACTAACAGAGATCTTGCATCTACCTTCTGAGTGCTGGGAGCAAAGGCAATTGCCTCTATGTCTGGTTCGTGAAGTGTTTGTAAATACACTGTTCTGATGTGCTTTAAGTGTGGTGCTGCGTGGCCATCCCTACTCTCTGTATCCGTAACTCATCGTCTCGCAAAGTTGAAGCTCTCTGTCCGCTGAACTTACCCCTATTCTCTTCTCACAGTCCTGGCAACTATCATTCTATTCTTTCTGTCTCTGAACTTGCATATCCTAGAAACATCATATAAGCAGAATAATACATTGTTTTTTGTGACTGGCTTATTTGCTTAACATTATATCCACTGGTTACATGTATGTTATTGTATGCACCACAATTTATTTCCCTTTTTGCATATACATATCACATCTCATCACATCACATTTCATTCATTGTTTTTCCACTGGTTGGTTTACAGTGTGTTGTTTCCAGCATAAGACTGCTATAAACATTGGTGTTCCATTTTATCTTACAGTTCATTTTCTTTATAAAACCAGTGACGTCTCTTCCTGTAGACATCTGTTTTAAAGTTTTGTGAAGCCTAGGAAATAATTATTTTTTCTTTAAAATGTAGAACTAATAGGGTCTTTTTGGAAATCTGCTAATGATTTAAACAAAACTCAACATTCTACCCACTTCCTATAATTTCAACCAAATTCATTGTTATCTACAAGAAGGGTCACTATATTATGGGGATGTGCTGTTTTTCTTAGGATAACCGTATAAATCACATAATTTTTGTGCATCTTACTTTCCCATTCTGCATGTAAAGAAGTGAACTGTGGCTCGCTATCTGCAATTCAGGCCTATACGTTGACTGAGTGCATGTCCTGGTGTACAGAGCAGGACGGGTTTGGGAAGCACACTGAAAGGGAAGACAGTAGGCCATGATCCAGATGCGGTTTGCTACTTGTTAACTGCATGACTTTGGACCACTTAGTTCTGATTCCCTGAGGATTTATTTAAAATCTGTAAATGAAAGCTTCTATTACATGTTTTGATGGGTCAGTAACAACCATACAATTAACAATTGTACAAATTAACAGAGATATGTATTTATATTGTAAAATATTAAAAAATTTGTTCTTATTCTCAGTTTTCATAGTAATTGTATGTACTTGTAGTGTAGTGTGACATTTCAATACATGTACACAATATATATCTCAGAAACAAACAAAACTCAAAGTCATTTGACTATTAATACTGGATAAAAAGTGTTCTGCCAGTGTCTTTTGGTTTCATTTGGTCCGTAGAACCAAAGTTAATTCAAATTTGGTGAATTTGGAGGGAGATATGGACTTTCTGTTCATTTGTGAAAGTGTTCTGTTGTCTATTATTGTACTATGATATATATTATATATACATATATATGTATATATGTCTTTGTTTTGTTATGTTTTATAGCTACAGCTGAAATGAAGCTCACCATAGGGATCAGGTTGCTTCTGTCAATCTCTATGTCCAGACCTGAGATTAAAGGCATGTGCCACCACATCTGGTGTACTGCACATTTCTTTTAAACAACTAGTGTTTAATTTATGTAATTGATTGCTCCAGCAGTAAGTGTTTATAATGACATAATTGTTATTTCCTTTTGATGATTTGATCCCTGCACTGTATTTTTTTTTTTTTTTGAGTCAAGATCTCTCTCTTTTGTCAAGGTTGACTAAGATTGAGGGCTAAAGCAATCCTCCTGTTTCAGCCTCTCATGTAGCTGGGGTGGCTTGAATTTTAGGTACAACCTACATACCTTTTCTGGTTCCTGTGTTGTTACATATTGATTTTATTTTTTCCTTTTTAGCTTTTTTCTTTTATCTCTCTTTTTGTCTGAGTATGGCTACTCCTATTTGTTTTGGAGTTGCGTTTGAATGGAACTGAGTTGAATGAGTTTTTTCATAGGTAGCATATTATTGAGTATGGACTTACAAAACAAAAAAAACCCTTCAAATAATCTACTACTTAGAAAGAAAGTGGTCTACTACTTTTTTTTTTTTTTGGCAATGAACATTCATAAACCCACAGAAGGGCAGAGCTCAGAAATGCCTGTCTATCCATGGACAATATACAAAAGCTCTCCTCTCAAATGTATTACAATCATATGTGACTTCACTGGTTTCTTCCAGAAAGCTGGAGGTGACTGTCACAATGTCAGTTAAAGACCCAGAAGTTTGGTGCTCTTCTGGTACACATCCATGGTTGACATTAGATCTGTGGTCTGGTCTAGGTCAGTGATTGAATCTCTGTCCTTGTCAGTCTCTAGACCAGATGTTAACACCACCTTACTCGAAATCTCTGGATCAACTGTCAATTTTAATAGGTCACATATTGTTTCTGGCCAATCACTAGTTGATTCAGTTAGTCACTGGTTGATTCAAGTAAGTTATCACTGGTAGATTACTCATTAGTTGTCTTCAGTAGGTCATTCCTACTGGAAAATCATTGGTTGAGTCCAGTAGGTTATCAGTTGTTGAATCTAGTAGGTAACTCTTTGATTCTAGTAGATCTTTTCTAGTTGATTCTAGCAAGTCAGTAGCGAGCTTTCTGTGCAGACTAGGGAAAGCTAGAACCAAAGCACACGAAACAGGGGGTGTCAGGACCTTGCAAAGCATGGTGCTTTAGTGAAGGTGAAGTTAGTAAGTGAGCCAGTGGAAGGAAGATAGTCTGCACCTTTTGATGGAGAATTTAATATGTGTATGCTCACAATAAACATTGGTAAGTCATTCTGTTAACATTTATCTGAGTGTTCCACATTTTAAAAATTCCTGTCATCCTCTCTTGTTCATCTTTGTAGTTTTAAAGTTATTGATATCAGTAGAGTTTGATTTTATTTTCTCTATGTATTTCCTTAATATTGAGTTTGGTTGTTTCTTGCATTGTTATCCATTCACTTCTAGTTGTACCTTTCTATTTCTTTTGTATAATGTCTTGTTGTGCAGCCCGAGCTAGGCTTAAACTTGAGATTGTCCTGCCTCAGCCTCTGAGTGCTACAATTACAGATATGCATCACTGTACATGGTTAGCTTTACTTCTGGCAGTTTAAGCCTCCTATTTCTTGTCAAAGATCTTAGTTGCTTGACTCTTTTAAGCATTCTTTGAATTTCCTGGTTGTGCATATTGTTACCGAGGTATGACAAGTTTTCTGCAATTATTTCATGATGGTCTGTGCCCTTTCCTGTCACTTCTTATGGAATCTTCATAATGTGAAGGAGATTTAATTACTATTCCTGTTAGCTTTCTTTGTTCGAAGCATTTTTCTTTTTCACTCTTTTATGATCTGACTGAATTATTTAGGGAGATATTCTTTATGCTGAGAAATTCTTCTGTTCTAATCAGTTCTGGTAATGAAGTTCTCTGCTCTATTTACATTTCATATATTTAGTTCTTTAGTCCCAAGTTTTCTGTTTTAAAAAAATAATCTCCATCTCTGCTGAATTTCTCATCTATATAATTAATAAAGTTTCTAATTTTATTGACTTTCTTTTCTTCTGTCACATAAAGTGTCCTTTAAAATGCTTCAGTGGGTGGTAAGGGAGGAAGGGTGGCTCATCAGTACAGAGCATTGGCTGATCTCGAAGAGAACCCAGGTTTGGTTCCAGCACTCACATGGTAGCTAACAACCATATGCAACTCCAGTTCTAGGGGAATTGGATGCCCTCTTCTTATTCCATGGGCATTGCGTGACACAGGTACACTCTCACACATGCAGGCAATATACTCATACACATGAAATAAAATAATAAATAAAATAAAATTACTTTTGGAATTTTCTTGTTAGATGGTGTGTTGATTTCTGGAGTGTAATTGTGTTATTTATTGTGGAGACAGTACATGACCGTGTCTTCTGTGGTCCTTGTGTTCTCACACTGGTATTTGGTATTTGTGCATTGGTTAGGTCGGTTTGCCTCTGTCAGTTTTATTGTGTCTTTTTTTCAGACTGAACATTTCATACTGGAAGTACGTTCCTGGTGGTGCTTGGCTTTGGTTCCAGATGAGGACATTAGTGTGTATGTAGCTTCTTTAGCCATAATCAACAATGGATCATCTGCTGGCATCTTGGTGGCCTTGGTTCCCAGTGTGAGATTATATCTCCAGCTGGGATATACCAGCTGGGCAGGTTTGCTGCCAGCTCTTGATGTTGTACACATGGCTTTGGGTGCAGATTACATGAGGGTGGGGCCATCTCATGGGCCCAAGTGGGCATGGCACAGCATGGTTGGTAGTAGACTATGGTGTCTATCCCCATCTGAAGGTCACCTAGAATTCAGATGGTGCTCTTCTCATGTCTGAAACATCATGGAACTTTTAGGGTCTGATCTGTTTAGGGAGGTCTGCTCATAAGTTTCTTAGGGTGCGGAATGGTGGTGAGTCTCACTAAGTCCCGGCTGCTCACTGCCTCGGCAGACCAAGATTCTGAACAAGCTCTTCCACTGCTAGGGCTACAGGATGTAGGACTACCTGATTTCTTCTCTGGGGCTTCAGTAGACCACTCAGGAAAGGGTGCAGACCCACAACTCAATTCCTCTTAACAGGACCTTGGTGGGGAGAATCTCAATATAGTTCTATGTAGCAAGAACCAGGGCTGAGGTGGGCACAGTATGGGTTCTTTCACTCGGGAAACGTAAGGGTGTGACCAGGTAGCTGGCTGACCAGTGTAGGTTCAAGGCCTCAGGCTCTCTGGTAATAATACTTCATTTGTCTGTGGTACGCCTAAGGGCTGCTGGAGGGGCCTTGCTTAGCCATTTCCCACTGTGAGGAGTTCTTAGATTAGAATTGGTCTCCAAAATGGGTCAGTAGATACTGTGTGCTCTCTTCCTTTCACATGAGGCCACTGTGCATCTCCATGTTGTGTGACGTCTGTGGCTCTGCCTTACACACTCTCATGGAATCTCTGTTCCTTTTTTGGTCTTTTGTTGTGGAGGAAAGCACTCTAAGTAGCCATCTTGGTCAGTTAACTGACAGAATCTTTTTTTTTTTTCCACATAGAAAAGCATGAATAGATCTTCCCAGGTGAGTTTTTGTGAAATTAATACATTCTGCTCCATAACCCTTCAGGAGCTTCCTGCTGCAGCAGAACAGGCTTGTTTCTCTCTACCAACTTGAAAAACATTTTCAGAACTAAGAGGATAGCTTAGTAGATACAGTACTTGCCTTGTAAGCACAAGATCTGAGTTCTATCCCCAGAAACCATTTTTAAAGCCTTGAAGGTCGATACATGCTTATAATCGCAGCCCTGGGGAGGGAGAGACAAGTCCATCCCTGATGCTCACTGTCCACTCGGTGAATTCCAGGCCAGTGAGAAACAATGTCCTAAAAGAAAGGTAGATGGCCACTGAGGAACAATATCTACACTCATGTGTGTACTTACATCTACACGTGCACATGCCTGAACATGCGTACCCCCACACAAACATAAAAATAGCCAACTTATAAAAAGCCTTTACAGATATTTCCTCTACTCCACTCCTCCCCATGGAATTTGATTCCACAGATCCTCCGTTTACAGGTGCCGTGACCCTTCAGCAAGTGCAGCACACGCACTGCCGCCTCCTCCCACCCCGCCCGGGGCTGTTTTTGCCTCCCCCTGGAATGCATACCTTTGAACAGGTCTGAGAACCCTTACTGTGGTCCAGGCCTGCCCAGCCTTCCGCATCCCTCCATCTCTTGCTTTCCCCTCTTCTCTCCATTTTCCTCTCACTAACGCTTACTGCAATCCTGCTTGCCTGGCTTTTTAGTTCTTTTAGAGAATCATTTTTGTTACTAGTTCAGGGACTTAGCTCATTTTTCCTCTGCCTAAATCTCTTTCATTTATTTTAATAAACTGGCCTGGATCTTAAACATTACGTTGTCTCTCCATATCTTTTATCCCAGTCTATATTGAGTAACTTTTGTCATTTTATCTGAAAATGCACAGATGCCTTGAAGCACTTGCTAATTTATAATACATGTTTATATTTTTGTCTTGTCTGCCATCCCAAACCCACTGTAAACTTGAACATGGGGACTGACTTCCCATTCAATATATGCCACATCTAGCACATGCTTCAGATTGTTGAATAAGAAATATGAACCAATTTTGCTCAGCTATGCAGTGACAAAAACTGTCCTGAAGTTAGCATTGCTTATTAAATGGATGATGTGTGCAGTATTAGCAATAACAGCACCTAGCATCAGGTATTAGTGAAGGAGACATTAACTGCTAAGTAACAAATGAATTTAAAGTATTCAGACTTGTTTGTTTCTTATGAATATAAGGTCCAATTTGCAAGGCTCAAGTGGTGGTCATTCAAGGATATGGTTAATGGCCCTCAAGGTTGCCTTGGTTCATGGCTCTGAATGACAGGTGGAAGAAGAGAAGGCTGTGTGGTTAGTAGGGTGCTATCAGGAGTGTAGTGGGTCACTTCCGCTGGTATTTGGTATTTGCATTCTTCAGCAGACTCCAAGAGAGGCCTAATCCCTATTGTCCCACCACAAGAACTCAGTTCTATGGCCACACTGCCCACTAAAGGAGACCATGATGGTATCTGTGAGCTCAGAGGGTCACACAGGCTTGCCTCTGCCATAGTACACTTGGAAAGTCACATGTGCACATGAAAACGTGCAGCTGATGTCTGACGCAAGTGGATACCAAGTAGCTTTCAAGAGCTTAAAAGCTTTTGAGTATTCCAAGGCTTGGAGGATGGGACTACTTTAGAAGGAGCATACGAGTTTGATTTGAGAAGTGGTTTTGGCAGCTTCGTCACAGTTTCAGATTGTAAAGTAATGTGATGAAGTGATGTAGAGGGAATGGATTTAAAATGCACTATATGTACCTACTGAACAAAATAACTCATTGCCATGAAGTGATATGCACAGACTCCATCTAGTTAGCTGAATGTCAGTCCTAGTGGGGTTCTGGTTAGGCTGCTGGCACCATTGTCCTTAATAAAACAGAGCATTTTTAAAACCACTGTTTTCAGATTCCAAATCACCTGATAAGTCTTAGTCTTTTGATGAACTACAAATAAAAACCAGTTTCCGTCTCATGGGACTGCCAGTAAAATGTGTCTGTTTGTTTAAAGGAGTAAAAAGGCCTATTGCTTGTCTGCTTCATAATACAACAAGGCAGCTGTAACTGATCTATGAAATCACAATACTGTACTTTTTGTCTGAGTCAAAACTCACCTAGCCACCATTCTCTGTTCCAGGAGATGGGAGCAGACATTTGAGCCAGGTGTTTCTTTTGTAGCTTGTGAGCCTCTTTCTTAGCTCTTTTCCTTAGCAGAAAGAAAGAATTGTGAGCCTGGTGTACTAGGAGAGTGCTGTCTACTGTGTGACTTCTATTTCAAGTTCATCAAGGAGCTTCTTACACTGTCCCTTGTTTATCCACCTGTTACCTTTTTGAAAGTTCTAAGGGAAAATCCATTTGAACACAAGCTATAACCTTCCAATAGGAAAATTTGTTATGTTAAATTTTAAACTTTCAAAGATGTAAATTTGTAAATCAGATGTTTGTCAGGAAGGATAAGTACTGTCCACACCTACCTTTCTCAGTTACCATCTGTTTTATCCTTTGGCAGAAGGCGGAGTTCCAAGTCAGCATTGTTCTGTTTTCTGTGCTTCTGATGAGGCCTTAGAGAATATGACTGGCACTTGGTATTGTTGTGAACGTAACCCGGTCTCATAAGCATGGTGAGTAATAGGGTTTATGCTGAAGTCCGATGGAGGATCAGAATTAAACAGGGAGGAACTCCCCAACTCCAGGACACATGGTTTGCAAGGTCCATGCAACTCTGATGATTTGAAGAGTTGGTAGATCATCATCTTCCACTGTACTTTATGAGAAATCGTCTCAGTTAGAGGCAGGCCTCCCTCTTGAGGCTGAATAGGAAGGGCTCTGCTGGACGCCGCTGAGTGAGTATTTGAGCTACATCTTGTTCAAATCCGCCTGTACAAGCTTTGAGCATCTCTGTTTGGCAGCCTTTCCAGCTGGATCTTGTTCTAGGACTTAACCCAAATAGACTGATTTTCTAGGTGGACACTAGCTGGGCGGGATCTGGGGCGGCCTGTTAGCTGTTTATGAGTGCAGTTATCCAGGTGTCCCTGAAAGCCGGGCTGGGGTCAGCCCGGGGCACTGGCTATGAGAGACCCTTCCATCAGCGGCTGGAACCGGGGTGTGGAGACCAAGGTAAAGGTTGCACACATGGTTCTTTGAGGCTGTTTTGAGAGTTGAGGAGGCATGGTTGAGTTTGGTATTGAGTGACTAGCCAGTTACTGTTGCTACTTAGGCTTTTAGTGTCCTGGTTGCTTTTGTTTCACTGAGAAAGACTTACTTGTGATAAATTCATCCTTTCTTGACAGCGCAATAGAATTCTTCCCCTGTGTAACTCCTTCTAAAGCTTCCATGCAGGGTCGTTCTTTCTTGGACGATTTCTGAGGTTGGGGTTTTGGAACACATGAGCAGGAAGCCTGTCCATGAAGCTTGTTTCCTTTATTCTCAAGCCTGTTTTTCGGTTGAGTGGAGACCAGTATGTTCACTTTAGAGTGGGCCATCCCTGGAAACTGTTATTTTCACTACTGTGATTGAAGTAGTCAAATTATCCTCTAAATTGTACTTTTGAGACAAATATGAGTAAACTGAAAGCTAGCTGGAATTCCTTTAGGATTCATGGCCTGGTAACTTCCTGTGCTGGAGCTGACTGTGAGCATTTCCCCACATTGAAGGACATGTGTCTTCAAGTGGTTTTAGCTCTTATGTTTTGGATTTTATATATCACTTCTGTCACATTGATCAAAACGTACTCGTAATCCTTTGGAAGCAGGACTAAATCCTATCCTTTTGGGGCACAAAGTGTCTAGCCTAGCACCATTCGTGGTAGATACCCTTCAGACTATGTTGTATGTGCTTCCTACAGATGCTGTGATAAATTGCCACAAGCAAGTGGCTTAAAACAAGCAATAAGCTAGCCAGACATGGGAGCACATAACTGTAATCTCTTAGTACGCAGGAGGCTGAGGCAGGAAGTTCATGAGTTAGAGGCCAGCCTGGGCTATACAGGACCCTGTCTCAAACAAACAACAAAACATAGCAAAAACCATATACTCCCACATATCTGGAAAGTAGGACCCGAATCCTGGGTGTCGGCAGCTGCCGCTCCTTCTGTAGGCTCTGGGAAGTCTGTTCCTTGTCTTTTTCTGTTTCTGGGGACCCCCAGCATTCTTTAGTCTTCCTGGCCTTGTGGATACTTCATTCCCATTACTGGCTCTGCCTTTATCTCCTCTTCTATGAGCAATGTCTCTCTTTCTACTTCTTTTTTGGGGGGATTGTGTTTAGAATTTGGTAGAATAACCCAGCATTATTTACTCATTTTGAGAATCCTTAAGCATACCTGTGAAGACCCAGTTCTGGAGGTAGGGTGTGGCAGACTTGCAGGAGCCCAGTCGGCCTGCCATACTGGTATGTGGTTTCTGGGTAACTTCACAGCCAGTCATTGGATCTAAAGCGTTTATCTAAAGCACTCAGCTTCCAGGTGTTGGCTTCTGCTTCGCTTCCTGTGGCCCTTCTCTTCTGTTCAACACCCTCTTCTTTGTTCCCTTGTCTATGTACCTTAGTCTCGTTAATAGTGAATTTTATGTGACTATTTAGGTTAAAGACACAAATATCTCTCTGAAAGACAACCCAGTCATCTGTCGACTCAGATCAAAGCCTCGCACATTGTTCCCGACTCTTGCTTCTCTCATGAGTCACATGTGACTTGCCGACAATACGCACTTGGCTTTGGGCTGCATCTTGCCTAGATTATTGGAAAGATGCGGTTATACTTGCTTTGATTTCTGCTCTTCTCAGCATGGAATCCAGGTGATCCTGTTAACACAAGCCAAGCCACACCCTATACCCACCTTCCTATCTCCCCAGTAGCCCATCATACCCTATCAATCTGCCCCCTCCAGCCTGCTTTCTGGATCTTCCCTTTACTAATTACACTAGTCACACTGATTAATTATACTAGTAATTATACTAGTCACACTGAGAAATACTTCAGAACTTTACATTTAGTATTCAGGCCTTCAAGCAGAGCAAAGCAAAGCAGAACGGAACCCTCAGTTTAGGGAGAAATATGCACGTAAAGAATGTCCTTTCTATTTACTAAATGCTTCTGTTTGAAAACCTTATCTAATTTGATAGATTTGTTATTACTTTTGCAGTCCCCCACAGTAATTTCTCATACTTTTTGGCCAATCGTAGCATCTTATGTGTTGATCCTAATTTTTTGACTCCAGCTATTACAGTTGTAGCTAAAATTTCTTTCAGGGTTGTAAACAACATCCGCCCCCTCCTCCCTTGATCCCAATGATGACAAACCAAGTACATTTTCACCAAACTACAGTTTGGGAAACCGGTGAGTTTCTGGGCTTACTTACAGAGCAATGAGTGAGGGTTTATTTACAGGAGCGTGGGCGCCCCCCTCCAAGGAAAGTCTCCATTCAAGCATGATAGTTGCTTCCCCACAGCCACATAGAATGGCTGAGAGAAACTCCCCTAAGCTTTAGAGGGTCATATATGTCTGGGCATGACAGTTACCAAGCTTTCTCTCATCTGCTCTTAGAGAAGGGAACACAGACTCAGCTCTGCAGCACATAATGGGCAGGACGGCCTCAGGCAAGCTCAAAACCCCACAGAGCCTTTGCTGTGTATAAAGAGAAGGACGCAAATAGTTCATCCCCGAGGCCCTTTTAGCCCTGACACACGATCAGTGTGAGCAGGATCACCACTGTGGTGATAGGTAATGCTTTTTATATCATGAGTTTTTCTTCTCTGCCAGTTTTCATGTTCAGTTTTTCTACCCAACAGAAACATCAAAGGCTTAGAGCAGGAACCACCCTGCATACAGCGAGATATCCCTCCACCCCAGCTATGGCCTGCATGGATGGACTTTTGTCAGAATTTGGCCTGCTTCAGTCCCCTTCCTCAAATAAAATTTAAGGTGCTCTCTTGAAGAGTGAGTACCTGCCAGTGGTACTGGCAGTGAGTTTTATAATAATTGTTCTGATGTGTTCCATGTGACTTTTTGTGCAAGAATAGTAGTTTTTCCCTTGGATTTCAGTTTTACTTGCTGGTAATGCAGGATATGGTGTGTGAGGGTGAGTGTGTCCCCACCTTTCGGGACATGACTAGTCACAATATACAATGACCACTTCAGTCTCTGAAGTTCTCACCATCACTGGTCTGTCTGTTTCTCTCAAGGTTGCTCCTGAGAATCTCATACCCTTCAGGTCATACATGCTGACTCCAGTTGTGAAAACATTTTCTTGGAGTGATTATGCAGATGGTGAAGAGGGATAAATCCGGAAGGCACAGTGCTGTGGGTGTGACCCTGTGCCAGTCTTATCTCGGATCATAACAGTCACCCTTTCGGGGAGGCTTCATCTCCCGTAGAAATGATGGATATGTTAATCTGAGAGCAGTCAGGAGTTGATCAGAATCGGAAGCTACTCCTTTTCTGTCACGGCCCACCCTGCTGCTCTCCTCTGCCTCTGCATCACAGACAGTGCCAGGCAAAGGTCTCCCCAGATCACTTCCAGTTTGATGATTTGGTCAAGACCTGAGAGCTCAATTCTGTGTCATTGTTTCTAGGGGAAAAAAGGTAGATCCTTACTTTCAAACAACCTTATAATCCTTGTTAATAATAGCCTGTGGAGTGGAGTGGTTCTCTGTATATTTGATTTGAATTTCGTTTCTTTGTACTCTCTTAGAAACTATTATAATAAATGATCAATAAAACTAAGATAAATTGAGAATTGATCTACTGTACGTTGTTGTTATGCTATTTTTTCTCTTTTATTTAAAATACAATAGAAAATATTAAAACAACAATAAAATAACACAACTATAAATTAGGAAAAGAGGAAGACTCTAATGCCATCATTTAAGCCATGTGTATCTTGAGGTTTGAACAAAAATGACAGTTTAAAAGTCATGTCTGCTTAATTGTGAGACGGTGCAAATGCTTGCTTTTAAGAAAAGAAGTGATAGAAGTCTAGAGAGAGGGAAAAGGAATGTGGAAGCCGGGTGACTCTTCTCTTGTGATCGCCTCATGAGTTAAGCATAGATGAATCCGAAACAGATGGATTTTTTTTCTTTTCTTGAAAAACACATGGAAACCAAGGGAAACTATGCTTAGAAAAAATGTTCTTTGTTAAAGTCAAATGTTTGAATTATAATTTAAGATTTTCAGAGGTTCCAGTAAGATGTGGTGTGCACTCATCTCTAATTTAGATGGTTTGTGTGCCTGAGCGGAGCATTTAAACTATTCTGTGGAGCTGCTATCAGGGAGGCGTAACAGTCCTGTAAAATGACATAAGGCACAAGGGCCTTATGTGCAAACTCATTTCACATGGGTTCGTGGGTATTGAGTAACATGAGTTTCATGTAATTTGACTCTTGAAAATTTCATAGGCTTCTGCCTTAGTCTTTGTGACTGAAAGCGGAAAGAGTTCCAAAGGGACACCTCCCTGTGCTTGTGGAGCGTCTTTATTTTCTCTGTCCTTCTGCCAAGGGCTAGGTGTCATCCCTATGACTTCGTGCTTGACTGACCCTCCTTTGCAGTTTCAGGTTTGATCGAAGCCCACTTTCCTCGTAGTTTGTTCCACTAGTTGCAGGTGTTCCTAGGAACTTTTTCACTGTGGGAGACCACAGAAAGGTACCAGGTGGACCCCAGGGAAGCCCCTGACTGCCCCTAGCTAAGGACTAGGAGAGGGTCCCGGGCTCTTCTCTGACACGCTCTTTTGCTTGCTTGGTGTATCTTTTCCTGCGATCTTCAAGGAGCTGTGTGAACAGTGACCTTTTGAAGAATTTTAGTTGTGAAGATATTATGAACACAGATATTGCATGTTCCTGAGTTTCAGTTGCTTTCTATGACAGGAGCTCCTGCCACCATCCTAAATGCACACGGAGAAGCCTCCACTGCCCCAATTACAGTGCCTTTCTATCTAATAATTTTTTTCTGAGTAGGAGAAAATTATGTCTCCTATATTGATAACTTCTCCACACCGAGCTCCTATCAATTCCTCCCATTTCATTTCTTCAGCTTTCCACTGGGTCTTATTTTTCATTTAAGTATATTATGGTTTGGTATCTTTTATACATAGGTTAGTTATCAGTAATATAACTGATTTACTTTTCTGTAATTCAAGGAAATTGACTCTAAATTATCTTTTTTCTATGCATTTCTTGGTCCCTTTCCTTTCTCTGGTGAACAGGACTTTTTTAGGTGTTGCTCAGCCTTGAAATGTTCCCCTTCCATCAGATGCCTGTTTTCTTAGTCACAGTAACTACTGTCTGATTTCCGATTGATTTCTTCATTTCTAACCAAACTCATGTCTTCTTAAGTCTCTTGCTTTTCTTATTTATGAATTGCATTCAATGCAACTCTAATTATAAAAAAAATTTCAAACTCTGGCCAGTGTGTTTTCATCTAATTCAAACATCTAAATTCTTTTTTAAAAAAAACAATGTGTTAGCTGGTGGTGGCGCAGTGTAGACCTTGAATCCAGCTGTGCTGGAGACTGAGATGAGACTGCACGTTTCCAGCCAGTTTAGCAAGACCTTGTCTCAAACCAAAGTATACATGGTGGGCAATAATGAAATAAAGATGATGTAAAACATGATGTTGATGTATAAAATTTCACCTCAAGGGAAGCTTTATCTCCTTTAACAAAAAATGATTATGATGAAGCTTACTGGTTTTTATTTTCACCTAGTTTTTGAAGCTCTTTGTTCATACATTTATATAAATGACATATTTTGAAGGTACCATATTGGGAATCAAAATATAAATAATATCTAATTTTTTCCCTTTGGAAATATAGGCTATGAGCAAGCTAAAATGTGTAAATTTAATAGAGTTGATCTACTGTGGTAAATGCTTTTATGCAGCCCTTAGGTGTTACAGAGTGAGTGATAAAGTTGACTCAAGTAAAGGAGAGTATCATTGAAGAGTGACATCATGCGTGAGCCTTCTAGACTGAGTAGAGACACAGGGATAACTAGGGTATTTGTAGAAAATAGCCTTGTGGAGGCACGGAAGGAAGTGCAGAGAGTGTGCTGAGAGGAGGCAAAGCAGGAGACGCATTCAGATCGCAGGAACGCAATGCGGTAGAGACAGCCCCAGGAAGGCTGGTGAGCCAGGATGGAATCCTCCACCCTTAGTGAGTTGCTGAGATGTTAGCAGAGTGTGTGTGTGTGTGTGTGTGTGTGTGTGTGTGTGTACCTTGGCCTAATGAAATGATATGATTGTGTTTATATCATTTAGAGGAAGATGGATTTGAGAAAAGATGACATCTAGGGAGATGGGTTGGGACAGCACTCTACGGATCTGAGAGTGGTGCTGAGGGATGCTAGGCTGTGGAAGCAGGCCTGGGAAGAAGGGTAGCAGATTGCATTCAGTGGCCAAGCAGGGAGAAACAACTGATGACTGTAAAGGATACAGACTGCGTGAATGAAAATGAAGCTTATCCCGTTAGGAATAAAGAAGAGAAATCAATTGGGAGAACATAGGTTAGTTATTCAGTTGTTGAACTAGAACTAGCTATGAATTTGAATCATCAAACTGTCATTCCCTTTGACTTACATGGATGTATACCTGGAGTTGAAGGGTGGAGCTGGCTTACTACCCATACCACTTTTACTTCTTTCAGCAATTTCCAGAATTTATTAACACTTCCATGAATCCTTCTGTTGGGGCTACATGTTTAATGCTGTCCTTTGTTTTGATTTTTTTGTAAACCATTTGAAGGTAAAATAATTGTATTTCTTTTAAGATTTATTTCTCTCTCTCTCTCTCTCTCTCTCTCTCTTTGCGTGTGTGTGTGTGTGTTTGTATGCATGCGCCACTTGTGTGTGGGTGCCTGCAGAAGCCAGAAGTGGAGGTTGAATCCCCTGGAGCTGGAATTACGGGCATTTGTGAGTCACATGCTGTGGATGATGGGAACCAAACTCTGGTCCTGTACAAGAGAAGCAAGGGCCTGTTAATCACTGAGCCATCTCTCCAACCCTGCAATTTCATTTTTGTCCCATTTGAGATTGTAATTAATCTGGCTGCCCATACTTTTTATGTCATAAGAATAAGTCACACACATTATTTTGTTAGAGGCAGTTCAGGCAAGCGGACTACTCAATTTATTTCTTTAAAAATATTAAAGTAGTTTTATTAATGCTTTGAGAATTCATACACTATATTTTGATCATATTTCCTTATCTCTTATTTTCTCCAAGATCCACCCCCCCTCCATGTCCTCCCCCTCCCCCCAAATCTAATTTTTTGTCTCACTGCACTAGATAGGACTATGGTAGAAACTTCAAGTACAAAGTAGTTGTGTTGAATAATTTTAGTTGTCAAGTTGACACACCTGGGTAAAGGGAGCCTCAACTGGGAAATTGCCTCCATTGGACTGGCCTGTGGCCATGTCTGTGGGGCATTTTGATTGGTGAGTGACATGGAAGGGCCCAGGCCACTGAGAGTGTGCCACCCCTGGGTAGGTGGTCCTCTATTGTATTAGAAAGCAGGCTGAGCATGGGCCGGGGAGCAAGCCAGGAAGCAGTGTTCCTCCATGGCCTGTGCTTCAGCAACTGCCTCCTGGTTCCTGCCTTGAGTTCCTACCTTGGGCTCCCTCAGCGATGAACTGTGACCTGGGAGATGTAAGTCAAATAAACCCTTTCCTTCCCAAGTTGTTTTTGGTTAGTGTTTGTATAATAGTAAAAGAGAAGCTAAGACAGTGGTCCACTGTAATATTAAAAGAAATTCAAAACTGGTAATATTATTCTCAATTCTCACTAGTGATGGTGTCTAAATTGAGGTTACATTATATTATAAAAAAGAGAGGTCTGGGAGATGTCTTAGCTCCTGGTGCAATGGAATATTTGTTGTGCTTCTTGGCAGAATTGCTTCTCCATCTGGAACCATCTAGGCTATCAAAGCATAAGGCCATGGAAACAGGAAGCAACTTTTTTTTTCTAGTGGGTCATTAGGAGTGATGGTACCATTCCCATTTCCACCCCTTGACTCTTGGATCCATGATTTCTGGCCGTAGTAGAAACAGTATCATATGCCAATTTACAGAGTATACTGCCTTCTGGAGACATCTGCCCCAGCCCGCCAGACAATTGCCACCAAGATGGTATTGTGATTGTGTCATTAAAAGGTCATCCACAACTCTACCAAGCCAGATGCTTCATGATGGTGGGGAACATGATCAGACCAGTGGATTCCATGACCCTGGATCTACTGCTATACTTCTTTGGCTGTGAAGCGAGTTTCATGGTCAGAAATAATGCTGTGTGGAATACCATTATGGTGGACAAATCGTTCTATAAAAACATGCATGGTAATTTTTTCAGAAGTATTACATTCAAGAAATGAAAACCATATCCAGAGTAAGGACAAATGTCCATTAAGGACAAAGTGCTGCCTTTTCTATGATAAAGGTAGTCTAGCGCGATCAACCTGCTACTAGGTCATTGGCCGACCACAGGAAATGGTGGCATATGGAGGACTCAGTGCTGATTTCTGCTGCTGGTATCTTTTCCATTCACCAGAAGCTATAGCCAGATCAACCTTGGTGAGTGGAAGTCCCTGTCATTAAGTCCTTGAATAGCCACTATCTCTGCCACCATGGCCTCCTTGTCAATGGCCCACTGGGTAATGAAGGCAATGGTCTGGGAAAGGGGCTGGCTATTACAATCAGAATGGGAAATCTCGTCTCCTTGACTATTGAACTCCACATGTTCCATAATCACCTTTTGATGAGCATTTACAAGAGACACAAGCATCTTCATGTCCTTTCCCCATTGGAGAGGTTTGTCCACATATTTCTTCCTCAAAGGTCTTTCTCAAAAGCTTTCTAATAATGCTGCTTTCATGTCCCGAACATCCATAACCAGATCATTGACTGTATCCCATGAATCACTGTGTAATCACATATCTGACCATTTGCCTTTTTAAGCAACATGTGCAACCATGTGTACTGATCCAAGTTTTTCCCCTGTAGTTCTTTCCTGTCAGCAGTGTCCTCAGTTTTCCTGAAAGGGGCTGTAGTACTGCAACAGTCCCCTTCTGTGTGGTGCCTGTGTAACATGCAGAACCACCTGTAAACAAGGCCCCAGTCTTCTCCTCTTTGGTCAACTGGTCATAGTGCACACCCCATGCATCCACAGACAAAACGCTTAGAGCCAGAGGCATTACAATAGGAGTAGGAACCATAGGCATTTGGACATCTTCATGTAACATTTTTGTACCTTCACGTCTGCTTAGGCCAGAACACATAAAGATTTCTTCCATTTGATGATGAATTGCTGATGTGCATGTCTAATTATTGCTTAGTCTATCAAATAACACCCAGGTCATGATATGGACATCTCAGATTGCATAGTAGTTTGGTGGCCCATTGTTAATCATTTGGTTCCACTAAGGCACAATATCAGGACAAGAACTGCCTCTAAAAAGCAGAATAGTTGTCAGAAAGGCCTCATTACAAAACCCCAAGGACCTGAACTTTTCACCTAAGAAGGCTTCCCAAATGCTGCAAACAGCACCACTCTCTGCAGTGATAAGGATTATCAGTCTGCTGTACTGTCATGTGTCCTGGGTCATATCGCCCACATGGCAGAGCCGACTGCATAGCTGCCTAAACTTGTTGAAGAATCTTTTCCTTTTCTGGGCTTTTTCCAAACGAGCAGCTTTCTAAATCAGTTGGAGTATGGAGCAGAGTAACACACCCAAGTGAGGAATGTGCTGCCTCCAAAATTCAAATAGGCCTACTAAGCACTGTGCTTCTTTGTTGGACATGGGAGAGGCCAGGTAAAACAATTTACTTGTCCTTTTAGAAGGAATATCTCGGCATGTCCCACACCACTGGACTCCATCACATTTTGCTGGGGTCCTTGGATTGTGGTTGAATATATTTTCTAATATTAAGTTCAGAGTTGTTGCTCCGACTCACTTGGTCTAGTCAGTTTAAGGTCATGAGTATAGTGGACCAGTGTGATACCTTTACCTTGTGAAAGAGACTGGTGGTGGAAATATCTGCTGACTAGTTTATAACACAAGGCTGAAGAATTAACATGCTCAAAGGAGAACAGTAAAGATTCACTGTTGACCCTGCTAGCTGAAGGCAAATTGCTTCTGCTGGTTCTTACTCTTAAGTATGGAGAAAAAGGCACTTGGAAGACCAACAGTGGCATACCAGGTATCAAGAGACGTGTTGATTTGCTCAGGTGAGGAAGCTACATATGCTATAACAGCTGGAACTGAAATCAGTACTTGATTAAGTTTGCCTTAGTCTGTAATTCTGTATAAACTGTAATTCTCCATAAACCATCTGTTTTCTTTTTTTAGTTTTACATGTATGAGTGTATTGCCTGCATGTGTGAAGTGCACCATGCCATACAGTGCCCACAGAGGTCAGAAGAGGGCATCAGAACTGGAGTTACAAATGGTTGTTTGACACCATGTGGGTGCTGGGAATCAAACCCGGGTCCCCTACAAGAGCAATCAATGCTCTTAACTGCTGAGCCATCTTCATAGCCTTCATTTCTTTTCTTCACAGGGCAAATAAGAACATTAAAGGGGTATGTGCAGGAACCCGAACCCCTGGTTGCTCGGTTCCTTGATGTGGCACTAATATTCACAGTGCCTGCAGGGATAGGATGTTGTGTTTCGATCACTATTTTCCCGGTAGAAGCAGCTCTTCTGTTCCATTTGTTATTTTCAACTATAAAGGCATTGCGCAGGTTGGGGAACCAATGTGAGGAATTCTGTCAACTTACCAGTGTGTCTCTACCACTGTGCATTCTGGAACTGGGGAAATAACCACCAGATGAACTTTGGGACCCACTGGATCCACTGTGAGTTGGACTTGAACTAAATCACCATTGATCACCTGTCCTCCATAATTGGAGGTCCTCTTAATTGGAGACCTCCTAATTGGAAGGCTACAATACTTTTTGGAGTCTCCTAGAATCAAAGTCCATTTAAAACCAATATGTAGCAGGCCACAAAATTCTGGTTATTTCCTTTTCCTCAATGTACATTGGCCCCCAATAAAAGGCTATAGACACTTTAGAGACACTTTATGGTAAACACTTTATAGTAGAAACTTTATAGTAAAAGTTTTCAGTATTATTGTAAGGATTTTGCTCAAGGGGCCTGACCTCTCCTTCACTGAGGGACTCCAGATTTGTAACACAGAAGCATTGCTGTGCCTATGCCTCCCAGTATTACCTTGTCTTTGGTGGTTCATTTTGCCACTTGGCCCTTGCTTCTCTGTTATCCAATTCGACCCCTTGTGTTTAAGACATCCAGGTGAGCAACAAGGCTTCCCAGTGTAAGACACAGCATAAAGAGAAGATCAACAACAGAACTCTTCCAATATGTCGGTGACACCCTCACAGATCTGGTTCTTACTCCACCAAAACTTTATTGCTGTAACTATATTATTTGTGTTTTTAATTTTAAGAGGTTTTAAAATTACATTTTAAATGGTACATCTGTACCATTTAAAAAGGAAATGGTACAGATCATAGTATAGACCATTATTACTTAGTGAAAATATAATTAATGAAAAATATATTTTTGGTACTTTTTAAAAATATTTTACCTTACTAAAGAAATAGCAGCAGTGAGTTTCTCTATCAGCTTTTCTTCCAAAAACATCTTTTCCAGGGAGGAAAAAAGAAAAAAAAAACACTACTGTGAATTTCCTGTTTCTTTCTCATCTCTTCTATTTTATTTTTAATTATTTAATTTTGGTATTTTTGAGACAGGATCTTCTTGTAACTGCAGCTGTCCTAGAACTTGCTATGTAGACCAGGCTGGCCTTGAATTCACAGAGATCAGATCCATTTGCCTCTGCATCCCAAGTGCTGAGATTAAAGGCATGTGCCACCACCTCCAGCCTCATCTCTCTTTTGTTTATCATACCACTTACATTAAAAAATTTTATTAGCATTGCTTTCTTTAAAAAGTGACATGATTTCATTGAGAACCTTTGTATAGGTTGGAGAATTTGGAAAGGGAGTGAATGGAAGGTTCACAGTACAGCAACATTAACAGTTTCCACATTATTTTTGAAGCCTGGTAGTACAGTTTTGTCAGTAAATAATATTACTGACATAGAATTGTGAGCTCCCATTATATATCTTATCAAACATTCTATATTTTTATCAACTTCTGTATTTATATTACCTATGATTTTATGATCTCTTCATATCTATACAAAAGATATCTAGTTCTTAAATTTTAATGGCTGTCTGCTATTTCCACTCTATTAATGCACCAGGCATTTATATACAGATAAGCATGTAGCTCTGTATCCACCGGAGTGAAAACTGAAAGCAGATGATGTTGGATAACTGGAGAGAGCTGAACCGAGGGACGATTGAGAACGCTAACATTTTAGAGGGACACTGAGGAAGGCACAACGCCTCCCAGCAGAAACAGTGCATACCAGTCGACGTACCAAGCCCTCACCCAGAGGCGGAAGGGTAAGGACGACGTAGGCAGTAGCCATTGTCTCATGCACTCGCGATCGTAAACAGTGGTCAGGGGCATCTTTGTCACCTGTCCGCATCCACCTGTGTTGTTTCTCCATGGCGTACCCGGGCTTAGTCCTAGGACGCAGATTTGTTTCTTCACTCTGCAAAGTTGCCTTGTCCTTCACCATGGCTGCGTTCTCCCCAGCTCTGCACAGGGGTTCTTTGCCCTCATCCTCACCAGTGCTTTGACAAGTTGTTGCTGCCAAGTGACGACTTGTACGTGGTATCTCAGTCTGGTCTCACCATCTCTTCTTGCTTATCTGGGAGGTTGTCTACCTTTCCTTTTGCTCAGTTGATATTTTTGATCATCTTTCTGTGATTTATATTTGTTGTCTTTGCTTACATTTCTGTTGCCTCTTGATGAAATGTAAGCAATTTTGATGCTATATGATTCTTAAAATTTACAGCGCAGGGGATTTAACCCAGGCGCTTTGTTAGTCAAGCGCGCTGCTCCTGAAATGTATCCCACCCGCCCCTTTACTTATCCGTGCCCCAGACTTCTTGACTATACACACATACATTACCTTTTAACTGTAGTTGTGATGCTCTTTGTTCTGAGGTTTTGTATTTTCATGTCATCAAAGTTACTTTCTTTGGTTGTGAAATATTTTAGTTCTTGTTTCTGAGCAAAGTCCTAAACCTGAAATGGTATAATGACCCTAAAAAGTATTTTCTAAAGCTGTTACTTTACATTTGTAGGCCTTTAATTTATTTGGAAATTTTTGTTTACTATGAGGTCCATATTTACTTGATTTTCCCCCTATGGAAAACCTATTGTAACACGATTTACTGATTAGTCTATCATTTACCTCTTGATTTATAGCATCTTTGCTCTGATATCTTGGTTATCATATAAGTATGGGATTGTATCTGTGCTTTCTTTTCTGCTGAATTGGAAGTTTAGAATCTTCCTTCATAGATACATCCATGTTTTAGCAACTATAATTTAAATCTAGGTTGTGATGTAACAAACCCCATCTTCAATAGGCTCCACCTCCATTCTTCCACACAGTGCTCCTGGCTGGCCTCTAGTTCACGGCTGCTCAGACCTTGGCTCTTTTACATGGCATTGGTATATGCCAGTTTTTCCAGTGCTTCTTTAGCCTGAGCTTGTCTTAAACTCCTTATATAGCTGAAGGCCTTGAACTTCCCGATCTGGACCTTCCTGCCTTCACCACTCCAGTGCTGAGATTGCAGGTGTGTACCCCCACTGCTGGTTTATGAGCGACTGGGGGTCAAACCCAGGGATGTGACACATGTGGCAAGCACTCTGCCAGCTCAGCTATATCCCGAGCTCCATCCACAGAACTTTTTGATTGGCATTTCACTGACTGTCGACATTACTTGGAGAAGAAGGACATCTTTATAATATTGCAAACCAGAGTTGCCCTATGGGGGAAGCTTCACCACAAGACACACTGAACTGCTGAAAACTCCAAATGTTCTTCCTGCTGCTGGTGATGCTCAGTGCTCCTAAGTGCATTTGTCTCTTCATTTAGTTCTTCATTCTACAGTCTTTCATAAAGAAGAGCATGCTTGAGGCATGATAACTAAATTAGAAACTTTACCTTTATGGGGTTCATACTCTATTGGCAATATCCCTTGGAAATTCCACAGAAAAGTCACAAGGCTGGCCTTAGTTATTAGAGGACAGATGTTGCTGAGGGGAGATTGGAAAACTGGCTTTAGAAAAGTGAAGTTTGACCCGGTAATCTCATTTATTATGATCACTGATGCCTCGTCCTAGATATGTGATTACTGACTCGGCAGTGTTTCCAAAACTGCGCACATTATTCACTGGATTGATTTTATACTCGACAAACTGTACCAAGTGTGCAAGTCTATGAACCGTGACTCAGAAAAACAGAGTCCTTGAAGCTCGTAAAGAAAATAAGCACCCTTAAAGCCCATAATAATACATGTAGCAAGAAATGACATACTTATTTTGGCATAAAACAGTTCTAAAGGAGACTATTTCAGTTGTTTTTGCTGCAAAGAAGCAAAATAACTAAAGCTTAGTGGTTTAAATAACCTGAATCTTTTTATTCCTTTTTGCAAATTTCATTCAGTGTACTTCAATTGTATTTAGAGTCACTCCATTATCTGTACCCCCTGCCCCTTACTACCATCACAGTTTCATGTACTCTGTAAATTTAGTTTGTTATCAACCGTGAGTTATCAGAGAGAAAAACAAATTAAATACAGTTAGGTATGTTTAGAGTTATCACTTAAAATGGTAATCACTCCCTACAGGCAAACTTCCTGTTTTCTGGATTCTTGTCTAATCCACTTTAGCAACTTGATGATGTTGGGTCTGGAGTCAGTCAAACCAAAGGTAAAAGGTACTGGACTGTTTTTGAACTCCTGAGGCCCCTTAGGAAGTATAGTTGTAACATCCAGCTTGCAAAACAGGAATTAGAAAAGATTAGGGCCCAGGGAAAAATAATGAAGAACAAGACACATACACATACACACACACACAGACACACACACACACACACACACACACACACACACACCACGTTCTCTCTCTCCTTCTCTCTCTCTCTCTTTCATCTTATGCTCATGTGTGCTTATATGCATAGAAAGTTACTGGAAGATTTGATGTAACACCTTCCACTCACCCCGTAATAATACAAAAGGCCTACCTCTCTACCTCTGTGAGCCTTCCAAGCCTGTTCCCTGTGGTCTCCCAGTAGCTGGCAGCCTTTCAAGCTGAGTTTCACCAAAGTGGCTCATCCTTCCTAGGAACCAGAATAAAGAATCTGCAGGCTACACTTTCAGCAATGGGAAGAGCTTATTTTCCTTTCTTAATTTCTTTGCTGGGGTCCAAATCTTGAAAAATTCCAAGCAGTACATGTTAGAGTTTTAAATCTTATGTTCCTTTTATTCTATTTTCATTTTAGAATTTTTAAATCTGAAAGCTTTTAAAGGAGAAAATAATTTTAGAATTATTCATCAAATCTTTCACAAATGACAACTAAACACCATGAACAAATCCAAATAGTTCACTTTTTTACATGCAAGCACACACAAATCAAATCTTCCACTGAAAGCTGTATTTTTACTGAATAAATTTTATCTCATACATTTTTGGTGTGGTTTAAGAACTATTAGGAAACATGGTCTCAAGTGTTTTGAAGATCCATGTCTTTTAACTGATAACCCACATGTAAGGAATAACATGAACACTGAACTCTGTTTTGTTTATTCACTTGTACTGATTATTGATTATACTATTGACAGAGTATTGATGGTATTGACTGAGTTGACAGTGATCTTGGTAGTGGAGTCTTCTTAGAACCATTAGGAATTTGTCTATGATTCCATTTGGTTGAAGCAAATAAAAGTCTTGAAGAAGGAAGCAAAAATAAGTTGAAACTGAATTTCATTACTTGTGGAGCTCCCAGTTGACTCCTTTTATCAATAGCTTTAAGTGTTGATATACTTGTGTGTTCTTGAGGTGACTCGGTTTTCCTCTATTTTGCTTCTTGGTTTCCTGGAAAGCCACCATTAAGAGCAGCAGTGGGCTATTGACTTCCCTTGGCTTGAACATGAAAGTGAAATATTCCATTCACAGCTGTTCTTTCTTTATTAACTTTCAGTAGGAACATCCTTCTACATTAATGTCTGTTAACTGTGACCATGAATGTGCACTTGCTGAAACCTCAGAGCTGTCAATCATCCACAGCATGTATTTTAATTCCTAGATTTTCATCACACTGCAAATAGGGAAGTAAAGAGAACTCCGGTGTTTTCAAATTTAAATAAGAAAATTAGTATTAGAAAGATTGGAGAATTGAAAAAAATGGATAAATTTCCATTGTAGGTGTGTTTGTGTCTCTCTCTGTGTGTGTGTGTGTGTGTGTGTGTGTGTGCGCACCTGTTCATCTATGTGTGCTTGGATGAGTGCAGGTACACATGCACATAGAGATTAGAGGTTGGCATCAGGAGTCTTTCCCAATTCTCTTGTACCTTATCTGGGGTTCAGGGAGTGTTACTGACTTGAAGCTCACTGATTTGGCTAGGCTGGCTAGCTAGAGAGCTCCAGGGATCCCCCTGTCTCTGCATGCCCGGGATTGCAATTGTGTGCCGCAGTGCCCTGCTTTTAAATGGGTACTGGGGATCTGAACTCAGCTTTTCTTGCTTGTGTGGCAAACACTTTACTATGTCGTTACTTCTTAGTCCTTAGATTTCTATTTACATGTAGAGGAAATAATCATGTGTTCTAAAGGAATTCACAGATCACATTCTCCTAGTGTGGACAATATTGTTAGAGAATCAAATTTGAAAGAACTTTGAACTAGTTCCCCTCCCAGGAAATAGTTCTCTATTCTTTCTGGCTCCAGATGCCTCTGAAACATCTCCTTAGTTTGCTCTTCCTGATCACTGGCAAGCTTTAGCTAATGGACTCAGAGAAATCCACAGAACATGGTGTCATCTTGGTCTTAAAATGCTTTGGGTTCTAATGCCTGCACTGCTGTAGTTCTGATCATGAATATGCCTCAGAATCTCATGTGTTAAAGGCTTGGACTCCAGTTGGTGGCTTTATTGGGAGGCAGTGAAAGCATTAGGAGTTAGGGCCTTTGGAGTAGAAAGGAGTTGGGTCATTGGAGATCTACCCATGAATGAAATATTTGGTGTCTTACTGTTGAGTACTTTGCTTTTAAGATGCCTTGAAGTGGACAGCTTTCACAAGAGAATCTGTGCTGATAGAAGCACAGAGCAACAGAGGCAAGACACCGTGGAGTGAAACCTCCAAAACCATGAACCCAAATAAACCGTTCCTGCTTTTAAATGGACTATTTCAGGTATTTTTGCCAAAGGGACAGAAAGCTAGTAGATTCATTCACAAGTTTTCTTGCCATTTCTTCTGCACAGAGCACTGTTCTCATGCCTCTTTACAGATCCATTTCCAGTAGCCAGGAAAATCAAAACCAGATAGGCCCTTGATTTTCAATGTACTAGGGTAAATGTTCTCTCCCATCACCTCGGGATGCAGTTCCATTTAAAACCTCAGATTATTATCCTTATTTGGAAAAGGGGCCTCTGCAAATATAATCTGATTGAGGTTATCCTGTTGAGATTATGTTGATTTAGAATGGGCCATAAATCCAATGACATACATCCTTATGAGGCGAGTGGAGAATATGAGCGATGCAGAAAAGGCTATGCAAAGATGGAGACATATTTGAATGATGTAACTAGAAGTCAAGCTATAGCAAGGTTTAGTAGAAGCCACAAGAAGCTAGGAAGAGGCAAGGAGCAACCCTTCCTTAGACTCCAGAGGAAGTGTGGCCCTGCCCATCTGAAGTCTCAAGACTTCTAGCCTCTGTTGTTTTCAGTCACCCAGTGTGTGGAAACAACTGCACGCACTTGTCAGAGCTGCTGGCTCACTGCTGTGCTCTCCTCCAGCTGTTTTCTTCTTGTCTTCCTTCCAAATATCTCTTCTTTCATTCTTCCTTTTGGTATGTTCAACCATTTCACGTCTTTCCATTCAAACCCCCCAGTTTAGAAACAAGGGATGCATTTGACTGGAGAGCATAATTGTCCTTTTATGCAAACCCACCTTCTGGTAACAGCAATGTGGTATTTCACAATGCAGGACAGCAAAGCCTAGTAAATGATTTTATGATCTGTTTTTCCACTAGATACCCAGATGAGATAAAGAGAAAGAAGCAGCTTGTAGAAACATTCCCTCTGTCTCGGGAAATACTTAGCGGTCTTGTTTATTGAAGGCACAAGCTTTGTGAGCAAGTTTATCACATTAATGTTTATTACAGGATGATTATTTTAGTTGACTTTTTCTTCCAAGAAAAATTCATGTAGTGCTCACAATGTTTTAGGCTAAGTCCCAAGTCAAAAGAACTTGCTTATCCTTAGATGAGGAATAGCTCATTAATTGGGCATTGGACAAAATGTTCTTTCCTTTATTTGGCCCAAATTACATTAATTAGCTGCAATTTCTATGTCATTGTATGCTTTATGTATTATACATTCCAGCATAGTTCAAGCAAGGTGATTTAAAATTGTGGATTTATATCAAAGTAAAACCCACATTTCTTTCCAAACAAAAGGAAAGAAACATTACATGCTACATTGGAGACCGTATGAGATCTGCCTGGCATAAATATTATGTACCATTACAGAAAGTAGCTCTGTGAAGTTCTAGGAGGAATTTGGGTTTGTTATAATTTCATGCAGCAGTTAAGGTAAAATCACATCAGTTAGGTATTAATGTTATCATATTTTTGAATTTCTGCCTCATCTAAATTTTGCTTAGCCCTGATTTTATTAGGTTAGGACCCCAAAACTTTTAAGTTGCATATCTCCAAGAATTTTCTGATTTTTAGATTCATTTGAATCAACATCTTTGCCTATATTCTAGATTTTTCTTCACGTTGACTATCTACTTAAAATGATCACTACTGTTATGCATTATAGTGGCACTTTCCTTTTCCAGCAGATTCTCTGCATAGTTTAAAATGTGAAAATGAATCATGAAAGAATTTATAAATATATTGAGTGTTTAAGTTTACCTAATTTGAGAACTTAAGTCAAAGTTAAATTTGTGCCTACAGGTTTGCTTAAAGCATGTTTAGGGATTTGATTAATGTCCTTTGTCATGCAGTATGTGACTTAATGTCATACTTGTTTCTTGAGATCTGCAACTTTTGGCTTTTATGTATGATAAGAAGTTTGTGATGTTGTAAAATATGTATGACATTCTTCTTAACACGATACTTTTAGTATTTGTGATGTATCATAATCATGGTTAAAATTTTAATTTGACTTGGTCTTCTATATTTTTTCTTCTTTATCCTACATCATGATATTTTCAGCTTGTCCTATCCATAAGATGGTTTCCTTATGATCTCCTGCTAACAGTGGTGGGCACTGCTTATCTCTCTGGTCTATCCCATGAGTTCTTCAGGAAAGAGTACTAGATTTGTTACGGAAGTTCAGATGGGCAAAACCCTAAAATTGAATTCATTTCAGATACACAGATGATTAAAACTTGTTTCTGGTATCATGGCCTGTGACACCTTCTTCCTTTTGTTGTTGTTTTTTGTTTTGTTTGGTTTCATCTCTCCTCCCCACCATGGTTTTGTCTTTAACACACGTTTTTCCAGTTTGCATCATAGCTACACTTTATCCAGCATGAAGGGATAAAGGACTAAAGTAGAGCATGGCCCTGTTATGACGCTTGTAGGACTCTCATAGCTGCTTGCCTCTTGTTGGATAAAATTTGGTATATATATATCCCTGAGATATAGGAATACCTTAACTGGCCAAGAACCCACTATATAGACCAGGCTGGCCTTGATCTCACAGACATCTAGCTGCCTTTGCATCCCAAATGCTGTGATTAAAAACCTGAACAATCATGCCTGGCTTGGACTAATGACTTTTAGCTAACTTTGGCAAACTCATTGAACCATGTGCTCTCGTGACCTGGCCACCAGATCTTGTTTCCTATGAATCTCAGTTTGCTAATCCACCCAAAATAATATGAATGGATTTGGTTAGATTTTAGAATTAACATACTAAAGTATCGAAAGGGACCATTGAAAATGTGAAGACTGAGAAAGGACACTTGACAATGTGTGTATGAGATAATCTGGAACTAGGGATAAAAAGGCAGAATTGTCTAAGATGAGGATGAAAGCAAATTTGTACTTCCCCAGTTGAAGCTGGAGAAATAGTTGAATAAAAGTATGGGTGAGGCCTGACTCAAGAACACAGTTCCAGGAGAAATCTTGGAGAACTGGTGTCCTCTGAGTTCAGGGCCCCTCTTAAAAACTAAAGAGGTAGGCAGTTTTATTCAGGTATTATCTGTCATGTGACATGGTAATATCACACTGGCAGAAGGTAGAAAATGTAGGTTTATTCTGTTGCTGCTTGCCTAGCTAAGGACTTGGTGTTCTGTTCCTGTGAAGAAAGGGCAGAAAGAATACACTGAAGAACTGCAGTCTTCATCACTGCTATAGAAAGCAAAGGCAGAATACCTTCATGAGGGTATCAAGCACTACCCTGGGCTAAATGTCTGGTCAGCCTTCTGGGGCTCAGAATGTAATCATCCTTCATCATATGAAAATTAATGCATCTCCGCTTCATGTACAGCAGTGTTCTTGGTAGGGAATGGATGGGAAATATGCAATATGGTCCTATTCCATAAGGTCTAATAAGCTAATACATGAGGAAGTTGTTCCTTTTTCTCAGTTCATCTCAGTCTTTTTAAAGTTTTATCTCATCACCACATCCATCTCTACTTGGTGAATTTCATTTTCATTCTCAGAGACTTGCATTCTGCAGTGTGCTTAGTCCATGGCATACTGTGAATTCTTGGTGAAATGGGGCTGTGCAAAGCTTCTGCATGCTCCCCGCTTCCTTTCCTCATTCTAAATTATTGTGATTCTGTCTTTGTTTTAGGAAGTTTTTGCTAAGTTTATACTCTTCTTGAAATAACAGTTCAAACTAGAAGATGGTTTCAAAATGTACTTTATTTCCTTTTTCTGGTGTGTGGTTTATCTATTTTTGAATTTGAAATTTTGAGACTGCGTTAAAGAGTCTTTGGTATCATTTGATCCTTGGTGTGAACTTAGACGTTGTCAGGTACTTACTACAGGAAATTAGACATGGTTTCAAGTTCTCTAAGGTTCTTTCTAATTTTTTTAAGAGCAAAAATAACTTTTGTCAAAGTTGTGAATGTTTTGCAGGGGATCATGTAGGATGGTCCCGAGTTTCACTTGTCTTCCTGTCTTTATGTTAGCGTACTTCTGAAATGAAAGAACTGCTGCCTCATTTGGTTGATTTTTGCGGTGAAGTGCTTTGGGTAGTGGTGTGATACATTCAGGGTGAAAGAAAAGGCGTTTCTAGTCTCCCTGCCCTCTGCCGCCACCCCATGAGTCTTCCCACTAGAGGCTTTCTGATTGCTGAATGGTCTAAGGACTTGAAGGTGTGGCAGGATGGGTGTGATCGTCTTAGCTGAAGCCCATGCAGACAACCTGAAGAAATTGTTTCCTTTTCAAACTCTCAGGAAAAGAGATCAGAGTAAAGTAGAACCTTCATGCCAGTCCTGGAAACTCTCTTTTGTACAGAACTTTATTATCTAAGGAGACATTTCCTCACAGCTCAGAGGATTGATTTTTACTGTGAAGATTGAAAAACAAATGAGAAGGGATTTTTTTTTAGAGAATAAAAGACCTAGCCTAGAACATAACACATCTAAGAGTGGAGCCAGAATAAACTCAGATTTCTCAACAGCCATTTCCAGTGTCCTCATCTCTGGCTTGCAGGAAAGGAAACCCAGAGACCTGAGATTGCCCTAGGATTGGAGTGTTGAGGAGGGCTTGACATCATCCTGCATATAACAGTGTGTACTTCTTTTTCTTTTCTTTTTAAAAAACTTTCTAAAAATGAATTCTTGCAATTTTACACAATAATTTGATGATCTTTACATTCTTTCACTGATCTGTGCCTCTCTTTACTGCCCCCACTGAGTTTATTTAATGTACTCTGTTTTGGAGGAGTGTGAGGTTCTGGCACCAGCCTGTGTAGAATTCAGATTCAGAGTTCTCTGTGTCCATGTGCTTATTTTTGTAGAGATTCATTGGACAGACCACGTTACTCCTCCAATAGGATGTATTTTTAAATTAGGACTCCTGCTATAGTTGTATGTTTTAAAATTTCAAGTGTGTTTTCATATATTTTCCTTAACATGTTCAGTTTGTTTTTCTTGAAGACAACTTTGAACAGCATGCAATTATTTTCTGGGTTGAACAGTGACATCATACTCAAAGTACACTGTCCTGTAGCCAAGTGTTCTGGTGAAGTCATTGTCAGTTGGCAATCAAGGAGCCACATCAGTTGAAACTGTTTCTTATGATGTCATCCTGTGTAGGGCTGGCGTGCACAAGATGCACTGAAATTTACAATGAGCTACTATTTGGCAAAATGCCTTTGAGATAAGCAAAAAAGATTAAGAAGCCCATTTGAACAATTTCATTTCAGAACCTCTTTTATTTTTAATTTGTATTGATTAGTCTAATTGTCTCCTTTTCTGAGGTTGAAGTCCCCCCACTGTATATTTGAACAACTTTTAGCACTGATAAGAGTCAAAGAAATTCTACTGTGAAGACCTATATGCCCCTGGGTGGACTATGCAAGTAATATTTTGCTAAGTTTATCACATATTAGTCTACCTGTTGTTCTACATAGATGGGGTTTTTAAACATTACATAGTAAAGAAAATCAGCTGCTAGACTAGAGACATTTTGAATCTTTGAGGAAAAATGAGAGTGTGATTTATTCATGAATATATTTTGTCAGAGAAAGAACTATTGAAAAATTATTATTCAAGTGAAATTTAGAAACGGTGGTAGTCAAATAATGAGAATGATAAGGATCAGGCGTTGAGCGCTCAGAGCATTGCTGAGAAGTCTTACACCCTGATATACCATGTTGCTAACTAAACTAAAGGAATAGGTGTTAAGGTAAAATAGGACATTTAGAACATGCATCCAAATGGCTTTCTTTTATTTCAGGATACCTCACTGCACAACATCAAGTAGTCTAGAATATGACCCAAAATGAAGGGCCCTGTTACTGTTATGAACATTCCTCTGGCCTGCCAGAAATCCTTGTTAATAGATTCTTTCTATTTTATTTCTTTTTTAAAGACATATTTTTTTATATATGTGTATGCCTGTGTGACATTATGGGTAGCAGACGCGTGCAGGTGCCTGCTGAGGACAAAACACATCTAATCCTAGGAACTGGGACTATAAGTAGCTGTGGACTGCCCACGTGCTAGGACCAGAACTGTGCATACAAGACCAGGAAGAGCTCTTATCCATTGAGCAATTTCTTCAGCTTCTTGGTTTTGTTTTTCAGAGATTCCTAGGAATAACTGAGCTGCAACTCTATCTCTTCATTTTTTTTTATCAAAAAGCTAATTTTTCAGAAACAAAAATCCTTACTGGAGGCTGTAACAGTCGCACTTGGTTCTCACTTTTCAATCATCCTAGTGTATTAGCTAGATTTTTGACATGCCAATAGATCTGTGCCCCTTAAATGATGTCTTTCTCTAATGAAATATAGAGCATAAAATTAAACAAACTTTTAAAAATGTAGTTTTTAAAAAAGAAAACGCAACTGAAAATCATTCTCCCTCAAGCCATGGGTCCTTGAGAATTGGTCAACAAGTTTACAAGATTATTGACTCTTTGTGCATAGAAAAAAACTATGCATAGTGATAATATTTTTCTCGTCACTTAACATAGTGCCATATGCTTCTGAGAGAGGTCATTAAAATTGTTGCTCCAGGGGCTAGAGAGATGGCTCAATGCTTGTGGCACAATCGTGAGGACAAGGATTTTGTGTCTGGCACTCACTTAGCAAGGCTTTCTTCCTGCACATGCCTGGAACTCCAGTTCTTAGGGCTCTGGTACCCTCTTCTGGCTTCTCCACACAAAGGCACAAACACCCCTGCACAATCTGTGAGTGCTCACGTGCGCACGTGTGCAAACACACACACACACACACTCATGCACACAATAACACAAATATATAGAATAAAATTTTTTAAAGGTCACATTTTTTTATAAAAATGGTTGTTATATGACCCTCAAACTAGTTCTTTTGTTGTCTTTTCCTAAATTTTTGCATATGACCTTAAAATCTTTTTTTGGAAATAACATATTACTCAAACCCTACAAACAACATTTCACAGGTAACATTCTGTTTCCACAACATTTTTATTATTTTTATGTGTATGAAGGTATTACCTGCATGTATGTAAGTGCACTCATGTCATGCAGTGTCTGTGGCAGTCAGAAGAGGATATTGGATCTCCCGGAGCTGGAGTAACAGACAGTTGTTAGCCCCTATGTGGGTACTGAGAATTGAACCTGGGTCCTCTGCAAGGAGGACCCAGTGCTCCTGGCTGCTGAACCATCTCTCCTGCCCCCAATTTCTGTAACAATTTTAAGGTGATAAATTTAAGGTGGTGGAGAGCAAGGCTGCCAGGGTCCAGAGAGAAGGGAGCAGAGAAGCATGGACTGTAGAAGGAACACAGAAGTGAACAATGTGTAGTTATGAAATCTTCTGAGTTTGGAGTAGTGGATACATCCATGTCCACAAGTGATCAGACTGGATCGAGCTAACACACATACTGTGATGCAGTGTAACAAACTACTATAACAAACCCAGGGATAAGTCAACTTAATATGAGAAACAGTATATTTTTGCTTGCAGTTTTGGTGGTTTTCATCCTTATCAGTTGGCCCTGTTGCTTTTTATCTGTGGTTGAATAAAACTACTTACCTCTTATCTGGGAAGCAAATGTGAAACTAGAGAAGGAGTTGGGGGTCCCTAACCCTCTTGGAGACATACACTCAACGACTTGAAGACTTTCCCATGGGACACATCATTTAAAGGCTGTACACCTCCCAAGCGGTAGTCTCGGTCTGGGAACAAGCCTTGAGCATGTGAGAATTTGGAGGATATTTAACATCCAAATTATAGTATATATACCCAACAAACATATGAAAAACTGGATGAGGAAGTTAGATGTATTTCATCAATTATGCAATCCTGCAATAAATAATTGTATTCAGGGGCTGGAGAGATGGCTCAGTAGTTAAGATGACTTGCAGCTCTTTCAAGAGACAATTCAGATCCCAGAACTCATATTAGGCAGCTTATAACCACTGATAACTCCAGCTGCAGGGGATCCTCACATGCTCCTGCACCCATACATGCACAAACCCTCACAGACACATATACACATGATTAAAAATAAAATCTTCTAAAAGAAAGACTATCAAAGTCATCATGGTAAAGTGTAAATTGAATATTTGTGCAATGCTTTCTATAACTAACTATAAGCGAATCTTTAGCTATTCTAAAAGTAAAAAAAAAAGTTTACTTATTTTTTTAAATTCAGGTTTCCTTTGGAGTAAATAATTCTCATTTCAAAGCATTTACTACATTCGGAATTTTTCAATTTTATGATGACAATGCCTTATATTGAATAACTTAAAAATCAAAGGTTCAAGGTGCTGAATAAGATGACCTTTTTTTCAATTTTGTGTTAATTTTTATCTCTTTTCTATCTGTATTCTGACATACGTAGTAGAATGGCCCCAGTTCTCTATGAATATTTCACAAAAGAAGACAATTTCTATCAGAATAAAGTGAGCCTTTTATTTCAGTAGAAATGAAATATGCTAATAGCAAACTCATACTTTGTATCTCTAGAGAATATATTTACATTAAATACTGATGAATTACTATAGACAAAAGGCATGCATATTTATTTCTCATTGATTAAATACTGCTTTTGGCAATGTGAAATATAAAAATTCCATCAGTGTTGATTTACTAACTGATGTCTTGTATTTAGCATGATTTAAAGAGAAACACAGCAATCACATTACTTTTTATTTTTAATCATTAAAGACATTCCAAACCAATTAAATTCTAGTAAGTATTGCTATATTATCCTTAAAACTCCATTATATGATAAAGTAGGGGGTTCAAAATTTTTACAACTTCTATAACTAAAGGAGAAATATTTTCAGAATTGCAGTTAAGTAGTGCTCTTGAGTAATGGACTCTGTAAAGACTTAGTCCGCATCCATACCAGTGCCCATCCGTATACATGGAGTTGACTGTGTGGCCTGTCTAAAGGAATGCTAGACCAACACAGTGTTGGTCTACTCAGAGCTCTAACATGTCTTGGTCCGTTGGTGATTAGCTCTATATCCAGAAATGAAGTCAAGCCACTTTGTCTCTGATGACTGTGTATCTACCAGCCACAGTCTGCTGCTGACCCAGTTATTGTGTCTGTTGTGATTCGTTCATCTCTAGCCAGGTTTTGAACTAGTGAAAAACAAATTTCTTGTTATTGAGAATCAATGTAGAATAATAAAAGCCATTTGTTACATTGTTGCAAATCTAGTTTGGATTATAGGAATGCTGAAATCCATCAACATATTCTAGGATAGATCCAGATTAATCTGGATCCAGGAAACCCTCAGAACATTAATAAACTTCGCAAAGCTATGTTTATGTTAGTTATTTAACACAGCTGTAGGATGCACAAATAATGAGTAACAATAATTAGTATTTTTCAAAGTGCTGTAGTGGAATAAGTTTGTTTTATTTACCTACTCAATCATGTTTTTGCTTTTTAATTTTATTGTAAAATAAAACAGACAAAAGCCACAAAATTTAACTTGTTTCAGTTCTTTTCTCATTAAATTTTCCACAGTTTTCTATTATTATATTCTGAAATTAGATTTCTCTCTAAATTGGTTAATGTACCTGTGGTTCCTCAAGAGGAGCAGTAATAGAAAAAAAAAAAAAAACAATATTAACTGTATTGAGCTAACACCATGAGGTGGGCATGCTAGATGGCGCTTTCCGCCCAGTCCGTGGACGAGTCATGTGACATAGCTTCGTATTAACTTCAGAGATGACAAGAGGTGGTTTAGGAAGGTGAGTACTTCAAGTTTAGACTACACATCTACTGTTGGATTCTCCCTTCTTCGCTGTCCTTCTTCATTTAATTTGATTTTTAATCTCAGCATTTAAAATTTCTGTTCTTGATTCACAGAAAACTCTGTGGACTCTATCCAGAATGCGAGCTAGCTTTCCGAAGCATTCTTTTGATAGCTAAAAAAAATGTGTTTTTGACATTCTCTAAAAATGTTGCCTAGTTTTCCTTCTTTTGCCCAGGAAATGTTCTCCTCTTCATTCCAGGGTAATGTAAGGTCTGTCTAGACTTGTGTTTGCCAAAGGCCAGGGCATGCATCTCGTTACTGGCCTGCTCACTTGCTACTTCTGCGTTGTAAGACTCATTCTCTGCTTCACAACTAGAAAGCAGGTTGCTATACACAACTCTGATTGCAGTGCTTCGTGACACAAATGGGTTGGACTAATGGAGCTTTGAGGAATTTTCTTTTACTTTGTTACTGAGTTTCTGAAACTGAACTAATTAATGACAGTGAAGACTTTACATCTTAGTGTGTACAGCTACTGGGTCTCAGGTTCAACCTGCCTTTATCCTCCATCTTACCGTACTGTATGTGTAGAACTATATGTACATGTTCTATACCTCTTGACATGCAGTGAGCTATCAACATTTCCTGTTTTTCCCCAGACATCTATGTGTGTGTACATATACATATGTATGTAAGTGTATTATCTTTCAAGGTATTACAGTTTCTGAATACAGATCCAAAGAGGAGAGATGCGAGGAGGGATGAAGGGAGTATGCTAAGTCACACTGCTTATTTATCTGCTTGGTTTTCTGGTTAGTTCAATCGCCACATCATTCAAACTGCAGAGTGTGCTGTGTCAGCTGGTAAAGTAGGCATTGACTACTAAGGAATTTAGCTTAGCTCATTTGGTATTTTAGTTAGATTTATCTATCAAATGGTGGCAACATGTTATTTGTAATTATTGGCGGTACTTTGGATATATTTATTTCTGGACACTCTAAGAGCAATTATTATAATGTTGGGAAAAATTGTTTTATACACTAGCCAGCTCCGTACATTTTAAGACCAACATCCACAGTTCAATTTTTATGATCATTAACTTCCAAGGGTCTTTGGCAAGACTCCTAACATATTGATAATTATTTATTGAGTTTTTAAGCATAGATTTTTAAAATATATAATTGTCTATAAGTGCCTCAATATGTTTTATACAGATTGTTTCTCCTTCAAGTATTGCTTGTGCTCATTGTTAGTTGCCTTGGTCTCTAACATCTGACGTGCTTCACTAGGTCTTTCTTGTGAGGCCCTTTTCCTGAATACTGCTTTAAGAAGTCCTCTGATAAGACTTTGAAACTCCTTCCATAACTTTAGCTACCTATGTGCTTTTTTATAACTCTGTCTTCATCATGTAGAATGCTTTCTTTATGTGCATTTAGTAAATCTATAGAGACCTTAGCTTAGATAGCAACTCAGCAGAAATAGCAAAAACAAATACAACAGAAATAGAGTGCTCATGGGGTGGATTTTGAAATCTAGTTTCTCTGTGCTGTCAAACATAAGTTTTAGAAGAAAAAGGAATGAGATGTGGTATTAGAGAATATTTCTCAGACAGTTTTTATCCTGCAGTAGAGGACAGTATGATAATGCTTCCTGGGATAGGAGATGAGCCTTAGCCCCAAGATACAGAAGGTTGAAAGACTCTTTGGAAGGCATCTGGTTTCAGACACACAATCTAGCCATACTCTCATATGCAAAAAGGAGTAACAGTCAGTAAATTCACACTCTTTAGTAGAACTTAAGGCCATATGCAATAAAAATTATTTTTTTTTGAACATCTTGCTTTTTTTCCTGAGCTAAGAAAATATACATGAGTACAGTTAAGTATTAAATGTTCTTTATAAAATGAAATCAGAAGAAATATTTGAACAGTATACTAAATGAGGTAGAACACCTAGCTGTAGATTAAAAACATATGTCTTATCTATACATTATTATTTTTGAGAATGTTTTTTAAAGATTGTCTTATGTATGTTGACTATTAGGTTATTTTTGACATCTAATATTTCTAATTAACAGTCACAAACAGGAAGTAATTTAATAAAGAAGTCAATTTTAAGCATATGAAAACCTTTTTGTTGATATTAAGTCTACACAGCACATGCTATATTAAAAATCTGTAATGGCTTTGTAAAAGTAAAGCCATAAAAATATTTCCTATAACACAGTGCTAAAATGAAATGTTATAAAAGCTAACATAACAGAGTATAATGTCATGTTGCATTTCCCTACTGCATTGTAAATTTCTGAGAATTTGCATTCATTAACAGAATCATTAGATTTCCATTTCCTTAGATGGTCTTGTTAAACTTCTGGCTTGGAATGTTATGAAAAGTTTCAGGGACCTGCGCAGCCTGTTTACAGAAGAATCATACATGATAAAGGAACATGTAATTTTCTTGCTTTTATGACCTTATAAAACCCAAATGCAAAAATAAAGGAAAAGGAGCTGGGATTTCATGTAGATGTTGCTTTATGTTTTGTCTATATGGATATGTGACAGCTTCATCCATGTAAATTGAGTGATTTGTGGTTAGCCCCTGTCAAGCTATATAAAGGTTAACTCCATTTTGAAAGTCTGTTTCTTCTTGGGAAAGAGAGGAATATGCTAGAGGAAGACGTAAGTCCTACCAGCAGTGTAGTGTAAGGTCAGTGGCTGGAGACATGTTGCTCTAAGGCAGTCTGACTGACCATAGTTGATTTAATTAGTGGGCCAATGGCCCTTGGGGCTTTGCGTGGTGTCCTTGTCTGCTGCTACTTCCTCTTTCTCTTGAGGTTTCCTCCTGTGCCAGTTTCTTCTTCCCTGTCTCCGTTCCTCTCCCCCTTCCTTTTTCTTTCTTATATATCTGGGGAAAACATTAACGGGACAGTCATAGCCTACTGAAGTAACCTTCCTGTCCACCTCTAGGCTGGTCTTCAGCAGCCGTAGAGTTGTGACTGATCTTCGGAGGCGTGTTTGGATGCTTTCTGTATCTGTGCATGTGGATTTTGGGAGTGCCTTTTACTTGCTATGAGCTCCTAGTCTCTTTTTCAGTTCCCATTTTAGGTCATCTGCACTTCATTTCCTGTTTCAACTAGTTCTCTCCACTAGATGGCCCCAACAAAAAGCATCTTATCTTGTCCAAAATTCCTCAAGACCATCCCATCCCTCTGCCCTGATTGCCTTGTTAGCTGTCCCTCAGGCATGGGACTGTCGTACTTATCACATTACTCTCATGAGTATCTGTGGCATTTTTCTCTGCCAAAATCATCTGCTTGCACGTCTTCCCCATCCAACTACATGTTTGAGGTGGGAATCTTGTCTAATGAATCTCGTATGGAACTGGGAGCATCAAAACAACCACTTGAACTTCTGTGTGTAATTAGCAATATGCCACGCCCTCAGTTCTAGAGCCTTCCCTCAATACGTCCACGTACTCGAGCTTTTTAGTAAAGCTCAGTGTATACATGTAGATCTGTTTAATGTACTTTCATCATTAAAACTCTCCTTTTGTAGAGCCAACTATTGACTTTAAGGATTTATTTATTTTATTTTATGTGTATGAGTGTTTTGCATCCATGTAAATGAATGCACCATGCATATGTAGTGCCCACAGAGGCCAGAAGAGGATGTTGGATTCCTGGGGCTAGGTTTCAGATGGCTCTAAGTCACCATTTTGGGTGTTTAGAATTGAACCTGGATCCTTTTCAAGAGCAACAGACACTCTTAACCACTGAACCATCTCTCTAGACTTCAGCTATTGACTTTCAAAAGAGTTAGTTCATTGTCTCTCTCATCTGACAAAAGCCCGATTTTGGAATCTGCAAACTAGTGAGTAGCTTTGTGCTTTGTGGCTTAAATTTGTTTGGGTTTCTTAGCCTCTAAGTGCCTGAAATCTATCAGTGGTCCTTTAACTTTGGTTTTAAAGGTTTTTTTTTTTTCAATGAAATAATTTATTAGATATATTTGAGTTTATATCTAAGTTTGCTTTGAGGTCAGTTATTTCTTTGTTTTTATAAAAAATTTATTGAATCATTCTGTGTTTCATAGAGAACATCTCAGTTGATCTTCATCATCTTTATATCTCCTTCCCCACCATCACCTAACTCCCACAGCCCCTTGACTGGAATCCATACATTCTTTTATCAAGAACCATGCAAAACCAAGCAGACAAAATCCCAGCATGGCACTGTGGAATATAAACACTAGCCTTTGCTTAAGAAATATTGGCAACTTATTACTGTTGGGTGAGGATGAGCTAGTCTTACTAAAGCAAGGGACGCTGGGTAGGCTGACTAGACCTCAGTGGATGAACCTGCACTGAAGTCACTTAGGGACACTAACTTGACACAATAAACCTTAACACAGATCAAAGTCTTTTAATTCAGGATATACAAGGTCACAGTTAACTAAAAGTCTTAGAACTGGTACAACACTAACAACCTATGAGTGAAAAATTTGAAAAGAGAAAACCAATCCTTAACCCACAAAATCTTTGTGCTATTACTGGAAGAGTAAACATTTATATGACTTTATGAAAAATAAATTTTTCCATGTCAACAGCTGTTTTTTAAATGTGGCCAGATTTAAGTAGCTCTGCAAATTTTGCTAACTGGAGTCTTTATTCAATTTTATGTTGTAAATTTTAATTACTTTTTAGTGGTTATCTGCTTGCAAATTTGAATATTCCTGGCCACAGATACATTTTTAATTGCTTAAATGTAGCCATTGATCAGGAAGAGAATCATCTTTTCTCTCATTTTTTGAGGGGAAAGGCCAATTCAAAGCATACTATGTAGGTGTTTTCCTTCTGGAATTCTAGTCAGGTTTAGATATGCTGTTTTTGAAAGATTTCCAGGATTGGAGGCTCAAGGAGAGCATTGAAGGGGTTTCATTCTTCTGGGTAAGAAGTTTAATAGAAGTGTTATTGGTACCATGGGCTGACAGACAGTCACATGGCAGAGTTCTGAGGAGGAATCAGGCCCAGTGTCAGAAGTAGGCAGGTGACATGGTAGGGTCTTTGATAAGAGTTCAGGCCAATGTGGCAGAGTGGGATTATTTTCTTCTAGGCCTCAGAAGAAGAGGGAGGTTTCATGTAGTCAGGCTGACTCTGATTTCCTGGTTAGCAGAGGATAGGGAGGGAATTCTGAGTTGGAATGTGGGTCTCTGGCTATATGGGTATCGTGAGGAACAGGGGCATGTTTAGTTAAAGTGTATTCACCACAAAGGCAGGGGAGAGGCCATAGTGCTCTGGTGCCTCCAAGTCTACCAACTTGAGGTCTGTAAGTTTCCTCCGGGGAAGTGTCTGTGTACATGTGTGTATGCATGTGTGTATGAGTGTATTGCCTGCATGTGGTCAGTGCACCCATGCCATGCGATGCCTGTGGAGTTCAGAAGAGGGAGTTGGATCCCCTGAAACTGAAGTTAAGAACAGTTGTTAGTGCTGGGATTTAACTCAGGTCCTTTGCAAGAGCAGTCAATGCTCTTGACCACTAAACCATCTCTCCAGCCCCTTATTTACATTTTTAATTGAATCGATGTGTGTTTCGTACAGAACATCTCAATCAATCTTAATTATCGTTATGCTCCCTTCCCCACTGGCACTCTCCCGTGGTCTCCCAACTGGAATTCATACATTCTTTATCTGTGTTTTGGTCTGTTCTGCCAAACCATTGTCCCCAAATGTCCCTCAGTGTTCCTGGCTTTTTATGTGAGTGCTGAGGATGAGAACTCCGGTCTTCATTTTACATGACGAGCACGTAACCAACTGAGTCATCTCCCCAGCCCCTGGCCCATTTTTAAATTGGGCTGTTTTCCTGCTACAGGATTGTAAGGCATCCTTATAATTTTGTAGATTTAATAAACTGCATAGTTTTTGCAAAAACCCATGTATTTCTCATAGTTCTGGTGGCTGAAATGTTCAGGACCAAGGCACTATTAGACCTGGTTTCTCCTGGGGAATTCCTCATGAATGGCAGCTATTAAGTGTGCTCTCATATGGTAGAAGGGCAAAAATCTTCATGTTTGAAAACAGCCTTAATCCTATTCATATGAGCAAAGCTTAATGGCATCCCATAAGCTCCACCTCGTACTGTTTAGGCTAGATGAGGCTTCATTAGGTAAATTTGGCATGATATAATCATCCCGAGCTTAGTGGATAGTGGCTCTTATTAGAGTAATGATTGACGAATAATCCTTCCCTTCCTTGGTCTTCATCCTGTAGGTCAGCTCAGGAACTTTCTGCTGAGCAGAACTTCATAGTGTGATGTGCTCTCACTTGTTTATTTCTCTTTTGTTGTCTCTGCTTTGACTGTCACTCAACTCAATTTCATGAATGTTTTTCCTATATTTTCTTAGATGAGTTTTATGGTTTAAAGTCTGATGCTTCAGTTCTTAATCCATGCGGTTGACTTTTGATATATAAGTCCAAGTTCATTGGTTTACATTTTCATTGGAAAATTACATACTCAATTTTCCGTTACTAAAGGAATTACTATTTTTGATGTGCATTCTTGTACCCTTTTGAGATTCTGAAGATGTGTGGATATATTCCTAAGCTCTTTGGATCCTGTAGTCATTGTCTCTACTTTTATTCTGTTACTATACTGTTTTGATGACTACAGAGTATAATTTGAAATCAGGAGTGTGATGTCTCCAGCTTTGTTTTCTCTTCCTAAATAGTGGTTTATCTATTTGCAGATATATATATATATATATATATATTTTTTTTTTCTATTTCTGTAAAGGTATTTGGATTTTCATAAGGATTGTGCTGTATCTGTAGATCCCTTTGGGTGATCAGAACATTTGATAATATGTCTTCTAATTCATGAGCATGGGGTATCTTCATATTTAATGAAGAGCCATCTTCCATTTTACTCATTATTATCTTAAAGTTTCATTGCACAGACATTTCTTGTCTTTGGTTAAATTTATTTCTCAGTAGTATTTGTTTGTTTATGTATTTGAGAAAGGGTCTCGTGTAGCACAGGTTGGCCTGGAATTCACTATGTGACCTGGGCTGAACTCAAATTCACCCTTCTGCTCCTGTGCCAGGAGGTTGTAGGAACACGCTACCACACGTGGCTTATTATACTCTTTTAAAAATGCAATTGTATTCAGGATTCTGTAGGCGTCCTTTCTTTGCATGCTGTTTACATGGCTGGAATCTCAGTTGGTTTTGTATATTAACTTGTAAATGCTGAAACTTTCCTGTGTTTCTATCATTTTCTGTGATGGGATCTTCAGGTTTTTTGAAAAGGTCATGAATTTTCATACAGTGATTTTTACTTTTTTTCTGATTTGAATGTCTTTAATTTGATTTTCTTGTATTATTCCATTTATGAATTTTAGTCCTATGTTAAACAGAAGAAGCAAGGGTAGGCATCATAAAGGTCTGAGTGCTTCATCTTTGATTGTGATGGTGGGCTTGCCACAGGTAACCTTTAATCTGTTGAGGCACATTACTTCTGTATCTGATTTGTTGCAGTTAGTTCCTATACCAGATGAAAGCCTGCTGTCTATAGCTTGTTGCTCCTGCTTTACCATGTAATCTTGTCTGCTTGTGGCAGGTTCTTTGTGGCTTCTCTTGCCATGTTGTGACACAAACAGGGAACCCTTGCTAAGAAGCCAGCTCTATATACTTTCACCTACGTAACTGTAAGCTCTATAAATCTCTTTTTCTTTTTAAGTACCTAGCCTCACGTACTGTTATAGAAACACAAAGATCACCAAGCCACCTCCGCTTCAGTTTCTTTTACTGTTGAAAAAGAGTGGTATTAATTTTTCTTTAACTGTTTGCTACACTTTGGCAGTGGGAAGTACAGTTTGTACAGGAACTAACTGCACCCTGAGAGACATACATTAACACCTTCTGAGAATCATGCTTCCTGGATTTAGCTTTCTTCTACTGGGCCCTTTATCTAGCAGTTTCTGCCACCCTACAACTACCACACTGCTGATCACACTCACAGCACCTGAAACTGGGGGTGAAACGCTCCCACCAGAGCCAAACCATAATGGACGGTCCCTCTGAATTCACAGTAGAAACCCAGCATTATTCTGAGAGCAAAGCCAGGTGAGGCCCTTGTAAGGACTCTGTTATAGCTCAGTATCCCTGCATCTGGGATTGTCTTTCTTGGGAGAATTTTCATTATTTATTCTGTCTTCTTATTCCCTTTTGATCAGTTTCTTAGTGATCTAGTCTTGGTTATATGTCACTAAAATTTTGCGTTTCTTCCACGTGACTCAACCTGGTGGCATTGTAGCTGCTTAAGGGATCTTTGTAGGCAGTAGTCGGCGGGTCCTCGTCTTTCATTTATGACAATTTTAAAAATTGTTTTTTCGTAGGTTATCGTATAATGTGACAATTTTGTTTATCTTTTGGAAACACCAATTTCACTACATTGATCTTTGATATTATTTTTCCAGTCCCGATTTCACTGATTTCTGTTCTGAATTTTATTATTTCCCTGATTGTGCTAGCCTGGGGACTAGTGTGTATTTTATAGTTCCTTGAGGTTTATTTTAGAGTTTTCTTTTTTTCCTGATGTAGATATTCATCACTACAGATTTTCACCTTAGTTTTTGCTGTATCCCATAAGTTTTGGTATGGGAAGTTTCTTTTTTGTTTGTCTAAAGGTATTTTAGATCTCTCTTTTGATTCTTTTCTGATTCATTGTTTACTCTGGAGTAGGATAATTTGAAAATATCTGTTAATTTTCCAGTTCTTCTCTTATTTCTGATTTCTTCTTACCGTGGGAAAAGATGTATGATGTAGTTTCAGTCACCTTAAATCTGTTAAGAGTTCGTGTGTGAGCTATCCTATTCATATGTTTTATGGGCGTGTATGTTTTGCTGTGAGGCAGAATGCTGTGCATAATTTGGTTGAATGCATTTGATCTACGGTGTAATTCATAACCAATGCTTCCTTTAAGTTTTCTGTTTGGCGAATCTATTTGTTCTTGAAGGTGGGGTAATCACCACTTAGCGTTCCTGTACTATGATCTCCTCCCTTCAGTTCTGCTGCGTTGCTTTATGCATTTCAGTTTTATGGTGCTGAGTACAAATATATTTATGATTTTATGTACTCAGTGAATTTACTGTTCTTCATTATGTAATATAAACATTATCTGTTAAATCAGAAACGTCTATCTTGTCTGATACATGCCTATTGTGCTTTGCTTTCTTTTGTATGGCTATCTTTTTCTACCCCTTACATTTAGCTACATATCTTTGAACCTAAAGTGAGTCTCTTATAGGCAATATTCAGTTGTATAAAATAACCAAAACAAGACAACAAATGAACAAACAGACACAATGTATAGGGCAGGTGATGTGGCTCAATAGGTAAGGGCACTTGCTGCCAAACTTGAAGACTTTAGTTTGAGTCCCCATAACCCATATTATAAAAGGAAAGGTCTTATTCCCATGAGATGTCTTCAGAACTCTACCTTGGAATGCATGTGGCCCTCTATATTACACACACACACACACACACACACAAACATACATGCACACACAATAAATAAATAGCTATACATAAATAACTATATATAAATATATGTAAATATACTCAACTACTGTCTTCTGATTGGGGATTTAACATGCTTAAAGGTAAAGATGTTACTCCCAGCTATGGATTTATGATTGCCATTTTGTTCAGAGGTTCCTGTTGCTCTGTAGTTCCTGTCTTTCACCCTCTTTCACTGTGTCTCTTATGATTGCATGGTAGCCTTCCAGTCCTTTCTCTTCTTTGTGCATACACTAGTCTTTTGCTTCGTATTTGGCACAGGACTTGCATATGATCTCTTACAGTTATAACAATCTAGTTTGTGATGACAATTTAACTTTGATCCACTTATAAATCATAGTTTTATAGCTCCTTAATTGTCTTTGGGATGTCATAATGTATATTATATATGCATTAACAGATTATTAGCTATAGCTTTCTAAACATTTTGCCTTTTAACCTTTATATTAAAGTTAGACGTGATCCACATGTCATAATTGCAGCTTTAGAGCATTCTGAACTTAACTCTAGACATCCTAGTACTAGAAAATTTCATATTTTTTGTTTACTAATGAAGGTTATTTCTATTCAGCTTGAAGAACGCTAAAATTTCTTGTAAGATAAGCCTGGTGGCACTGAGTTCCCCTATCTGTCCATCTGTCGTCCATCCATCCATCCATCCATCCATCCTTCTTAGCTGGGTCTCTTTATTTGGCACACGGTGATATTAATTCTTGTGCTTTAAGTGATTCTGTGCCTCAGCATGTTGAGCTAATGAAATTACAGATGAGCAGCATCATATCCAGAACTCCTTTAGCTTTTGCCTGTCTGAGAGAGTCTTTAGCACATCTCTGTCTCAAGGACACCTATGCTAATCAGTTATTCTTGGCTGACAGTTTTATTGTTTTAGCATTTTAACATATCATGTCACCATTTCCTGACCTGCAGTTTTTCTATAGACTGGTGATATTACTGTGGTTGATTTCATATGTACCAAGTTTGTTTCTGTTGCTACTCTTTTAACATGCTGTCTTTGATTTTTAGTAAATTGATTATATTTTGGTAAAGTTTGCTTTGGGTTGGACCTATTGAAGATTTTGGGGAGGTTTTACTTGTATATTCATACTCTCCCAATATCTGGGAAGTTTTCAGCCATTCTTTTAAATGATCTTCTTTTGTCCCATTTCTACTTTGGGTTCTGGAATTGTGGTATTGTACATAGCAGTTCTCTGGATAATGCTCCACGAATTCCTTAGCATGCCGTATTAGCTACTGTTCTGATACTGTAATACAACAACATGACCAAAGACACTTATAGAAAGAGTACATTTGACTCATAGTGTGGCGGGGGGGATAAGAATCCATGGCTGGGAGGCTGGGAGTGCTTGTATCTTCAAGCAGGCATGGGAAGCAAAGAGACAGACTGGAAATGGAATGAAGCCTTATATTCTCAAAGCCTTCCTCCAAAGAGTGCCACCGACTGACCAAGTGTTGAAATACTTTGAGCCTATGGGGGGCATCTCATTGAAACCAGTATTCCTCCATCCGTCCCTGCCCCGCTCCCTTCCTGATATGACTGTAGGATTTCAAATGAAGTGATTTTTGGTTCAGATTCTTTATTCTGCATGATCCAGCCTGCTGTTGGTGATCATATACTTCATTATTTTTCGTTTGTGGCATTCCTCAATTCTAGAATTTGTTTGGCTTTTTAAATGATTTCTTCTGCTTTTTTGAACTATTTCAAGTTTTTTTTTTTCATGTGTTTTTCTGATGTTGCTGAATTGTCACCTGCATTCTAGCTAATTTTTTTTTCTTTTTTTGACCTTTTTAATTGAAGTTTTGTATATTTCTTATAATACATTTTAATCATATTTAGTCCCTCTCCCCTATCTGCTCCTCTAGAGCCCCCTGTCAGATATCGTGCATTCTGTCTTACATTCTCAGGTCTTTGGAGTCACGTTTGTCTCCTCAGATGTCATCCACTGGAGCCTGGTCAGCCTGTCTAGCATCACATCCTTAAAGAAGGCAAACTCTTCTGACCCAGCAGTGATCAGCTGCTCATAGTTCCTCAGCTAAGGTTGGGGCGTCTTGCCCATTTCCCCAGTTCTATGCTAAGTTTTGTCTGATTGGGTTTGCACAGGTCTCCATTGCTGTAAGTTCATATGAACAAGTTCCCAGTCACCTGGAAAACTCTGTTTCTTTGTGGCCATCCAGCAGCCCTGGCTCTTACAGCCTTTCCCAATGGTCTCTGAGCCCTGGGGAGGAACAGAGGTTTAATATAGGAGTCCGATACAGGGAGACATACTCTGCAGTGTTACTCTCTACATTTTGGCCAGTTTTAGCTTTCCATGATAATCACCATCTATTGCATGAGGAAGCTTTGCTAATGAGAGTTGACAGACGAATTAAGATTCTCTCAACCACTGTTATGCTATGTTCCCTGAGCCTTAGATGTATGGGTTCCACTGCATATGTGTCACTTAGGGCTAAGCATCTCACAGATACTTTTTCTCTCTGTTTGATGAATTGTGGAACTCTGTAATAGTTTCCGTCTGTTGCAAAATGAAGATTCCTTGATGAAGGGTGACTGGTATACTTGTCTGCAAATATAAGGATATATATTTAATAGCAGATAGTAAGAAATTATGTTTGTCTAGGAATGTGACAGATGTAGGTTTTTCTCTAGGATCTATGACCTCTCTACCCATGTGTATTTGACTATGTTTACAGAACCACATAGGAGTTCCCTGCCACTGAGCAGGCTTTAAGTTCAATTAGACAGCTGTTGATTACCCCCTAAATGAAAATGCCACTACTGCACCTCTAGAGAAAGTTTGCTGCATCTGTTATTGGGTGATTTTTTTTTCTTGCTTATTTTTAGTTCTGTGTATAATGTGGATATTAATCCTCTGTCAGATAAATCATTGGTGAAGATTATCTCCTACTCTGTAGGCTTCCTCTTCACTTGATTGGCTGTTTCCTTTGCTGTACAGAAGGTTTTTAGTTTAATGAGGTCCCGTTTTTCAGTTGTTGACCTGAATTCCTGAGCAATTGATGTCCAGTTTAGAAAGTTCTTTTGTGCACCTACATCTTGTGGGTACTCCCTATATATTAGTCCAAGAATTTCAACATTTCAGGCTTTATATTGAGGTCTTTGATCCATTTGGAGATGACTTTTGTGCAGTGTGATAAATATGAGTCTAATTTCATTCTTCTACTTGTGAAGATCCAGGTTTACCAACAGCATTTGTTGAAGATGCTCTTTCCTTCAGTGTATGTTCTTGGCACCTCTGTTAAATATCAGGTGGCTGAAATTGCATGCAGTCATGTTTGGGTCTTCTGTTGTGTTCCACTCATCTACATGCCTGTCTCTTGTGTCAGTACCATGCTGTTTTTATGTATAGGTCTGTAATGTAGTCTGAGATCTGCTATGTTAATCCCCCCAGTATTGCTCTTTTGTGCTCAATATCTGACTGATATTTTAATTTCATCAATTATTTGAGCTCATTGACAAGCATTTCCTTAGAGTAAGTTAGTTGTCCCTAACTTGCTTATCTGGTGACAGTGTGCTGCTTGTCCAGATTCCACTTGGCTTTGGTGTCTGCATGTTCTTTCAATGTTCTAGACGGAAACAAGTGGGTAATCCCTTCATCAATCAGACTGTCCCTCGGTTCTGTTTGAGTCAGCTGGTGAGCCATAGTTAACTTCCCTGTTGGAGTCCCTGGAGGAGCTAACCTGTTGTCAGGGAAAATAAATGGCTGGGCCAGTTGCTTGATTCCACAAGGGTAGCCTGGTGCCCAAGGATAGGAGCGCTGATCTGGAGCTTGTGGGAATGCAGCCCCAATGCAGGGGTTCCCTGGGATGAGTCCAGTGCTGGCTGCAGTAAAGTCATGTTTTCTGTTCCGTCTTAACCCTACACAGAGGATTTCCCTTTTGCTGGGCTGTGCAGCACGTGGGTTTGGGAGGGTGATGGGGCAATGCTAAACTTTTCTTCCTGCCTTTTTTAATGACGCATCTCTTTTTATTTCTGTGCTCCAGGCAGACATTCTTACTTGAATTTGTTCTTTTGTGAAACTTATTTTGCTTGTGAATAATATGACATTTTGTGAGGAAATGAGTTTTGCTGAATTTTTCCATCTGGCTGTCATCTCTTCCCCACATGTAAGATTTTAAATGTTTTTTTTTTTTTTTAGCTCTCATACACTATAATCATATTCACCCCTTGTCTTAAGAATTTTTCTCGCTTTGAGGCGTGGTGTTCGACCCCACCCCTCTGGGTCCCACCGACTGAGCAAGCAGACAGAAGTATGCCCTCCAGTTAGAAAATTAGAGTTTACTGGAGTTGCTTACAAAGGATTTATCCACAGGGAGAGGAGAGGGGAGGGTGCAACATCTTGTATTGAGGTCTACATTTTGATCAGAACCACCGTGGATCTCTGGTGCACTCCACCAAGATGGTGACTGGCCACTCAAGAGTGTGTCTTCTACCCAGAATTCACTGCTTTCTCCCTAGGCGCCCCCTCCCTCCCCCGAGTCACTGGTTGGTTGGAAAGTGGTTGAGTCTGTTGGCTCCCTTTCTATCAATAAAATTCTTCGAGGCTGTGTTTCCACTGCTTGTCACTCACCACTGCATTTGAATCCAGTGCCCGTGGCCTCCATGGACGGCCTCCATGGACGTGTCTATCCCTCCATGGGCATGTCCATCAAGCCAGAGATTAACTCCATGTAAGTTTACCCTAATCCCCTCTCCCAACTCTTCCAAGGTCAACAAGCCCCTTTCCCTACCTAGCCAAACTTTATGTCTTCAAAAAACCAAAACATTGACTCCAACTGGTCCTGCCCACTCGGGGTGTGTGGTCATCCAGTTGAGTGTGGTCCACCTACCAGGGACCACATTCCTAAATACTAACCCTCCTTCTCCTGGAAGCTATAAATTGCCAGTGTCTACTCAGCTGTGGCTGCACCCTCCTTCCCTCTCTGTGCTGGTCTTTCGTCTGGCTGGAGCTTGGACAAGTCTCATACATGTGCTCACACTGCTAGGAGTTCAGATGTGCACCTATATGGTTGTGCCCTCAAGACATTATTTTCTTGGGTTCATCACTTCCTCTGGATCTTAAACTCTTTTAGCCCCTTCTTCAATGATCCCTGAGCATCAGGAAGAGAGAGTGTTACACAGATGTCCCATTTAGGGTTGAACATCTTGCTGACTTATTTTTTAGACAAAGTCTTTCTATGTTCCCCTGGCTGACCTAGAACTTATTATGTAGACCTGATGGGCTTGAAATCACAGAGATCCACCTACCTCTGCCTCCTGAGTGCTGGGACTAAAAGTGTGCCACCACCCTTGGCATGAGTTGGTTTAGTACTATGTTCTTTTAGCAGAATAATAGTAGTAAGTTCTCCCATGGGCCTGTATCCTAACTAGTCACAGGTTCTTGGCCCTGACAGCAGTCCCAGGCACGGTCTTCATCTCATGGAGTGGGCCTTCAATTCAGTCTGGAAGCAGTTGGTTACTCTCATGACATTCTTGCACTACTCTGCCAGTGGATATGTCTTATCAGGCCAGCCAGTCATTATTATAGCTTGCACTGTTCACAGCTGGATAAGAGCTGAATAAGATTGATTGTTTGCTTTTCTCCTCTGGTAGCATGACTGTCAGCCCTATGAGAACTAGCCATTAGAAATGAAGCTTGGTGGTCAGTCCAAGCTACATTTCTTCATGTTCTCTGATTCAAGTATGTGCTGTCTTCAGCAAAAGTGTCTTATCAATTTCTGGAGAATAACCAAGAATTTTGGCAATAGCTTATAAAACTTGGGTTCTATGGTCCTCACTGGCCAACAATCTGAAAGAGGTAACCCAGTCCTGGCACTGGGTTTTTTGTTAGCCTGTGGTCATTAGTAGGGACATTGTTACCCAATTATAAGGTAACTCCATTTATATTCTTTTATATACATGTCTGTATATATTTTAGGAAATTTCTAGCAAGATAGGCTTCCATATGATTTTGTTCAAATGCTCTCTGTTGCTAGCTAGCTATCCCTTCTAGAGTTCCAGTCTCTGTTCTGTTCTCCCCCTCCAACCTCGTTGATATTTTTCATCTTTTAATCTCTTGATTGCATCTTCTGAACAATTTTTTTCTTTTTATGTCTTCAAATTCATCATTTCTCTTTTATGTTGCCATGTGTGGCAGTTTGTTTTTATTTTTATTGTTTCTTCTTAACGTGGCCAGTGCACTGGATTGAATGAGAATGTCCCTCGTAGACTCCAAATATCTGGGCATTTTGTTCCCAGCTGGTGGTGCTGTTTTGGGAAGTTTTAGGAGGTGTGGCCTTGCTGCCCGAAGCACATCACTGGGGGGTGGCTTTGAGGTTTCTTAAGCCTTTCTGGATCTACTTCCCCTTCTACTTCCTGTGCCTGCTTCGGTATGTGAGTTCTTGCTTTTCTCCTTCTCCTGCCACCATGATGAACTCTGATTCTTCTGGAACTATAAAGTAATATAAACACTTCCTTTTCTAAGTTATTGTGTTCATGGTGTTTTTATTGCAGCAACAGAAAAGTAACTAATGCAACCAGGTAGATTTTAATTCGCAAAAGGGTGTGTCAGATCTAGCAAGCACATAGGACCCAGAAACTCAACAGGCAAGAGTACTATGTCTTTTCCCCAGTGTCTGGGGTCTGACCTCATTGTCTTTCCCAGGTGGCTAGTTTTAAAGAATTGGTGCAAAGGGAGGAGGAAGAGCTCCACTGTCCCAGGCTATCAGGTTGGGGAATGGGTGGGGCTTGTCCTTAAACAAAAGTCTTACAGGGTAGGAAGGGATGGAAAGATTTGAATTTCTTGTCATAATCCAAGTTTTATAAGATTTGAAAGAAAAGCCAAATATTCAGTGTTTCCTAAGAATCCCTCCTCTTGTTTTCTTTAACAGTCTTTTCTTCAAACTCATTAAGCATGCCCAGATTCTCTGTTATATCTTGAGTAAGAAACGGCTATAGGAGGAATATTTGTTTGTAATAGCTACTCAATAGGCCTCTGGGTGAGACTCCTGTATTCTGGTGTAATGCCGAATCAGGACACCCATTATATTACCAAAGAGGTTAGCACAGACTCTGTTAAGACCTCTCCATTTTCCAAACCATTCTTCCAAACCATTCAGGAGATCAGAGAATCCCCCAATTTGTCATTGGAGATGACATATAATCTTGTCCTCTCAACATTACGTAACTTCTTTTTCAGCCAAAATGATATTTAATTCTAATCTATTCTCCTAAGACACTTTGTGATAGAGATGAATGGGGATAAACTTGTGATAGTCAAGGTACCCCTCCAGTAAGCATACCTAAAACACTCCAAAAGTGCACTAGTGGCTTTATTTGTATAACTGAAGGATTAAAGTAGGAAAAGAAGTCCTGATCTGGGATCTACAAAGAGATGTGAGGGAGGAGAAAAGGCAAGAGTTGTTAGTATTATGAGTTCTAGGAAACCAAGAGAATTTCTTGATGGACTCTTAAGAGCATCCATCTGTTGGGTTCCTCCTTGTTTTTCTTCTGGCTTCCAGGTTTGAACTTGAGAGTGAGGAACTCAAGATTTGCTTTCAGGTGTTTTGATAGCTGTTGAATGTCTAGAATCACAGTATGAGTTCCCTCCTAAATGGCTTCTTACCAAACCTACTCAGATCTTTATAAGTTGCATAAAATTTCTCATTTTCTTTTCTATTCTGGAAGTATACAGCCATCTTAATCTTCACACAAAAGTCTTTCACTAAAATATCTCCAATTCTAAATCCATCTAACATCTCGTTTCTTTTCTTAACACCCCGGTGATATAATAACATTAACAAATAAATATATGATCTGTTGTGAGAATTTACTTTCTTGGGGTACTAGGCAATGTTTATTGCCTTCCAAAGATTCTAGCGACAAACGAACGTTTGATTATGGTGAAATCCACCCTGGGGAACCAATGAGTTTATTCGACTTACTTACACAACGTGGATACGGGGTTAGTGAGAGGTGTGGAGGCGATCTGAGAGCAGCTACACTGGACAGTATGGATAATGACTGCCCCATAACCTCATGGATCAAGCCCCTTCTTCCTAGTCTTCCTCACCCTACATAGTTTAATGCCTCCCCCAAACCAGGAGGTATGTGTGATTCAGGCAGAATCCCATACAAATGATTGGAAGGAATGACTGGATAGTCAAGTGAGGGTCCCAGGACTCTTTCTTTAGTAAAGGAGCATAATAGTCACCAAGCCCAATTATGATGAGCTTTGCAAGTAGGCACAGCTGAGGCATGAAGATGGCAGTTGTTTAGCTCGGAACATGGTGCTGTGCAACATAATCTTATTAAAGGCAGTTTGGCCAGGCCTTGTACATTTGAAAAAGGGTGTGTTGCATGGCCAGTCAGATCCAGTAAGCACTGAACTTTCAACTCTTTTGTCATGGAAACAGACAAAATATGTGCCAGTCTTAACCATCCACTGTGATGCTGCTGCGAAGTGGGGCATTTGGGAAGTTAAAAATCACAAGAATGGACAGTCATACATGAGATTAGTCACCTTGTCAAGAAAGACACAGAAAGGAGGATTGTTCTCTTAGGAAATATAGCAATGGGCAGATATGTGTATGCAAACCAAGAAGAATGCTCTCAGCACCTGCCTGTGATGAGTCAGTGACACCTGGCTTCACCATTCACTTCCACTTTCATTTCCCGATTTCATGTCCTCTTTATTGTAGTCCATTGATTTCAGTTCATGCTGTGCATATACTTATGGTTGTGTGGCTATCTCCTGAGCATGGTTCACTGACCAGGGTGCACAGCCTTAAAGAAAACTGAGTGTCTCCCCTAAGAAACCATCGGCCATCAATAGCTTTATTGTTTGGTGTGTGTGTGGGTGGCTTGGGAGTTCCTCTTACTCCATGCTAAAATGCTGATTGGCTTGATCTTGTGCAAGACTTGCGTAGGCAAGCATAGCTGCTGTGCGTTCATGAGTCAGTGGCCCTGTCGTGTCCAGAGGATACCGTTTCACCAGAAGATACTGTTTCACCACAGTCTTCTCCAATTTTGGCATTACAATCTTACGTCCTTCCATGATGGTCCACCCTCAGGGGATGTGGCACTGTGATATAGATGTTCCATTTATGACTGAGCTTGTCAGAGACATTTATTCTGTGCGCAATAACCAGTTGTAAATTTCTGCACTAACCACTGACCACTGCACAGAGAAATTTCTCTGATAGGAAGTCTGAGAGCTGCATTAAATTGTGAGTATGGAGATGTGAATTTAGAGGACTGTTTGATACTGTGTCAATTAAGCAGAATAATAGTAGTAGATTCACCTCTGGAGCCTATGAACTCCCCAGCCATGGGTTCTTGGTTAGCTTTATAGAGCTTAGCATGTATTTCCTCCTCTGGAGCAAACCTTAAATCCAGCCAGAAAGCAGCTGATATCGCCAGTACATTTGTGCTTTTTTGCACCAATGAGCATATCTTACAATGCTATGGCCATTATTATGGCTCTCAGGGTTCATAGGTGGGTAAAGCTGATGACATACATGGCAGCTTTGGGTATTATGAAAGCTAACTAACAGGGAGAAAGCTTCCATGAAAATACCACTTCAATTTCTCCATGTCCTGGGACTAAAGTGTACGGTGTCTTCAGTAGCAGAGTCTTACCATCAAGTGCTGGCAGGTAGCCACTTGTGCTCTGTTATTTACCAAGGAATATTTCTCTATATTTCTTGTAAATTGGTGAATAATTGGAACTATTTAGTCCAAGTCCCCTTTACCAATAGGATGTAGTTATTTAGGGAAATCTCTCCTTGGCCTTGATTTCTGCTAATTATAAGTCAAATGGAAAGGGTTCATTGTTGGAGGCATTTAAAAAGTGCTTGGAGCACATTTATGTTCAGATACGTCTAAGAATAGAAAAGACATAACTTATGAATTACTCACAGGATGTGCATATGCATAATTAGTTCATTTAAATACTGATATTATTCTCTATTATTTGACAGTTTCTTTTCCAGTTACTCACATTCACCAATGACATGACATTAGTTTTGTTACAAAGTCTTAAATTATACAGTATTCCATCAGATATAATTTAAATACTTACAAGCTGTGGTGCTGTCAGACATAAAGACTGAATAGAATTAAGAATAAAACTAGGCTGGAAATGAAACCATTCAAGGAATGAGTAGAATTTCAGGTTCAATTTAAATGATAGTTCAGTTAATGTGTAGCCTGTCTACAATTGCAGTTAATTAATTATTTAAGGGGACTCACTTGTCTTAAGTTATATGAGATGCACTCACTATCATGATCAGCCTCCAAAATGCCTTCAAAAATACATAAGCTGGGACATCATATGGCCATTACCATAAGACAGTGATGCCAAGTCTTGCTTGCCATGCCATCATTTCCTTAAAGCAGGGTTGCAGCCCTGGCTACATATTTTCTCTGCGAGGTTTTGGTGAGGAATCATGCCAGGAGCCTGAGTTAAGTTGGCTAAACTGGTGATAGACTTTGGGTTACTCTCCCAAGCTGTAATGAGTTCCCGCTAATTTTAATGTACAATGAGAACTGAAAACGTCTTACTTTTTATGTCCTTTAACCCTTGAAAATTTAGTATTAAGTATAACAATAACATGAATTATATACATTGTGTTAAAATTTTGCAGTACATTTGAGAATGAGCTCTAATGATTGCTTTGAACAATTTGATTAATATTTAAGCAACTTGATATTGTGCAATGACTGCACTTGTGATTCTAATTTAAAGTATACCATTAGTTTTGAGATTTTAAAATTAAAATATATGAAGGAATTTGATTAAAATAATAGAGTTGGGCATTACAGAGCACAAAGAAAGCATTTTTCGTCTGATTGGTTAGATTCATTTGGAATAGTAATTCAAGAACATTTTGTTAATTTGGTTTTCTCTTTAAATTTTATTTTATTTTATTTTTACTTTGATAATGGTCAGGTTCTTTTTCAAAGTTATGTTTTTTTTCCTAATTATAAAAATTACACAGCTCAGAGTTCAGGAAGTGGTAAAAGATGGAGCGAAGCTGATTCTCAGAGAGCCCAGACCATAGCAGTGAGCACGTTGATGTATCCTACAAAATGATTGCTTGGTTAGCTAATTAGTCTTTTTTCTTTTCATCTCTCTCATATATTAACATTTGATTGACAAAATTCTGCTTTTATATATGTTTCCTTTTAGAAATATTTTTTCTTTCTTTTCTAGTCTCTTTTGGACATGCTTTTCTTATAAATTGTATTTCATTTGGGGGATGCATAAGAGTTTATATGAGCAGTGTACAATTTATAAATTATATTCCTTGAAAACATTTGGAAATAGTTGATTCATACAGGTATATGTATGACTGTTTCAGGAAAATTCATTTCTAGAATTAGAAACTGCTCTGTGAGTTCTTAACTGCAACTGTGTCATCAAATTGCCTGTTGGAATATCCCTAACCCTGTGACATTCTAAGATAAAAACCTATTCTTTTAATGGTAATAGGCATTTTCAGATCATTTAAATTCCTTTCAAATGAGTGGGTTTTGCTTTCTGTTCTGCTCTGCCTGTGGTGAGTGGCTTTGCTTTGGACACCTGGATCAAAACCCTAACCTTACCCCATCTAGTCTCAAAATCATTTTCTTAGTTCACAACATGAAAATAAGTTGCTTTCAACCATTTCTGTGAGGAAGCACCTAAGGGGGAGGACAGTGGAGCATCACAGAAAGACATGAAGCCAGGAAAGACGTTTCTGCCTTACTTAAAAATGAGGGCGTTGGATTCTGTTAGTTGTCCAGGTTCACTATTCTTGCAATTGTGTGAGAGGCTGGCATACATTCCAATTTCTCCTCTTCTATTCAGCATTTTCTCTGATACCTCTCTTTTTGAGGGGATCACACAATTAAAATTTTGTATAAAGTGCTGTAATTATCCTGATCACCACAGAAGCTTTTTTTATGCTTTTCATGTCTGAAATCTGCTTTAAAATGTTAAAAATTTAAGGACTGTAGCATCAAAACCTTAACAGTACATAATTGGGAATAATTGGGATAATAAATTGACATAGTTGCAACAGTGTTTCTTTCCTCTACATGCCCTAAAATTTAAATGGGCAGATTTAACGGCAAGGGAAAATGAAACTTAGAGAACACTTTGTAATTCTGAGTACGACACAGGGAGGCCTCTAGGAGAGGAGGGTGAGCGTTAGCATGTGGTGGAGAAGACACAGGGATGTCTGGCAAATATAGAGACAGCTTAGCGAAAAGAATTTCTCATCTGCATGAACTCTCCACCACATAGGAAGGAAGCTTACTGATCACGTACTCCAAGCCCTCGACACTAGCACAATAGGCGGAGATTATAAAGGTAAATAAAAGCGAGCAAAATGAGATTCAGAGAGTTCTAATACATAATTTATTTTAAGACCAATTCCTGGAATTTTTATTAGAATGAATTGCAGACACCAACCTCCTCATCTCTTGAGAAATCCAACACCTGGAAACTTTGAAGTGTGTTCATTTGACGTTCTATTCTCCATGTTCTTCCAGCACTGATTAAATCCCATCGTGAATAACATGGCCTTGTTATCCAGACTGTCCTGATTTGTGAAAGCAAATTCAGGTGAAGTGGGACGTGCATGGAAGAAGCCGGGAGGCAAACACCAGTTCAGTTCGGTTCTTGAGTCAGAAAGCCATTCGTTAGTGTACTTAAGGACCATCCTGATGCCAGTCATATGACTTCCATGGCAGATTGGATTCTAGAAGATGATGTATTCATTTAACTGCCCAAGTTTAGTGACTATAGTCCTTGGGATTTAACTGCTGACCTTCTGGTTATTCATGAAAGACTGGCGCATCCATACTCCAGTTTCCCAGATGGCTAGAGACCAGAGCATTTGTATAGGTAGGCAAAAGCAGTTTCTATGACTATGTTCCAAAGTAGGAAGCAGGGGACATAGGGGAGGACCACTCAGTGTGAACAAGTGCCAGGAAATGAGGGTGATAAGCTACCCACTGTGGTAGAAGTGTCCTAGTCATCTGCCTGTTCTACTGCCTGTTCTTGTCAAAGGGAGGTCTCTCCCCAGCGCAAAACTTTGTTGACTTCAAATGGTATAATCATGGAACTGTTTAAAATTTGGCTCAAAGTCCTCACAGAATTCTGAGGTTCCAGGTGAGCCCTACCCTTTGCTCACGCTAGCAAACCATTGAAGCACAATAATTTATTTCATACTCCAGGTGTGTATGTAGTACCAGTATTTGGCCTTAAAAATTTATTGCAGCTGTCTGGAATTGAGACTGTTGACTAGGTGCAAACATTACCTCATATGCCACTCGACACTAGCACAGTTGGGCGAGATTATAAAGGTAAATAAAAATGTGCTAAAATGTAAACGTGGGGTATTTCTTGGGCAAATTGGGTTTTCTTGTTACAGCCACGTTACTGTTTTATGAGTTAGATAATAGAAATCCTGAAATGAAGTACAGATTTACAGCTTGTTAGGAAACCAGTTTCCACTAATTCCTTGAATTTTTCTTAGAGAGAATAACTAACTTCTTTTATATCATGTCTTTCTGAGAGTTTTCAGAGGGTATCTATATGTTTTCATAGTAGACAAAAATGTTAGTATCTAATATTTAAAGAGGCAAGGCAATTATAGTGGGACATGTGCCAAACAGACTGGGGACACTTTCACTTTCCTCATAGTGTTCCTGTATATTGTAATTGCCTTGGTCTCTTATCTGTAGGGGAGAAATTCAAAGATGGCCCAGCTGTATCAGAAACCTTGGACAGTACCATATATATATACCTATAATAAGATTCAATTAATGTTGGGCACAGTTAAAATTAACCACAATAACTAATTATAACAAAGTAACTCCAATAATATGCTGTAGTGAAAGCTATTTAATATATAAACTTTCTTGAATTTTCAATTTGTTTCTGGTTTCTTTGAGATAGGGTCTCCCCATAGCCCCCACAAACCTAGTAATCACTGTGTACACCAGGCTGGCCTCCATCTCACAGAGATCTATCTCTTCCTCCTGAGTGCTGGGATTAAAGGTGTGTACCAAAACACCTGGCTCCACTTAATATTTTTGGAGTATGGTTAATCATGGGTAACTGAATTGCTGAAAGCAAAGTTATGGATAAGGGAACTACTGTATTTTGGTAGGTGAACGAGGTTGGATAACCAGAATAATTTATTCAATTTGACCCCAACTAGCAAAAGTGGCTATAAAGATCTAAATACTATGGGTATCTAGTAATGTTGGTTCTGTTATATAAGTTGAAAAATAGCATACTTGTGTTGCATGTATCCTAAAGAAAATGGAACTTAAAAATAGAATTTTACAGAGGTGGAAAGTTCTGGGATATTTGGGCCATTTCAGATTTTCACATATCATGTTTCAAATGGGGTTTTAAATACTGATAGGGTTATTGGGAAAGTAGATTAATCCATTCACTGTGGAAATCAGTATATAGGTTTTTTTTTGTTTTTTGTTTTTTTAAGAAAACTAAGAATCGAACTATATACCCAGCTATACTAGTGCTGGGTATTTACCTAAAAGACTTGAAGTATATCATGTGATAATACATTATATAAGAGCAGAAGGGAGACTTAGGGGAGAAAGAATAACAAGAGGGGAGACAGGAGAATTTGGGGCCAATATAGTCAAAGTATGTATATTGGAAAGACATAGTCTACATGAAACGGCACTGTGAACAATGGATATAAACCAATTAAAATAAACAAAAGAAGTATGTTAATCAGATAGCCTTTCAGAAAGGGCTGCAGCCTGTCTTGACCAATGTAATATGTTGAAATGTGCCTGAAAGCCCTGGGTAATGAAGGTGATGATGAACCATCAAGTCTGTGCAAGCTTTGCTGGCAACATGCTCATGATGGCTCCAAGTGCCCTGATTTTGATTAGGCACCACAGGCCCCTCTTCCTGGTTTTCCTCCAAAAGCCAGTAGACTCAGTGAGATTCGCTCAGCAGGAGTAGAGGCCGTGGTTTTGGAAGGAACCTACATTTACTACTTAGTCTTTCTGTGATGCCCTAAAATATGCAGGCTTGCCTTTAGTCAGATCCCACCCTGAAATGCTAGATGATTTTTGCATGCTTCTTTGAATCACATGGACTATTACAACTATGTTTTGGCCCATTAAAGCAGTCATTACAAAAATACACCCTTCATTTCGTACCATGGACTTTGAATGCATGTGCCTGGTGTTGCTTGCTGATTCCACAATTCTGAAGTTTATGCCTCCGTTTCATCTTGTAAATCACACTGTTGTATCTGGGAGTTGGCAGGTGCAGGCAAAGAGCAGGGGAAGCTTTATCCGCATTGTTTTATTTTTCAAAATTCCTTTCAGAAGGTAATGTAAGAAATATTGACTGAATTAAGAAAACTGGAATGTTCATGCTAAAAACATGACCCAATTCTGAGTTCAGGTTACCATGTACTGGTTTTATTGCTGTAGTGGCAAATGTAATTTTTTCCCCCAATGAACAGTAACTGGTTAATACAGAACTGGAGAGCGGAGGTCAGTGAGTGAATTTCAAATGTCCCTAACGTTTATCATACTGCTGTGAAAAATCAGAAGATTGGGGCTCACCTGTGACTATGTATATAATTCCGTTTTTATAAAATAATTTTATTATTAAAAATAAATCAATTCACTGGAGAAGGTGGCTAAGAATACAATCTTTATAAAGAAAAATATTGGATTTCACCTGCCCAGAGGAGCCACTTTTATGGGAAGTTCTGCTAATGATCATCTGCTAATAAAAATCAGCATGAGTATATTAATACAGTCAGGGTGAAGCAAGGCCTCTACCTTTTACAGAGGAGAATGGACTTGGGAAATATGCTAGAATTAGAATTTTGTTTATTTTTTCCTCCACTGTTATATTAAAAATATTTATTTATTTATTTATTTATTTTTATGTGTATGAATAATTTTTGCCTACCTGTGTGTAAGTGCACCCTTGTTATGTAGTGCCAACAAAGACCAGAAGAAGGCATTAGATCCCCTAGAATTGGAGTTATACACAGTTGTTAGCCACCGTGTGGGTGCTGGGAACGGAGCAGATGTCTTCTGCCAGGCCAGCCGGTTCTCAATCATTTACTTGTTTCTCCAGCTGTTAAGTTATTATTTTTTAAATCTCATCTGAAAATTAGGACAAGTGTTCCCTCTCGATCTGGTTCAATGTTTCTCAGCTTTTGCTCTGTATTGTTTTCCAAGGATTTCATTTTTAGACCTTATTTTAAAACAAATTGCTCTCACTTTCCCTGTGTGAAATTATATATTTAGAACAATGTGGTTATGGTTTGCCATATACTCTCAAGAACCAATTTTCATTCTTTGGGGGGTGATTGTGCCTCCCCCCATGAAAATGCATGGTTTACATGAAATAAACTTACATATAATGTAATTTTTCTTATTTGTTAAAAACCCTTATGATCATTGCATCCCCCAATCACAAGTACAGAATCATAAGCCAAGTATAGTCAAGAAAAGAGCTCAAGTAAGTTTACAAAATCAGATACAGCCCCAGGAATTTCTTTATGTATGCATTTATATATTCTAATCTTGGTATGCTTATAGTTTTGGCAAATAAAAAATACTGTATATCATGTTTTCTATCTTACTATATTCAAAATTATGTGAACATCTTTTCAGGCCAACACTAATATCATATAAAAGTAATTTTTACATTTGATTGCTTTATTTACTTGATTTATTTAGCACTTTATGACAGTTTTGTTTAGAAAACTGAATTAACAAGAACATTTAAAAGTCAGTACAAATTTTTGTTACCAAAGTTGTTTGCACATAAGCCCTTTAATAAAGATTTTTCAAAGTCAGAACAAGAGTCACTTAAAGCATAAAACCATTTTTTGCAATAATCTTGTATCTGTTTATATTTTCACCAGAATTGAGTGTCCATTTGATGAGTACTTTTGATTATTCACTTAACACAACCTAAGATCACTTGGGAGAGAGTCTCACTGAATGAATGTCTATATAGCTTGGCCTTCAGGCATTTCCGTGGGAGGGGGGGTTGATTATGTTAGTCATGGTAACAGAACCACCCTCTGTGAGTAACACCATTTCCTGGGGAAGGGATCCTAAACTGTAGAGATGGAGAAGGGAAACTGAGCGCAAGCATGCGTGTGCTCTGGCCGCTGCTCATGGCTGTGGATGTGACTAGCTGCTCCGAGGACCTTGACTTCCCTGCTGTGATCAGCTGGAACCTGTAATTGAGAGCTAAAATCCACTCTTTCTCCCCGCGTTGCTTTGGTCAGGGCACTTTATCAGCCACAGAAATGAAACTAAGACAGCTCACTTTGTTACCCCTTCGACTCAGAGCATTACTGTTTCTTAAAATATCTGCCACTTTGAGAAACCAACAACTTGTCTCACTAGGTCCTTAAAAGGCTTGATTTTTATGGTATCTTTATCAGCCATTGACATTTGGCTTAGCTTTTTTTTCTAACACAGGAAATGAGCATCTTAGTCTTTGTAACCATGAAGTGCACAATGTTAAGCAAAATGTTATTGATGCAAGAGTAGACAGATCCTGAACATAAGTTCGCATTAGGGCAAGCAACACTTGTGTTTTAGACATAGACCTGTTAAGTGAAAAGTGAAGTTATTCTTATAGAACCCTCTTAAGGATAGGAGAGGATTAGGGGGAACAAGAAAGAATGACCTGAAGACTTAGGATTTCTTAGGGATAATCTTTCTCAAAGCAGAAAACATCTTATAACATCTTATAAGGTGCTAATATTGCACAGGAAAGTTACTTTCAAGCTAGTATGTAAGCTTTTAAAGAGACAAGTCTGACCTTTGAAGATTGTGAGAAATAGTTTGCGTGTCTGGATTATTTCATAGATGACCATCCCTGTACTTTAGTCTAGATCATAGTTTATCACATATTTACATATTTAATCAATGGAATGTTTTTGCTCCTTTCATTTTTTAATGGGCTGTTAAATAAATTCATTGACACACAGTAACGAATTGATGCTCATACTCTTCAAGTCCATGGACTCAGTCCACAAGAGGAACCTCAGGTTGGTGACAGTCTCACATTTTTCACAATAGAGTTGTATTTCAACATACGTCACTACATGCATTTTATTGGTTTTACATCTAGTTGGGCTCATTATATTTGATTTCATGGTTGTCACATTCAATTATTGAGGTCCATTTCAAGAATACCAAAAAGAACTAAGACAGCCAAATGACATTTTAATAAACCATTTAGGAGTCACAACTATTGTGATTTTGCCCTAAGCTCTTTGTCTTAGGCAATTCTGTCTCTTTTGCAGTATGTGCTCTAAAAACTAATTATTGAATTATTTCTTTCTACAACTTTCTGCTGTCAGTTTTTGACTCTTTTGTATAGGAGATCCTAACTGCTATACAAAGTTTTCTAGTACAGAGATTATGTTGTTTTATGTTGATTATGTACAAAAGATATATGTTGTTTTCTGTGCTTAGAATCCTTTTATGATAAATCTCAGAAACAAAGTAGATAATATATTAAAACAGAGGAATAATTTATTTTTGACAGACAATCTCAAATGCTTTTACATGCATGAAACCTGCTCTCAATATTTGGTTGAAGAATTTACTGATGGGTAGCTGGTAAGGGTATGTAGATTTCACATCTAGCTATGCTTCTGTTCTCTCCAGAGATGTGATGGGATATAATAGGATTTTGTTGGGTGGGTGTGCTTTATTTTCACAAAATGGTATGAATCCCATTTAAAATATGAGAACTGAAATTGGAGAGTACTGCTATCTTCTGTTTATGTTCATAATTTGTGGCTGGTTTAGAAGTTATTGAGGTTAGTCTTAATCTTTGTCCTTCTGACTGCTTGTGCAGCCCCTATAAATACAGTCTTCCTTGCAAAGCTGTAGTCAGTGATACACAATTATATGTAGGCAGTGTGTTTGAGGAGTACCTGGAAAGAAGTTTAACTCTGGCAATCCAAGGGCAATACAGCTACCACCACCCTATGCTCAGAAGCCTGTGTGTGTGTGCGTGGGGGGGTGCTACTAAGCTCTCTGGGCCACCTATTCAACCTATTTTCAGACTTTGAAAAAGTCAGGTTATCTAAGAAATTTCCTAGGCTGCTTGTCTGGATGGTCCTGTTTGAGTAACTCCTATTTCATACTATATTGTCTGAAGAGTCAACTAAAAAGATAAGAAACAACTTGAAAATTATTGATTTTACTCTTATACGATTTTACCCTCATGGGAAGGCAGACTATCGTGTCATCAGCTCCTGTATTCTGAGGATCATCCTCCTTCATATGCATGGATATAGTGGAAAGGAAAAAAAACGGACTTATCTGTCTCTCCTCTGGGAACATAAGACAAGTCTGTATTTCTAGCATGAGGCGGTTGCTTTTGTCTATTTTCTGCTGCTATTACAGAATACTACATAGTGGGAAAGTTATAAACAACAGATGCTTGGCTCATAGTTGGAGGTCTAAGATTGAGAGGTCATGTTTCCTGTTGCGTCATTGCATGGTAGAAGGTATCCGTGACAAGAGCATTCAGACACTGAAGGGATGGGCTACAAACTCCCCATTTAACTAGCTCACTAGTCTCTTCTTTTATCCCTCAGCTACTCGTGAGATCATGGCATTATTCTGTTTGTGCAGAAAGAGCCCCATGACCTACTTACTCACCTCTCAAAGTTTCTATCTTTCTGGTATGATGATAGTTAAATTCCAAACATGAGTTATTAGGGGAAATTTCAAGTCCCAGCATCCCTCTCTCCATTACCCTCCTTTGAAGTGGAGACTCCCAATCACCACAGCTCTGTACTTCTTTTGAGTCAGGAAGGCCCCAGATGTGTTGCTGTTTGTCCATTTTCTCATTACACTACATTGATGTGGATTCTTTCTCCTGTGTATATGAAGCCCACTGTCTCACAGGTCACAGAGAATGAGGGTGTGAAGCAGGAAGAGCTCTTTTTCTGTGTTTCATATAGGCTGTGCTTTTCTGGTTATATTTGAGGCTCTTGTGGAGATGTTGAAGATGGCAGAGGGTACAGAAAGATTAGGTATCTCTTGCTAGGAGACCAGTTTATATGAACATTTATCCCCAACAAATTTCTGTCTCCCATTCTCATTTATTTTAGAACTGGGGACCTTCTATCTAGTATGTTGTTCCTTATAAAATATATTTAATGATTTTTATATTATTTCTTAAAATATCTTGTTATTTTTATTTTTTATGTGTGTGAGTTCATTACCTGCATGTGTGCAAGTGCACCTTTGGTGTGCAATGCCTACAGAGGCCAGAAGAGGGTGTCAGAATCTCCTGAAATTGGAGTTACAGATGGTTGTTACCTGCTATGTGGGTGCTGAGAATCGAACCTGGGTACTCTGCAAGGGCTGCTCTTAACAGCTGAACCATCTCTCCAGCCCCTATTCACATTGTTTAATACCAGTCATTTCTCTTTTAAATAATCCTTAAATTTTAATCAATGCTAGTTTTGCTAAATTTCTTTAGAAATAAATGCTTGTAGTCAATCTCTTTAATATCTAGGAATTAAATGGTAGTATTCCATCTCTCAGGATAAAAACACTGAGAGGCTGTGTGAGTGTGGAACAAAGGCAAGTTCTGTGTCATTCAAAACCAATATCGCTATATCATCCATACTGCCAGACCACATCGTATGCAACCCTTTACTGAATTTGAAAATCAAGGGAATTGAAACTTGAAAATATGAAGAAAAGAATATTCATGTATTTATATTTGTTAATAAATTTCTAAGAATGAATATCTAATTTATGAGTTATAAATAACATAAACCATCCCAATGCAGTATGGAAGATGACAGAGCCAAGTGATGCATTCTTGCTCATATGGGATTTACTTCTCTAGATTTAAAAATAACAGTTCTTCATGGAAGGAAGAAAAATCACAAAAATGCTCGTAGGTTATCTCGTCGGGTGGAGCTGGAATCATGAAGTCATGTGGAGGGCGTGGCGATGTCTGCTCCTTTATGAAGTTGGGGGACAGTGTGACATCGGTTCCTGTTCAGTGTGTTGAGTTACATATTTAGTCATGATGCTTTCCCTCCCTAGTCTGAGAGGTTTCCTCTATGCACATTTTCTAAGAATGAATTATATTCCTTTAGGACAAAAGTAACTTTTGTATTTTTTAATTTCATTCTCAGATACTCTAAAAGGAACCATTTGTAGCTCAGAGAATTGTACTCAAATGGAAATTCTTTGGCTTTTGGAAATGTGTTTGTATTCGTGTATTTGGTTATGAACGGTCATCTTCTAGAAACCTGTTCAATCTAGTGAAAGTGAGTTGATTCTGTCATTGCAAATAGTTCTGACTTGGTCACTGTTAGCCTTCATGTTAGTTACTTTTCTTACAGAAATTACATAACTGTTATTATTGGTGATCAGTTGAAGGAATGGTTGATAACTGAAAAAAATTCCAGCGAAAAAGAACTATCTGGCAGATTCGTTTTGTAAATGAAACAGATTATTACATTCCTCAAAATATTGTTTGTGTTAACATTTATAAATTTTGCATTGTCCAGGATTTCATAATTAAAACTGTCCATTCACATCTAAGATTTGGGAATGTATCTATTGAAAAATATCTGAGTGTAAAATATTCCTAAAACTTGGATCTTCGTATTAGTAGGAATCATACTTATCTTTCTTACCTGCATCTATTTCCTGAGTATTCAAAGAGATCTTCAGAAATTTTCTCATGTGTTGTTTAAGGTATTTTTTTGTTTTTGTTTTTGAGACAGAATCTTCTGTAGCTCTAACCTGCCTGGAACTCCTATGTAAATCAGACTGGCCTGATCTCACAGAGATATGCCTGCCTCTGCTTCTGGATTTCATTGGGATTAAAAGCGTGTGCTTCCACACCTGAATGTTAAGGTATTTTTTAAGTTCCTTTCTCCTCCTTCGGGATTACTTCTCCACTTTTACAGAAGCAGGTCTTGTTGATCTTCTGTGTGGTTGACAGGGTGAGTCCTGGTTTATCAGAAGCTCCGACAAGTCTGAGCGTGGACAGTGAAGGGCTATGAAGGGCTGAGTGGTTGTGACCATGCATCAGAGCTGAGGGGTAGTAAGTTGGGGATAGTTTGCCTTTAGTCCACTTCAGTAACTATAGCAGTGAGTATCAGAGACCACTGAAAATGTTGACAGGGAAGCCATGGCAACAGTCTAAAGTGACACTGACAAAAGAGCCATTATAAAGCAGCCTCTGCTTTGTTTTCATGTGGGACGGTAGTAATTAGATGGTTTGTTGCAGTCTAGTCCTACTTTCATGTTATTTTTCTTCCGTGAATGCAACAGAATTCATGAATATTAGTTCTGAGCACTGATCATAGTGTTTGAGCGTTACCAGCTCTATATTTAAGATAAAGCTGACAAGGAGAGAGATTAAATCTGAGTGACTGCTGTCATACCAATGAGAAGCTTAGAGTCAGTGTTTAAGATGAAACAGTTCCATTTTTCTGAAGCCAGGAATAAACTCTTCTAGGTAGACAGAATAGTTTATTTAAGTTATTTTAAATGACTTATTAAACTGAATTAATCAGTGTTTTCTATATTTCTGAAATACTTGAGAAATCACAAAACTATAAAAAGAAATAGATAAAGTTTTACCCTACATAGAAGCAAAATTCTCTTTGACCTTCTGAAAGCAGGCTTGGAGAAAGACATTAACCATTTTTAAAGAGGAAAAAGTGTGATTTGTTTATATCTACTTTTTTACAAATTTCTTATCATAGTCAGAACGTGTTGTTTAGCAATATGGAGCAATTTTTTTTTTCCTTACTGGGAAAATGGATTTTCTTTCAGTGACTCTTTGCTTTAGTAAGCACTTTTCTCTTCTCTTGGTTGTATGGAACAGCTTCTTTAAGATCCCTTCTTCCTGATCGGCATGAACAGAGGACACAAAAAAAATCACTCTGATCTCATATTCTCTGTGGAGTCTAATCCAAGTGTAGGAGTCTTATTCTGAAGGTAACTGGAAGATTTTCTTTGGCTACATAGCTAGTACAGGTTGAACATTCCTGCTTCAGAAATCTAGAAATGCTTCAAAATCTGAAACTTTTTGTTATTGTTCCAACACTATAGAAGTTTTGGATTTTGGAGCATTTTACATTTCAATTTTTAAAAATGTAATTCTTAAATTTTTATGATTTCATATGAGTACTGATTTACATAATTTCTTCCCCTCCCTCTCCAACTTGTCCAATGTCCCCCCAACTCCCTCTCAGTTTTCTAACCACCTCTATAGTTATGTTACATTTATACCTACTGAGTGCTGCTTGTGTGTATATGTGTTTAGGGGTGACCACGGGGATCAGACAGCCTATCAAGGAGCCTGTCACTGGAGAAACTGACTCTCCATCTCTCAGGAGCTATTGATGTTCTTCTAGCTTTCCATCTAGAGGTGGAGCCTTGTGAAATTTCCCAGTGGCATAGTAACTGGTGATGTCATTATGCAGGTCTTGTTTAAACAACCATATTGTTGAGATTTTATGGGTATAGCTTTCCTGTCATCTTGAGAAGGCACTTAACCAGCAGCAGTTGTGTTGATTCTTTGGCTCTTACAGTCTTTCTGCCCCTTCTTCCTTGATGTTCCCTGAGCCTTACATATATAAGGCTTGCATTGTAGATGTACTGGCTGAGGCTGGACATTCCATAGTCAGTTACATTCTGCATTTTGATTGGTTATAACTCTATAATCATCACTATCTGTTACAAAAAGAAGCATCTTTGAGTGGTGAGAGTTACAATTATCTGTGAGCTAAGGGATAAGTATTTGGAATACAGTTAGAAACAGTACTATTGTATGAAACCACAGTAGTAGAGTATCACTAGGGTCTGTGACCTCTCCAGCCATGGGTATTTGTCTAGGTTTGCAGTATCAGACATGAATTCCCTCCTACTGAGTGAGGCTTTGGTCCAATTAGACAGTTGGTTACTCCCAAGATAAAAGTGTTGCTATTGCACTGTTTGGTGTCTTCATAGACTGGTCATTCGTGTACTTCATAGGGGCTGACAGGTGAGTAGGACCATCGATTTTTTTTTCCCTTGATGGGTTGCATACCACCTTGGAAAACTGAGAATGAGTCCTTAGTGAGGAGCCTTCCAGGTCATTTCCAACTTGATTCTTCCAAATGCTGTGTCTGAAGTATACTGTGTTTTCAGCAGTAGGGTCTTACTTTCAAGTTCTGGGAGGCAATCAAGGACAATAACAATAGATTATATTGTTTTGGAAGTTTCTTTGACTACCTTGAACAACAAATTGCAGAGATATTTTCTATGCTTGGCCCTGGATTTTCGTTAGGTAGTCTATGGTTCTTGGCGGCAGCATTATCAGCCCATGTGGCATAACTCATTTTGAAATATTTGTTAGGCATGCTTATAAAGTAACATTTCCCTATGCTTTTCCTAAACATTCGTGGTGTTATTCAGCTTTCCTTCCTCCCTCTCCCTCCCTATCTCTCCATCCCCAATTGAAGAACCCTCCCACATTTCCCATGTCCCTCTTGAAAGCACCCGTGTCTCTCTCTCAGGGATCCTCTTCCCACAGTCTCTTTACTTTCCTGGCTTCTGTAGTTAGTGCATATTATATGCTCACTTCTAAAGATTCAGGGATAAAATGACCATCCTACCAAAAGCAATTTATAAATTCAATACAATCCCAATGAAAATCTCCATGGCATTCTTCATAGGAAAAAAGTATCCTAAAGTTAATTTCAAGAATAAAAGACCTCAGATAGCCAAAGCAATCCTGAACCAAACCAAAAAAACAATGCTGAAAGGATTAACACACCAGATTTCAAGCTCTATTACAGAGCTATAGTAACTAAAACAGCATGGTACTGGCACAAAAACAGACACACAGATCAGTGGAGCAAAGTAGAAGGCCCAAATGCTTGTAGTTGTAGCTACCTATTTGACAAGAGGTTTAAATACACGCTAGAGGAAAGATAACCTCTTCAACAATTGGTGCTGGGAAAACTGGATGTTCACATGTAGAAGAATGAAATTAGACCTGTATCTATAACCTGTGCAGAAATAAACTCCAAATGGATCAAAGGCTTCAAGGTGGACCCTGAAACTCTGAAACTGCTAAGAGAAAGCACAGACCATATTCTACAAGACAATGGGAACAGGAAAGGACTTTCTGAATAGAATGCTGTGCTTTCAGGAGTCATGGTGAATAACTGACAAATGGGACCTCATTAAACTAAAAAGCTTCTGTAAAGCTAAGAAAGCAGTCAGTGAAGAGGAAGCCCACAGAAGGGGAGAGAATCTTTTCCAGCTAGAAGTGTGATGAAGAATTAATATGCAGGGTAACAGAGAACTCAAAGATCTGCTCAGTCGTGGCCATTGCTGCTCTTCTCACAGTAGCTGGGAAACAGAAACAACCTGAGTGTCCTTCAACTGATGCATAGTGAAGCTGCAGTACATTTACACATTTCTATTCAGCCGAGAAGAAAAACAAAATTATCCAATTTGTAGGTACATGGATAGATTCAAGAAATCATACTGAATGGGGTAGCCGAGACACTCTAAAGCACAAATTGTCACATGTTCTTTCTTATTTGTGGATCTTAGTATTTCAGAAAGTTTAAATTTTGGATGCTCAACCAGCAAAGTCTGTGCAAATATTCTTAAACTAAAGCAAATAAACAGATAATAACAAAATCTCCTAAATCTGAAATTCTTCTGGTCCCAGGCTCTTCAGCTTAGGGAAACCTATCCTGTACTGAGGAAAACATGCGGCAGTCTTTTTTTCTTTTTTTTTTTTAAGGTTTTTATTTTGCTGGCAGAGGAGCGGCCCTGCATGCATGGCTGGCAGTTTGAAATGAGATTATGATAAACTGAAAGACTCAATAAGGAGGAAATTGCATATTTGAACTAAAGTAAAATAAGTGCTCAATTATAAGAATGCCACAAAACCCTTTCAGTTGGGGTTCATTGGAAACAGTACTTCAGCTGCGTTATTTTCAAAATTATAGTAATTTGTTTTAGTTTTAATTTTGTATCCTACTGATTATTTGCCAAGCTTTTTTCTAATACTAGGCCTGCAGGCGTTGAGTGCTGTCAAGATTGCTTAAATTCGTAGAAAATACAAATTCAGAATTAGTAATACTCCTATAGTAAGAGGTTGTTAAAACTTACACATAGTAGATTCTTTGTGGAGCATTGGAAAGGAGCGTCGTTCCAGATTCAGGTATCTAGGTTCAAATTCTGACCCTGTTCTCTCCTGGGTTTTGGATACTGACTTTGACTCTGTGCCTCAGATTCTTCCTCTCTACGTATGGTACTGTGTATGGCTAGGCCTGAAGGCTCGGTTAGTCCTCAGAACTGTCCTCAGCCCTAAGTCCTGTTCTAGAAAAGCGAGCTGTTATCTGAGCAAACATCTGTCTTTTTCTAACACACTCCCCTTCTCATGAATAAGTGCTCATCTGCATCCCATTCTCCATTCTAAAGAATGTTTGGGTTTTTTTTGCATTGCTTTCTTCTCTTTAACAAAGTCTTCCAAGGCTTCCAGTTGTCTAAGCCTCTCGCCTCCTCTTTTACCATCCTCTGTCCCCAGCTCTCATCAAGGGACCAAGCCCTGTATTAATCACGATGATGCGCATAGACACTGACTTGTTTTTCTCTTGGATGCTTTGGCATCCCTGGCGCACAGACCAAACTGTTAGACAAGATGGGCATGGAGGTAGCAGAGACCCTTCAGGGCAAGAGGGAGATGAGGCCCATGGTATTTTTAATTGCCAGCGACCTCTTTGTTACTTGTTTAGGATTAGTGCTGTGGTGAAGATTAAACACAGAGACTTGTGGGTAAGGCAGAATCAACTCTTGCAGAATTTTATAAAACTGTACACCATAGATTTAAATGGTCATCAGAGTGCTACTTAATGTTCTTAATGTACTGGTTATTGTTTTCCATGTCGAATCCTAAAGTGTTTTTAGCCAGATAGTTGCCAATGGAATGTTTTTTTTATCAGCCTTCCCCTCTATATCCCTAATGTCTCCTTACTCTGCAGTTTTGTGTTCTGATTTAGTTCTTTGTACCCTCTCTTATGACAACTTTCTTTTTCATAGTGCATAAGTCACTGCATAGTGCAAGCCCACTGGACAATGCTTTGTATTTGTGCATGTGTGCTAACATAAGCCACAGAGGAATGCCAAATACTCTTGTTTACAAACAATAGAAAAGTAATTCCCCTTAACTGGAGGTAATAGATTTGGTTACTTTCTGTCTTAACCTCCTTATTAAATAGATAAGAACCCACATGCGCCTTCATTTGAACAGGCGTTTTGCCTAAAATTTGACCCTTTGTTAGAGAAGGTCTCAGGGTGTTTCTGCATTCCTCTGGCACCTGTGGCCTTCAGCATGCATGCTGAAAAGCAGCATATAGAGTTGGCCATATGCCAATCAGTTTGGAATCCAGCTAAATCTTGCTCAATGAAAACACAATTGAATTAAGAGAGCATGTTCTAAAAATAGGTTCTCCAATTATAATTTAAGGATTGGGGCTAAGAAGTTTTCATTTTGATATTAATCATAGTAAACTAGGGTGTTGATTACCCTAGTAATCGACAATTTTATAATGCCCAGTTGTTTTTATGGATAGAAAAAATGAAGCTGCATTGGTTGTGATAAAACGTTATTGCATCATATATATGCACAAGAGAATACGCATGTATTTTATTATAAATGGGAACGTTTGTCTTTTCTAAATACTCTAGCCAGGAAATTAATTCATTGGAAGTCTTATTTGCACATCTGTTGGTAACATTTATTACCTGTTAATTCTAAATAAATGTCTCTACTTTTGTTAAAAACAACTATCTCTTTGGAAATGGAAACGTCCCAGCAGGGCCCTCAACATTGATGGCTGTGTGCTCACTGAACTTTGTAAATAAAGTTCTGGTTTTTGATTTAATGTGTGACTTTTCTACATAGGAATAAAAGGAGTAATTACACTTACCATGAAGGGGTTCTTGTGAAAGTCATGCAGGCAAGTGCATCTGGTACAGGGGACATACAAATATTTCACAAATGGCAATTAAAATTGTTTGAAGAAAACAGACTTTCCCAACAGATGGACACCCCGATAAAGTCACCTGTTTCTTACTGGATCTCTTATCCCCAACCAGAAGCCAAAATGACATTTATGCTTTAACATTGCCTGTAATGATTAGCCCCACCATAATTACATTAATAAAATGCAGTTAGTATTTCCCATTAAAAAGTGGACAGTCTTCTATTAATAAAGAGCTCTATGAAATATCTATTAGTAAAACTGAATCATTGTCATCTGTATAGTTAGACATGTTTTTCATTCTCTTTATGAATGCCTTTTTCATTTACTTCTTTCGTGTATGCGTGTAGTGATGCATGTGTGTAGTGGTACATGTGAGGACGTGAGACAACTTACAGAACTTGGAATTAGATCAGGTGTCTGGCATGACAGCCAGTGTCTTTACTTACTGAGCCATCTTTCTGGCCCTGATTTTACATTTCTTTGACAGAGTGTCCCTAGTCCCAGTCTACCTACAAGTTATTATATGGACCAGGGTGGCCTTAATCTCACGCCCCGCCCCACGCCCCAGGTATGGGACTTAGGTAATCACCACTGCACCGGATTTTACATTCTTAACTAGCTAAAGAAAGAAATATAGCCACTTTAGCACAACAAGGAAGTGGACTTCTGTTGAAAGAATTCATATCAGATATATCCACATATGTCTACAAATATATGTCCACACTTGTCTACACTCCTGCACTTATGGAAATACTGGCACTATGTCATTTATTAATGGAAACCAGTATCTTTAGAGAAAGCAAGGCTCAGTACTCAAAGCAAAAGAATTAAAGTGAGAAACTATTAACAGAGTATGTTTAGAATACATTAAAAGAGATAAGGATGTTATGTTCTGGGGAAAAGCTGGCCCACAAAAAAGACAGGTGAATGGCTTGTTAGGAAAATATGGTCTATGATACCAAGTAAAGTATAGAAATGGGAGTAGACACATGTAGACTTGCTGTTCTTGAAGGAAGAAAAGGTCTTATTCAGGCTATGAGGATTTGACCCATCTCGAGCTATGTTTGGCTATATAAGACTGATTTTCTTTTCATAATAATCTAATATTATGACATCATATAGGGAACATAGATACTTTGGAAAGGGAAGTGATAATGAAGGAAAAAGTCTTAAATGTCAGTCTATGGAATGGGTTGGCGGGTTCTTTATAAGTATTTCTTTTCCTGTCTGGAAGGTAGATTTCTGCCTTTGCGTCTTAGAAGTGAGGAAACCTATCAAACTGTTTGCTGTGTCTTCGGTGGCTTTCCTGTCTGTTTTATCTCCTTCATGTCTAGAACAATCCGAGAGAAGACAGCAGAGAGCAAGCATATGTTCAATACAAAGGCCTCATGAAATCTGTGAGCCTGCTGTGCATCAAGTCCATGGAATCCATTCATTTCTTAAAGGAGTGATGATACACTTTTTCCTCTGGATGACAAATTACAGAGCACATCTGAAAAGCTCTTTCTTCAGGGAAAACATTCTGCTTCTTTTTATGTTCCCTGCTTAGCATCTTTATTATGTATGATGAATAAAGAAAAAATGATGTTCACTGAATATCCATAAAGGGAAATAAATTAAAGGGTAGAGTGTGTGAGCAGCAATACTGTGCATACTGGGCATGGAGCAGTGCGAGGAGCAGTCTTTGATAGACTTTAAAAATCAAAGTGTGGATTATAGATAAATCTTATTAACTTTCCACTGCGTTTGGACCAGAGACTAGAACTGGTTAAGTCTCATAACAGACGCCACCATGGAAGCTCCTCTGTAGGATCCGGTGATTTAGCTGCAAATTGTAATACATTATCAAGAGAATGTTTGTTTTTTCCCCCAAAGAGTATTCTTCACAATAATCACTAAGATTTTCTGTGGGTTAGGTAGAACTTTGCTGTAATTGCAATGGGAATGGTAATATTGATAATGTTCTTCAAGTTTTCCAGTGACCCTTAAAAGATACTTTTCCTTTCTTTCAAGATTTACTTCCTCTGTCCCTCCATCGGACATAATCATCTCACTCTCCAGCAAAGGCTGTGCTCATCCCATGGCGCCACGTCCTTTGCTCTTTCCTGGAGCTTAGCCTGTCCGTCTTGCCTAAGGACAAGCTCTGTGCTCATTATCAAACAGCATATTTCGTTTTAATTTTCATGCTTCTATGAATTTAAGGTCCTTTTTACTTGGGGATGGGAAATTTCCAAAAGGAAAAGCAAGATGCCATTGCTTGCTGACAGAGAATGGATGTTAGGGAGATGAAAATAATGACCGGTCTCAGTTTCCATTCTAGTCTTTGTAGGAGGACAACGAATAAAAGCAAATAAATGTTTACTAAAAGGAAAGCAGGGAGGTGCGAGGGAGATAGCTCCGGCAGTAAAGTGCTTGCTGCATAAGTATGAAGACCCCAGTCTGATTTCCAGTATCCAAATAAAAAGCCAGATATAGTGGAGCAATCTTGTTATCTCGGGGCTGGGAGACAGAGACAGGCGCATCCCTGGGGCTCACTGGCCAGATAGTCTACCTCAATCAGGGAGCCCCAGGTCCTGGTGAGAGTCCTTGTCCTAAAAATGAGATGGATGGCTCCTGAGAAAGGATGGAAAGCTAGCTTCTGCCATCCACTCACCCCTCCCTACTGGTTATAGAAAGGAAAATATGATGAAAATGGTAGAATTGAATGTGAGATTGTAATGAGCCCAAGGAGAAGAGTAGATTATGTGTATGTCATCTGATAAATAGAAGAAAGTTCTTTACAAAGGTGAATAAATATAAAAGTTTTATATACAAATGAAGCAATGTTATTATATATAAATTACTCTGGAAGAGAGAGAGAAACAAAATAAAACCCTAAAGATCAGCGTTTTGAACAGCGTAGGTGAAAGGGAGCAGGATGAGGTGAGGAAAGGCTGAAGGATGCTGTCAGCAGGGAGATGGGCTTCTCGTAGCTCACGCTGCTTTCATGGTGTGTCCAGCGGAAGGCGCTTCTGTAAGAGGTAAAGTGACTTCTACAGGTTAGCCGCAGATGTACAGATAACTTTCAAAATAGGGTAAACAAAAGAAGCAGCACAAATGGAGGAGAGACAAGGCAGGGAAGAACCGCGGAGAGCTGAAAGGAGCACCAGGTAAACCACGGGAGCACAAGTACCCAGACTCGGTGAGTGCACAGCCTTCGGTAGATGCCAACTTTAAGCCAAGCTACTGATTTCAGACCTTGATACTCCACTACTACTAGTAAGAACTAATGATTGCAGGTCTTAGTACTTACAAAAGGATTTATAGAAGGAGGACTTAAACATCAGCTGTGACAAAAAGTGATCACTTGCTAAGGGCCAATAGTCTAAGAAGCTCTAATTAGATCATTTACTAGTTAATCAATATTTGAAAAACACCTACTGAATTTTAAGTCCTGTTGCTGGGCCTTTTGTTTGCAGTGGAAAGCAAAATGGACACAGTGACATTGTGGTGTGAACTATGCTGTTGAAGGTTACAGTCCAGTGAGGGTGAAGCTTCAGGAGCTCCTAACCAAGTTCCCAAAGTATCGTGTGGGCTTCTTAAAGGAGGGCATCCATGGTACCTGAAGAGAGCGAGGCAAAGTTTGTCAGGAAGAATGAGCACAAGAGGCTTGGAGAGCACTGTGGAGGCTGCGCAGCCCAACCTAGAGGCCTGCTGACCAGGCAGACCACTGTGCAGAGTGAAACCGAAGGATGGGAAGGACATTTATTGAGCATTTACTATAAGCCACACACTTTAAATGCAATATCGTATTACATTTTTTCAAACAGGTATTGTTTTTGTGCCAGAGATGAAAAAGAAGTAGATAAAGAGTAAGGACATGGACTGGAGAGCTGGTTTAGCCCTCAAAGGCTCAGGCTCACAACCAAGATGCCAAGTAAGAACACACAGTTTAGTGTGCTCTTGTCTAGAATTCTGCCTCAACTTGTCTCTTGGCCCTGTTCTCCTCCCAGCCTACATTATGTCCCTTTGTTTTTAAGGAAATAATAGCCTATTTTATGGAAGTCAGTATTTAGATGACAAGTGAAATAAGTCTTTGCCTTTAACCAATGCCAGACGTTTCATGAGACTTCGTGCCTCTGTCTCATACATTTTTCATGTTCTATTGGCCAGAAGCAAATCCTGTGATTATGTCACCTATTTTCTTAGCTGTATACTTACAGTATGGTGACGCATTTTAACCACCTCATTCGGAAGTTAAATACTAAGGGAATGGGACATCCAGAATTGATTTGCTTTATCTTGACCAATGCTTAATTATTAGAACATCTGTCTAGATTTGGTGGAACAGGCCATTATCATATGCTCTCATGTATCTGGATTTAATGAAACAGTCTGGCTATGTTTAATGTGATATAGAAACAGAAATTTCCTCATCTTCAAATATTTGAACCTTAAATGTTAACTTTTATAAGACTCAAGATTAATTTTGCCAAGCATTTCCTTTGAAGAAGTTATCATACGATGCCATAAAGTTTTAAATATAGTTTAATTTGGACTCCTTAAACTCATAAGCCCTCTTTTCCCTCCGGATATAACAGCAATTCACAGGCACTAGTTTTTCAGGAACACAGTTTAGAAAATGCTACTGTGGTTCTTCTCTCTGATAAACAACATGAAGTTAGTGAAAGTGGCTTTTAAGAGTTGCTTATCATGTTGAAGAGTTTGTGTCTCTGAGCAGTTTTATTTCATCTGTTATTAATGTGGAATCTACACATCACCACCATGAATGGTTAGCCTGTTTCAGGGTGAAAGGGAGAAGAAGCGTAGCATGTTAGAGCCGACCTATAGTGAAGACAGAAAGCCTCCGAGCTGTCTCCAGCACTCACATTGCCTGAAGATTCTCAGTGTAATTTGCTGCCTCAGTCACCTTCATTTAAAGAGGTGCATGAACTTAAAAAAAGATCTCAGGGTTCATGACTTACACCTTTATATTCTTCTAGACCCCAAATCTAAGGTGCTATACTTACAAGGGAAACTCTGGAGGATTATGGTACTGAAGCCAGGTTTACAGTACTGAAATTTTAAACATAGTCACAGAAGCAAACAGGGAATCAGAGTGGAGTTTAATTAAGCTAAATGTCCTGACATTTGAATGTTGACACACTCAACCATACTTAAGGCCAAGAAAATTAAAAAAAAAAAATTCCCTTGGGGAGAACAGACTTGATTTACATGGTACTTCTTTCATTAAATTCAGTGAAGCCTGCAGAACTTGCTAATGAAGGAAAATTATGAAGTATTCTGGCTCAATTTACTTACTCTTTCCATAATAATTTGGCCTCAGACCATCTGACATAGAATCTGAAGTAATCAGATTTCAAAGAAATTACATCCTCATTCTTTAGGATGAAATTCAAAGAAAAATACTTTATACTTATCAGAAAGATGAGGAAGATATGATAAGCTTGGATTGGTGATTTCTGCCATAATGGGGTATTTATGTTATATTAGACTGAGATTTAAAAACATTCTTAGTTGTATTTGTAGAGTTCTCAATTTCTCTGAGGCAAGTTACTACTATGCCAACCCTCAGCATAAAGGACCAGCTAGAGGAGACGTTTAACCAGTGGGCGAAATTGTCAAATAAGCCTGTGCTGTTCTGGAATTTGGCATTTTCTTGGTGCCTCTTCTAGTCCGTTCTGCACTTTATAATCGATGTCAGAATTAGCATTTAAACCTGCTTAAAACTAATCTTAAGTTCCTTTAAAGAGATTTCAGTGTCCTCAGTCTGAGTACAAACTCCTCAGCAAAGCTTTGAGGCCCTGTGAAAATCAGCATGCCTCTCCCATCCTTAGTAAGCTAGGGCAGGTTTCATGTTTGAGTTATGGGTGATAAGCCGTGCCACCAATTGTACCAAATTTCGCAAGTTCAACACAGATAACTCAGCACCAAGCACAGGGCGGGCCTCCCTCCAGTGGGGACTCATCACTGTGCCCTACTCAGAGAGTCAAGTTCACCACCATGAATCACGCTGCTTGTTCTACCTGAGGTAAAAAGGAAGACTGAAAGGTCCCAGCTCAGCAATTAGGTGACCTGACCTGGATATGACACTTCAGTTGCAACTCATGACTGTCACTGGCCACATGGCTTTACCTAAAGGTGGGACTGGTCAGGGAAGCAACTCAGAGAAGGGTGGGCAAATCAGGCCGTGGTCAGGAACAGTGATGTCTACACCAAACTTCGAGCCTCTTGTTGCATGCCCTCCCCTATGGATAGGCTTTCCAGCTCTGTTTACCTCGTGGTGGGTTCACCCTTCATCTGTCCATGCTTGTCCTTCATCAGTCCCCATATGAGCAGTTCACCCAGCATTCTTCTCCCCCGTTTTAAACTCCAACATTCCATTGCTCAGAATCTTCCTCTTCTCGTCATCATTTTGTTTCACATCTCCCCCCTTTACATCTCAATTTTCCTAGCACCCCGTTTCAGAGCCTTTTCTGAGTACACCCAAAGAACTGTGTCTCTTATCTATAAAACCTGGTACTCACCTCTCACATAAACCGGAACACGCTGTACTGTGAGACTTATTTAATCTTTTGTCTCACAACAATGTGTACACTTATTCACTCTACACGCAAGGAACTTGAATGGCACCTGGCAAAGGGTTAGTTAATGAACATTTAATTGCCTTTTGCTGTTTTAGTGATTTAGTTATAAGAAATTCTTTGTACTGAAAATTTCAGGATCATCATGGATATGAGAAAATATCTATAGTTTACATACTCTCCTTCCAACTAAAATATTCTAGGCTAGGGAGTTGACTCTGTGGTTAAAGTGCTTGTGGCATAAGCAAGAAGTTGGGAGTTTAGATACCCAGAAGTCATTTAAATGCCAGGTGAGGAATGGCAGCTTACCTGTAATCCCAGCCTTGTAAGGTAGAGACAAAGTTTCCCCAGAGAGAGCTGACTAGCCAAGCTAGCTGTGTCAGCTAGAGAGATTCTGCCTCAGAGAGGAAGATAAGAACAACTGACAAAGATTCCTTTTTGTTCAGATAATTTAGTTTTATTTTAATTTAATTAAATATTTTTTCCATCTGAGGTTAATTTAGTTCCGTGCCATAGTAGTATGTAAACAAGGATCAACAGCTAATTGTGTTTTTCCTTAAAATTAGCTTGCTATATTATATAATTCATGTATGATAAAATTAAGCTGTTTTAAACATATAGCTTTGAAAAATACAAAATGTTGTAAAATCACAACCACCCTATAACCAATGCTAGATGAGGTCACTGTATAAATCACAGTATTAAATCACAATATTAATCACTCTATTAAAGTAACTAACAGACACAATGAAAACTAAGTCAAATTAGGAAACATTATGCAAACACAGTTTTTTTCTGGTAACATTCTCTGTGCAGTATCTTCATAAGACTCAAATCAAGAATTTCCATAATAGGCCTAATAAGACAGTTTTCCTTTATCATACACAGCCAAGGCAGTTAACATGCTCACTGTTATGGTGTTCCCATTCTGAGCATTCTATCAGTGAATAAAATGGCATTGCCTTTCAAATATCTTTCAGACTTCTGCATTCTAAGTGAATTCAAAATGTTCCCATTTAATTTCATTGGAATAGTGTGAGTGTATTTATGGGTCAGATGGGGGTCACAAAAATGTATGTAAGGCAATAGAAACACGGACAATCATAGAGTTGGTTTTATGTCACAGTCTTGATTTTGCTTTGTGTGAGTAGTTGATCGCATTGCTTATGGTTCCCTTGGACGCAGTCCTATGCATAGAGGACTTAGCACCTTAGGATGAAAATGTTTGATTAGAGGCAGTTATCTTTCTCTTTATTGTGACAAAAATACACAACAGAAGGGTCAGTAAAATGCCAAAAAGACAGGCATATACATGATCGTGCACACACACACACACACACACACACACACAAAATGTAATGAAAATATGTAGCAGAAACAGCTTAAAGGAGGAAGTACATTTTTGTGTCACTGTTTAACAGCTTTCAGAATGACGATGAGCCTAGGCGTGTTGGAGGCAGTGCGAAGCCTCACCTGGCCATTTTGTTGTTGTTGACAAGTTTTTCTTCTGAAACCCAGACTCCGTGTTATTTTTCCTTTGGAAATACCACCTCCCCCCAAGATCTGAGCAGAAATGTGCCTCACACATCTAGGAGATTCTAATTGTTGTCAAGTTAACGACACACCTTAACCATTTCAAAACCTAAGTTGATAAATTATACATGTATGCATTTTTTTCTTGTAGTTTTGTTTCTTTATTGAGAACAAACACACAAACCTGTCAATTCTACTCCCCCAAATCAAGAAACTCCTCAGTAAGACTTCATATTCTAGGACAATCCCCCAGTTCACACAGCTAGCTATTTTTCTTTGGTTAACATAAGCAGGTCTCTCTCATTGTTAAATCATTTTGCCATTATTGAATGTTTTCTCTTACATCCTTTCTATTGACAAAGATTCTTATCAACCGTGAGTCTTTAAATGCACCTGCACACATGTGCTTGTATATTCCTCCCCTGTACAAGCATATACACATCCAAGCAAACACATCACACGCATCCACATATGAAGAGAATTAAAAAATATCCAATGCAGGTCTTGGTTTTACTTTGGTAGTTAAATATATAACACAGAAGCTAATAGCCTTAAATGGTAGCATGTAAAATTAAATTTAAATTCAAAGAATAACTTAATGAACCTTATAAATCTGAAACAAATGGTCACCAAGCAATTATGCTTATTCTTCAAATCCAGCCTTGCAGATAAAGATATTCAACCACAAGCATGCCAATTTTACTTAAGATGTTTTCCATCTCTTAACATTTAGAAAATAGTATCTAGGACAGAGTTAAACTAAATATTTCTTGTTTTTACCTTCATAGTCTTCAGGAGATATATCCAACCCATGTATCAACGATGTGGGGAATTAAAGCTCAGTCAAAGAATGCCAGCTAATACTGTGTGTGGTAACCCATGGGGGCAATTTGGAATACCAAGTGCTGTACAATGTCCTGCATTTCAAATAAAAGCTCACCATTTGCCAATTTTCTTAGATGACGCTCAGAGAATTTACAAAATTGTAAACCAGAGCTCTGTATAGAATAAAAATTGTCATAAAATGAAATGTATAATATCATAGAAGCAGAAATAGAGTTTTCCAATTATACATAAATTCTTACTTATATGTGTATCATATTCTTCCAAATCTGGAACTTTTGTTACTAGAGCATTAAACACCTGGGAGAACAGTTTTATGGAAAAGGAACACATCCAAGGAAAGAATTAAACAACAAATTGTCTAACTCTGCAGAATACTTCCCTTGATTTCTAGGACCGGCATTCGTTCCCTCAGAGCCAGACTTGGAAGTCATTGTGAACTGAAGTAAATTTTGGGTCCAAAATTCCACACCTGCTGGAGGATGGGTGTCAGTCCCACGTGGAGGGTGGGGAGGACGCTGGAGGATGGGGGTCAGTCCCACGTGGAGGGTGGGGAGGACGCTGGAGGATGGGCGTCAGTCCCACGGGGAAGGGGGAGGACGCTGGAGGATGGGCGTCAGTCCCATGTGGAGGGTGGGGAGGACGCTGGAGGATGGGCGTCAGTCCCACGGGGAAGGGGGAGGACGCTGCTGGATCTCTTCAGTGCTACTGCTTTGCTGTCTCAGCCTCAGGAACGGAAATAGCCCCAGTAGAGCTTGTGGGTGCTCACTAAGCCAAACCAGATGCCCAGACTTCAATCTGTTCTATTTGTTCAAGATAATCTTAGACCTAAGGTTGTTATTTATATAATTACCAAAGCCAAACACTACTTAGCAATGCAAGCAATCTTAACTTTGTCACAAGTACAGTGTAAAATTAATTTTGATTATGGACTTATGTGATCACTATTTTTTCTATGTTTATGTACATATTTAGATTATTTTATAAATTAACTAATTGATAATGTTTTATGAATACAGTGATATATTCTTTTGTTGAGTGGACAGTCTTGAAACTGAATTGATCTTCTTTAGGGGAGAGACTTTAGATAGGCTGTCTAGACTCAAATAGATGATCTTACACTGAGGGACATCTTGGTACACATACTTGACTAAAGGGGCTTTAACATATATCACAGAATGCATGAAATCCAGTGCAAGAGCCAAGGGGTGTGTGATTAGGGGAGTGGATATAAAGATTAAGATGTTTTGTATGAAATGCACAAAATTCAATAAAACATACATTGAGAAAGAAAGATCTGGATCCTGTGGTAAGTAGAAACTAAAATTCTCAGTTGAAACAGACATTGACTATTTTATCAAGAATAAGAATACTATATTCCAAAAATGATGAGGAAAAATAAAATCTATTTGTAAAATGATCTAGGAGTGGGGAGATGGATCAGCTGATAAAGTGCTTACCTGGAAACTGTGGGGACCATGGTTTGAATCCTCCGGACCCTTATAAAAGCTGGATGGATACAGGAGCCACCTGTAATCCCAGCATTCGTGAGGCAGAGACCGGGATCCTGGGTAAGTGGACAAGCTAGCCTAGCCAAAATAACTACATCTTGAGTGTAGGGAAATCCTGCCTTAATAAATAAAGTGGAGAATGACCAAGAAAGTTTGCCAGCATCAACTTTGGGCCTCATACATGTGTGCATACATGTGTCTGTGCACCTATGCAACAAGTGATGCGGAAATGTTACATTCATAGATACGCTTTATTACAAGATGAAGCGTCAGCTCCAGACTGTGTGCCAGACAATAATCATTTGTAACTATGGAAATCTAAGTTGATCCAAGAACTAATTATTTATGACAAGCAATAAACTTTTGTCAAAATGATTGTCGCATTTCTCAATCAAATATTACCTAATAATTTTCGCAGGGAAAATGTTCAACACCTAAGTGAACTCTTTTTGGCCATGGAGTTGGTGTATTTACCCCTGACGATGTGCAGAAGTTTCCACATGTACTCACACTCGAAGGACACAGGATGATTGGCGGTTGTCCCAGTGTTAGCGCTCAGCTTCCCATGCTGAGAAGAGGCAGGTTGAAATGAGGGCCCCCATTCTTCTCTCTGCTTCTGGGCTTCTTGAAATTTTAGTTAGGTACTCTTGAGCATGCGCCGACGCGCATAATGACACGACATGTGCATCAGAGCTCCAAGCAACATTACTGCACACAGGAGACCTGGAACTAGCAATATTCTTTTCTGTGACTTGCCCAAGTTCACACATCAAGCAAGCGACGCAAAAGCCAGACTCTTGATGCCTAGCCCAATGAAAATACATGAGTCAGCTGGAGGAAGGAACCTAGAATTACAAGGGTGGAAAACAATTGAAGAAAGATTTAGGTATATAACTCTGACAGAGTATCTCTTAAAAACCATTCCAGAGAAAAAATTCTCCCTAATTAACATGCAGTTATAAAGTGCCAATTACGTTTTTCATCTGAGGGTGAAAAGCTTTTCCTTTGACAAAGGCGGTTTCACTTTCTAAGCATTGCAGGTGATCTCTGTGGGGCCATACTCACAAGTACCTAGGATTGTCAGAGATAATTACACTGTAGAGGAGTCTTCCCAATAAATATGACCCAGGCCAGAAGGAAGGGAAGGGTGGCTTTGGGAAGGGTGGTGTCTTTTAACAGCTGGCTCCCATCTGACCACCAAGACAGAATTGCTTTTATGAAAAGGCTGTTGCTTTCCAGGGTTTCTGGCATATGTGTTCCAAATAGGATCAAGACCATCTGGAGAACTTGGAACAGCAGTACACTTAGGTCACGGCCTCTAGGCAAGTGATCAGCAGGCTGAGTCACTGAAATTGCTCTTTCATGAAGCTGTAGGTTTAGAAGTAGCACTGAGGGAAGCCTGTGTAAGTGGATTCTCCAACTTCCCTCCACCCATTTCCCGGGGCGGAGTTTGTACAAAATCCCAGGTCTCTTAAATGACTGTTGCTTTCCAATGAAGAAATTTAAAAGCCTGAGGAAAAATAATAGTCATGGATTTGTAGGGGAATGCTGAGACAGGTGACAGAAGACCAATCTGGAGCCCTTTCAAAAGTCTATGCTTGTTATTAGGAAGAAAGATGTGGAGCCAGGCTTCTCTCTTGGGGTATCTCAGTCCTCTGTATCATCTTCGATAGGCCATTAACAGTCATGGAGTGGGGTTTTGCCTGTTTATTCATACCTACTAATGGATTTTGTGCCTGGCAAAAAGGGAAGATGAATGACTGGAAACTTGTATAAATGGCATTTGTAGAAAATTATTTTTGCAGTTAGGATGCAATATCTCTCCTTATTTTGAGCTTGTTCTTAACATAATTTAGTCACACAGTTGTTTTCATTTTAGTACATATTACTTCACAATTCTGCATTTCTGGATCTGTTACTCTCCAGTTTTAAGTATTTTAAAGGTATTGTATTTTGATAATCAATCCTATAATCTCTACATCTAAAACTGAATTTATCAAAAACCTAAAATTAGGATCAACAGCTGAGCGAGAACATAAGTCATTTATTTCTCTGATTCTATGTTACTTAGCATCATAGTTTCTAGTTCTTTCCATTTACCTGCAAATGTCATGATTTTGTTTTTCTTTCCCGCCGAGTAGAACTCCATTGTGTAAATGTACCACATTTTCATTATCAACTAGTCAGTTGAGGGACACATAGGTTTCTTCCATCCCTTAGCTATTGTGAAAAGCACATCAACAAACATGGATGTACAAGTATCTCTGCAATAGGATGAGTCCTTTGGTTATATGCCATTTTTAGTTTTTTAAGAGTTCTCCACACTGCTTTCCATATGGGGTGTATAAGCTGACAATCCTACTAGTAGTTAATGAGTGTTCCTCTTTGCCAACATCCTCTTCAGCATTTGGTATCATTTGTTCTCTTGATCTTGGTGTAAGATGAAATCTTAAAGTGATATTAATTTGCATTTCCTTAATTATTAACGATGTTGAGCACTTTTAAAAGATGTTTCTCAGCCATCTTTACTTCCTCTTTTGAGAACTGTTTTCTCAGATCCTTAGCCCGTTTTTTTTAATTGGGTCACTTGTTTTCTTTATTCTTTGTTTTTTGAGTTCTTGAGTATGTATCCTGATGTAACTTCAGTAACAAGGGAGATGGAAAGGAGTCATAGAGGTAAAGGGAAAGAAGGAACCTAAGAGGCAAGAATAACAGGAGACAGGTGTTACTAAGGGAGAAACAGATAAAAGGGGGTGTTTGAATGGAAGGGGGAAATCCAAGGATATATGGAGAGAGAGTGGGGCCTTAGGAGACTGGTATTTTCAAGGGAAAATGGGGAAAATAGGGGCACTTTAAATGGGGATGGTATGGAGGAGGGAGGAAGGAGAGAGAGAGACAGAGACAGAGAGAGAGAGAGAGAGAGAGAGAGAGAGAGAGAGATAATGCCTAGTTAGTGTAAAACACTAAATGGTCTTAGAGCCCACTCAGTGGGAGGGAACACATGTGTGACGCTGTAATCATAGCTAAATACACATGGCTGAAGAGGTCATAGGTCTTAGAGAGATCCCCAGGACCATCAAATCCCTAGGCTAATGTAACTTCTTACTAAATGGAAAATATGTATCCATATATTTACTGTCAAGTAGCTCAGTCACCATTCATGAAAGAAGCTTCTTTTATGCCAGATGGAGACTAATACAGACTACCACAGCTGGTCACACACAGACATTGTCTGTGAATTGCCTATGCCCAAGGGGCACATCTACAATGCAACCTCTACAGCCAATATATACAGTTCACACAATATAGAGCTATGATTTGAATGTGTCCTCAAGCCTTATATAGTGAAACTTAATCTTTATTGTAATTACAGGGTAGAAGTATAAAGTTCTAGGTAGTTAGACATATTTGCAGGGCATGATTTGGATTAGATAGGGTGATTCCACTGGTGATCCCATGATTGATTCTTGGTGGCTCTATAAGAAACACCAGAAATTGACATAACATATGCATGTTCTCTAGCTCTTAAAATGTAGCACCTGTGTACCACTTTGGGACTCTATTAGCAAGAAGACTGACACTAGATGTGGGCCCTTGACCTTGGGCCTCCAGAATAGTGATGTGAAATAAACCTCATTTCTTTGTAACACATCTAGTCTGTGGTATTGTGCAGTCAGCCACAGAGAACACCTTGAATACATTCGCCTAGTGAAACAAGAATTCACTAAGGGCTGACATTTCAGGCATTGAAAATTGAAATGATTTTAATGCAAGCTGAATATGTGTGAAAGGCCCAGAAAACTGTAGGCTGAAATCTTACTGTGACTATTTCTGCAGGCAAAGTTTTTGTAACTGGGTTTTTCAAAGCAGAGTTGTTAATGCTGTAGGATCATGTTGGATCACTGGGAACGGCCTGAAGAAAGATCATAAGGAGGACAAAACAGGGTAGGCTGTTGACAGCTTTGGTCTGAAACATTTAGAATGGTACCAAAATCGTTTTCTCTGAGTGCCAGGAGTCATTTCTTGACTTGTATTGTAGAAAATCACTATGTGAAGTCTTCCTCCTCTGTTCACATTTGTAATGGATAAAACTCAAGTACAGTGAGCATCAAGAAGAATCATAATGAAACTTATCTACGGTTTAGGTATCAGCAGTCAGGGCAGGGGCAGTAATGGGAACTGTGGCCATAAGCTAAGTAACACAGTCAGTAGTTATTACACTGAAAAAACCCTCAAACCCACATGGGTGCATATTAATAGCCCACTTTGATTGTATTTGGAACCTGAACCAGTGATTAAAGAAGCAGCAGCCTTGGAATGCAGGGGTACCCCTTCCCACTCCCTTCTACCAGCAGAGATCTAGGCAAGGGTCTGAAAGATCTCAGGAAGTGTCTGGGGAGAAAGAAAGAATTTATATGAAAATGACGCTCACTTTACACACTTGACTTTAGTCTCTAGCCATGGAAAGCTCCTCCCAAGCCATGCATTGCTGCCACTTTCTCATGGTTACCAAAGCTTGGAGCAGAGGCAGTTTTGGCTCTAGAGTTGATATGTTTGGTGTTACTTTAGAACTGACTGTGGACCAAGGATTATGCACTTATTTTATTTATTTTAACACATTTGCCACTTTTATCTATAATTTTTTTAATTGAAGTTTCGGATTTTCACGTAATACAGTTTGGTGGTATTAGATCTCCTCCCTCCACACAGTCCCCCATTGCCCCCTGCCCATATATATGGCTTATAGAGCATGATTTTTGTCCCCAAATACCCTTCAGTGTGGGCTCATCCACTGGGCCCCCCAAGAGTTCCATCTCTCTAAGACACTGTCTTCCCCCCCTCCAATTCGCCATCAATTGCCAAAAATGGAATTAGGAGTTTTTGAATTCAGGACTCATGGTAGCAGAGTCTCATCTCCCAGTTAATTTATAGGAAAGTTCTTGTCATTGTTTTGATCTTTTGAGTAATTGGAGTTCAAATCTTAGTACTGGAAGACACAGGTTTCCAGTGTCAACCTTCTTTCGGAAAAATGATGATCTACATGGTATGATGTAGTGTGGGCTGATGTCGATGTCTTTATATCCATGGCACTCAGAGACATGAAATAAAGGGTCATGTGGGTGAATATTTTCACTAACATTTGTAAGACATGTGACTACAGTGACTTTGATGTTTATAGCATTCTGTAGTTCTTCCTCCTGGCTCCTGACCCTTTCTCAAACCCTGGATACCTTGTGAGTAATTATGGAAGGGAACAAAAGTTCTGGGAACAATTTGTTCCAGAAGAAAGAGACTCAGTTGTATTTTTAGATTTCCTGGGATAATTATCCCATGTCACAACAAAGTGTCATGAGAAAGATGTACCTAATGATTTGTGTTACTAACAGTAATAGGGCATTTAACTTCTGACCATTAGTGAGTCCACAGAAGAGTATGGTCTCTGGATTTAGAGGTTCAGTATTCTGTGTCAAACTTTAAGTCACTATTCATAAATTGCTGAAGCTGGCTTTGCAATGGAATTTCTTACTCAAATTGTATATTTTGTTCTGGGAATTAATTATGAGTAAACTGGGGTGATGGTAACCCTGCACATTTGCATTCTAGTTGAGTTGTAAGCACCTGGCGTGTGCACCCTTCAGCCCTGGAAGATCGTATTCATCTGACTTAGCACAGGCATGAACTTAGAAACATTTTGAACATTGGAACCTTATGAAGAGAGTACCAATAGGTGAGGCTTAGCTCAGGGTACAAAACCCTATGTTCTATCCCTACAGTTTATAGGTGATATTCATGTCTAGTACCTTGTTAATGTTTCCCTTTGCAAAGCCCAAAGCCCTAAACAACGTGGCACTGTGATTATATAGATGGTAGTGTTCTTTATGTTTATTTTGACCATTAAGTATATGTCAAAGTGATTTTTCGAGAGCTGTTTCTTTGTTTCTAAACCCGGAGGAGAACTACCTGCCACCCAGGCCCACTAGCTTCAGTGTGATGATTTGTTCTATAACCTTCCCAAGCTGGAGAATCTAGTTGGGAAAAGTCATGATCTGTTAATAAGATGTCAGAATTCAATTCTCCTACCACTTGGGGCATTCTATCTGTGGCACCTCTCACTATTTGCTTGGATTTGGCAACAAATCTCACAAGGGTGGATTACAAGCATTTTTTCTGGAAATCCTGTCTTTAGAATTGAGCATGAAATCATGATCAAATTTCTCTCTAGTGTAATAGATCACATTATTTTTCCTCAGATGCAGCAGCTATGTTCTGGCTCTGTTTCAGCTGAGGTAAATATATCCAACTTTCCTGAGTCCACCTTAGTTTATATGGTCATCTCTACTGACCCCCATTAAAGTTGTTTTGGCAATGGAATATTGTGGTGTTCCATGTAGGAACAGGCCATCTTTTCCTGGTATCTGAAATGCTGTTTCTCTGATACATGACATTGAATCTTCTTAGTGCATAGGTAATAGTGTGATGTATAGTATAGACATTATAATTTCTTTGTTGCTCTCAGATTTGTGTATTAATATTAGGAATTACCAAGATATGGCCCATAGGTATCTTTGGTATACCTTTTATGTTAAGAACGAATTTTCATTTTTAAAGGATTATAGACAAACTACACACATAAAGAAGAAAATGTCAAATAGATACTGTTATTGCAAAGTCTAAAATATTTTCTGCAAGCCCCTTTTGGGATGTTTGATCACTTCTTCTTAACATTGTCATAATAAAGTAATCCAACATGTCTTCATATTTTATTTACTGTGCAGAATTATAAACATTTGTTAAGTTTTAGCTCAAAGAGCCTGTGAGATATCATGGTAGACAGCCTTTAAGAGTGTCTCCAATAATCCTTTTTACTAAAATCTATGCCAACTTTAATTCCTTTCTCTCGTGCGAGCTCTTCTAATGAACTATGATTTCCTTCTAATAACATGGTATGTAGAATATATAGAATATGGTTATGCAATGTCACGAAGATTAGATTATTTAAAACTGGATTTCTTCTTGAATCTGTTTTCACTCTCCCATTGTCATTGACTGCTGCAGAGTATACGGTAGTCATGTAGAACTGTCAGTGTGGAAAGGAAGCATGGCCTGCCAGTTAACTTCAGATACAAGCCATGAACAATTTCATGCTCACTCAGTCCAGTTAAGCCTTCAGGTGAGCCTGCAGCCGCAACCATCAGTTTGACCGCAGTGTCATGAGAAACCTGGAGCCAAAGGCAACCAGCTACTTTGCATCCAGATTTTGACCCCCAGAAACCATGATGTTACTGGGGAGTTTGTTTGATGTTTTTGGTTTTGGATTTTGGTTATTTGGAAGGGATACAATTTTGAGACAGGGTTTCTCAATAGCCCCATCTGGCCTGGAACTTATTCTATAGACCAGGCTGGCCTCCATCTTACAGACCTCTATCTGCTCACCTCTGTCCCCCAATTGCTGGGATTCAAGGATATGGCATCATGCCCATCTATGTTACTGTTTTAAGCTACTATGTCTGCATGCAAATTTTTACGTATCAATAGATGAACATAGACTTTGGGGCCTAAAAGTAGAAGTATTGCCAATAACAAATAATGAGGGATGGGATTGGATTTTAAACCAGGTAGTGGGCAGAGAATAGCAATACTTGAATTTTTACAAGTTAGTCAAGGTCTTTAGTAAATTCAAGACATTCTTTCAGCCATATCAGGACTTACCTGGAATAAGTATGTGGATGTGACTTACCAATTAGTTCTAATAGATTCATTAAGGTCTTACAACAATGACATACAAAGATGTTTGATTTGGACTGAAAAGAACAAACACTGTTTGGGCTGAAAAGAGATTTTTGGATTCTCACAGTAAGTCAGGAAGCAGACTGAGAAACTGTTCAGCTGCTCATATGTGCCACAGTTGTTTTTTATTTAGATAGTTTCACATTGTAGCACAGGGTGTCGTTGAACTCCTGGCTATCCTCCTGACTCAGCGTTCTGAGTGCTTGGATAATAGGTGTTGCTATGTCCACTTATACTACATTTCATTTCATCTAATAAAAGGAAAGATAAGGTCAAGAAGGTGTGTCCATCCTTTTTACATTGCAGTGTGATGTTATGTCCAATGTTCATACTCAAGAACTACAAAGTTAAATGACAACAAATGTAAAAAAAATCTCACTGAATTCTGTAGATAACTTTTGTTGGGATGGCCATTTTCACAGCTCTAATCCATGAAAAACCTAAATGTTTTAGTGAAGTTTGCAGTGTTCTGTTGACTGCATTGGTAGCTCCCTGAACCTCATGTGAACATGAGCCTCAGGTTGGACATGCCTGAGTGGACCCTAAGCTCAGAGACAATAACTGAGAGATGGGAGGAATTATTCTTGATTTTGAGACCCAATTAAGGTGCCCTTAACATAGAGTGGGATAAATTTTATTTTACTTTTTAATTTTTATTATTTTTTTGAGAATTTCGTACACAAACATCGTGTTTACATCATGTTTACCTCTTTCCTCTCCCCCCAAATCCTCCCATGCCCTCCCCGTTTTCTCATTTTCTTGTCCTCTTTTATTGCTCATGTATATGTATAATGTACTGAGTTCATATAGTGTTGTTAGTACATGTGCATAGGCATGGCCACTTAGATAACCTATCAGGGAGTTTGTCCCAGGAGAAAAGGGATTACTCCCACCCACCATCCATTTATTGCCTTTAGTTTTTCACCTAGAGTTGGGACTCTTTGAAATTTATCCCATTTACATTGGCATGTCAACTGGTGTTATCATTATTATGTATGTCTTGCTTAGGTAATCGTAGAAAGAAAGAATTGCTATAGACCAGTGAGTGCCTGTGCCTCCATTAAACTCCATTTGGAAAGGACCGTCTGTGGTTGGTTTCCTGTCCCGTTTGGGGTGTGTGTGGAAATGCAGCTGTTCTCTTTAGTTTCACAGTGTGGAGTTTGCATATGAACAACCATGCTCAGGAACACATCTGAGGTGAATCATCTGCACCTGAACCTGATTTACATAACATGATGTCATTGTGTGAGACAATTAGGGGCCTTGAGAGTAGAGGGTGGACATTCCATGTGTGAGGGATGGGAATCATTGGGGTCAGATAGAGGACTGTGCTGGTAGTTTCTGAGATGTTTGCCCTCTACTGGCTTTCATTCCTTCAGTATGAACAGGATGTAGTGGTTCATATTTAATAAAGGACTACAGAAATGATGGGATATTACTTCTAAGTTAGGGTCATTAAAAATATTGTACCCTTTATCCCAAGTGCTTTGGGTTTATGGGGGAAGCTCTGGGAAGAGGATATAACATCTACCAAGAATCTTGCTGATGAGACCTGAGAGCATGTCTCCCTGTAGTCTCATCTAGCTCCTGTTCTCTCTGCACTCCAGTTGTTCGTCTGGGCTGCAAGCTCCTCCAAAGGCTTGAGGCCAAGCTAACTGCACCCAGAATGCTGACCCACCGAGACTGGGATAAAACTGCTGTCGTTTTATGTTGCTAATTAAAAATACAATACATGTCAATACCATTATTATCCACATTGTATGGACTAAGAAATAAAAGTGTAGAAGCCTACTCAACGCAATACAACATAATGAGAAGTGGAGTTCTGATGTGAACTCAAGTCTTGACCCAGCGTCTGTACTTAAATCACTAACATCATAAGGAGACCGAAGTAAACTGAATTTCCATTTGTTGGCCAGATAGGAAGCAGAAGCAGTCACAGTCCTTTTGCTGAGGAGGGCATAGGTATTTCAGCACATGCATGTACCACGAACCCAGGTGGTGTTTTAGAAGAACATAACTTACATTTCCATCTGGTTCTGGGCACATAGCACATGTTTTAAAAAGCTCCCTTGATTTAAGCTGTACTTAAAGTATAATTTCTGCTATGATCTGGGTATTTTTGAAAGAGAACTGGCCCTAAGCACTGAAAATTAGGAAGAATTTATGCAGAAAAGTAAACTTAAAACAGTCAGGTAAATCCCATAGCTCAAATCCTCATCCTAACCTTAATGCTCACAATATAGTGTACAACATAAGTGAAACACAGCTCCAAAGTATTAACTTATGTAATTCTTCTAAACAATGGCTGATTGTTGATGTGCTGTGGTTCACATAAAAAGGAAAGTCACAACACCAGCCACCTTTATGATTAGATTAAGTATATATATTTTTATGTTTTGTTTATTTTCATTTTTATGTGTATGAGTGTATTGTCTGCATGTGTGTGAGTGCACCTGTGTCATGCAGGCTAAAGAGGTCAAATCCCCTTGGAACTGGACTTATAGACAGTTGTTAGCTGTTATGTGGGTGTTGGGAATCAAATCCAGGTCCTCTGAAGAGCAGTCAGTGCTTTTAACCACTGAGTCATCTCTCCTGTCCCCTAGATTAAACGTATATTTTAGGAAAATTTAGTAGACTTTAGTTTTACAGATGTTTTAGGTACACAGTAAACATGCATGGGATGTGCAGATAGGTCCCACATGATCTCTGCCTCCTCACATGCATTGCCTCTAAATAATACCTAGTAAAAGGGGAGTCAAACCACTAGGTTATTGACAGGAAATCACTGGTGTTCATGCAAGTAATTTAATCAGCTCATCGGGGCTCATGGATTCACTGGGTCTCAGGACTGAAATAAACTGAATGATATGTTTACTTCCAAAAATTTGACAGACCTCACTATTTCTATTTGTCCATGCTAGTTATTTCCCTTTTGGTACAGCGCCATAACACAAAGGCTTTTTGGACACAGACCAGTAAATTGGTACTCAGTTCCATTAACTCCATTTACTTAAATTCTCTTGTTTTAAAAGTGAGCTCTCTCTCTCTCTCTCTCTCTCTCTCTCTCTCTCTCTCTCTGTGTGTGTGTGTGTGTATGTGTGCATATGGAGAATCCTGATGTGTGGTAACCACATATGTGACTTTTACTACAGAGACACTATTCCAGTCAGGCTGTTTACATTTTAGAGACATCTGCTGTTCTTTCCATGAATTCCTAACGGGCATTGCCTGACATAAGGTAATCTCTTGAAATGTATATCAGCTCAGTGGTGAGACTGAGCATCAAATTTATAATATTTTGATTAGCTACCACATGAGTGACTAAAGAATTGGTAGCTAAAACTCCAACTCCTTTTTAAAGCCAAAATATTTATTATGGAGAAAGATACAGATGTCCAGCTGGGGATGTAGCTCAGTGGAAGAGGGCTCACTGCGGATACCCAGGGTTCTGTATTTTATTTTCTCTTTCTCTCTCTCTCTCAGACCCTGGCTATATAACTTCAACAATATCTTTCTATTTTCCAGACCCTTAGTGATTAAGTCGCAATAGGTCCTGTACCATTTAACGGTGTGTACACACAATTGTTTTAACGGTATGTACACACAAGTGTATCAACATTGCCTGGGATCTTATTGAAAATGCCAGTATTGGGGCCCCAGTGCAGGTGTACTGGACCAGGCTGTTTGGGACTCAGCCTTGGAATTTGTGCTTTATTGGGTAATGCTTTTATTTCTTTCTTTCTGAGACAGTGAGACAGGGTCTTTTTTGAGATAGGTTCTCCCTATAGCCCCATCTGGCCTGGAACTCAGTATGTAGACCAGGCTATCCTCATTCTCATAGAGATCAAACTGACTCTGCCTCCCAAGTGCTAGGATTAAAGGTATGAGCCATCACTCCAGGGCTTTAACAGGTGATTCTTATATGTGCTATATTTGAAAAGCACTTGGCCTGTACCAAGTCTGATTAACTTTGTTGCAGGTTTCTGAAATCTGAAACATGCAACTTTAGTACTTTTGGCAAGAGTTATGTTGTTCACAGTGAATTTTTCTCTTCACACCTCATTTTTTTCTCTTGCAGGGTAGTGATACTTGAAATGTGGTTTGTAACTTGTCTGTTGAAAAACTGGAAATTGCTTAACAGAACAGATAGATGCTCACGTCTCCCTGGACCTTCCTATATTTTTCAGTTGTCTGGAAATCCCTTTCTTTTTTCTTTGAAAACACTGTTAATATTACTGATTATAACAGGTTCAATATTTAAGTTTGCAATTGGAACTGAAATAGCTGTCCTTAAATTGCCTCTTTTCATGACAGGGAATTGTTGTCATGGTTCCATGTGACAGGCGTAGACTCTGTGCCACCAGAAAACAATTATTAGCAAGGTCGAATAGTTATATGTTATTCAGTTATGTAACTTCTCAGAGAACTGCTTTTCAAAGAAAACAGCTATCTCCTTATGTATCTGGAATTTTCTTATTAATCACCAGTTGAACTATGCCAGGAAATCACTATGCCATTTATGCACTATTTTAAGCTTATTGCAGATGTGCAATCTCATGTCAAGACTAGAACATTCTTAATCTTTCCTGTCTCTTAAAACAAGATGATAATAAACATTTCTATCAAATTCTAACCAGGAAGTGGCTTGGTGTCAATCACCAGGTCAGAGGTGGCCATTTGGGGATGTTTCTGAAGAATATTCCCAGCAGAAGCTCATTGGCCTAGACCTATGGCTCCATGAGAGGCGATGATGACCTTGGTAAGAGGAGGGGGAGGGGAGAAACATACATGGCCTGTGAATTCAGACCCTCATTTTCCCTCCCTTCTTTTGTTCTTTTAAAAGTCAGGGACTATGGACCATATCTGAATCATGTTCTCTCATCACCACCTTGGGGAGCTCAATTTGATTCTACACCTGTACCTTGTGGAAAGACAGTCTCAGAATAGTAAGAAAGCACTGGAAGTCGATTTGGAACTCCCTCTACATCAGACAGACCATGAAGAAGTCATGGTAGTATGGGCTATTGTGATGGACAAATGCAGCACTTAGGACCAGCAGAAAGCAAAAGAAACAACTGTCTTGAGTACCAGGTGCTCTAGAAGCAGGCTGACACAGGAGGATCCTATGTACAAGGCCTGCCTGGAGTCCAGAATGAATTCAAGACTGCCAGCTTGGACAACTTAATGAGAAACTGTCCCTGCATAAAAAGTACAAAGAGGACTAAGGCTGGGTTATAGCTGAGTAGTAGATAGCTCAGGTATTAGGGTAGAGAGGAGCAAAGGTTTTCGTCTCACATCTCTCCTCATGTGTCTTTCCTCATGAATGCTGCTGCTCTGTTCTAAGAGTATATACACGCATATGCTGTCCTTGCCTTCTGCCACCTCAACATCCCTTCTCCTAGCTGACTGAGGAAGGAGTATGTGGATCAAATCCTTCAGTACATCTGATTCCTTTTCCTGTGTCTTCTGAGTTTTAGCACAAATAAAACTTAATTTTATTTTTAGTTGAAGAAATGTACTTTTTGTGTGATTAAAAATAAACATATTGAATCTGATTTTTATGAATATAATATATATTTGTCAATTTCAAGGATACTACAATAAAACATTCTTTTGCTAAGAGATGTCATTAAGCTAAGTAGTTTAAGCAAGCTAACATCCTTTACATCTTAAAGATACATAGAATTATTGTACCTGGAAATTGTGGGAAACCCCAGGTAGATGTACCATTTTTTTTCATGGAAACTGAGATACATCTGAGGGCTCTTAGTCTCCTTAATAAAAGAAGTTAAAAACAGACTCAGAAGAAAGTTTGAGGACAATTTAGAGTTTAAAAAAATCCCAGGGTAGGCAATATGTAAATCTCGTCAGCTGCCAGGAAAAAGAAGACAGAGAAGAGAAAAAAGAAAGCCCTGTAAGGCAGCCATGGTGGGGTGGTGGGGCAGATACAGTGGAGAAGAGTAACAAAAGCCCCAAAGCTCTGGATAAGGCATACTTGGGTTCTGACTGGAATCTGAAAGAAAGTGACAGAGAAGAAAAGAAAGAAGCCTTGGCTCAGAAAGGCAGGTAAATGTGACAATCTCATAACCGGTGGACAGAGAACGGGAATCTAGAAGGAAAAAGGCCTTATCCAGTTAAGAGCGTAGCATTCCTACCCCTCTCTACCATGTCCACCTTCCTGAGGAAGAGCTCTTAGCAGGTGAGTGACTGCCCAACTGGATTAACTCTTGAAGCCTAGAATATTAGAATGTTAGGTCTCCTTCGAGGCCAGAAGGGGATTTCATCCTCTTAACCAGAAAGAAAAAGTTTTCCCTTAATGGGCCTCAGCAGAGTCCCCATCAAGGCTGCTGTAACATTATGATTTGTAGATGAGCTAAATTTTAATTTCCCATTTGAATTATGAAGCAGAATTCTGTCTCTCTTTAATAGTAATTTTTATACTACTGATTATTATTGGAAACCTCCTGTTTATTGTCTTTCCAGACAACAGTGAATAATCTAGCTCCTGCCTTCTTGAATGGTAGAATCCACAGAGTGAAGGTTAGCCTAATGGCTCACTGGTCTCTCCTAAGCCTCTGCTTTCTCTCTGCATTCTTCTCCTGCTTTGTCCTGTACTCTTCCTTTTTTTTTGTCTTTACACATTGTTGATGTCTTAGTCACTAAGTGGTGTGATTCTTTAGAGGTCATTCAGAAGTGGCTCTTTCCTGGGGCTGCTTCTAGATTTATTCTCTTTCATACTCCTTCCCTCCCTCCCTCCCTTTCAATCTATTTTAAAAAGGATCTCAATTGTGTTCTGTATTAGTATCAGGCATAGGGTTTGTTAGACCAGACAAGAAAAACTAATCCTACTCCCACAGCTGTGGTAGATCTGATATTGGGCACAAGAACTGCCATTTCCAGTGACCTATCACATGTTGCTCTGTAGGCAGTCTTTGAACCTCTAACTTATGTCACTTATTTAGAAGCTATCAGTTTCTTAATGTGTCTATCTTTACCAAATAATTTATGGGGAAAAATCTTGTAGGTTATTTTCTGTGGATGAGTGACCATATGAGTTTTGAGCTAACAGCTCAGCCTCTTTGTCTAGACTTATTAATCTCTAGGAAATGTCCTATATATGAATCATTAATTTGAATTTATATTTCTGATGATGGAGCTATGGTGGCTGTTGGATGGGTGAGATTTCATTTGTCCATTGTGTGAGATTGGAGTTATATGGGATATGTCTCCCAAGCTTGTCTTGCCCAGCAGTTCGTGGTCCTCTATGCACAACATACCAGGTTAGGTCAAGATGCTTGTGTACGTTTTATGTCTCTTGTACCAAATAGCTCCTCTTTCTTTGAAAAACATTTTAGTGGTTGTAGTAAAAACAAACATTAAATTTACTAAATGATTTGGACAAAATATATTCATTAGAGACTTCAGTTAGAAAATATTTTGATAAAATTGGATTGTTAAAGAATATCAACTTATTAAACTGCCATAGAAAAATGAAAATACTTTTATTCATCTGCATTACTCTATGAAATGAATTTTCCTTCACAAGCTATCAAATATTTTCCCATCACCTCAAAGTACTTTCTTAACCCCTTTTGCCATTTCTGTCTTAATTAACAGTTGTATGTGGTTATATCCTAAATCGATCAGATACTTTCATACAATCTATTGCTTAATTTTCTTTTCAATAAATATTGTATTTATTATTTTTAATAAATAATTTTATTATTTTATATGTAATACATATATGTATTTTATTATTTTATTATTTATTTTTATTACTTTACTTTATGTGTTTTGTGTGTAATGCCTGCTTGTGTGTAAGTACATCCATGTCATGAGGTGCCCACAGAGATCAGAAGAGGGCATCAGATCCCCTGGACCTTGAGTTCTAGATGGTAGTTAACTGCCATTGTAGGTGTTGGGAACTGAACCCAGGTCCTCTACACGAGCAGCTAGGACTCTCAGTTGCTGAGGCATCCCTCCAGCTCCTATTGTGATTTTTTGGTGGTGAAAATAGAAGGGACTGTTGTATGTGTAATAATAAGTGTTTTGTAATTTCTCTCATGATAGCAGGCTGCAGTGGCCCACACCTCAGTCCCATCACTGGGAGGCAGAAGCAGGCAGAGCTCCATAATTTCAGTGCCACCTTGGTCTATATAGCTACCAGCTGGGGCTATAGAGAGACTTTATCTCAAAAAGATTTAAAGAAAAATTTCTTTCATCATTAAAGCAAGTAATCTTATTAAAATTAATATAAAGGATAATGTTATAACATTGTACTAAGAGTAGTATTTCCTTGTTCAGGCAGGACCTTTTAGCCTGTGATAAATAGGTCTCTCCAATTTTTCTTTTAATCTTCTCCATTGAAGACAATCATGAATTACCTTGTGAAATCAGCAATATACTTTCATATTGAGTTATATGTACCCTTCTAGTGAACTAAGAAACGTTTTGAGAGCAAAGTATATTCTTATGCTATGATTTTAATTACTTAAATCTTCTAAACAGAAAGAAATAAGTATGTTATGTAATATATGTTTACTTGACTTAATCATTGCTTTATAGATGCATCTATCATAATATGGTATATGCCATAAATATATATATATATAATTTTCTTGATTAAAACAAATAGCTTTCAAATTATAGAAATATTGCAAATGTATTTTTATTCGTAGCATATTTTTCCTGACTTTTTTCATTATATGAAGCCTAACTGCTCCAAATTCTGTTTTAAATAGGGTTACTCATAGATGCTGACATAAAAGAGAGGGGAGGAGCAAGGCAGGTTCCTGGGTTACAGACTAAAAGTATGACGCTGATGACAGCCGGCCCCGAGACAGAAATGGAAACCGTCTCTAAACATAGCATCCTAATTTTGAGCTTTTAGACAACCAAGATTCCTATTCACTGTACAATTAACTCTTTTACTTGCCACCACCCACATTATGTCCATCTTTATATATGTACTGTGATAAGAATCTACTGTTTGCCCCTTTTGAGCAAACCCATTGTCCAAGTCCTTTTTTTGAAGAACACACACAACCCATCAGAGTAGGTGCTTAAAGTGTTTTCATTGGTTAGTTTCTTGTTATTTTTCCACTTTTATATAAGTTCATAAGGTGTTCCTCTTAAACTCTCCGGTTTTGTTTCTGGTGTTTTCTGTTTTCTCCTTTCTCAAAGTCAGAGATAGAAATTCTAGTCAGAGCTTTCCTTCTAACAGTCTGCTTCTTCCTGGTGTTGGATATCCCTCTTCTTGTTCCTTCAGCTATTTTATTTTACTCACAGTTTTCTACAAACTTCCACCCTGAAATAACGATGAACATATTTCTTTGAACCTCTAAACCCTTGACTTAACACACTATTTCTCAACCTTTATATTAGCAACGTGGAGAAAATGGCTCCGGCTTACCCGTCCCTGGTACGTTCTCTTGCCCACTTGTTGGCTTACGTGGTGCGTGGCCCCTCGGAAGCTGTCCCCCATGAGTGGCAGTCTCACTTGGTGATTTCCCGGTCCGTGCAGCTGCCTCTTACCTCACACTCTGCCCCCTGTCCTCTTCGGTGCAGCCTTGGTCCTTCTCTTCCTAGCAAATTCAGCTTCTGGTTGTGTTGTCAGTTCCTTTTCCTGAATGTTCCCAGGGGTCAGCCTCCTGTCAGTTTCTGTTATTTCTTCCCAGTCTCTGTCTTCTGTTCATTTCATCATCTTCCATAGTTCAATTTTCATGAAAATAATTCCCATGTCTTTATCTGAGTTTTCTGCCATGCTTTGGCTACATACTTCTCTCTCTTGAACACAGCTCTTGGATTTGTCACTGGGACCTTCAGTTGTGTATATTAAAGTAAGCTTTCTGTTTTCTGGTCTTTTCTCCCAAACAAGATTTTCCTCTTGACTTTTCTACATTTATGAGAGGTAACAAAATAAAACAGCTGCCATTCTTCTAGTGACGTTAGCACTAATCAGCAGGTCATCTTTGACAGCTTTATCTTCACACAAATCTTCAAATTCTTGTAGCTTTTATCATTCAGCCTGTACTATCTATGAGTCCTAATTAACCCGTATTTGAGTTATTGAGACCAAGATTTTATGAGTGACTTTTCACCCTCCATTTTCTACCAATTTGAGACTTTCTGATTTATTATTGTTATTATTATTTGTATATTTTTTTGAATTTTTGTGTTTCACACAAAACATCTTGATCACCTTTGCAACCCTCCCCACCCACACCCTCCACACACGCACCCTCCCCACCCGCACCCTCCCCACGTGCACCCTCCTCACCATGTTTCATGCATTCTGTCATTTATGTCAAGGCCCATAAAGTCAAGTTATTGTACCCAGACCTTCCTCAGCACAGCTTCATCCATGGAGGTCTATCAGCCAATCTAGAGTCACTCCATTAAAGAAGATCAACTTTCCCTCACCCAGCAGTAAACAACTGCTAGTATTTCTTCAGCGAAGATTGGGGCCCACTGACCATTTCCACAGTTCTATCCTGGGGTTCGTCTGCTTGAGTTTGCGTGGATCTTGTACATGCTGACACCATTGCTGTAGGTTCATATGAGCAAGGTCCCAGGAGCCTGTAGGACTCTGTTTCCATGTGGTTAGGCACCTCCTTCCCTGGCTCTCACAGTCATTCTGCCCCCTCTTCTGCAATGGATCCAGAGCCTTGGGTGGGTAAAGTTTAATATAGGGGTCCTGTCCAGGGACCCACACTTGCAGACTCTTGTAGACTCTTATTCTCTCTGCTCTGGGAATTTGTGGCCTTTGAGTTCATTCCCCTCTGTGGCATGAGGGAGCTTCATTGATGAGAGTTGAGAGATGTATTAGTATTCTCATTTTTTGTTCCACTATGTTTCATGCGCCTTAGGTGTAGAGGTTCCATTGGAGGTGAGTCACTTAGGGTTGGGCATCTCATAAACAGTTAATCTGTATGTGGCCACTTGTGGAACTCTAATTTTCTGTCTGTTGCAAAAGAAGCTTCTTTGAATAGTGGTGACTGGCATACTTGTCTCTAAATATTTGGCATATAGTAAGGGATGTGACAGCCTTAGGATTTTCTCTAAAATCTGTGATCTATCCAGCCATGTATTTGGCTATGTTTACAGTACCACAAACAAGTTTCTTCCCATTGAATGAGCCTTAAGTCTAATTAGGTGGCTGCTGATTAACCTCCAGTATAAAAGTGCCCCAATGTAGTTTGCTGTGCTGGTCATTGTTGTGGTTATTTTTGTTGTGCTGGTCATTGCTGGTTATTAAGCCTTAAATCTAGGGTTGACCATCACTTGATGTTCTCCTTTACCAGCTTACACAGTGTCCTCTGTAAAACTATGAGAGTTAGTCTTCAGGGAGGTGGCTTCCTGGTCAGTTCCAGTTCCATTGCTCCAAGTCCTGTTTCTGAAGTATGTCCTATCTCCAGCAATAGAGCTTACCTTCAACTTCTGGGAGGTAAACCAAGGTCTTCAGCAATAGCCTGTGTAATTTTGGGAGTCTCTTGGATTACTCTGGCCAACGACTTGAAGGGAGATTTCACTTATCTGGCATTGTTTCTTGTTATATAACCTTCAGCTACATAAATGGACTCATGTAGAGATATTTTATGTGTAATTTTTCAGTAGGCTTTGAAAGAATACATTTCCCTCTGGTGTTTCACACCGGCTAAGCAGTGTTTATTTCTCTTATGTCTCCCTGACTAGTCCTCCCTCTTCCTTCCCTAAGTGAGCAACCCCATTTCCCTCATTTCGCCCCACTACTGCCTGTCTCCTGTTGTCCCCGTCTTGAGCTCCTTCTTCCTATTTCCCCTCAGGATCCTTCGTATGACCCTCCCTCTTCCCCTTCTTCTTTACCTCCCTGGTTCCTTTCCAATGTTTTTCACTCCAGTTACATAAGGATATTTTCTCACATATAAGGATTTGTTCCTAAGATCCCAAAATGAGTGAGAACATACATTGTTTGCTTTTCTGAGTCTGTGTTACTTTATTTGGTGTAATATTTTATAGTTCTGTCCATTTACTGGAAATTTCATGATTCTGTCTTTCTTTACCACAGAGTAGAACTCCATTGCTTAAATGTAGCACATTCTTATTATCCACTGTCAGCTGAGGGACACTCAGGTTGCTTTTTGCTTCCACAATTATACCTTCATTTAGTTTCTTTCTTTTGCTTCTTGGGTTCCTTTCTTCTCTCCTTTGTATTACTTTGAGATTCTCTGAAGGGCTGATTTAGTGGACATGAGTTCTTTTGGTCTATTCATGTCATAGAATATTTTTATTTCTCCGTCAACTATAGTAGACCGTTTTGCTGAGTAAAGTATTCTGGACTGGTTTATGTGGTCATTTAGAAGAGGGAACCCTTTGGGATGGGTTCTTTTGGCTTTCATAGTTTCATTGAAAACTCAGCTGTAATTCTGATGGGTTTTCCTTTATATGTGACTTGTTTTTTCTTACAGCTTTGAGTATTCTCTCTTTGTTCTGTGTTTTTAGTATTTTTACTATGATTTGCCATGGGGGGCTTATGTTCTGGTCCTATCTATTTGGTGTTCTGTGTGCTTCTTGTACTTGTATGGGTATGTCTTTCCTTAATTTTGGCAAATTTTCTCTATAGTCTGGTTGAAGATCTGGTCAATACCATCACCCTGAGATTCTTCTCCTTCTTCTATGCCATGATATGTAAGTTTGGTCTTTTCGTGGTGTCCCACACTTTTTGCATATTCCATTCCTGTTTTTTTTTTTCATATTCTCAGCTTGGTTGGTCCAGTTCTTCAACTTTATCATCCTGTCTTTCTGTTCTGTTTTCTATTTTATTCATTTATAGGTGAGGCTTTCTCCTGTGTTTCAGATTGGCTTACTCAGCCTTATCCTTCCTTCTTCATCTCAGCCCGAGTTTTCTTTGATAATTCTATCTCTTCTGTGAGTTCATTCAGAAGTTTGTCCCAATCCTTTTTTTTTTTAATTTCTTTGAGATGTCTGTGTGGTCTTTAAATTACTTTAATTCTTTGATCATGTTTTTGATTGTTCTTTTGAATTCTGTGTCCTGGGTTACCTCTAGAGGGTTCTCATTGTAGAACCCTTCTTTAGGACTGGTGGTCTTTGGTGGAGACACAGTATTTTGGTTTTTCATATAAGTATTTTTTTCACTGTGACTTTGGCATAAAGATTTCTTTTGTTACTTGTGATTCTGGTATGAAACTCGATCTTTCCTTTGTTGAGTTGAACTTTGATTCTGTTTGTATTATTTATGTGCCTTGTTGGTTTTCTGTTTGAGTATGAAAATCTGGTTGGTCTAGGTTTCAGGTTCTTTCTTGGATTTTATATTGGAGGGACCAGATGACTCCAGTCAGGCTACTCAGGAGCTTCCCAGTAGGGTTAAGTATTCTTAGCTAGTTAGGAGCACTTCAGAAGCCACAGATGGATGGTGCTAAGGTCCAAGGAGAGGAGATGAGAGATGAATGTGTTGGTCCCTACTAGATAGCAGGAGGCCTAAGCCCTGGAGCAATGGGAGGGACTGCAAGTGGTCCTAACACAGGAGGATGGGCATGGCACAATTTGGCCAGCTCACCATAGAGACTGAGTCAGGTGCTCTCAGGCAGTCCTAAAAGGTCTGGCCTCCTACTAGCCTGCAGGAAAGCCTGACCCCAGCGCAGTGGAGGGAATGCAGGTGGTCCCAAAGCAGGGGGATAAATATGGCGTGGTTTAGCAAGCTTACCAAGGAGACTGAGTTGGGTACTCTCAGGCAGCCTTGAAAGGTCTGGGCCCCTACTATCTGGCAGGAACACCTAATCTATTATTGAGTTTTTTTTAAAAAACAGGATTTCCCAGCTGGCCTAGAACTAGCTATGTATACCAAGCTGCGATTGATTTAACAGAGATCTTCCTGCTTCTGCTTCCTGAGGACTGGAATTAAAGACTTGTGCCACCATGCCTAACAGACCTTTGTAAATTTTTAATAAAATAACACAGGTATGTCTTTCTATGCTCTGAAAATACCAATCTCTTCAGATGCCTTACCAAATCAATTTCAAAATCTTAGCATGATGTTGAGAATATTTTAATCTTAGTCTAACATAGTAGTACACACCTGTGATATTGCCCCTCAGGAGACTAACACAAGACCACCTTGAACTCAAGGCCATCCTGAACTATATAGCAAGATTCTATCTAAAAAATAAGGTACAGGCTGGAGAGATGGCTCAGTGTTCAAGAGCACTGGCTGCTCTTGCAGAGGACCCAAAATTTGGTTCCCAGAACCTGTAAGGTGGCTAACAGCAGTCCTTAGCTCCAGCTCAAGGGAATCCAACAACTTCTGGCCTCTATAGACAATGCATGTACTTGATTCATTTGTGAACATGCAGGCAAAACAATCGTACAGATTAAAATAAAAAATAAAATAAATAAAAATTTTAAAAAAGCATATAACAAAACTTTAAAACCAAACAAAAAAGGAAGCTTGGGTGTTTCCTTGAATCTTCTGTGATTATCTTGTCTTTATGCTATATTCTAGTCACTTACTTTATTATAGCTGTTCTAGGTTTGATCCTATGGCCTGTTGGCCGACTCTGAATATAGAGAACATTTCCCATATGTAATTATTATACCTGTTACAATAGCAATTACTTTAATGGCTAAAATATTTAACTTTTCCTCAAAGGATATCTTGTGTTCAATTGTATTATTAAATAAAAGACTGTAAAATGAGGATTGAATAAAGCTGTCTCCACTTCCAAGGCTCTCTGCTTAGACAGATTGTAACAAGTCAAATGTAACTTTCTAGCATATCTATGCTGTGTTTTTCTTGCACGTCCTTAATTCACTCATAAGACAAAAAGTGATGTGCTGCAGTAGAACAGGACCTACAGTAGCCTTTTGGCAGCCCAGCAGAGAAGCAGACAGGCCAGATTGTATCCCCTGCCTGTACAGAGTCTGCAGTGGTGGGAGAAGGTTGAGACCATGGAACAGTATTAGCTGTCCCATGGACACTGTCCACTTGCTTTGTCTAAAATGTTTTCTCCCTAGGTACAGATATGTTTCTTTTGCCCACTACCTTGTCTGGTGTGCTAATTTGCCTCTTCTCAGAGAGTACTGCCTTAATCATCTGACTTAAAATTGTCATGTCTTTCTTTTGAATCCGCTTTCCTTGGCTCTGTTTCTCATTTATGAAATATTACCCACCTCCTAATACTCTGTATTCTTTCTTTAATATTTTGATCCTTGATTTCTATTTCTACTGGTATTGGAGCTTCATGAAGACAGATACCCTTACCTGTTTTATTATTACAGTGCACTGGGGACAGTATTTGACACAGGTGCTGCAGCAATAGGAGTTGGTGCATAGTACTCAATAATTGCTTGTTGCTTTAAGGACAAATTAGCTTATTCAGTTGTTAATTTTTGTCATGTTTAGTATATGCTAAGAACTTTGCTAGAAAACGTTTATATAGTGCAAAATAAACAGAATTTGCCCTTGTCCTCCCATAATTTCCAGTATCTGTAAGAAAGGTTATGCCACCCATAATTTACAATATTTGAAAGAAAGTCCAATATCACCATTAAAATAAAATGAGCGTTTTGCTTTGTGGAAGTTGAGATACACAAGGGATTTGTGTGGGAGACAAATGAGCCTTTCTTAAATAAATGACAGCTGCTCTGAGCTCTGAACTCAACCAAATCAAGATTGGCAGAAGGAAGAAGCTTCTTCAAGCACAGAACATCACTAGTTCAAAGCGGTACAAGGTATGAAGCGTGCACAGCACTAAGTGGAAGGAATGCCGATGTTACCAAGAAAAATGGGAAGATGCCAGAAAGGCCTTTCTAAGTCCTTCAGTGAAGGGCTCATTTTCCAAAGGCCATGATCTTGCAGTGTGCTCCCCACTATCCCATCCCATTTAATAATACACATTTCAGAACATGAATAGCTCTGGTGCAGAAAAGATGACTCAATGGATAAAGTGCTTGCTTTGCCAGCATGAGTACCTGCGTTTTTTGGATCCCTTGAACCCATTTACAAAGCTGGGCTTAGAAGTGTATACCATTAATCCCAATGTGAGGTTAAGATAAGAGGATCCTTTGGGCTCACTGGCCAATCAAGCTAGCTAACTGATGAGCTCCAGTTTCAGTGAGAGATCTTGTCTTTAAAAATAAGGTGAAAATCAGTAGAGAAAAGCATGTGATATTGACCTCTGATCCCCACATGTGCATACACATGAGCCTGCATAGCCATGTGCACATGTGCACGAAAAGAACTGAGCATCTTCCAGTTGACTTTGTACCTGAATGATTTGGAAAATACTTATAAACATGCACTGAGTCCAAGTAATTCTGGATATAATAGCACACTTTTATTTTTAGTATTTGTGGTTGTGAAGTAGGGTCAGCTTTGACCATATATTTGATTTGGCTTTTGCCAACATCATGTTGTTTAAACAATATTTGGAAAGTTGCTTAAAACGGGATAGTGTGCTTTAACACCAATTTCCAGAGTAATCAGATCAGAGGCCTGTACTACAGAGGCAAAGAATAGTTTTAGGAGCTATGACATATCTTAATTTGGTAGGGACCAATAATCTTGTAGGATTGCTGTAGGTAATTCTGTATGAAGATCCTCCTGCTTTTAACATAAAGGTCATATATCTTAGAGCATGTTATGTACATGGGTACACATTTGCTTTAAACTTTTTCTTACTATATGACCTCTTTCTTCCGTCATTCAGATTTTAGAGTTCCCTGATAGACATATTAGTGACCATTTTATGATTCCCTAGAGAGTCAGACAGCCACTCATTACTATGTATCATAACTAGATACTCACCTAGTAAATATGCCACTGGATGCATCAAATATCATCTGCCCCACATAGCCCTTTAAAGTCTGCCTCTGTGGTTTGTTACTAAGTATCTAGTAGTAATAATTTCATCTGTCCTCAAGGTTAATAAACCTCTTGGAAATATTTGCATTTAATTAATGAAAACATTAAAACAGTTTGTACCCATGAAACTCCAAACTGTAACCGAGTTAGAAAAATCTTGTTTACAAGGAACAAATAAAAATATGAGGTGGGGCTTACAGGCCCTTTAATTTGACCCTTACCCAGCGAATATTTACTTGGTTTTATTTATTAGTACAACATTTAAGACATTATTTAAATATTTTATTTTAATGTTTCAAATATTTGCTTTGTGTAAGATTTAGAGTAGCTTCTCTGAAGGAATCCAAGCTATTAGAATGCAGATGCCAATTTTATATATGTGTGTAATTGAAAGGCTGATGTTTTCATGCATGGACGTAGAACTTACAGTTATAACTATTTATAGGACTGAAGTAAAATTGTTCCTTGTAAGAGAAATACCTCCTCTCCAAATAGAATGTGCAGAAATAGCATCTAAAGATTTATTACAGAAAGAAAATAAATGACACACAATGAAAATAGGCATGTTCTCCAAAAAAATTGTCCCCAGCCCTCAAAAGCTCAACTCTGCTTTTGGATTTGTCTAGCCTGGCATATATACCATGAATCTGAAGTATTTTAGGGTGATACAATCTTTTGTTTTAATGACCATGATACAAAAAAAAATCCAGAGGGCATTGGGGAACATGTGATTCAAAACCCAACCCAATGACGGATGGATTTGTCTAGCCTGACATATATACCATGAATCTGAAGTATTTTAGGGTGATACAATCTTTTGTTTTAATGACCATGATACAAAAAAATATCCAGAGGGCATCGGGGAACATGTGATTCAAAACCCAAACCAATGACAGGGCATATCTGTGGATGTCAATGTCCTGCCCTTTGAGCTACTGTCATCAGGGCCATCAGTTTTACATGTCCATCACTGACCGTGTCAGTTACAGTAGTTACCAAGTGCTCTATCTGCTCATACTTCTTGTCCAAGGCAAAGCCTAGTTTCTTCATACCAGGGTGACTATTAATGGAGCATCAGCTTGGGGATATTTCCAACTGACATTTTTGGCCAGTACCCTTTTCTGGACCTCCAGAGATCATGGAGTCATCCATTTTTCATATATTCCAAAGCCCAAACCAAAACCATTCCTGCCAGCATTTCAATTATTTGGGAAATCAAGAAGGCTACAATCTCTCAGAAAGATCACCTTGCATAGAATATTTTTCACTCTAAATGAGTCTGATTTTGAAAGCACTAAAAACATGGGCAATGATAATAGTCTTCAACTTAAAAGCAATTTAATAGTGTACCTGTATAGTTGGTATATTATGTATACAAAATTTGAAAGGAGAATACAGAAAGGATGAAGAATAGAGAAATCAGCCAAGTGAAGTAGCACGGCTGAGGGGAAGTGTGTTGGCCTCAACAAACCTGGCTTCTTTGGAAGCTCCCCATCCAGCCCCCGCCTCCTGGGTCTGACTTTGACTAACTTCACACTTACTTTCCACTTGGGGTTCTGTGACAGATCAGGTAGATAATGTACAGCAAGTGCAGAATACATTGTAGTTCCACTTTTCCACAGGAAGGAAACATGATGGAAGAATCATTGGCAGGGGCTGAAGAGCTCACTTAGTGGTTAAGAGAACAAGCTGCTCTTTCAGATGATCCAGGTTAGGTCCGAGAACCCGTAAGGCAGCTAACAACTGTCCATAACTCAAGTTCCAGAAAACTTGACACCCTCTTTAACCTCTCTCTGCATGTACATGTTGACTTTCATACGTGCAGACAAACCACTTACACACATAAAATTAAAATAAATTATTTAAAAACAAAACCATTTTCCAAAATTTGTTGATATCCCATAACAAAGGTGAAAGTCAGATTTCTGATAGTGCTTACATGGCTGTGACCACATGATTTAAAGGATAAGAAAATTATTTGCTATAAAATATATGTATATTTTTTCACAGGCATAATAATGCATTGACTCCAATCCTGACTTCAATGTTTAGATAAAGACTATGGGTGAAGCATCATTCAAAGCAAAATGCTGACACCAGCTTATAAAGAAACTTACAGGAAAAAATAACACTAAATGGGCCATTATTTTGGGAATAAAATGTTTCAGTAGAATGATATATTGTGCCATTTAAAGGAGACTGAATCATGTTTGGTACATGTATTTCATAATGCTGTTAAGTGATTTAGATTTGAACACATATTTACTTTGTCTGGAAAATGTCATCTTGTGCAACATCACATTGACAGAATAAGGTCGTATTATTCTTATACTTTCCAATGATAATGATAATACATTTCTATATGTTATTAAAATAATTTCCCTCTCAAATACCTATAGTAATCTGATCTTTTAAATAATTTTGATAGACTAAGAATGATTAGGAGTACTTTCTTGCTTAATTTTTATTTTATAAGCTTTTTTGTTGTGAGAAAGGCTTTTTTCTAACAAATAAACGTTTTCCACAAGAAAATTTTCTCACAACACATAGCATAAAGTGAATTTTCTAAGGTTGTTATTTATGGAAAATGAAAAATTAAACTGGAAAAATCCAACCCTATTTGTACGCACAAATCAGAAAAAATGGCTTATCTCAGTATGTTTTACATACTACTACAGATCAATAATGGTTAAAATTTGGTTTCTAAGATTTCTGCTTTTAAACATTAAATTTATTTTTCATCTCTGTTTCTTCTTGAAACACAGAATTTGACATCTTTCCTTTTTAAACATAAAAATCTGTGTATTTATATTCTGTTTGTGAAGGAGGGGTTACTGTATATCCTGGGTTCTGAAGGAGAATCCTGTGAGGTACTTATGTCTTACCTTTTTCTGGTATAAGATCTATCTAGTACTTTATCTTTTGAATGATTGTTCTGAATGTTATTTAACAAATAAGCTAGAATGCCTTCTCTCATCATCCCCAAGTTCTGAGACGCACATGGAATGAACAGGAACTTGTGTGTAAATTAGGAGTGACCCCGATGACCAGCTGTGATAACTGACCTCTTTTTTTCCTGACTCTCTTGTTCTCGTATAAATACCAGCCTTACTGGACATGAAGAAATGTGGAGAGTTGATGGCTGTGGGCTTGCGTGGAACAGGTTCTTGATTCTGCTGAGTTTACTGGACACTTGACTTTCTAGTCAGCTGTTCTGTGAAACAAGCAAGCAAGGCATATTTGTGTGAAAATTTTGATTTCTCATGTGAATGGTAATCATGGGAAATGTAAAAATACTTATTGATATTTGATGTCCACTTTGTGGACAGCAGTGGAACCAGTATACCAATATACAAATAAAAGACAAAGATATGTGAAGGAACATCAGAAGCTAATCCAGACACGAGAAGTCATTTCAGAGGATAGGACTGTGTTAAGAGAGTGTAGCACCTGCTGCTGTAGAAAGCCCTTGGTGGCTGTCCTGTGGAAGTTGCTCCCACTTGGAGTAAGTGACTGCTCCAATTAGCCTACCTTATTGTTTCATCCTTTCTTGTGCAAAAGTGAAGAACTGTGAATTGTGTAAATATTTAATGTCGCGCTGCTTATATGCCATAAGCTGATTCAAGTAGAAGAATCAATTCAGCGAATTCCAGTCATACATCATCACTGGCATTCCAGATTTGGAATAAAGGGAAAAGTTTGGAAACTCAGTTGAATGTGAAATGTTCTACACTATTGTGAATGTTACTGTAGATTTGGAAGAAAATTCAAATGTAAAGATGAGATTGTTTTCTTTGATTATAGTACAGCTACAGTTATTAGTGGAAGTTTATATATTAAAAAACAATTTTGATTAACTTAGACTCCTATGGAGCAAACTTAATTTAGATATCCAAATAAGCTAATAGTCTTCCAATAATGACATTTTATCAGTTATACTGATGAAGGAAGATACCTGATGTCAGCCTCTGACCTCTACAGACATGTGAACAGAAACAGAAACACATATATGTACCTCAAATACACATGCAAAATATAAATCATAGCATGTGTTCTATTATTCCATCTCATTATTTTTACTTGAGTTGCAAATCATAGGTCTCTACATAGCTCTTTTATGCACACTTCATTTTGGTTAACTGTTCTACTTTTTAAAAATTATATTGCTACACACAGACTCACAATAAGTGATATAAAAAATAAGAAAATACTCAAATAAATTCAGCACTGAAGTTCTTGCTTGTTATTTTTGCCATCCTCACATAATTTTGGGCATTTTGAAACTCTGAAGAATTTTTGAGTGTCCTCTATTCATATTAAATATTTTGTAATTCTGTACTATAAATTTTGACCACCTGTTGATAAGTAGCTCAGTGGTGCCTTTAATGAATTTAATCAATATATGAAATGCCAGAACTTTTATTTTTGAATGTTTTAGGGAATTATAGTTACTAGGAAAAATAAAAGGTTATGAACAGTAAGAAGTTGAAATTATGTCTTCGCAAATGTGGGAGACACTGAGTAAATTAAATCATGAAGGCTTAATGATGCACAAATTAAAAATTAGAGAAATAGTTGAGGTTCCTATGAAAGTCTTATGAAGTTTGATTGAAGAAAGACTGTTTAACTTAGGCACTGAAAAAACAGAATTCTAATTCTGGTTGAACTTTGAGAATTTCTATCAAGGGGAAACTAAAGAGTAATATTTATTAAGTATTGACTACATAGTGTAACTTTTAGATATTATCTCCCTAAATTTGTGAGAGGACTCTAGGCTGTGTTAGAATGATGTTTTCTAGTTGAAGTGGGAGGGTCCCTGTGGTGCAGCAGACCCCCATGAGTTCATGCATCTGCAGTGAGGTACACCTGAGAACAAAACTCACTTTCCAGGGGTTACCACAGCGTAATGCTTATCATGTCACCTAGCAAAGCTCTCTTCCTTTTCACTGAACTCTGCAGCCACTGTATAATCAGGTTTATTTCAGAGATCTCCAAGAACAGCTCTAATAATTATTATTATTAGAAATATTATTATTATTAGAGTTTATTGTTACAGTTTTTATTTACTCTATGCTTCTTTTTAAAAACTATTTGCTATGGAAGATTATTTTTGTGGAGCTTAGACTAATGAAAACCCGAAGTTATACATTTACCTACAGTGAAGTGTCATCCTCTTAAGTCATGGTAATTAGTAGTTTAACCTGAGAAATCTGCCAGCTACAAGACTATCCACAGGGAAACCTTTGTTAATGTTTTTTGGTATGGAGTGCCTGAAGCTAGCCTTCATAACTAGGTAATTAAATGAAGATTCCTTTTGAAAGACAAATCTAAGGGGAAAAAAATATTCAGGCTAAAACACCTGAGAGATGAAAGCAGTGAGATACAGATCAGCCTCTGTTAAGCTCGCCACTCATCACAGCTATCATAAAATAGCACATGCTCACATGCCCCACTTAAACGATAGCATCTGGATTTCTGACAAGTGAATCTATGTGTGTTTTTCAGAGCTTCTAAGAGGATTCTTTGATGAACCTGGGTTAGAAACTACCAGGCCAGGCTGCCAAACAACCGGAAGCTACTGCAATTTTGTTAATTCGGGAAAAATTGCCCAAAGAAAATTACTGAATCTCTTAAAAATTTGTATGTATGTGTATGTTTATGTGCACAGATACTTAGGAGCATTTAACGCGGAGCAAAGAAATTTCTGAAGAAACTAGACAATACAACTCTTTTTTTGGGCTGTAACAAGTAAAGCATGCTAAGTGGCCTCAGCCTGTCTGCTGTTGATTCTGTGGTTATGGACAGGCCATGGATTCTAGAAAGAAGACCTTTCAGCAACAAGATCAAGCAGATTCAATTTTGCTTTTGGACATACATGAAAAATTTACAGTAAAGCTTTCCAGAAACACATCTACAAATTATTCAGTATCACTCCATGTGTGACCAGTTACTTTCACTTTTTCATTAATTAATTTTGTTCAATAAAAATATAATTTTAGATTTTGATAAATTCTCCCAAAATAGTATTGTGCAAGAGGAAGTAATGCGTGTAGCTATTGGGAACAATTTTGCTGATACCACTCTAACTTATCATCTCCCTTACTCTCCTGTTATCGCCCTTATCTGATTCCAGTGAATCTCTACAGTCATGTTGGGCTCCTCCTCATGGATGCTTACCATCCTACCCAATAACTTCTTTTCATAATTTCTTCCCTTTGCCATCCTTAGGAACCAATGCAATCATCTAAATCAACAGCAAATATTTATTGAGCACCTGCTATGTGTAGGCTGTTTTACTAAGTATAAATACAGGTCTGTCATGTGAACAGACTTTGATCTTGTTTGGACAGTGGGCATTCACCAAGATTAAATGCCAAGTGGCTGCAGACCAAACAGTTGGTCAAAAAAGGATTAGCAGCAGGCAGCTGCTGTGTTAAATAGCTGGGGTTTGAGTTGAGCTCTGAAGGAAGAATTATGCCTCAGCTGATAAAATGAAGGGTCTATTGAGATACCAGTGGAGACCTAGCAGGACTGTCCAGACTTTTGACATTGCAGCATGACATTGTCATCTACAAATGTGTTGGGTAGCATTCGCAGTTATCTTGTGCCACAGCTTGGACACACCTGATAGAGTCAGGGGATATTGTGGTGTTGCTAAGAAACAATTGAACAGACTACGTGGAAGGATGGTTTGGTATTTTTCCTAGAGAGGTGGATTAGAACTGAGCTTCATGGCTCTTCAAAACTCCATAGGGAGTTTTAAGGTGGAAAACTATTAATGATATGCTCGTTTTGCTGGGTTGAATTTCTACTTCAAGGTAAAGATGCTGATTCTGAATAAATTTATTTCAAAGTGCCAATCAAAGCTAAAAGGTCAGGGACTTCCCCCAGTCACAGCAGCTAGGGTGGTCAGGGACTCCCCCCCCGCTCAGTAACAGCATGAAGCTCTTAGATTTTATATTACGTGGCTGCATCTAAACAACAGAAAGCTACTATCAGAGTTATACCTACAGTGTAGATCAATTTTTATTCCAAGTTGAAAGCTTGATCCCCTGTCAAGTATGGCTTTTTGGAAAACACTGCAAAATTATTATTCTCCATTAGCCAAAGCACAGCTCCTTAGAAACAGTTCAACTTAATTTATAAATTTCGATGCTGGTCTTTGAAGTTGAGTGGTGGTAAGTCGGAGGCGTCTTGTAGAGGCGTTCAGGGTCCTTGTGCTAGTCTGTGTTGGCTTACGTACTCTCTGCTCCCTCTCTGGGCCTCCAGTTCCTCAGTTAGAAAAGATGTGGTATTAAAACAGCACATTAGGTACCATAAACCTATTTTTCTCTATTTAAGATTTTCTGTGTCAAAGGTGTTGCTGGCCAGAAAGTAGGCCATACTATAATCAGATGTGTAGTTTAAGAATTTTAGGATTTACTGGTTCCCTAAACATACCTTACCGCGTTTGGTTCTTTTGCGCCTGTTCAGGCGTGTTTTAAATCTGCAGTTGCAGCTGGCAGAGGGAACGGGCCTGCTAAGTGTAGCTCTACAGCGGCAGCACAAAGAAAGGAGTTCTGCCTTCTCCCGCTGACTCTAGACAAACTCAGCAAGAAGGAAGAAATCTGGAGAGATGGTTTCAACTAAAACTTGGCATTATGCTTTAAGTCTGTCCACAAAGATGCCCATTCATGATCAATGAATGCATATTAAATTAGATGAATGGGCAGATCCCAGAGGGAATTTCATTGCCCAAATACAAAAGCTTTGCCCATCTGTAGAAACTTGCACATATGGTGATAGACCATAACTCTGCAGTAAATTTAACTCTGTTTTAACCTCAAAAGTTCTAGTCATTTCCTTCTATGGATCAGACTGTTTTTTTTTTTTTTTTATTTTGCTTTGCTTTCTTTTGCTTAATTTAGCCTAGAATTTTTTCCCTTAAGGGAAAGTTGTTTGACTCCTTAAATCCCAATGTTCACCTAGTATCTTCATTTTCTGTGTGATATCGACACCACCAAGTTAAATATGCTGACAATGGAAGAAACTTAGACAAAAAATCAAGCTCTCTAATTAAATAGAATAATAAGCATCTGTAGAGTTGTAAAAAAAAATCTCTGATTCTGGGAGGTTCCTAATGACCAAATTAAAGAGACTGACCTTGTATTTTTATGATATTAGTAACTGGGTTGTTGATAATCTAATGAAAGTTAGAATAGGATTGTTTAGGGGGTCTCCAAATGGATTATAGTACGGAGAAATCAAGGGCAGATGGATTGCTTAGGAAGAGACCACACATAACCAATTGAGTCTTCAAACAAACTGAAGGGTAAAGACAACATTAAAAGGGCTAATAATACAAATGTCATCACAGAGCCCTGAGACTGTGCAGCTAAGAAACCACAATACAGAGAGGAATTCAGTATAAAAATGTGTCAACGAGGTATAAAATTACCAAAGAACTGAAAAATAAAATCAGAGATAATGGTTCTCAACCCAGGATGACTCAGCAGTATCTTCACTGTCACAACTTAGTAGGCATTTGGTATGTAAAATTCAGAGATGCTCCAAAACATCTAATATCAATTGAGCCATTATGGCAATGAAGCCTCTAGCCAGAAATGGCAATGGTACTGAGCACGAGAAACCTTCTCTAAGGCAGCACAGAAAGCAGCCACTCTGCTCCACAAGCAGTCCTTTTCAGAATGGAAATATGTTACTGTTCTGCAATGAGACAGAAAGGGACATTTCCTTGGGGCTGTCTGAAAAGGTTTTCTTGCTCTTAAAAAGGAGAGAGGGCAATGACATCTCTTCTTTCTCTGGACATTGGTGTGTGTGGATGTTATATTTGAGGGGACATAAATATCTTGTGACATTGTCCAGTAATAAAGCCACTAGACGGAGAAAAACAGAGCCAAGAGCCTGGAAGAAAGGGAGCTGGGGCCCAGAAGTCACCACCCTGAAGCAGCCCATTTTCAATCTTCTTTTGTGGCACAAAAATACTTTCATTTTCTAAAGCAGTTTTGAACCTCTGTCAGCTGGAGCAGAAGGAAGCACAACATATACGTAATCTGTGTGTATGTGTTTCTCAAGAGGAAATTCCACAGCCTCGATCATCCAATGGAAAGTTTTAAACAGAATTTGAATTTTCTCACAACCTACTGAACAAAAACTAAAATGTAGAGTTTAAAATCTCATTTTATAGAAGACAAAATATCTTGCCTACACTATTAATGATTAAATTCAAAATATGTTCTCTTAAACATTAACCAGTAGATTTCAATGTAGCAAATGCTTTAAGTTAACTTTTCAGTTTTATAAGTGGTAATCCTTCCTAAATCAAATACAGAGGCCAGTACAGCTCTTGACACAAGCTTTTTACATTTATGCCAAAGTATTGAATACCTGTGTATTCAATATATCATATTTAATAATCTGCTACTTTCTAAAAGTGACTTTAGAATTAGTCTATTAAAATTTTAAGATTTCATTATCACCTACAGGATTCTAGTTCACCCAAGGAGTCAGATTTCTAAATTGCAGCTACTTCTACAATGGAAGAAATCTCGCTATCTCACCAAAATAATCCCTGTGTGAAATCATACCGAGGCTCAAACTTTATTTTCCCTAGCCAGATGGTTGTAACAATAAAAGCTGTGAGAACTATAGACATTCATAAATTAGGTACGTGCTGAAGTATGGCTTTCCTGTCTCTGCTGTGAAGCCAGAGGAAACATTAATGGGATGGTGCCCACAGAGGGACTGCCTAGAGCCAGATTCACTTCACCGGACTCCCAGGAAGGGGAGAATAATTACAGTGCCATATTTCCATGTTAAAATGCTGGTTTGAATAAGAAAAGGCAGTCCTTTGCTATCCTGATGCTGGCATTGCAGTGATGCCTATCAGTTGAGAGGTGATGTCCTTTACCTGGGAACATTGCAAGGAGCTGTTAAAATGCATTTTGGTCAGGGAAGTACTATATTAACTTTTAAAATAGCAGTGCTACAGCACTTTGGACTCATTCTTCATCATGCTCTTCCAGGCTGGAGCACAGGGCTGGAACTCACGTGGGCCATTCAGGGGCAGGTAAACAGACTGAATGCCTTCATTTCCCAGGATGATATTCTTCTTGGAGAATGAGAATGTTGGAGGATATACACAAGCTATGCCATTTAAAATATATTCAAATGGGAAAACTTTTTACCAGCTACCCTTCTGGCAGAGGTTTAGTGTCTAGAATATATCAAGAACTAAAATCTAAATGTAAAATTTAAAAATTGGGTCAAGGAGTGGAATGGGGAATTCTCTAACGATAAAATGCAAATCATGGAGAAATCCTTGAAAAAATATTCAACATCTCTAGTTATCAGGGAAATTCAGATTAAAACCACTTTGAGATTTCATCTTACCTGACTCACAATGGCTAAGATCCCCAAATCAAACAAACAACAAATGCTGGCTAGGCTGTGAAAGGGGGGCTCTTACCCACCGATAGCGGGAGTGAAAACTGGTGCAGCCACCATGGAGATCAGTGTGGAGGGTCCTCAAAAAGCACAGAAATGATCTGTCATAGGATCTAGTCATACCGCTCTTGAACAAAACCCCAAAAGACTCTATACTCCACTATATAAATACCCGTCCATTGATGTTCATTGCTGCCATTTTTGAAAATAGACAGAAATTGGAAACAACATAGATGTCCAGCAAATGATGACTGGCTAATGAAGGTGTGGTACATATACAACATGGAATACCATTCACCTATTAAAAATGAAATTATGAAATTCACAGGTAAATGGATAAACTGGAAAAAGTCATCCTGAGTGAGGTAATTCAGATCCAGAAAAGACAAACATTGCATGTTTTCTCTCATAGCTTTGAAATCCCATATATATATATATATATATATATATATATATATATATTCTTCAATTTGAAAATTCAGAGAAGTCAAGAAACTAATAAATTGTCATGGGTCGCAGAGTGGTAGAACATGGCTATATGAAACCGAAAAGGGAAACATTAGAATAGGAAGGGCTAAATCGAATGGGGAACGGGAGGGCAGGGCAGAGGAGGGAGGCGTGTGATAAGTAACACTAGGACCATCTAGAAACCTGCCACTGTGGAAACTTCTTAAAGTATATTCATACACATTATAAAAGGAGTTATTCTATAACAGCAAGATAGTGCCCCATCCACACATCATAGGCTAATGGAATAAAAATAGCACCCCAGTGCCAGGGAGTAGACTGCCTCTCTAGAAGCTGTTGACCAGGGGTCCCATGGACATTCAACACTGTCCATTGCCTCTGCTCTTGATTACTTACCAGAACTTGATGGTAAGTATTGCTGAGATACTATGTACATGAGCAGTAGAACAAGCAAGGAGAAACCAGGCTGGTGCTGCATTTAGAGCCTCAGCTCTACCGGCTAGCATTTGCAGTTCTGGATGGGCTATGAATACTATCCAAAGGATAAAATAACTATCAAGCATATCCAATTGTGAATTCTATGATCTATAATAACAACTGACCTGGCAAGATAGACCTACCAGTGCAATAGTAGAATCAATATTATGGGAGTAACCAACTGCTCTTTAATTGGATATAAGTTCTGTTTCCGAGGATGGGGCACAAACCTAACATAAATATCAGGCTTAGGGACCTGAGACAAGATAAGTCATAGGATACATGGGAGAACCTAATACTGGTTTTCAACCAGTATTAAATTGACTCTCAATGACTTATTGTTATACCCATCAATTACTGTATCACTCAACTTTCAACAGAGACGCTTCCTTAGGCAGGAGACAGTATGAATACAAAGACCCAGAACTATTGAAGGTTCAGAGAATAAGTGGCTTGAATAAGTATCCTTGAAGAAGACTCATATCACATTTCTGCTTCCAAAGTTCGAGGATCATTGAAGAAAGTGGGGGTGGAAATATTGTAAGAGCCAGAGGGAACGGAGTCTTCCAGACAGCTGGTCAGGTGCTCATATGAACTCATAGCAATGCTGTCAGCATACACAAGTCCATGTAAGTTCCAACCCCTTTAATATAAGGAACTTTGGCAAGTGATGGTTGCTGGGACTGAGAAAGACAATCTCTATCAAGAGTGTGACTCTTGGTAGGTTGACCAGGCTCCGGTGAATGGGACCCACACTGAAGGACATGAGGACACACAAATTAAATGCTAGAGGCCCTATTATATGTATATTTATCATATATATATAGTATATAGGATTTATATATCATGCTGTACATAATAGAGTATAGTAAATTGGTTTGGGGCAATAAAGGGAGCTGCACATAGGAGGAGGGATATAAATATCAAATTATATTGTATGAAAATTGCAGAAATTCAATTAAAATAAAAAAATAATATAAGAATTTCTGCATTAAGTGGGCATTCTTGAGATATTGGTAGTGTGTTAATCCCATGCTTACTATTTAAGTAGCACCTGCTTATTCTTTCAGCCAGGGGCCTTACTCATGCTGTTTAGAGAAGAGTCAAGAGTGGAGAAGTGATTATTCTGCAGCTTTTTTGAGGAGGGTCACCTCAGAGCTTTGACTTCCATCTATACTCTAGGTTGGCTCTGTTATTCCTCTCGGCATTAGCTGACTGTGCCTTGTCTGTGCAAGCAGACACTAAGTGGGCCTCAGCAACTTTCTTTGTATCTCCCTGGGCCTCTGTGCTCTTGGTGAAGGGAGGCATCATGCCTAACAGTTTTCAATTTACTTGTCTCACTTCTAAAGAGGAGGCTGAATGTATACAGGTGAAAGTGGGTCTTCTAGTTACTTTCACTGTTGCTGTGATAAAACACTGACCAAAACCAACTTGAGGAGAAAGGGTTTATTTTATCTTACAACTCCAAGGTGACTGCCCACCACTGAGGCAGTCAGGGAGAATCCCAGGGAGGGAACCTAGGGGCGGAACGAAACACAGACCCCTTAGGTAGCTGCTTACTGACCTGCTCTCCCTGGCCTATTCTCAGCCTGCTCTTCAGGCAGTCTGCCCGGGGTGGTGCCACTCACCGGGTGCTGGGCCCTCCTACATCAATTAGCAGTTAAGAAAAGACCTCACTCAAGCCAGGTGTAGTGATAAAAGCCTTTAATCTCAGCACTTGTGAGGCAGAGGCAGGTGGATCTCTGTGAGACTGAGGCTAGCCTAGTCTACATAATGAGTTCTAGGTCAGATGTGGTTACAGGGAAATCCCATCTCAAAGAAGACAAAAGAAAAAGCATAATAATAATAAAAAAATAACCTCACACATGGCTACAGGCCAGTCCAATGGAGGAGATTCCTCAGTTGAGGTTTCCTCTCTCTAGATGTGTCAAGTTATCAACTGAAGCTGACCAGCACACTGGGTTCCTTTATTTTCTAGAATAAGAAGAAGGTTCTGACAAACAACAGCAGGGCTCTTAAACCTCATCCTGGAAGATCATTTTTACACTTAGCCTGTCAGTCAGTCAACAAATGTTTTACCTAACAATTACAGTCTCTACATTGGCAAATGTGGCCCTTGTCTATCTGGAGCTTTCAGTCTAGAAAGCAGCAAACATATGAGTACGCACTAGCATGCTATTGGAAATGCCTGAAGGGAAGGGACCATTTCTGAGTGAAAAAGGGACAATGTGACTTCTTGATCTCTTTGGAGTGGCTGAGTGACAGAGAAGGTTGCTCAGAAGCAGAAACAGTCAAGCTGAGCTTTAAGACAAGAGACAGGCCCTTGGAGAGACAGAGAAAACTGTTTGAGACAAAGCTCCAAGGAGGAGTGAAGCCCCAGGGGGCCACAGAATTGCTAATATCTAGGCATAGGCTCAGTCTAACCTGGTCCAGACTGTGATTGTTGGCTCTCGGGCACCACACCTGGAGTGTGAGGCTAGTAGTGACCTTCTGAAGTCTTGTCCTGAGACTGAGGATGCTGACGTGAACAGAGCGCAGCGGGTCACAGGGGATGTGTCGGCAGCAGCCTTGTTGCATTTTTACCTTTATAGAAGTCCTTTTGCTAAATTCTTCCTTAGTTACCCTAATTATGCTTTATAGGAGGGACGGAGGACACATTCTTGGAAATTAGGGCAGGAAGAACTCTGAATCTTCGGAAAATTATTAGAATCAGCATACATCAAAATGAAATCCGCTTGCCTTCATTATTTTTTTTTTCTCTGCTCATGGTCAAACAGGATCAAACTAAATCTCAGAAACCTACGCAGGCCAGCAGTGCAGTTCTCGTGCATCTGTGGGAGACAGATCTCTGAGACAGCAGACTGGGTTGAGGTGCAGGCTGAACTTTGTGGGCAAGGGCCCTGGACTCAGGCTTGCATGCGTGGGTCAGTGCTGGCTCATGCATGTTCTCTACTCCAGTTTTTGTACTGACATAAAAAGGACAGGAGAAGGAAACATCTCTGTCATTGCTGATTATATTGTACTTTTATTTTCTCAAAAAAGAGAAAAAAAGTTCTACTGGGAATTAAAATTTTTCATGCTCTTTCACAGTGAACAGATGAATTTATTTCCCAAAATTATAAGAAAATTGGTTCAATATGTTTTGTACGTGACACTGTCTTAATTTTTGAAAACAAGGGACATGGTCTGATCTCATGAAAAATTGTATATTGTAATAATAATATAATGTGCTCCACCTTCTTAATTATCAGCCATTCTTGTCTCATTCTGAGTATATTCAGTTGATCATTGCTTGTCCAAGTTTTTTGTTAAAAAAAAAAAAACAATTCAAATGGAAACCCTGAAAATCATTGTGATTTTCCATCAGTCCCATGTTACATTCATTTATTAATTATTTGAACAAATACTTGCCTAACATTTACAGTGCAACAGGCTCTGAGAAGGCCTTGAGGATAAAACATGAGCAAATCTCTAACTGTTCTGCTCTGTGTTGTCAAAGCCCCGGCAGTGGTGACTGAGCTAGTTCATCTGTCGGAGTGTTTTATGAAGGACCGCAGGGTAAGTGTGGCTGGACGTGGCCCATCTCACTCAGGCCTAAGGCCGAGTGGCACCGTGAATTCTGTGAATGAGCTCAGCTGTGCACACAGTACATGGATTCCACTGAGCAGTTCTGAAAAGCAAGATAGAGTCAGAGAGTCCCAGAACTAGGTATCTCGACCAAAATACTCAGTGTCTTTTTAGCACCTACTCAGTGTTAGGTAGTAGCTATGAAGCTATTCTTAGAGACCTAGTCATAAAATATAAGGTTTAGGGCCTCCCAAATGCAGGCCGGTTTTACTGGCTCTGTTTTCAAAGCATTTACTTATAATCACGGCACTCACATTGCTTTTGCTGCCACAGGCCCATCAAAGGAAACGTGGAAGACCAGGCCAGTCTCGCTGTGCTTCTGCAGACTGAAGTGTTCTCACGGAAACTCTCTGGAAGGGTTTTTAGGCTAGTCTTCAAACTATAAGTAAGCCTGTAAGATTACTTGAATGTCAGCGTATTAACTGCTTAATATACATACAAAGGGCGAAGTGATTTCAGATTTTCCTGTGGTACTTTCCTGAAATTCCATCTTTCAAAGTTAAGAGCCACAGGAACCGTAAGCTTGTGCCTCATGGAGATGTCGACTAGAAGCTGGGGCGTTCATCTTGTGTGTTCAGCATGGCATCATCGAATCTGGACATGCCTGTGGTGGACAGGGTACTTACAGCAGGTAAAATAATGAGGGAAATTAGCGTGGAGCTCTGACTGTGGTTTTAAATTTCCAAAGTTTTACAAGTACAAGCTGTTTTTTGTCATCTCCAAATAACTTGTTATTCAAAATATAAGCTTGAAGCCCTTGTGGGGGCAGTCAGCTAATAGTGAGGCTTTACTGTTTCAGATTAAAAACAATAAAAATACGCTCACTACTAACTTGACACAATAGACCTTAACAGAGATGAAAAATATGTATGGCTTCTGGTTGGGGAGCTGTCGGGGAGTCCCAGTGGGGAAGGGTTACAAAGATGATTAGAAATTTTTAGAAATTTTATAAAGATGATTGAAATTTTCTATATGAAATACATTATTCAATAAAAAATACACTCAGTAATTTCAATGGCTACCATTGCAGCATTAAAAAAATTATTGCCTGAGCTATTGTCCAGGTAATCATGAGCAGAACTCATTCCTACCATCTGCTTCATGAATCACAAGCTTCTGAACCAGGTTTCTTCTGATTAGTGATGAAGCATGTTTCCACATTTATGAAATATTGATATGAAAAGGCATTTTTGGTGAGGAAATCTGAATTTCTTCCCTGGGAGCCATGGAGGCGGGCCTGGACGCCCGTGACCCATCCTGTCTTGGATGAAGACTTGTACACATCCTGACTTTTCAGACTTGGCTCAGCAGTTAAGGTTATCCACAGCTCCCTCAGAAAAGCACATAAATAATTCCTCCTTCAGAGGGCGATCTGCTGGCACTTTCTCACACATTCTCCATATAAATAACACATAAGACAGTGGGTTATGTGTTGGCAAAGTATCTTCTGTGGGAGGTAGGGAGAAACAAAGAGGCGGTAAAAGAGACTTTGATCGCTGGAACGTTCAGACCTCTTGATGGCAGCGGTTCAATGTGTGATAACTGGCTAAGGCGGTGTGGGGACCTAAGTGAACGAACACGGGGTTAAGCCTTGAAACCCTCCGGGTAGCACGGCACTGGGGACACGTCCTGCTGTGTTGCTCAGGGAGCCGAGTTCTGGGTGTCCGCTGGTTCTCTGCCCACGGTGCTCTCAGCCCTCTCTTCATGTGCCCCCTTTGCATTCCACTTGCCTCCTGTTAAATGTTTCCTTCAAGGATGTGGCTTCCAAATATTAAACTTGGGCAGGATGACAAGAGGAACAGGCATAGCATCCTTGTCTGATATGCTGTTTAATCAACCAGGGATCTCTCGGGAAAAACTTCTATGGGCACCTAGGAACAGATAACAGATCTTCCATTGTCCTCATAGAAATGGCGTACCTTGCAGCCCGTCTAGAGTGTGGCCAGGGTCAGAGCAGAGAGATCACAGGCTTTGCGTTCTGCACTTTGAAGAATAACTGCATTTATTTTTTCTGTGTATGGGACTAGTGTAGCACTGGGTCAGGTGAGTTTCTCATTATGCATAAATTCTCAAACGAGTGGGACTTGATTTTTCCCAGTAAATCTTTTGAGGGGATCAGTTCTAAGATAATTAGACTAAGAAATGATTTTATAAATATTTTGCATGAAAAGAATGCTGTTTTTAATGCACAATGTTGTGCTCTCCCAGTGTTTTGGAGCCTTCCTGTGAGGACCGTGGAATTCTGACTCCAGGTGGACCTGCAAACTGCCTCACTTTACCCGAGAAACCCAAGTGACTGGCGTGTAGAAGCAAAAGACAAGTTATACATGGAAACTGAGGCCCAGTTCATTGAAAAAGCAGTTAGAGTGAACTCTAAAACAAATGTCAGGACTGGAGAGATGGCTCAGCATTGAGCATTTGCTACTGTGGCAGTGGACCTGGATTTGGTTTCCAGTATCTACAGAGAGGCTGTCATCCGTTCTAGGGGACCTGACGCCCTCTTCTGGCCTCTACACTGCATAACATGGGTGTACCGACTCGCATGCAGGCAAAGCACTCATGCATCTAAAAGAAAAGTAAATAAATACAATTTGTTAAAGTAAAAACTGAATGTCCGATTATGACCGATGTTTTGTACTTCCTTCATCATCTGTGCCAAGCTCGGTGCCACGCCTTGCCACCAGAATCTGTGTTCTCAGGTGGCAGTCCCACTTGCTGAATCCACCTAGCCTTTTCTGCTCAGGCCCTTTGCTCAGGCTTCTTCCTCTCCTAGTAATGATATTCTAACATTTTTTATCTGGCCAATTCTTTGGTACCTAGCACAAAATAGAGAACTTGGAAGCATCCAAATAATATTTGCTGTATAAGTGGGTAGAAGAATAAATAGATGGATTCATGAATGGTTGGAAGAGTAAATAAATAGGAGAATGAAGCTCTTTTAGTTTCTACATATTTATCAATCTAAGAACAATGGTCTTTGCTAAAAATCACTAAAGAAACTCCTTCATCTGCAAAGAGTGTTCTTCCAGATGTCAGATGAATCTATCTACTGGGCACTTGAAAATAAGATGTCTACCAAGAGAAAAGACCAGATGGGAATGTCACCTTCCTGGAGATCCATGTTTAAGACAGATAACTTTAGTATTTGTCTAATTATAAGATTAACCATTGAATACAAACTATTACATCTCAATGATAAGCATGTCATTTCTGATGCTTCAAAATATGATGCTCCAACATTGTAAATATTTTGAACATGTTCTCTTCTGATGGATATAACTATTAGTGAGGATTTGGGTATCTGTAGAATCTAACTGATAAAATAAAAATACTGGCATGGCTCACATAAGGAAAATTATATAAAACTCCACAACTTTGACTCATGAAATGAGTTTCACTGAGTCTTTCCTGGTCTGAGAACTGTCTTTTTTCTTCTGTTGTGAATGCATAGAAAGACTCTATTAAAGCATCTTTTGCATTTCTATGTAATTTTCTTTTATGAATCAGTCAAGGAGGAACACTTGCCTCCCGTAAAGCTTTTACAAGAATAATTCCGGCCAGAGAAACTGCAGATGGAATTGCCAGTTTTAAGTTTCCAACAAATTACTCTTCCAGCCCCCATGTGGGCTTCCAAGTTGAAAACTTGAAATGTTTAGATATTTGGTGGCAATTCCTGCAGTAATGTTTGGGGATTCAGTTTACCAATGATAGGAGCACTTTCTCACTTGAACTGCCTTATGGTGCTTAGTGTTTGTCTAAGACAGCTCTCTCCTGCCTTCTCCACTTTCTTGTATGTCTTCACTTCGCTTTCTATAAATATCTCCACTTTTCCAATGTGACACACGTCAAGTCTCCCTGTAGTCAGTTCAGTTTATTCCTAGACTGAATACTCTTTGCAAAAGACAGGGTTCGTGGCACCTTTGCATCCCCCTAGGGCACTAAAACAACTGTTGTTCTCATAATGCTAAGTCAATATTTGTACAATTAAACTAGGGCAAACATTATTTTAAAAATTCATTTCTATACGGAGGTCACTTGGGGACACTAACTTGACACAATAGACCTTAACAGCGGTGAATGTACGGGTTCCAGGTGCGAGGGGGGGGGTTCAGTGGGGGAAGCGATAGAAAGATGATTAAGATTGATTGAGATGCTCTACATGAAACACACAATGCGTCAACAAAAATATTTTAAAAATTCATTTCTGTTACATATTTGTCAAAATTTGGTGTTTTCTATTTGATATCATTATTTTGTAAAATGACGGAATGTGTACAAAATTGCCATTTCTTAATAGAGTTGGAAAAATGGTGATAAGGAAACTACACTCAAGCATAGTGACATGTTGCTGCACATAATCTGTAGTACCAGAAGATTCATGACGTGATTTTGATGGCCCTAATAGGAAAATGGATGTTTTACTTTTCTCCCACTGCATACTTTAATTGGCCTTTTCTGCACTTCATACAATACATCTTAATCATATTTAGGTCACCTCCCCTCTCTGCACCCCCTCTTAGCCTGACCACAGGATTTCATAAATTTTGTCATATCTGTTAAGGCCTATTGAATCAAGTTTGTGTGCTCAGATGTCTCTCTGTATGAGTTCATCCACTGGACCCTGTAGCCCAACTAGAGTTAGAGAAGATCTTAGAGATCTCCCTTAGAGAAAATCAATTCTCTGTCACCCAGCAGTGATCAGTTGCCAGTAGTTCCTCAGTTAAGGTTGGGGCCTCCTGCCCATTTCCTCAGTGCTGTGCTGGTTTTTGTCTGACTGAGCTGATTGAGTTTTCATGGGTCTTGTGTATAGGATCACCATTGCTGTAAGTTCACATGAGCAAGTTCCCAGAAGCCTGGAGGACTCTGTTTCCTTATAATCATGAACCAGTCCTGTCTCTCATAATCTTTCACCCCCTGGGCCCTGAGTTCTGGATGGGTGAGGTTTAATATGAGCCCTATCCAAGGACATACACTCTTGAGGCCTCATATTCTCTACATTTTGGCTGGTTTTACCTTCTGTGTCCAGTGCCTGCCATTGCTTGAGGAAACTTCATGGACTTTTTTCTTAAAGCCTGTGTTAAAGAAGTAGATGGCTTTACACTCCCATAACCTGTGTACACACACACATGATAATATGACCTTGTGTTCAAGTCTTTATGTGAAAACAAGTACAAGATTGACTCGAATTGATTGTCTTTGACCTTATAAAACCTTGCCTTGGAATGTTGTGTAGTCATGGTTTATTCTTTTCTTTTAAAACCATAAAAGTGTATTTCTACTTGGTCTCATTAAATTTTGAAGCATTACAATTTGTAATTAAATAAGAATACAAAAATAGCTTGATTTTTACCATGTACTATAAATCTTACTCTGGTACCATTTTAAGATCTCTTTATGTGTGTTTTTTATTGCTGTCTCAAAACTCCTTTATAAACATTTTTTTTTCTTTAAAAGAGCCTCAATCTAATTTATTTATTGAGTGTATAATATAGTCCTATAGTGGAAAATGTAATAGATACAAAGTACTATACGTGTTCTTTTCTCTGTTAACCTGTAGTCCTACAGTTCACGTCTTTGGAATTAACCACTATAATGGGTATGCATTTTTCTAGAGTTGGTTTACATTTTTACACAAACTTACACACGCACACACACACACACACACACACACCTGCATATGTATGAGAGTGTCTCTTTTTACGTGGAGGTGGTAACATGCTACATGTCTGACTTTGTACTTGCTTATACTTTTAATTTGGAATATTTGTAATAACTTTCCATCTGTGAATTCTTCTGCCCAGTTACTGTTGTATGTAATTCAGCTGATTCATAAAATTACCCTGTGGGCTAAGGTACCTGCAATATTTTGTTTTCTTCATTTCAGAAATGCATAAAGATCTGGCTTCTGTCCATTTAGGGTCATAATCTTTATGATTATACTCATTACTAATATCAGCTTCTGACATGTTGGGCAAGACTAAACACAAAACTATTTTCGTAAACTGCCTATGGAAATTTGGCAAAGGAACAAAAAGTTCCTGTCACTTATTTCTGATTATGCTGATTGCTTAAAAACAATCCTATTTTGTCTTTTGACTTATCTATCCTACTGATTTTATTCAGATTTACTTCATAATTCTTTGTATCTTTTCAGTTCCTGACTTCTGGAAATTTGTGTCTGTTTTCCATTCTTAAAAAATGCTTTGTAACATTTTAGAATAAGAATCAATGTCATTACTAGTATTTTTGCATGTTTGGTATATATACATATTATTCTAGTAACTTTTTGACATCTCCTTGCTAAATCAGAAAATACTGTTTATGACAAGCTTGTCTTTTTTTCTTTTTTTAATTATTTCACAACAGACATTAAACAGGTACACTATCATCTAAATTTAAAAATACTGAAAACTGAACTAGAGCTTAATTCTGCTATTAAGAATGGTAGTTGAAGGCTGTGTGTCCTTGGATAGGACTCCTACATTAAACCTTTCCCACCCATGTGGTTTAGGGACCATTGCGGAAGAGAGGGTGGAAAGATTGTAAGAGCCAGGTTTGGTTCATAAACGTAGGGAAACAGAAGCTTTTAGGCTAATGGAAGCATGCTCATTTGAACTTGTGGCAATGGGGGCAATAAGCATAAAACCCATGCCAACTCAATCAGAATAGATCAAGGGAAATGGCTATTGGGCCAGCCCTAGCCTGGGAACTGTTGGAGAGTGATTACTGCTGGGTGAGGCAGAGTAGACCTTCCTTAAGATCGCTAAACAGACTGAATAGACTCTGGTGGATGAACTTGCACAGCAGGACATCTGGGTACAAATGCTTGACCTGATGGGACTTAGCATGTATGGCAGAATACATGAGACCCTGTGTGTGTGTGTGTGGGGGGGTTCATTATGGGGGAGTGGTTGGTAGAGGGGTTCTAAATTTGATTAAGAACTGTTATGAAATGTACAAAAGCTCAATAAAATTATTAAAAAAAAATGGTAGTTTTATGAGACTCAAGTGGTAAGTTTGGAGACAGCCACAAATTAGGGGCAGCTCACTAACCCAATGGTTTAGGAGCACACTGAACCTCAGTGACAGACTTTTAAAACAGGAAGAGTGGGTGTTTTATGGACTATGTAAATTCTCTAAAGAGACACACCTAAGATAAGTCTAGAAGGAAGTTGGTAACAGAGACATAAAAATGTGCTGAATATTTCAGCCTAATGATTGTATTTTTGAAACATTTTAGTTTGGTTCTGATGGGGGTTGGGATTGAACTCAGGGCTGGAACAGGTTAAGCACACATGCTACACAAAGTTATATCCCTAGTCTCAAGAAATCACTGTGAATAGTCTATAAAAAGAACAGTTGTGCCATAAATATTTGGAATTCAGAAATGACACCAGATTCTAAAAAATGCATAATGCCGTATTGAATGACTGGATTTTACCCATTCAGTCAGTGGGGCAACGTGATGGCTCTGAAAAACAACTCAAATGATTTCAGCTTTTTTTAGCATGATTTTTAATTTTTGTCTCTGATTTATGATTTAACGCTTTGATGAAACCTTCCATTAAACAGATACTTGTGAACATTACCTCCTTTTCTAATTCGCTTAAATTTATTTTATTTCGTTCCTTAGTTGTTAAAAAAGAAACTATTTTTCATAGTGTCTGCCAAGAAAAATCACTTAAATAGACTCAAGCAATATAATATATAACTATTACATAAAGTTTCATAATTTTTAAAACTGCTGTGTTCACCCTTATTTTATAGTGGTTAAGTAAGAGCAGTCTTTAGTGAACTGGAGGAAAATATCAAATTATTGTATTTATTTTCCCTTTTTTTAAACATGCTTGTGTCATTCTGTCTTGTAAGAGGACACAGGAGCACGACTTTTTCAGAACAGGAAGAGGTCAACGCTTCTTGCTCTCAGTGAAGCCAGAGCTGTGAAAGGCCGAGCTGGTGGGTCACACCAAGATCTCTCAAAGCAGCATGGGAAGGCTCAGTAGCTATGCCATGGGAAGACCCCCTGGAGAGTCCACACTGATGGCACACTCTGAGTCCTTCCATTTAGATAAATTGATTTGGAAAAGTAACCCTAACTCATCATTTGAGCATTACCTTGTACACAAAATGTTGGGCTGAGAAATTTGGCTTCCCCTTCCTCCCTTTTCAGTTTAGAGACATTTGGGTCTGCATCTCCCCTAGAAGTGGACCTTCCACACCAGATCTGAGACCCCGATTTTTCTGTAGCTTTAGAATCAGCAGTCATAGGTTTGACATATTATCCTCATTGCTTGCCATCACTGCCTTAATGATTTGGTGAGAATTTTTATAAGTATCCTACCTTTTTTCAGAGTAAAAAACATAAACAGGTAAACACAGATATCTTAGTTGTAGTTTCACATGGAAACCCATTTTCTCAACAAGCAAGCTGTAGATCTTGGAAGTACATGGAGCTGTCTCAAGCCCCCAGGGAGAGTGCAGCTGGATGGGATTCTTTATGAAAATGGCAAAGAAGAGAGAGAGAGAGAGAGAGAGAGAGAGAGAGAGAGAGAGAGAGAAGAGAGAGAGAGAGAGCCTGTGTGTGTCTTTATGTGTATTGGGGGTAGCTCAGTGGAATTATCAATATAGTCTGTGAGGACACAGATGGAAAATTTAGCAAAACAGTTATTTCCTCCATCTCAGATGATTCTCACTTGTATGTTTACAGTAGCCCTCCAGAGTCCTTGGAACCTGAAGTTTACAGGAACATTCTGGTTGCTTATTTTATAACTCACAATTCATAGATTTTTATCTAATGAGAATTAAGTTTAAAAGATTATTTATAGGAAAATATGCAAAAATTCCATTACTTTCTTTTAAATTTGTGGTTTCTGTATTTACTTTAAGACTCCAATAGTTAATACAGATATAATATCATCAAAAGCAGAAACAAGTTGTTCTTTTTATGCATAAACCTAACACTGTTCCTGATGGACAGATGGGTTGATAAAATAACTGTTACACATGGCTTAGAAAGAATGATTTGTGTCTAATTTCCATGAAATCATATTGGTCCCATTGTTTTCATATATATAAAGTCCTTTTGAGATTTGTAAATGCTTAATTTAAAGTGTACTTAGAAAACTTCATAAACATTAGGTAGGCTAATTTCTTCTGTTGTCTTTGACTCAAGTAATTGGAATAAAATATCAAATGTGATTATTTAACTATCTCAAAAGTATCAGATTATTTTTTCAAAAATTGATTCTCACAGTAATATTTGCTATAGATTTTTTAGTGGGCTCATAATCAATCAGTCTGGGAACAAGAAGGTTGAAAAAGATGTGGATTTTTATTTGATGTGTTTGAAGTAGGCTAATTTCTTCTGTTGTCTTTGACTCAAGTAATTGGAATAAAATATCAAATGTGATTATTTAACTATCTCAAAAGTATCAGATTATTTTTTCAAAAATTGATTCTCACAGTAATATTTGCTATAGATTTTTTAGTGGGCTCATAATCAATCAGTCTGGGAACAAGAAGGTTGAAAAAGATGTGGATTTTTATTTGATGTGTTTGAAGCAGTTCAATACCTTAGAGAAAAACAACCTTAACTTCCAAAAGCTTTTCTGCAGCTGGGAAAGTAAATTCATATAAAATGGTTTTCATGGTTAACTCCAAAACATGAAGGTTGGCTGTATACTTCAGACTCGTATTTAACCCAGAGGAATAGAGTCTCCTCTCTGTGGGGATATGGAGACAAGGATTTCCTGTACATAGAGAGATGGAAGCAGTTTCTGGCAGGTTCTAGTCAGAGCGAGAAGACCACATGCCCCTTAAAGGAGCTTTTATGTTTATCTTTAGTAAGGGTGGATTAGCTCATGGTGCTTCATCATTCGCTGCTTAGCAATCAATCATTTGTAAATTCTTCTTGTAATTACTGTCATTTTCATGTACAATTTTACAAAATAAACTGAATGATGACATACCAAATGTAACTCAGTTAATTTAAAAATGAACTTTATGTCACAATCAAAAATAGAAACTCATTGCCTCAGGCCACAGACCAATAGGAACTGCAAAAATAATGTCTTTAGATTCTGGTTATGTGTTGTTTTCTGTCTCTGTGCTTTTATGTGCTTAACGGTCTGTCTGTTCACTCTTGTGAAATGGGAGATTTTTATGGGAGATTTTTCAAATGATAGAAATGAGTCAAAGCAAAGGGCTAGGATATAGGTAATTTTGTAGAGTACTTGCCTATCATGCATGAAGCCCTGGATTCTATCCCCAGGTCTTCATAAACTGGCCTGTGAAAGCATACCTGTAATCTCAGTCATGCAGAAGTGGAGGCAGGAATTCAAGGCCAGTCTTGGCATGGAGTCTGAAGTCAGTGTGGTTAGATAGCCCTTGTCTCAAAAATCTAAAATTAATTAATTAATAATAAAAAGAATAGTATGAAAGTAGCATTACTTTTCATTTAACCACTTGGAAAATGGAGAGAAGAGAATTGCCAAAGTTATGAGGCCAGCATACGCTACATACTCAAGTTCCTGGATATCCAGAGTCCATCTCAAGAAAGGAAAAGTTTATATGAGCTGATATTATTTAGCAAAATGGCACTATGTTCTTTCAAATCATATTGTATAATCCATACAACAATTTGGGTGACCTTGAATCTTATGTCCCATGCCTCCTCAATGTTAAGGCACCTTCTGACTTGGGATTATTGTTCTGAAAGAAAGTAAGAATTAGGCAGAGATAGGGGCAATGATGTGGTAACAAAGTTTCATAATTTTTTCATATTGCTGGGATCATCAAATTGACTTATTTAGAATAACATAGGGAAAGATACTTTAAAATGCTCATATATAGATTCAGAATATAAAGGGACATAAATGTATTTAGCTTTTAGATAGTTTAAAAATATCACAGGGCTGAAGAGATTACTCAAATACTATGAGCACTGGCCGCTCTTCCAGAACCTACTCTTGGTTTCCACCTCCCACTTGGTGACTAACAACCACCTGTAGCTCCAGTTCCAGGGGAGTCTGATGGCCACTTTTGACCTCTGCCAGTACTGCACACAGATGTTGCACACAGAAGAACATTCATACACATAATAAATAAAAAATTAAAAATATTGAGACTTTTATTATTTTATTATAATGTAAACATTGTGAAAATATATAATACATTCTGTAATATATGCCTAAGTATATACTGTGCATGTTATTATTAGAAGACTAAATCTTCACTAAATTAAAATATTGCTTTCATGTTTTTAGGTGATTAATAACTATTGTTCTTAAGAATTTTATTGAAATATTGCATTAGTGTTTGTTCCATCAATCTCAGCATCAATATTTAGAGACATGTAAAACGTTCTTTGGCTACGAGGGAGGTCTTACTAAAGAGAGTAAATGCAGATTTAGTAAGCATGCTATTAAATCAGGAACCAAAGTGGTTTGAGAGATAGCAAGACTGTGGCTTGCAATCACAGCTCTGTAATTTAGTACCCATGAAATCAAATAATGAAGCCTAGTTTACTTACTTCTTCAAGGAGTTAATATATAGAATGTGTACAAGAATACTTGAAACAGTCAACAATAAAATAATTAGCATGAATCACCCCACCTCTACACATATCAGATAACCCTTGGCCACAGTCTGAGGTTAGAAATATGAAATCGGAAGATGCCACTTGCTATGGTGACTTTTAAGAGTAGGCCATGTAAATATAGGTTTCCTGATTTGAAGAGTTAGCATCATGCTAATGTGTATTCCAGCCCTCTTTAGAGTATTACATGATATTCAGGGATGCTCTAATCAATAAGACTGTGGAGCAGTGCTCTCTAGAGCCATCCTTAGAGCTAAGCTTTGCACAGCAGTAGACAAAGAAATTGGAAAAAGTTGTCTGGAGGTGGTGATTAAAAGCTTGTAAAATAAAATCTGTGGCGGAAGGCTAAAGAAATTTGGCTTGTTTACTCTGGAGAAGAGAAGACTTAAGGGTGATTTAATGCCTTCATCTGAGGCATGAGCAGATTCTTTTCTAGAGCCTTGTGTTAATCTCTTCTGTGGCTCTCCAGAGATCCACACAGCAGGGGTGGGCTCACAGTGCAGTGAAGGATTTAAAGTAGGTTAGAAAATCTTTCACTAGGGAGATTAAAAAAGAAACGTTGAAAGGAAAACTGCAAGTTCAGCTTGGGGAGGTTTCTAATAAGAATCATTTGAAGTGGTTTGATGGATTGAGATGGCAGGGTGTATTATCCAAGAAGCACCTTCCACAAGTCAGAAGGCACAGCAAGCCAGACATTAGATACAGCCAAATGTTACGATGGCAGTTCTTCCCATCAACAAATCCTACAATGAAAGGCTTCAACGCAGGCTTATTTTGTACAAACCCAAACCTATAAGACACAGGGACATAGGTTTACAACTCAAGTCTAATCCTTCAATAAATTCTTCAAATTGTCAGTATAGAAACTTCAGTATATTTATAAAGCTTGCATTAAAAATGCTGTATGTAAGGCCTACTCTCCTAGGCTGACTAGGCTCCAGTGAATGAATTTATACAGAACATCTAGGTACAAATGCTTGACTGGATAGGACTTAACATGTAAAGAGGAGTGCAACTCGTTTGGGGGCAGGGGTGGAGGACATTGAGGGGGGGGAAACTAAATTTGACACAAAAGCTCAATAAAAATTAAGAAAAAATTGCTGTATGTAACAATAACTGTGCAAGGGTATAAAAGCAAGTACGATATCCTCTTCCCCTTCAGTAAGCCAGCATCATAAGTAGTTAAAACAGCACTTAAAAACTCTCATGTATAGAGTGGGACAAGGTTTGCTTTGCTTTGAAGTTGTTTTCTGTTTGTTTCTTTTTTAGTGAGACCTCAGAGAAGGGAGTATCACAGACGTCTATATTCGAGAAAGGGGGTGTACAGTAGAGATTAATGTAAAAAGGAGTAGGAATTCACCCAGGAGATTTAAAGAAAATAACCAGTAAGATGGGAGCAGATTTCAGAATTTGGGAGAAGCATGCAAAAACTCAGTAAGATAAGAAGGTTTGTTTAGGTAGGTGTGTGCTTAGAACCATGTTTTTAATATAGAAAATCACTAAGGAAATGTGACTTTTGGTCACTGGAGATGTAGCATTCGTGATATGCTTTAATCATAATATGCATATGATGTCAAAGACTTAGGACAAAGCAAGAATAGGTCCCTTTTTATTTTTGGTCTTTTAGAGACAGTCTCCCTGTAGCTCCAGCTGGCTGTAGAGACCAGGTTGGCCTTGACCTCAAAAAGATTCTCTTGCTGCTGCTCCTGAGTGCCAGATAATTTATTACAAGTTGAAATGATATTTTGAATTTATTGAAAGAATATATGTTAATAAACAATCTTATTTCATTTTTCTAATGTGGTTATTGCAATAAGTTACATATGTGTGCAGTTTTTATAATAAAAAGTACATATAACAGTGCAATCTATACTATACATAGATGTATAATATAGAAACATTCAAAATAAAAACAAGAGGTCTTGTATTTACTGTTACATTTCACAATATTTTTGGATACTGCCCTATTTTATTTTACATCCTTTTAGTGTTCTTTTGGAATTCATTAGGTTGGTTTTAAAACTCAATATTGGGTCATAAGTCCATTTTAAAAATAACAAAATATGATGCTATACAATAACTGTGGTTTTAGTCCTTAGTTGCTGGAATTTGCCCGTGTTACCAGGGAGTGACACTGATTTACCTTTGGAGCCTATTAGTACTTGAGGATAGAGTGAATGGAATGGAAGAAATGACTAGGATGGAGATGCTGACTTGAAACCACTACAGTGATGCTCAGGGAAGTTGAATAAGGCTTTAATCTATGACTGTCTATGACTATCTATGACTATCTGCGAGAAGAATAAAACATTAGGCAAAGGACTGAGACATGTGGGCCTTCGTAGGCATTTATTGAATGCACCTGAGTGGAAGGAGCATGAGTCTGCAGCTGGATCTTTGTTTTCTGGTTTACGTGATGAGATGCTATTTGCAGCAAGGGTTACAGATGGGACTAGTTTGGGAATATTGGGAATTCAAGTTTAGGTACAGTGATGGGAGCTAAGTGGCTGCTTACTCAAGCAATCATGATTTGTATTTGATGAGCAGCTGTAACTTGGATAACCGAGGGAGTGTGTGGAGAAATGGACTAGAGAAAAGGACAGATTCTAGAGAAACAAGAACTGTTAAAGAGCAGGATGAACTGCATGGAGCATTGTGGTCTAGTGAAGCCAAAGGAAGAGAGGCGACAGCTGCCCTTCGGTGAGAGCCAGTGGTGGGAGAGGGCCACGTGACGCGTCCGCAAGTCTATTGAGAAGAGATGCTTCCAGAGGACTGCAGAGGACGGCAGTTGGTTGGAAAAATAACAGAAAAGGTAGAAATTCAGCAGAGAGGCTCATATGACTTTTAAAAATTCATTTTATTTCCTGTGTTGGGGTTTTGCCTGCGTGGATGTAACTGCACCAGTGCAGGCTGTGTGCAGTGCCCGCAGACACCGGAAGAGGGCCTCAGATCTCCCGGAACCGGATGGCTGTTAGCTGCCATCACTGAACCTGGGTCCTCTGGAAGAGCAGCCTGTGCTCCTAGCCCTGATCCATCTCTCCAGCGCCTTACTCACTTTTAACATAATTTTGGCTTCGGAAGAAATGTGAAGTCAGAGAATAGGAATGTGTGGCTGAATGACATAAAGAAGACGATACAACTTTGAAGAAACACTTTGTTCTTCACATTTTTTTCTAAGAAGGGAAGGGTTTGAGTATCATCATAAAACTGAACAAAAGTAAATGACTCATCATTGAAGGTGGAGGCTCTAGAACCCAGCCTATCAGGAGACAAAGGAGTGTTACAGGCATATAGAAGCTTCAGGATTCACTGTGGTTGGGGAGGTAGAGGGTGGAAGGCCTGGTTATGGAGAAGTGAGCGAACGGGAGGTGGCAGAAATGAGAATGAGATGACTGGGCAACATGGGTTACCCACTGGAGCCACACGAGGCACCACTGTCCAGCTGCTGGCCTCAGGCACAATAGGACACAGTTTTCTCTCCCAACACTGTTGAGCAACCCAGCTTCAAGACCACAGAGAAAGGCAGTGATTTGATTCAGGATCATGTTTATGCCAGAGCTACAGAATCTGAACTTCTGAACTAGGCACAGCAAGGAAGAGAGAAAAGACAAAATAGAAGTCAGGGGGTGATAGACCTTACCGAAGTCAAAATCAAGTGCACTCAGAGGAAGAAAGCAGAAGGAGAGGACGATGTCTCAGGGCTTAAGGTTTAAGATTGGTACTGAGAAACAGAGCCTTTGGGGTGGTGGCATGTACTCAGGCTGATGGTCCCCTGCTACGTGCATGTGCTGGATAGGGTCTGACAGGAGCTAAATTTTGTTTGCTGTTAGATGTTTGCAGGCCCCGATTTCAGATATTTGGTTATTTCAGAGAGTTTTCATATGAGGTTGTTAGAAATATTTTTAAAACAAGGTAACTGCATGTGATTTTGTGTACGTATGTGTATGTGTGTGTCTTAAGAATTTCTCTCAGTGAGGTGTGGCATTTGACCCTGACCCTCTAGATCCAGAACCACTAAATGTACAAAGTATGATCTCCAGTTAGGGAATTTGGGGTTACTTACAAAAGGAATTATCGGGGAGAGGCAGTGGAATCATCGTACTGAAGTTTGGCTGTAGTTTTTTACATTTTCATCAGAACCGCCTCCGCCAAGATGGCCACCCACGTATGTTTTCCAGAACTCTCTGCTGCTCACTTACACCCTCCCCCTCAAGTCACTGGTTGGTTCAGAGGTGGCTGGCTTTATTGGCTTCTTGGTGTGGGGTATCAGTCCATCCTTATTCTGTCAAGATGCTTGCGATGATGATGCTTGGAATGGCAAGACACCTGCTTTATTCAAAATGATCTGGTGAAGAAGTAGCCAAGTGGAGTTCAAACACTAGTTAAAATTAAAGGGTGGTCATGTTGTTGTATTCCGATTCTCAAATGTGCAGAATCTTTCATTAAACTCATTAAAATATGTTAAAAACGTAAATGGTGCAAATAGACTGTGAGGACAGTGGTAGCACATCCTAGTGATGTGACACTTGTAAGTGACTCTCTTATTTCTATGCAAAGCACAGGATGGGAGCGTGGCCTGTGTCTAGCTTCTCTTTAGGTGTTTACTTCAAAGAAATGGGTGACTGTCCTAAATCTGGGTCCATCCCAGAGAGGAGTGCTGCTGTGTGTTCCAGTTAGAGAACTTGGAAGTTAGTACTGCAAAGACGTCATGAAGGTGCTGATGAGAGAAGGACCAGAAGGACACGCCCTTGCTGATAAATGGGTCTGCAACTCCATCCCCATCTGCAAAAAGGACTCTAAATTTTATTTCAATAAAAGACAATATAATGATTTCGAGTTTTTCACAGAGCCAGAAACTTCCTAGTCATTCAGCTATTCTGGCACCTGGTAGAACAAGAATGCTGCCCCCAACTGGCCACACTGCATTCTTCTGTAGCCCCACAGCTAAAAGCAGGACAAAATAATATCACTTTCAGATGGTAGTGATGATAGAGCAGCAGAAGCCTGTACAGCCCTGTTCTCCTTTTGTCTTTGATCTTTCTGTACATCTTATAGATGGTCCTGGACTTCTATTTGAGAAGTTAACTCCTCAATATCTTGACCCAGGTTTTAAAACCAATGTTATTTGTTTGTTTAAATTGTGACCTATAGAGAGGGACTCTTAATGGTATGTTTGGTTTTAATGTAGAAAATGTTTTTATAGCTTACAGATAATGAGCCTTAAATAATGGTTCTGCTGGAAATTAACCATCATCAGATCTCCCAGAGTCAGCATTGTTCAGATAGAAAAAAGAAAACAAATCCAGGAGTATCTGTATTTTTTGGAGTCTACTTCTTTTTGAAGAATTGGTCATGAGTAGATTGGCAGTTGTTAGTCTTCACGGGAAATAATGAAGAACATTGCACAATTCCCTGGTTACGGGCAACATTATAGATGATTTCCATACTGTTGGGTCCCTTTAAGGTGAGATGATGCATGCAATATTCAGATGGTTTCTCTTTGGGTAGATTAATAGCATTGTATCTGTTCTACTATCTTCATCAATATGAGAATTCAAGTGAGCATCATTGTAAGAGGTACAGAACAGTATCCCCATGCTTGCTATGTGTTTTAACTTCCTCTAAATCCCAGGACTCCTGGGAACTTGTGGACTAATGTACTCATTGTTAACTCTTCAGAATTACCCTTTACAGTCCATGAGTCTTACCAATGTGTAACTAGAGTTTTGTACCCTTCGAGGGGCCTCGAGTTGACTGATTCAGCTCATGTTGATGCCTGGTCAGATGAATATCCATGTTAGAACAGGCTTTGGTGCTTTCTATTTGGTCACATGAACTTTCACAAAGAGCTGCTTTATAAATCAATGTAGATGATATTTATAGAACCATTAAAGAGCTAAATGGGTCATGTATATTTTACATTTGTACTTTATACATTTGCAAAGGAAATTCCATGTCAGAATAATGTTTGTCGCTATGATTGGTGACAGCTTTTGGAAAAAGCCATCGTGTGTGTGTGTGTGTGTGTGTGTGTGCGCACGCATGCACACACACGTGGGTGCACAAGCTGTACAGCTCTAAAGAAGCAGCTCTTCCCTGGATGTTTTATATACTGCCCTTGATGCTGGAGAATTGACTGTTTTAGGACTTTCTCTGGTTCTCTGAATGGCACAAGAAGTGGGCTCTGGGAGCTCCTGTGTCCTGTCGCCTCCACTGCATTGGGTTGTCCCCCAGGGAGTGAATCTCAGATCCAGGTTCCCATGGGTTTTCTGGTTTTCAGCTAGGAAAGATTCAAGTGTGACAATGGCTTCCTCCCTCATCCCTCCTTCCTTCCTCCGGTTTTATTTGACCATACTTTTAGCTAACAAATTTATTCACTTTGAATGAACACAGATGCATTTTTGAAACTCTGGAACAGCATTAAGATGAGAGACAAGATGGGATATTTGAGGATATCCTGGCAAGGAATGAAAATAATGAATTTGCAGCTACCACTAAAGTGAATGGCATTGAAGAACTCAGCTAACTTCTTGAGACTTAGAGTGGCATTTGCTAAATAAGATAGTTATAGTTCAGGACGTACTTAAAGAGTGGGAATTCTGCATCGGAATTCTCAAATTCTATTTTAGGCCAATGTTTCTAAGATGTGGCTTCACAGGGGAGCTCAGATTATTTTCTGCTTTGCTTTTGTAAAACTTTAAAATTTAGACGCTTAAGTGGAGGTGAAAGTATAGGAGAACGAATGTGTGTTTTAAGTTCCAGTGAGTGGTCTGTGTCCCTAGGTTTGTTTCTTGGAGCATCTTAGAATTTCTAGACTTTAAGTAATGGAGACACGAGGTTACAAATCAAGCCTCTGTCCTTCTTTAGTATGGGTTCAGGTGTCCAGCAGCAGATGCCTTCCACATTCTCTACTGACAGAATACCATTTGGGCTTAAGAGGCATCTTTTTCAGTTTCTAGAATTTGGCAGTTTGAATAGAAATATCTCCCATGGGATAATGTATCTGTGCTCTGACCCCCGGGTAATAGTACTGTCTGAGATTGTGCTCTGATTCCCGGGTAATAGTACTGATAGTACTGTCTGAGAAGACTATGGAACCTTTAGAAGGCGAAGCCTTGCTAGAGGAAATATGTTACTGGGGCTGAATTTGACATTGTTATAGCCTGATCCCACTTCCTTCCTGTTCTCTCTCTCTTTCTCTCTCTCTCTGCTTCTTTTGAGTGAATGAAAATCAGCAACTTCCTCACCTGCCTCTGTGCTTTCGCTGAGTTTGTCAGGTCTTCCCTACCTTGAAGGACACTCTCACTCTGGAGCTTTGGGTCAAAGTAAACCCTTTTATCCTCTAAGCTGCTGTAGGTATGGTATTTTATCTCAGCACCAGAAAAGTAACTATATCTATAAAATATACATATTTATATATATTTTATATATAATATATGTTTTATATATTTTATACATATATTTATGTTGTATATAAGCATGTAGTTAATATATAAGTCGCTATATTTTTATAGCATATATACACACATATATATATATATATACACACATATCAATACATACATGTTCACGTGCCACCAAAGAATTAGTACATGGAATAGAGATGCCTAAAAACTAGGGTGAAGTACACAGAAAAGCAAAGAGGATGCTGGATTTTGACAGGAGGCTGTAGAGGATGGACTCACCAACAATTGTTAAGAGCATGGTAAATGGGATAGTGAGTGGATTTACTCGACCTGAAACAACCTACTCACATTCCTTTCCCTCCTTCCCCCCGTCTCTTGTACCTGTTTTTCATTCTTTTCGTCCATTCTTCATTTAAGAAAGTTTTATAGCAAAGGAAAAATAACTACTTTCCTATGTTTACTGCAGTCATTAGTGATATTTATAGCATTTCTTTATCAGAATGAGAACGTGACTATAATAGGTATAAAAACTTATAAAACTTCCATAGCAGAAAATGCATGTGATGCACTTGTAAGTAATATAAAAAAAAACCCTAAGTTCCTAATCTGATTCACAGTCCATGTCCAAAATAATTTTATTTGCATACACAAAGGCATTGCAGTCAAACAGTTAAACATGTATGGGAGCCACTAAAGATCTGGAATTCACCCCACACGATCTCACCCTTCTGAAGCTGTGTAGTTTGGTTACTGTGTAATAAAACAGGCTTAATGTGTGTAGTGTGAAGAAGTCAGTTTCAATCTAAAAGTTTTATAGAAGTCTATTTTGTTACTTTGTAGCACACCAAAATCATTTAGCTTTGGCACATTTCTTGGCTAACTGCACTGATTTATGTAGAAAAAGTTATATTTTATAAGAAAATAAAGCAAAAATTATCGCCAACATCAGAAAATGGATTAAGAAGGAAGGTGATGACCTTGGCTGGGATCCAGAAGGTGGCTAACGTTCTTTATGGTTGAGTCAGCCTGTCAACAGTTTCCAAACAGAGAACTGTACTAATATAGGGAAGTGCCTGGTGAGGGAACACCTTCATTTACACAGGGAGATGATGCTGTATCTATTGATTGAGCTATTCACTGAGTCTTACGTGGGTGTTCAGTCCATCTGAATCCAAAGGAAGCAGTATAGTATCTATGAAAATGAACACCCTTGTAAGTAAACAGCACTGAAAATGTTGCACAATTTCAACATAGTCTCCAGTTGAAACCCACTTAATGGGGATATCGGTTCTCTTTTATGAGTTTCCTGTTTGGCTTCTTCAAGTCCTAAACAAAGGCTTGTTCCTGTGGTCTAACCTTTTATTTTTGTTCCCTGTCTTAGATAGCTGAGGCCCAATAAATTATTGCTCTGTGTGGGAAATGCCCGGGCTCATCTATGAGATCAAGTGACAGCCATCCTGCTGTGATGCCCTTAACACATTCTTCCTGCAAGTCCTCAAATTTCAAATTCCGGCTCTAGGCTCTCACCTGTTGTTCTCATTGTGGAGTAGGCACAAGTAAGACACACTAAAAAGTTCTTACATTTAAAGAGCTTCAAACTTAAGGAAGAGACAAGTGAGCACACACACAAACACAAATTTCAGAAGTGCCGTGGCAGACATGTAGAGAGCACAGGGCCAGAACACTCATGGTGAGGGAGGGCAAGGAATGCCTCTCCCAGGAACTGAACTGTGTGGAATTCATTCTTGGTCAGAAACACCTGTGCCTGGATGTGAGGACTTGAGTGTTCTAGTCAGAGATCAGCTCATTTAAAGGCTCCTTGGAAGCATGTCTGGGAGACTGTGGCTGGTCAGAGTGGCCACTGCACAAAAGCAAGGACAAAGCTAATGGTTAGGCGACAGAATATTGACTGGCACTTGAAGGGGACTTCTGTGAGAAGGGTTGTGGATGACACTCCCACTGTTGGAGAGACTCCTGATAATACCCGAAGTGTGCTTTGGCTAAAAGTTGGAGCGAGATGAAGAGGCTTTTCAGTAATCTGGGTGAGGCTGGTAGCAGAGATGGGAGAATGGGAGTAAGCTGGCAGACCGGAGAAGAGAAGAATGGGAGGAAGAGGCTAAAGAAGGGGAGGGAGAGATCAGAGTGGAGAGGAAAGATACAAACCACGTGAGAGACTAGTGAGCACACACGCTTCCTTGGCAGCTGGAGGCGGCCTCCCTGTTGGACTGAGCTCAGGTGATACCACTTTGGCAAATACGACTCAAATCATATGAATCATATGATTTGTCTTCCCCTCATTCCTTCTATAGCTGCAGTCTCCATGTTTCCTGCTGGGATGGGAAGGTGAATAAGACTCTATACTCAAAAATAGGAATGGAGGGCTGGAGAAGCGGCTCAGTGGTTAAGGGCCCTGTCTGTTCCTGCAGAGGACCTGGATTTGGTTTGCGGCACCCACATGACAGCTATCCACGATCCATAACTCCAGTTCTAGGGGACTCAAAACCCTCTTCTGACCTCTGTGGGCACTGCACTTAACGTAGGCCATATACTCATACACATAAGAAGTAATAAGTAAAATAATTTAAAAGTAGGAATGGACTTCCGTGTTTGCCAGCGTTTCAAATACCACAACTCTGTCCTTACCTGTGGACAAGGCCTTGCTGACTGACTTTCAGAATCTTCCAGCATTGGCTCAGGGTGACAGGAGACAGGAGATGCACAGTGGTCTTCTACTGATCGGTGTTCCTTCCAAGAAACACAGACTTCTGTCCGGGGTCTGGGCTTCTATGTTCCCACTCTTATGCTGGAATTTTTGTCTAACTTGAATCTATGCGGGTCACTGCTGGTGTGAATTCATACGAGTAACTTCCCAGATGTCTGGAAAAACTCTATCACCACTTTTAGCTTTTACAATTTTCTACCCCCTTTTCTGCAATGATCCCTCAGGACTGCGTAATAGAGGTTTGATATAGGTGTTCTATTTGGGACTGAGTATTCTGCAGTATAACAAGTCATTAGGAGTTAGTTTAATACTATGTCTATTTAGCAGAATAGTAGTAGTTTCTACCATATGGCCTGTGATCTGCATAGCCACAGGTTCCTCAGCCTGATATCAATGTCAAGTATGGAATCCATCTTTTGATGCAGACCTTAAATCCAATGAAAAAGCGGTTCGTTACCCCGTAATACACCATTGCTGTACAGGTGGGCTATATTGCCATGCCGATTGTTGTTGTAGCTCATTTAATTCACAGCTGGGCAGGACTGATGATTGCTTTCCTCCCAGAAGCAAGTGTAGCACCTTCCAGCATATAAAAGCTACGCAGCAGAAATGAAGCCTTGAAGCCAGTACCAGCTTAATTCCTTCTTGTTTGTTCTACAGTGCATGCATGCAGTATCTTCAGTAACAGGGTCTTACCAAAAGGTTCCATGACTTAACCAAATTGGGGCAATGGTGAGTATTGTTTGAGAGTTTGTGGGAACCCTGGGAACAACTTCAAAAGAGGGGGTCCATTCCTGGCACTGGTGCTTTTCTCTGTTAGTCTGTCCATGGTTTGCAGTAGGGGTCCCCCTGTTTTATTGTTTATCTATATACTTTAAGGAGCTTCTATAGTGGCAGGTTTCCGTGTGACTTTTTCTAAAGGCCATTAGTGTTAGTTACCCTTCCCCATGCTCAATCGTCAGCCCTGCCCTCTCATTCCTCACCCCATTCAACTTTCATACTCCATTCTTCTCCTTTTCCGCCCCCTTCATACACTTCATTTTACCTCCTCAACCATGGAGCCCAACGTGCACACTAGTTCCCTGATCTTTATGGAATGTCCAATTGAAACAGACATATCTAAGAATTCAAAGCTCCTGTCCCCTTATTAGAGAGTGTTTGACATTTGACCTCATTCAGGATAATTGTTTCTAGTTCCATCCATTTACCTGTGGGTTTCATAATCTCACTTTGCTTAAGAATGTATAATAATATCCACTTGTGTAAATGCAACATATTGTCATTTTCCACTCATTAGTTGAAGGCAATATAGGTGGTTTACATTTCTGAGCTATTTTGAATAGAGTAACAATGAATATAGATGAACAGGTATCTTTAGAGTTGGATGTAGAATCGTGTGGCTATATGCCCAGGAGTGGTATGAGTGGCTCATAGGCTAGCTATAGTTCTAACTTTCTGAGGAATCTCCACACTAATTTCTGTGCTGGCTGCACTCCCACCAGCAGTGAATACACATTCTCCATTTCCCCATATTCTTGCCAGTATTTGTTGTTCGGTTTTTGAATCTTAGCCATTCTGACTGGTATAAGATGAAGTCTCAAAGTTGTTTTAATTTGCATTTCTTTGCTGGATGAACCTTAAGAAATATTCCTCAGCCATTTGCATCTCATTATTTGAGAATTCTCTGTTCAATTTCTTGCTCAATTTTTTAATTTGGATTTCTGTGGGGTTTTTGATGTTTTGTTTTTTGAGTTCTTTGTATAATTTAGATACTAACCCTCTGATAAATGTATAGCTAGTAAAGACTTTTTAGCATTCTGTAGGCTACTCTTTATTCAAATAATGATATACAAAAGCTTTTTAATTTTATGAGATCCCGTTTGTGTGTCAAATATTGGGGTACCCACTTTGCTATAACAAACATTATTAGACATAACAAGACAGATATGCAATATAATAATTGTGAATGACTTAAATATCAAACTCTCACAAATACATAGGTTATGCAAGTGAATACAAAAATCAATGAAGGAACTTCAGAACTAAACTACACTGTAGATAAAAGGACTTAAAAGACATTTACAGAGCATTCTAGCCATTAACTGCAGAATGCACTTTTGTTTTCAGTAGCCCATGGAATTTCCTCCAAAGTAGACATTTTAGACCATAACAATATTGTTCAATATTTGAAATCTTGAAATAATCTCTATGACCTGATCAAACCATAATGGAATGAAACTCATAAAACATACAAACACATAGAAATTGAATAATAAACTTTTAAACAGTGTATCACTGCAGGAATTATGAGGGAAATTAGAAAAATCTTAGATGTAAAATGAAGGTGGAAGCATTTCTACGAGTACTTGCAGAGAGCTCAGATAAACAGCATAAATGTTAAACTTCAAGTTCTTAGAAAAACAAGAAGAATCCAAAACACAAAAGCATAGAAGGAAGGAAAGAGCAAGAATCAGAGCCCAACAGAGTGGGAAAGAGTGACACAGACGACCCATGAAATGAGCAGTTCATTATTTGAAGATTAGGAAGAATGACAAACTGTTAGTTAAACTAACTGAAAGAAATTGCGAGAAGACCCAGTTTGATAGAATAAGAGAAAAAGGAGGGAGGGGAGAGTGCAACAGACAGCACTGAAATAGACCATCTAGAAAAGGTACACTCTGGTTTGCTGGAAAATCTAGAATAAACAGATGAAATGTCTATATACATATCACCTACTAAAATTGAACCAAGAGGATATAAACAGCTTAAGCAAAATAACAAGTCATGAGATTGATGCAATAAGAGTCTTATAACTAAGCAAAGCTCAGAACAGGACCTGGCCACTGTATAGTTGCAGCACCTCTAAGTGGTGACTTGCACAAATACTCCTCTAACTATTCCAAAACACTGAAGAACAAGAAATGCTTATGAACTCATTCTTTGAAACCAGTATTATCCTGATACTAATGTCTTTTAAATGAAATGTTGAAATGTGAATATTGATCAGTATCTTTTGTATCTGGGAGCCAAATTTTAAAACATGCATGATTTGTCTGTACATTTATGCCAGAAACATTTCTAGGTCTACCTTCCACACAAAGATAACTTGGTATCTCAAACTGATCAATTTTCTGATATATAAAGAAAAGCTTATAAGAATTTATAATGCTTATGTGACTTGAACCTGGGAATAATGGTGAACATGGGGCGACTAGGCTCTTAGAACCACACAGTGGACAAACAGTATGACTGGAGGGTGGGAAACTTCTTTCTCTCTTGCCGCCCAGGGGATGCCGTTTAACAGTGCTTACAGATATGCCACTTGTTCTGTCCTCATTTTAGTTTCGCTTTTCTATGAAAGACTTTTAAATGATTTAATACAAACAATGTCCCTGCTTCTTCTGCCTTACATTGCTCTCACTTTATAAAACACCCCCAATATTTAAGAACAGTTAATTGTCCTACAGCTGATCTCATGGACAAGAGGCCTCATTAGTCCTGTTAAACATTTAATAAGCTTTAAAAAAATGTACACAGAGGGATCAGAGTAAAGCCTTTATTTATTTTCAATGTATATTTTTATTGAGTTGTGCATTTTATACAACACGTCTTAATCACATTTAAACCTCTTCCCCATTCACACTCCCTATAGACCACCCCCTCCAGGTTTCATGCATTCTGTCATATCTGTTAAGGCCTGTTCAGTCAAGTTTGTGTAACCAGAGGTCCTTTGGTGCAGTTCTGTCCCCTGGAGTCTGGTCAGCTTATCCAGCATCACTTCCTTACCGAGGATCAGCGCTCCCTCCCCCAGCGGTAATCAGCGGCCATGTTTCCTCCTCTAAGGTTTGGACTCCTGCCACTTCCTCCGTTCTATGCTGGGTCTTTGTCTGATTGAGTTTGTATGGGTCTTGTGACCATTGTCACCATTTCTGTGAGTTAAGTTGCCAGTGGCCTGGAAGGCTGTTTCCCTACGATCATATACCAACCCTGGCTTTATAATCTTTCTGCCTCCTGCTCCGCAGTAGTCCCCGAGCCCTGGATGGTTGAGGTTAAAATAAATGAACCTGTGTGACACTATTTTACAGAAGCTGATTCTCCTGAAGAAATCAGAATCAAACAAAACTTTACAATTAGAAAATGACTTATTATTTCATTTTGTTTGTATTTACCCCAAACCAAAAGACAAAAATGGAGTCCCTGATTAATTTTTTATGTAATTATAAGGGCAATGATGGTCCGAGGGGTACAGACAGGGGAGGGAATCTACATAACAATCAAAATATGTGGTGTGGAATGTACAAAATTCCACTAAAAAGGATATTTAAAAATTATAATACATTTTTAATGATTCTTTGAGTATGTCACGCAGTGTATTTTGTTCATATTCAGAACTCCTCAACTCCTATCTTCTACCCTAATAACCCACAACATCAGGGCCTCCGTTATTTTTTTCTTTTTCAAAGGCTTATCATGTTTCCCAAATGTGCTTTGGGCATGGGTTCATCCACTGTAGCCTGGTCAATGTAGCAGATGCCACATTATTAAAGAAACTGACTCTCCTCTCCTACTAGCTCTCCATTTCCAACAGATCCTTAGCTAGAGCTGGGGAAAAGAATATGATCTAAGTGTCCCATGTAGGGCTAGGCCCTATCTTAGTCTCTGCACATTAACCAATTGTGGGACTCTGTTAATAATCATCTGCTACAAGAAAAGCTTCTTCAGTAAGAGTTGAGAGATGCACTCATTTATTTATAGGTATAACAATAAGTCATTAGGTGTCAGTTTAATACTATGTCTATTTAGAAGAATAACAGTAGTATGTTCTTCTCTATGCCTGTGACCTGTCTGAGCACTGGTAACACTGGCAGGTACGGGCTCCATCTTGTGAAGAGGGCCTTAAATCTAATAAGTAGGTGGTTGGTTACTGTCTATAACATTTTGACCACCAGTTGGCATACCTAACCAGACCAGGATTTTGTTATTGTAGCTTGCATGGTTGACAGCCAGACAAAATTAATAATTATTTTTCTCTTCCAGTAGCAGGCATAAGATATTCTTCCTCTATGAAAGCTAGGCAGGAGAAATAAAGCTTCAAGGTCAGTACAAGCTGGTTTTCCCTTATTTGTTCTATGACTTACATATATAGTGTCTTCGGCAATGTGATCTTACTCTCAAATTCTGATGGATAGCCAAGAGCAATGGCAATAGCCAGCATTGTTTGAGGGCCTATAGGACCCCCTGGCTAATGACTCAAAAAAAGGGAGTCCATTCCTGGCACTGGAATTTTTATTTGTTAGCCTGTGGTGTCTGATAATACCATTGAACCCCCATTATAGGGTAACCCCATTTAAACTCTTTTTATATATTGCATATGTGTATATTTTAAGAAACATATTTCTGTTTGATTTTTGAGCCTCCACTGGCCTGGAACTCACTATGTAGAAAAGGCTGGTCTTGATCTCACAGTGATCCACCTGTTTCTGCATCCTGAGTGCTATCATAAAATGTCTATAGTATTAGGTTTTCTTGTGACTTTTTCAGAAGACCTTTTAGCACTAGTTATTCATCTCCTTTAAGTGCAAATTTAATCTTAAAATTTTTAATATTTGGTAAGAGTGTATACATGCTATTGGATTGTTTTAGTCATTTTAACAAATGAAAGTTACCTACCTATATAAGTAAAAGTTGTTTGCCACAGATAAACTCTGGATGAACTCTTTACCTGCACTTAGGGTGTGAGTACAAAGTTAAGATTGGTGAGGAGGCTTTATTATTACTTGTTATATACAGGATATGAATCTGTAGCTTTCTTTGAATGTAGCTGATTTTCTTATAATTGTGATTATATATTTGATTTTTGGGGAAATATTCTGTTGAATAAATTTTATCAGTAGAACAATGCAAAATTATCAACTACAGTTAATTTTCATATTGAGAGCTCGATTCATATTTTCATGCAACAGGTGTTTTGAAGATGTAATTCTTCCGTTACATTGTTGAACTAACATTTTCAACATGATATAGAGGACATAGAGTATGAAACTATATGTGTGTCTCTGCTAAGTTCTGATGAAGAAGACAAAAGTAAATCAAGTGACATATTTGCATTTTGGTTATTTTCAATTATCTGAGAAATCCACCATTTTTAGCTTCATATGACACATGCTGAGAGCACCACTCATCTACTCTTGAAACACCTCCAAGCCCCAAATCTCATCATGAATCTACACACCAGAGGCCAGGTGGCTCCTGATGTAGGCACAAGCATATGACATACCTGCTGCATCTCCCTAGGAGCCTGCAGAGGATGGAAAGGCTCAGAAATGGAAGGGACACAAGTGAGAAAGTATAAATCAAGAGGTAAAAACACCAGAGACCAGCGTCGTCTCTGTCCCTAAAAGTGCTTAAATTACTAACAGCGTGAGAAATGGAGAATAGAAAAACCCATATACAGAAGTGAAAACAAATGACAGATTGTAAGAGATGTGATGTGATAAGTGACATTGCCAGGAGGCTGAGATTCTGTTTCAGTGCACTCTTCTGGGAAACACTGAATGAGGGCTGAATGCATGGAAAATTAATGGTGCATCTTTATTACAAAGCTGTATGGAGCAATGTGTGGAACACAGGCCTCAAGATAAAAGGGAACTTAGTTTGAATTTGAGGCCAAACATCCAACTTGGTGTCTAAGTTTATAACTACTAAAGGCAATATTTGAAAGCCCCAGGGCTTGAAACAATGGTATACTTCAAACAAACGTTGGGAAGATATGTGTAAGTACAGTTTCAAATACTTTCAAACTAAATTTGTCTTGTGTGAACTTAGGGTTTAAATTTGCAACTCTGGGACTTTTAATTATCTCTTTAGATATTTATCTCAAAAAGCCCTTGAAGAAGTTATGCTGGGAAGTCTTTCAGCATTGTAGCTAGACCATTCTGCACAGAAATGCCCATAAGATTGACCTTGGTATACATCACCCGAGAAAAATCCGTGCCTGGTTTTACTGTTGATTTTTAGCCTCCAGCATGGTTCAGATGCTGAAGCTAATTTCAGGCTTACCCCTTTGCTTGTGTAAAGCTCTGAAAATCTCAGAGCACTTAAGAGTTATGTGAAAGACAGACTTTCAGTCCTCTGGAATTGCAGCTTTCAAACTGGTGCAACCAGGGCTCTTTTTGAGGGACAGTTGACTGTTTTGTGGCTCCTATTCTGAAGTGTGTGAATAACTCCATCCAAGAGTTGTTGTGGAGATGCTGCATAGCCTGTCAGCATGGTTCCTGTTATTAACGTGAGCTGATGCAGCTGCCTCCACAAGATTCTCACTTTAGCCCTAACAATCAGGTTATTTATTCTTCTTTTAAAAGGCTAATCAACTTAGAATATTCCTTCCTCTAGTTTTCATTTCTAAAAGTTTAGATCAAGATGGAAGTCCTACATTCTCTGCATCTGAGTCACTATGGAAAGCAGTCAGCAGAGAAGTACTAGAACATTCTGGGATGCTTGATTTTTAACAGATTATTATTGTTTCGTGCATTTCATATAGTTCACTCAAATTTAGACTTCTTCCTCAATCCACACTCCCAACAACCCCCCTCACTGGGTTTCATGCATTCTGTCATATATAGTAAATCTATCCAGTCTATGCTCTGTACCCAGATGTCCTTTGTGCAAGTTCATCCACTGGCATCTGGTCATTAAGATCCACTCTCCCTCCCCCAGCAGTGACCAGTTGCCCATAGCTCCTAGGCTGGGTGGGGCCACTGTCCATTTCCCTCACTCCATGCTGGGATTTTCTCTGATCGTATTGGTTTGGGTCCTGTGCATGCTGTCACCATTGCTGCAAGTTCATATGAGCAGGTTCCCAGTGGCCTGAAAGTCTGTTTCCTTATGTTGCCTGGTAACTTGATTAGATTAAGTGATGACAAGGGCATTAGTGAGGTATCCTTTTGGATGTCTGTGAATGAATTTCAAGAGATAATGAACTAGGTAGACTTGGGTCCCAGACTTAGGATAAGAGGATAAAGAGGGCCAAGCACATTCTCTCTCTGCTTATTGGTCTGAGAAGTGAGGTGTTCAGACACAAGCTCTGAATGCTATACAGCTGCCTGCTGCAGGCCTTCCCTAACATGATGGACTGTATCTCCTTAAACTGTGTGCCAATATAAACCAGGCCTCCCTCAGGATGCTTTGTTTAGATATTTTATCTTAATGCAAGAAATGTATATAATGCAGTTTGAAAATTAAGAAACGTAATGAGAATGTTCACTATTTAAAAATATTTGCTTCTGGGGCTAGGAGGATGGCTCAGTTTGTAAATGCCTGCTTGGCAAGCATGGGGACCTGAGCTTGGGTCACCAGCATGCACATGAATAAGCTAGTCATGGCAGAATTCTTCAATAACCCTAGCAAAGATAAAGACGGAGACAGGGGATCCCTGTGCCCTTTGGCCAGCTAGCCTAGGTGAATCCAGATCCATGAGCTTCAGGTTCAGTGAGTGACTCTGTATCATATAATAGAGAGTGACTGAGGAAGACACCAATGGTGACTTATGGTTTTCACACAGATGTGCACATGCACCTGCAGGCAACAGTGTACACATGAACATGTACATACAACACACAACACAAAAAGACATATTTGCTTCTGTTTCCTGAGAATAAGATCCCCTTGTCTGCTCCCCATAGTGATAGGCTTTCTGCTTCCTAAGTGCTTCAGAAAGGGAGCACCAAGCCACGACTTAAATGAAACCCAAGACTTGTCCTAAATCACCATTCTCTACATGGGTAAGGTAAGAATGCTCTGTTCTGTGTCTGAGGTCAGATCAAGAGGTGCTGTTAGAGTTCCCCGAAGTTCTGTTTATGTTCAATTCATAATCACCTCTGATGCTGCAAAGAAACCCATTCAGTTATAATGTACAGCTCCAGCCCCCACCTTATTGCCTTTTCACCCATCCAAGTGCTAAACATTGTCCTGTGAACTGGAGATCAGAGCAAAAAAACACCTAAAACACTCTCATTCAGCTTACATGATAGTAAGGCAGGCACGTGTGCATGCAGTATATACACATACACATACATGTAAACACACACACAGACACACACATATATACATATAATCGCAGTGACAAGAACAGTAAATTGTATACATTCTGAAAATTATGTGCATATATATATGCATATATTTGTCAGGCGCTGCTAAGTGTTAGGGCTTAAAATAAAGTTTGCAAAGGGACTGGAGAGAGAAGGGAGAGACTGGAGAGAAGTTTTACCTAGGACAGAGAGGTAAGGCTATAGTAATAATCTGACATCTGAGAAAGCCATTTGAGTATTCTAAACACTGTTTAGAATACTTCATTGGTCAACTTGACACACCTGAGAAGAGAAAACCTTAATTGGGGAATTTACTCTATTGGATTGGCTCACAATCATGTCAGTGAAGCATTTTCTTGATTGTTGAGTGTAGGAGGGCACAATATACTGTAGATGGCATGACCCTTGGCCAGGTGGTCCTGGGTTGCATAAGAAAGCAGACTGAACACAGGCAAGAGGATCAAGCTGGTAAGCAGCTCTCTTTTGTGGTCTCTGCTTTAGCTCTCGCCTCTGCAGTGCCCTGCGCGAGCCCTGGCGTCCCTCAGCAGTGAACTAAGACTGGGACGTGGAAACCAAGTAAACCCTTTCCACACCAAGCTGCTTTTGGTTAGTGTTTCATTCACAGCAATAGAAAGCTGACTAGCACATCAAGGGGGCAGCCCCTGCCAGTATGGAAGTGTACTCATGTGTTAGGAAAAGAACAAGAAAAGTTGAGATGGGAGTAAAGTGAATAAAGAAAAGTAGATGATATGTTTAAAGATGAATGGGCCACATGTGACTTTGCAGATGCAATTTTCTCTTCTGAAATATGCAGTAGAAGATTGAATAACCAAATTGTTGCACTTGAATCACAACTTTGTAATATATATGAAGTTTTGTGACCATAGGTACAATATTTAATCATTTCGGTCCTTTGTTTCCTCCTCTGTAACATGAACTGATTAGCAGTACCTTCTTTGCCAAACAGTGTAATGATGACTTAGTATAAGTAAATCACTTATCAAGTATCTTGCACCACTTACTGGTGATTGGCCTTTGGCCTTTGGAAGGCCTGCTTGGTCTTCAGTTTAGAGAGCTGAGCATACGAGTTGAGGACAGAAATAACAGCCCCTTCCAGGGCTCTGTCCAATGCACAACTGGCTCAAACCCAAGCAGTGGCAAGAAGGCCAGATTGCACAATGTATTTTGAGAGTAAATTAAGAAGAATCAATGTCAGTGAATGTGAAGTGTGACAGTCAGGACTCAAGACATGGCTGACATTGTTGTTTTCCAAAGGACAGGAAGATTGTGAAAGAAACAATATTTTAGGGAAATTAGAAGTAGGTCTAAAGAACTATTTTTATTGAGTCTTTGAGGAGTTCGTACAATAGGTTTTTATCCTGCTCAGAAGTGCCACCCCATATCTTAAACTCACTTGACTTCGTGTCCTCTGTTACTATTTTTTAAGGCCTATCAAGACTAATTTGTGCTCCTGAAATATTTTGGAGTCTGGTCAACCTACCTGGTATCACGTCTTAAAGAAAACAGATTTTCCTTCCCCCCAGCAGTCATCAATTACCGGTAGCTCGTCAGCCAGGGCTGGGGCTTCTTGCCCACCTCCCACATCCATACTGGGCTTTTGTCTGGCTTGGGATTATGCAGGTCTTGCGCTTATTCAATTTTTGTTCATGTTTAGTTTGAGGATCCTATTGATCATCGAGGTAGAGTACATTCACAGAGATTGGCACAAAGCGAAGCAGGCAAAGGAAGTTGAGTCTGGAGCGAGAGTGAATGGCTTTGAAGGGACGGCCACAAGGAGCCTCAAGCCCACACTAGCTGCAGTGTTAAATCACAGCCTCTCTAGTGCTGCTGCCCTGGATTTTAGGAGTGTAGCAGGTAAACTTTGCTTCCTCCTGGTTTACTGCTGCAAAATAAAACATATTATTGAGCATCAAGGTAAAATGCATCACCTATTATGATAGAGAAGTGTAAATCATTGTTAACTGTTTTCTACAGTTGATTTAAACATACTTTAGAAAACCTGGAAATGAATGGGTATGTTTAAATGTTTATGATAATCTAAAATTAGATCCTGCCCTTAATGAGGGTTGAATAGATTATGTTTCCATTTTTCATATGCATTTACCTTAAGCTTTTAAAATTTGAATAAAAGTGAAAACAAAACATTCCTATTTTAATGTTTTCCACATTTGGGACATAGGATCAGGAGGCCTTGTGATCACTGATTGCTTGTAATTTTAAGAAAACTCAAACAGCAACATCCTAATCAAATTTCTCCTGGGACTGGTTAATTTGTCATTGGCTAGTGAGTTCTTGTTTGGGTGACTTAGGTTAAGATACCCACTTTATTGTATTAACTCGGGTTTCTTTTTTCTTTTGTTTTTCTCACTTATCACAGTGTGTAGTTTTATTTATAATCTTTTTATTCTTTACATGAATGATTTTCTAAATATACCATAATTCCACGCTTAATTACATTTCAAAGCACTATCTTTCTGGAAAATTTTAACAAGATTTATTTAGGAATGAATAATATGTAATATATAATCTGTTCTCCGGTTTAAAGTCATTCAGTTTTATACATAGATAATTCTTGAGTTGATGAACTATGGAATATAAATGCCCAAATGTTTAGTCTTTAATGTGGATTCTTCTGGGTCATTGAAAGTGGGATGAAATAAATTAGGGAAGTCTTACGAATTAGCTTGAATTCTCATGACTCTTTAAAGCTTTGTTTCTGATTTTATTAACCGAGCTAACTCTGTGTAGTTTGGTAGTTTTTCACTTTGTAGTTGAAATTTTAAAGTTTTCTAGTAGAGTCCCTGATATATAAAGTAATATAATGTGCACAACAGTTTAATAGAGAGTATTTGGAGGCAAGATAATATATTCCAGCAATTTTCCTGATAAATATTTGCTGTATAAAGGAGAGAGAGTAACATACATGCAAACCACAAAAATGTTTGTGTCAGTATTTGTATCAACTGTGAAAGTTCTTGATTTAAATGAAAAAATTTAAAACTTAAAATACTGTCAGTTCAGCATGTGTAAGACCTATGCAAGCTCAAACCAGAAAAAAAAAAAAAAAATCCCAGCATAGAGAAGAGGAGTAGGTAAGAAGCTCCAACCCCACCCAAGGAACCTGTAAACAAATGGATGCTGGGCGGGGCAGAGACTGTCTCTTTCAAGAATGGGGCTCCTGGCAGGTTAACCAGGTGCTAGTACAGGAACCCATGCATTTGGAGACACAAATTAGACTCTGCATGCCTGATTTTATGTACATATACATAATATATATATATATAAAATGCATATATGTGTGTATGTATATAGACTATGTTAAATTGGGCAAGGGAGGCAGTAAGGGGAGGTGTGAGTAGAAGAGGGATCTAAACTACACCACCAAATTATACTGTGTGGAAATTCGAAAAATTCAATTAGAATAAAAAGAGAAAAAGTTTATCAGTCATTTTCTATCCTTCAGAATGAATAGAAGGTGGCCGGGAAATTCAGAAAGCTCAAGAATACAATAATCCACTCATAACTGATATTACAAATATTGTGATGTAATCTGATGACATTTCTTTCCTTTCTTTCATTTTTAAGACTAAGCTGACCTCAGACTCACAGACATCTGCCTGCCTCTCCTTCTCGAATACTAGGATTAAAGGCATGTGCCACCATGTTCGGCTCACTGTAGTACTGAAAACACGATACGTATTGGCATAAAGCAGACATGCTAATCAATGGAAGTGAACAGAAGGTGCAGGATTAAGTCCAAACAAAATGAACACCTGATCTTGAATTGAGGAGAATATACCGCGGGGAAAAGATGGCATCCAGAGCAAATGGTGGAGGGTAAGGTTGGTATCTGCGTGAAGATCAGATCGTATCCCTATCCACACACATAAAATAGCTCTGTATGCATTAGAAACTGAAACCTGAAACTTACACAAATAGAAGAAAATGCAAGGACAATGCTTTATGACATCCGTCCTGGCTCATGACATTAGTTCATGGCTGTGACACCAGAATCACAGGCAACAAACTCAAAATTAGAGAAGCCAAGTTATATCAAACTATCAAACTGAAGAGCTTCCACACAGCAAGGAGACAATGGAAAAATGAAATCTAAAGAGCAGAAGGAAATATTTGCAAAGCATCCATTTCATAGGTTTAAACTCCTACAATCATTAGCAATCTCCACTTCATTGATTGTGTGTGTATGTGTGTGTGTGTATATGCATGTATATGTGTTCATGTGTGCCTGAGCTTGTGCAGCCCAGATGACAATCTTGTTCCTCAGGTTCTATTGTGCTTTTCTTTTGCCAGGGTTTATCATTGGTCTAAGACTTGCCAAGTAGTCTAGAGTGGCCAGCCAGTGACCACTAGGGATGTACCCTGCCTTATCCAATTTTGCTTATGTTTCATGGGTCTTAAAGCCTTCATGTTTAGTGAAATAATGCAGTCAAAAAACAAATAATGTGTAATTCCACTTAAGCTGGGTACTTTGAACAAATTCAGAGCCGGAAAGCAGAGTAGTGATTTTTTTTTAGGGACTGAGAAGAGAGGCAAAATGAAGAGTTGGTATTTAGGTACAAAGTTTAAGATGAAAAAGTTCTACAAATGTACAAGGGTGATTGTTGTACAATAATGTGGATGTACTTAATGCTACAGAGCTGTGCACTTGTCGATCTACTTTCCTTTCTGTCTTGGGTAAAGATATATTTTCTGACAGATTCTTATAACCACCATTTCTTCTGGAGTTAATTTTGTTGAGTTGCTTATAAATACTCAGAAAGCCTTTAACCCCGCCCCTTCTCCACAGCTCCACGTATCCACCTTCACGACGTCCCTTCCATTAAGCTTTTCTCTCCAACAGAAAAGAATGTCTGGTTAAGGTTCGTGTTTATACTGCCCAATATCGAATCTGCAAAGTACTGAATACAAACTGAATGTCAACTTGTCATACCCGTGAGCCTTTGCTTGCTCGCTTCCTTCTTCTCTATCCATGTAGGTATGCTGACCCAGTTTTTACCTTAAAAACAATTGCTTGCATGAGCATGTATAGTATTTTATGTCACATTTATCTTAAAGTTATCTAGATTTTGAAAAGGGCCAAATTAAAATAGGATAGCAATTATTGTTTGTACAATTTTATTTTTACATTTACATTTACATTTTATTTGTATGTGTGTACATACATGTGCCACTGTGCATGCATGGCTATCAGAAGACAACTTTCAGGAATCAATTTACTCCTTCCACTTTATGGGTCCTAGGATCAAACTGAGGTCATAAGATTTACCTGTTGAGCCATCTCAATAGCTTCTCATTCATGTGATTAATAAAAAACACAGTGCGTGTGTATTTGAATTAATTAACCTATGTCTGACCTTGACTTCTACTGTTCTTCCTACTGAAGTTTTCTGAGATCTTTGAATGTTCCATTTATTTTCTGTCATCCTGGAATTTCTCTATGAAACGAGAACATTCCTTATACTATAGAAAACAAGCCATAGTGTCAGTAGACAGTGAAATCACTCACAATTTGCAGAAACATAGATGTTTGGGTCCCGAGCCTAGATTTGTCATTGTTTAGTCATGGAGCCTTCAACAATTCACTTATTCTTTTATTCTTCAATTCCTCATTTGCAAAGTAGACAGCAGATACAATAAAGTTACAGAGAAATGTAGCTAAGAGAAGTTGGTAAGCACAATGTGCTATAAGAAAATTCAGGTGTGTGATAGTTACTGAGGAACAGACCCATCTATCTAGTAAAGACAAGACATGTCTTCAAAATGGCAAGTGACAAATCAGAGCTGCTTGGATATGAGCACATGCTGGATAAAGTCACAAGGGTACAAGACCATTGTCTAAAGGTCCGCATGGAATCCTCTCAGACTGAATTTGTAGGGAATGGTCTCTGGTCATATCTCATCCTACATGAGGAATTTTGTTCATCTATAGGTATTTTGGAGATAATTCTTTTCTGATCAGGTTGGAATTACCTGGAACTGAAACCACTTAATGTTTACTTGGCATTGCTTGAGACTTGACTCTGGGGATCAGTAGAGGAAATAGGTATGGCTCTCTCCCATGGTGCTCCAGGACAGCTGGGGAAGGCAACACACAGAGATTGTTTCTATTTCAAAGGACATCAAGAACTGTGGTGCTCATGGTTGTGAGAGAACTAAAAGTAGGGATTCCCTCCTTGGGAAGAAAAGGAGATTTTCACAGGCAAGGTACTCTCTGTAGTGATCATAAATGATGAGTAGACCTCGGTAGACAGAGGAGGTGGCAAGACTGTCTACTAAGAGAAGATGGCTCAGGAATAGTGGTGAAGAAAGTAAGTGTGCACACACACACAGGTATTCATGATTGTTCCAAACAAATGTGAGCAATTGGGAAGCTCTCTGCTTCTGTTGGTCCATTCACTATTTTTTTTCTTTTAATGTAGATAATTGAAAAATAACTCTTATAGCAAATGAGCTTTCAGAACAAGCCCATATGGACCTGGGATTTTTGCACTTTGATTTTCCTCAGTCATTCCCAAATGCTCATGGTCTAGAGGGCTCCTAGGAAGGCATTTTTCATTTGCTGCAGAGTCCTAAGCTCCACCTTCCCCAAAGATAGTCTGCTCAGGATACGTTGGGGCCACCAACAGAATACAAAGTTGCCAAAATAAATGTTTTCTATCAAGATTTCACACTTAGACTTAATGAAATAGACATTTTCCAAACTGTTTCTTTGGAGCTAAGTTTTTCTTTTAGATTTGTAATGAAAATATTTCATGACCTGTTGACATATTCATATGGTGATTTTCAAAAGGCAGATTTCATTTACAAAATGGACTTGGCAAAAAGTAGTATCTGAAAAAGTAGAACAAGGCTGTTGACAGGAGAAATTAGAGCTCAGTTTCAACTGACATTGTTTTGTAGCTGTGCCAGTTTGGAAGACTGGCCAATGGGACAGCGTGTATGGAGGCCTCATGGTAATAATGCTGAGACTGTTGGCCCATGAACAGCACATTGAGCTATATAGGTAGCAGCTGGAAAACACAGGATCAGGGGCCATACAGCTGGTTTTTCTTGATATTGCCATTTAGCATAAAGATCATAAAGGAAAAAGAAATCTGAAAACTTTACAAAGGAATGGATAAAAACATCACAAAATATTCTTTGTATTCTGTTCTCTACATTTTTTCTTCTGTTGTCTCATTCAGATAGCCCTATGGTGGATGAATTTAATAAATAGCAAATATCAAATTAAACACTTTAGATGCACTGCAGTCTGTGTAAGGAATGTATATTTGTTTATCCTCCAAATTAAGGTGAAATTAGACATCACTGTAGTGATAAATATTGATTAGTTTCGACTATTAGGTTGTGAAATGTATATTAGATCTATTGCTGTTTTCCACGCTTTTGCACCTCATCTCAGTAAGCTAGGAGGATAGAAGAAAACGTAATCATTACTACTTAGAGTTTCTTAGTTACAGATACAGTTATACCAGTCTAACTTCTTTAGGAACAGAGGAATGGGGGTTCCTGAAGTTTCCATTACAGGAAATTGTGTCCATAGACATTATGATGAGCATGGCATTAGCACTTGGCTTTGTAAAACACAGAAATTACTCTTCAGTGGGGAAGACCACTTGTTCACACTCTATGTTAGTCCTGGTGGAGAAGATGGCACTTGGAACTAAGTGATAAAGAAGGAGAGTGGGCTAGATGGAGATAGAGTTCATTAGAGGGAAGTAGGGAACTGCCTCTGTGCAAGGGGCAGATTTAACAAAAAAGGAAAGATGTCATGAATTTATAAGTCACGTGGGGGAGTGGGGTAGGTGAGAGGATCTCAGCTAGAATTCTAGCTTGAGGAACTGATTCATTCTTCATGGTGTCAGACGTAGGGTGTCCCTGAGTGAGTGGATGTAGATTTTATTGGATATTGTAGTGATAGCAGATTTCAGAAGGTAGAAAGAAGAAATGAGAAAGCTTCTGACTATTAGCTACCCTTGTTGTCTATTGAGGATCATTCATTGGCATGCAAAGTTTTTATTCATTGTTTCAAACTCCTACAGGAACTTACTATCATCATTGAGATGAGCAGCTTAATGCTCAGAGAATATAGAATATATAGACTATATAGAAATATAGAAAATGTCATAATGCAACCCATTATCTTGTATGCTAATAAAAATTTAGTGAATAGAACACTAAAATGGGTAGAATGCTGACTTTAAAAAGCTTAAAAATCTCTTCTGTACTCACTCATCTGAGGCAGGTTGGGACTCACCAGCTTTTACAGTTTCACTCTCTTCCTGATTACACATGAGATATGCTACTGCTCTGTGGGGTTTATTAAGGCCACATTCAGTCCTTTCCCTTCTTCAGATACATATTCTCTGCCCATGCATTTGAGTGGGTTGTCTATTTTGTGTGTAGAAGATTTTGTATATTGTGTCTGTGGGTCATAGAGTACTTGGTTATTGAATATGCCCTGATTTTCTGAAAGCTGATGCTGCCCCATTTTGTTAGATCCAGACAAATAGCACTTGTATCTCAATGTAATTAAAGTTACCTCTCAGAACTAGAAATAGTAGAATTAAGAAGATAATCCTATATTTTATTCTTTCTTCCCCATCCTGTCATCTAAGCAGGTCACACGTTTGTGCTAGGGGCTCAGGTTTCAGTGGCAGGAGAGCTGGCTGGATATGTAGATTCCCAGATCCCACCTTCTGAACTAGAATTAGTCTTCTAATAAGATCTCTGGGGAAATAGTACATATATTCCTAGAAATCAATCAGCCAATGTTGCACATATAAATACATATGGACACATATTTTAACTAATCATTTTTATTTGTCACAATATTGGCAATTGTTCCCAAACTGCTCTGGGGGAGCATTGCCATTGTATTATGATTTAAATAATCTATGATGGTATTCGCCATGATGGAATGAGAGTATTTTTAGAAGCATCTTGTAGATTTCTTACTCAGGTTCTACAAATAGGCATTTCCATCAGGAAACCTGGTTTTCTGTAGTGGGAGTGACAGCTTAGACCCCATCCTGACAGTTACCAATTAGTATTGCTCTGTCCAGTTTGCTCATTGTACCTAGGCTTCCTAAGTAGAATGAGTTTACACTGATGTTTTCAATGCTGACTCCGACAATGGGCCTTTTTATTTGGTCTCTACTGTAACTGAACAGAACACAGGGATAATAGAATTAGAATGTTCCATAACCATGCAATTTTGTTGTCCTAAATCTGCTCACAACGGTGATAGTAACAATTTAAACACTACTATCACCAATTTAATAATACACTTTCAAAAAAGTTTAAAGACGGCCTTTATATCCTACACATTCAGTGAGCTATAGTCTCAGTGTTGAATGTATGGTAGTTTCTGTATTCCACTTTTTCATTTTTTGTGTATGGCAAGTGTGTGATACATGCAAGTGTAAATACATGTGCATGCCTATGCACATGAAAGGAGGAGACGTGAGGGTGCCAGCTGTCATGTTCTAGCACCCTCTGTCTTATTCCCTTGAGACAGTCTGTCACCACACTTGAAGCACTCCATTTTAGCTCAGCTGACTGGCCAGTGAACTGCTGACACATCTGTCTGTCCCCCCCTCACACTGGGCTTGTCATCACACATGGCCATGCATGGCAGGTTTTTACACGACTGGGATTTGAACTCAGGTCCTCATGCTCGTTAGCAGGTACTCTTACTCACTAAGCCATCTCCTTGCCCCCTTCCTTTTGTCTATTTAATCTTCTACCAATAAATACATATTTAATGCTTACCACAAATCCTTATTTTGACATAATCCATGGCAACATTATCTAATAACTTTCTGCAGTGTTGGAAGTGTTCCATGCAGTGCAGTTGTCACTGGCCCATGTACCCATTGAGTACTTGAGATGTGACTAATAGAACTGAGGATTTACATTAAATTGTAATTCACTTAAATAAAAACATGTAGTTTGTGACTGTATGTACAATTTTAAATAGCATAAATCAAGATATTTTAGTTACACAAAGCTTGCTCCCTAATCAAGTCTTTAAGAATGAAAGAGGCTGCTTTGGGACTAGGCAGACAGCTGGGAAGTTACTCATATGAACTCACAGCAAGCGTAACAGCACGTGTAAGACCAACACAAGCTCAAGCTGGACAAAGTCCTAGCATAGAAGTGGGGAGGGGGAAGAATTCCTGCATTTGCTGAGGGTCTGCAGGTGGCAGTAGCTGGTGGGAGGGTCTGCGGGTGGCGGGTAGCTGGTGGGAGGGTCTGCGGATGACGGGTACCTGGTGGGAGGGGAGAGTTGGCTTTCTTTAAGGGTGTGACTATACATAGGCTGACCAGGCTCCCGTGGATGCACACACACCAAAGAACGTTTGGGGACAAAAACTTGACTCACTAGGCCTTAAGAAAGATGCCAGAGTACATGGATTCTTGCAGGGTGATATAAGCCGGGTGTGGATTTGGGAGGGCATCTAAATATGTTAAAAATAAAATGAGCAAAGTTCACAAATATTCAATAAAAGAGAATGAAAGAGAAAAAGAGCAACTCATTATCACATTCATTATGTGTGAGACTTGGACAGCAAGTACCTTTACCTGCTGACCCATCTCACTGCTCCCCATCTTGCCCAAATGTCATTCATAAAATGTGATTCTGTTAGAATGTATTTTGGCTTTTTGATATGAAGTCTAAAATTTCATTTATTTTTGAAAATTCACTTTTGAGTGCCTAAGATGAAGACCTGTGTGTGTGTGTGCGAGAGAGAGAGAGAGAGAGAGAGAGAGAGAGAGGAGAGGAGAGAGTGCTCATCTTCTCTTTTATGGCATTTACATGCGTGACAAAATATAACAGTGTTCAGACAGGGAAGGATATTGGTTCCCATCTGTATGTAGGATTCTAGAAGCACCAAGAAAGTCTGAATGGGCATTGTTTGAGTGATAAGAATTTGATTAGCAGGATATGAGAGTGGAGAATGAGAAAAGCACAGAGGTCACCATCTAACAGCAGGACTTGCTTGAAGAAAGGCATCAGAAAATACCAGAAAGCTCAGGGAATTCCAAAACAGGGTAGCTTACTGAGAACATTACCCTGGAGAGCTTACATAGGTGATCAAGACTTGTACAGTGAATAGAGAAGTCTCTACTTGATTTGCTGATAACGAGAATTTTCAATCTCTTGGTAGATTTCTGTGATAAGAGCAGGAAATGGCTCTATGGAAGCAAGTCAGAGAGTAAACAGTCCGAATTTATGGAGCCCAGCTCTGACACCTCGGGGGGGCGTCATGACAAATGGATAATTTTGCTTAATTTTGAATAGATATCCATGTGTCTCTTGTATGTCTTTTGCCTGTAAAGAAGATTATTTAGTGAGAATTACTTTCTTGATTCCTAGATCATTGCATAGTAAGTAGAGATGCCAAAAATTTCTAGGAAAAAGAGTTCCTTGATGATAGTCACAAATTAGATTGTGGAAGTTGAGAAATCACATTAAGTTTAAAATGAAAGACATACGGCTTTTTATTGTAAATATTTTACATGCTTATGTGTGAGACTTGGACCAGACTATTTATTCTAAGGACAAATTGTAATGAGAAAGACGGCATCATTTTGAAACAGGGTCTCCCTGTATCCCTAGCTGGGCTAGAACTCATTGTGTAGAGTAAGTTGGCCGTGAATTCAGAGATACCCACCTACCCTTGCCTCCCCAGTGCTGTTACTGAAGACGTGACACCACACTCTACTCAAATATATGACTTTTAAAGACCATTACATAATACATATGTTTTCAGGATCTCTGTTGGTAATTATACAATTATGTTCAGTTTGTGAAAATTTATGGAGTTATACATAGGATGTGGCAATTTTCTGTGTGTCCATCAAATATTTTAATAAAACTATGATAAAAGGATGCAGATGACTGCAATGTAACCCAGAGGAGGAGGTTTGAGGGTAGTAGAGAGCTGAAATGGAGGACTTCGATGATTGTGTTCTATTGCCTTCACTGTGTCTATAGCAGTGGCAAGTTGACTATGATCTGCTCAATCATTTCATCTACAATCTAATATACCAAAGGAAGCATATATATGTATGTCTTACTGGGAGGCTTTACCTTACAGTCAATGGAATGAGTTTTTAAAATTTTTTATTGAATGTGTATTTCATACAGAGCATATTAATCATCTTTATACCCCTTCCTCATTGGTACCCTCCACCCCCCCCCCCCGCTGGCTTACTGGATTTCATGCATTCTGCCATTGATGTTAAGGCCTATCAAATCAAGTTAGTGTCCCTAAATGTCCCTCATTGCAAGTTAATCCACTGAGGTCTAGTCAATGTATCTAGAGACCCTTTAAGAAACTCTTTTTCATCCAGCAGTAATCAATTGCCAATAGTTCTTTGGCTAAGGTTGGAGCCTACTCCCCATTTCCACAGTTCTGTGCTGGGTTTTTGTCTGTTTGAGTTTGCATGGGTTTTGTGAATGTCAATATCACTGCTGTAGGGCCGTGTGAGCGAGGCCCCAGAAGCCTGTAAGACTGTTTCAGTATGGTCATAATCCTCCTCCCCTGGTTTTACAGTCTTTCTACTCCTTCTCCACAATGGTCCCTGAGCCCTGCGTGGGTGAGGTGGAATATTGGAGAAATGTCCGAGGATTCACACTCTGCAGACTCTTGTTGTCTATGCTATGGCCATCTGTGCCCTTTTGTGTACATGGAGCTCTGTTGTGAAGGAGCTTTGTTGATGAGAGTTGAGAGATGCCTTAGTGTTCTCCGTGCCCCTTGTTCCACTGTGTTCCATGAGCCTTAAGTTTAGAGGTTCCATTGTAGATGTGTGCCTAGCATTGGGCATTTCATGGAGAATCTCTTTGTGTGACTTGTTGAGGAATTCTGTAATGATCACCTTCTGTTGTAAGATAAGCTTCTTTGATGAGAGGTAACTGGCATACTTGTCTATAAATTTAATGATCCATATTTAGCACATAGTAAGAAATTGCATTAGTCAAGGCTAGAGAGATGGGTCAGCGGTTAAGAGCACTGGTTGCTCTTACAGAGGACCTAGGTTCAATTTCCAGGACCCACATTGAAGCTAACAACTCTCTGTAACTTCAGTTTCAAGGGATTTGATGCACTCTTCTGACATCTGTGGACTTCGCATGATATGCAAGCAATACACTTATATACATAAAAAATGAAATAAAATATTTTTTAGAAAGAAATTGTCTGGGGAAATGACATCCTTGGGATTGTCTCTAAGATCGATGGCCTCACTAGTTGTGGATATTTGGCTGTGTCCTCCAAGATAAGCTGCTACTACTGCCCCAACGTATTTTTCTGTGACTGTCATTGTTGTGATTATTAGCCTTAAATTTGGGGTTGGACCATCAATTGATGTTCTCCTTTCCCAGCTTGCATAGTGTTCTCCAGAACTATGATAACTAACCTTCAGGGAGCCACATAGCTTCCAGGTCAGTTCCAGATCCATCGTTCCAAATCTGTGCTCAAATTAAGTCCTGTCTTCTGCAATAGGGACTTACCTTCACATTTTTAGAGGCAATCAAGGGCTGTAGCAATAGCATGCATAATTCTGAGAGTCTCTTGGACTACCTTTACCAACTCAAAGGGAGGGTTCTCATATTTGGCACTGTTTCTAGTTATATAACCCTCAACTATAAATATAGACCCATGAACAGATATTGTATGTGTGATTTTTCAGTAGGTTTTTGAAATAATACATTGCTCCCTAGATTTTCAAATAAGGTAAGCCTTGTTTATTATTTGGAATGAGTTTTGAATCAGATTGGAACATTTTAGAAAGTTCACTGCTGTGTCAGTAGGTTGGAGGAGACCATTGGAGTTCCAGGCTGTCAGGAGGATGTTGAAGAAGTTCAGGTTGAATTATAGCATCACATGTAGAAGGAGATTCAGATACCCATATTTCCCTCAAGTGCAGACCTTTGCTCCAAGGATCAGACCTCTGCTGTATGTCAACTTGCGATGTACCTCAGACTGTCTTGAAATGTGCTATCTTCCTACCTTAGCCCCCCAAGTGGTAGGATTACAGGCGTGTAACAGCATACCAAGCTCTCTACTTACATATACTTTTAAAAGTGGAATTTGTTATGATACTTATAATTATGTTCTTGGAAGAAATGATAATCTTGGGGGGAAATTTTTTTCAACATAAAATTTAATTGCATTTTTGAACATTTCATATGATATATTGTAATCATTTTAGGTCCCCCTCCCTCAATATGTACCCCAATATCCTCCACCAGGCTTCATGCATTCTGTCATATATGCTAAGGTCTATTGCATCACGTTTGTGTACTTGGATGTCCAATAGTGTGAGTTCATCCACTGGAGCCTGGGCAGCCTATCTAACGTCCCTTCTTTAAAGAAGGCAAACTCTTTCTCACCCAGCAGCTGCCAATAGTTCCTCAGCTGAGTCTGGAGCTTCTTGCCCATTTCTCCACTTCTATGCTGGGTTTTTGTCTGGTTTGAGTTTGCATGGATCTTGTGCAGCTGTTACCACTGCCGTAAGTTCATACAAGCAAGTTCCCTCCTGTCTGGAAGACTGTTCCCTTGTGGTCATCCACCACCCCTGGCTCTTAGAGTTTTTCTGTTCACTCATCCAAAATGGTCCCTGAATGCTAGGTGAGCGAGGTTTAGTATAGGTCCCTATCCAGGAACACACTCTGTCTGCAGTCTCATATTCTCTAAACTTTGGCCAGTTGGGGCTTTCTGGGTTAATCACCCTCTGTTGTTTCTAGTTGCACAATGTTCTATGAGCCTTACATGTAGTGGTTCCAATGTAGATGTGTCACTTAGGGCTGGGCATCTCAAAGTCACTTGTTCTCTGTGTTTGACCAGTTATGAAATTCTGTAATAGTCTCCATCTGTTGCAAAAGAAGCTTCTTTGATGATTGGTGACAGGTATACTTGTCTGTAAAAATAAGGATACATATGTAGCATATAGTAAGAAATTACATTTGTCTAGGGATGTTATGTAGGATCTTCTTGGGGGGGTATTGATGTTGAAAATTAAGAAATAGCCTAAGGTTTTTGCCATTTATTCTTAGCAGGATGTAGTTACAAAAAAAGTTAGACAGCCATTCTCAGATCCCCTTCACAAGGTGTGTACCACAAGATTATACTCTCTGATTGATCAATAGCTTCAAAGCATGAGAATTACATATTTTAGACTTCCCATCTATGAAATGTTTGTCACTGTGGATTTATAATAGAATTTGAGTGCCTGCTCTAGAAACAGCAATATTATGATGGAGCAAACTTCTTCAAATATGGAATTTAAATCCTCCAACCTATATCCCATAGAATCATGAGCCAGGGGAAACATTGCTATAGGCCAGAGTTTCTGAATATATATTCTGTGGAACGTTAATCCCATGGGTCATATGTTAGTAGGAAGACTCGAGGACACTTGGCACTTTGGATATATATATATATATATATATATATATATATATATGTTTAATAGCATATTAAAGGCTCTAGTACCAGTATCAGTTGTTTGACTTTGGACAATGCAGAGTTTCTCAAACTTGTTTGATTTTGTGTATATATGCATTCTTGTGAATATAATAAATATGAACAATCTGTGACATTAATGTTTATAATATCCTTTGTGAAACTAACTGGTCATTCTTCATTTTATATAAAGCTGATATCTGGGAAGACTTATCTCTCCCAGATTGCCTAGATTTTGATAGTGTTGTGCCCATATGTCTTATTTCCCCAACCACTTTTCTTCACAGTGATCCATATGTAATATACCATTATTGTCGTAATTACACTCTTTCTCCAGAGTTACTGTCAACTTTCCTCCCACTGGCAAACATTGCATCCAAATAGAAGGATGACGTCAAACCTGAACAGTTCAGTCCTCATTGTAGAGCCATGTATTTAATTCTATAGTGCTGGGGGTCTTCATCATTTCCATCTTGGTTCTTTTCCAGATCTGCCTATGCTCAGACACCATGCATGCTTTCTGTGACCTGCGGGTTTCCATAGTAAGGTATTCGACTATTTCTCTAAGACCTGAAATATCATTGGCCATACCTTCAAGATTTCATTTTCAATAATCCATATCTATGCCCTTCTTCATGTTCCCCCTGCCTGTTAGTGCTGTTGTCATTTACACAATGCTTCAAATGAAGAGTATTTAGGAGAAAGTAAGACACGTTAACTTGAAAGGGTGAGTTGCAGTTTACTCCATAAAAACATTTATTTTGGAGAAAAGAGGTTAATTTCATATGTTCAAATAAACAAGTCACATGTTAAAATAATACATAGAAAAAGACATAAAAATAGAAGAAGTACTGGATTGGAAGCATAGTTCTAAGCTCTGTCTCTTATGTGTGTCATTTGTATAAAAACTTTACCTTCGTAGGGGCTGGAGAAGCAGCTCAGAGCTTCAGAACACTGGCTCCTCTTGCAGAGAACCCAGATTTCGACTCCCAGTACCCTATATACTGGTGGCTAACAGCTGTATGTAACTCCAGTTCCTGGGGGTCCAGTGCCCTCTTCTGACCTCCATGGGCACTGTACGACCTGGGTGCATTTGCATATATGTAGGCAGTACACTCATACACATAAAATGAAAATAAATAAGTGAAAATTTAAAAATTTTATCTTCTGAATGTTGATTTTCTCACCTGTAAATAATGAATTTGACTATGTGTGTGCTGAGTTTCCTCTTAGCTCTTGCTTTCTGTTCTGTGATCTCCTAGTCTTAGTCATCCATTACCTGATCACGGTGAGTAGTCATGATCTGGCCATATGTCTTTAGTATGACCGGATCTTAAAAGCATGACCTAGAAAGAGAAGGAAAAGCGAGGTCTCTAGGGTCCCAGAACTTTACTCACCTGCTGCCTGTTTATATTTTCAGTCTTTAAAGACACACATGCTATTTTTAAATATTGCAAAACTGAAATCACTTTGTTGTTTATAACAGGATATTTTAGAACTCCTTGTTTTATAAGGTGCCTTCTTAATTTCTGAAGGGTATACTTAGAGATAAATACTGGCATTTTAAAGAATATTACTATATGGGGAAATCACATAGCAACAAGAAAGTACAAAGTAAACTGGCTTCACAAAAAGTCCTTTGCTGACTTTACCCACAAGGCCAAATGCAATGAAGGGCCCAGGCTGTTTCCATGGGGAAGATGTTGTAGGAAGATACAACCTCATTAGAATGTATACATAGACATAATTCTATTCAAGTTAGTGACATCTTATACTGCATAACCATTTGTTACTTTGGGAAATCCACACTGACAAATTAGTCAGGAGACTAGAACAAGCACCAGCAGCCCTCTGCATCATGTCAGGATTCTAAAATATAGGGAAGTTCCTCAAACAAGTCTGCTCCTGGATAGTTTAAGTTACAGCAGTTGGATGCCCCATTCTGTGACTGTCCTGCGACGCTGGCAGGAGAGACTTTGTTCTTTGGGCAGATGTTTCTCATCTTTGTACTCCTGGGTGCTCTCGCCACCTCCTTTCTTCCCTGTGAGCTCCCTGTTTTGTGCTGCCCGGTCCACCACCAGGCAGGCCTATGATGAGAGATGTCCTTGAGGGTAAGTGGAAACACACTGTTTAAGCCAAGCATCTTACTTCAGACCGCTGACTCTGTGTCTTGTTCTCCCCGCTTCTGAATGAAAGCAGCTCACTGGGGGAGAGGGTGAGGCTCACATGAATAGACACTTGTTTCTAGGCACAATGTGGTGCTGGGATTGCTGGCCCTTGCTGTTTTGCCTCAGCAGATGCTTTAAGAATGCATGAAAACATCTTATACAGTGAAAACCTATCATTTGTAAAGCTGCAAAGAGAGAGCTTTGTTTGCCCACACAGCATTTCTCAATAGAACCCTGAGGCCATGGTTTTTCAGGACAAGTTTCACTCTGCTCAGCACACTTTTACTATGCTAAGGAGAAAAGGCCCAAATAAGCAGGCACACTATTGTGGATCTTGTAAAGACTGCATGTGTTTAAGAGCTCTGTTTGTCTGGCTTTGAATTAGAGCCAGTTCACTGTAACCTATGATCAAAATGACAGAATGCAGACAAGTGAAAATGAACTCTACATAATCACTCCTTAATATTGAAAAAATGCTTACATTATTCATACAGTTATTTCTAATAATCATTAGAACTCTAGCCATTTCTACATCTGAGTTTTGTATTTTGGAAAATGTTCTAATGAATTAGAGAAATGCCATCAGTTTAGATGGTGTGGATAGCCTAGATGACCAGTCACTACAGAAACAATTTTGCATTGTTTCTTTCAGGTTTCATATTCTAATTCTAAGATAGATACATTTTATGAAGAAATGTTTAACTCATGTTAAAGCTTACTTTATTCACTAGCAAGAATAGGCTATAGATTATATAAAGCTGGACTTTTATTTCAGCCATGATGGGGCTAGAATCTCAATTTTGCTGTGTTCTTCTCCTTGCTTTTTCTTCTGTATTATTATTATTATTATTACTACTACTACTACCACATACCTAATCTTTCTCACATATTTACTATTCTCCACCTTGTCCTAAGGATTTAGCAGAACTGGACTAGACATTTGTGAGTTGCTCTTATGTTTTGGAGATAGAGGTGTTCTACACTTAAGCCTGATAGTTCTTTTCTTCTTTAATCACTCAGGAGCGAGAGCTCCTAATATAGATAGAAGCCAAGGACAGGGAACCTTCAATTTCTAGGATCCCAAAGCAAGTTTTAATTATATCAGGACCAGTATCCATCCCTTCCTCCTGTAACAGAGGCACTTCCTCACATGCACTAAGTTTACACAAAGCTGCATGGATGGAAACCCACAGAGACAGTATTGAATGGGAGTATGTGGCACCGAGGACTGTGGTGTGGAACACGATAGGGCCTTGGGCAACAAGGAGCTACAGTTCTAGAAAGATACAGAAACAAAGTGGCATTTTATAAGAAAACCCTGGGGCTCCAAAAGAGAAAATTTTCCTTGAAAAAGGAAAAAAGAAATAACAATGAGCAGACTTGAGAGTAATTTAAAAAATAAAATAAAAATAAAGCAACATCCAAACCTGAATTTTTTAAATTTCAGACCAGAAAGATCCATGAATTCTAGACTGTGTTTCATGTGTTATTTTCCTTGAAACATTAAAATTCTCTGTGAATGTAGTGTCCCCTGCATGTATGAAGACACTAGCTACATGGCAGGTGTATAGCCTGGTGAAGATTAGAAAGTTTTGCTTCAAGGCTTCAGACTGAGAAACGGGGAAATTGGGTTTGGCCAGCACTGCGTGCCCATACTGAGCCTCCACTGGTCTCCTGTCACTCAGCCACTTCCGTCTCTGGTGGGCACTGAAATGACGCTTGAATGATCTCTCTCCCTAAAACACAAGGGGAATGGTCGTGTACTTAATGATTTCAGAAAATTATCTTTATAGTATAAAATGTTTCCAGAGTAGAAGTCTCTTGTGAGGAATTTTCAGTGTTTACGTTCTTCTAAGGCCCAAGAATATTATATTTGATTAGAGTGGTTTTTTTTTTTTTTACTCCTTTAAAAAATGTGCAGCTTCATTCTGGAGTCTGTGAGCATACGTTGTCCCAATTACTTAGCTATTGACAGCGTGATGCTCTTGGAATTGCATAGTGCATAGTGTCCTCTGACAGCCATGTGGAGCGATTCATAGTCACCCTCCTGATGACACTTCACGTTGACTCTTGCAGTGGAGAGATTTGAGGATTATAATTTTATGGGTTTTGGAGGCCAGAACATGTTGCTAAAGTATAATACACTGGTTCCAATTTAGCAAGTAGAAGGTTGGAATATTTGTGGAATTCTAACTTCTTATATTTAGTTTAAAAATGTATTATCAATATTAAAAGTGATTTTTAAAGATATTTTATTTTATCCTTAGTATGCATATTAAATACAACTTAGTTCGTGAACCATTTACGTTGCCCAAATAATGTAATAATTCTTGGATGAAAGACTTAGCTTACCATATTTGTTTATGTCTTGAAATTAAATTATTTACACTATTAACAAAAGTATCAGAATACATTTTGCAATTTAAATTTACTAGTGAAATTCACTGATAAAATAAACCCATGGAATTCACCCATGAAGTAAAGCATTGTGTGCAGGGTGCTAAGGGGGTGCATTTAATTTTTCTTCCTGATGGGTCAGATTATTAGCAATTCGGGTCCAAAATGAACTGATAGACGTTACTCAAACCTGCACTCTTTTTACAACCCACCGTCAATTCTGTAAAATGACTAAAAAAAATCACCAAGATAGTTAATTGCATGTGTGGACTTGAGAAGTTTAGGGCTTACTGAATACAAAGAGATTTGGGATCAATTTCCGTCACTGGTACAATTTGCAATTTGTTAGAGGAAATCAGTTCTTATTACAATGTTTCCTTCCTTATGTTTACATGTGCTCATTCTATTGTGTTCCTTTGTGGTCTTGTCTTTTCTTTGTAAAAACACAGAGGATTAGGAAGATATGGCAGAGATCACTCAGAAACATTCCAGTGTTTCCTGTTAAACAGTGTCTCCTGGGAAGAAGAGTTGGAGTCTGTGCACATCAGCACATGTGGACTCTAGGACTTCCTTGCATATGTCCTCGGCCAGTCTGGGAGTGATCTGAAGGACACAAAATGTCCTAGGCTATGAATCAGGCTTCCTACTGCTCTTATCCAACTCCAGTTTAAATGTAATATGTTTCCTTTTTCGTTAGGACAACTTGAAGGTAGGTGGTCTTTTTACTGCTTCTTTGATATTGAAGGTGATGAATGAAAAGAGATCCTGGATTTCCTGGGTCAAGCAGGTCAATAGTAATAACAATGAAAATGTACCTGAAGTTTATGCTGGACAAGTTTTTACTCCTTTACAAAAATGTGAAGGCTCATTTTGAAGTCTTGTGAACACCACATTTCCCCGGGAAGCTTACTTATTGACAGCATGATGCTCTTGGAATTGCACAGTGTGTGGCGTCCTCTGAAATCCACATGGGAGTAATTCATAGTCACACTCCTGATGGCATTTGCATCTCCCTATGGAAGCAAAGAGAGCAGACAGTGAAAGGCCGACACCATACTTTCATCAGTAGTAGTGTCTTTCATGGTTTTGTGCAAATTAATTTGGGAGATGAAAGAAGGAGAGAGTCATTCAGAAGACAGGAGGAAGACCGGCAAAGGAGGGAAGGTCTGTCCCCCGCCCTCAGGGGAACACCGAGCCCACTTCCAGATGCCGTTTGTTTATCCATTCCTTCATATCTTTCCTCTTTCCCTATCGACTTTTTCAGTAATTTAATTTTCTCTAAATTGCACTCGCCTCGTGGGTGCCCAAGGGCTCGACTTACTACATACTCTGAACAAGCATTGTTATTGCTGGACTTGATCTGAGGCCAATTGGCCTTATAGGCTCTTGTTCTCAGTTCTTGGGCATCTCAAAGCTCACCAGTAATCACTCAATAATTTTCACTTCATGTTGATTCCTGGCAGTGAGATAATCTCAAGAAGATTTGGCCCAGCGAACACTGCAGGTAAAGTAAGAACGAGCAACTTTTGAAGACAGACCACTGGAGTCTAGAACTGAAATTGAGAGAGTTCAGAGATAAACCTGTTAGCCACTTCCTCTGTACATCCTTTGAAAAAATCACAGCTCCTCCTGGGACTTGCTTGGAATACACTTTTAGAGGTCCGCATTTGAGTCAAGAACTCATTGTCTGTTTGGAGGAAGAAACACCTGTGGGTGGAACACCTAGCTGCCTCCCCCCACCCCCACAGCGAGGCTCTGGACGCTAAGGAGAGACACACCCTTTATGCTTGTAAGGAACAGAACCAATGTTCACCAAAAGTCTTTAGGAAAGCCCAAGGTGGTTTTGTTTTTCTTTTTTCATTTTTACCATTTTTCATCCCAATTTGTTGTCCATTTGTAGGCAATAGGTAAGGTGCAAATGCTAATCTAGTCGCATGTGAACAGTACTAGCCAGACCAATCCACCCTTAAGATAATATTGTTTAGTTGACTCAGGGTGGTATTAAAACTTGGAGTTTACGGGGTGATGGCTCAGTGGTTAAGAGCACTGGCTGCTTTTGCAGAGGACCTGGATTTGGTTCCCAGAACTCACATGGTGGCTAAGAACCTTCTATAACTCCAGTTCCAAGGAAGCCACATCCTCTTCTGGGCTCCCCAAGCACTGCTGCATGGGTGGACTTAAACACATGTCACAGAACACTCATACACATAAAACAGAAATAAATTTAAAACACTTAGGATTTATTTTCTTGACACCGAGGATTGAACCCCAGGTCTCAGACACGCTGAGCACACAAACTGCCACTAAGTTCCCATCCCAGCCCCTGAAAATTTTGTATTGTGTTCAACATCTTGTAACAAGTTTCACTGAAGCAAATAACCCTGGCCTCTGCTCTAACCTTTCAGTGTCTGTGGAAGTACGTAGCAACTTCACTTGTTTCCTCTGTTCATTCTCCAGAATTCAGTACAGAAATGTTCTTCCCTTCTTAAAAATAATAGTCAGAAAATTGGCCTTTTCATTTTAAATGATTATTGAAAATTTTTCTCTCACAAGGGTCAGAGCTATGTTTTCATAACTGTCTATGCTATCTTTCCAATCATTATATGACAGGCATTATTTTGTAAATCAAGAGTTTATCCTCAAGCTGGACACATTGAATTGTAATTTGTTTTAGTATCCAAACTAAAAATAACTTTTGCAGTGGGCAGAATCCCAGATGTGTTTTGTCAGCCTCTCTTTCATTTAATGTCTAAAACTTTATGTATTCAAGGAAAATGTTGTCCATGTGTTTCTCATTTATTTACACTTAACTCATCAGTATGTTTAGTATGAGTTATTTGATGTCCAAGAAGCCTTTTAACCATTTTATGCGCTTATTTTATGTGTCTATGAAATAGGAAGTCATTTTATGCCAGAAAGAAAACTGTGTGAAGCCTATCATCATTGTCAAACAAATATTTACCCCTAAAATTTCATGTTTGATTTTAAAACCAGAACAATAAATTTCCGAGACTTTTCTACACTGAACAATGTAAAAACTTACATCTGTTCTTTGCTCATAGTCTTGAATATTCAAGGGCTCTCATAGACACATATAGACTAAAATTTTTAAAAGGTGTTGGAATCAGCATTACTATAGATGAAGTGTGGATCCCAAAGCAAGCCCTGAAGTAATTGGGGAATCACCACAGAGGTATGATCACTAATGTGCATCCTTCCAAATATGGGTAATAGTTAGAAATGAGTCATCTGTCTGAACATCTAATCAATGATTTTTTATTTGATAATTCACCAAGAAAGCTGTCATCCTAAGAGGAGACCTATTACCTATGACCTTTATTTTTTTAAAACATAAGAAACCTGTTTCAAGCATTATCTTCAATATATGGAATATTAGAGACTTGTACATCTGCACATTTTGAGTGGTCACTCTACCCCAGGAATTCCAGTAAATCTGCTGAGTAGATACTTGGATGGTGTTCTTGTAATTCAGGGAGGTCGCAGCACTGGACCATATAGCAGGCCTCGCTGAGGTCCTGCCCACTCTTGCTTGCTCCATCTGAGTTCAACTGCAGCTTAGACACATGCAGGAGCAATCTGTAAGTTCAGTGTAGTTAATGACCACAGCATGCCATGCTCTGTGACGAGGGATCGAAGGCTTCTGCTCTTACAACTTCTACTGTGATAATATAGAGTTATGTTCCATACGATTTCTCAGATCTTAGGGTGAGTGAAACTGAGTCACCAGTGCAGCTTCCTGTTTGAGAATGCAGACTTTGGGAGCTTCCTACCTTCCCATCTGTTCTTCCTGAGCTAGCACCTGTACGCGATTACATATCTCATCATTTCCCTTTAGGGTATGGCCAAGCTGAAGCACAAAGAAAACCAGTATCTGTAACACAGTAATGTGAACTCTAACAGACGCATGCACGGTAGGCAGGCCTTTACCAAAACACCCAGCAGTTACGTCATGCGGTGGGGATTTGTGGAGCATGTGCTAGTTCAATGTCAACTTCTACCTCCAGTATAAATCCTAAGTATACATGTAACATCTTTTCAGTGGTTAATAGGTAAAGCCAAGCCTAGGGACTGACATGTAAGAACTTAATGTGGGAACTAGGAGTGGCATAGCATATACGAGAACAGTTCTGAGCAAGTATGACGCCTGCAGCAGAACAAGTACTTCAACATGGTTAGTTTGTAAAGGAAGGTGAAAGTTGGCTGGAAAAACATAACTTGAAAAAAATAGCAAAATACTGGAGGGAAAATCAGTTTATAAAGAGAAAAGGCATGATTTTGGCTATAGGTTTTAGAGGCATAAGTTTGTGGTTGGGGTGGGATGGGCTTTGCTTTTAGGCCCTTTTTTGGGATGTTGGGTGTCATTAATGAGCTCTGTGTAATAAAGCAAACTGACAACTTGTGGCAAGAAAGGAAAAGAGAGAAAGAGACCCGGAGCTGGATCATCTTCTTTAAGGACATGAACCCAGTGACTTAAGGACCTTTCATCAGGTTCCGTCTCCTAAGATTTCTACCTTTGACCAATGGTGAGGATTTCTACCTTTGACCTCTCTGAGGTAGTCCCCTGAGAGACCATTTGATATGCAAACTACAGCAGAAATGTAGGCTCTAGAGCATTCTTGATTGAAATGTGGTTGGAGAAAGTTGATATGATGGTGTTTATTGAAACCATGGGAGTTAATAAAATATTTATTTAAATGATGTGTTTGTTGCAATTTAACCACTGTTGAGTACATATTTATAGTCTTCATATTAAGTATATTTGTATTATTGTGAATATGAGTAGATCTAAATCAGTTCTAATTCAGCAGTCTTATGCAACAGATACTGGTTTTGTGTAGATGAAGAAAGTGAGGCACAAAAAATTAAGTAACTTTTAAAACTTCATAATGCTAGTGAGTGATGATGTTGGGATTGCTCTTCTATGCAAAGAAAGAAGGAGAGGTCAGGCGTCATTTCTTCAGGGAATGCAACAGGAACTTGAGATAGATTAAAACCCAGAAGAAACTCTAATAGCTATGAGAGAAAGATTGCCCCAAAGGTTGAATCTTAAGAGTATCAAAGAGGAAAGAAATGTACCCAGGACATATGTCATTGTAAAGTTAAAAAACTGAAGACTAAAAGATATCCTCACTGGACTTCATGTTAAAAAATGTCTTAATGAGAGCAGTTTTAGCGAAGTGGAGACTGCTGAACATTCAACTATAGTGCTTTGTCAGAATCAGAAGCAGCAGCGAATACAAAGCTACCCAAACCAAGCAGCTTAAGCAAAGAGTAGAGATTAATTCTAGCAAAAGAGTTTAACCTGATACATTTATGCTGAAGAGTTTTAACTGGAGAAATTTAAAACAAGTCAAACATCCTGGAACCTGCACGTATATAGTCTGATATAGCAGCGATAATGCTAAAAAGAAAAGAGGAGAGGGTTAAAACCTCTGTGAGAAAGACAGTAGTATATGTATCTTAAAGATTTCATCATAAGTAATTCTCTTGACATTCTTATTTTTGAAATTCACATGTTTCAATTTTGCCTAAATATGAGGAAATAAAAGTCTTACGTTCATCCTAGAGCTCAAAACATCAAACACAAGAAGAAGAAATGGAAGATCCCTGTTCAGTTCTTGCTGAATATCGGCAGCCCACGAGAAGTGAGTAGAGAAACTTCCTAGCTAAAGCACAAGAGGAATGAGGTTTGTACATGCAGGAATCATGTCCAAAGCCAGCAGTGAGAGGTGAAGGGAATGTGGGAGTCAGGAACTGGTGAGGCAGCTCTAATGAGGTGGAGACAATTCTTTCCTCTGCGGTATTTTAAGGCGAATCAAGAGCATTGGGGCCATACGCAGTGTGATCAGCTTTCTTTGCAAGGGACTTTTGCTGATACCTGTGGTGAATTCGTTAGTTTTCTATGATAACTGAATCAATTTGGAGTATTTGCCTGGAAAGAACTGTACTTTCATTCCAACTTGCCAGGTTTTAAAAACCAAAACGTTAAATTGCTCAGTTGAAATTGGCTTATGAATTGCTGGAAATCCCTAGACAGATTTCCATCAATTCAAAACATCACAGACAATCCTGTATTTGCAGTGGGCTTTGAGTTATTCATGAAATCCTATTGAACATCTTTTTTGCATTAATTTAGTGATATTTCTCACTGACGTCAAGGTGATGAAAAATAACACTAAACCTTACTTGGCTGACCGTGGAGAACTTGGAATGCCGCAGGCAATTTCTGGAAGGCAGGCAGGGGGACCCAGCATGCCTTAGAAACTACCTCAGAGATGAGCTTGAGAGAGAAGCAAGTCTACAATTATGGGAATAAGACTCCAAAACATTTAACTGCCAAATGCCAAAACTTTCTGTAAAGCTATAAAAATTATGAAAAACATGCATCTTTGGTAGGAGGAAGTGGAAGAAAGTATACTTGAAAAGAAAAAAAATCGGCATTTTATTTACTTCCTAATACGTCTACAGGATTTACTTTGTGCCAGGTACTTTTCTAATGATTTCATGAATATTAATATTTTTAATGTTTTTGCACAGCTTTTCTGAAGTGCTATGATTATCCTCATTTTCCAAAGAGGGATGGTGTGATGTAGACAGGATTACCTGTACATGGTCCATAAAGCCGGCAGTAAACCAGGATTGAACCTAATTGAGTCTGGCCCCAGCCCATGCTCTATGCCACCATTCATGCTTTCTCTCAAAGCAAGGTATAGCAAACTGCATTTCCTTTCAGAAATGTGAACTTATCTCATAATTCTCAGAATGACTTTCCTATATGGTGGATTCACATTCATGCTGGCTTCACACTGATGCTGACTTCACTAGGCTGAACCTTAGGAAGTTAAGGTTTTTGTTGTCGCTGTTGCTGTTTGTTTGCTTGTTTTCGTTTCGTGGAGTTAGCACAGAGCCTGTGGTCTGGCTCCATCTGAGGAGGCAGGGACACACCATTCGTTTCGTGGAGTTAGCTCAGAGCCTGTGGTCTGGCTCCATCTGAGGAGGCAGGGACACACCATCGGTGATGCATAGTGAAGAGCTGGTACCAGGATCTTCTTCATGCAGTTGGAGTCTTATTTCTGGCCACTTTTGAAAGATTATTGATAGGAATAGTTTCCACTGCATGAAGAATGGCCACAGGCATTTACGGACAGCTAATGGCCACAGGCATTTACGGACAGCTAGTTAGTTGTGAGAAGCAGAAAGCGAGGGAGACATGCCAGCAGCTTTGACAGGGCTGTTCCCAAGGCACACATTTCTGTGGACAAAGTAAGTACATTTTCAACAGTTATGTTTACTATTCTGAATAAGATTTGTTTCCAGACTTGAAGGTTCCTGGTTCATGGGCTTTTGTTTTACACACATGTCCGTGTGTCAGGTCGGGTGGTTGCTTAGAAATAATGTCCTCACTGTTTCTCACTGTGTCATCCAGAGCACTCTCCTTTCTTTTCTTTCCCAGGCAACAGTAGTTCCCTTAAAAGTCATACGGCTCATTAAGAAGGAGTGCACACTTGGCATAGTGTAACTACTTTATATAATGTCCTTTCTATAAAATGGCGTAATATGTGCATGTAATTAAGAACATTTCTGGTAGCTAAAGTATTAGTTTCATTTTTATTTAAATGTCCTATCTCTAGCTCAGACTCCTGCTTTTATTTCTGTGGCTCCTTTATTGACTGAACATCACATTTTAACATAATATTTTTATTATTTAAGAATTTTCAGAGATGAATACAATGTATTATGATTCTATTCACTCTCCACTCTTCCCCCTAATTCTCTCAGATCCATCTGCCCCAACTTAATTTCCTCTTTTCTTTTATAACTCACCAAGTCTAATTTGAATCACCCGCATACGCCAGGTGTGGAACCATTCATCTTGAATGTTAGTGTCTAACCATCTTTCTACCTGCAGCCTTTGTCCATCCTGAGAGTGGAGCCTCCATCTTCAAATTGTTAAAGTCTGTACTGCGGAGTCATTCTGACTTCTCTCCTTTCCTCCTATTCCTTATCAGTTCAGTACCAGATCTCTCCTGTGCCATCAGAGCACGCTTAGGGTCCCATCCATCTTTGTTCTGCTTCATGCCTTTTCCCTGTTTTGAGCCACATTCATCTCCTATTTTCAATGCTGTAGCAATTTCTGTGCTTATTTTTTACCTTTTCCAGAATCAAAGCATACAGGGAAGTTTGTTACAATGATTAAAAAAAAATCTCTGTAGCATCTCCCCAATTCAGAGTAAAGGTCAAGTCAAGAGCTTGAGATGATCTCTGTGATTTGTTATCAGCTAGACTGAAGTCTTCTGCCCTCGGTCCTATTGTTCATCCACACTGGCTTACTACTGCTTTTCCACAGGCAAAATTTTGCCTTTGCTTTTGGCATTAATTGTATCTACTAAGTGGAAAGCTTTTTAAGCAGATATTCAAGACAAATTCTTTAAATTTTACTTCCACTGGTTTTGGTACTAAGAACTTTTGGCTACCTCATTAAACTAGTATGTTTAGAACATTCAGCTCCCTCCACATCTTCTTTCCCTGTGACACCTATTACATGTTAATGTGGTAGAATGTCCACTCATTCCTTTGTCTGTGGGTGAGTGGTTCCAGGACTCCCTCACGGATAACAAAGTTCAAAGGCCCTCAAATTCTTTATCTAAAATGGCATAATATATGTATGCATGTAATTTGTGCACATCTCCCACATACTTTAAGTCATCTGTAGATTATTTCTAATTCATATGCAATGCAAATGCCATGTAATCAGTTGCAATTCTATATCATTTAGAAAATAATGACAAGGGAAAATAGTCTATGCATGTTAACTAAAGAAACAATTTTTCTTCATACTTTTGTTCAGTGCTTGGTTGAATCCTTGAATATAGAAGCCAACTGTACCTAATTTATTACATTTTCTATTTATTATCTTTTTCCCCTTCTTCAGGGGTAAAAATTTGTCTTCTTCTTTGAAATAGCTAAAGTTTCTAAAATAGTATACAAAGCATACTAGATGTTTTCATTTGTAAACAAAAATGAATCTTTAAATGTTTAGTGTATTCTACCTCTTTAATTATAACAATTTTGTCTGCTTTGCTTCTTCATTCCCTGATAGTCATAGAAGTGTTGTAAATTTCTATTGTGTTTGTATTTTGCTTTTAGTGCTAATTTTTTTAATGTTTGCATTCATTAAACTTCCTTTTAATAGATGTGGTTATTAAGTAGTCGTAAAGGCCTATAGTAAAACCCATCATAGAAGTGTAATTATCTAAAACACAAAAAGTAACCTTCCCTGAAACATCTGGTACGTAGGAGTGGATTTGATATCACTTCACAAATTCCATAAACTGGCATTCTGTTCTGAGACTCAAACAGGAGCACTTGTGTCCAAATTACACTAGAGAGAGAGCTGCTATTCAGAAAGAAAATGCCAGGTACTGTTCTAGTTCACACTGTGATCTTTTTAAAGAATAGATAGATCTGCTGCAGGATTCCAACCTTGTCTAAAGAGATGTGTTCTGGAAATGAAGAGCCCAGTGAGAGATCTCCTTCTATTTTAATTTAAGTTACTGAGCAATAAACAGTCCTTGAAGCTTGCAGTATCCAAGGACACAGGTCTAGTGTTTTGCACCTTGTTTGAATGTTAAGTTTAGGCAACACATGGCAGCTGGACTCAATCCTGTTGTTAGGAACATCCCTGATAGAAAGTGCCCAGTCATTACTCATGATCCAATTGGTATGCTTGGAGGAGTGGGCCAACCAACTTTCAGTCTGAGGCTTTCTTTAAGTGGGGAGAAGGAGAAAAGTTTGGAACAAGAAGCAGAAAACAAATATAAACATAGAAACAGCGTGGCCAAATGTGAAAATCGTAAAAATGCAGAGGGGAAATTTTACTCTTCTATACACAGCCATTAGGTGAATAAAAGGCTGTAGTGTCATCTGCACTGACAATTTGATATGGAGTAGATCCAATGGCTCACAAGCCTTATGAGTCTGTTCAGAATAGTAGTTATCTAAAGGTGGTATTATTCCCAGTTGGCTGAGGTCACTGTGCTTCTTAACTGAGAGAGCAGACAATGCAAGACAGTTTTCATATAACCAAGCTGTTGACTTTTGAATGAAGCATTATGCTGACGTGGCAGTCATTGTTATACGTGGGGGAATGTTGTTGCGTGGATTCTGAACTGGAATGGTTCCATCATGCACTGATTGGATGACTTGAAACAAGTTATGTCACCTCACCTATTAGTTTTTCTTCTAGAAGTGAGAAGTAAGAATAATCACTGAAACTGCTCCATGAATATGTGAGAACTAACACAGAGGTGATAAGAATAACAGCATCAAGAATAGCAATAGAAAACAGAAATTGCTGCCAGTACTGTAATCAGGACGATTGTCAGCATGATGCTCCTAACTTAAACTACACATTTTTATTGCACCTAAAATTGGGTCTTACCTTTCTGTACATCTTGGACATGAAATTGTTTTCTTTACTTGGCATATGTTGTGCATAAGGTGTTATGTTTCTTCCCACCACTTAGTCACTATTCAGTTTGTGGAGGAGTCCAGGCTGTGCTGGTAACCTGGGATTCTGTGCAATGATAGCATTACCAGGTGTGGCACTTGCATTTGGGGTCTATCTATGAGAAGGTCTTACCTTCAGGCTCACCTTCTTCCACCATTACTCTGGGTGATGCAGATGGAAAGAAGTTGATAAAGCATGCTAAATTACATAGCATGAACTTTCAACTGTGAGGAATTAAAATCTTCTGTTAGAAACAGTTTCATGGACTTTGAAGTGGACAGATTTCCCATTGACTTATGGCTATCTCCAGATATCTTTTCTGACCTTTTATTTATTATTTACTGCAATGTAAAAAGCACCCCTGTGTAGTATCTTGTAGCAGAAGCCTTTGATGAATGTGTAGTTCAAGAATTTGGTGGCAGCTTAGCTGAGTGGTTTTGGGTCCAACTCTTCCTGGGGTTACAGATACAGCCTGGGATGTGGTCATTTGGTGACTTGACTGGGCTGAAAAATTCCTCATAATGCACTTAGTGTGCATGATGGCATGAGGACCCATTTCTTACTAAGTGGGTCTCTGCATGCTCATAACATGGTATCTGGCTTTGCTCAGAATGAGTGATTTGAGAGCACATGGAAGAGAGCCCAACATGAAAGCCCTATTCCCTTATCATTTAATCTCTATAATGGCAGAACTGGAGTCCATTTAGGACCCTTTGAGCAGTATAAGAGAGGACTAAGGAATAATATGTATTCTTTCATAAACACTGCAATGTGTGTGTGTATGTAGATAAAACATTGTTGAATATGCATATACCCATATTTATTAAAAATACAGGATCTTAGTTCTTCAGAAACTCATTGAATTGGAATTCACGTTTTAATCAGATACTTTGAAAATTAGCATATGAAGCTAAAGAAGGATTGGGCTTATGGTGTTATAAATTTAAGAATGTGAATTTTGGAGGGATGTATGTATATTGCATGGGCAATATAAGGACGAATATTACCGATATGCACATTATATAAATGTAAGAAAATTTCAAAGAATGAGTAAAAATATTTTTAAACTGTTTAAAATAGGACCTAGTGAATCCTAAAAATTAATGATGGAATAGAACTAACAAAATCAGACATTAAATTAACATTTAACTAAAACTCCCAATCCATACCTTCTTCCTAGACCCTTCTAATTGCTTTATACCCAGTTTTCACAGAGACACTGCCTGGCCTGGCAGAATGTACAAGTCAAAACGAACATTCTTATTTTCTTACAAGAAACTAGGTGGAGTCCTGCAATGACATTTCAAAAGCCATGTTTCAAGATAAGGTTTGTTTTTATTGATGGCAGATGGTAAGAAATTTCCAAATGACACAGTTGGCTCTAGGAAAAGAAATAGTTTAAAATTATCAACCAGTATTAGCAAAATATCATCAAGAATGCCTCTCCCTCCTGCCTAAAACAAATACAGACACTTCTATATGTAGGGAAGGCCTGTGCATGAAACCCAGCCGTGTGTTCGAAATGATTCCATTTTCATAAGACAGATCTGAGTACCTTGCAGACAAAAACTCAAATAATTTGTTTCAGGGTATTAATGAATTTGTATTGGTCTTATTGGCATTGAGAATGAAGTGCTCACCCACTATTTTATTAACAGTGCAGCCCCTAAAGGGGAAACTTTGAAGTACAGACAATTTCATGGTCTGTGGCCTATTAAACAAACTATTAAAACATGTTTCTGTAATTATACAATTATACAATTGTATACAATTATAGAATGACTGCAAATTCATTGTAGAACATTTGAGAAATACCAAAATATGCAACAGAAATAAAGTTATTTGAAATCTCATTAAAGGATAAAAAGAACCTGTATTGATATTTTGACCCATCGATCTCTTCCTGTTGTATGTCTAATACATGTGATATAACAGCAGATCTTTCTCTGCCTCTGTCAGTGTCTCTCTCATATGCACCTGCACATAAAAAGTAAATGCCTGAAACATATACTCTAAGGAAAAAAATTAAAGTAGCAATGTATTTTTGCCATGCAAACACAAATTCTGAAACTGCTGAGGTTCTTGGTGGTCATTTCTCCTGTTTATTTGCTATTGATCCACCCACAGAATACTTCCGACCATGTCTCCTCTCAGACTGCTGTAGAATATTTTTGTCACCTGCACTAGAGCTTCTGTACCCATCAGCAGTTGTTCCCCTTGGTTTCCTCCCTCCAATCCACAGCAACCACCAACCTATCTTCTTTTTTATTAATTAGCCTATTCTGAATATTTCATATAAAATGCTCTTATGATATATGGCCTTTGAAGTTTGGTTGTTTTTACTTGTGGTATGTGTGTAAATGTATGTGGGTGTGATGAATGCACATCTGCCCAGGTGTGTGTGTGAAGACCCGAAGTCAAGGTCGGAGATCGTCTTTGGTGACTTTCCACCTTATTTTTTAGAGCACTGCTTCTCACTAAACCTGGAGCTCCCAGATCTGTATACATTAGCTGGTTATTGAGCAGCAGGGATCTGCCTGTCTTGGCTCCCACAGCACTGGGGTTACATACACAGACTATCACACTTGGCTTTTTTTATGTGGGTTCTGGGGATTGGAATTCAGGCTTTGCTGCTTGGGTGACAAGTAGTTTACTCACAGAGCCATGTCCTGACTCTCTGGTTGTGTTTACTCGTAAAATAATGTTTCTAAGGTTCATCTTTGTTTTATCTTGCATAAACATACTACTTCAATTTTTGGTTGAATAATACACCGTTTTATTTTACTCATATTTGGGGGTGATCTTTTTGAGACACAATCTCCCTGAAGCCACAGCTAGCCTGGAATTCCCTATGGAGACCAGGCTGACCTCAGTCTCAGAGAGATCTTCCCATGTCTGTCTCTTGAGTTCCAGGATTAAAGGTATGTACCAAAGCACCCAGCAATATACCATTTTATGAATATTCCATGTTGTGTAGTTTTTCATAAATTAAGGGACATTCCATCTCATCACTTATTCTTTCATTATTATTTGTTTTTATAATAGCACTTGGAGTTGGATGACCTTTCAGAGAGCTCATCCCTAGAGAAAACTGATTCTCCTCTCATTCTGCTCTTCATCTAGGGGTGGGACCCTGTGAAATCCCCTATATCTACATTAGTATGTTAACTAGTGCTGTCACTGGCAAATTTGTTTAGATGATACTGTTGAGATTCCATGGGTGCACGTTCCCTGCCTTGTCAGAAGACACTATCAGCACCAGGTGGCCGACCCTCTGACTCTTATAATCCTTCTACCTCTCCATGATGTTCCGTGCCTGGTTAAGTTCTTACCAATCTCTCTTGCAAACCCCTTCTTATCACTTATGATTTTCCCCATATGTAGCCAGTTACTTTAGGATTTAGTTCCAGGGCTCCCTTTCTCCTACATCTGTCTCAAGCCCCCATTGAGGGCTCAGTACTTTTCTGCATGCCTTCACTGCAGTCATCTGTTTTCTTCTCTGTTTACTTTCCTCGGCACCTACCACATATAGTAGAGTGTCTACCACTTCCAATAAACCTCTGGGAATAAAAGCAGTGAATGTCATTTGGAACGTATGGGGACATCAGCTATTTAATTATAAATGCCATTATAAAACTTTAACTTTATTGAAGGAATGGTAGTTTGGTACACTAACATAGAAATGGAAGAAAGCTGGGCAAACTCATAATTAGGACAATTCTGAAATGGAGACATCATCCAAACAACTCTGTGCGTCTTTGTTATCTCTCAATCTTTGACAAACCTGTCTGTACTTTTGCCTTTAGATTCAAAAACTGTTGAAAACCCAGATTGCAACAAATAGTTGCTGTGTGAGAAGATACAGGGAGTTTCTAGAAAAGATGCTTCAGTTTTTCATCAACGGGATGCATCGTTCTGGCCATTGTGCTTGCTGCCAACCTGGGTGGGGAAGGAGAAGTGGGGAGGGGGATCCTCCGAACCCGGTGTCTGTCAGGATGTGATGCAGCCAGCAGAGTGGTAAAGATGGCCCCTCGGTGTGTATCCAGGATTCCCTGTTGGCTCTGTGTGCCACACGGCACAGTCATAAGGGTTCTTGCCAGGTTTGGGGAGGGAGGGAAGAAGCAAGCAGTGGACACAAGTCGATTTAGAGAGCTGAGGTAGAGCCGGTGCTGGTGGCTAGTCGCGGAAACAGGCGAGAAAGCCACTTTTCTTCACAGCCTCACGAAATAGCTTGTAATTAGTATCTGCATTGCCAGATGGATTGTACTCCATTACATCCCGAGACAGCATTTCTGATGTGCTAGTCATGTAAAATGCGTGTGGGTGTGGGTGTCTGTGAATGGAGCAGATTTGGGAGAAATTAAAGAGAATTTTAAACAAATGGAGTGTGTGGGTGTGTACACAGGCACGTTTGGGTACAAACACACACCCCACATACACACATGTGCACACCCTTGACAATAGAATACAAGCATTTTCACCAATGCCAAAATGTTCCCCTAGCTTGGTGGGCTTGAAAACTGATACGTCCAGTTGAGGCACTTGGCAAGCTGCACGTGGAAAGTTTTTGCATTTTGTCATCTTTGTTTAAAGGAGTCTTTGTCAATGCAGAGAAGGCTAGTTTCCTCAGAACAGGGTGGGGCGCGAGTAGAGAGGCAGGTCAGTTTGTCAGCCCACAGATAATGAAAAATGATCATCAGGACATTCTCCTTGAAGTTCTGTGTAAAGCAAAGGCCGCTAGCACGTCCTCCCTTTCCTTTGCTCCCCACGCAGAAGCTCTCTACTCCCGTCACACCGGCCCAGTCAGGTGATTGTCTGTGGTGTGATGTGCAGCAGGTTAAGAGGTGACTTTTAACTTTTGTAGATGCTGCACTTGATAGATCAGAGTGAGGGTTTATTTTGACTGTCAACTTAATGGAATTTAGAATCACCATGGAAACAAACTTCTGAGCATGACTATATGGATTCTTCCGGGAAGTTATAGCTGATTTGGGCAGTACCATCCAATGTGTGGTGGTCCTAGACTAAATCGAAAGGGCAGATTAACTGAGCACCAGCACCCATCTTCCTGGGCATCCTGACAGCAGCTCTCTTGCTCGACCTGCCTCCCCACCATGCTGGACTGGACCCGTCAATGATAAACCAAATAAAATCCTTCCTGAAGTTGCTTTGTTGGGTATTTTGTCACAGCAACAAGAAAACTAACACAACAAGGGATGAAGTAATGATCACTTTAGATACTTTCTATTAAATGATGATAGGTTGCTTAATGATTGCTAATTTTAAGACTTGCTACATAAAGTTGTCAAGTGTATTATACTGTCATTAGAGTGTTTTTAGAAGAAAGACATCTGGGGATACACAATCTCCAATCCAGGCAAAGTTCAGGGAGAACTATACTAGATTATAATTTTAGTGGGATATGCTAATAGAAAACTACCATGTTTTACTTTGTGTATTGTCAAAATAACAGATTTGCACTTATAAATACAGCAGTAGCCACAATCCTCCTGGATACCTTCAGTACTGGAAAAAGCTGCAAGTTGTATAATATTAACAAACCAAGGTATTAAATGCCATTTCTAATGAAATATGGAATCACTGGGATTCCAGGAATTCAACTGTGAACAGGAAAGTAAGGTCTCTCCCCTCAGGCTCTGCTCTCCCACTTCTCAGTCCTTTTTTTTAATATGGAAGACATAACCCTTAAGAATAATTTTTACAAAGGTGAATGTAGAAGGCTTTTACAGATCTTATTTGAAGAATATCAATGTAGAAAATGATTTTCTTCAGTAAAGAAAGAAGCTGTGTTTTGAAGGCATTTATAATAAAAACGATCTACAAAAATTTCCATAAAACTTACCAGTATATATTACAATTATGTACCCTCCTAGTTTTACTAAATAATTTGAAGGAATTTCTCATTTTAATAACACATTATTTTACCAGCGGCACAATCTGTTTCATATCTATGTCTAGCAAAGAGTAAACTTTGGTCAGCTTAGCATAATATTATGATAAAAGGAGACAAAAGGCCCACCTGCTAAATATATCTTTCCTTCTGAACATAATTCTTACTAGGTGTTAAACTGTGAAATCAGAAAAGCCTCTTTTGAATGTAAAAATTCTTTAAAGAAGCACATTTTATATGATTGATATGTAAATGACCTGACAGAGCTTAGATTAGTATTTGTGGGATTTTGTATTGTGGTTCTTTTTAAGGATGAGTCCCTTGTAATCTAAAAGCAAACCATAGCTTCACAAGGGTCATGTGACTTATTGGTATCCAACTGAGTGTAGACAGATTTTTCCTGAAAGAAGTAAAGGTACCCATGGAGAGCTGATCATGTCATCTCAGTTCTTTCCTCATCATTGGTTCAGTTTTTAATTGTGTCAACTCACAGGTACAATGTAGACAAATAAGCAACAAGACACAAGAATGTATAAGCCTTATAAACTTCTCTATTACTGAAGAACATCTGGGTACAAATGCTTGACTGAACAGGACTTAACATCTGTGGTAGAATACATGGGGTCTAAAGGGGAGGCCTGGCTGGGGGAGGGGGTCTAAATTTGATTCAGAATTGTTACATGAAATGTACGAAAGCTCAGTAAAAATTTTTTAAACTACAATAAAAAGATAATAGTATAATATGGCCTCTAAATTTATAAATGGATTAGTCCATTGATTGATTCTTAGTTGAACATACTATTAGGATGTGGGGCCTAAATGGGGGAAGTAGGTCACAGCAGGTATGGCATTACAGGGTACATTTTACCCCGAAACAGTCCTCTAGTTGTCCCTTCCTCCCTCATGTTCTCATTCCCTCCTCACTCTCTGCCAGGCAATGGGCATCTTTCTTCCACTACCTGCTCCCCATTGTAATTTTATGCCAAACTAGGTGCCTTAGAAACACCAGACCAAGTGACCACAGACTAGTGCCTCTGTTAGTCAAGCTAAACATTTTTAGGTTGATTTACCCAGGTATTTTGTCACAGTAATAAAAGCGACTGACACAAATAGTGTATGATGTGTGCTTTGCAGTCATTAGCAAGTGAAGAAACCATCCTAAAGTCAAGAACTCTCTCTTCGTCCCCAGGGAAACAGGGAGAGGAAGAGGAATGTGATGGTTCGTTTTAGTTGTCAGCTCCATGAGATCTGGAAGTCCGTGGGAGATGAGCCTCTGAGCACGCCTGTAAGGAATTATCTTGATCACATTATCTCAAGTGGGGAGTCCTGGCCATTGTGGGCGCCCCTGTCTGGTGGGGATCTTAGGCAGTATAAATGAAGAAAGGGAACTGATCAGTAGCATGCCTTTATCGTTCTCTCTTTCATGATGGTGGGTATGAGGTGATCAATTGTTCAAGCTCCTGCTGCCTTGACTGCCCTGCCATGCTGGAATGTACCTCACATTGTGAACAGAATAAGTGCCTTCTTCATTAAGTTGCTTTTGTTAGTCTTTTATCACAGCAACAGGAAAAAATATCCAGGGTATGGAGCTTACGTAGGGGAGACACCTCAAAAAAGTGCTCTTTGTCAGCCTCTGGGTTGCCCACTGCTGGACTACAGCTTCATATGTACTGGGAGTCTTGGTGAGATGGTGATCCTAAGGCCAAGTTGTGGGCTTCTCATTCCACTGAAGGACATTGGAGACTGGAGACAGAAAGGAAGAGAGGAAGAGAAGGACAGAGATGGGGGAAGGAGAGAGACAGAGAGACTTCCTGTGGAACTTTTGGGCCTCTTGTAACATTTTGTTGTTTCAGTGGCTTCTGCAAATTCCCTTTCCACCATCCCTGGTCACATTCAACCTCCTCAGGTGTGTCTTTATCTTGTATCTCCACTTCCTGGAAGACAGGTCGTAATGTGTCCATCAAGCAGTTCTTCTTTTCTGGCCTGTAAGAAACTATTAAGAGTCTAGCCATCTTAAAGCAGATAAAGGAAATGTTTCAAGGAGAAAGAACAATATAAACTAATATTTACTGCACACTTCTGCTGCCTTCTCTCATTTCATAACCTTTATTTTCAGTAGTCCTATTAGCCAGTTGTCATGATGATATTTTCCATGAAAACTTGGCCAGCGGGCATACACATCTGTCATGCCCTTCTGGGTACAGTTCCTGGCAGTAGCAGGAACAGAGCATTTACCCAGTCATCAAATGGGAGTCAATGATTTCTCATAGGTCTGAATGCACAAATTCTCTTTTTCATAGTTTATCTTTGCATAGAAAACTCACAACTTGTTTAATCTAGTGATTCAGTATTTCAGATGCATTTTAGGAATATTTTAAACCACTAAATGAGATATAAAATACAGCCTTACCACCAAACACATAAGAAGCATTTTTCTTCCAACAGAGAGATGTCTCCTCCAGCTCCCTAAGGAGACCAGGAGCAATTCATTTTTCTACCATAGTCTCAGGCCAGGCGCAGGCAAACACAAAGAAAAGGGCGGTCTGCCTAGAGTTTGGTAGCTGAAGTTTCCAAATCAGTGTTTCTACTTTTTCTTGAAAAGTAGTTGCCATTACCTGCCAGTGGTTTTATTAATTTCATCAGACACAAAGCTGGGTGGCCTAAAAGCCTCAGACACAGGTTAAAAGTTATAGAAACCAAGGCCCCCAAGGAGTATCCGATCAGAATCAGAAAGTACTTTAGAAATGAGCGTATACTGACTCCTGTTACCCGGGGAAATGCCCTGCTGCCCTTCAAACCCTGTGCTCTCTCTAGCACACTGCTTTGTTAGAGCATGTGTATTAGTGTTCCTGACTATCTTTGGGTCTCACTTATTGTCACTATGTCATTTAAGTAAGTTTCAATAAATCATTTGAGCTTTCCTCGTGTTTTACGGTGTGGTCAGTCATTGGGAATTCTCTGGGAACAAAACCCGAAGACACACCGACCTCTCTACAGGAAATTTGTCTTTGGATGATACTGTTTTTAATAAGACAGACATTGCCAAGGACCATGAACCAGAGCATTACTGAAGTGCAGGTCGTGTGAGTACTAGGACCTGAAGCAGGGATGTGATCCCTGTTGTGAAGACTTCTGGAAGAAGGTCCGCTCATGGGATGAGCATGGGAAGTGACTCAGCAGGGTGAGGAGAAATGAGCTAGAGGCTGCGGTACTGGCTTTCACTTTGAGCCTCCCAGACCACCATTTTCTCCAAGCTTTCTCTCCTGCCCTCTGCAGATCCCCCAGTGCCTCTCGTCTTTCTCTGTGCTTCACTGGACTGTTTTGATATGGAGTATCTGGCACTTCTTTTCTATTTTCTATCACTCATGGGACTTGCAATGTAGACCAGGCTGGCATCAAACTCCTCGAGATGTACTTGTCTCTCTCTCTCTGATTGCTAGGGTTAAATGCATGTGTCACCACACCTAGCTTCCATCACCTGTCTAAAGACTTGTGTGTGTGTGTGTGTGTGTGTGTGTGTGTGATGTGTGTGATGTGTGATGTGTATGTGTGCATATCCATGCATATTTGTATATGTTGTGGAGGTATGCAAGTTTACATTGTACATGTTGAGGAAAAGGACCACTTCAGGTATTAACGCTTACTTTCTGTCCTGAGACAGGGTGTGTTGATTTTCTGCAGCAGGGTAGCTGGCCCTCAAGCTTCCAAGGATTTCTTGTTTCTGATTCATATCTCTCTGTAGGATTGTTGTACTGCATACATTTTTACTGCATGCTTGACTTTTATGTGGGTTCTTGCGATATGCACACCTGTCCTCATGCTTGCACCGCGTGTTTTTACCCACTGAACCATCTCCTCAACCCTCACCAAAGAACGACAGTTAACAAATCTAGAGAATGACTCCAAAATTAGTAAAATGGAGTATGGAGACCGCTGGACTGGGCTTTAGGAGTCTTAGTTCATTCACTGTGTGGACTTGTATGTGCTACATTGAAACTTAGTTTTTTCATCTAGGAAAAAAAAAAAACCCTTCCAGACTTGATGGAATCACTTCCAATTGTCACTCAAACTGTGATTTTCATTTCTATACACTGAAATTTGGTAAGTTTTCCTATATGTCTCCCAAACCCAGAAATGAAAAATGTCTACCACAGTAATCATAATATCCATCAAAGTTCATTTACTTCATCCCTCTTTGCAGAAGTCCTATCCCTGTGCATTCAGTCTGGATCAACATGGTTCTCTTTGACTCCATCACCTGCATCTTGCCAACCAGTTGGTATGCCATATTTCATAGTTTAATTTTGAAGATCAAATATGCACTTTCCCTTTCTAGCCTCTATGTATATGTGTGTTAAATTATGCACAAGGCCCGGTGAGTTGGTGCACACACCTTTAACCCCAGTACTCAGGAGGCAGAAGCAGGCAGATGAATCACTGTAAAACTGAGACCAGCTTGGACTACACTGCAAATTCCAGACCAGCTGAGGTTACAAGTAAACCCTGTCTCAAAAATATGCACAGCACAAAGTTTATCGTATGATTCATTATCATTAAATTTCTTTACACTGTGCACAAATGTCACCATTCCCCATTTTCCAAACCTTCCTACCATCCCAAACCGAAGCATGAAACGTTTTTGCTCCTGTCTACTATCAGCTGGCATGCTAAAGTATAAGAATACCAGCCTTGAATCAGCTCTTTAAGATTATCTGCCTGAACCTACTATTTGAAAGTTTGTGTAAGGCAAACACAGAGCAGAGGGGTTATAAACTACACATTCATCAGGGATTCTTTAACAATGTCCAGATTTTATATGTAATCAAAATCTTCACCTGCTTCTTCATCTCTAGCTCCTCCAACTTGTAATTTTTCACATGCATTGCGAATTGCGCGCGCACACACACACACACACACGCACACATTTATTTGGTAGCTTCACAAACTTCACTCAAATACTCATTATTTTTCATCTACTTGCCTCCCATCTTTCTTAAAAAATTTTGTTCCAGATTTTTGATGTCCACACTCTTTACTTTTGTGTGTAGTGATGATCATGTTTGCTTTTCTCCCCTCGAGTGAGATTCAGCTAGGTTCAAGGGTTTGCCTAGGATGCAAGTGTAGACTTTCTCCGAGAATAATGAAGCAAGCTTCAGGTCTCCTCAGGTAGACAGTGTGGTAAGGTACTGACATCAGCAGTGAGGGGCTGCCTTAGCAGGCTGAGCCCAGATCCAGGTTACCCACCCAGCTCTAGTCCATTCAGTGTTCCTTGTCTGTCTCCTGCATTGATGTCAGTATCTAGTTCCCTTCTCACTTTTTAAAAATTTTGTAATTTATTTTCTTTTAAAACTCTTTTATATGTATTAGCATTGTTTATACTTGTATGTGAGCTCACTTGTGTCATGCAATACCCATAGAGTCCAAAAACAAGGTGTCAGATCTCCTGGAACCGATGTTGTAGACCATTGTTAGCTGCCATGTCCTCTGCAAGAATAACCAGGGAACTTAACTGTCAAGTCATCTCTCCAGCTCTTTATTTTCCCTCTTAAAATTAGCATTCAAAGTAAGAAGATACAAAAATAGTTGATGAATATTTGAATAAGTGTTCAACATCCTTAACCATTATGGAAATTCAAATTAAAGCAACTTTCAGATTCCATTTCTCCCTAGTCAAATGGTTATCATCAAGAAAACAAGCAACAAATGGTGGTGAATATGCAGGAAAAATAGAAACCTCATCAGCTGCTGGGAATGCGAACTGATGTGGAAGCTATGAAAATCGGTGTGGGGCCACTAGTGTTTTTGAAATGTGTGGGCTGGGATCTGAACTGTATTTTCTGTAGCTCAGGGTTTTTCTATATTTCTTCCAATTGAGCATTAGACTAGTGATTTTGTGATGGGAGTGGGGCTGCTCACACATAAGTGTGCATGTGGAAACCATAGGTTAACACGGAATGTCTTCCTTCTATCAATTTCCACTTTCACTGAACCCTGGAGCTTTCCATTTCTGCTACACTAGCTGAACAATGAACCTCCAGAATCTGCTTCTCTCCACCTTCCATACTAGGGTTTCAGACAGGGCAGACACTGCTTTGTACAGCTTTTACACGGGTGTTAGGAATGAGAACTCAGGCCCTCATGCATTAATTGGGAGACACTAGTCATCTTCTATTTGATCCATTTCCTTAGCACTGGACAAATGATTTTTAACTTTAGCCATGTTTGCAGTACCACGCGTGAGTTTCCTCCCATTGAAGGGGATTAATACCAATTAGCTGTTGAGTACCCCCAAATAAAAGTGCCATTACTTCACCAATAGTAGTAGCTTGCTGGGACAATTGTTGCTGTTTGTTAGGTTTTACAACTGCATAAGGACATTGACTGGTTTTCTCCCTCTTGATAGCAGAAGAGCTAGTCTTCAGAGAGGGGCTTCTAGGGCAGTTCCAGCTCCACGGTCCCAAGTCCAATGTCTGATGTGTCATGTCTTTAGCAATAGAATCTTAACTTCAAATTCTGGAAGGCACTTAAGGGCTGTGGCAAGAAGAAAAACCCACTTTTGCCACATCCCTAGACCAACAAAATTTCTTTATTCTAAGTATGTATCCTCATTTTATAGACAAATGTGTCTTTTACCCCCTCATCAAAGAAGCTTCTTTCTGCAACAGACAAAGACTCATACAGAGTTCCAAAACTGGTCAAATACATGATAAGTGTCTGTGAGAAGCTTAACCCTAAGTAACACATCTTCAATGCAACCTCTACACATAAAATGAATGCATCTCTTAACTCTCACTAGAGAAATTTCCCTGTGCAGCAGATGATGTTAATATAGAAGCCCACAGTTGGCCAGTGTGCAGAGAACAGGAGGCTTCAGAGTACTCATCCCTGACCAGGATGCCAGTTTCAAACCTCTGCCTCCCGAGGCTCAGGGATCATTGCAGAAGAGAAGGAAGAAAGACTATAAGACCCAGAGGTTGTCGATGATCACAAGAGAACAGGATCTTCTAGACATCTGGTCAGTTACTCATATGAATTCCCAGCAATGGTGACAGCATGCAGAAGTCCTGTGCAAACCCAAACAAGATAAAATCCATCCTGAACTTGGGGAATTGATGGCTTCTGGAAGGGTGAAACAGGGATGGGACTCTTGATAGGCCCAATGAATGGACCCACAATGAAGGACAGTTAGGGACACAAATTAGACTTTATAGGCCATATTATACATTTAAGAGAGTACATTAAATTGGTTGGGGAGCAATGGGGAGAGTTATAGATAGGAGAGGGAACTACATACCATCCAAGTATGGTATATGCAAATCTCAAAAATTCAATAAAATTTTTTAAAAATTACAGATGTCCATTCAGACCTCACCCTTTTCTTTTGGTTTTGTTGTTCTGAGATGAGATGCAAATTAACAGAATTTGCTTAAATCCACTCTAGTGGAGCCTACATCTGAACTGGTCACTATTGCTTTAATATCCATACTCTGAACCCATGGGTCTCAAATTTGGAATCATCTGTGAATTTGTAAAAAAAAAAAAAAAAAAAAAATATATATATATATATATATATATATAGTGAGATTATTGTAGAGAAAGAGTGAAGCTACCTAAAATATTATTTGTAGAAAGGTGACTCTGGGCAGCAAGAATGGCGAAGATGGGCTAAACCCTGCGGGAATGGATTTGATTCAACAAGTATATGACTTCTCATTCATTAATGAGAGGTGGGGAAGAAGGACATTTGGGGCAGTATTGGAATATGGTAAGATAATAGTAACAATGCTGTATTGCTGAATTTTCATGGATGAAAATGGAACATGTAATGCTTCTAGTAGCATACATTTATAAGCCATTATTCGAAATAAACTCCCATTATGCTGTATCTGTGTAAGACTGACTTGGCACAGTGAAGTTTGGCTGTTTATTGGAAACTTCACATATGGAAGTAGGCAGAACTATGAACTGAAAAATTTTAATATAAAGTTTTGTGAATTCTGTGAATGAAAGAATGGACAAGGCCATCCAGTGGTCTGCTGCTTAATTTCTACAAAGGGAAGTTCCTTACTGCCTTTGGTATCACTTGACTTTTAATATCATTAAATTGATGTCTTGGGAGCTTAGCCATTGTCTTGTTTTGGCTGAAGGTACAATTCTTATTATTGACAAATGGTGTGATGGGAGCAGAGGTTGACTTTGTTGCAAGAAAGAGGCCCTTAGAGTGTCATGGCTCCAGCGATTCCATACAAAGGACAGTTATACTATTTCTTGAGAAGAGTGAAGTGCCAATCATTCTGATGTGTTCCAGTCACAGATTCTTCATAATGGAAGATGAGCTTATGCTCACATTTAACACCAAAGTGTCCTGTGTAATGTACTCCAAACTTTCCAATGGGCTTGGTTTTCGTCTTTAAACAACTGTGGATTTACTAGTTATTATAGAACACAGGGAAACAAATTCACCAAAGAATTCACCCAGGCATCTGAAATGATACTCTGATCTTCAAAATAGATGTTAAGGTTTGTTGTGGTGACAGATTCTTCCTTTAGCATTGACAACATGGACAGAAGACTTACTGAGGACAACCAAGAGGCTATAACTTCCACAACTGTAAGGGAGGCGGGATCAGTACAAAGATACACAAAGTTGCTCTCTAGAGAGTTAGAATGATCCCTTCACTTAGAGAAAAGTAGTGACTGAGGAAAACAGTGCAAAGTGTCTTTCCTTCTCTCATGGTTGGTAACGCATGGCTTTCACCTGCTGCTCATTCTATCTCTCTTTACTGTCTGGCTGAATGTGGTATTTCACCCGTTTTTATTATAAACATCGGTCTCAATGTTGCCCTGCATATATAACTGCATATATGGAGTTTGCACTAGTTGAGTGTGGAAAATAAAACCTTACAGTAGGCAAATGGTCTCAATTGAATAGTTTTAATTGAATTCTCTACACATATACATACAGATCCAATTGTCAAGGGTAAACAATCACAAAACTAGCACTCAATAGAAGTGATGAGACAAATAAAGAAATGCTATATAGAACATATGTCCAGAGACTCAAAATGTGTAATTTTTAAACAATATTTACTATGAATTTTTTACTGCAACGAAGGAAAACATTCTGTACTAGCTGCAAGGTGGAGAGCTACCATATCCAGTTGCAGAACAAGAATATGGTGCTTACTTCTTCCTTTTTTTTAACAGTACTAGGGATTTAACCTCCAGCCTCGTGCATACTAAGCAAATACTCTACCACTGAGCCTCAGACCCAGCACTTAGTTTCCGTATATATTTACAAATAGTATGTGTGGAATATATATCACATATGTTACATGTGTATGGATATATGTATACATGTATCATAATTTATGTACAAATGCAAACACCATTTACAATACTTTGAGAATTTCTCTGTCATAAGAACCTGAGACACTCAGTAGGATAAGAAGACTTAGTGATACCCAACAAGGGCAAAAGAGAACACAGTTTTACTAGATTAGCCCATACCTAAAACAAGTTCTTTTTGCATAGCATGATTATATAAGACATTTAAAAGGATCCACCACACTTGTCCTTTAAAATGTTCTTGAGATTCTGTTTGCTTCAGAATTCCCTGCCTCTTTGGCCATGGGCTTGAGGTGCTATTGACTCCAGAAGTCCGCATTCAGCAGTACAGTTCATAGAGAAGCCGTACCCTCTGAGCAGCAGGTGCTGTGCCAGGAGCTCTATGTAGAGGCTGCTAATTCAGTCTTTAGCACAGTCCCTGAGATATAGGACATTTCTGTCACTTAAAACAAGGCATCAAAATGCAGCTTTGTTCACTTATTTCTACCCTGTAGTTAGGATGTGCATTCAAGATTTGCATGCTGTAACCCATGACCTCTATTGCTTTCAAGAACTTTGACAAGACTCAATACATTAAATTGCACAATGATTCCTAGACGTGGCTACATATCAGAATCACATGGGGGGGCACTCAAGATAAATATTTCCAAGAAATCTTTAGAAAGTCTAATTAAGAAGGTCAGAAGTATGCCTTGGGAATTATTTTAATTTCTCCCAGATGACTTCAATACAAGAGGTCTGTACATTACTGGGATAGTGTATGAGCAGCGTACTTCTTGGTTTATTAAATATAATGAACTTGTGATGTATACGTATTGAGGCCATAAGATAAAGAAATAAATATGTGGAAATAGTATCAGAATGGAGAAGGAAAAGTTTTAATAGAGGGGAAAGATGAGAATCAGTCACACTCACGGTACAGGAAAAAAAATACTTCCTTTGTTTGAGGAAGTCAGCAGAAACTTTGCACAGGAATAGCATTTATATGGAAATCTGAAAATTTTCTATAAATATAAAAGAAGGAATGACATTCAGGCAGAAGGGAGAGTGAGAAGAAAGCTTGTGAAGCAGGAAAGAGGACAGACGTTTGTACAGCTCTTTGTGAATGACCTTGTGTTCCATGGTGAAGATGGAGGTGAGCAGCCAGCACTGGTATTTAAACAAAGAAATGCAACAAAAACTACAGTTTAAAAACATCACTGGCTGACATGTATGGACGGCTTAAAAGAGATGAGATTATATAGAGCTGAGAGGCAAGAGCATAGTCAACATGGAAAAGTTTAAAGTCCGGAGGGTTTCCGAATGAAAAGAGGGAAAAGCAAGGGTTGGGGCAATCTTCATGAAAGAGTGTCAGTAAGAGATGGTGGCAGATGACAAGGAGGGGAAAGTGGCGAGAAGAAAGGCAGGAGTCAGGAAGAGGCTGGAAGGTGCAGACTGGTCCAGGCAGAAAAAAGATTCTAATAGTAGATTCTATTTTATTGATGTGTTTTCTTTTACTTTGAGTAGGAAAAATAATCTAATTTTGAAAACAGGTCATATAAATGATTATTTTAAAATAATTATTTATAGGAAGAGATGTGTAGTTCTTTAAATTTTATTTAGGCTAACTTAGGATTGGCCTAACCCTTGAACTTTCAACATTTATCTTTGGAAAACACATGGGAATCTTAAAACATTAAAAAAATAATTCTGATGGACTAGTATTGTAAGTCCAGGCTCCATTAGTCCCAGTGTTCAAACTTATATCTCTTAGCATTTAATTCTTTCTGTAGCTGCCCTTCTAGTCATAAAGTGGGTGATGGAATTTTTGAGAAAACATTTTATGGCTCTGCAATAGATTAATTTTTCCACTGGGATTTATATAATGACTTAGGAGAAAGCTAAAACAATGTATAAAATAAACCCTGTGGAAGAGAAAATAATTATAAAGAATTCCCACCTGAAATGCTGGAATGCCTGTAGTCGTAGAGTTCTGTGTTCTGTTTCACTATCTATCTACTTATTAAAGTTACTTTTAATAGCCAGAAGTTTCACTTTAAAGCACTTTTTCTAGGATGCTAAGAATTCTATTGGTAGAGAGCAGCAACTTTTTCCAAATGTGAGAAGAGACGGCTCACTGGAGTGACTCTGGAAAGGTAGGGGTTTTTCTTTTCAGGTAAAAGATCTCTTAAGTGAGAATCACTTAGTGGACATATAGACCAAGTGTCAGAAAACTCTGAGGTGAAAAACCTTGGCTCTGAATTTTGAAATGCCTTAGTATTGGGTCTGAGTCGTCGTGGTGCCACTTAGGCAAATGTCCAGCCCACAGGCTCTTGAAAAAAAAATTACACCTTCTGAGCTTCACTTTCATCTTTTCTAAGATAAGGGTGCTGAAACTTACCTCATAGGAATATGATGAATGTATTAAATGAGGTAATATGTATTTTAATTACTTTGTAATTATAGAGTTATGGAATTATTATTATAGTTTTAAAGTCTTCTTCAAACACGATCAATTTGTGTTATTAAATTAAACCTGCATACATATCTCACAATTTTTCCTAGATAGTTCTTTTACTTATGATTCCTTCTTCTATGTAGACAATGACTAAAGTTTCTTTAAGGGACAGTATGCTGTACTTAAAGAATAATGAACTTGGGGACACTCAAGATTTTTGAGAAGTGAGTGCTTTGAGATGTCTAACACACCTAGCTCTGTTGTGCCATCATGGAGTTTGACTCCAGATACTACCTATGGGCTTTGCTCTGGTATTCCAGAAGACTGATTTTGAAAACAAGAGTCCTCATACTGTGACTGTTCCAAAGAGTTAAGAGTCAAAAAACAAACAAACAACAACAAAAGAAACAAGGAAAAGGCAAAGAACGGTTGTTCTAGGAATCCAAGAGAAGAAAGAAAACAAACGCAGGACATGGGACTGTGCCATTTGCAATACCCTCATTAACTCCCAGAGTACTGCCAGACTTCCAGTGAGACTACTTAGCTTCAAGTAGATCTCGTCTGAGGTAGTCAATTGTAAGACTTAAATGTAACACTGTTGGAGATTATGCTGCAGCCAGATGCTGCTTACATGTCTATGTTCCTGTGAGTATAGTTAGTGAACATGTGTGTAGTAGTATACAAGAAAGACTTTAAATGTCTTCTGAAATCTGCCATCCTTTCACCAGAAATTATGAGGAAAAAGAGAAAGTTGTTTTATCAGTCTGAATATTTGTCTTTCAACCAGAAATTAGGGCAAGAAAAAATGCTGTCTAAGATGTTTTGCTCTAATGTTTTATAGTATTTTGATCAACTGCCTCACAAAATGTTGGCAGAATCTTTTAACTTAGTTTCTATTTCAGGAGGCATTATTATACCCTGTCCTCCCCTCTCAATGCAGCAGAGGACAGGGTCATATGCATGTAATTCTATATTTCTATCTCTTCAAGTAGAACTGGTGATAGTTTGTCAGAAGATTTAATGACATCAAGAATTTTCATTTGTTACATAGACATTTACACATGTACACATACAAATCATATACACATACATTATTTACATACACATACACACAGAAACACACATACTACACACAACAATGTTTTAAGTACAATGGATAAATACTTTCAAAGTTAGGGAGAAGGTCTGAAGAAGGAGAAAGCCAAATATCTACTGTGGACCTTTACCTTCTTCTAACTCTCCTGTTCTAATAAGACCCTGGACAATTAATCCTCTAAATGAGAATCATCTTAAGGAAACAAGTTCTGTCCAACATTTAGGTAATCAGGGCATCATGAATTAACTAATACTAAATGCATGATGTATTACAAAACCTGTGACCAAATGACAAATATAACTATCTTACACTATGACTATGTGGATTATATTTTAATGTTATAAACTTCATGAGTCAAGACAATAATTTCACATTCTAACAAGTCAAGTAAAAGCATATAGTTTTATGAAGTAGGCATTGTAATCGAGAGAAATGTCTAAGCGACATTTGTCCATAAATGTACCAACCATTTTTTTATTCTGCATATATTATGTTCAAGGCACTGAAATGAGTAATGCAAAGCAGACTGAGTCCTTGTCGTCTTTAAAGGAATTCATTACCTAAAAGGGGAAGTTAGACTTGGGAAAAATTGACCTAAGGACTAATTAAAAAGTGTTGAGGGCACGAAACAAGTAGAGTTGAAAGAGGAAAAGTATCTGAAATTTTAGAAGAGCTTCTTTACGCTCTGTATTGATAATCCCAAGATCACCCTCAACTTCAGAGGCTTGTTGAAACTCACAGGACTCAGCAAGCATTCACACTGATGGTTGTGGGACAAATTCAAATAATCAAATGAAGATGTTTGGGGCAAAGCCCAAAGCCATGAGCTAGTTTCGAAGACCACCTTCCCAGTGAAGTCAATTCAGTGAACAGTATGCTGTAGAAACATGTGAAATGCTGTCTGCCAGGGTCATCTCTTGGAGATCACATTTTAAATGGGGTCTAGTCATATAGGTACCCTCTCCCTTATCTGTCACCAAATTCCAGACCCTCAGAAGGTAAGCAAATGCTCAGTATAAGTCATGGCATGAGAAACTCTTTATCAGCCCTGAGAAAGATGGGATACATAAGAACCTACCCAGCAAATAGGGCTTTCAAAAACAGTGTTCTGGTCTGCTTTGTTTGTTTGGATGTTTTTGCTTTTGTTTGGTTTTCTGGTGTGTGTGTGTGTGTGTGTGTGTGTGTGTGTGTGTGTGTTGCATACCATCAAAACTTATTTTTTAAAATCCAGCAATGGAAAAATAGGTTCCCAGATAGCACATGCAGCCAGCCAAACTTTTCCAAATTCATCTACTTAGAGCACAAATCAAGTAAAGTGCAAATAAGTAATGGTTAGTTAACCATCTTTGTGTCCACATAGTATGACCAGCTCTGAGAATCAGAATAGCAGAATGAAAAAGGATGATTTCTAAGTCATTAAGTCTCCCATGCAAATCAGCATCCTGGAAACAGAATGCTGCTTTACTCAGAAATTCACACATTCTGTGCCTAACACTTGCCTAGGTGCTGACAGCTGAACTGGTCAGAGAAGACTCCTGCCCCATCAGAGATCATAGGCACACAGTGTGGTTTCTAAATGCCAGCTCAGTGGTGTTCAGCTTAGCATGAAGAGGACAGAGTGACAACAGAAGGTTTGCATTCTCCATCCATTTTTGGAACATAGTCTTCTAGGACAGGGATAATGACGACTCTGAGCTCTAGAGTGGGAAAGGAGTCTCAGAGAAAACTGTTCTGTACTCAATCTAGGTGCCATCCTACCTCTGGAACAGTAGACCAGGCTTTGACCTGGTCATTGACCCAGAGGATAACACAGGTAAAATAAATTAGGGGTTTGACAGCCTTCTTACTACAGGTGTATAGTCAGCCAGAGGCAGCATAGAGGTGTCCAGCAGCCTAATTGCATAGAAGTAGCCAGAATTGACTCAAAGTGATCTTTGGTCTACATACTGGTGGCCTGTTCCTTGAGGAGATTCCTCTAATTGGACTGTACTCCATGATAATGCCCCTGTTACCAGATTCCTCACAATTTTCTGTCACATCACTTATCTTGGTTACTTTCTGTCACATCCTTATTCCCAGCAGACATTACTGGGTAAGAAGTTACTGTTACAAGCTTAAGGAATTGACCGAGTCATAACATCCCCAGAAATCATGTATAGTCATGGACAAGAGACTTGACCTTTCCAAGTAGTCATTGTCTTTCTGAGACAACAGTATAATAGCTCTTTCCAAAGCTATGCCACATTTATGTAAAACTCTACACTCTCACTGCCTGGCAAGGTCTCTGATATAGGGGCAAATTCAATAATTAGTTACTATTTTCCATTTCCATTGTAGAAGCTTTATGTGAACATTAACTATACTTAAAACTGTTTTCTAAAGTTCCAGGACTATAGGCTCCAGGAATACACAATACCTGCCTTTTCTCTGGTCTGTAGTGTCTTCTGCGATAAGATAATAGTGTGAATCTAGAGAAAACCATTGTTTCTCTGACTCCATAGCACACGTACAGAACTTGCTGAATTCATAATTAACTGGCGCTCTCACAGTGTTCTCTCCTCCACTGCTATTTATTTAGCCTTGTTGTCTGTCTCTTTGCTAACAAAGGACAAATCAAAAGTCCAGGCATCGTTGAACACTGAAATAAAGCCAGACCCTTCTTCTCATAATTATACATCATATTTTTAAGACTTAAATCTTGCACCTAACTCCTTCGATCTCCATGATGCAGCCAATTATTCCACGATCAAAGGTGCTCATTAATGACGCAGCCCTAGCCTACTTCCCTTATATAGTTGTCTAATCTGGAGAGCTAGGTTGTATGCTTAGCATGGTTCTGTGCAAGAATTCTTTTTTTGGGGGGTGGAGGGCTCTCTAAGTAGACCATGCTGGCCTCCATCTTACAGAGATCTGTCTGCCTCTGCCTCCCAAGTACTGGGTTGACGGGGTACTCCACCACACCCTATCTATAATTAAAGGTAAAATTAAAAATCAACTAGTAATGTTTGTGAAAATATATAAATATTCAGCTTTCTTATATACCTATAATCCTAGAACTTTGGAAGTAGAGACAAGAAAAGGACGAGTTTAATGATAGTCTGAACTATATTGTGAGACTCTGACTCCAAAATTCAAGGATTGAGGATGTCTCTTACTGGTGGAGTGCTTGCCTAGCATGCACAAAATCCAGTGAAAACATTATTTGGTATGGGTTATTTTTTGTTCTTCTCTTCTCTCCAAAGCAACGGTATACTTGTATGTGGCTATTTTACTCCCCATTGATTTGAAGTGTAATGTCTATTCTCAAACCCAGCCAAGAGTGAAGTCAGCAGAAGGGCATGAGTCCAGGGGAAGAGCGGATTGAGAACTGAGAATTAGGCTGTGTTTGGTCTAACTGTTGATTTAACCTCTCGTTCTCCGGAACTCTTCCATACCTCTTATAAAGTAATTCTTGACTAACAGATGCAGGAACAACATTTAAAAAAAAACTGGCAAGATGATTGACTAACTCAAGGCTGATCGACTCTGTCCACAGCACAGCTCAGAACTATTGGGACTTAAAAGCAATAACATGTCAGGACAAGGAACTTATTCTGACATTGCCCTTTCTCTATCAAACTGGTGCTTATTTTACTTCATTATGCTACTTCCTCATAAAGCCATGAGTGTCAGGAGTGGTTTATTTGCTTTGTTATGACACACCCATCTTTCATCAGATTGCTATAAGCTAAAACGCTCAATGATTATCTTCTGTAAGTCAAGTTCACCCTAATGGCTTGATATTTGATGCCCATCCCAGCCTCCAAACAACTTGTGAAATAACAAACGCTAAAGAAACTGAGACACAAAGAAGTTCCTTGCAAGTTTCACAACTAGGGCTGGAGAGATGGCTGGACAATTAAGAGCACTGGCTACTCTTACAGAGAAAGGACCCATGTTTGGTTCTCAGAACCCACATGACAAATAACAACTGTCCAAAACTGGCATCCCCTTTTCTGGCATCCACCAGCATTGTACAACATGGGTGTATTTACACACACGCAAACAGTATACTCACACACATATAAATTGTAAAGTTATAAAAGTTTCACAGCTAGCAAAAGAAAGAGTTAAGATTTGAAACAACATAGCCCTACAATTATATACTTACCTCCCATACGAGTCTGTTTGTCTAAAAATGAGGATGGCCTTCCAACTGAGTTACATAATAAAAATAACGTTGCTTACTTATTAAGTGATCCAGGAGATGTGAGTGTATCTATTGTCCATAAGAGTGTTAAAACCTGTCAAACTTTGAAATGAGATAAGCCTGAATTCAAATCCTGACCCAGCCAGTTTTTATCCTAATTTTCCTGAACTTTCTTGTCTATGAAACTAAACACATAATGTTGACTTTTGGCATAATTTTGAAGACACATTGAATTGGAGCAAGCACTAATGCAGGTTTTGGAATCCAGTATGGACTCAGTAATTATTAGCTGTGATGAAGATGATAAAGATCTATAGATGGCTGTTATTCTCCAATCTTGATCAGCACCCCTGAGCCTAGACAAAGCAGAATTCATTAATAATAAAAAAGTTTGGGAACCAGAGCCACTTGTCCGCCCTCTGTTGCCAGGTCTGTGAGCCAGGAAAGTAGCCAGAGCCACAGAGCACGTGCAGTTCTCCAAGACTCTGGATTGGCGTGTTCCTTCCCGGAGGTGCTCAGAGTCAATCCCAGGGGCCTCTGAGCAGCATCCTTCAGTAAGCAATTATATCAGAAGGTGAGTCAACCAGCTCTCATGGAAGGATTTGAAGAAGTGGGCTAAGCTTCTCTAGAGAATATCTTCCATTCCCAATATCCACTTTGTTCTTTTCTGTGATGGGGAAGGGGTGGGCAAGCAGGACAGTGTGTAGAAGTGAGTCTCGGAGCTGCTGTGCACTTTGTGCGTGTGTGTGTCCAACTAAGGCTTTTGACACTCTGCCTGATGGAATAACAACGGCACCCTCCTTTGTCAGAACCCCATGGGTCAAGTGTAGGTGTGTGCATACTTTACAGATGTTCTCCATTCCTGCCTGGAGCCTGCTCCAGCCTATGTTTGCTGCTGGTTTTGTTTAACAGACACTTCATACTGCAAATTCTCAAATGCAAATCACCTTTGGTTTCTTTTATCCACATCAATAATGAAGAGCTGTACTGGAGCTTGAATAATTGTTTCAATGAATACATTAAACAGACTCTTTCATTATGTGTGTTAGAGGAATGAAAATCATTTGCACAAAGCCACATTTCCTTTATAAAGTTTTAAAAGGACTGAAGGAACTACCATTGAGGGAACAATTAATTTTGTTTCTGTAGGAAAATAGGGATGGGGCAGATGAAATATGTTTCAAGACTTTCAAAAAGCTTTCTGGTGGGAACATTTAACAACTGAGTCAAGTTCCCTCAGGAATGACAGTGCTATTTGGATCAGTGTTTTGTGGCAGTTTCTTATCATCTTCAGAGTGGCTGAATATGCTAAATAAAACTAATGAAATTTTGAGTTTAACTACTTAGTGATTCAAAAGTAATTTAAAACTCCCCACAACTTCAAATAGCTAATTTCTGCAACTGCTCATAGCTGTTGCTGAGGAGGAAGCCGAGTTGCAGGAACTCTCATTCGTTGCCGGGAATACAAAATATCACAGGAACTTTGGAAGGCAGTTTGGTCGTCTTTTACAGGGCTAAACATGGTTTTATCACAAGATGCACAATCACATCCCTAATTCCCCCAAATTGGAAATTTATATCTGTGGCCAAATGCTTTTAACTGCTTCATTCACATTCACCGAAAACTGGAAGTAGAGGCTGGAGATATAGAGATAGAGATAGAGACAGAGATATCACATAACTAAAACAAAAAGCAAATCTTTAAATTTTTAAAAAAATATTTTATTTCATGTGTATGAGTGTGTTGTCTGCATGTGTTTAAGTGCACCTGTGTCACGCAGTGCCTGCAGAGGCCAGAAGAGGACTTCAGATCCCCTGGAACCAGAGTAACAGAAGGTAATGTTAGCTGCACTGTGGGTGCTGGGAATTGAACCCCAAACTTCTGCATGAGCAGCCAGTGCTCTTAACCATTGAGCCATCTCTCCAGCCCCCAAAGTAAATCTTTTTAAAAAGCTAGACACAACCCAGACTTCCTTCAGCATGTAAAAAGAATTTTATTATCTAGTAATAAAAAGGAAGGAGACATGTAATGATATCAGCATATCATAAATGCAATGCCTATCGACATGCAAAAGAAGCCAATCCAGAAAAGTTACCTATTATAAGACTGCAATATCACAGCATTACAGAAAAGGCAGAACTATGGAGAGTGAGCAGATTGCTCAAGGTCGGGGCATGGATGGGCTTGAGTGGATGAAGCAAATGGGAGTTTAGAGTGGTTGATTATTCTGGACGATGTGGAGGTGGGTATGTTATGCTAAAGGATATGTGGTTTTGATCACATGATAACTGTGATGCGTGTGTGAGAGAAATATTTGTGGAAAATTAGTTCTTCACTGAATGTAGTATGTGACTTTAAAAACACAAGGCTTAGGGCTTTGATTTTTCAGTGTTTATAAGATTCTTGCATACATTATTGTGTTCACATGTCAAAGCATGGAGTTAATTGTGAAGATTTTTGTGGTGATTTAGTGCAAATAAAAGTTCATTATCTCATATTTCTAAGTGGCTATTACATTTCTACCCTTGTCAGTCTCTCTTTTTTACATAATACAATTTTGAGAAAAGGATGTATATCTCTATAGCGTATCACACAGTGTTTTCTTCTACTTAAATATGTGATACTATGTATTAGTATAACCTGGTGCCTTTATTTCTAAAAAAACAGTATTCTAGAGTCAAATTCCAACTGTACCATCAGACCTGATGTGTAACTTCTCTGAAACTTAGTTTTATCAACTAAAAACTAATAGTATTTATGGTAAATTGATCTTGATGATTTGTGAGAATGTGATCCAAGCTTTGGAAGACCTAGGCTAATTACTAAAAATTACATATATCCTTTTGAAAAAAGAAATGGGCAAAGGTAAGAGATGGTATGATGTTTTGTTTAATCAAAAGACAGGGGTCAGACCCTAAAGGAGGTATCTGTACCATACCCCTCTCTCCCAAAGCTTGAGGATCCTCACAGAAGTGGGAGCAGAAAGATTATAAGAGCCAGAGGTAGTAGATGAGAGCAATGGAGCAGTGTTATGTGAACATGAGAGGGCGGTTACACTCACAGCAGCTGAGGAGCTATTGGTAACTGATGCAGGGAGAGAGTCAGTTTTCTTCAGGGACATGAGCCCTGATCCTGAACCCATGCTTCAGTAGATGCATCTACAGCCATGCACATACTGGCAACACGAAGTTGATTCAGTGGGTTTAAATGGGGATCCATGAAGTTGGTGAACTTAGCAGTGCAAGGGGTGGGGAAAGAGTGGAGAGAGGGTTAAGGGCAGGGCACGGACAGTTTACTTTTATGAAACACAAAAACTAAGTAAGATTTCAAAAGCAGCATATGCATATGCTGTTTAGATGAAGAACGGCATAGTGCACACGGCATGCGTTTATCTTATAATTATGGGAAATGTCCTCTTTTAAGGGAATACTCTAAATAATCAGAATTTTAGGATCTCAAGAGGTTTAATGAATGTGGAATTTTCAAGTAAAACTTTTCAAAATAAAAAGGCTCAGCAAATATATTAAGAAGAGAGTTGTAGGTGGCTTGTACAGAAGGACTCATTATCCAACAATGAGTACCCATAGTCTTGGTTTCCATCAACTCGTTCATTGCTTGGGACTAAGATATAGTCAATGTATCTGCATTGTTAAAGAATGAGCATGATCTGCAGGAATCTCCTCTTGCTGTTGTTAACGCTGGTAAAGGTAATGAAGAAGTGGATACCACAACCATTGCATAGACAGAATAGAGCTTCCATGAGTCTTACACATAGACTGAAGGCTATTTGTTGATTTGTTGTTTGACTCATCCCCTCATTTCAGAGGCCAATGCAATCAAATTACTTAGTACTAGAGTCTCCTCCATTCCATTGACTGGACTCCGCCCCCTTCAGTACTCACAAGCAGTCACAAAAGTGAACATGGGTAGTTTACAGTTCTCAGAGCTCATGATTTTATCTTTTGCAAGAAAGTGTATACCATAGTTCACTGCTGTAGCCCACATGGCAGATATTTCTCCATTGAACAAATGCCACTTTCTCTCTGGCAGTTTAGGAAGCCGTTGCCTACCATCCTCTTCCTACTATAAGATTATAATGGTGTGGAAGCCATATTTATTTTTGTATCTAACTTTTTGTAGTCACTATTACAAAGCAGCAGTAGTAGAAGCAGTAGAGGTTAAGAAGCTTTCAAAGCTTTAAAAACACTATAACCTTAGAAATCATTTCTATTGTCACTACAGAAGAATACAGTAAATTTTAGAATTTAAAAATAGAATTTGAGAGGCAGGTGAATCTCTGAGATAAAGGCCAACTTGGTCCACATAGCAAGTTCCAGGCCAGCTTTGGCTACAGGGAGACCCTGTCTCAAAAAGACCAAAAGAAAAGAAAGAAGCAAAATATAGAGTTTGGGGATTGGTTAGATGGCTCAACAGTTAAAGTCACTTGTCCCCAAACCTCTGACCTCCACATGCACTCTAAGGCATGTAACGCCTCCCAATACACAAATAAATAAAGGTGGAGAAAACAATCAATAGAAGTAGAGTTCTGTAAATGAAGGGAGTGGGCCTTTTGGAACTAAAAGGAAAAAAAATAGCTTAAATTTTTTTCCTGTCTACATTTTATAAACAAGGGAACAACCTGTTTTCAGTTGAGTTTGAAAAGGAATGTTTACTTGATATCCAGTCACCTATAATTCACTGACAGAAAATCCAAAAGATTTACAGAGTACAGGAATGTATTTGGTAGTTATAAAGCAGAAATATCTCTTAAAGATCAGATACCAGATTTGAGCCAAAAGGGAATCTGCAAAAGTATAACAAAAACTTGAAACATCTTGAAGAATGGGCAAAATGTCAGAAGTGCCCAGGGAGTCTGCTGAGGAAGGACAAGACTGAGCAACTCCTAAAGGGATAAGGCATCTCACCTTTAATATCAAGTGATTTTTACATTTTTCCCAGGGCATTGATAACAGCTGACAATTAGGTTCCAGGCAATGAGGCCATAAAAATTAATAAGCACGACCTTCAAATGACTCATTAGCTAATCTCTCATTATTATCCATTTTGTAATCTGTGACACATTTAACACATTTAGTAATATGCTCAGGGCACTTTTAAATGAAAAGGGTTTAGTGAAGCCATTAGAGAAAGATGCAAATATTTTATTAGTGTCAAATTTGCCTAAACTCCAGTTGATCAAATATGAGATATGCTATAACTCTATATGCAATACCTGAATACATTATAGATCTTTCTCTCATCTAGTACCTCTAGTTTTTGACATAGAAATGTAGAAAAGAAACTACAATATTTAATTCATTGAAATTCTGATTCTTGATTATTAGCCAACATATTCTGCACTGGAAAGAATTTATGGAGCACTGAGAATTTTTAAGGGGCTTATGCTACAGAGGAATAGATCAAGCACCAATTTGTCAAATTTTGTAGATCAGCTTCCCTGGCCAGGATGCACTTGCTCGAGTTAGGGTGTTTTATGAGAAAATAAGCCCTTTTTCTCAAAGACTTATACTCTTGTAGAGAAACAGACTCACCAAGATAGAGTTTAACTGAGAAGGAATTGTCTGATAGATTTCTATAAGTGACTAATAAGTCATATAGTCTTAAAGTACAAAGGCATGAAGAATAGGTTATCATGGTGCATTTGGATAAGAACAAGCCATTCAGGATTATGTGAGCCTTAAGAACAAAGAGAAAAGGGTGGAGAAGAGGCTGGAGTGGTACATAAAGGCCCAACAAAAACACTTTGGAACTTTTAAAAACAGGTTAGGTTATAATCAGCCAGTGAGCCACTTCAGTGGCTGCTGGACTATAATCAGCATCATCCACATATGTATCAGAAATGCACGATCTCAGGCCCCAAACAGACCTTTCAAGTAAGGAATGAAATGAAAATGACACTCCTACCCACTTGATGCTTATGTACATCAAAACTTGAAGAACACATCATGTGGTGATGAATTATTGAAGCATGTCAAGTCAAAGAAAGATATGATTTGGATAGTGTTTTAGAAAGCTTGCAAGATCAGCAAGGTGTTAGAGCGAAAAGTGGATACGGTGAGGAAGAGAGAGACCACTGTGTAGCTGGATGTGGGGACCAGAGCAGAGTTGAATGAACCTGGAATGGAACAGTTGGGTTGGAAGGACTTTCAGGAGGCAGATTTAGTGCAGAGAGAAAACAAAAGGCAGATTCAGAGATTTAAGGCTCAGGACTCTTGAGGTGGGATGTATAGTGCCAGCAGGGACAGTTGACAGGGGGAAGAGCACATTTTATATGTGGTGATGGAAATGATGACTTGCTCAACATGAATTATCCAGTTGCAGATACTTGTGAGATGTTTGGCAATGCTTAGTAGAAAATTGGGGGTATGCATCTGGAATTTTGCCCAGAGACACATACATTTAAAAGTTAGCATTTAACCAGTGCTCTCTATATTCATGGTCATGGAAAAGGTTTTCAGGAATAAGTTATAGGATAAAATACAAGGATGAAGGACTAGTGAACACCAGCATCTCGGGAATGGGCAGAGGAATTGCAAACTGTGAGGACTGTGGAAAAGAACCTGAGGGTGTGGTGTCATGGGAAGGACCGGGGAAGATAATGTCAAGTAAAAGGGAGTAGCCAGCTGGGCCATGAGTCATACAAAATAAAGACTGAAAACTGCCTCTTGGAGTTGATACCTAACTTTTGGTACATGTAATTGTAACTTCTGCCAGAGAAATTTCATTTGGATGATGATATCAAAATCAGAGTTGCTATTTGCTGAACTCAGGGAAACTTTTAAGCAAAAAGTTTTTGTTTATATGCTCTTGAGAACTGGGCCAGTCAAAGGAGCATGGCTGTCCTGCTAAGGGTCCACTCTTAAAGGAAACTGAGTTCCCCTCCTCTTGGAGCTAGCAGTAGCTATCCAGCTAGGGTAAGATATGCCCACCTCTCCTTTCCTTCTTGGTCGGCTGACTTGGGCTTATACAGGTCTTACGCAGCTGACACAGTTGTGAGTTCATATGTGTGCCTGCTCTGCTGTGCCCAGAAAGCATTGTACTGCTAGAGTCATCTGTAGCCCCTGGCTCCCACCTTCTTTTGCCTCCCTCTTCTGCAGTGTTCCCTGAGCACTGGGGAGATAGCATGTGATGAAACCCGTTTAGGGTTGAGCACTCCACAATGACCAGTTGTAATCCTCTGTGCTAATTTCCATCTACTGCCAACAAATGATTCTCTGATGAGGGTTGAGGGAACCACTGATCTACAGGTATAATTATAGGTCATTAGGAATTGGTTTAATACGATGTCTATTTGACAGCATAATAGTACAGCTTCTTCTATAAGATGTCCTGTCTGTCTTGCTCTAAGCTATTGGCCTTGATAATGGTAACAAGTATGGGCTTTGTCTTTTGCAGCAGGCCTTAAATGCAAACAGAAAGTGATTGATTAGTAATATTCATTCCACTATAGCACTAGTAGGTATGCCTTGCCATTATTATAGCATGTAGTGTACATAGCTGAGTAAGATTGATGGTTACCATTCTCATTTTTTAGTTACTGTTTTGTTGTTGTGAAAAGCATTAACAAAATCAGTTTGGAGGTGGGAAGAGTTTGTTTGGCTCAGCCCTTGTAATCCATCATCAAGGGAAGCCAAGGCAGGAACTGAAGCAGAGACCACGGAGGAATGATGCTTACTGGTTTGACCCTATGGCCTGGGATCAGACTGCTTTCTTACATAAATGAGGACCACCTTACCAGGTGTGGTATACTCACAGTGGTTTGGGCCCTTTCACATCACTAAACAATCCAGAAAATGCCTCACAGGTATAGCCACAGTCCAGTTCAATAGAGAAAATTCCCCACTAGAGGTTCTCTTTTCCCAGTTGTGTCAAGTTGCCAACTGAACCCAACAGTGACACAGGCATAGACTTTTTGGAATGATGAACACTGACCAGTAGGGATAAGCTTGATTTCTTCATGTTCTGTGAGTCAAGTATGTGCTATCTTCAGCAATAGGGTAACCGTGAGCATTGGCAATATAAACTTAGTGGCCAACAACTCCAAAAGAGGCAATCCATTTCTGGCACTGGACTTTTTATTTGTTAGCCTGTGATGTCTTGTAGCAGAATTGTTACTCCACTATAGACTCATTCACTGTATTTAGACATATGTGTGTGTGTGTGTGTATATATATATATTTTAGGAAATTTCTACAGTAGTTAAGTTTCCCTATGACTTTCAGAGGGTAATTAACCCTCTGATAATTAACCTGTGTTTACACCTCACATATCGCCTCTGCTATCCTGCTCTCCCCTCACTCACCCTGTTTAGTCCTTCCTGTAGCTTTATTCCCATTTACCCCTTCATAACGTAGTGTTCTAGCTTCCTTCCCTTGAACTCTTCCCAAAGCACTTTACTAATTTCACGACTTCTATGCATATTCCACATGATATTAGAAGTGTCGTGTCTCCTTTTAAAAAATTTTATTTATTTTCATTTTTTATTGGATTTGTATTCCACATAGAATATCTCAATCATCTCTATACCTGTTTCCCCCACTGGCACCCTCCCAAAGTTCCCCCTCCCTGGAATTTATGCATTCTGTTATCTTTGTCAAGGCCCTTCGTGCCAAACTAGTGTCCCCAGATGTCCCACACTGCAAGTTGATTCACTGATGTCTGGGCAGCCCATCCAGAGTCTCTCCCTCAAAGAAAATCAGTTCTCCCTCACCCAGCAGTAATCAGCTGCCAATGTTTATTCGACTAAGACTGGGGCCTACAGACACTTTCCATAGTCCTGGGCTGGGATTTTGTCTGTTTGAGTTTGCGTGGGTCTTGTGCCTGCTGATATCATTGCTGTAGGTTCAAATGAGCAAAGTCCCGGGAGCCTGTAGGGCTCTGTTTCCATATGGTCATGCACTGTCTCCCTGGCTCTTATAATATTTCCACCCCTTCTTCAGCAATGGTCCCTGAACTCTGGGTAGGTGGACTTTAATACAGGAGTCCTGTCCAAGGATCCACACTCTGCAGACTCTTATTCTCTATGATTTGGCCATTTGTGACCTTCTGTATTCCTGACCCTCTGTTGCATGAGGTAGTTTTCTTGATGAGAACTGAGAGATGCCTCAGTGCTCTCTTTACCCCTGTTCTATATTCCGTGAACTGTAGGTGTAGAGATTGCACCATAGATGTGCCACTTTAGGTATGGGAAATTCACAGACAGTCTCTGTGTATGACCAGTTGTGGAGCTCTGTAATAAGCTCTGTCTATTGCAAAAGAAACTTCTTTGATGAGTGGTGAAAGGCATACTTGTATGTAAATATAAGGATACATATTTTGTACATAGTAAGAAATTATATTTATCTAGGGATATAACAATCTTGGGGTTTTCTCTAAGATCTGTGACCTGTCTAGTCATCTGTATTTGGTTATGTTCACAGTACCACACATGAATTTCCTTCTATTGAATTGGCTTTAAATCCAGTTAAGTTCATGTCTCCTTTTTAAAATCCACTTTGCTTGGGGGCATTTTCTACCCATTTACTCTAATTTCATGTTTATAGTTGATAATTGGTTGTGTCTCTTGCCGGCACCAAAAAGATAGATCCTATTTATTTTCTAACCCTATCTGTTAATGTGTGTCTTTTTATTAGGGAATTGAGATCATTAATATACAGACTTATTATTGAAAGATGAATGTCAGTTCCTGTCATTTTGTTGATTATGTGATGCTTTCCCAGATCTTTTCTGATTACCTATTTTGGCGTTCTTTACATGTTCCCTGTGATCTATCAGGTGTGGGTGTTGAACTTTATGTTCAGATTGAAGCATTTCTTCTAATATTCTCTGAAGAGGTGGCTGAGTAGTTAAAAGTTCCCTTAATTTGTTTTCATCTTGAAAACTTCTTTCAATTTTAATAGATTTGCTATGTATAATAATCTGGGTTGACCGTTGTGGTCTTTCAGGACATAGTAACTATCTTTCTTGGCTCTTCTTGCTTTACAGATTTCTGTTGGGTATTATGGGTCTGTATGTCTCTCTTGCATCTTTCAGTATCTTTCTTTTGCCCTGTGTTTTTAGTGTTTTAACTATACTATTAAGTGGAAAATGTATTTTCTGGTCCTATCTATTTGGTGTTCTGTAAACCTCTTGCTCCTGGATGGCCATCTTTTTCTCTAGGTTTGTGAAATTCTCTCACGGCTTTACTGAAGATATTTTCTATGTCTGTGCTATGTAATCTTCTCCTTCTATGCCCATAATTTGAAGGTTAGTTCTCACATTGTTCCATATCTCTCCTTGGTCCATTCTTTTTTTTTAAATTTCTCACTAATCATTACTGAGTGACCTAATTTCTTTACTTTATTTTCAATCGCTGATTCTCTGTTAACATGATCCATTTTGTTGGTGAGGCTTGCAACTAAGTTTTATTTGACTTACTGAGTTTTTCATTTCCAATTTCATTTCATTGGATTTCCTTTGTTTCTTCAAACTATTTCCATGCATGGATTTAATTCCTTATTTCATTCATCTTTCTGTCTGTTTTGAGTTGGTTAACTATAGTTATAATCATTCTTTTGAATTCTTTGTCAGAGGGCATTTTCATTAGTGATAATTACTATGGGGTTCATATTATTTGGAAGGACATGTTATTTAGCTTTTTGTTTTGTTTTTATTTCTGCATTGGTATTTGTGCAACTAATGTTAATATATTAGTTGAAAGAAAGAAGTTACTGTTCTTCTTTCAACAGAGGTGTTTGAGAGGGTGATAATTCGTAGCAAGTTTGGGATGTTGATTTCCTCTGTTTGCCAGGTATTTAGAGTTACAGTCTCAGTCCCAGGTCTTTGTGTCAGCTATAATGTGGTGCCCCTAGTGACTTGGGCCATTAGCTTAGAACAAGTTCTCCCTGACAGTTTGAAATGGTATTAGGTCTCAAACCAGATGTGAAAACTGGAGGATCTCAGTTAGGTAGCTGTCAAAGCTCTGGTGAAACCTGAAGGGAAGGAATGGTTGGGGTCTCCCTGCGGGGCACTGCGGAAGTCCTTGTTAAGAAGCATCCTGGTTCTGGTGAGTCCCACAAGGATGGGGAGTGGTTGGAAGGGGTTTGAAGTCCCTGGCAAATAGCTTTGGGACTGTGGGGTGACTCGAATGAATGAGGCTGGGAGAGGGCATACAGGAAGCCTACCTAGGGTCACTAGGCCATGAACTGGTGAGTCCCTGGTGGGGAATGGGCTTGGATGTTAAGTCTGACAAATGTAAAATTCTTTCAAGTAGTTTTGAAATGAAAAAAAAATGTAATATAAGTGTTTGGTGATAACATCGTTTCAAAAAATCTACCCCTTTCTCTCCCTCTCTCTCTCTCCCTCTTTCTCTCTCTCTCTCTCTCTCTCTCTCTCTCTCTCTCACACACACACACACACACACACACACACACACATACCTCCAATATGAAATAATGGTCACTGAGGAAAGAGTCAGTAAAGTGAAATAGGGAGCAATTAATAGATTACTGGACAAGATTCCTTCGGGACAGCAGAGGATGCCATTTAGAGCTCAGGAAGATTTTGTTTTGCTTTAGCAAGTAGGCACAGGAGGTTAACCTGAGTCACCTACGGAAACTCTGGAACAGAGGCTTGTAAATCTGAGGAAGCAGTAATCTTAGGGTTTTTACATCTAAAAGAGACATCATTTTTTAGAATTTTATTCTTGGTTTAATCATTTTCATTTTGTGTGCATGAGTGTTTTGCCTGCATGTATATATAAGTGCACCCTTATGTACAGGCCTGCAGAGGTAAGAAGAGGGTGTCTGATCCACTGCAACTGGAGTTACAGAGAGTTGTTAGCTGTTATGTGGAGCTGGGAGCAAACCATCTCCTCTTCAAAGTGTTCTTAGCCACTGAGCCATCTATCTCTCCAGCCCCAAGATATTTTATTTTTCCTATGAAATAAGAGACTTTGACATTCCATAGCAAGTAAAGGGACTAGTGGAAATCTAGTCCCAGGGAGAATGAGTAAAAAACTTCCCAGATTCAAATGGGCCAGGCAACACTGAAAATCATCCAACTCAGATTTTTAATTCTGGACAATATATGTGGTATTGTGGTCATTTCTGCATGTTGAATGCCTTCCTGGAGCGATCTGAACAAATGTCTACTCACCCCAGAGAGGGTGCTAGCAGAGACCAAAGAAACAATTCCACCAGAGTCTAGCCTGATGTACAATGAGTTTATTGGGGTTACTTATGAGAGTTCCTATTAGGGGTTAATTATAGGCACACAGGCAACTCAGAGGAAGCTCCGTTACCTCAAAACCCATCCCAACATGGGTGGCAATTCATATAAGCTACATCCCTGTGTCTGTCTGTACAAACTGCAGACAGCTCAGCCAGTCAAAGAATCTCTGCCCTAGCGACTGGTGTGCTTTACATGGACTGATGGAGGGGCCTTATGAATTGACAACTTTCTAAGCATCCTGAGTTGCATGAGCTTCCCACTTCTTGTAAATTATTTGAGGTTCTCTCCTCCATCCAAGAGGGAATATTTTAATTCTTAAAAAAGACTACACGTACCATATACCTACTGTTAAGTAATAAACAGATTGAAAGTATTTGATTATCCATCATCTGGGATCTCAATGTGTGGTCAAAGAGGCTATCATTAAGATGCTTTAAGAAGGAGGCAGAGTCCAGCCATCCTATAAACAAACAAAAGAACCTTTTCACAGCTATAGGGGAAGCAAATACTACTACTTATCACCAAACACTTATATTACATATTTTGTAAAGGAAGTAGGAAATAATAGTAGAGATAATAATAACTGTAGCTAGTTCATAGATTTTCAGAGCTGGAAAGCCTACATTTATCAAAATACTCTCTTCACATGCTGGGTGAGTGTTCCAGTACAATTTCTGGTAATGCCTAAGTAATCAATTTCAGAATCAAGACACCATCTGAAAGGTCCACTTTATCCAAACCAGGAACTACATCCACTTCTCTGAAATGCAATGTGCTAAATTCTTTTTGGTAAAGATTGCTTTCTGTTATGTTTAATTATGTGTGTGTCTCTGTTTGTGGGTATGTGCACATGTATACAAGTGCCCACAGAGGCCAGTGGGAAGATCCCCCAGGGGCTAGAGTTACAGGAGATTGTAAACTGCCCAACATGTGTGTGCTAGAAATTGAACTCAGGTCCCATGCAAGAGCAATATGCATTCTTAACCACTGAGCCATCCCTCCAACGCTAAATTGTTTTAGTTAATGAATGAAGGAAAGTGTACATACTAAATCTTATACTTAGTCTTAAGATCGTGTGATCAGTAGGTTAGGGTCTCTAACCTTGTTATCCTTACAGCCTAGCAGGGGATGTAAAACAGTTTCCAAATGAGCTCAGGAGAGATGAAAATATATGCTATTAGAGAAGTAATAGTATTCTGTACTTTTTGTTTAAAAATGAGGTGCCAGGAGTCATATCTCAACAAAATAAGACATGTGTCTCCTACACCCCCTTCTCAATGCTGTTTATATTGGAATGTCCACATATTTTTCTAGCCAAGTAAGTCAGTAAAGATGGAAATATTAATAATTTGAGTGGACATGCTTTGTTAGCTCATATTGTAAAAATGAATCTTGGTATTAATGATACTACCAAACTCTGTGTAATACTTTACAAATCACTTTTCATAATTATCAGAACTTGGTACTATTTTCTCTCTCATACATGAAGGATGTTAAGACTCACTTTAATCATTTTATATGGTGTAGGTCCAATAGATGATTACTAGCACAGCGGGGCCTCTGTGGACTCAGAGGAGGAAAAGTTAGAGTCTTCAGAGAGTTAGGAAGGACAGATAAAATAATCAGTTTCTAAGTATTGATGAGATGTCAGTGTGAGGAGAAAGAATAAGAGCGCACCAGCCAGAGAGCACAGCGAATATCTAGAGGATGCGCACAGATAAGAGTCATGGCTCTATGCGGACCTGGAAGGCATCAGCCCGGAGGAAATGGGTGACTCACTGAGAACTGAAAGGAACTGCCTGTCAAGAAACAACAGGGAAAAGTGGTTAGATGGTAGAAAGTGCAGAAGGAGCCTCCAGATGAGAAAGCAAAGGATGGCCAAAGAGCTCGAGCCGTCTCTGTAGGTACAAACTATTAGGACAAGGCTTTCAAGAAATTATATGATCACTAGGAGATTAGAATGGAGGACACAGGGGAGAAGATAGACTCTTCCTGAACTTAAGGAAGCAGCAATGATGATAGAAGCAAGAAAGGCAAGAAAGAAAAGGAACTGAAGGGCCATCAGGTAGCTAGAAAGACTAGAAAGACAGAGGCAAGTAATATCTCTCTCTCTCTCTCTCTCTCTCTCTCTCTCTCTCTCTCTCTCTTTCTCAAGACTCCTCTTCCCATATCCTAACTCCTCTTCAGAGAAACTGTTCTTGTTCAATGTAGTTTTTAGGAATTCATTGTTGGTTTGAAAATTATATTCTTTAAAGTTTAGGGTGTGTTGAAGAAGCTTCTGTAAAGGCCTTTTTATGACAGCCTTTAGTGTCACTTACGTCTCCCCATACTCCGTCCTCTGCACTCCCAGTTCCCATCCCATTTAACCCTTCTTCACGCAATGTTCCCCCTTTTAAAGTATATATTTGAAAAGAGATTAAAAGAAATTACCCTGTAATAATGGACATTATCCTTTTCTATAAATCATAGACTAATGAAAGAAAAAAACCCGTCAATGCTAGGAATGGACTCGCTCTCTAGAAGCTGGTGACCGCGGGTCTCATAGACCCCAAACAATACTGGTCATTGTCCCTGTTCTTGGTTACCCAATAACTTCATGATAAATGATAAGTCCCTACAGCTGAAGTACAGAACACATGCACGAACTATAGAACAAACAAAGAGAGATCAAGCTGGTGCTGACTTCAGACCCTTATCTCCACTGGCTCGTGTTCATAGTGCTCAAAGATGCTAAGCATGCCACCAGAAGGAAAAAAGAAGCATCAACTTTACCCTGCTGTGAATCCTGTGAACTGCAATAACAACTGGCCTAGCCTGGCAAGATACACCTACTAGTGAAACAGTGTCACACGTATTATGGGAGTAGCCTAAAACTCTTTAATTGAATTTAAGGTCTGCTTCCTAGAATGGAGTCCATAACTGACATTGTTATCAGTTTTAGGAACCTGAGGCTAGACAGGTCACAGGGCATAGGAAAGAACCTAATACTAGTTCTCTACAAAATAGTTATATTAAACTCCTATGGACATATTACTATACCCATATATTAATGCATATATAAACTCTTTACCAGGGAAGTTTCCTTATGCAACAGATGACAATTAACACAGAAACCCACAGCTTGCTAATGTCCAGAGAACAGGAGTTTGCAGAGTGCTTATCTTTGAATAGGATACCTATATCAAACTTCTGTCTCTCAAGCCTTGGGGATCATTGCAGAAAGATTGTGAGAGGTGGTGGATGACCACAAGGAAACAGAGTTTTCCAGAAAGCTGGTCAGTTACTTATATAAACTCACAGCAAAGGTGTCAGCATGCACAAGTCCCATGCAAGCTCAAATCAGACAAATCCCAGGAAAGGGGAAGGCAGTGAACAAGAAACTCCAACCCTACCTATGGGAAAATCGTATGAGCAGATGGCTGCTGGGAGGGGCAGATGAGGTCTCTTTTATGCATGGGACTCTTGGTAGGTAAACCAGGCCCAGTGGATAAACCTATACTGAAGAACATTGGGGACACAAATTAGACTCTATAAACCATATTGTGTGTTTGTACTTATCATTCATAGATAGATAGATGACAGATGATAGATAGATAGATAGATAGATAGATAGATAGATAGATAGACAGACTACATTAAATTGAGCAGAAGGCAACAAAGACAGGTGCAGATGTTAGGGGAAGGAATCTAAATACCATCAAATTATATTGTATGAATATATATAGATAGAGTTTAGGCTCTAAAATGACCTTTCTACCCCTTTGTTTAGGGCCTGTGGGGCATGGATGAGGGATGTAAAGCTATCACATACCTTGTATTTTTAATAACATCCCACATTTATGTTAGCCATATTTCAGTGTTGATTTACTGAGCTTACATTTCACAAGGATTTCATGTTATCCACATCCTGTGCTTGCTAGATATTTTGGAAAAAAACCCAAACAAGGGAGAGGACCCTGAAGCCTTGGGGTGGAGAGGACATAGGACTGGCATCAAGAAATCCACATTCAAGTCTGGACATTGATACTTATCAGATGCTTGCTCTTGGAAGTATCAGTCTACGTCTTTTTGGGCTCCAGGGGGAATTAATTATATAAATTCTAAGCCTCTAACTGTAAAAGTTTTGAAATTAATAACCGATAGCACATGCCTTCATTAATTCACTACTGAGATATTTATAGAGTGGAACCCTTTGCCAGCCTGAGCAAGGCTTTTAGTATACAGTGGTGAATAAGATGACAGTTGCTTAATCCATGGAGCTTGAGCCCAAAGCCTCAGAATGACATTTTGATTCTGAAAAATACTTTGCTAAATACAGGAAAGGATAAGAAAAGGCCAGAGGCTCGTAGAGCGCCTAAATCTCCTAGAGCACCCTAAATCATTTCCTGATAAGAGTTTGAATAAAAGCCGTGGTTCTGAGGACTTTCAAAACACTAACGATGGAAATCTTTACATTTTGAATTTTACCGAGAAATATTCACTTTAGATTACTTCTGTTTCATATCTCAATATATTTATATTCAAGTTTATGTGTGGAACAAAATGTTGAACAAGAGGACTCTTAGATTTCCTAGACACTTAGTACCAATAGAAATTATAAGCACTTATATTGAGATATTAATAACTATGCCATTCATGATATGACAAATTATTAGCTAGCTTTGACGTTATCGACCTGAAATAGAATTCAGTGAAGAATATCAGAAAATTTTAGCATCAGGAAAATTTGAAATTTATAGCCTAAAACAAACATGAGCATGAAGAGGATTTATTTTCCCTTCTGGCCTTCAATGAATCCTACCACGATATATGAGTTGTTACTAAGATGGCTTAAAGCAACAGCTTTGTGATTACTACCTCTTACAATGCTGTTCCCTGACTCAGACTGAACTGGATGACTCTTTTACTCTGTATGACATCAGTTTCAGTCCAGTCAAACTCATCTGGGAACTTAACTGGGTAAGAATGCCTGAGATGATTTAGTTACATGTCTAATGTATAGCTGGGTTTTGCTGGAATACTGAACTTTGGGATGCATAGTCTTAGGACATTTAATTTTCTACTGCTACCTCTACTATACCACGTCATATACATACATACATACATACATACATACATACATACATACCTACAGGTGTTTTCCCTTTCATACAAAGACCCTGATTCTCTAACAGGAACAAAAATTAGTAATGTCAACAAAGGACAACGTAATACTATAGAAAAATATTCAAAATTCATCTTCTCATTCCCCTAAGAAAGGCATGATATGATTTTCAGAGTAATAACGCGGAAATTGAGAGCAAAGATTTGAAGAACAAAATCCTCTCTGTGTGAAGTTCATCAGGAATGACAGAAGTAGGTGTGGAGGACAGAGTGGACATGTAGGAATTCTTGCTATGCATTAAGGAGGAACTGCTCCATTTCTTGGGGATTTTAAAATCTTGAGTTATTGAGCAAATATTTGCAATTCTTTAAGGGATATTCAAACAATGATATACATTTCTTTGAATTTTGTGTGTTTGCATTTTAGACTGGGTCATGCATTTGTGAGAGTGGTCATGGTAGAGATTAATTATACACTCTTATTACATATTTTCTCTACCCTCTACTTAGGGAAAAAACTTATTCACCTGAACAGATAAGAGTGTTAAGAAGGTGTCTTTAAAGATCTAACACTTTCATTTTAGTGTTGGCATTACAAGTTACAGAAGTTATCTGTTCCTCAGCTCACATCACATACAATGTATATTCTCTGCAGGAATCCATTTGTTTTTTAATTGCTTTTATTTATTATTTAGAATAACTGTCTTGTCAAGGTATCTATGTGTGATAAAGACATGGTCAATATTTCTTTAAATCTCACTTTTATTTTCCACACATAAAAGTTATTTTGCTAAGGAAATAAAGTTACTTTTCATTGACATACTGGGATAGATCTTTAAATTCAGTTACATCTGGTCACCTTGCTGCCAACAATATTACAGCTGTTTCTTTAAATCAGACCTGAACTAAGCATGAACATCTGTACTGAGAATTATGAGGCTCCATTGAACATTTTGAACCAGCATGTTCCATCTCTCTTCTTTCAGCCCTAACCTTTTAACAATCATCTTTACAGTCCTTAGAAATGGTAATTAAGGTTGGTAGAAGAACAAACAGAATACTCAAATATTTTAAAGCTCCAAACACTAGGAATATAAATGTCAGTGGCTTAAATATTGTTACAAGAATGCTTTTATTAAGGCTTTTATAGACCCCCTCCAATCTTCTTGGGGATTATATTTAGCCTTTCCTTCAGGAGTCTAGCACTGCTAATCAACTTGCATACTTGGCAGCCATTATTATTCTGGGGACACCTGAAGCTACCTCAAGCCCCTGACCTCGAACACGCTTAAAAGAGCAATGGGCATGGATACTTTCATTGTCATCACAGAACTCTGTCCAAAAATCTTTATTTACCTACAGCAACCAAAAATGTTTTCTTTTTGCTTGTTTTAAAGGTTTATTTATTTTATGTGTATGAATGTTTCATCTGCTTGAATGTATGCGCACCATGTATGCACCTGGTGCCCACAGAGACCAAAATAGGGCATCAGAACCCTTGAAACTGGAGTTATAATCAGCTGTGAACTGCCAGGTGGGTGCTGGGAACCATTCAGGGTCTTTTATACACATCAAGTGCTCAGAACGTCTGAATCATCTCTCCAGCCTCAAAAATGTTTTCAAGGATAAGCATGTGATTTTCCATATGAATCCTTTTGACAGCAATAGCAGGTTCTGAAGGGACTCTGCTCCCTCTTGCACAATGGTCCCTGAGCCTTGATATAAGTGTTTGTAGGACCATTAACCAAGTGCCATGAAGAGTGATCAAGTCTACTTTCGGTGGACCTTTCCCATTAATCCAGAAAACTTCACTCCTGGTTTGAATATTTTAGAGAAATGAGATGAAGAAATTATATAGAAAATAAATTATAAACGATAGGAAAAAATCATAAGCATATATTCTTAGTAAAGAAAATGTCTCATTATAATGTAGGAGGAAACAATTCAGAGATTAATAATATACCAAATGGTAATACCTATAAATGTCTACAGATTCACTATCACTAATCAAAAAAGTTCAGAGTACCACACATCAGCAACACTGCTCTGTGTAGACTCAAGCTCACCCAGACTTCTAGCCAGCTTTGCAGTAAACAAGCCATTTCTACAGAGAGCAGGACACAGAGTAGAGTCCCTTCATAACCTGCTATTGCTATCAAAAGGATTCATATGGAAAATCACATGCTTATCCTTGAACAGAGAGTGGTGCATGACCACAAGGAAAGTTTTCCAGGCAGCTGAGAAACTCACATGAATTCACAGCAGTGCTGAAAGCATGCGCAAGACCCATGTAGACTCAAGCCCAACAAAATGCCAGCAGAGAGTGGGTGGGAGGCAGCTGAGGAGCTACTGGCAACTGATAGACTCTGGGAAAGAAAGAGACAGTTTTGCTAAGTGTGTGACCCTTGGAAGGTCGACCAGGCTCCAGTGGGTGAACCCACACAAAAGGGCATTTGAGGACAGTTGGGTTATGAGCTCCAAAACCCCTGAATTCTACTAAGCATTAAATCAACCTTTAACTTTTCCAGGATAAACTCGAAGTTCCAAAGCCATGTATCCCGAGGTCAGGCCACGTTTCCCGGTTTTTGGTTTGGAGGATTGTGGTGGGTAGCTTTTGTGTCAACTTGACACACTTGGGTTGAGGGAACCTCAGTGGGGGAATTGCCTCCATTGTACTGCCCTGAGGTTTGTTCTTGATGGCTGCATGATGTGGGCGTGTCTGTCACACTGCAGGTGATGCCACCCCTGGGCTGGTTGTTCTGTGTTGTGTAACAAAGAAGGCTAAGCATGAACCACAGGAGCAAGCCAGTAAGGAGCGTTCCTCCATGGCCTGGGCTTCAGCTCCTGCCTCTAGGTTCCTTACCTGAGTTCCTACGTTGGGTTTCCTGAGTGATGAATTGTGACTTGGGAGATATAAACTAAATAAACCCTTTCTTCTCCAAGTTGGTTTGGGTCAGAGTGTTTTATCACAGCCATCCGAGGCAAACTAGGACAAGGATAGAGCTACTTTATTTGATTATTTTTACAAAACCATATAGCAGTAACAAAATAGTTAACAAATGATAAAATTAGTCAAAACTATCACGCATTGGCTTTAAGTTTTGAAGATGAAATGACAGAAATAGGAGAGGTGGAAGGAATGTGCACATGAAAACTGGCGAAGTAGGCGCAGGGTCTGGAGATAGTATCTTAGAAAACTGAAATCACTGCTGGAGTTAAGCCCTATTCTTCACCTATGAGAAACACATAACCTTTACTAAAGCACGTGTATGTTTGGACAGGATTCCTAGATGCCTAAGGAGTGCTGAATGAGTAACCCCTGAAGCAGACCACTGCTGTTCCTCAGTCTTACTTCCTGCTTCAAACAGTGATTTCTGTCTTTCTGACTATTGGGCAGCCCAAGGTACTCCTTACAGAATTCAAAAATACAAAATAGCTTTCTAAATAGTTCACGCTTCCAGAATTGAGTCCTATTGCATCCAGAACGATATGGAACAATTTTTTGTTGGCTTTATATTCCCTTTGATGGGACTAAATAATAAACCACACAGATATATTTTAAAAGGATATAGGGACACTAGGAGTCCTTTGAACAGCTCTGTACTCTGCCTCAGGAAAGGACAGGAGATAAAGTTAGTTCACAAAGGAAATACAAGCATCTTTTGCATCTAGTGTTGAGATGAAAGCAGTAGCTCACAGCTATTTCCAGAACATACTTTTGTCTTCTCCATCATATTTACTCCCATCATAGCCTGACACCAAGCAGTCTCCCAGACTACCCTGGTTTTTGGTGTCTGCCTGGGATACTGATTGAGAATATGATCATCTGTGCACAATTAACCAAATATTTGGTGAAAGTAAAGATAAAAAACCTGCAGTTCAGGTTCCCTTAGTTATACAGCACGTTTTCTGCAAGGGCTGTGGCTAGGATTTGGAGAGTTGAAATATAAAGCAACTGGTTTGCATTTTGGAATCTATCATCATTTAAGAATTTCTCTAACAACTGACTGGATGCTTATAATGAAAACTGATTGTAGCTGGGGTTTTCATGCTGTTGGAATTTTCTTAAGATTCTTGGGGAGGCTTCCATCTCCGTACAGGCTGAGAGCAAAGCTCTGCAAATAACTAACGTTTAAATATACAAATATGTCCTCAAATTATCAATTTATTGTTCTTCTTTCTTATGTAGTTTTTCTGTGAAAACTGAAATGTAGCCAAGTTTATATCCTTGGGGAAGGATTTAGGTCTCAACTTTACTTAAAGTGTAGTACTGTAAACCACATTCTTAAATTTTTTCCTTACTGAAAGGATTTAATAAAGTAGGTTTATGCTCATATTTTGATTCACAGTTTACTATGAATTAAGACAGTGAAGCTATAAATTCTCAGTGGATTAGAATAATAATTTAAACAATGTTAGTAGCTAGCAACTGTGTTACCCAAATATGTACCTATATTTAAATGGCTATGAACAGTGAAATGACTGATGTCAAGGCTGTGAGTTCTTGGCACAAAAAGGACACTGAAATATTTATTGAACAAATAACCCTTCAGAAAATTTTCTTAGAGTCAAAAATGATCTCCAGTTCCAGTTCTGAGAATGGGTGCTAACTTGTAGGAGGAAATGATGGGAACATACAGGGACCCAAAGAGCCCAGTTAGTCCTGCGGCCCATGGCATTCCAAGAGCGCCCCAAGTCAAGATGATCCAGAGGCCAGGGAAGGAGGAGCAAATCTGACCCAGTGTCAAAGTGTAACATCTGGTTTGAGGGAAATACAGACAAAACATGGTAACTCTGCTGTACTAAGCTACAAATGTGTTTTTTTTTTTTTTTAAAGAACTGAATGAACTTTTCCAACAAGGTGATTCTAAATAATAATAGATACTAATCTTTTTAACCTTATTAGAAATTCTGACAGTTACAAATGCATAGTTTTGGTCAATTCCCCTTTCCCATAAACAAGTGCCACTAGGTTTTTTACAATTGACAGTCTTTTACTTGTGGGAGTGTTCTTTTTTATTGAATTTTTGTGAATTTCACGTGTGTCAAGTTGACATGAAAGCTGAATCCTCCAAACTCAAACCAGGAAACATGGCCTGACCTCAGGGTAGACGGCCTTTAAACTTTGAATTTATCCTGGAAAAGGTAAAGTCTGATTTAATATTTAGTAGAATCCAGAGGTTTGGGAGTTCATAACCCAACTGTCCATGGCCTCTATCTTCAAGGACTTAATAATCGGTAATAAACTGGAGGTTGTGATAATATAAAGCTGCTTTCATAGACAGACAATAGACAGAAAGAAGCCTGAAAATCAAAGTCTAAGTAAGTAGGTTCTCAATGCTAGTATTCTCCTGCTGTAAATGAGCCACTAGAGGTGGGTGCGAGTTACATGTGAAATCAGTGTGCCTGAGTTCTTGTCTTAGCTTTCTATGGCTTCTACCTCACACTTTGCTTTGGCATGCTTATTATGTCAAGTATAGGCCTCTCTTTCAATGATGCCAAATAGTCACATAGCACTCCCGGTCCAGTCCTTTCTGTGCATTGTCCCTATCTTTCCCTCCCAAGACTTTGGAGTCCATATCTCATAGCCCAGACCTACTGTCTAACCCACATATTTGGCTCTCCTATGTGTTCTCTGTTGTTCATCATACCTTTATTTATTCTACCACTGAAATCCAGACATAAATCAAGGATATAATTTGAGATTTATCTTTTAGTTTCAGTTGGCTGCCAAACCTTGTAATCTTTTCCTTCCTCACCAGCTCCTTAGGGTTTCACAAGTTCTCATATGATTAACTTCAATTATCTAAAATTCTCACCCATAGGCATACTTCCTGACAGTCATCAGAATACTATTCCAACACACGTGTCCAAGCAAGATTCTGACTGCTTCGATATTTCAGAGTTCATAATCTGCCATGGCCTAACTGCACAAATTTAGTTCTCACTACTTACCCTGTGAACCTGCCATGTGAACAAGGTGTCCCTTTACTCCTTTAGCCAGGATGACCCTTCTTCCTAGAATAAGAATCTTTCTTCTTCATATCCATCCCCTTATGCAGACAGCAAAGTCCCTCTCTTTAACTCCATGTCAGAGTTTCTTACAATTCTTATGTGAATTAATTCAGTCTTCCTCTGTATTCTCATATTCTGTATTCTCACCCAAAAATCTCATTGGCAAATGTATTAGGGTTTTCTGGAGAAGCAGAACTGATAAAATGGATATACATGTATATAGATATGTATTATAATATATACAGGCATTTATTAGATTGGCTTACAGGATAGGATCAGAATAGTCCAACAATAGTTGCAACACACTAGAGAGGGCAAGAATTTGGTAGTTGCTCGGTCCACAAGGCTGGATGTCTCAGCAGTCTCAATCTGGTGCCGAGGCCTGGAGGATTCCTGTATATCTGCTGTTCTTCAATCAGCACTGGAACCCAAAGAAGTTGATTCCTAAATTCAAAAATGAATTCCACAACAAGATAGTTGAACTTCACAGTGAGAGGGAAGGCAAGCCAGTAAAAAGCAAAAGCTCCTTTTCCCATCTTCTTTTTATATGTGCTGCCCATGCTTAGGATAGGACTTCAGGCTTCAAATATTCTACTCAAGAAGGTCCCTCACATTTTATTTAATTCCGGATCCAGTCAAGTTGACAACCAAGATCAGTCATCATAGGTTAACACCTTGTTAATCTGACAGCCAGTCACATTTCATTACGTCATGCTTAATGTCCAAATGAAAACAGTAACAAGACCATAATCCTGCCTAACATGATATAACTATTCCATGTGCAACCTCAAATGTATATATATATGTTTTAATTTTTAAAACAATTTATGTGTATGAGTGTTTTACCTGCATGTATTTACATACATGAGCACCTGTGTTGTACAGTAACCATGAAGGCCAAAAGAGGGCATAGGATCCCCTGGAACTTGAGTTAAGGGTGGTTGTTAGCTGTCATGTGGGTACTGGGGACCAAACTCAGGTACTCTGCAAGAGCAGCTAGTGCTCTTAACCTCTAAACCTCTCCAACTTTCACATTATATATCTCAGAGTAAGTTATAAGGTTCCTTGAGGAATGCTTAGACATGTAGTGTATCATAAATATGATAAAATAGATTTTCAATAGTTAACCACTATTATCTAAATTGAATTTTACATTATATGACAAAGAATTAGGAGGAAGAAAACACAGATACCTGTTTAATATATCCACAAACATATTCCTGACAAAATAGGAGAGAAACACACACGTCTATTACAATTCTCAGTTCTGTAACCAATCCTGTGTCCTTAGGTGACATTTATAACAACCTTCCTTTATACCCATTCTGTATTTACTCCACCCTCAGCAAGCACCTCAGCAGTTCTTGGTTCTTTCTCCAGAAAGGTGACCCAAATCTTCAACCCTGAGAGATCCAGGTAATTTGTCATTCTTACCTAGATTGGGTTTTTGTAGTTTCCCATTAACCTTAATTATAGGCCACAGTAACACAAAGAGATGCCCCAGAGGATCTGCATTCCAGATATAATCTTCCTTAACTCCATTGTGTACAACTCTTTCTTAAATACATAGTTCTGATTCTGAATTTTAAGGATCTGGAACCAGGATCCACAAATGAGTGAAACTATGTGCTGCTGGTTTCTCTGAGTCTGTGTTACTTCACTTAGTCTAATAGTTTCTAGTTCCACCCATTTACCTGCATTCATGATTTAGTTTTTCTTTACTGCTGAGAAGAAATCAATTGTGTAAATGCACTGTGTTTTCATTATCCATTCATTGGCTGAAGGACATTCAGGTTGTTCCTATTTCCAAGCTATGTGAAAGAGTAGTAACAAACATGGCTGAACAAATGTCTCTGTAGTAAGGTACTGAGTACTTTGGGTATATGCCAAGGAATGATATGACCAGATCATATGCTACATCTATTTCTGTTTTTTTAAGAATTTGTCACACTGATTTCTACAGGGGTTGCATCAGTTTTCAGTCCTGTCAGCAGTGAGTGACAGCTCCCCTTTCCCTGTGTCCTTGCCAGTGTTTGGTGTCATTTGTTCTTGTGATCTTAGCCATTCTGACTGTGAAATCTTAAATTTGCATTTCCCTAATTACTAAAGAAGTTGACTACATTTACGATATTTCTTAGCTGTTCTTATCTCTTCTTGAACTCTGTTCAGATCCATAGCCCATCTTTTAGATTGGGTCATTTTTTCTAGATCAATGTTTTTTGTTAGTTCTTTGTATATTCTGTATATTAATCCTCCATCAAATGACTAGTTGGTGAAGATATTCTCCCATTCTCTAGGCTTCCTCTTCACTCAGCTGGTTATTTCTTTTGCTCTCATTTGTCAGTTGTTAGACTTAATTTCTGAGTGAATGAAGTCTAGTTTAGAAAGTCCTTTCCTGCGCCTGTATTTTTAGGGTACTGCCCCATGTTTTCTTATAACAGTTTCAGCATTTCAGGTTTCAGATTGAGGCCTTTAATCCATTTTGAGCTGAGAATGGCCAGACAAGAAGTCTGCCAACTATCTTTTTGTTAAACTGTGCTCTTGATCAAGCATGCCAAGAATGTGTTAATTAAGTAGCATTCTCAGGATTGTACTGATTTCTACAGTTTTTTCCTATATAACTATTTTTATTTTGTTCCAGGAGGATATTGTTTTGGAAGTAACTCCCATTCTCTCCTTACCTCCTGCTTGTAATAAACCTTTCTCAGTATTTTTAATCTCTTAATCATGACTGTTTTGTCTTTGTACTCATCACAGTACCAATTGTATTCAGTTCAGTTATATACTGTTTTTAAGGTCATGTTACTATATTGGATCCACTTAAATAATCCAAGATATTAATTACACCAAAATCAATTCATTACTAACCTTAATTATAGCTGCAAAGTTCTTCTTTTGTCATGAGAAGCAACATATTCACAGTAGTGAGACCAGGGAGGGAAGGCCTTCTAAAGGCAAGATTATTTCCATCATAATGCAACTGTCTACATAGCCAACCACAGAGAACCTCACATATAAATTATGGAAAATTATACTCCTTTTCATAACTTTTAGAATTTTAAAGGAAACTTAATTCATTATGAGTTATTTTAGACATTTAAAAGGTCAAGAATTAACACGAACACTCACATGTTCATTGCTTATATTAATTCTGTGAAAAGTATTTACAAGTACTTAAAAATATTTAGAAGTATAAAAATGATAACACTTGGACACATGTTCATTATAAATATTGTAAATATGGCTAAAGACCTCATGAATTTTAAAATCTTAGATGTTTGTCTTTTCCTTGAGTAGAACATACATTTTTTAAAATAATTCATTATTTTTATTCTATGTGTATGAGTGTATTGACTGCATGTGTGAAACTACAGTCATGCGGTGCCCATGAAGGTCAGAAGAGTGTCAGATTCAAAGTTAAGGGCAATTGTTAGCTGTCTTGTGGGTGTTAGGACTCAAACCCAGATCCTCCTCAAGAGTACTCAGTGCTCTTAACCACTTAGCCATCTCTCCAGTCCCAAAACATACACTTTTTAATCACGGTGTATTTACTGTACATTTACTATGTGTAGGGCACTGCACTAATAATTGGGTACATATAATAGATATTCTGAGCAATCCAACAACATTGCAATCACTTCTGTTTTTCAGCAAGTAAACTAAGAGTCAGAAAGGCATGAAAAGGCCTGTGCAAAGTGGTCATTCTTTGAATTTATAGAAGCTATTTAACACTTTGTCTGTTAGGAGAGAGGCTTGTCCAGCTCACTAGGGTAAAGATGTAAAGAAGAGGGTTTCAGAGTCAGACATATTTGAATGCAGATTTCAACACTTACTCATTTGGCAAATTCCTAAAGCACTTTGTGCCTCTAGTTCCTAACTTGCAAAGTGTGGCTGATAAGAGACATCACATGGGACTGTTGCAAGATAACATGTAAAGAACCTGGTATGTGACAAGCTTCAGATAAAAGTTCTCCAGTACCTCCTTCTGGAGCACTTACACCTGGTTCTAAAGCACTTACAGGAAGTCAATTCTGGGCTCAGGCCAGCTGTTCTGTGTTTGCTGGGCATTTAGCAGGACATTAGGGCCCACCTCAGTGCTCAGATCTGATGGTCTATGAATGTGACTCTTTCATATGGATGGTCCAATGGCATGTGGACGTGGACTTGGCAACAAGGATAACCCATAATAATTGAATTTCAACATCATGTGTATGCCAGGCAGTTAAGAGGCTCCAAATTTGTAGGAGAGTTTCCTGGCATCCATAGAGAAGCCACATGCCAGAATGTTCTAGTGGGTCTCACATTAATATGTATTTGTATGCATTGTTTTTGATGCTCTAATCAGAATTGAAATGAATCCAAGAAATTTTACAACTAAGAGACATTAATCCCCAGTGCCCTATCCCTCTGGGCTCTATCTAAAGGCTTAATTCAGCTACCTTATCTCCCTAGGTATGTGGAGACCAAAGCCAAGGGGCTGTTTTCCTGCGGGAATTTACACTGATTCGGAGAGAGAGTCTTCATGAAGATTTCCTGTCTGACCTCTTGAATAGTCACAAAACTGAAGACTTGGTACAGTATCTTTTCTATTTATTTACTGAAACATCTTAAAGTTTGGTGGCTGATTCTGACTCACAGTGGTTGTTTTAGGAAATCTGCAGCCAATCTGCAGATATTTTCTCATGTTCATGAGAGGAGGAAGAGTCAAAATGATAAGGCAGTACATGGAGTCTCTATGGGGCAAATTTCGGATTTTTGTTGAGTTTGACAAGTCTTAAACATTTTACTTGAGTGCTAAAATCTGTTTATGGCAGCATGTGGAGGATTCACTTAAAATAACTGATGTTTTGCCAGTGAGTCTGAACATGAAACAGCAGAATTTAAATGAGTGAAGAAAAAGATGATATGTAAAGCTGAGATTGTTTTATGGGCCAATGAAAATTCCTGGCAAATCCTTTGTGGATATTTTTACTTCAAAGTGTTGGTTATATTTATTTATGGAAATTTCTTTTTTCTGGTAGGTTTTTATTTACATACTTTTTATGTGTATGAGTGTATTGCCCACATGCATAGAGTACTCCTGTGTCCTGCAGTGCGCACAGAGGGTCAGAAAAGGGCATTGAATTCCCTGGGACTGGAGTTATGAATGGTTGTTAGCCACCATGTGGGTGCTGGGAATCAAGCCCGGGTCTCCTGCAAGAGCAGCCAGTGTTCTTAACCACTGAACCATCTAGCCAGCCCTTTTCTGGCAGGTTTCTAAATTTGTTTTGCTTTCTTAGAAGAAGGTCTAGCAAATGCATTCTCAGATGAAAATAAAGTAATCTAATTGACAATGTCAAGACAATAGACCTTTGCTTTTTGCTATTCAATTCTGATTTCTAATTGGTACTATCCAGTGAGAATTGGACCAATGGCTTTGAGGAATGTGGTTCTGTATGGTATTAAACTTGTATTCAAAAGTACTTATTGGAAATAGAGGATGTTGTCTGCATGAGTCAATGGGTTTCTTATCCAACCATAAAATAGTAGTATCACAGGCAAACATTGCCGCAAGATACCTTCAAAGCAAACATGAAGATGGCTTCATCTCTACTGCCCTGCCTCTCCCTGCTAGTCTCCAAGCAGGTATGTGTTCCACATGTTGTTTGTTCATGTTATACCTTATTCTTCTAGATGCTTTCTCTAGCAGGAATTCATAGGCCACTCTGTACTGCATGTGTCATTTATGTTGCCGTGACAGGCATTTCTACTCTTCTCAGGGTGGGGGTCAGTACACGGGCAGGAACAGTGGTGATGGTTCCTAGTGCGTATAATTGATTTTCATGTGGTTTATGCATATCATTCTTTATCAATGGATTCTGAAATAAAGTACCTAACATTTACATTCCCACTGTTTACCCAAAGCTTCATTGTGAAATAATACAGGACATGTGCATTGCAAACTAAATTATGAATTATGATTCTTTCTTAACGACAGTGTCTTGCATTTTTTATGTTTTAATTTTGTTGCATTTGATGCCATACAGAGTCTGGAAAGTGACCTATCAGAAGTGCCACTATGTGGTCCCTGTATGAAAACATCACAAACAAGTCTAATCATTACATCATTCTATACTATGAAAGAAGTTGAATAATAGGAATTAATCATGAACATGTCAGGGTAGTTCCATTGAAGATAATTACTAGCACTGGGAAGCATTGCAGCTTATCACAAACGTTATTAATATATAGTATTAAAATTGATTTCTTTACAATAAAAGTATTTATGATGCTGAATGTCCTCAATCATATTGAGGCCAAAAATAACCGATCTGCTTTAAAAGGGAATTGCCTACAAAAGCAAGAAGTTAAAGCTAGCTTTATTCAAGAATGTAGAAGACAAAAGAAAAGATCAAAACTTCCTAAATACCAGAAGACTGCTTGTAAGTTTCTGAAATTCTAACAATTTCCATGGGAGGGTTTTTCTTCTCTCTGAGAACTTGATTTTGTCCACAAGTTATCAAACTTTAAAAAAGTATAACTTCATATTCTAAGTAGACATTACAAGATGAATCATATAATCTGTGTGTTTGTTTTAGGGAAGAGTTCAAACATGACACACCACTTGTATATATTAATCAGAATAGCGAACATTCCTTCATCTCTTTTAGTTTTTATCCTCTTCCTTGGGAGGAGGAGCTTCAGAAGAATGAGTCTACCCAAATTCATCCTGGTACAGACACAAAAAACAATCGGCAAGGCAGGGGGATGAGAGAGGAAACATGGCTAAACAACATAACCAGTTTATACAAAGTATCTGCTTTCAGTTCAAGCCTCTCTAGTGTCCCAAAGCCTTTTGTGCCTGTGGTTCACCTCCCCTGACAGAGCAAGTGGCTTAGCTCCTTGAGGACGCGTGTGTGTGCTGATTCTGTCACCAGTACCTAGACAGTACTCCTGGGATTGCAATTTGGTACACTGGGTCTTGATGGAGAAACCCACAATGACTATTCTTCTCTAGTGCCCTGTTCTTAGAATTTCATCTTGGAAAACAAGAAACATTCCATCTTAGAATATCTAGGAAAAGGCCTTTGTTAATGTGAAAATATTTCTAAGTACAAAGTATTCTTTTTTAAGTAAAAAAAAATATTGAATTTTTGCAAATTTCGTATACTACATCATGATCGTATTTAGACCCCCTTCCCTTTCTGTACCTCTTTATAGTCCACCCCTCACTGAATTTCAGGCATCCTGTCATATATGTGAAGGTCTATTGACTCAGGTTTGTGTCCTCAAGTATTCCTCTGTGTGACTCTATCCTGGATCATGGTCAACCTATCTAGCATCACTCCCTTAAAGAAAACTAACTCTCCTTCTCCCAGCAATCTAAATGAAAAGTATTCTTGTGAAAATGGTTTGAAGGATTTTAATGAAATAATTAAAGAGCTTTTGAGATTAACTGCCTTGATGTTCTATTGGGCTGTATACAGGTTTATCACAGAGATAATATTAATTCAGGAATATTTCCAATTTGTAATCCACCATTGTAGAAGGAATCTTATTGTCAGTATGGAGAACATCTGAACAGAAATAGCACTGGTTGTAGATGTGAAATACCTTGGTATACTTCTAGATAAACAAATTGCTAGCCTTTCCTTAAAGGATAGTCATTTTTATTTTAAATTATCTTGTCTCATATATCATTTCTTTACTAAATTGTGAAATCATTCTTAGTAAACTTCAAATAATTTTTAAAAACCAGAAATCATGATTTACTTTATTTGGATAATACTCTCACCTAGAAGCTGCTGGATTTATTTGAACTAAAGGAAAAGAAGTTCATCTTTTCCTTTCAAGGAGTGCTCCCTTTTCCTTCCTCTAACTGTGGCCCCTAACTATGAATTGGCTTTGCACAGTGTTAGGGAAGGTGTTAGGGATGCTTTCTGGCTGGCTTCCTCCTTTTTTAAGCTAGTTCCTTCTATAAGGGCAGATTCTGTTCTCTGTGCTTTGAGAAAGAGTCTAAGCAAGTGCTTGTCTAGAAGGAACAGAAGGCACTATAAATTGCTGCCTAAAATGCCTGTATGTGATTTGCATTGTTTGTAGAACAGAAACCAGCTGTTTGTCCAAAGCTGTTACTCATTATTGGAATAGCAGAGACGCAGATCACATCAGTACATCGGTTTTTGTTGTTGGTTTTGTTTGTCAGCTGGATACATCAGGATAATAATTAAACATAAAATTCATTACACAATGGGATTTTTCTTCTATGTAATTAGTGCCTGTAGCTTTGTGGTATCCTAAGTGGCTATTTAAGTCTCTATTGTATTTTGGTAGAAAGAAAAGTTATTCAAATATTTTACACCAATTGAGGGCAGAGTGTTCCACTTTTTGATTAGTAAAATAGAGATCACTTTTGTGGAAGAGGGGTGATCTTTGGATGGGGGCATCTTCAGAAATGTCTACATTTAGTAAATTATTGTGTATAGAGGAACAAAGTTTACAAAGTCATTAATATGCTGATTCTCAACTGAAAGTGTAAATGAAATTTATTAAAAATGATTTAAGGTAATTTTTTTTCTCCCTTGGTTAATACAGGTCAGAGAATTAGGAGGGGGATGAATACCTCTGTGAACTGAAAACCAGTTCAAGCAACGCACGCAAACTTTAGTAAAGCAGAATAAAGCTAGTCCAATGTGTTGTGGGGATATTCAGCAAACTACAATACACTCCAACCAAGGAAAAGGAAACAAAATTTAAGTGCCAACACATGAAGATAACTAAACTTGTCTAGTGCTATCTCTGCCCACATTCCTACGCTACAAGCCTAATGGGTGTAAGTAGAAGGAAGGTAGCAATGTGTCAAGAATGATTGCCACAGACGAGTAGAATGAGTCACTTTGCTGCTTTTCCATTGTCCCACCTCAATGCTTTCATCACACATCTGACAGAAATAGCTTTTCCCCAAATAAGTTGAACTAACTTCCTCCTCTGTATTGAGGAACGACATTGAAAATGCACACATGCTCAAAACTGTTTATGAGTTCATAAAGCCTCCATTCATGGTGAATTTATTTAATTATTCTTTAAATGAACATCATACTTTTTCATTTTTTGAATTATTTTTTTCAATATATATCTTTTTTGAAGTTTTGTGCATTACACACAGTCCATCTTAATCATATTTAGACCCCTTTCCTATGTCCACTCCTGGTAGACTTCATAGGACCTCATATATTTTGTCGTATATGTAAAGGCCTACTGAGTCAAGTGTGTGTCCCTAGATGTCCCTCAGTGTGAGCTCATCCACTGGAGCCTGATTAGCCTGTCGAGTGCCACTTCCTTAAAGAGGACCCGCTCCCCTCACCCACCAGTGATCAGCTGCCAATAGGTTCTCAGCTACGGTCTAGGCTTCTTACCTATTTCCCAGTTCTCTTTTGGGTATTTGTCTGGTTTGAGTTTGTATTTGTTTTGTGCGTGCTCTCACCATTGCTGTACATTCATTTGAGCACGGTCCCAGGAGCCTGGGAACTCTTTGCAGTGGTCATGCACCACCCCTGGGGCTTACAGGCTTTCTGCCCCTCTTTTGTTATGTTCCCCAAACCATGAGTAGGTGCTGCTTCACATAAGAGTTCTAACCAGGGACACATATCTTTCAATTTTTATTATCTACATTTTGCCTACCTGTGGCTTCCTGTGTTTATTGCTCTCTGTTGCATGAAGAAGCTTTGCAGATGAGAATTGAGAGATACACTAGTGTTCTTTCTACACCCTCTTCCTGTATGTTCTGTGAGCCTTAGGTGAACAACTTCCATTGTATATATGTCACTTAGGGTTGGGCATTTCACAGACACTTATTATTTGTGCTTGACCAGAAGTGGAACTCTACTGTAGTCTTCATCTGCGGCATAAAGAACCTTCTTTGAGGAATGATGAGAGGTACAATGGTCTGGAATATAAGGAAACATATTTTGCATATAGTAAGAAATCAGTCTTGTCTAGGGGTGTGACAGACATAGGCTTTTCCTTAGGATCTCTCACATCTCCAACTTACGAATTTAGTTATATTTACAGTACCACACAACACTGTGAGCAGGCTTTAAGTCAAACTGCATAACTATTGAGTACCCCCAAGATAAAAGTGCCATTACTGCACTAATATAATTTGTTGTATGAGACATTGTTTTGGTTCATGGACTTTAAACCTGGGGTTAGAACCTTTAATTTTCTCTCTTAATGGCTTGCATAACATCCCACTATGATAGCTAGACTTCAGGGAAGAAGCTTCCAGATCAGTTCCAGCTCCTTTGCTCCAAGTCCTGTGTCTGCAGTATATTCTGTCTTCAGCAATAGGGTCTTACTTACCTTCAAGTTATTAGAGGAAATCAAGGACTGTGACAATGGCCTGAGCTGTTCTGGGAGGTTCTTGGTTGACCCTGACCCACATCTCAGAGGGAAGTTTCTCCTGACTGGCATTGCGTTTCTTGTTTTATAGCCTTCAGCTATACACATGCTCTCTTTACAAATAGTAGATGTGTATTTTTCAGGAGCCTTTTCACATAATGTATTTCCCTCTGATTTTTCATGCTGTCTAAGTACTGTTTTTATTTCCTCTCTTACCTTATCTAACTCTTGCTCCTTCCTCCCTAGATGAAGCCCCTCTGTTCTCTTTATCTCCCCCTTGATAATACCTGACTTCTATTGTTCAACCCTGTGCAGCTCCTCTTCGCCTTCCCCCCACAGCTCATTTTATAGCCCTCCTTCCCCCTTTTGCAGTTAAATATCCCTGTTTTTCCATTTCTCCCTTGGTAACAACCATCTTCTTCTGACTTCCTCTCTAGGTCTCCTTCTTTACCTTTACCTCCACTTTTTTCCACTTTCCTGGATCCTGTGGGTCCGTCAGGACATACACTCACACATAAGGATTTGTTGCTAAGATCCACGAATGAGAGAGAATATATCTTGTGTTACTGAGTCTGTGTTACTTACTTAGTATAACAGTCTATAGATTCATCTATTTACCTGCAAATTTCATGATTTTTCTCTTGCTTTACCGCTGAGTAGAACTCCATTGTGTAAATGTACCATATTCATTATCCATTGATCAGCTTAGGGACGTTTAGGTCATTTCCATTTCTTAGCTATTATGAAAAAGGCAGCAACAAACATGGATGTACAAGTATCTCCGCAGTAAGATGGATGGCTCCTTTAGGTATAGGCCAACCAGATCATATAGTAGATTCATTCATAGTTTTTTAAAGACCTGCTTTCCATAGTGGTTGCACCAGATTGTAACTCCACGAGGAACAAATGAACATTCCCTTTTACCATTTCCTCACCAGAATGTGTGTCATTTGTTCTCCTGAAATTAGTCATTTTGGGCCTAGAGAGATGGCTCAGAGGCTAAGAGCACTTACTGCTCTGGCAGAGAACTGGGTTTGATTCTCAGCATCCACGTGGAGGCTAACAACCTTCTGTGACTCCTGTTCCAGGGAACTCAGTACCCTCTTCTGACCCTGGCATTGCAGGACATGGGTGCCCTGAGACACATGCAGGCAATGCGCTTATACACAACTGGGGTAAGATGAAATCTTAAATTAGTCTGGATTTGCATCTCCTTAATTACTAAGGATGTGGGACACATTTTAAGGTGTTTTTAAATCATGTTTGTTTCTTCTGAGAGCATTATGATCAGATTAATATCTCATTTTTACTTGAGTCATTTTTTCCTTGATTTCTTTGTATTTTCTAGAAATTAACCTTCTGTGAAATATGTATCCGGTAAAGATTTTCTCAAACTCTTGGTTTCCTCTTGACTTCATTGGTAGTTTCCCTTTTCCTTTGCTGTACAGAATTTTATTTTAGTTTAATGAGGTTTCACTTACCAATTTTTGACCTTAATTCCTCGTCAACTGATGTTCAATTTAGAAAGGTTTTTCTTGCACCTATGTCTTGTAGGATACTGCCAATGTTTTCTTCTAACAGTTTCAGCATTTCAGGTTTCACATTGAGCTCTTTCATACATTTGGAGTTGACTTTTGTGCACGATGAGTGATGAGAGTCTACTGTGAATTTCATTCTTCTACTGTGGAGACCCAGGTTTGCAGCACCATCTGTTAAAGGCGCTGTCTTCCCGTGAGCGTGTTTTTGCCACCGTGTCAAGTATCAGGCAGCAGAAGTGCATTCACTCATGTTTCAGTCTTCCGTTTTGTTCCATTGATCTAGGTGTTTGTTTTTATAGCAGTACCATGCTATTTTTATGACAGTAACTCTGTAATAGAGTTGAGATCTTGTATGGTGATTCCTCCAGCACTGCTTTTTGTTTTTTTGCTTTTTGCTTAAGATTTCTTTGGCTATTTGAGGTCTTTGTGAGTCCATACAAATTTTAGGATTTTTTTTCTAAATCTTTGAAGAATGTCTGGGAGATTTTGATTGGCATTACATTGAATCTATAAATTGCTTTTGGTAGGATGGTCACTTTCGCAGTATTAATTCTACTAATCTCTGAGCATGGGAGGTCTTTTCATCTCCTGTGTCTGTCTCAATCTTTTTCTTCAAAGATTTACAATTTTCATTATCGAGATTTTAAATATCTTTGGTCAGGTTTATTCCTAGTTTTTGAGGGTATTGTGAATGGGAAGCTTTCCATAAGCTCTTTCTTAGATTGATTTTCATTTGTATATAGGAAGGCTACTGATATTTATAAGTTGGTTTTGTAACCTACCACTTTGCTGAAAGTATTGATCACTTCTAGAAGTGGTATGGTAAAATTTGAGGGACCTCTTGTGTATAATGTCATGTCATGTAAACACGGGGATAACCTGGCCTCATGTCATCTAAACATGGGAATAACCTGGCCTCATGTCATCTAAACAGGGGGATAACCTGGACTCTTCTTCTCCAGCTAGTGCTCCTTATATCTCCTTCTATTGTCTTATTGCACAAGCCAGAGTTTCAGGCAGCATACTGAAGGAGTGGAGGCAGTGAATAGCTTTGTCTGGTTCCTGATTTTGATGGGAAAGCTTCTAGCTTTTTTCCATTTATAGTTATGTTGGTTGTAGATTTGTTGAATATAGGCTTAATTATGAGGCGTGTTCCTGAGGTATGTTCCACCAGTTCAATTACCTCTAGGGCTTTTATAATAAATGCACGATGGATATTGCAGAGGCATTTTCTCCACGTATTGAGATGATCATGTGATTTTTGTCTTTATGTCCATTTACATGATGTATTATACTTGACTTATGTGCATTGATCTGTTCCTGCATCTCTGGAATAAAGCTACTTAATGGTGGTGGATGATCTTTTTGATGCGTGTCTGTTTGTGATTTGAGAGTATTTTGTTGAGAATTTTTGCATCTGTGATCATTAGGGATATGGACTCGTAGTTTTCTCTTTGTTGTTGTTGTTGTGTCTTTTTCTGGTTTGGGTATTACTGTAATACTGGCTTCACAGGGGACTTTGGAATTCTCCCTCTGTTCTGTCTTTTTGAATAATTTAAGTAGCTTTGGTTGTATGTCTTCTTTAACAGAATTCTGCTGGTAATACATCTAGGCCCGGGCTTTGTTGAAAGTAAAATGATGACATTTTACCATCTATCATTGATATTAATTTAATGTCGTATGAATATCATTAGGTATTATTGAAACATAATTTTTATGTGCAGAAACTGAGAAAGCATTTTCCAGTGTTGGAATTTTGGTTACTCTCTGAATTAGAAGGAAACAAAACAGAATTGAACTGGGCAATTGCGCACAGACTCATTTAATCACATTTGTATATTTGGTTTTCTTAAAAATGAATATGGCCAAATTCTAGAATTAGATTAAATGACTAGTGGCTACACGAACATTTGCTGTGTTGTTCACTGTACTTTTATGATTGAAGTATTTTATAGTTCACATATAATAAAACCTTCCGGCTGATGTCTGACGAATAACATAAAATAAATGTTGTTTTTATTAGTTATGGTAGAACTGAGCAATCTTGGAAGCATGACATGCAGAGGCTCAGGGCCCACATGCTTGTCTACGGATATAATTAAGGAGCAGTGAAAAGTGTGGCCGCTGAACACAGGTCATGGTGCTCCTATCAGTTCATGAACTGGGACTCTGGTAAACAGTGTCAGGATGATGAATCTCAGTATTTAAGAGAAGGGATGGATTTTTAAGGGAAGGGATGAAGTTTTTACACTTGACCTTTGAAATTAACTGAAAACCATTATCCTTTAAGGAAGGAAACACGTTTTTTGCATTCTTCCAAGCTCTAATTCTCTGGCAGCTTATATGGCCCTATCTGTTGTTCTTGAAATGCCTACATTTGCTTAGATTCTGTCCATTTTCCGAACACCAAATAGATATTAAAATTAATTATTAAATAAACACTGGATGTAATAAAATGTGAAGCATTAAAAATGCCAGGGCTAAGCAAACAGATTTTCAAGGTCAAACATCTTCTCAAATAGAAAACACATTCTTTAAAAGGCCGCACCGATTCAAAATGTGTAAATAGCACATGTGAACCACGAAACTTCATTTTGAGCATGGTTCTACGTTTCACATTGTGAGGACTTTCCTAAAGAGATAATGTCAATAATGCTGAAATGTAGATGTTAAGTAATCCTAATTCACTCCAATATTTTTCTTAATTCAGTGTGGTGATTTATTGTAATTGTCAACTTGCTGCAATCTAGGGCCATCTGGGAAAAGAATCTCAACAAGGCATTGTGTTCAGTGGGTTGTCCTGTGGGCATGTCTGTGGGGGGATTGTCTTCTTTACTTGATGTGGAAAACCCCAGGCCACTGGGGGTGGCACCATGCCTTAGACAGGGGGTCCTGAAATGCATCACAGCAGAGAAATTGAGCTGAGCACAAGCAAGCTCATGCGTAGCGTGTGCTCTTTCACCGTTCTGTGCTCTTGACCGGGAATCTGACGGGACTAGCAGCGTCATGTTCCTGCTTTGACTTCTCCAGAATGGTTGACTGGAGTCTGGGATGGTAAGATAAAATAAACGTCTTTCTCCCCTGTATCCTAGGGGAGAAAGTTTTATCACAGCAACAGAAATAAAATGAATATATTCAGTTTCCAATCATTTATAGCATTCTCATTTATAGTTATTCTGAGAGAAACTAGCACAATGAAATGAATCTCAAGTAACATTAATAAAAGTTTTAAATAGCTGCATGATTCCTGGATCTGTCATACATACATACATACATACACACACACACACACACACACACGTGTACAGATTACACTTCATTTACAACTAGAAAATCACTGAGACAACCAAAGAATAATTTGCTGCTTCTGTGTATTAAATGTTATTCATACAAAGAGCTAGTTTAGTTTAAAAAAGAAGACTAATATATCTCAAGGGAATTTGTTTATGTCTATAAGTTAACGCTAAAACTTCAGCCTGTGTGAAGTTTAGTTCCTTTCTGAGATAGACCATTGATGATTTAGTTCTGCCCAGGGCACTGTGTTGCAGTGCTTGAAGGCAGCTACAGAGGAGAAACTAATGACCTCCACAGTGGTCTGACAAGGTTGCTTGGTACCAGGGGTCTGCCGGAAAGGCGCTGAGTAATTAAAGTTGTCAGGTAGCCTGGGAGAGCGCCATATAGCTGTCACCTGAATCTGAGAATGCTGTACGCAGAACATGACATTGCTGTTGCACCCTTTATTTTTTCTCCAGGAACTGTTATGTATTATAGAAGTCATAATTAATGTTAATAAAATGCCTCCACCACCACAAAAAGAATTGCACATATTGCAATCTCAGTGCAGTCAAATGGAACCCCAGTCATTAAAAAAGTAATTCGAATTACCCCCAGAAGCAAATGAATCTTTTAAACATCTTTGTTTAATTTAAATTTACTCATTTTCCAAAATCTTAGCTTGAGTAGGGGTGGTGGGCACGATGTCTGATCCCTAGCTGAGAGGCTGTTACAGTATCACATGTAGTCCAAGGGAACAGTGAAACCCTTTATGTATTATTGTATGGGTATAGAGAATTAAAATATATGTTTTACTGAATTTTTGTGCATTTCATATAATAGATCTTAATCAAATTTAGATTGCCTCCTCTGCCACGCCCCACCCATACCCTCCACTGGAGTCCAAACTTTCTGTTATATATGCCAAGGCCCATCAGGTCAAGCATTTGTACCCAGATGTCCCTCACTGTGTGTTCATCCACTGAAGTCTAGTCTGCTTCTCTAGAGTCACTCCACTAAAGATCTACTCTCCCTCACTCATCAGTGACTAGTTGTCAAAAGTTCCTCAGCTACGGTTCAAGCCTACTGCCCATTTCTCCAATTCTATCCGGGGTTTTGTCTGATTTTGTCAGCATGGCATTTATGCATGTTGTCACCATTATTACAAATTCATATGAGCAAACTTCCAGGTCCGGAAGCCTCTGATTCCTTACAATCATGCACCAACCCTGGACCAAATGGAAACACAAAACCATAAAGCTCTGGAAGATTAACAAGAGAACATCCAGATGGTCTTGAGTGTGATGTTGTAGATGCAACACTAAAGACTGATCCATGAAGAAAAAACTGATGAGCGGACCATCACTGTAGAGGGAGTGAGCCAAACGCTAACTACTGCATTTGATTCCACGGGATTTTATTCTATATTTTACATTAAATTTGATTATCATTATTTTAGGGATACTCTGAAGAATGGACATGTCTGCTAGGGGTTTCAGCTTTAACTTTCATGTTAAAAAATGCCCTGAGCTAATTGGTGGCATTGTACCTGTTAATAAGCCATACACACATTCAAACATATACACACAGCACACTTACACACTCATAAAGTGAAGTCACATACATACTGTGTACTCATTTGCACGTGCACACCATACTTCACAGAAGCACAAACACTGCACTTATGCCTACGTGTGTACACATGGATGATGACTGTGATCTGCACAATTTTTTCTCATTATACATTTAATTTATTTTTACTTTATGTGTATGGATGTTCTGCCTGCATCTTTTCTTAAAATTGGATTGATGTTATTCACAGTTTTCTGCCCTTTTGGAGTATAGATGTTGATTGCAATTATTCTGTAATTGAACACTAGAAGCGTTTTATGTTCCAAGGCACTTCAAAGCTTGGACAGTCTTCCCTATGATAAAAATATTGTCTTGCATGGACCTCTTCTGCATGTAATCAATATGGAGAGTATAAGAATGCACAGCAATCTCTAATGAAACATACAAATCCATGAGGATAAGGCTAGATGAGGCTTCTTTTTAAATGAGTCTTGCGTTATACTGGAAGTTCAGTGTTTCAGATTACCTAGGAAAGGTCGGATTTCATACCATGCTCTAGTCACCGAATATTTTAGGGCAAACATAGTACCAAAAAACCATTTATTCTTAATAATAATTAATCAACATATCACACGTGAGGACATATGGTTTCCACAGACATATAATAGAATTGTTTTAACAGGAAAACAGTAAAACACTCTTAATTTTCTTCTTAAAGTTTGATGAAAATCTGTTATTTTTAGAGAAACAGAACTATTGTTACACAAAACAGAGTTTCAAAACTTTCACTTTAGAATTTAGCATTCCACCTGTACCCAGGTGCTGATTTTGTGGATAGACTTTAAGTAGTCACACTCTCACTGTGCAAGACAGTTATTCTGTTTCCTCTTCACAGTGGAGTTTGATTTCTGTTTCACAGCTTTCTTCATGTCAACACATCTTTCCTGAATTTACTGGAGTTTCTTTCAAACAAATTGATAGTGTGAGCCAAAGACTATTACTTGGTCCTCTAAAGACCTTATATAAATGCCACTGCTGAGAATGGAAAGCTTCTTGGTTCAACCCTGGCCACTCACTCAAGATACTAACTAACCTCAAGGTCTTCAACCTAGAGGGGATATACGCTAATTTAAAAGGCAACTTAGAGCCAGACCTGTTAGTGCAGGCCTGTAATCACTGCCTGGTCAGGTAGAGATGATCAGGCAGGAAAATCATTGGTTCAAGACCAGCCTAGACAACGGAATGGGAATTTGTCTCAGTATAGAAAAAAATGAAAAAACAAACAAACAAACAAAAAAATAAAAACACCTGAGGCTTAGGGTAAAGCTCAGAACTAGAGAGCTTGCCTAGCATGCATAAGGCCCCGATTTCTATTCCTGCTATACAAAACAAGTAAACAAGTAAGAGTCTCGGATCTTCTGATATTTACAAGACCCCAGACTACCTTCCAGGAAGCAATACCTGCAGAGGATTCTTGGTAGGGCCTTCTGATAAGTGTTGTTAGAAATGAACAGCTCTGACAGACAAGGCACCATTTTCCTAGGCTGAGTAGGCCGAGTCTGCCTGCAACCCTCGGGATCTTTTAGATGCATTTCTACAGCCAAGTGAAAACAGCTGAGGTGTGGCTGCGAGTGTGTGGTTTCTTGTTCTCTCAGGCCAGGATGCATCTGGGGTGCTCCCGTTGCTGCTGTGCGACCAGTGTCATGGGAGACTGGTTTGTGACTTGATAGCCTCTTTACCAAGACAGAATAAGCAATGTTTTTTTCCTGAAATTCTCAAACCTGGATCTTAAAGGAAGCTACACTGTGCCCATTGTCTCTGAGGTCCGAGAAAGGTCACTCTTACCTACTCCAGTTTTTATAGAAGATTCTCTCCATTTTTAAGTACACAGGAGAAGAGACCGTGGTGGGGGAAAACATGGTATGTTAGGTATCATCTGCAGCCGGACACTCATCTTGAGATGAAATACTGCGTTTGAACTCTGAGCTCAATAATTCACATTTATTCTCTGTACTAATCTGAAAACCACTTACTTGGGTTAATTGTCACATCTGTGTTTTACAGATCAAATGAAAAAAATATCAGGTAATATCTGAACTAATTGCTTTTCCGCATCAACTCGGGTGAGCCATATTAAATATTTTGTTTATAGACTGCCGTATGGTACCAAAAAAGGCAGAAATACCTGCCTGAAAGAGCATGTATCTTAATACCTTAATGAGCATACTAATTGAATCACACTTCAAACTTGTGGGTAAAATAAAGGAGATATTTCTTAAACAGAAATTTTGCAATAATTGAAAATTATTGCATTTATTTATTTTGTGTGGGAGGTGCCCGTGTGGAGAACAAAGGACACCTGTGTGCATCGGTTCCAGCTTTCCACTATGTAGGTTCCTGGGACTGAACTCGGGTCATCAGACTTAGCATGTGCACCTGCTAAGCCATCTCACCAGCCCCATACAATGATTTTATTCAAATTTACTAGAATAAAACCAATTTTAAAAGCACATAAAACAGCACAGTGTTCTTTCCAGGATCGAATACAAAAGGGAAGGCTCCGTTTCCTCTCTGCCCCGGGAACCCTTGTCCCGGGCGCACCATCTTTTAGCAAGTGAACATTGGGCATGGATAGAGTCCATTGATTTATTAACAAGATGCTTTAGTTAGGAATGACTGTGAAGAAAGAAGAAAATAGGAAACATTTCGAAAATATTGACTTTGAGGGTCTTGCTGTTTATCTAAAAATCACAGCTTGATACTAGATTATACCCAAGATTCAGGAAGTAGCTTAAGCTGGCCATGAAAATCTTCAAAGTTAATTTGGTATGCATCTTTCCCTCTAGTTTTAGGTTTGTCTCTAAATTTGTAATTGATACTGTATCATGTGAGTAACTGTAACTGCTCACTGGTTTTAGGATAGTGTTCAGGACCCTCTCCTCTTGGTGTTGGTGTCTGGTTTGATGAGTCCTCCCCTTTGAGTTTGGGCAGAAACTGTAATTGCTTCTAAAGCATGAAACACAGAAAGGAAGCTGCCACTTCTCTGATGAAGTTACTTAGAACTCTGTATCACTGGAAGCTTCGGTTAAATAATTTAGTCCTTACAGGAATTATTTGGAGATCTAAAGGATTTAAAAACCTAAATATAAAAATGAATTAACTGGCAAGTTAGCAAAGTTCTCTGCGTAATGTGGTTCCTGTGTTGGAACTGGGAAAGAAATTTAAACATGTGGATACATTTATGTGAGGTAGAGAATCAGGAAGTGCTATCTGAGTTGCTTGTGCATATGGACAGAGGACTTTACTGATTTCTCTTTTATATCTTTGGTCTTCCTTTATTTGTAACAAGGACCAAATATTGATTTTATAATTCAAAATTATGCAATAAAGATGCAAAAAGACACAATGAGAGGTTAACAGTGGAAACGGAAGGGGAAGATGAACGTTACTCTCATAGCTCGTGGGACTTCATTTGCCGGGTCAGACAAGTAACTTTTATTATTAAGGAAATAAGTACATATGTGTAATTTTGCAAAATATTCTTCACTTCATTCAATTGACATTTTACATTTCTGTGATATTTATTGCTATCTTACTGAAATTTAAGGACATGAGAATTTAATAGACACTGGACAGTGTATAAAATATATGACAAAGCTAGTTACACATTAGAGCTATGTGCCCAGAAACAAAAGAAGAACAAAATATCATCCCTGCCTTTAAAAGAAATGACTAGGAGCACTCAGGATGATAAACAGTCGGTACACCTGTCACTAGCAATACCTTTAAGCCACACACCAGAAAGTCTCTAATAGACTATGCTACCCTTTTCTACAGTGCCAGATTATCCTTCAGCTTTGACCCTACCCCAGTAGTAAGGAGGGCTTGAGTGGCATTGGCATTCACTCTGCAACATTATTTAGAAATTCGACTACTGTTTGGCTTGCCTCTGCTGCTTTCCTATTGGCAAATGCAAATAGGAACTGTGCCTGTGACCTTTCCTGCAGAAGGAAACGTAACCAGGGCGACTGCCTTCAATAGCTGTACTGTAGCTGATGAGTTTTACTTGATGGATTGAGAAGGAGGACAAAGCAGTGAAAAAAATAAGTGAGAGTCAACATTGAGAGGACTTAAGACCAATTGCTAAGGGAAAATCATGGGATCACCTACAATGTGAAGTAATGAGTTCTTTACAGCCAAACCATTATGAAGAGAACCATGGTTTAACTTTCTTGGTGTTTTGACCACATATTATACATACCATTTATGATTTATTTATTTTTGTAAGTTTTAATCAAATTTTTGTGTACATGTCATACAGAAGGAACATCTTAATCATCTTCATAGCCCCTTCCCCACTGGCACCTCCCACAGCTTGCACTGGATCTCATGCATTCTGTCATCTGTGTTAAGGCCTATTGAGTTGAGTTAGTGTCCCCAGACATCCCACAGTGCCAGTTCATCCACTGAGGTCTAGTCAGCCTATCTAGAGTCCCTCTCTTTAAGAAGATCAACTCTTCTTCACCTAGAAGTTATCAGCTGCCAATAGTTCTTTGGATAAGGTTGGGACCAGCTGACCATTTCTCCAGTTTTGTGCTGGGTTTTTGTCTGCTTGAGTTTGCATGGGTCTTGTGCATGCTGACATCATTGCTGTAGGTTCATTTGAACAGTAGAGTCATCTGAACCTGTAAGACTACTTCCACAGTCACGCCTCTCCTCCTTGGCTCTCACAGTCTTTCTGCTCCCTCTGCTGCAGTGGTCTTTGAACCCAGGGTGGGAATTTAATATAGGAGTCCTGTCCAGGGACCTACACTCTGCAGACTCTCATTCACTACACTTTGGCCATTGTGTCCTTTGGTGTACACGATCCTTTGTTGCATGAGGGAGCTTCACTGATGCGCGTCGAGAGATGCATTAGCGTTCTCTCTACCCCTTGTTCCACTATGTTCCATGGGGATTTATTTAGTTTTTATAACTATTTTATAATTTCTTCTCATGTTTTAGATAGTGATGGTTAATTTGCTGTTCACTACGTGGGCCAGACAACATTCATTGCTGCTGGCAGAGTCTGTTATTTAACACTCAAACACATGTGGGCAGAAATAATCCCCATCTTCAAGTGAGGAAACTGAGACTTGAGAATGTTAAATAAGTTACCTAGGTGAAAAAGCTAGCAACTTTCCGCTCTTCACTGCTGCACAGCAGAGCTTCCCAAGAAAATTAGTGGCTGGGTGATGCTTGGGTGAGAGTGGTAATAGGCTTGAATAAATGGGAAAGCTGTCTCAGAAGTAAATCATTTATATTTCCCACCAGCTAATTGGAGACAGGCATTAAGAGGAAGGAATTAGTTCCACTCCACAGTTGCCAGACTGAGTAGTATACTGCTTCCAACAGAGATGGGGTGGTGGTCCAAGAACATTATCTAGTGGAGATCGCAGAGAACATTGTTCTTGAAGTGACTGTGAATAGGCCACACTGAAAATCATTTGACATAATTTCAGTAATTCACAAAGCATAATTGTGATTGTTTGGAGATTTCCATTACTGCAATTCACAGAACCACACTCTAAATGATCTGTTTCTGAAAAAGTAGATATGAGATACCTATGAAAGATTTTTCTAAAAAGAATTGACAATCAAGTATAAGCTTCTATCAGGTCAGGCCTTTAACTATCCAACTAATTTTTAAAAGTTATTCCACAGGGCAGGATTTAATGCCCTCCCTTCCCAATTTTATATAAACAAACATAGATTCAAAATAATTGTAGTTTTGTCATAGATAGAAGTACATTTGCCTTACTCATTCTCCATGTGCACAGCTCTCTACAGTGTGCACAGTAAAAACTTGTAACTGCTAGGAATTAACTCTTTCGGTTCCCCAAATTATCCAGTTAATTCTTTTTTGACAAAATATATATATTTTTGAGCTTGTGGAGTTTCTTTCTTTGATGTGCCAGGAAGATAAAGGGAAAGAAGGAATCTAAGAGAGAGGAATAATAGGAGACAGGTGTTACTAAGGGAGAAATAGATAAAAGTGGGCATTTAAATGTGAGGAAGGAGAGAGAGTTATACAAGGAACTATAGGGATGAAGGGAAAGAAGGAGCTCAAGAGAGGCGGGGCCACAGGAGACTGGTGTTATCAAGGGGGAAACGGAGACCCTTTAAATGGGGAAGGTTAGATGGGGAGAGGATCAATAATGCCTATCTGGTATGAAACACCAGAAGGAATCATATTAGTTTAACAAACTAAAGATAAATTCCACATACAATGTCTCTACGTGAGCCCATGTGCATAACTGAAGGCTACATAACAAGAAATTGCCAAACATGAGAAAACTTCCTTTGAGTTGTTGGCTAGGGTGGTCCAAAAAGGGACCCCCAAATTATACAGGCTATTGCCACAGCCCTTGATTGCCTCCCAGAACTTGAAGGGAAGACCCTATTGCTAAAGACAGGACATACTTCAAAGACTGAATTTGGACCAATGGAGCTGGTTCTGTGGAACTTTTAAACTCTCTGGAAATGGCCTTTTGGAAAGTTTTGTGCTCTTTTCCCATCATGTGCTATTCAATAAATCATTTTCAGCAAGTAAGTCAAATAAGCATATTAGAGTATGTGCTGTATTTAAACAGGGCTGTTAAACTGGCGGGATATTGGCCGGTTGCCCAATTAAAGGTTGTCATAATGAATCTCTCTAGAATAGGAATGAGAGTGATCAGGTTTCAGATGAAGTGTGTGTTTTTGTATAGATAACCTCTAAGGGGACCCAGCTCTGCAAATTTTGTAATGTGCTACAATGGTCACAGAAGCTCAGAAATTTGGGGGAAATGAAGTGTAGCATAGTCCTCCAACTATGTCATGTATTAATCAAAATGGTTTAGTGTCAGCTTTTGCTTTCAAATTCCAGTGACTAAGAAGGCAGCTTATTTTCATAAGGATATCCTGATGCGGATGTGTATTTGAAGTGGAATGTTCTGTGAATGAGTTACGCTTGTCCAACCAACTCCTTTTAATCCTTGACCATTTAAATGGAAAATCCATCTAAACAGACTTGATTCCTTGGAAGTCACTTTTCAGTGGGGAGATTAGGAACTGTCAGTGTGACCAGCACTTTAAACAGAACTCTTAAGATGCTTGTCTGAATTGTGTCCTTTATTTTGTTAATCAGAGTAGCTATTTTCAACCAGATTTCAAGCCAGTCTTTTATTGATTGTTCTCAAACAGAGAGAGAATTCAGCTCTTTATAAGATAAGCATGAATATCTGTCATGGAGTCTAGTGACAGCTTTCTCTTTAGTGAAATCCATTAAATAAATACCGAGGGTTTTGTGGAAAAATCACAAGATAGAGTGTTATGTGAAATTTTACTGCAAGTATTTTTATTGCATATTTATTTTCAAGGACGATGCAGACCTTCTTTAGTTCCCCATGTACTCTATGACCAGTCTTTGAGGATTAGCTTTTTTTGTTGTTTGTTTGCTTGTTTCCTCAGCTCCATAAATTCTGTGGCAAGACTCGAAAGATCAGGTCTAACAACTTACCATTAGATGGCGCTAAATAGGTGCCATTTCAGAATACAGGGAACTAGTCCCTATCAAGGGGGCTAGTTTCAAGGCAGAAACCCTTATAGGAAGTGGATGAATATTTGCATATAGTTCATATACATTCTATGTATTTTTAATCACCTCCGTATTACTTACAAAACTGAAAGAATGTAAATAGCATGCAGATAGATGTTATATTCTGTGTAGGACACTGTGTGGGGTTACATATTGCATTTTTAAATATTTTATTCTTATTTCATGCATATAAATGTTCTGTCTGCAAGTGTGTAAGTATCCTATGTATGCGCCTGGTGCCCACGGAGTCCAGAAGAGAGTGTCAGACTCCCAGAACTAGTGTTAAGGACAGATGCTAGCTATCATGTGGGTGCTGAAAACCAAACCCAGATACTCTGGAAGAACATTAAGTGCTCTTAACTCCCGAGCCATCTCTCCAGTCCCCAGATACAATTATTTTTAAATTATATTTTTGATCACAGTTGATTGAATCGGTGCCGAACCTACAGATGTAGAGGCTGATTTTAATGGAATTTGATCTAACACGTCCCTTGGACAAATAAGGCTGCCCATTTTCTTGTTAGTCAACCTGTAGATGTCAAAATAATTTAAATTTGAACATTTAATCTAGGATGATGTTATAAATAATCAAATGAAAATTATGATCTTGTAATCATTTTTGCAGTGATGAAGGGTGCATGAAAGGGGCTCTAAAGCAATATGTAAGTCATTTACAATGTTTCACTAGATGTTCAAGATGAGGAAGGGGTTCAGTCAAAAATGCTTATGTAAAAGACCTGATATCTGGTAGTTGCCTGGGCAGCTGTTTTGGCATGATTGATGGGAGTGAAGGAAAGAAGAAATTAGCATGTGTGCTTGTCCCTTCCTCCATTACATCCTCAGAATATTTACATGCACATATGAACAACACTAAATGGATTCAATAGTGTGTGTGTGTGTGTGTGTGTGTGTGTGTGTGTGTGAAATAAGAATAAAGAAGAGGTCAATAAACTGAGCAGGAGTGTGGGGAGGGACATGGGTGGAGTTGGAAAGGAGAGAAAATGTGGAAATAATGAAGATATATTGTGAAATTCTTTAAAATTTTTAAAAATTAAGAAACAAGTCTCCTTAAAGGCTCTAGGCTTGGCAGGAAGGTTTTGTCACCAAGTCTAATTCAGCTTAAAGGTTGTGCTTGCCATCACTGATACCCCATTTTTGTGAATTTCAAGGCCTTCTTATTACAATGTCATCTAAGACAAGAACTAATTACAGTAACTGGCATAAGTCCTCAGAAGACTTTGTGTATCTTATTATTCTAGAGACTTGAGTTGCTCTATACCTCAAATAGTTCCTACTTTTAAAATTGTAACACACCATTTCAAAAGGACTTTAGAAGCAGAAAATAACAAAACTGATTCTTAGGATCTTGCCAGAGAAGATTGTTGTTTTATTATAATTGCATAATTGACCCTATGATAAATACAGTTAAGATCTGTGTGTGATGGAATGAACTAGGAGTTACAGGTGTGGAACATTTCATGGTCGTTTTATTTTCCATCTTGTCTTCCATGCTTAATATTAAGCCTGTTTAACTTTTTCAATAGAAATATTTTGGTTCTTGAGCTTTCTAGTCATACAGTGACTTACTTTATTGTATGTCATTCTTCTGTCTTTGGTCCCTCTCAATACATTAATAAATGAATAATGGTGTTCATATAAGACCGGCTTCCTCCGATTATGATCACTTGGATCATGTCAAGAAGGCAGAATTCTAAATACAATTCTCTCTGAACTGAACAAGAACTGTTTATATTTCTTTTTTTCCCAACCCACTACAAAAACAAAATCCAGTTGACTTATATACTATGATTGTAAACAGATCAATTGTAATGCAACTTGAGTACATCATAGAGGCACCCAGAAACCCATCTTGTCGCATGTGTCTAATATGGAGAAGACTGCTACGTTTAATGAATTCTTTTACAGTTTAATTTTCAAAATACTTTTTGAAAAAATGAAACATATTTGAAAACTATGCTGCTCATCAGTGCTCCTTCATAATAAATAAGTGCCGTGGTGGAGGCCATTCTAAGCCCTTTATCTATGGGCCACTTAGCATTTTTACTAAACTAAAAGAACATTTATAGTAAGTACTGTCTTGAAGAAAAATGTACATAGAAGGATTTGTGTAGATGAATAAAAATAATGACTATAGGACTTTAAATAAAAAAGTCCGAGCTGAATTTTCCACAGTCATATCTTTATTCCTAATTTGATTTATTCAAAATATATTTATTGAACAGCTTTTACTTCAAGCATTGTAAACATTTCAGAAGGAGATTATTGATTATTACCACTTTCCACAAGTTGCCTTTTTACTTTACATATAAAATATGTTTGCCAGGAAATTAAAGTACATATAGACCATTCAGACATAGTGTACTGATGAAATTAACGCAACAGTATGCTGACTGGCTTTAGAATAACATCAGCCCTAGGGTGTCTTCTACAGATTTTCTGACTGGGACAATAAGTAAAGCATATGTCGTTCAGGTTTTTGTTTCCCTCAAAATTCATCTACATGAGAGCCAAACAAAACCCATGACTGCATTTGAACCTTGGGGGTCAGCAGGCGTCAAATCAGTCTAGGATGAAAATGGTTTTCAGTGATTTTGAAAAATTATCTTGACAATTAGTAATGGAGAATAATCATAAGGAAGTGATTTTATGTAGACAATGCAAGGGAATTATGAACAGCCAAGAGCAGCACCAGAGAGGGGAGAGGGGAGGGATGGTGCCTCTTTTGGCAAGGGTGCTACAAAGAAAGCCTCTTTCTGTTGCAAGAGCTCCCTAGGCCTCCAGTCAACTCTTTCTTTTAAAAAAACATCTATCAAATTTCTAACATTTCAATTACATTCAGATGCACACATGAGAACCTAAAGAGGGGTCCCCAAAATATAAAAGAGTGAAGGATGAACACAAAATAGATTACAATCCTATACCTGCATCAGAAGAGAGGGAGCAACGTGTCTGTCTGGAGTGTCTCTTAGCAACTCACCCTCCACAGTTTCCTACTCTTGACTGGGTCCCTGTGCAGACCTGGAAATGTGGCGCTTTTGGGGTGTCATACATAATGTCACAGTTTTGATCCCTGTGTTCAATTTGTTGGCATGTACTCATGTTTTACCCTTTTTCTGGGCAAAGGGTCAAAATGCCTTATAATTGCTCATGCATTCCCGAGATTCGTATCCTACATTTAAAGGAATCTGGTTGCTTCTTGCTGTGATGATTATAATAACAATCATAATAGATAAGAGCTATTGGATATAGAGAAATGTGATGAAGAAACCCAGGGAAAAGGACGATTGGCTCAGTGAGAAAGTTGTACAGACATCCTCAACTCCTGAGTTTTCGACTTTGCATGGTTCAGAAATGATGTGTGACCTTTGGAAACCAGGCTTTGATTCTGAGTTTTGAAACTTTCTGAGTCAGTGATAACAACCACCTAGTCTAGCCGTAGTGAACATTGTGATTACTGAGAGTGCTGTGCTACTCAGTAGTGATGCTCAGTGTGTTAGATACATTAAATGTGTTTTCTTTTTTAAAATTTTTAGTGAGTTTTTGTGCATTTCACATAATGCATCTTAATCAAATTTAAATTCCTCACAGTGCCCTGCCCCCCTTAACCCAGTCCCGCCAGATTCCAGGTATTCTGTCATATCTGTTAAGTCTTATCCAGTCAAGAATTTGTATCCAGGTGTTCCTAAGTGCAAGGTTGTCCATTGGAATTTCAACTTTGGATGAGCTTATGGACCCTGTGATAAGATGGGAAACATTTGTAATTGGAAAAAATAGGACCCTAAGAAGTGAGCTGTAAAGGATGGAAAAGATGACTCATTTTGAACTCAGCTGTTGACATGATGTGAAATGATGACCCTAGGTTTGTCTTTAGACCAAGGGAAAAAGTAAATCCTAAAGAGAAGTGGCAGAATCAAGTGACTCAGATAAATTTATGAGTGTGTATGTGTGTGTGTGTGTGTGAGATATGCATGGCCTGTGCAGGTGCATGTGCGTATGTGTGCACACGCTATGGCCTGAGCTTGAAGACACGTGTCTTCCTTGATTGTCTTCACCATATGTGTCAAGGCAAGACCTCTCACTTGAATCTAGAGATCGCTGACTCAGGCAGTCTAGCTAGCCAGCTCACTCCAGGGATCCCCTGTCTCCAACTCCCCAGTGCCAGGTTCGAAGGTGGGCTGCCACACCTACGTGGCATTTACAGGAGCACTAGGGACCCGAACTCTGGCCCTCACACGTCATAACAAGTGCTTTACTCACTGAGCCAGCATCCCCTCCAAGAAAATGCATTTAATTTAAAAGATTTGAATATATTTAAAGACAGAAGACAGCAGTAGAGAAGAAATTCTAAATGCTGGCAGGAGCATGAACTCTCATTGTAATAGAGGATGAAGGAAATGGACTTTAACAATGCATGAAATGAGTCAGAAGACATTGCCAGAACTCCCTGACTTCTATATTTCTCATGTTCTTGTATTGGATCTCTCAGACGGGCCAGTAATATTATCAGTATGCCCTTTTCTCCCACTGCAACCCAGTGAAGGAGTGGATGCATTGGTTAGGGGAAATCAGACTCCCAGGAGCCTGCTTTGCTGCCTTAGAAGGCACTATCTCCGTATTGTTCTTCTCTGTGCTTTTTCATCAACCCTGGCAATGTGCACACCTCACTCACCCCATCTCCACCCCCGTTCCACCCTGCCCAGTTAACCGGTTAATTCCTCACATTCATCTTCAAGTTTATATGTCCTGGAAACTCTTGATGGGGAGTCATCAAAACACTTTGTTGTGGTCCTGATCAAATTACCAGACACTATGTAGTATGAGACACATGAGCCTAATCTTCTCAGCAGTTACTTATTTCAGCAAAGGAAGCAATGCATAATGTTCAACTTAACAATTTATGGAAGATTAGTAATCAGTTAGGCCTTGTTTAGTCAATGCACATATCACTGAAACAGTTAACTGATATTAGCTGTTATAAACACTTGACATAATGCACACATACAATAGGCACTTAATGAATATGGACTGTTGTGTAAAGTACTTTTGCAGGAAGGAGGAGTCATGACCATGCTTTTCCACAAAGTATAAAATACATAGTGAGTGTATTTAAGCTCAAATTCTTCACCAACTCTAAATGGTTCTAAGACAGTTCTACTTTTTTCTATGCTGGGAACACATGTATCCAAGCGTCATAGTGGTGAATCTCCCAGCATTCTAAGCAGCCTTGTCACTGGTAGTGAGGAAAGCCCTCCTTTGTACAAGACTGTGTGCTAGGCACTTCTACACAACTGATTTTCCTTTATCTCCCTGATAATCTGAAAGGCAACATGGTGTCACTTTACAGATGAGGAACTATAGTCCAAAGAAGTCATATGCTTCTAAGTAGAAGGACAGCAAACAAACACAAGTCATCTGACTCCAAATACTACTGTTTGTAAGAACAGATTCAAGATTCTATAAAAAAAGAGACAGAAAAAATGATGATGCATTTGAACAGTGACTTTTTTTGTTTTTTCATCTCAAAAGAGCTGGTATTTGTTGAACTTTGATACTTAAATTTAGCGCTGTAAGAAAATATGTGTACAGATACACGAATCATAAGCTTTATTTGCAACAGGAGACATTGGTGTCACATTTGAAAATTTGCTTATTTCATTGCCTTTTAATGTTTCTATTTTATTTACTGATATTAAAGGTACGTATTCACAAAGTAAGATTTTTTTATGTTTTATTTTAAATAATTTTAGTGAACATCATTCATGAGTATATTCTTCCCAGAGTTTCCATCCTTCCCAATCCCCCTCTAACACCTCTCCTGTCCCCCGTAGTCCCTCTCAATTACCTGTCCCTTTCTTGTTACTGTTATATATACATGCATACATTTAGAAACACACATAGATAGATAGATAGATAGATAGATAGATAGATAGATAGATAGATAGATGAAGCTAGATAACCTGTCTGGCTGTCGAGTGTGGGGGAAAAAGATTTTATTTGATAGATTCAGATGCATCTAAGTCATTTTAATGGCCTTATTTGTTTGAATATGTGTCCAGGATGCCTCTTGCACTGTGACTTTCCATGAGTGACTGTCTGGGAACTCCATAATGAGTGTGACCTTGAGAGTTTATGGAAGCACTGCATCTTTAGAGTGAGTCAGATTTGAGTACCCAAAGAAGACTAATTAAAAATTTTTTAAAGTAAATGAAAGTTCAAATTATTAAGCTTTCAGCCTTTCCCTACCCAATCTGACTGCATGAATAGAGGAAACCATGTTTCAGACTGCGGCTGAGCCCAGCCAGGCCGACTAGAGAATCATAGATAGACCTGTAGTCAACAGCTAGACAACACCCATGGCTAAACTGTCAGTACTTCTATATTCCTAGCTTATCTAATGACAGGCTATGGCTGATATTTACACTATAATCTTGATGGCTTAGCTGGATTTCACAAAGGATATTACTTATTACTCTTGGGGGAGGTAGGGAAGAAGAGGGGGGGGGCAGAGAGACAGAGAGAGAGAGAATCTGAGCTTAAAAATAGCTTCAGAACTAAATTTCAATAATAATATGACATTTTTCCATTTCTACAAAGCGCGTCGCTCACCCCCTTCCCACATTCTGTAACCCGCACAGTCTTTTAGTATAATCACGTTACTTCTTAAGAAAGCAAGGCTAATAAAATATTTTATATTAAAAAACAATAAACTTCAGAAATCCGTAATATACCAAGTGAATGTCTAAAAAATGAATAGGTAAAAGAAGCAACTGATGAATTTGAGAGTGTAATTTTATTATTTTACCATTTTGATTTGATTATTGTACTTCTGTTCTAGACTGATTCTTTCTTAGAACTTTATTTAAAAAGAATATTTTGTATTTGAAATACCAGAGGGATTATAATACTTGATTGAAAGAAAATAAAAAGCTTGAAACTTTATGAATCATTGCATTCCCAAACAAATTCAGCTATACTGAAGCAAACAAGCTCTGGCCCGATCTTGCGCTGGCCTGTCACTTATCTTGGAGCTGCAGATGTGGATTACTGTACGCACCACTGGATTCCGAATGCAGTAAATGCTCATTTGGGTAATGTACTTCATCTCTTGTGCTCTTTTCTTCAAAGAAACATTGCAACAGAGAAATAAATATAACCCAGTGGAGTTCCGTTTATGGATGATTTCCAATGGAATTCTGTTTAAGTTGAAAATTAATAGGTTTGATGTGTATAGAAATAATCATATCATTTCTCTTCATGTGACCCAAGAAATAGAACCAAAATGGTGAATAAAGTGTATAGGAAGAGCCAGAGTCACGATGTCCCCCTCAGTGTGCTGTTCGTCCTCTGCAGAATGAGCATGGCGACTCAGAATCATGGAGTCTGGAGGAGGCAGAAACAAAATCAGGCTTGAGTTCTGTATTTCGCCTCCACTTATCCTTTTCCACACTGAGGAAACTTATCAAGCTATGAAGTATTCAATTTGGAAATGTTCCTGATTGAAGCCCTCTGAAAATTAATCTGTGTTGCCTGGTGCACTATAACTTAAGATGTGAGTTTCTTACTGAAAGCGTGGACAGTTTATCAGTGTTTGGGAGTTATAGGAAAGAAATTGATTTCCCAAAGAGAGTGAAATTTAGTCCAGAAAACAATTCAGTGCACTGGCTTGGTTGAGGAAATGCTTGCCGAATCCACCTGGGAATCGTCCTGACTAATAAATTTGATGGTTGAAGTCATGCCCTCTCCAGGCTGTCTGCTGTCTTGGATGGTGCCGGGTCATCTCTGATGAAGGGAGCATGCTTGGTTTGATAAGTTGCTTTCATCATGATTCATTTTTTCATTGCTATCATATATTTTCCCATTATTCTTTCATTAATAATGAGAGTCACTGTAGATTTTGCCAAATATATTTGGAAAGCTCCTAAGAACATTCTTCTTTTCTTTCTCTCTGCCCCACCTTCACTACTACATAGTATTATGCTCTTAGAAGAAGTAATGAACTAAAAAACCTTGCATCTCTCTATAAGTGCAGTATCTTAGGTGAAAACCCCAGAGCACTGGGTACATAAAAACAGTGAAAGTAGGAAAAAGGCCCCTTACTTTGTCCTTAGCATACTGAGACTGGTTATATTTTAGTATTTCTGAACATGAACCTTAACTCCTCAGCCTGTTATTACCTGACATGACTTTGCATCTATTATCAAACCAAATAAATTTTAGTTTTTCCATGACTAAATAGGAATAACAATAATGCCCACGTTTTTGTTTTGCATATACAAGTCACTGTAAGAATTGATTCCCAGCACTGAAGGGTGAGGGCAACTTTTTAAATTTGAAGAACTAAATTGATAAATATCCTTAAAATAAATTTTATTAGATTATCCATTGTGACCAGTTGTCGCATCATTTAGGATGTCCACCTCATGATTACTGATGAACATGCAATGATTATGTAATAATTATGAGGGAAGAAATAAAGTGTGTTGTAGGGTAAAATTACATGGCTTGATGGACATGTCTCCAAGAATTTGATTGACGGAGACAAAGCCAATAGAGTCAACTACTTTCCAACCAACCAGTGACTTGAGGGGGAGGTTCTCGGGGGAAAGCAGTGAAAGCTGCTTGGAAGATGCAATCAGGCAGCCATCCTGGCGGAGTGCACCAGAGGTCCCAGGAGAAATCCTTTGTAAGTAACCACGAATAAACTGGATTCTCTAGTTGGAGGGCATTCTCCATTTGCTCAATCAGTTTGTAACTAGAGGGACAAAACACTCGTCTCACTGTGAGAGGAAAATTCTTAAGACATGTGCTGTGAAAAAACTTGAAAAAGTTTACGCGCTTTACAATTAATCCGAAGTTGTAGAAATTATATCATACAGGGCTAAAGTCCCTTTTCTAACTTATTAAGGCTGTGTAACCCTGGGAAATCTAAACAAATACCTTGGTTTCTTCAATTTGAAAAAAAATAATAAATATGGGGTTAGTTAAAACTCAAAGAATTATTTTGTGTGTAATATACATTAAATATAAAAACTGGTATTTGTGGCTTCCTATGGAGCTCAACTAATGTTAATATAACTTTCAAATACATCTTCCCAGTCCTCCATGGAGCAAGTGTACAGTCCGACAAATAATGATCTCAGAATATTTGAATTCTGTTGGGTTGACCACCTCATTAAATTTTATTACTTTAAGCCTCTCTGCCCACTGAAATAATCTGTCTCTCTAAACTCCTTTGATGCCCAATCTGGAGATAGTTTGAATCTCTAAATCCCTAAGACCCCATGCAGAATATGTGAGGAGTGTTCTGTGCTTCTCTGTCACCTAAACACACCTCCATCATAGCCCCTGCACCGCTTTCTCCTTATTAGCTTGTGTACACGATTCTCTCGAGGTTATACATTCCTTCAAAGACGGGAAGGCACCTTGTTTGTTTTTATCTCAGTTTCTTTCTACAGTGTACCTACAATATATACTAGATTGTGTGGAAAGATGGTTAGAGCAGAAAAATATGCAGATTGTCAGACATGGGGTCCTAAGACCTTTTTCCAAAGTGCCTGCAAACGAGTGAGCTAGAACTATGGGGGTCTACCTCCCATAAAAAGTGACTGTATACCATCTAATTTCTCATGAGATAGTAGATATAGAAATATCATAGACTGTAAGTATTAGGTCTTCCCTAGCCAAGATATATCTAAAGTCAGATTTTGGTCTGAAAGTATTCTATGAGTCCCCTGGGACCATGCTTCCCCATAACAGAGAGGGCAGTGACCTCTGCTGCACTTCTCTGCCAAAGTCTAGAGCCATCATATATTCAGTGACACTTCAGCTCAAGGAGCATCCAAAAGGATACTGAAAAAATGTGGGCAAGCATTCACCAACAACCCTTTTACTAAGGTGTGAGTTCTTGGTTGCACATATATATGTATATATATATATATATATATATATATATATATATATATATATGTATATATATTGGTGCTATCTCCAAGTCTCTTTAATAACTAAAGACGTGATATAGATCCATTTAAAGAAGTCATACATATTAAGTCCAGTAAGTAGTAAAGAATGTACAGTCTATATGACGGAGGAGACTGATTGATAGCTAAAGGCAGGTTGGTAACTATACTAAAATGTCTAGGCAAAGAGCTGGCATAATATAGAGCGCATTCACGCAAGGCCTTCAGTTCAGTACCAACAACAGTAATAACAAAGAAGGTCAATCTCAGGTTAGATAGTGGAGTGGAATGGAAAGTTAAGCTCCAACCTTCCTAAATTACAACGTCCTAGAATTTAGCACCTAAGACAATTAAAATATTTTGTTATATATTAAATATGCATGTATATGGATTCCCAAAGGATGTCTGGCTTACATATAATAAGATAGAGAAATATGGAATTATAAAACATCTCTGTCAGGAAAAATACAAACTGACTGCAAGTTAAGAGAGAATGAAGGGGGACTTGAAGTTATGTTATACCTCAGGAGCAATGCAGATAGTACACGCATGGGCCTTGTTTGGCACTAACTTTATACACACATTCTGTCAGTCAACAAATCTCCTTTTTAAATAAGGGAGAATTCAGAAGGAAGGCTTAAGTGAGGAGGGGACTAGGAGAATAGGGTAGAGGACAAGGTAGGAGGAGGCATGACTAACACCAAGGGTGTTTATAAAAGCCATATGGAAGCCTGGAATTTCATAAGTTTCCTTAAGTATGCTTTCTAAAGCATTTCATTGGAATTAAATATTATCAGACAAAAAAATAGTGCCACGTGTAGGATGCTCCCCGTCAGGTTGTTGATCAGATGGGTCCTGGAGGCCCAACTCCCCCAAAACACAGTACCAACTATTGCCATTGCTCCTGGTTATTCACCAGAATTTGGTGGTAAGTTCCTACTGCTGAAGATACCACACACATTGGTTACAGGAAATGGGAAAATAAAAATGGTACTGACCTAGAACCTCCCTCCCATCTGGTTAGCTTTCATAGTACCAGAAGCTGCTATGCAGCCTGCTACAATAGTGGCTGCCCATTGAATTGCTAACCCTAACCCTAACCCTAACCTTAATCCTAAGAAAAGCCTTCTAATGGGACATTCAGCCTATTCTACAGGAGAGAACTAATGCCTGATCTTGTATTTATTTTTAATATTTTATTTTATGTGCATGAATGTATTGCCCACATGCATGTAAGTACACCTGTGTCATGCAATGCCCACAGATATTGGGAGAGAGCGTCAGATCCCCTGGAACTGGGGTTATGAATGGTTGCTAGCCACCATTGGTTGCTGGGAATTGAACCTACGTCCTCTGCAAGAGCAGCCAGTGCTCTTAACTACTGAGTCATCTCTCCAGTCCCTATGCCTGGTAATTTAAACCTGAAGAAGAATCCGTGATTCAGATGTCAGAGGCTGGTATTATTTTGCTGAGTGGGTATAGTCTCAAGCTGCCTTCTAAATACTTATCCTGATACATTCAGGTTACTGCACTTCTCACCCCTCACCAAAGAAGCTACTTTTTGCAATGACAGTTAAAACAAAAACTTACAAGAGGTCAAAGTGCAGAGAAGAAATGAATATGAAGTGCTCACCCCTACATGGGACATCTATATCACACTCCCCTACAAAACTCAGAGAACATACTGGAATTGGGGGATGGAAAGATTTAATAGTCAGAAGCTGGGCAGGACTGCTGTGAAAGAGTGTCTTTTGGACATGACAAGGCCGTTGCCTGCATCACCTCATAGCAGCTGTGGTTGCCTGCACAAGACCTGTACAAGTTCAAGGCAGTCAGTATTCCATCAGGAACAGAAGAGGGTCTCACAAGGCCCTGTTTCTACCTGAGGATATATGTGTAGTTGATAGTTACGGGGAGAGAGAGTCAGTTTTTCCTCAACTCTGTGGCTCATGGTAGGTTATCTGTGTTCCAGAGGATATCCCAACACCTATACTCATACAAACAGAACTAACTGGATTCAGTGGGTTTAAAAGGAAGATGAAAAGGAGAAGGATGCCACGTTGGGAGAGGAATTACAGGGGATGTTCAAGAGGAGATGGGAATTTGGGAAAAGTGTTGTAACTCACTGGATTATGCCACTGAGACATCAGCTTTGATAATAAGAATATATGAAAACACAAATGGTGATACGTAGTATTTATTGTGGCTAACTGCTCTTTGGAATTTCTCCTGCATTCCTTGGACACATCAATGCAGCATACAAAGTGTGCATGTGAGGAGCACAGTGGCTCCTGAGCCTCTGAGAGATTCATACAACTCTTTACAACTGAAACCTTCCCATACGCCATCAGAACCATACTTTCCAGAAGCATCCATCAGAATTGCTAAAGTCTTACAGTATTTATCAACACAGTGTGCATGCATTTAACAGAAATGTAAAAGACAAGATAATCTTTGGCTGTGGTGAAGCAGGGGCAAGCCACAGCCAGCCAATCTAATTTTCCCAACCTGTGATTTCACAGAAGACGCTCCATATGTTCAGACTTGTTTGTTTGTTCTAGGATAAGCTTACAAAGAACGTCTTTGTCTGTTCTGATCCACTGTGCTCTGTGGTGTTTGTAAGGACTGAGTAGGACGGAGTTGAATTTAGACTTGGTTATTATGACAGACAAATGGCACAAAAGCCTTACATCAAAATCTCTTGATTTTGAAGGCAGAAGTAGATACACAGGAGGGCCACAAACTATATTCTGGGTATGCCTGTGTCTTCTACCAGGGCTGTCTCTGAAGGAGAGACTGAGTCCAGCCCTATGTGGTTAATGAAATCTGACAGAATTATTGCCTAGAGTGACATACAAATATTGATTTTACTATTTTGAAGCAATTAAAAGACGACCCAAAACTTTTATCATCATTTTAAATTATATATATATATATAAATTATTGCTCTTAGAAATATGGTTTGTCTATTCAATTGAATCAAGAAGTAAGAAAGATAAAAGTGAAAATACACAATAACTACTTAGAAGATTATAGAGAAGGTCCTTGGAATTTGTATTTCCAAAACAAACTTCTATATGTTGTAATTATTTTAAAATAAATATAGTGATGGATTATGATTCTTCATTTCTATTTAGAATGAGCTTTAAAAAGAAAAAAACATGAAATAACGTCTCTATTGGATGGTATGCAATTGCTGGACAGAATTCTGTCAGCCTTGAGACATCTGATACACAGAGTCAGGAAGCATGGTCAGGGGCCCTAGGACTCCTTCCATATCTGTGATTCCAAAGCCCATACTTGTGAGATATCATTCATATTTTCTGGAGTAAAATACTAGCTTTCTAATATGAAATTGTTCTCTTTGGAGACCTAAAGTCCAAAGGCTTCTTCACAGATGCTAAGCATTTAAATTTTGAAATGGAACCCTCCAAGCATTCGTTCAGCGTGAGCTTATTAGTGTCAACCATCCTTTTATTGCAGACCTAAAAGTGGAACCTCCAGCCAGTAAGGCATTTTGGAAAAGCAGACATATTTTTGTTCTTGTCCTCTGTCTTCTCCAGCTGAAGCATTTAGTTTACTTTCTCGAGTACAGTTGACTGACATGGAATGAAAGGTGCTGGGGTCCTGGGTCGTGTTTGCTAGCCAACACGTGTTTGCTAGTCCTGTACTGTTCTTTCCCCTCTCTCAGTTTCCTTCCCTTTCTCCCTTTTAATGGCTCTTTCAGTGAGAATCTGCCTTTGTTAAGCTCACATAGCTCCTCTGTGCTTTGGTTTAGATTTACTGATTATTGTATGCTGACTCTCTCATCTCTGTGTTGTTAAAAACACTCTGTGATTTCACAGTTCTCATCAGTGAGGTTCCCTCATGATCAACAGAAGGCCATGAACACAAAAGGACACAATGGCCAAAGCCTAGAGAGTAAGAGTGCAGAGTGTGGATCCTTGAACAAGACTCCTATATTCACGTCCACCCATCCATGAGGCAGAAAGATTGTAAAAGCCAGGAAAGAGTTGTGTGACCATACATATGGAAACAGAGTCCTGTAGGCTCCTGGGACATGCTCATGTGAACCTACGGCAATGGTGTCAGCACGCACAAGACCTGTGCAAACTCAGGCAGACAAAATCCCAGCATAGAACTGGGGAAACGGGTAGCAGGCCCCAAACCTTAGCCAAAGAGCGATTGGGGGTGAGGAAGAGCTGATCTTCTTAAAGGGAGCTGACTGAAGCTCAATTGATGAACTTGCACTTGAGGGATGTCTGGGGCACTAACATGAGTCAATAGGCCTTAACACAAATGACAGAATGCATAAACTTCAGTGGGGGGGCGCTATGGACGGTACAAATGGGGAAGGGCTAGAAAGGTGACTAAGATGTTCTGTATGAAATAAACAAAAATTCCATAAAAATTTACAAAAAAATTACTCTGAAAACTTCTGGATCTCCATAAACCTAGTATGTCAAAATTGTGTTTATCACCAATTATCTTTAACATACTCTATCCTTTTACATGCACTCCTTTTATAACTAAAAAATATATATTGAGTCTTTGCTAAATATATGAACTCCTTTGAAAAGCCAAATCATCATAGCAGTGTCTATTATTGACCATTTGCGTTGTCAGTCAACTTTACAAAACAAAACACTGTTCATGTAATTCTATGCCACATAAATACTTAGAACTATGTCAGATAAGTACTTAAAAATGAAAAAAATCAAACTTAATTTCAGTAATTTAAAGAAGCTTATATATTCAGAAGTCCAATGTTAGTCATTTATATGCCTTTATGGCATTATTTTTATCCCTGATTTTTTCTAAAAGTACTCCTTGATGTTAGAGCTGAGCTCTAAAATATCTAGAAGTTTCTTTAATTAGAGAGAACTGGTTTATTCCATAACTGACATTCCTTGCAAGGAAGTGGAAGGAAAGAAAGAAGGTAGGTTAGGGAGAGAGAAGAACAGAGCTGGTGAGAAGGACAGGATAAAGATTATAAGAATATCATCATAAAATAAGAGCTAACTGGGACTTAACACTGATGTTATTAGACAGTCCCTTACAAACAGTACTTCATTTGTTACTCTCAGTTATTATGTGAGTTAAGTGCTTATTTCATATGATAAAGAGGAATAAAACCTTAAGTTCAGTAACAACTAAAACCAACAACAACACAAAAACAACTCTAGCTAGATAGTAACCAACTTCAGATTTGAAGCCAGTTCAGTACACATCTATTTAAAAAGTCTGGTGTGTGCTTGAATATGCAGGATATAGGGCCTGCGTCGCCCGACCATATAATTATCCACCACAGTAGACGACAGAATAAGCTCTCTCATGCTGGTGAGAGGTATTCTGATGCTTGCCATTCTAAATGCCTTTAGTGCATGAGATTCTGGACTCATCTCTGCTTTCTGTTTCCTGTTATTCATCCTTTCAGAAAAAAGTTTCTTAGTTTATTTATTTATGCGATGAATTTGGGGTCCTTTTTAAACAGTACAGAGTTTAAAAACAAGATAGGACAAATAAATCTTATACAATCTGGCCCTAGGAATATATAAGATATTTTAAAATAAAAAAAGAAGGGTAAAGACATAGTGTAGGGCACAGCCCTTGGAAAAGCACTGTTTGTTCTGACATGAGTGTAGAATTTGGACCCAGATAATATCTGTGAACCAGCATTGCTTTTCCAACTTGGAAAAACTGATGAGTTCTACAGTCTTAGGTTTTCTGGCTTGTGAAATGGAGATAATGATAAGCTGTGTGTTAAAGGAGAAACAAAACTTCTGTCAGTGCTTAGTCCAGAGTCTCACGTCTATCAAGAGTTCCATTAGTGGCAGCTGTTGCATTAAAGACAAATAATAATATAAAAGACTATATATTCTTGAAATATAACTTTATTGTTCCAGGTCAGCAAGATGTCAGTCCTCTGTGTCTTAGGGAAGGTGGCTATGAAATGATTGAGTAAATGTACCGAGTAGGCTCTCACACCTGGCAGCAAGGTTCCTTTCGTAAGTGAGAGCTCTGGTGCCAAGAAACTGTGTTTTGTCTAGCATGGGCTGCACTGGAAGCTCATGGATCCTCAGATACACGACAAAAAACAGATTCCAGAAAATCAACTAGGTCTTCAGGGCAAATGTCTAACGTTGCTAAGCTGAAATTAGAAGAATTTTTCTCTATTTACTATATGCCACACATAGATTTTAATTGAATTTTTGCATAAGCTTGATAGTATTTAGATCCCCTTCTCTATCCCCGACTTACCTTGCCTCCTACCCAACTGTATGTCATTATACACTATTATTATAATAAGGCCTATGTCATCTAATTGTGTTTTCGAATGTCCTTAAGTGTGGATCCCTGGATAACCTACCAAGAGACCCATGCTTAAAAGAGATGGTCTCGGCCCCTCCCTGCAGCCATCTGTCACCACACTTTCCTTGGGTGGGGTTGAGCTTCTTACCTACTTCCTCATGTCTGTGCTGGAATTTCTTTTCTGGTTTGAGCTTATATGAGACTTGTGCATGCTGCCATCATTGCTGTGAGTTTACACGCAGATTTAAGTGCTATATGCCTGTCCGAATTCTGATGACTGTGTTATAAGATAGGTAGTACTGTCATCTTCAGTTTGTAGGCAGTGAACTGCAGTGGTTACTATGAGAGGTCTTTTTACAGTGATGCTTGAATAAACAGCTTGACTCATAGCATCCATTTTAGCCAAGAGAAGCCCAGATTATTCTGAGTTATCCATTTCTTCAGATTGCTCTCAGAATTGTTCTCTAAAACAAGGCCTTAGTCTTTCTTTTATTGAAACAGTCTATCTAGCCTGAAACGGGAAAGGAAAAGTGGAAGGATTTGTCTTACGAGGAAATTGTTCTTGTCTGACCCACTCTTGTTCTGATACATAACAGAACACATACAAGCCCAAATAGACATTATCAATCCATTCCCTGCTGTTTGCAGTACAAATGGGATAATCTTCTTTGTCTCCAAGGACCATATAAAACACACACACATACACACACACACACACACACATACACAAATGTAGACACACACATGTACACACACACACACACCTTCTTATTTGTTTGGGCAAGGGCAAAGAAGGGTCATGAGCAATATGTTTATGTTACAAGGAGAGCTAAAGACTCAGTGATATAGTCTGTGTGATAAACAAGCTAAGATTAACTTTTTCATTACCAGGTTAAGGGACAGTCTTTTGGCCAAAGCATGTCCATACTGTAAAAGTCATTCCCACAGTGAACTAGGCATACAGAAGGTATGTAGTGTGAAATACTAGTCCCTCCCCAGAAAAGCTCCCCAGACCCACAGTATGGATCTTTTCATTACAATTATGAATAAAATACCACTTTAATATCTATTTTATATGGTTGAGTTACATGTGTTAGCTTGAATGGAAAAATTGGAAAGAATTTGTCTGGTGTTTAATTTTGCCTCTTCAAGTCTGTGGTCACAAACCAGACTTCCGATCTTGATTTAGTCATCTGTAAAATGGAATGGTGATTTTACAATGATTTTTATGAAGATAAAGTACTCAGTGAGGTCTTTGAATTGTTAAATGCAGTATAAAGGAACATAGTGCTTACTGTTTATAATTTAGAGAATTATGTCAAGATGTGTATTTGTCTGTCTCTGTGTGTACTATAAATTCAAGTCTACATAGTATAAACTTTCATGAGCCTTACAAGGCTTTTTTTTGTCTTTCTGAAATGTTTGTTATGTGTTTTGCTTATAGTTGAAAAACTGTTGAGATAAGTGTCCACATAAAATTCATACCATACCAGACAGAATTGATTGTGATGACTGAAAGAAACCACTTAGACTTCTTATTATGCATTATATCATCATTAGAGACCTCACTAGTGTCCTGCTGGATATGGCACATGTCGTCGTTTCTTTGTTGCTCTGGAGTGTGCAGAATAATGCTTTTTGTTAAAGAACCAGTACATAGTTATTACTCAGAATTATGTGAACATTGATTGGATACTGCTATAAATATTTAGACTAAATAAACAAAACCAAACTCTACTCAAGCTCTGTCCAGATTTAGTAAATGGATTTTATTTTTATAATTCTATAAGGAAAGCCTCATTGACTTAATTCTTATATCTAAGTAAACTTCCTGGATTCAATTTAATTATCTTAGTCATTTTAATAAATAAATTGGTGATCTTTAAAAAGTCTAAGTTTATCTTTGTTGATTTATTTTTTCTCATTAAAACATACTTGCTCATTTAACTGTGTCTCTGACTACATTTGACTGCTTTGTCCCTATTACTTCCTCTGTGTCCTATTTAAGTGTCATATGATAATAAACAATTGGTTCATTTCATTAGTGATGCATCTCATGGACGGCAGTGTACCTACCGACAGAGGCAACTGGCTGTTTTCTACCTTATCCCTGCACAGTGTCTGTCAGTGTCTCTATGCTGCAGGTCTTAGCAATAGATATGCTCGCCAGTACTGAATACAGAGAAGGGAGACATTATTGTCCATGTAAAGCAGTCTCTTTTATAAAATGGTCATACTGTTATCTCATGTCAGCTCATGAAACAGGCTTTACTTTCTGATGCCTGCTTTCTCTCCATGTTATCCACCTCTTTCTCTTAACATAACCGCATGAGGTCACACCTGTGCACAAGAAAGAATCCATGGTCTTTACAATCAATGTCTTGTTTTCCTTTTTCTTTCTTTTCTATTTGGGTGTGATTTTTGAAGTAAAATTGGGATTCTCATGCAAACATAAAAATGAAGTCAAAATGATCATCTTATGGATCAAGAGGGGAATCTGCAAAATGTTAAATGTAGTTTTAGAGAGAACTCAAAGAACAGAGGCAGCAGGGGATGCTAATAAGGATCAAATAGATGCAGAACTAATCAGTGTCATTAGGATGATAACCTGCATATTTGTGCAGATTTGTATTTGTGTTTGTATTGTATTTGTATTTCAATGAAGAAGAATTGTTAACATTACCAGCAGATTTCTGTAACACAGACAGGCAGAATATCTCAGTGGTCATAAATGGTTCAGAAAGCACAGAAGGATACACAGTGATGATTTTGCCTATCTTAGTCTTTTATAGCTTCTCTTGAACATTTCCTTTCTTCCTTAAAAATTAGTTGATAAGTGAGCAGACACCATGAAACAATTCACAGAGTAAAACTTCTCACAAACAAGCTTACAACCCACAGAAAAGCGAACAATGGAGCATGGAGAGAAGAGAGGACAGTGTACATGAGACATTGTGATGAATGATGTGGAGTGGAGATGAAAAGGGATGAGGGTCAGACAAGGCCGGCCTGTGGAGGAGGGCCGGGAGCACATCTGGACGAGGGAAGCTGTCTGGTCAGAGGCAAGAGGAAGGCATTTCAAGACGGTTTTGTACCAATCCCTAGGCTCTGGGTTTAAGCCCTAGAACACTATTTGATGATGCCAGATTCTTAAGTCCTCACCATTCATCCTCTCTCTTTCTCTAAAATACCGACATTCTCACCTATCAATTCTTCTTTATTCCTAAAACGAATTCATATTTTTAACTGTAGGTCTTTTGTTAAATTCTGGGTCAGAGTTTTTTTTTTTTTTTAATGTTGTGGCCTGACTGTCTAAAAAGTAAGAAATATATACCCCGACACATGCAAAATACACAAACCAAACTAAATATTTCACAAAATAACACCCTTTATACATGGGTTTTCTCTGACATATTCTTTTTAAATATTTTATTATTTTTATTTTATGTGTATGAATGTTTTACCTCCCTGCATTGTATAAGTGCATTCATGTTGTACAATGCCGGCAGACATTAGAAGAGGGCTTCGAATCCCTGGAATTGGAGCTAGAGTTGGTTGTTAGCCACCATGTGGGTGCTGGGTTCAATACCCAGGTCCTCTGTAAGAGCATCTAGAGCTGTTTACCACTGAGCCGTCTCTCCAGCCCCAACATGTTCTGCTATCAATAGATACAAAACTAAATGGCTTTCTTAAATCAGAAGTCACATGAGTGGAAAACCAATACTCTAGACCAAAAGATGCATTCCTCTGGCTTAATTCAGTATTTCTGTTACAGAATTATCTTATTTTAAAACAGAGAAAGAAAAAGAAAAACAGAAAAAGAAACAAAAAGGACAAAACGAAAACTTCTTTAAACCTACTCTAATTTAAAGATTAAGAATTTCCTGGTGACAGACCACAGTTTGCCCTCAGTCAAACTGAAATCTATGAACAGTTCCTAAATGAATATTCAATGTGCCTTTGGTTTCAAAAACGCGGAAATCATTCCTTCATATAGAGAATATTTCACTGTGCCATTAGTATCTATAGCTAATAATATCTTCTGTATAATTTTCAATTTATCTTTTTCCTTTATTTTGTAACATACAAGTGAAGTTTCAGATAGTCCTTTGAAAATCAGATAATGAAACTTAGAGCCCATGTCCCCAAAGCAACAATGTTGGAAAGGAGTTTTGCATTTATTTTATATGTCAAGGCCAGCTTTCTGCAACTCAGTGAAGCCATGAAATCAACAACAAAATTGTGCCATTTCAGCCGCACATATTTAATTGACACTGTTTTCCCAAGAAATGCATTTTGATTTTGATTCAAGATGCCAGGACTGAGTCTCACTCAAGAACAGAAACCAGAACTCTCCTAGAATTTTATGGAAAAAGGTGGCTTAGAATAAATACAGGACTCAAAGACAATTCTGGGACAAAATCTGCACAAGGGTTTGTAGTGGGGCACATACTAGGTCTTCATTTTATGATCTTCTAGGATCTATAAAGTAGATGTTTGGTCATGGATGCCTCCATAGGAAGTGAAGTATTAGTGTACACTGGTCATAGTAGAAGAAGGCTGCTTGGTTGACTGAATGGCAGGAGCAAGGACATTATGGCTGGAAGAAGATTTGGGTGCTACAGAAAGAACAGAAAACTTTATATTTATCCCGTGTTTTATAGTTCACAAAAGTTTGGTCCCATACACTGTCTCCATGCTTCTTACTAACTATGAAGTCAGTAGCCCAGATACTATGAGAGAAAAATAAGTTTCAGAGTTAAGGTCAGAGTCCAGGAGCTGGTAATGTCAGAGATAGAGCTTGATTCTTGGTCTTAGAACTTTACTAGATTTCTTTTAAATGTATTGCAACCACCTGGAAGCCTAACTATAGATGAGGAAAACAGATTTAAGGAGGATTGGGAATCATATAAATATAATTAGGGGAAAGAGCTCATAGTCCTGCCTTTTCTTTAAATATCCAACCTGAATTTCCAACCTGAACATTGAGGTTGGTAGAACAATCCTACATCCCAAGACAAAAAAATGCCACACTTAATACTGAAAAATTCTTCTTCTAGCGTTCCTAGTCTTCAGATCTCTGTGCATTCACACATACCTTCCCATCCTCCTGGATCCTTGCTGCTCACCATTCCATAGGCCAACTCCTCGTTCATCTGTGCTGGTTAATCTTTTCAGCTTGATATTAGGCTAGTGTAACCTGGGAAGAAGAAACCTCAAATGAGGAATTACTTCCATCGGATGAGCCTATGGGCATGTCTATGAGGCATTTTTCCTTTGCTGATTGACCTAGGAGAGCTCAGCCTACTCTAAGGTGGTGCCATCCCTAGGCAGATGCACCTGGCTGTCTAAGAAAAGTGTCCGAGCAAGCCGGGGGATCAAGCCAGTAAGCAGTGTTTCCCCATTTCAAGTTCCTGCCTTGGGTTCCTGCCTTCACCTCTTTGATAATGGACTGTGACCTATAATCCAAATCAATAATGCCACCCTCCCAAGTTGCTTTTCATCTTTGTTTTATCATAGAAACAGAGAAGGAAACTAGGACATTATTCATTCTTCAATTTCTAGCTCAGAATCTTCCCAGAAACCTTAGGGATACACCCACCAATACTTGTCCTACCATGTTGCTATGAATATGGCCCAGAAAGCTACCTTAATTTATAGATGGCTACTAAGAGTTAGGATTTATGAGGGTGGGAGTTCATTGTATACCCTATCGTGAAGATGGGACAATGGGACTGATAGCTATGTTGTCTGGTCCTTACCTCCTCAAAGAACCTCAAATGGCATCATCGTCTAATATGAGTGCATATACTGAGTCACAGAGATATACTCAAAGGGAAAAATATGCTTATTGTAAACCTATCAATCTATATCCTTTTATTTATTATTTTTATTTCATGTGTATGAATATATTGCTTACATGTATGTAAGTGCACCCATGTCATGCAATGCCTGTTGAAGTCAGAAGATGGCATCAGATTCCCTGGAACTGGAGTTACGGACTCCATGTGGGTGCTGGGAATCAAACCTGGATCATCTGCAAGAGCAGTCAGTGCTCCAAACTGCTAAGCCATCTCTCTAGACCCCAATCTATATTATTTTGTTAGGCCATATGGCCAATAGGGTACAATAAACTTTTTTCTTATATTCTATAATTATCCTACCAATAGCACAACCATAGCTCATTGTGTTTTGCATGCAAATCATTATTCTAAATGGGTAAATTTGAAATATACATGATACATGATTTTTCGGATTGTTTTTATTGATTAGTTTGTGTGTGTGAATGCATGCACACATGCATGCATTCATATCCTTCTAGTAACCCTGCACACAAACAGAACTTCATTCTTCACAGCGTTTTGTTGTAGCCTTCTTTGCAGAAAAGCAAACAATGAATATTTTTGTGTCACTCGTGGTTTTGCAAAAGTAAATCATAAACTGGATGCATAGCATTCCAGTGAATGAGTATACCACATGTTGGCCAATCTTTATTCATTTGTTTTCCCCTCACAGTTTGATACTCTATTTGAAGCTTTATCGTTAGAGAAAATGGTAACTGTTTCTTGCCGATTTTTAAATTTAATTTTGTTCCTTAACAATTTCATACACATATATTGTACATTCTGATTATTCTCACTCCACTTTCCTTTCTCGTCTCCTGCTCGTGTCAATCAGTTCTCTACCCTATAAATCCCTTTCCCACGTTAAGGTCTTTTTGTTTAGCTTTGAGACTCACTGAGTTTAACCAGGACTGTCAGTGTGACCATGGATTTGGAACTGTCCATAGGAGGCTGGTGGTCTCACCTGTGGGTACACAACTGAAGACAATGACTATCCCTCCTCTGGAACCTATCTGTAGCCTGTGGCTGAACACATTCAGCTGGGAGGGTCAGGGCTACAGGCCCTGTTCATTCATTTTGTAAAATATGTGTGGGATTCAAAGAATAAGAGTAAAGTAGGTCATTGTCTGCCTCTCAGAGTTTCAGTTATTATCTTAATTTTTGTGTCCCCAGTCAATCAAATCCAATTAGTAGAATTGCTAATGAATGAATGAATGATAGAGTACCTAAATCTGATAATGAACGAAAAGCAAAGATTGGAGGAAGAATAAAGAATAATAATTTATGACTGCTTGATATGACAACATACACAAAAAGACTATGATTCTATCTCCTGATGCAATGTTTCTTGTGTGATATGACTAAATTCTGAGTGCCCATGATCTTAAACTTGAAAAGAGCAAGTATAGATCACGTTTATCACTGGCTGTGTTAATTAACCAAAACAAAAAGTAATAGTAGAACTATTATTTTGCTATCACTCTTGTTAAGATGGGCTAGACGCATCTTGTTGGTCTTAGAGAAGACAGGGTTGTCAGATTGAAATGTAGTCTTGAAGGTTGTTATAATCACCCATTATAACCTGGTCCTCATAATTACATGTACAGTCCCTTATATGTAAATTTGTTAGTCCTTTAAAATATATATTTCAATATTAAGATGCAAATTATGTATTTCCTATAATCTGACGGTTAGGCAGAAATGTCTTCCATCCAAAGATAGGGTGCGTTCACCTTTATTAGTGTGAATGCCTCTCAGTCAGACAGTGCTGACATCCTGTAAAATACACTTCAACATCAAACAAAACAAAACAAGAATACAGAAAAGCTTTGTGTCATTCATAGTACTCCAAAGATTTTAAGAAGAATGACATCTCAAAGGCATGTTTTAATTTTGACCTTTAAGTTGAATAATCAGTCCATAGTGCTAAAAGAAAACTCCAATGTAGTCTGTTATTTACAGTGGAAACTTTTACATTGACAATAATAGTATTTTTAAAATGTCAGCTAGCCTGATTTCAAATAATGCACTATCCGATTGTTGATATTTTAGCAGAAACTGTCACATACGCTCACCGCACTATAGACCAGGACACTAGTCGTAGGTCCTGCTATTGTCCGTGAGGACCTGTGATCTAATTAATTTTTTTCACCAGGGTGGGTGATAGATGATCACACTGTGAGAACCACTGAGACTGTTCTCTTTCCTTTGAGTTCACGAGTCTCGCGTCCTGTTTCCTCTTGAGTTTAGGCAAAAAAATATGTTTACCACCTTGCTGTGTTGAAACAGTGAGAGCAAGGGAAGTTGGGGGACCGAAGCTCCCCCTACCGTCGTTTTCCACCGGAAACACGCAGCCGCGACCGAGGAACCGCCGGAGACCCACACTAGAGCGTGGGGGATGTCTTCTCTGTCCCTGCTTTGGGAACTCTGATAACCAAAGAACTCTCTACTGTCTCTCTAGGGACTTGGGGAGTTTCAAGATGCCAAGTTGCACCCAAGAGGCCTAAAATACAGAGCAGAGTCTAAAGAAATAATTCTAAAATTTAAAAATTATTTAACATTTTTATCATGTTATAAGAAACAAAATCAATTTTTTGGTGATGTGTGCTCAAGTTATTATATGTATGTCCTTCCTTCTAACAACCACATTCCTCTACTCGACCTATCAACACCTTTCGAATTTTTTAAAATGAAACATAATTATACACATAGTTGTATTATGTTTTTCACTACATAAATTCCGAAGGAAAATGAAATTTATTTTAAATTACTAAGAGTATTTGTTACTCAGAGGTGGGCGTTCCAGTATGCTCAGAGCGGTAACAGTATTTGGAAAAATTAAGAAGGTAGGAACTTTGTTTTCTGAATCTGCAACTGCATCCAGTAGTAAAGCAGTAAAACACTAGGTTTGTGCTGAGTTAAAATATATCAAACTTTTTTGGTTCCTTTTCAGAAATAATTATGCAACCTGTACCTTCAGGTACATTCTATTTGAACAAGGACGTTGCCTTCAATCTGAGGTTAGAATGGTGCACGAGGTGTGCTGTTATATAGGGTTTTAAGTAATTTGCAGGCAGAGCTGGAGAAAGAAATTCTGCTAGACTATAGCTGTTAATCAAGCAGTTTTTGTCCTGACTAATTTTTTTACACTTTTGTTGGGTGCCTCTAAAACAAACACTTATGAAAGAGCATTAACAGGAGAAGAATTTCACGTAGACCTGAGAGGAGCCAACACACCCTTGAGAAGGTTAGCTAGCACAGCGTCAAGCTCCCTCTGACAGGTAAGCCCTGGAGCCAAGGCAGGGAAGCCAGGATAAGCCAGCCCTTACCAAACAGATTCAGGCACGCAGCAACAAGGTGCTACTTACGTCCCCGCCCCCCGCCGCAATAATCATGCGTATATGACAGGTATTTCATAATTCTGTTTTGCTTCAGTCCTTTCTCTCTCTTCCAGTCTTTGTTTCTAACTCTACTGAATTGAGCACAATTAATGTTGTTTTCATACAAATCAATGTGAGCTAGTATACATGAATTTTTGGATATTTATTTTTGACCCCCTCCTCCTCCTCGTCCTCCTCCTCCTGGTCCTCCTGGTTCTCCTCATCCTCCTCGTCCTCCTCCTCCTGGTCCTCCTGGTCCTCCTCGCCCTCCTGATCCTCCTCGTTCTCGTCCTCGTCGTCCTTCTCCTCCTTCTCCTCGTCCTCTTCCTCCTCCTCGTCCTCCTCTTCCTCCTCCTCCTTCTCCTCCTCCTCCTCCTCCTCCTCCTCCTCCTCCTCCTCCTCCTCCTCCTCCTCCTCCTCCTGCCCCTGCTCCTCCTCGTCCTCCTCCTCCTTCTACTCTTACCCTCCTAAGTTTGTGTTGTAGTTACGGCTGCTGTTCTTGTTGTTGGGGTCTCTCTGTGTGATCCTGGCTGGCATGGAATTCAGTGTGTAGACTAGGCTACATAGTCTCTCTTTGAACTCAGAGAGATTTACCTACCTCTCCCAAGTGCTGGAATTAAATAAAGGCTTGCATCACTTTGCCTGGCAAGTATACACACTTTTATGTAGTCTGTCACTATGGTTCTTAGGTATGAGGATTAAATTATTTTCCTTAATTCTGGACATTGCTTAACCATTATATGTTCAAATAGTGTCCCTTCACATCCCTATGTTCTCTTATTCAAGACTCATAGGAGATGTGTGTTGAAATGCTTAAACTGTTCTTCATCTTTATCATTTCACCCTTTCCTTTAGATTGACTTATTTGGTTTTTGTCATTCATGTTTTCTCTTAATAGTTTGGAACTTATGGTTTCTATTTTTTAGTTGTCTTGAAAATATGAAAATTTAAATAATAACACCTAAAGTAAAAAAAAAAAAAAACTTAAACATTTCACAAACAAGAATATTTGAAATGCTCTAACTCAGTGCATCCTGTCTTAATGAGTTTGCTAAGATTTTAGTCTTATCTGGATTCTGTGTTTACGCCATGAATCGTTCCTTTATGTTGTGCTTGCTTCACGTGGCATATGTATCCATCATAAAACCATTTTAAACCTAAATTCTGTCATGTTTCTTCATGCAGAAACTAGTTTAGAAATTCAGTTTTTGAATACATATGAAAAAGAAACTGATTTGCCTTAATCCTTGAGCAGTAGTTTTCCGCAGTGGCAAATTCCTGGTTGCCAGTTGTTCCTTCTGTATTCTGTAGAAGTTACTGTACTGTAATTTCTATGCAGATGTCAGGAACGCAGCTGACAGTGTAACTTTGGTTCCTTGATATCCATATAACAAGGATATATGATATAATCGACCTTCTCTCCCTCCCCCCCCCCTTTCTCTGCTTTTGCATCTTCTTTGCTTTTATTACTTTGAAATTGCATGGTGATATTTATAGTTATTCATTTAACTTTTATTAAATCTCTACAGAATCAGTTTTGGATTTCTTAAACTTAAGGGTTAGTTTTTTTCAGTGTTTTCCAATGGATATACCTTAAAATTTGCCTCTTACCCAATATCTCTGTCATAGTCTTTTAAAAAGTGTGAGTGTGTGGCTAACAATCATGCATAACTTCTGTTCCAAGGGATCTGCCACCCTCTTCTGGCTTCCTGGAGCATTGCATGTGCAGGCTAACTCACACCCCTGCAGGCAAGACACTCACACACGTAAAATAAATACATGAATAACATCTCTAAAGTTAAAAATATATGAATGCAAAAGTCCGAATGTGGAATTCTATTTTCTGTGTCTCCTCCCCATCTTTTTCATCATTTGGTGCACCTGGCTTGCTACCCGTTTTTCTATATTCCAGATCACAAATTCTGCCCCACTAAAATCTGATGTCCTCTTTAATCTAGAATCTGAGTTTTAAATTTAAATTATTACATTAGAAATTCAATTTGGTTATTTTTCAAATATATTTGGTCAATTCTGCTCATGCCTTATGATTTCATACTTCATAGAATTTTATTTTATTGCTGTAAAATAGTCAACATGCTTCTTTAGTGTTTTATGTTTGAACATTCTAGCGCATTCGTGCAGTTGATCTCAGTTCTGCTCTCTCACTCATGGTGTTTGTGTCCTCAAAGGTTCAGTCATTTCTTTCCATTTCCTTTTATCTTTCAAACATTTTTGAAACTTGAACTTAAAGTAAGCTTCCCCTTTGTGGTTGAGTGATTGTTTTTCCTTCATATCTGGGACCATTTTCTAGGCTAAGACTCATTGAATTTGTTTTTAACAAATTACAAAGGTGTGCTGATATCAAGTCTCAAACCAATGTGCGCATGCTATGTGTGACTGATATTCTTTCCTGTTTCTGCTTCTTTGGCACCAAATAAGGGGCTGACCACCCAGTCCCCAGCAGTCAGGGTGTTGGCTGCTTCACCTATTTTATAAAAAACTATATTTTATTTATTATTTTTATTATATCTGTATGAGTTTATTGCCCACATGTATGTAAGTGCACCCAAGTTGTGCAGTGCCCATGAAGACCAACACAAGGAATTGGATCCGCCGGAACTGGAATTAGTGGTTGTTAGCCACTATGTGGGTCCTTTAGAACCAAACCCAAGTCTTCTGCAAGAGCAGTCAGTGCTTTAAAGCACTGAGCCCTCTGTTAAGCTTCATCTGTTTAGCAAGCAGTCACGTGGATAGTGCTGAGTCCTTTAGTATGCTGCTTTAAAAGAGCAGCATGCACTGGTAATTCATAAACAGTTCAGTTAAAAAGAAAATTAACTTTCAGAGTTCTGGAACTGGAAAGCTCATGAACACAATGCTGCTATGCTCCATGGCTCATCCTGGCATTGTTGCACTCTCTGGCTGGTGTGCATCCCACCTATTCTTCTGAGAAGCACCTTGATCACTGGCTCTCCTGGAGGGGCAGAACTCTAGGCCTCAGATGGTAAAAGGTACAAGGACCAAAACAAATATGTGGTATTTTTCTCCATGAAAATGTTTTCTAGCAAAATTAATCCAAAACCCTTAAACATTTCTCTAACAATTTTGCCTTGGAAGTTAAATCTCAGCACGAGAGAGTCTAAGATGAGCGCATTCTGCCCACCCTCATCATCTACAACATTGCAGACAAAACATCTATATTCCATATCAACAAACCCTAAAGCCTTAAAGCATTCCAGAAACCAAATTTAATCTAAACCCAAAGCCTCAGTTAAATAACATCTGGATCCCCTCAGGTGCTTATCTAGGTCCCAATTAACCATTTTTCTAATTATTATCTCATTTGTATAGGGATTTTCTTCTCACCATAAACTGCAGCAAATGAAGACATGATCACTTTCTTATCTGAGGTTTTACCATGCTGATAATCCAGAAACTTGAATTCTTCATTTGGTAGTATATGATCGAAGACTATTATATATCTTAATAAATATTAATATTCCATCATAAGTCTGTAATTTATTTTCAATTCCTTTTTGTCAAAGTCTCCCCAGTTTTTTTCCTATTTAGAAACTATATTATGAATATATCCATGAATGAAGTGTTTTCTGGATTTCCTATTTGTGTGTGGTGTATGCGCATGTGTGAATATGTGTGAACATTTGTAGTTGTGTGAAGTTGCCAGGGCATGCCTGCGTGGAAGCCAGGGGTCAAAGTCAAGGTGTTCCCCTCCATCACTCTCTACCCTATTTTCTGAGGCAGGGCCACTCACTGAATCTGGGGCTTACCATTTTTTACTAGACTGCCTGGCTAATGCTGGATGTGTCTCTCCCCTACCCCACACTGCCATGTTCAGCTTTTACGTGGGTTCTGGGCTGTAACCTCAGATCCTTGTATCTGTGCAGCAAGCACTTTATACAATGAGCCATCTCCCATGTCCAGCTTCTTATATTTTATAAAAATGCATAAAATATTCCTGTACTCATCTTCTTCCTCACCTGCTATGGATTATGAAACTTAATAACTAATCTTGTAAAAAGTAAAGCTAAATTAAAAGTTAGCAGACAATGAAGGAGGTTAGACCCATGGAAATTGTAATAATTTGAAATTACAAAAGCCTTTTGTGATTTTTTTTTCACTACCTCTGGGATGATCCACAAGGTGAATGTGGCCCAATGAATATCTTTCTGAATTATTCTGGACCTGGTTGAAAAGCAAAATATGCTTTGTGGCTTAGATTGTAAATATAACTTAGAGGATACCTAGACATAAAAAGACTTCATTTGTGGAGATTTAGCCATAGTGTATCATATTTATACAGAAGCATACCTTGTCCTAACAACCAGCTCTATAAAATGGAAATAAGTAAGTAAACATTTTTTAAATTATTATTTGTAATATGTATGTATTTATTCAGAAGAATAGCTTTCTAAAATCTTATTTTGATCACTACCTTATTAGCATAGTTTGAAATGTTCTTCATATTTGAAAGCAATACAATCACATTCTCTAAAATATTAAAAATAGTGAACTATGACTCATTTATATGATCCCCAATTATTCTGCTGAGTTTCTGTAAATTAGCTTGACAGAAGTGTTATTTTATTCTGAAGAAATTTAATAAAGCTGAAGATAATTAATCAAGAAAGGAAAAATTTTCTGCTCTAGGGCAGGTAAAATTAAATATAATAATTTATAAAATTATTATTTTGCATAATTCAATTAAAAATCCCTAGATACTTAACATTTGCTATTTTTTGCATGGGGTATGTATTAAAATTGTAAAACATCTTGTGAGCTGAGGGACTATATTTCACTTCTGTTTATAGCTAATCAATCTTCCTTATCTCTTTAGTTCCATGATTATTTGCTACAACAGATAAATGAGTGCTGGCTTCCTGCTTAAAAGTTATGTTTTAGTTCAAGCGTCCATCTGGTAGGCATGACTCTCTCTCCTTTAGTCATGCTTGCTTTTACAGAGAATGGTGGAGAGGTCAAAGCCCAGCAGATAGTCAATTTTTTAGCAAAATTAAATTTTTATTGAGTTTTTGTGCATTTCATATAATAAATTTTGATCAAATTTAGACCCCTCGCCATCCCCCTGTAAACCCCCCCCCCATCAAATTTCAGGTATTCTGTCATATATGTTAAGTCTTACCTGGCCAGGTATTTGTATCCAGATGTACCTTGGTTCAAGTTCATCCACGGGAGTCTAGTCAGCCTATCTAGAGTCACTCCACTGAAGATCTAATCTCCCTTACCCCACAATAATCAGTGTTCTTAATCACTAAGCCATCTCTCCAGCCCCAAGACAGTGTGATTTTTGAGGCAACCTAAATGATTATGTTTCTGAGTTTGGAAATATATTCATACCTGACCATCTCTTTTGTAACCATCCATCTTCCTTCTTCTTCTCTTTCTCCTGGCCTTAATACTCTTGTGGTCACCCAGATTTGAACTGGCAATTCTTTCTGAGCTCAACCCTTTGATACTGACATTGATTCTTCCAGATTCCATTTCTTTCATAATTCTTCTGTCCATCTTATAGGCTTGCTCTCTTCTCTGTATTCCTCAGGAACAGAATTTTTCAAATATGTCCTCCACTTGCTGTTTTCCTTTCCCCATTTCATTCCAGTCCTGTTTTCACACTGACCATTACATAAAACTGTCACTGTCAAGCTCACCATTGAATCGCCACATTATGAAAGCAATGGCCCAGTTGGAAGCCTGGGAACTAGGCTTCTAGAATAGCACATTCTCCATTTGCTTCCCACTTCTCTGGTTGTTATTTCTCAGTGCCCTTTGCTTATCTCCCAAATCCCAGGGCTCGAAACTTGAATTATCTAAATTCATAACTTTGGGATTTCAGACTTTTTGCCTTTTTTCCCCACTGATGTATAATGAGGACCCAGGAAAGGGTCAGAGGTGCAGTTAAAACTCATCAGATAGCTGTTAATTAACTGAATGAATAAAGGCATGAGTGGATTGGTGGAATGGGAGTGTATACTTAGCTTCTTCAGTTTGACTCATTCATATTCCTTTTATTTCTACTCTGAATCATTCTAAGAAATATAATGTGCTAGTGAGTAAGCCTGTCTGTCTTTCTAAATACATGGCAGTCGTGGTGTTATTACCGTAATGTTTCCTGGGATCTTTATTTAGAGAAATAACAGCCTGCTCAGGGTTACAGAGAAAGTATGCCTTCATATTTTATCATGTGAACATGTGTGAGAAACACAATGCATTTCTATTTCCTCTGGATATCTTTAGGAACATTCAAGTTAGATCAGAGTAAGATCTTTCTCCAGGCTATGGTTATATCAGTGAATAAGGAAGCCTTTAGGACCCAACAAAATTATGATTGACAACAAATAAAAAGATAAAGGATTATGCAACAGCAAAGGAGAAAGGGAAATAGACCTCTGAAATGTCACTGGAGGGTAAAGAGAGAAACTGCAGCTCCCTAAGGTCTTAACCAGCCCTGAGCAGTGCTGCGGGCAGAGGAAGGACGCCCACTGCCATCTGCAGAAGGGTCTTCAAGAACGGTCCCTGCGCGTTAGGACAGCCAAGAGCAGGGGTGGCGTGCAGGGATTCCATTTTATTCCAAAAGTAATGAGCAAAGCCTTGACATCTTCTAAGAATGGGAACCACATACTCTGATTCATGTTTGACAGTCTGCCCCGCCCCCCCCCCCGAGAAAAGTTTGAGAGGTTGTGGCCGATAGAAGGGGGGGGTTAGGAAACCTAGGAGGAGGAAAACAGTGCGGTGGCAGATGTGGGGAGAGCAGCTGGAAGAAGGAGGCAGCAAGGCCTCCCCAGGTATCAACCCCAGGTAAAGAGGATGGAATCAAGAATTGCATGTGGAGCCTAAGAGCGAGAGGAAGGAAGGAACTGAAGATCCCGCTCACACCTGCGGCAAGAACAACTGAGTGGCTGGTGGGCTGGAGGCACTATTTAAGAAGTTAAGGAAGGCTGGGAGAAAAATTTCCTGGCTAGGGAAGTGGGGGAGTGCAGCTGGAAGACTGTCGCATCCTGAGATCTGGGAGAAGTCCCGACAGAGATGGTTTGTAGGAACTTAGACAGAGGAGTAATTGAAGTGGGGCATCTGCTCTTACAGAAATGGCTCAAATGTTCTTTAATGCTCCTGGAATGAACCCTGGAAGATAAGAGCACCTGTTTCATCGACTGAGATTGAAAACAGTGCTACGAAGTGAATTGGTCTAACCGGGAGAGTGTCACAGTCAAGACTTGAATCCACTTTGTCTGGTTCGAAAGCATATCCTTGGTTCTCACTGAGGCTAACAGTTGTTCTCAGCTCATTGACACTCCACAATTAGAATGCTATATGGGCATTCAACTAGCTATTTTCAAGGAATATTCGAAAATATATGCATATTTTAATTCAGCAGACACTAAAATACATGTCTGTGGATGACTCAAAACCAATTTTGTCCTCAGACAACCATTGCATCTCCAACCTTCTACTAAAAGTGTCAAATACATTGCTGTACTAGGTCAAACACTAACTTTTCATGGAGCCTTTTTGAAAATAAACATTCTATTGTAGACCAGTTTTAGATTTAGAGAAATGTTATATAGGAGTTAATATAGATGCCTATACGCCACACTCAGAGTCTCCTGTGATTCCTATATTGATTTCGATGGTATTGGCCCATTACTATTAATAAAATTCTAAGCCATATTCAGACTTTACTGCCATGAGTTCTTGGAAAGTAGACCAGGCAAAGAATATGCCTTCTTTATTGTATCTTATCAAATTAGCTGCTATCATTGTGGCTTATTAATGATCTTAATCTTGATAATGTGGCTAAGAATTTTTCCAAGAGTCAAATAGAATCAGCAATAGTTTTCTTAGCTGTAGAGGTGTCCCCCACACCAAGAAGCATATTTAAATGCGACTGATTTCCTCCATACACTTTGAGAGCTGCCATGTTACACATCTATTACCTCTAATAACAGTGCTGGATCTTTGCCAAATACCAGGCATTGGACTATAGCATTACAGAGAAACCATGTGACTTGCCTGCATTTACACAGTTACCAACTCCAGGCCGGGTGACGCCATGCCCATTTTCAGATGTGTTCCTTGTTTGTGATCTTCTACTCCCTCTATCCTGGCCTTTGGTCTAAGCCAAGGCCGGGAAACCACAGAAAGGCCAATCGAAAGGCTACCAAGTGGCTTTGCCAAGCTCTCTGTAGATTTTTCTGTCTCTGAGGAAATCTCTAGCTTTCAATTCTCTTTTCCTTTCTTTTCATCATTTACTGTTCATAACCACATTGCTCAAAAATACATTCATGAGGGTTGGGGTGCTTTGCCAGCTTACAACTCTTGAAACGGAAGTTCAGAGTCTTTCATTTTCATGTCTTCCCCTTTAATGGAAATGACTTTGAGACCTCTGTAATGGTAGTTGCTTTTCAATTTAAATTCTGAATGACCAGTCACTACAGCCCAGCTCTGTCAGTAGTATTAGGGCAGTTCGATCTAGCTGTATCTGCGCATTTCAGATCCCAGAACAGAGTATTACGTGCTGATAAAGTTCATCCTGCTCACATCCTAAGTGCTACATGGAAAAACCCTCCTATCATAATGATGGAAAATATATGCTTGCATGTCCTTTCAAAGTTGAAGAAAAATTCTGATTATTGCTTTTACATTTCACAAAGAGATAAGAAGCTACAGGAGTGTCTGTTACCTTCAGTACCTATCCACAGAGCCCTGACTACATTCATAAGTTATTTCAGAAGTTAAATTAAAGCTTTGATATATTCTCAGGAGACTATGAAGAAACTATACATATAGTTCATATAGTTATATACATATAGTTCATATATATATATGTGTGTGTGTGTGTGTGTGTGTGTGTGTGTGTGTGTGTGTGTGTATCCTTTGGGAAAGGCAGAATTCGTGCTCTGTGAGTCATCAAGGTTGTTGACATTCCAGTGCTGTTGAGTTTCTCATAACATGTTGAATGTCTTAGAGCTGTAAGGATCTGTTTCAGAAAACTTACACAGTTACCAACTCCAGGCCGGGTGACGCCATGCCCATTTTCAGATGTGTTGACCTGTACTTGAAATTACTAAAACAATTACATGTAGAGAAAAATGTTCATATTTTACTTCAATGAAAAACACACAGAATCTTCTTTCAGAATCTCATTCTTGCCCTGGGGATTTTTAAACTCCACAGTATTTAGTGACATTCTGGGTCTTCAAGTGAAAACAGATCCAGATAATACATAAGTGCCACACTGTGTTCTTTAAGTTTCTATCTGTGAGATGGAAAGGAAACCTGTAAGGTTTCCAGCGTGATGCTGTGTGAGTGTTCCACAGCAGACCATGAGTCACCCCTAGCCCCAGCCCCAGTACAGCAGGTGAAGTACTTGCCTGTTTATGTCCCTGGAATTAACATGTTTTGTCTTGTATCCCCACCTTCTTAAATAGTGTGACCTGCTGTGAAACATCTCTTTAGGGGCCAAGGATGAAATGACAACACTACTCATAGGTACCCCAAGACATTTCTGGAAAGTGGAGTGATTTGCATACATGTCAGAGATGCAGATTCATTTGTATCTGCATTTTGGTTCTTATTTTCTTTATACATATTCCATGCTCCATTGTTTACCTGAGTTGCTTTGAGAAATACTGTAGCATAAAATACTGTAGCACTTTAAGCAAATTCTGTAGGCTCTTCAGAGAAAACACACTCTATAAATCCAGTTCATCTACGATGTGTACTTATTCAGAAACCTTATACATATTGCCTCTGAGATACATTTAACTTACCTCCATGTCATATAAATGAAACATGATTTTTTTTTAAATTGTAAGTAATGTTTTTTTTTATTTAAATTTTTTTTGGTTCTCTGAGAAGTTATTACAATATATTTGATCATATTTAAAACTTAGCTCGATTTTTGGCACCGCTTTGTATGTGAAAAGATTTCATATCCCAAGGGAGTTGTCCTCTTCCTTTCACATATATGTAGTCTGTACTTAATATTATTGTTACTAATATTTCTGTTACAAGCAATACATATGATCATCCTATGGTTAACAAAAGTTAAATGTAATTATTATGGTAAAATTTGTCACCCCATCCATTCTTCAAATCTGTCATAAACTAGTCCATGTACCCTACATATGTGTATATGAGGCAGAGGACAAAAATATACTGAATCAGAATTTCTCACAGTCTATTACCCTGTGGTGACCAGAGGAAGGAGTGTCGTTCTTCTTCCCTGGAGAGTTACTTAGCTGAGTGTTATGTATTTCAGAAAAGAAAAGGCACTTTTCTTCTATACTCTTGGTTTAAAGTAATAATTTTAGGAGCTCCTGGCAGCTTTCATCCATAGGAATAACTTCTACATTGTTTTCTTTAAAATATCTTTAATGAATACACCTTAAGGGTGCTTATAGATTTCTCTGAAATGTTCAGGATTCTTACATGTAGTTTGAATCTGGGGGATGTAAATGGAGAGTAACTGTAAGTGGGACCCAGTAATTTGCATGAACAGTGGTCCCATCTTGTACTGTTGGCAGTTAATGAGAGACGTCTTTGTGTTTGGACAACTTTGAGGGAAGAAGATGCCGAGGGTGAAACATATCCCTTGTGCGCATGTCACTCTGCATTCTTGTTGGTCCTGCCTGGGTATGTATCCTGCCTGGGAAGTAGGACTGGATTGGGTTGCTGGCCATGGGAGTGAGCTCAGATAGCACTGTTTGAAAAAGTAAAAGAAATCATATTGCATAATTCTTTATTGGCAGGAAATGGGAGAAAGGAACCAAATAACTCCTAATAATTGCTTTTTGAGAATAGCAGGACTAGAAATTTCAGTGAGAAGCTGGTATTTGGGGATAAGTGAGACAAAGAGACTTCAAAGAAACTCTACATGGTTAGCAGTATAGTAACAGTTCAACAGTATGTGTGTTCTAAAAATGTTGAACAAAATAGTCCGCCTTCCTCCCCATTGTGGAGCCTAGTCACACGTGCCTGTTCTCGGGCAGTCTCTCAACCCTGTTGTCAGGGGTGCTCTTCAGCCAGTGAACATATGTCTAGTCGGACCTTTGCACTGAATTACTTTACTAGGACTTTGTGAGTCAAGTGAATGACCAGCATCTTGTGTTATCAGGATGAGACCATTGAGACTAACATTTCCCGTGGACAGTAAACATTCTGCCCATTTTCTTATTCATTCAGCAAATATTTTTCCAACCCTTTCTGTCTATCAGTGGCCATCATGGAGGGCATAGTTCAAACCTTTTAGGGCTTGGGATACCTAGAAGCCTGGTCTTTTGACTCAGACAGCCCTGGATTTAAACTTCAATTTCCTAGATCATATAGCGATTGATAATAATTTACCTACCTTGAGCTATTAAATATTCTTTCTTCTGCTGTTGCTGCTGTTTCTTCATTATTGCTATAGAAAGTCCCTCTTCTGATCTTTCTTATTCTCAGCTTATCTATGTCTTTGGCCACAATATCTTATATTCTAAGTTTTGCTCTATCAATGATGACTAGATCCCCAGCACATATTTTAAAATGAAGTGTGGTGGAGCTCATCTATTACCCCAGCACTAGAGAGGCAGAGACAGGTAGATCACTGGAGCTCAGTCAGCCCAACCAAGTTAATAAGAAGAGAAAGAGAGAGAGAGAGAGAGAGAGAGAGAGAGAGAGAGAGAGAGGAGGGGAAAAGAAGGGAAGGGAAGGGTGGAGATGGGAGGGGGAGGGAGGGAGAGTGGAATAGAGGGGGAGAGAAAATAAATGAACAAGTAAGTATAAAAATACAGCTTATCAGACAGCCTCCATCTTTGTCTACTTCTGCAATAGAAATTCCCATTAAAATCAGCCAGACTTCTCTGTATCATTACTATAGGTGTTAAAAGTATTTTCTTACCAACACACTTTTATTCTTTTTATTCTTAAGTGAAGTTTCAGCAATCTAAACACTCAGGTTATGTATAAGTACTTTAAAAGCATCATTCACAACTGTTATGCTGCCAAACATTATGACATTAAAAATTTGTCACATTTTCTTCCTCAAACACTTTTATGAGGAGGTTAGCATCAACTTAAGATCAAACCCAGAAAAAGACATCTCAAGAATATAAAGCTAGATAGCAGTTTTTTTCTGATGAACCATAATGGAAAATTCCTTCAATAAAACAGTGAACCAAAATCAAAACTCAAAAAGGATCATATATCGCAACCAAATGAGATTCATCCCAGACATGCAAGGCTAGTTTAATATGCTCAAATTAATCATTGTGATATATCACATTAACAGAATGAAAGATAAAAACCACATGGCACTCTTAATTGTCACAGAAATCTCATTTGACAAAGTGCAACAAAAAGCATGATTGATTAATGTAAAAAGAACTCAGAACTGAAACTATGAGGATGAGAAGAATAATAAGGAACTATATAACTCAGGTTCCCTGGCTGAAAAATCAGAGTGGGAGAAATGGGGAAAGGGCGTCGACAGGCCTATCCAGGGCTTCTGTGTAATAGTCCACCGTCTCTGTATTGACCATGTAAGCAGTTCTTGTAAATTCTGAATGTAATGGGACAAAATAGATCCTAAACACTGGTTCCGAAGTCTCAGACTCATGAGTACTACAGTACCAGCCTTTGCAGAAGGGCTAAAGAACTTCAGTAAATGATCATTTTAAGGGGTTGAGAGAATTAAGAGCAGATTATTTACAAGGGAACTTCAGCAAATGTTTATTTTGTTCTTACATTTTAGAAACAGAGTTTATCTTTTTGTTTGATTGCTAACTTAATTGAAATCATGTTTATATGTAGGTCAAACTAAGTTAAAAGGAATATTGTTAAAGGAAATAATAAAGAAACACATTTTTCTTCATTAATGCACCTACCTTCTTTCTTAGACACTGAGCTATGGTATTTTTATGGGAACAGACCATATCTGCTTGTTCTTCATGGAATCCCCAGAATACAGTAGAGTACCTTCCTCAGAATAGTAATCCAGTTTTGTTTTCAGTGAACGAGTATATGGACATTGCCAGAAATCTCCACATAGTCACACTGAGCCCATCTGACCCATCACTCTGCATTTTCCAACAAATCCAGTTTCTGTAAGCAGAATGGCACTATTCCTGTCCTTTGCAACCAATTCATTCCTATCTGAAAAAGCCAAACGCCATCTCTATGTTTGCTGTTATTGTTTATATTATGTTGTTTGCTTTGTTTTTTTTCTTTCTTTTTTGGGGGTCTTTAACTCTTCAAATCATTAAAGACAAATTAGCAGAGACTAATGCTCTGAAGAGAATGATAAATTGTTGCTATTGCCATAAGTTTAAATGTGTCTTGCTCCTGTGTTCCCTCTGCTGGCAGCTGTGGGAAAATTTAGGGGCAGAGATTAGATGTAGATTCTGCCCTTGGGGAAAGTATAAATAATCAGACTTGTTTTTTTATTAATAGCCATGTCACTCTAAAGCCATCTGGTATATATTTACAGTAATGTAATTTTGACTCTTGCTTGATGATACTGATATAATGCAGCAAATATATTGCTATTTTGAAGAATAATTGGGTTAATTTCTGCATGTAATCCAACAGTGATTTAATCTCTCATCCTGTGTGAACTGTAATAAATTCAGAATTAGTTCCAATTTTAGAAAAGATGTGGGCAAAAAGGAACACTGAGAGGCCAGTATGTATTTCTGTAAAGAAACTAAATACGGTTTTTTAAAATTGTTTATATATAGCAAACTGATCTAAGGGCAACAAATAAGAGGAAAATTGAAACATTAAATAAAAGAAAAATGGTATGCAGATATTATTATTATCATTATTACATTTTTTATTACCAAAAAGCCTTTAACCTACATATCTTAATTTAATTCTTATGGTGCTTTAAGGTTTATTTTCCACTTTAAAAGATAAGAAAAGTGAATCAGAAAGACATTAAATTACTTGCATACCATTCATCAGCTACAAAGTGATATGCAAACTGAGGCCTCTCCATTGTTCCTCCTAATGTTTAATATGTGAATTCTGAAGGAAACACACCACCACCACCACCAGCACCACCTGCCCCATCAAAGGTAAACAAGTTTCTCCAGAAATGGAATGATTCAGCATACATAACATAAAGAATATATATTGTGTGCAGGAAAACTCTCATTGATGACTGCAGGAAAATATACATGTAGGTCTTTCTTAAAAAGTTCAGTGAAAAGTTATTCCAGAGTTTGTCTGGGCTTTAGGAGGGCTCATGAACCCACACTTTCTATGGAATTCAATTGTACATGTACACTTCTGGGTACAGATCCTATAGATACACTTAGATCTCATTAGATATTCAAAGAGATGAAGGCATAGGATTTGTAGGCTTGTGAATGAAGCTATTTCATCCACAAATAACGAAGCAGCGTACCAAGTGTCCTATATTTTAATGTTAATTGTGTCTAGAAATGATGGCTATAGCTTTTCTAAGTACTTTATTTACCTGTGTTAAGAAACAGGCTTAAAATCATTATCACAACTATATATTCTTGGAAAACATTAAAATAGCATATTATTTACATATGTATTCATTCATTAACACCAACAACAGCTTTTTATCCTGTTATTCAACAAATATGTAGTGAGATCTAGCATTCTAGATGTTCAGCAGTGATCTTAAAATTCCCCCCAGTAAGGTTGAGAGTGGAGAGAGATCAGCAATGTGTTAAACTGAGCACTGACAAGAACTGTTGAAAAGAAAATTGAGTGAAGTTCAGAGAATAATGGGGGTGCTGGTTTCTTTTCTTTACATTTGTATGTGTGTGCATATGTGGTGTGTGTATTCATTTGAGTATGTGTGTCCCCGTGTGTTATGAGTGCATTCACCTGTGTGTACATGCATGTAGGGACCAGATGCTGACATCTCATGAGTTCCTTATGTATTGAGGCAGTGCTCTCACTTTAATCCAGAGTTCACCAATTCAGCTAGGCCAGCTAGCTAGTCTGCTCCAGGGCTGCCCTATATCTACCTTTAGTGTGCTGGGATCACAGGTGATTTTCGTGCCCATGGCATTCATATGGGTGTGTGGAATTTGAACTTTGGTTCTCATGCTTTCAGAGCAATCTCCTTATCCACTGAGCGGTCTTCTCGGCCCTGGAGTGCTGGTTTTAATATGATAGTCCATGAAGGCCCCTTCGATAAGATACCATTTGAGCCAGGAAGTAGAGTCAGGCAGATCTCTAGTCTGATGCCTGGTCTGCATAGTGAGTTCCAGGCCATCTGGGACTATAGGGACACCCTGCATCAAACAAACAAATAAACAAAAAAGTAAACCAAATAGATCTGGTCCTGAGAGACCTTGCACACATGGTAATAAGAGATTCAGAATTTATATGAAGACAGGAAGCTAGTCAGGTATTTTGCATACAAGGGTGCATTGAGCTGCTAGCTTAGGTAGTAATTTTATTTTCCTTTTCCATGGACAAGGGAAGATATACCAAAGCTGATTTTTTAATATATGGATCACATAAGTTTCTTCATTTGTATACTTCTTGGGGATAGTTTGATTATCAAGTAATATCTCCCTTTTAAAAATATTAGTTTAATTGTTTTATAAAATTTGAATGCTGCTAGATTAAAATAATAACTCATTTGTTTCCATAATTTTACTCTTTTCAAAAGTATCCAAAATCCAAGAATTTCCACTACTTACTGTTTGGATGGCAGTGCCCAGGGCAAATGGACACAGCTATGCCCACCGTTCTTTTCTCAATCAGCATCACCAGGTCAGGGCCACAGACTGAACGGTTTATAGAAAGCTTGAGTTTCCATCTGTGTTACTCTGGGATCTGCCTATGCCCAGTAAAACTAATTTGTATTCAACCATCCCAGGAAGCTGTCCACAGGTAATTTCCAAGACATTGGATCTGTCTTCTACTTAGAAAGACAAAGTCTCAGCATTAAGCAATAGCCTGAGTACTTAACAGTGGTACCCTTAGTATACAAGTGAACTAACCAGAGGGGGGGGGGGCAGAGGAGGAGGAAGGAAGGAAAAGAAAAGAAAAACAAAGAAAAGAGAAAAGAGAAAGAAACAGTAGTATGAAGCACTGAATCAGGTTCTGTCAAGTTCCTGAAATTCAGCAAACACTTCCTCCATTAGGGAGTCTCATATCCCTTTGTAATTTGTGTGATTTCTTAGTACAAAGAGATATTTCTCACTGGAACAAGATTTAGTCAAGATGTGTTATGTGATTATGTGTATTTTTTTCTAACACTTGAAAAAAGAAAATAAATTACACAGTGCAAAAGACATAAATTGTGTCACCATGATGTGTATCCCATGCAGTCTGAAAATGTATGTCATCTCTTCTGGAAGACATTTCAGTATGGACTAGGATGTAATGATCTATTAAGAGGAACACTGGATGTTATAAGAACTGGAAGTCTTGCTGCCCTGGAGAGGCCTACTGGGGCAGAAAGCTCCCTTTGCCTCCCTTTACACCTAAAAGGAGAAAGCCAGCTGAACAACTGTTTCATGAATCCTGAGATATGAAGGAGTTGTCAGTAAAAATAATAGAAATGACAAGCTATAGGTAGGACATTTTAAAAAAATGTTCTTTTTTGCTAAAATCACCAGTGCACACTCTAGACTTACTTAGTGGGAACTCACATATTCTGAATGCATTCTAATGATTAGATTTTCAACTGATTACCTGCAGAAAGCTAACGCTTTGTCAATCTGTCTTCTGGATTTAATACAAACTGCGTTAAACCTATAGAATGGGATAGAGAGAGATTTCAAACATCGTGTGCTCTTCTTCAGGTCTGACAAAACTCAGCATTTGCCTCATTCGTTTAAGTTCTTTCAGACTAGGTCAGAGTATCAAGGGGAGAAACAGGTTACTTTTCCCTTCAGCTATTGGTCCATGCCTAGTTATAAGATTTCATATTTTGCAGAATTTCTTCTGTCTTATTGCCGAAGCACTGCACATCAAAAGTAATCAAACATTACATTTTTGAAAGCCCTCAGGATACACAGGTCTCAAGGCTCCTCATGTTACTCGCAACCCAAAGCCAAAACCAAAATACATGCCTCAGAAATTATTGAGCTGAAATATTTTTGGAAGGAATAGTTTGGGACAGAGATATTGGACTGGGTTCAGTTATTGAGTAGGATGTAGATCAAGGACAGGTTGGGATTTGCCAATGGACAAGTCTTTGATTGTTTGAAATTTCTTATAAGTTATCTGATGGAATTCTGTCTTAAGAAGCTCCTCAAAAATATATGCTTCTCACAAAGAAGATGACATACCCCTATAATCTGTCTTTAGTCTCACTATCCAATCTTCTAATACTTTTGTTTATCCTACAGTAGTTAAAAGTTCTTACTACTGTATTATAGATGGATGATTTCATTCTGGTTTATATGTATTTTGAAGTTACTGACAGAGGCCTGCTTTCTAGCCATTCCAAACATTTTCTCAAAGTGGTTTTCAGCTTCTCATGTTTATCACTGAGATTCTGTGAAGCTGGAAGGTACCTATGTTAATGAGTAGCATGCATGTCCATCATTTGGTAATGTGAGTCCGCTGATGGTTTGTGGGGGAAAATGAGTCCTCTCATAGAGTTAAAGCATACAAAATTAGAAGTGATAAGAAACAATATATGAGAGGTTAGGACATAGCTAGGACACCTGAAACTACCGGAAGTCCTTGAATGAAACATGAGTAGGAGAAAGGGGGAACTGACAACTGGAAGGGGAGAAATCCCGACTGAAGAACACCTCGAATCTCTAAACTGGAAAGATGTCGTATGTCCCTGAAGGAGAAATACATTTTGGCATTTCACATTTCTAAACTCTCAGGTGGGAAAACAAAGGTTTTACAGTCTTCTGGATAGGAACCACAGGTTATTGAAGGGGACAGATACACTCGTGTGACAGGAAAGTAGCTTACATGCCTGCGTTTTAAAACTATTTCTAAGTTGAATTCATTTTATATTAGAATATCAGTTAGTTCTTAATTACTCTTTCGGAAGGATTGTATAAATGAATTCAAGGCTTATGAAGCAGAAAACGGTTTTAAGAAGAGCCAAGAAAATGACCGGTAAAGAAATAGTGCGAGGAAACTAGCCTGTAGGATGTCAGCTGTTCTGTACGGCCACTGAAAATCAAATATAACAGAACTGGCACCAGCACTCGCAGAAATGTTAGTGCAAAACACTGAATGTCCAGAAATAGAGGCAAACATATGTGAGGAATTAACATTTGACAAAGATGGCATTTTAGTTCAGGGGAAAGTTTGATTTGGCTAGATGATACGAACTGGGAGCGCTGCTGACGCAGTGGCTATCCTGCACAGGGGCAAACAGAGCTTAATGCCCACACATACAAAACATGCATCCCAGATCAATTAAAGCTGTAAATATAAAACACAAAATAAGAAAATATGTTAACATTCTTCCTGGCAAGACAGGAAGCCAAGAAGTGAAAAGAAAAGAGACTATCCAACCGTACCACTTCTAAAACTGGAGGGCAGAATACACTGCAAAGAAAAGAAGGAGAGTGAAGCCTGACGTGAAAGTTGCAGAGTGAAAGAATAAAGAAGGGTTATGTCAAGAGAGTTGCTATGAGTATTGTCGGAAGGCACGTGATCCAGGAGAAAAGTGAGCAGAGAATAAGGAAGGGAAATCCAAATGGCCATTAGACATGAACATCGCAACCTAATTTACTACTCATGGAAAAATGTAAATTAAATGAAAACAAGATGCTTAAAAATGTTGTATTTGCAAAACTTTAAGGGCGAAAGGATAGATTAGTAATAAGAATGTTAGGAATAGATAGTCTTATACATTTCTAGCTTTATATTAGTTGTTACCACTTTTCAAAGCTATCCTGAAACAAGTTTATATATATATATATATATATATATATACATATACATATATATATATGTGTGTGTGTGTGTGTGTGTGTGTGTACATGTTCCTTGACCAAGCTGTTCAACTTTAAGAAACTTAGGAAAACAAACACCAAGAAACATGTTATAGGTGAGTCTATTTTCTCTTTGTCGTCCAGAGCTATTGCCTGAAAAAAAATATTTTCAAATCAGCAAATAAATATTGGAATTAATTATGGCACGTGTGCCCATGTAATGGAGTATTGTACAGCTACTGAAAATAATATCCTCCCACCTTGGAGAGATGTCCATGATCAGTGATAAGTAGGAAGAACACTTGGTATTTATACTACCATGTTTGAAAAAAAATCATGGGACCAGTGGATGATTCAGCAGTCATAGGTGCTTGCCAGGAAGTCTGGTGAAGGGAGAGAACTGATTCCTGCAAGTTGTCAGTTGTCCTCTGACCTCCACATGCATACATACAAATAAATAAATCAATAAGCAAACAAATAAATAAATATAATTTTCAAAAAACTGAAATCTCATCTAAGTGTGTAAGCCTGTATCTGCGTAGAGAAAGCAGATGGGCACACATCAAGTATTGACTTGGTTGCCTCAAGAGAAAGCTCTGGTCCTGGAAATGTCTTGTCTCTCTCTGTATATCTTGTGATGATTTGATGACTTTACTTGTAAAACTACTCAGTAATGATTAGGTTAGCAATAAAAAGCAGCCTGAAGGAGGTAAAAGAAAACAAACTAGTTGTCTAATTGTATCAGAAAGTATAATTTCTTTAGTTTTGGCAATGCTGGGACTCAAACACGCTGGGCAAGCAATCTGCCACAGAGCTTCAGCCCCAGCCTGGCCTGTGCTTCCTTACTAAAGGTCAAGCTGAAACTCGTTTTCCTGATCATTATAGCATCTACGGTTGATAACTTCTTAAATCCCAACAAAAGGAAGGGCTTAAAAAAAGCAAGAAAACTCATCAGCTGTGTTCTCAGTGGCCTGTTATGCATGTCTTTTGCTGCTCTGGGACAGGCAGAAGGAAGTGCCCATTTACACAGGTTGTCATTAAAGCCTCAAACTGTTGAACACCCACCCCCTGTTTCTAGCCAGAACTATTTTTCAAGGTTTTCAATTTGACATTACTTTAAGCTTTAAAAATATCCTGTTAGGAGCAGCCCCAAAGTTTCCACAGAGATCTCCAATTTAATAACTGCTTCTCTAGAATCTGTTGGAGAACTTCAGGCAAAGGAAGGAGCTATAGTTCCTCAATGCAGTCCATGATGGCTCTTGGGTGCAATCTATGATGGCAGCTGTTGTTCTAGACTGATGCCATACAACTTTTCAGACAGGTCTCCATTCTTATCTTGAGTCCCTTGACAACAAATTTTCATTCCAATTTACATACCAACCCTTTCAGGATGTTCTATATGTGATGTCATTGCATCCAGGAGTCTGAATGTTCCCACAGTGAGGAAGAGTTCACACTTAGGAGCCAGACTCTCCAGGTTTGCGTCTTTCTCCACTACTCCATCAGCTTTGTGACTGTAGACCTGATCTCCCCCTGTAACATGGGGAGGTAGTCCTGCCTTTCTGGATGGTTTGTGGGAAGCTAAACTCTATAAAACTCTTGATAAAAAACATATTAGTCAACATTTTTTGATGTTTTAACATTTATGGAAAAGTTGTCACCTTCTCTCTTTAGTAAGAATCTTACTGATTCTAGTGAATCTTGAGCAGCCACATTGGGGTCTATACTTGAAACTAATTAATAGACTACAATAAGAAGAAATTGCATAAGGAAGAGACTTGTGACAGCAGTATTTTACATCGTTTAAAAAAATCCATTTGGTGTATATAGGTGTTAATCACTATATGTAAAGAAGGGAAATATTTGATCTGTGTTTTAAGTTTACTTTTTCATACATTCAAATCTGATATAAAGGACTAGATTTTTATTATCGAATGGAAAAACTAAATTAAGTGACTCCATTTATACTCCCCCGAGTGGTCCAATTTTCCAAAGCTAATCTCAGATACACCTATAATCAATAGGTATTGTTTCTGTATTCAAAGGCTATCACTGCATTTGCAAATGACAATCTAAACGTTTTCACTGAAATCATAAATCATACATGTTAAAATATTTGAATGAAAGGTCATATATAAATTTCTTATGTTAAGACTATATTGTTTGACTTTTTAAAAATATTACAAGAGTAGCAAAGCCAAGCTTTTACTATTTTGTGCTTTAGCTATTGGGGATTATAAGTGAAGGAGGGGCTCTCATCTACATCTTCCTGTGCTGCAACTCGGTCCAGTGAACACAAGGTGGCGCTGCTACATGCATCGCCCAGCATCAGGTCCATCGGCATTCACTAGCATCTTTAAACTTAAAAACCCTGATGTGCACATGAACATGCTTCGAAAAAGAGTGAGGCTTTGAGAGTAAAAACAGATGAAACTCTCAGCAGGTTTCACATGTCAGTACTTAATTTCTGCAGAGTCAGAAAGAAGGCTTTGTGTTTTACGCAGTACTCCTGTGACCAACTACTTATGTTAACTCGGACTTCTATAAGAGCTTTGAGCATGTCTGTGAGTCCCCAGTGCATTTAGCATTTCCTATGTAATAAGAAATAGGTCTTTTACATTACAGGATATGTATGGATAAAGGTGTGAAATACGAACCAATCATAAATACAGTGGTTTCCTGTCTAAAGGAAATATCTGTGTTTGCAAATCCAGAGAGAAGTGAAAATAAGGACTTTGTCTTTTCATATACTGTTATTAAATCTTATTTATTTGGATGCAATTCATCCTTCTGCTGAAATCCCAACCCCCTCCCTCCCAGCTTCTTTCTGATCTTAGATGGCCCATGGTGAGCCTTCCATCTACTGTTTGTCAAGAGACCTATGGAGCCATTTGGCAGCCTGAATGAGAAACAGAGATTATAATCTGCTTCTAAACTACTTGTAGTCTTGTTTCTCAGATGCCACTGACTTTTGCCCCATCAAAGGACTCCGATTTTAATTTTTCATGTCACATTTTCACAAACATTTTCTTTGGCTGTTTTCTTCATTTTTTAGTTTAAAATGTTCTTCCAACCAAAACATACTATTTCTCTTGCTCTTATCTGAGATCACATCTCCTAAAACTTACTGAGTGATACTATACATCTCTGAGCAAGGTTATATTCTGTACCTTCAGAATGAATGTCTCCTTCTTTAGTTTTCATGATACCTTACAAGTGACCTCAAAGTGTGTGTGTGTGTGTGTATGTGTGTGTGTGTGTGTGTGTGTGTACTGGAACAAGGGAAAGGGGCATTGTGTAAGCATGAAGGCCTAACTGAGCCTGAGAAGTCGAAAAAATGGAAGATGAGGAGCAGGCCATAGGTTGATATGTTGATTATAATAAGATGAATCAACTTAGAACTTTATTTTTACACAATTTTTCCAGGATTTCTTCATAGGTAGGACTTGGATACAGGTCAGGGGCCCTAATATTGGAGGGCAAAGGTATGGTGCCGGAAGACTTGCCATAGTTTATTGTGGGCCCTCTGTCTAAACTCATAAACTAAGTGGTGTTATGAACAAGAGATGGGCACGAAACGGGCGTTGAGTTCAGTCCCTGACTTCAAAGGAAACATCATCCGGCCGGGGAAGCCCCAGGAGTCAGTGCCGAAGAAGACGGAAACACTGGAGGCTTAAGAAGGAGGAAATGAGGGAGGCTTAAGAACTCCTGAAGCTACTCGCCTCCGGCAGCTTTACTCCAGCCCCAGGCTTCATTGCTTCCATGTGGGCCAGATGAGACAGCAGAGGTGCCCGGCAGCCATAGTAACATACAGCCTGGGTGCCCCGATGGTGACGCCCCTTGTCAGCACTCCCCTTCCCTGGGAATGTCTGCTCTGATTCATATTTCTAAGAAATTTTATTAAGGTATGTTCAAAGTAAAGGAGCTAACCTCCTGGCTTTTCTCCTCTTCTGCTCGGCTTTATCTGCTAGAGGAGTGACTGTGACAGCTGTGCCCCTTGCTCAAGCTTACACATTCTGTAACTTATATTTTTTGTTTATTTAAAAATAATGCACACCTAGGTACAAAGGCTTGGCCGGATAGGACTTAGCCTGTATGGGAGAATGCAAGCCGTCGCGGGGGCGGGGGGGGGGCCGTAGTCAGGAGAGGGGTTCTAAATTTGATTAAGAACTATTGTATGAAATGCACAAATGCCCCATAAAATATTTTTTTTAATTTCTTGATATAGTTTATTTTTAATTGCATCCACCAAGCAAACTTGATTAGAGGATAAGTAGAAGGATAGATCAACAACAGACATAAGCCAAACGTAATAAATGCCAATCACGGAGCCTAGGTATAAAAATCGGTAATGTCGCCAGGTGTGGTGGCGCACACCTTTAATCCCAGCTCTCAAAAGGCAGGGGCAGGTGGATCTCTGCGAGTCGAGGCCAGCCTGCTCTACATAGTGAGTTCAGGCCAGCTGGGGCTACAGGGAGACCCTGTCTCAAAAAGACCAAAAAAAAAAAAAAGTGATATTTACTATGAAATTCTCTCAAATTTTCTGAATATTTGAAGTTTTTCCACAAGAAAAAAGTCATTTCTTTTTTGTATTGTTCTGTGAGACAGAGTCTCTCTATGTAGCTCAGCTTGCCTGGAACTCGCTATATAGACCATCCCAGGCTGGCCTAGATCTCATCTACCTCTGTCTCTCAGGTGCAAAGATTAAAGGCATATGTCACTATGTCACTACTGCTCAGAATCATTTGTGAGTTCTGTCATTTATCTAAGAAGACCTTGCTGTGAACTGAAGGATAATCAAAAAAATAACAGGTAAGCAGCTCCATAGAGAATCCAACAACCCAATTAAAAAAAAAAAGCATTAGACTTCAATAGTCATTTCTACTAAGAAAATGTAAAAATAGCCAATAACTGCATGGGCTAAAAAGGTCAGTCACCACGAATCATTAAATCACCAGGCTGGCGAGGCGGCTCAGTGGTTAGGAGTGTGCATATTGCTCTTGCGAAGGACATGCGATTAGTTCCTAGCCACCACATCAGGCAGTTCACAACCACCTCCAGACTCAGTTCTACAGGTCCACTGTCCTCTTCTGACCTCTGTGGAACCTGCACACATGCAATGTTTATGCTCTCATGAAGGCACACACACTCGTACATATAAAGAAAAGAAATCTTAAGGAAAGTACACATAAGTACCGTGAAATACTATTTCATGCACCCATAGGATGGTGTAATCTAAAACAGTAATAATGGCAGCACTAACAATGAAAGAAAATAATATACGTTGATGAGGAAGTAGAGAAGTTGAAGATTTCATGCACTGATATTAGAAATTTAAAATAGCACCACCACATGTTAGTAATTTTTCAACCATGTTGTTTCAGAAAAGTCAGTCGCAGTATATGAAAGTGGACCATCAAAGGCAGGAGGTATTATGAGACCAAAGAAAGGAGCAGAGAAAGCTAGAGTTCCACAAAGTGCAACTTAGTGGGGGTCTTATAAACAGAAATGCAGCAAGACTGATATCCCTGTATTCTGAGGCAGGAGGAAATGTATTGATAAATGTGGGCCATGGCCAACCAGAATATATACCTGGCCTATATGATTAAGATATACAAAATGCACAGAAATTCAGCAAAATTATATATTGAGAAAAAATTAACATATTCAATGCCAATTAAGAAACAGCCTGGGCATCAGTGACCAGCAAAACACCCTCAGCTATTGGAACAATGTTGTCCTGCAAGGCTGAGGATACATGATAAGGAACCTCAGAGTTAAACTCCAAAAGGCTGCATCTCATAAGCTGGGTTTCTACACATATAGCTCAATTTTTTTCTTGGTATATACTCTGAAGAACTGAAATAAAGTGCTCAGACAGATACTTTATACACCTGTGTCACAACAGCAGAATTGTGGAAACAACCCAAGTGTCAACGAATGGGTAACTAAATAAAACGTGATATATGTACAATGATTTTATTTAATCACAAAATTGAATTAAATTTTGATATACATTATAATGTAGATGAATCTTCAAACTATTATCCTAAGTACAATAAGAATAAAGAACAAATATCTATTTAAGTGAAGCACTTAGAAAAGCAAATTCATAAACAACAAAAACAGAATTAAGGTTGCCAGGATTGAGTAGTGGGAAACAGGTAGTTGGTGCTCAAAGGACACAGACTTCATATTTGGCATAATGAAAAACTTTGGAAATGGATTTTGGCAATGGTTACATAACATTCTAAATGAATGTTCTTAATGAGACTGAAAACCAGTGCCAATGGTAAATTTGATGATTTCTATATTTATCACAATGCAAGAGGCAAAGAGTTCCTTTCTCAAACAAGATGTGTCCCAACAGAGGGGGAGGAGCAAGGATAAAAAGAGACAGCGGTACGCTAGGCACAGTGAAAGGAATGAATAATTACAGGAATGAGGAGAAAGAGAATAAGCTGGTGCTAACACAATGACACTGAGAGCAGCGGTGCCCTGAGCCGGATGCTCCAGCAAAACAGTGTCTGGGGAGAGGGAGGGCGTGCAGAATAAGCCTTTCTATTGCAACTCTCCATGTTTCTGCTCTCTTCTCCCCTCTGCCCCTTACCTTCCTATCCCACTGCCTGGCAAAGATAGTCCAGCATCACCAGGCACACTACTGTGTCCACCAAGATGCCCTGTCACAATATTGGTCTTCCCTTGATCTTGGATTCTTCCAATATCAGTACCTTGTGTGCTCAGATGTCTACCAAGTAAATGGTCAGAGCCTATACCCAGCTCTAAATGTCTCCTGTCTCTCTACTCTTTTTAGTTACCAGACATTTTCACGTGCCACATGTAAATAGTGCTCAACTCCTATTCAGTTCTTAAACTAGTTTGGCTCCTCACCGGATTGTCAAGATTTTGCCTCTCATCTTACCAAGTCCGGTGATCAGCCCTTACCAGAACTTCCAGTTCACTAAGCACAGTTGATGAGTACCATCCTTAAACAGTCTGTCCTTGGCTTCCATTAAGATTGCTTTTCTTTTAGGCTCCAGGTTTTTGTTGTTGTCTTCTGCTTACTCCTCCGGGATTGGTGTTATGTCTGTTTTCTTGCTTTCTATAATCTCTTCACAATTTCATGTGATCATAGGCCTTTAAAAAGTCATATCCCAGTTCATATCCCAACAGATATGGTAGAGATATAGCCCAAATCTTGCTCAAAATATGAGAGGCCATGTAGTCAAATGCCCAGTACCCACCCCTATTGAAATTCCTTATCTAGTCACGAGGCTAAGTAAAGACAGCCCACCCCTTCCATCCAAAGACAGCCCACCCCATCCACCCAAAGACAGCCCACCCCTTCCACCCAAAGACAGCCCACCCCTTCCACCCAAAGACAGCCCACCCCATCCACCCAAAGACAGCCCACCCCTTCCACCCAAAGACAGCCCACCCCTTCCACCCAAAGGCAGCCCACCCCTTCCACCCAGCTCTTCCACATCACACTTCCTTTGCCTCACTGTGTCACAGGACTCTTTCTGTTTCTCAAATGTGATTAAATTGGTTTAAGAGCACCTAACCTGCGTGGCGCACACATGAACTAGGATACTGTGAGAAGCGTGCCGAGTGGAGGGGAGTGGGGCTGCTGCTGTTCTAGTTCCGCACAGGCCTTACCAGGTAGAGGGTGACAAGAACAGTGAACTCATACGGAGCGCCTGATTAGGGTTATCTTCCTGTTAAGTAGACAGGACGATATTTTTGACAACTTGGCATTTTTAACTCATTCAAGAAGTTGGAAATGATTTGTTGACACTACCTCCTCTGGAAACCCCAGAAATTGGTTCTTGTCCTCCATTTAACATTGAGAAAACTGAGGCTGGCTGTTAGACCATCAAAAGCATTGGCTAATTCAGAGCAAATAGTGATACCATTATGCATTGTGTAGTCTTGGAAGAAGTTTTAATTCCACTTTAGCTCTCCAACTGGTGGAGTTGGCATTGTGTAGACACCACCATAGATGCGAAAAGTGGCCGATGGCCAACAAAAGCCCCCTGCTGTGTCCTCTGCTCCGAGTCCACTCCTGCTTTCAGGCAGTGCAAAGCGAGAATGCTTCACGTACCAAATCATCTGGCAGTCTTCAATGGCATGAAAAACAACTGTTTGTATAGAAAAATATTTTCCAGAGCTAGAAGCCCATAAAGATTATTGCCTTCCTTTTAGTACACAGAAATATTCCGCAGGCATGACTCTCTCAGCTTTCTCCACTAGGGCGTCCGGAGGGAATATGACTCTGTCCTCTGTCTTTGAGACATGCTCTGCCTTCTGGTCAGCCCTTGGGCCATCTGGGTCTGGTACCTTCCATGATGCCTGCTTACCCACTGCTCATCCTGCCACTGATCAGACTCATGGCTGGCCATCCCAACACACAGAGAAAGAAAATCAGACTTGGCAGAGCTGGCCTTTCCCTGCTGATGCAGGAGCCTTGGCATTGTCTTGCTGCCAGTCTGGTTGCCTCCTTGTTGCCTTTGGAAGCCTGCACTTTCTCTGTGGCTTTTGTGGTCTTTTCCATCCGCCAGTGTGGTCCCTCTCCGAGGCACTAGCGTGCCAGACCAGCCTATTTGAATGAGTGCCAGGCCACTTACTGGGGAGGTGAAGCCAAATCCCATATATTTAAAGCTGTAATGCTTTGCTTGTCCACCTAGCTCCTGTCTCCTGAAGTCATTAGTTGTGGTTTTACTTTACTGTTAAAACACTCTTCTTTTTTCCCTTTCTCTCAGCTCTGGCTATTTTCAGCTCTATATATTTAGCAAGCTGTATGTAGGTGGTGATTCTGCTGTTCTACTTAAATCTTTCTCTCTCTCTGTTTTTCCTTTTTCTTCTTTTTTGTTTCCTAGGGAAAAAGAATGTGTTTCCTATTAAGTGGGGGAGGTGGGCAGAGAAGATGGGGAGAGATCCGATACTCGACTAGAATAGAAAGTGAGGGAGCCTGTCCCTTAACACAGGAATGGAAGCCCCCATTTGTGTGGCCACAGGACAAATACCATCCCTGATCTTAGATTTCTCCAGGAGTAACACGGAACTCTGGTAACTTGAGATATCTCACGCTGCAGTTTGTTTGGCATATTTTAAGATTCATAGACTATTGAGGGGGTCCTTTGCATCGCACAGAATCCAACACTGTGCAAAGCAGGGCATGATTGTATAATCTAAGGCAGATAAATAATGCAGCTGTTATTCACAGCTGAACTGGGGACGGTAAGTAATTTTCCTGAAATTCCTCAGGAAGTTTGAGACACATTTAGGATAATAACATGCTAATTCTAAAGTGCAGACCTTTCAACCAAAGACACATCTCTCTGTTTACTCCAGAATTCTGCACATGTGCTTCTCAAATAAATATACCAAGGGGGTGTATTCCAAACTTTGTCAGAGGTGTTGGCTTAACATCACTGTAGACTAAGTCAGCCATTTATCATGTAGCCGCTCCGAATAGTCACAGCCCCACAGGGCATCCATGCTGAACCAAATCATAGTCCTAACAGACCTATTGACCAGAAGCAAAGGGAGAGGCAATATAGCTGGCATTCATATTTTGTGTCCTTTATGGAAGCACCCTAAGGAAAATTTTAAAAATCAAACATAGAGCATGGAGAAAATCTCTTCAGTGGGTGATTAGGAAAGGGTGGTCAATGATGGGCAACTGTGAATGCTACATCAGTGAAATGATTCAAGGAGTCTCTGTTATAATTTCACATTTGGCTTGCAAGATACAATTACAATGTATAGGTATTTTAGACCTACTAAGAGTTGTCAAAAGAGAAGAGAAAAGCTCAAGAAATCATAAGCAGCTGGGTGTGGTGGCACAGGACTTTAGTCCTAGTACTTGGGAGGCAGAGGCAGGTAGATCTTTGTTAGATCAAGGCCAGCCTTGTCACATAAAGAGTTCCAGGACAGCTAAGGCCACAGGAAGACCCTGTCTCAAAAAGAGGCTCCCCACAAAAAATGAAAGAAAAATAAATTATAACCAACCAGGTGTGCTGGCTTATGTCTGTAATCCCAAATCTTGGGAGGCTGAGTCAGGGGGATAACCCTTATTTCAGGGCTAGCCTGGACTATATAATGAGTCCCAGTATAGAAGGAGACTTTGTCACAAATAAACACAAACAAGAACAAGAAAAAAGATAAAAAGAAACTTTAACTGTATTATAGCTTATCTTGGTCTGCAAGTACCATAAGTTCCTGACGATGATCCATCTGATGGCAAAGCTGATGCTTTTCCTCAGCACACACAACCCTTCAGTGAAGAAGATTTAGTGTTAGACTCTAATGTCTTGGGATTTCTTAGTAGCACTATTTCCTGACTTTTCTTTCTCTTTTTGTTTTTATTCCTTTGTCTTCTTTAAGCTAATTCTGTGGCTCCTGCTGCTTCTTCCTGTGCTCCTTCAATGTTGGTGTCTCCCAGCATTGTAGACCTATTCAGCCCTGCCCACTCTATAATGACCTCCAACAATCTCATCAGCACTGTTGGTTCAGTTCCTGTTAATATGTTGTTCCACCTGAACTAAAATTCCTAATCATATTCCCAGTTACTGTTGTGTTTGTGGCCTCCTCTAGGCCATTTGATGAAGCTCTAACCCCAGTGTGGCTACATTTAAGATAAAAGCTCTAATTTAGATTAACCAAAGTCATGAGAATTTACCCTAACCTACCTAATAGGAGAAATCCTCATGCATCTAGGAAGGGTCTTGTGAGCATCACCCAGAGAAATGTTCAGCCATTAGCAAACCAAGAGTACAGCCGTTACCTTAAATCAAATTTTATGTGACTTTGATCATAGACTTTTAACTTCCAGAACTGTGAAGAAGGAAAGAGGAAGGAAGGAAAAGGAAGGAAGGAAGGAAGGAAGGAAGGAAGGAAGGAAGGAAGGAAGGAAGGAAGGAAGGAAGGAAGAAAAGGGCAGGGGAAGTGGGAGATAACCGTGGCCTAAGCCCCCAGACTTTGGCAGTTTGCCATGGCAGGTTGATTACAATAGTGACCTCCTGGATATTTTACTACATTGAATGAATTTTAAATGCAAGCTTTTCACTGTGGGTTTTTTTGGGGAAGGGGTTGATTGTTTTTTGAGAGAGGGCCCCTTTAGCTCTAGCTGTGAATGCAAGGTATTTAAAAAAGAGAAGAACAACATCTACCTCTACACACACAGTATTCTTCCTGCCTTTTTTGTCTCAGTTACTCCCAAATTCTCTAGAATTTTTAGTCGGTGTCAACATCTATCTCTTTCATACTTACTGAATCTAATTATTCATAAAGAATGATTGATTTCCTTTGTCAAATGCCCTCAAATCTCAAATCTGCAAATCTCTTTATCTTGATTTAGATTCCCACATCTCTGTTTCAGAACTCACTATTTCCTCCCTAAAATTTCTCTTAACTGATCTTTAATCTCTGTTTTGTCTAGAGTCTCATTCATTCCCAACCTTATATCCAGAATTTTCTTTCTCAGTTATCTGATTAAAGCACTTTTATTTCTGGCCAGTACCTCGGTTTGGTGTATAAGAGCCTTATCTGAAGAGTGCCGCATTCAGAAGTGCCTATACGGTGGGAAGTGATGTCCACAGACAGGACATGGGTGGAGGGGAGTCAAAAGCTAGGAACACTGTTTAGATGGCCTCAACCCAGGACCCTGAGGATATTAACCTGGACGATCCTCATTCCTACAGGGAACAGAGTATCTGGATGTCATTGGTACTTTCTATTTCTATTTTGATGATTTCCTGATGATGAATGAACTCTTTACCAATATTGGGCTTGCTATAAAATTATGAAGCATGTAATGTTTAAAGTAGCATCCTCCTTCTCTGGAATATTGATTCATATTCTCATTAATTCAGTTTAAATCTTGGCTTCGTAGACCACAGTACAGACTTGGGAAATGACTTGTATTTGCCAATCCTTCGTTTCTGTCATTGTAACAAGAGGTACTTACTAATAGCAGCTTGTCTTACAAAATTTTTATAAAAGTAAAGTAGAACATTTGACTTGGCACAGTACCTGACCTCTAGCATTTGTTACCAAATGCTGGTGTTGGTAGTAACTGTATAGATAATCTTTTCCAATGCTCATTAGTGAGAGTGTTATGAAAGTCACTGAGCATTCTCGAGCTGAAGGAACTCAGTGTGAGAACTGCTTGCATGAGCCCCACAGCACACAAGCTTCCTGCATCACTGATGGGCTTCTCCTTCCCCACAGCTTCCTCCTGGGTACCGGGCTGCCAGTACTCCACATGCTGCTGCTCGATTCGTTCGGTTCTTTATTCAGGACTCACCTTCCAGTGACTCCAAACAGGCCCTGAGCATCTCACCTACATTTCAGCCTTGCTCTCTCTGCAGCATTTCCAGTTCTTTGCAGTCTTCTGCCTGGCTTAGTTGGACTTTTTAACACTTGTCACTGGCATACTGATTACTTTACTTAACCAAAGAGACTGCCATTGTTTCTGCCACTACCTGAGGCCAGAGATTCTGATCATTATCTTATCTATCAGCTTTTTTGCAAGTATTTATTAAAGGACTGACTGAATATTCAGCATAATTATATACATTGTGTAAACACAATATATTCATGTTTGCTAAGATAAAAGTGTTTTACTAAAAAAAAACAAGTATGCTGTAGTATTTATTGGCACATTGAGAGCTCTTTGTACAAAATGTCTTTTAAAATTGCCTAAAATGGAATCTTTTAATGTATATGTTATCATTCTAAACAGTAAAAAGGCACTTAAATGGTGAAAAGTGGAGTTATAGGAAATGAAATTAAATTGTAACTTAAAGGTTTTAAGATGTGGCACAAGACCATATGACCTGTCAACCTAGAATAAAAACCTATATTGTGAGAGGGAGATTTAGCTGATCCATAAGGACACTAGGAGGCTCATATTCTTAGGGTCGTTTATTAATATTAAAATAAAATAAAGACAATTGAAATTTAAAATAATATAATTTAATGGTTGGACATTACATTTAAAATGAGTGCTCATTGTTGGCATGAAAGTGCACACCTTTAATCCCAGCACTCAGAAGGAAAAGGCAGGTGCATCTCTGTGAGATCAAGGCTAGCCTGGCCTACATAGTGAGTTCCAGACCAAGTGGGGCTACAGGGAGATCTTGTCTCAAAAGTATTTAAAAAAAAAAAAGAGAGCACTCTGGCTTATAGCATCATTGGTAGTAGGCACTGAAGTCCCAGCATAATGACGAGACTTCTGTCTATAATTATGTGTTTCTGCCTTGCCTTCGGCCTACAAAGATTATTGTCTCCTTTCTATTTCTTTGTTTGATACCTTTTCACCTGGTCCAACTGTGACTTGGTGGGGGTAATGCTGAAGATGATGGCTCAGAGAGGCTGTCTGCTTAGCAAAGTCACAGCAGACTAGGTCTCATTTTTAGTGGGAAACGTAGCAATGTTGAGTAGTCTAGAGTTAATATGACCACAGGAGACTTAAGAACTTAACTGATTCAAGTAGAGAGTGATAGCTGGCATACCTGTAAACCTCAAGGTAAGTAGAAGCACACTCAGTGTGAGAACTGGACTTTATTCAATCCAGGTGAGGTTAAGCATGTCTATAAACCCAGAACTAGGGAGGCAAAGGCAGGAGAATTGTTGAAAGATTAAGGCCTACCTGCTCTGCATAGAGAGTTCCAGGCCAGCCAGGGCTACACAATAAGACCTCATCTCAAAAGAAAAAGAAAAGTTTAGTTGCAATTGCTCCTGAAAAAGCATCTGGGGCCTGGGTTTCAAGTAAGAGGGGTGGGGAAGGGAAGGGAGGGTAGGGGTGGGGAGGGGAGGGGAGGGGAGAAGGAAGGAGAGGAGGAAGAGAGAGAGAAAAGGAATCGATCACAGAACAGCTGTCACTCCTGTGCTAATCTGATTGCTGACTGATCAAAGTGCACAGGAAGTTATTGGTCCTGTTACTGAGCTCCTAAATCACACATTCCAGGTGAGATTTACAATAAATAGGGACTGTTTTTCTTGAGCCAGTGATTGCCAGTGCTGTCAGGTCGGATGGGCCAGCTGACTGCCGCTGCCCCCTGGGGCTTCTTTCTGATTGTAGAATTTTATGATCTCCTCTTTGTGACATTTTGAATCCATTCTCATATTGGCTACTTATAATAAAAAATGACATTTTGTGAGCTTCTAATATTATAGGAACTGTCAGCTGAGGGATAGGCACTCTCAGGGAATGGGCCCTGTGAAAGCTGAAACCAGAACCAGAAGCTTTGTTTGTTTGTATTTTGAGGAATGTGAAGCCAAAACAAAGGAAGCAGGCTTCTCCTCCGAGTGGTCCCCTTGAGGAAGCAGGGCTGGCATCCATCTTCTGTACCCTGTGATGGTCTCCTTTTGAGAGCCATGGTGATTCACCTCATTGGTGATGACTGAGGACACATAACTCACTGATGGCATTAGATTCTCTTGACAAATTTCAGTCACTCTTCAGGCCTGGGCTTCTCAGGGAATGGCTCCTATAACCTCAGCACTGGAACTGAATTGTCTCTGATGCCCTTTGCACCTCATTTGCAGGCAGTGTGCACAAGAGAGACTGCAGGTCGTGGTATCTTGCCACTATTTCATTTGATTGACATGCTGTGCGCTTTACCTAAAGAACTGAGTGTCATGGAACCATGCAAGACTTCACAGAAATCACTTTAAGGCACCCTGAAGTGAATTAGACCTATTTTGAATATGTTGCTAGACTTCCAAGGCCAAATTAGGTACAGTATCGGTTTGGAACTATTACCAGGGCAATATGGTTAGTCATGCAGTGATGGCTTACCTCATAGTATGGGAGTCAGCCAAGTTTAGTTCCAGATGTATTTCAGGGGATCAGAGCTTGTATCTTTTATAGTTCGCACAGGTGAAAAAGCTGGTAAGCATCAGGTCTGAGTCTTACGAGTGACCAAATTGAATTCAGATTACTTCATTCTCAGATATTTATCAGAAACACATTTTTCTTGCTACCAAAAGAGGGGCAAATGGTAGGAAATGTAAAATTGTGCATTACCATGTCAGCACAAGGCTGACAGAAATTCACCTGCCATTGTGTTCAACTCCATAAGAGTCTTAGTTAAGAGGCAAACATTCTATGAAAATATAGAAGGAATACTCAAAGTTTAATCTATAAATGATCTGTATATAAAGAATTTAATACCTAAATCATGTTTATAAATATCCTATAAGAGTTTTCTTTCAACTTAGAAAAATAGGAAATTCTATTATGAATTGTAAGCACTTCATTTCTAGACTGCAAAAAGTCTATTTGTCCCTCTTAAAATATCCTAATTCCATCAAAGAAAGGCCTGGAGCCCAGAAGCCAAGACCTTCTTTTACAGTGTTTTTGATGTATGCATTTCACTTAGAATTAAAGATTCTCATAATTTCACTTATTTCTCTTAGTGTAAAAATTCTGCAATAAATTTTGTGGTAAACTCTTAAATCCAGTAATTTATAAGCTGCTTCTTACAAAATAAATGTAGAGTTTTTTTTAATTAAGCATTGTGCTCAGCACTAAAAGTCATTTAGTTAAGAATTATAAATGTATATGTATATGCTATTTTTAAATAGCCAGAAAACAGAGCCCTTCTGATGGTTTAACTTGCCATATTCAATTATTTGCCTTTAAGCCCAAGCTTTGGAACCTAATTGTTATGCTCATCATTTAGAGTCTGGGTTTGTTTAGATCTGTTTTGACTTGTTTCTTTTCTTTTGCATTCAGAGTAACTCGGGATTGCATCGTTGATATCTATGTTTGTTGTAGCATTATAGCATGTAGAACATTTCTGCTCTTCCTACTAATTTGATTTAGGAAATCAATTTTAAAGCACAAGATCATAGTAGCTCAACAAAATATACATAACCTATCTACTGAGTTTCTCTTTTTGTCATTTTGTAAGATCTAAGTCATTTAAAAATATTTAGGGGCAGCAGGAGGAGGGGACATTGACAAGGAACTCTGATGTATGTGTGAAGCATTCCTATCCTCCTTGGGCTAACAATGCCTCCATTCATTCCCAGGCTCTGGGGACTATGTTCTTTCTTTCTTCCAGGAGTGTGGGTTGGCCAGAGAAAAACAGAAAGAGAGAAGGGCAGTATAGTCCTCTTTAAATCATCAAATTCTCTTTCAGCTGACAGACAGGCTCATTCTCAGTGTGTATTTATAAAGAAGGAAAGTTGAAATAGTTTCTGAGTCACACACGGGAGAATGAAAACCTTTGGTTTATTTCTTACTAGAAAACAATGAGACTGGGAATAGTACATCAGATACTTTCTTAGATTCTTTTTTCCTGATGCATATAGTATCTAGTAACAAACTCGTTCAACAAGACTACGTATCTCTAGTAAACTGAGCTTTCAGTAGCATTTAAAGCATCAAAGAGCTCTACAGGTAATAGATTATTCACCCTACACAGAGTTCTGGGATTTTAGGCATATAAGCAGTGTGTGGATCCCAGCTTGTCTATAGTACTACAAAACTGTAGGAGACTGATATATAATTAATTTCCTCGATCCAGACTTACCCAGTCATGATGTATAGTACTTGCTATGCTGAATAATTTCTGTGGTTTAGTATAACCCTGCAATGGAAGTGATTTTCTTTATGTTGCTCCTAGACCCGAGCATACAGTCTGTGTAAACTCTCAATAGCTATGTACCACGTGGAGGAGTTATACTGTAGTATTCCTCTGCAGAGTTTTCTTCAGACCCTCTTCGTAAATCCCACTAATTAACTTGGTACTTAATTCTGTGAAAGTAGATACAATGTCAAATAAAAATACTGAAGAACTGTTTCCTAACCACAGACAAGTGAGGTCTTACTATTGAAAAATCTGGCAATGGTTTCCTTCAAAACAAAGAAACTGTTAGAACATAATATTTCGGTCACTAGTTGTTTTGGCAAAAATGTCTCCTTTCATTTTGTAACTTATCTATTGAACTATAAAGGGACATTTCCATTGAAAAGAGTATAGTCAAGCCCTTTTGCTGTTTACTTGGGTGATACTCAAACATCAGCCTTTCCCAGAACTTGAAGCAAGTGTTAAAACTATCACAGACAAGGAAGGGCCTCCATGGAGAGTTTGCTTCCTCTCTGTCTTCTGTGGCTGTGCATCCCAACTGTTCAGTTAGACTGATGCTCTGTTGACATGTGTGCTGCTAGCTAAGTGCAGGGAAATCCAAGCAGCCAGAGTTTTGGAGCTCTCCTTTAGGGGAGGTGTATAATCTGGTGGCATCCGTATAAGATCCCTTTGCAAAAGAGACCAGAAAGACCTTGCCTTTGAACACTTGTGCTGAGGTAGTAAATACCATAAATTGGGTATCTTTTAAATGAAAGAAATTTATTTCTCACAATTCTGAGGACTAGGAAGTCCAATATTAAAGTGCAGACAGATTTGGTATCCTGTAAGGGCCCACTTCCTGATACATCCATGAAGGGATCATGAGGTTTTTTTTCTTTTTTTACATGTATATGTGTGCATGATATGTGTGTATGTTCGCATGTGTACGTGTGTGTGTGTACGTGCATGCATGCAAAGACCAGAGGTGAATATTCGATATCTTTCTTCCTCAGTGACTCTCTACCTTACATATTGAGGCAGGATTTCTCGCTTGAACCCAGAATTTTCCAACTTAATAGTCCAGATATCCAGCTTGCTTTGGAGATGTCCTGCATGTGTCAGGAGACAGATGGGGTGCTGGGATTACAGATGGGGTACCATGCCTACCCAGCATTTACTTGCATACTAAGGATCTAAACTCTGGTCCTGCATAGCAAGCACTTTAGACATAGAGCTATGATCCTAGCCCCTGGGATTTCTTTTGTAAGAGGACAATAATGTTCTTGGCAGAGCCATCATGATTTAATTGTCTTCTATAAGGCCCATATTAAAACACCATGACCTTGGAGGTTATGGGTTTGATATATTTATTTGGAGTATAAATACACATTCAGATCATAGCAGATTTCAACTGAAACACTAAAATTCATAGACTGTTATCTTTTATCTTTTCTAGAACCAGAAAAATGTTAATGGGAATTTGAATCTTTATACATTGCTTATAACTTTATGAGTTGATTTAGAATGAATGTCAGCTGAGAAATATAAGTAGCAACCTAAAAATGATTTTTTGTATATATCACATTAATATTAAATCATCCTATCAAGCTCTTGCCTTAGTGAGTCTTTTATCTGAAAATTAGAGATAATTTAAATGTCGTGACTTAAAATGTGCATGTAGAGGTATTGAAAAGGCTGTAACTAGCCAGTAAAGTCTCACGTTCCTCTTCCAGAAACAATGTTGAGTTGTGGGGATAACCTCCCAGTCAGGGACAATATTTTCTGGGTGCCTTGTGCCTAACTGAAAATAGAAATAGGAGTGGAATTAGTCTATGTTGTCCTGTGAGGAGGAAGGTGGGTCTTCCTCATCCTTTTCTGTTCTTTAGAAGGGTCTAAGGGAGTGGGGCATAGGAAAGAAGAAGTCTGGGTCCCAGAACAACCACAGAGCATGTCGAAGGAGCAAGTAGAAGCCTCTCGCGCTTTTAAGGTGTACATTAGTTTGAACTATGAGAAAGGATTAACTGACATTTGAAATCACTGGGGACTTCTGTTTCCCAGCTGTTAGTATCACATCTGTAAATATAGGGAACAAGTAAAACTTGTGAAAAGTCTTAGTTGTTCCTTTTCTTTGTTTATGCTCAAAGCTTAGAATTTCAGCAATGAAGGCAGAATCACACAAATATTGTAGGTTATATGACATAGAAAACAAATACATTTCCTAAATGTTGACCCATTCCTTCCTATTACTTTGAAAAATGGCTTCAGCTCACTCTGGTTGTTCAGATCACTTTGCCTGCCTTCCCACCCGACTGTCCTCTCTGCTGTGGATGTTTCCCTTACCACTACACTTCATCTTTCTCTTAAAGAAAATAACAATTAAAATGTTTACCAATCTTTGTTCTACCTCATTACTGCCCTGGGGGAGCACTCACTGTGATTTACTGTTTTTCATGGACAAATAGCATTTCTCTAAATTGAAAGGGCACTGAAAGGGGAGAAGAATAAAATTTGAAATTGAATGGTATTGAAATCCTAGAAATAGAAACACTTTCCTTTTATTTATAGAAGGGTTATTTTAAGAGAAAAATAGCACAAAGTACAGGACAAATTCTAAAATACTCTTAGGAGTATTTTGAGATACCAAATCTCTGAGATGTTCAATCCCCAAATGGCACTCTTATTTAGAAACAGAAAAGTAGAAATTGATAAGGAGTAACACAGGCACCTCTAATGTTTTGACTATGCAACCCCATGGTTACAGTTATCTTTCAGTTTGACAATATTTCCAGCTAATGCAGTCCGTGGCATTGTTCTTATTCTAGGAATGAAAGTGTCAAATGTGGTAGCATTAGGATGGCAGACTCTATGTGTTGATCCCACCTGAATGTTGAAACCAGACATTCAACAGTGTACTCAGGGCCAATCATGCAGTAAGCCAATTCCCAGTTCCCTTCATGTGACCTAGATTTCAAGGGACAAATGGAACGTGAAACCTCCACATCCTGTTACCTAATTCTGAGTGACCATTCTCCCACTGCTAAGCGTCACATATCTGAGTTTATCCTAACAAATCTTAATCATCGTCAACTAAGCAGAAACCCATAGAGGTTTTATATGGACTAAATTCAGGAAATCCTCAGGTATGCTTCCTTACAAAACTGTGAGCCATGCTTTCATGTGGGCACACATGCAAATTGCAATTCCAAAGGCCTGTTTAACAGGTTTACATGGCTTGGAGAGTATATCTGAGATGAAAGCAGAGAAGAAAAACTGAATGAAGAGATTTGGATATCTCTCACTTGTCTGGAAAAGCCAGAACTTTGAATTTTCTATGCAATTTAGTCCAATTCCTTCGAATGTATTATGGGAAGAAAATTCAGATAATTTCTCTTACTTTTATGAATAGTTTATTTGAGGCATTTATAAAATACACACCATATCTGGTGCTCTTTCCTGTCCTTCATTAAACTTCTGATTAACATATGGTTATAATGCAGCATTGTTGAGTTGTCCGACTCTTAATAAAGCATGAAATACAGAGTACAAAAGCACACATGTGGAAACTGAGCAAGTATTTCTTTCCACCAAATAAGTTTTTCATCTAGATTCTTTTCAATTACAGAAATTGATTGTATCCTCATGTAAAGAGCTAGCACTTTAAAAAGAATTCTACCATGTCTGTGCCATTTCACAATACAGCAGAAACAGGAAAAATAAACAGAAAGTTTGTACTTGGTGCAAAAAAAAAAAACAAAGGTTTATAATGCCAATTCAGGAGAAGTGTCTGAAAAATGTCAACGCTGAGGGTAATTCTAATCTATAATAAGTATGCCAAATAGAGCTTGGAGATGTGATTTTCAACCATTTTAACATATTATTGTAACAACAGCATTACCTAAGATGAGAGGAACTGAGGCGGAGGAAGGGGCCATTTCATGAAAGACAGCGAGAGATTCCCCTGCAGCTCCTCCATCAGCCACTTTGTAGGGCTGCAGTGAGCCTGTGTCAGCACCTCCAGTAGAACCCTGTACTTTGAGGAATTTGGAATTTGGCCAATAAAAGATCATTCTGAACTAAAAGTTGGCACAGAAAATTTCCTCCCATGAGCAAAAGTTGTTTTCATTATTTCTTCTTCCTCGTTGTCTTCTCTCTTCCCCCCTCTTTGCAAAATTCCATAAAACTTCATCTGGTTGCTTTTAAGCTTGGATATCTGAAGGAAAAGTTAAGTATAAAAGTATAAAAGAGCCAAGCCAGTGGTTTGAAGACAATACATCTTTTGTCCATCTGCGTAGAATTTGTATTTGGTATTTTATGTGAAGGAGCCGTACTATTCAGTTGGGAGTATTTAGAGATGGAGTAAAAACTAATTTCAAAAGGCCTCTTGGTCATTGCCTGTAACAAGGAAGTTGAAAGGAATTAAATGAGAGTGTGAAAGATCTTATTCACTTATTCCTGTTTATCGTGCACATTGCTTTACAGCTATTTATAAACTATTCTTCACAGCAGTTTCTGCCCAGTTTTACATCCTTTTATAGGCTTTTTAAGTGTGTAATTTACGTACACTTAAATACACCCCCAACTTAAGAATGCAGTTCTCTGGGGTTTGGTATATGTATACGATCATTACCATGAAACACAGTAAAGTTTCAGGACAATTTTATCATCAAAAAATTTTTTTCTTCTTCTGAGTAGCAGATACTGCTCACCCCTGACCTACCCCAGTCCCAGGCAACTGCTGATCTGATTTTTTGGACTATAAAATTTCCTTTTCTATAATTGTCTTCAAATAAAGTCTGACGGTGTATATTTTCTTGTACTTATGTCTAACTTGGTTTCACAGTCCTCTGTTTGAATTGAATATTTTGAGATTTTCACACAATATAGTCTGATGGTATTTAGATCTCCTCCCTGCCTGCACCTCTCATCGCTAACTCCTACCCAATTTAATGTACTCCACTATGTATATAATAAAGTCTAATTTGTGTCCCCAAATTCCCTTTAGTCTGGGTCCATCCATGGGCCCACCATGACTCCCAATCTTGTAAGATGGTGTCTCTCCCCTTCTGAACAGCCATCAGTTGCCAAAAGTTTTTAGGTTGGGCTGGGATTTCTTACCCACTTCCCCATGTCTATGTTGGGAATTCATCTCATTTGTGTTAGTATAGGACTTGTGCATGCTGTCACCATTGCTGTGAGGTCATATGAGTGACTGACCAGCTGTCTGGAAAGCTCTGCTTCCATGTGGTCATCCATGCCCTCTGGGTCTTACAATCTTCCCACCTCCTCTTCCACAGTGATGCTTGAGTGTTGGGAGGCAGAGGTTTGAAATGCTTGCCCTATTCAGGGACAAGCACTCTGCTACCTTTGTTCTTTGCACATTGGTCAATGTGCAATTGTTAATCACTATCTGCTGTATAAGGAAACTTCTCTGGTGAGAGTTGAGAGATGTATTCATCTGAGTGTAGAGGTTGTATTGAACTGTGTCACTTAGGGTTAAGCATCTCAGAGACACTTATTCTCTGTGTTTAACCAGTTCTGGACTATTATAGCCTCCATACTGGCTGCTCAGGCACTCTCCATTAACCTCAGCACGACAGGACCAAAGCCCAAGGAGAACCAATGGGAACAGGATGGATTGGTTCTTACTAACAAGCAGAGAAGACTTGATAACATACAGTTTTTTGAATGTTATTTATGGTCTTGTTTATATCCACCTTTTTACTGTTGAGTAGTATTCCATTATATGACTGCATTGCAATTTATTAGTTCATTAAGGAATCATAAAAATTGGAGGATTTTTTTCTCATTTGAGAGTACTAAAATACATGTTCTTGTGTGTATATCCACTGTACATGTCTTTAACAGACATGTTTTTCTTTCTCTTGGGTAAATGTCTAGGAGGAGGACTGTTCCATTGGGGTGTTTGTCAACTCTAAATGGATATACCTATCTGACTTCCAAAGTGACTGTGTCTTTTTCCCTTTCTACCAACAATATACAAGACTCCAGTTTCTTCCAATGTGGACCGAGTCACTCTCTGAGCTATGCTAATGATGACTCACTATGCTTATCTGCCATCTGGACATTTGCTTTAGTGAGTTGCTTTTTAAAAGCTCTAGACTTCCTTTTACTATGTGTTTCTCTTTTTATTGTTAAGTTTTAACTTTCTTATGTATTTTGGAAAAGAGTTCTTTGCCAGATATATGTTTAGCAAATGTTTTCTCCCAATGTGTGGCTTCCTTTTCTTTTCTGACTTTTCTTGTCTTTTTTGCCAAATACAAAATTCAGAGCCAGGCATGTGTTCTGCTTCTGAGCCACAAACTTTGCTCCCTTTCACATCTTCATGCTATTTTTATCAGCAAATTTTTGTTTGTCAAAATCCAGTGTATAAATATTTTTTCTATGGTTCATTTATTTAGGTGCCTTAAGAAATAGTCACCTACCCAAAGTCTCTAGGATTGTTCATCTTCTGTTTTATAGCTGTTAAAAAAAGGCATGGAAATCGTGCTCATACAGCATGGCGAACACAGGGATGCGTGTTCAGGTGAAACGAGCACAGACCACAGGTTTCTGTTTTTCTGATTTGGATCTGTGATCAATTTCAAGTCATTGTTTATTATAGTGCAAGGGAAATGCTGAATGCAAATTTTCTTATCCATATGCATGTGTAGTTTTTCTAGAAGTATTAATTGAAAGGATATTTTGTCAACATTAAATTGTATTAATGACCTTTTCAAGGAAGAATTCAAATATTAAATCAAGCATTCGTGTATTTCGATCTTTATATTTGTAAATTTTATTCTTTTTAAAGTTTTTGTTGAATTTTTGTGATTTTCGTACAGTCTAATTTGAGGGTATTTCAATCCCTTCACCTATAAACACCTCCCCACGCTGCCCTCCCAGGTTAACGTACTCTCTCACGTGTGTGTGTGTGTGTGTGTGTGTGTGTGTGTGTGTGTGCATTGTCTATAGAGCCTGGTTTGTATACCCAAATGTCATTTAATGCTTTAGTGTAGGTCAGTCCACTGAAGCCTGGTTAACCTACTAGAATCCCATTCTTGAAAGAGATTATTTCTCCTCTTCCCAGCAGTCAAATTCCTTAAGTTTGGTTGGGGTTTCTTACTAATGTATGTGCTTGGACTTTTGTTTGTTTGAGCTTGCACCGGACTTGTTTATGCTGTCAACCTCACTGTGAGTTCATTTGAATGACTGACCAGCTGGCTGGAAAACTCTTTCTCTTTATGTTCATCTTCTACTCTGGCCATTGAAATATTTCCAACCCTCCTTCTGCCACGATCCTTGAGCCTTGAGAGGCAGAAGCTTAACATAGGAGTCTGGTTCAGGGGTAACCACTCTGCAGTCTCTTGTTCTCTGCACATTGGCCAGTTGTGGGTTCCTAAAGATGTTAATCATCTTTAGCTTCATAACGAAACTTCTCTGTTGAGAGTTGAGAGATGCATTAACTTACAGATATAAAAATAAGTCATTTGAGTCAGTTAAAGATTATAACTCTTTAGTAGAAAACTAATAATAGGCTGTGTGACTTGTCTAGCCTCATGTTCCTAAGCTTGATATTAATGTTAGAAATGGGCTATCAAGTGTATATTAAATCCATTTAGAAAGTGTGTGGTTACTCCCAGAATATCCATGCCATTAGTGCACAGGTGAGCATATCTTGCCAGCCTAATTTTTGTTGTACTACACAGGATTCACAGCTGGGTAAGGTATTCAACAAATTGTGCTGCTCATCCTAGGTATCACTATATAGAAGAATGAGACTAGATCATTCTCACCATGAACAAAACTCAACTCCAAATGAATCAAGGATTTCAACATTAAAAAACTCTATAGCCTGAATCAGACAGAGGAGAAAACAGGGAATATGCTAGAACTTGTAGATATAGCAAAGGACAGAACAGAACTCCTATAGTACAAGTATTAACTCCACAATTGATAAGTGGGACCACATGAAACTACAAAGCATCTGCATATCAAAATACATCATTATTTGAGTGAAGAGACAGCTTAGAGAATGGGAAAATCCGACAAACTTTTCTGATAGAGGGTTAGTATCTAGGTTATACAAAGAGTGCAAAAAGTAAACACCACCCCCCATACGAATAACCCAGTTGAGGAGCTGAACAAGGAGTTTTCTAAGCATGAAACACAAATGTTCTAGTTCTTTAGCCATTAGCTAATGCAGGTTAAAACTATTCTCTGAGATTTCTTCTTACCAAAGTCAGAAAGACTAAGATCCAGAAAACAAACAAACCAAGTGCTACCAAGAACATGGACAAAGGGAGCAGCTTTCCTACTGCTGACAGCAGTACAGACTGGTGCGGCCACTGGGGAAACCAGCATGAAGACTCAGCAGAAGGCTTGAAACTGGTCTATCACATGATCTTGGGCATATACCCAAAAGACTCTCCAACCTGCTACAGAGATACTGCAGAGATGCCCGTTCTTCCATGTATATTGCTGCCCTTTTCATAATAGCCAGAAATTTGAAGCAATCTAGACGTGCATCAGCTGACGAAAGGGTGATGAAAGTGTGGTGCACATACACAGTGGGAGATTATTCAGCTTTTTAAAAAAATTCTGAGACTGTCTGAGAGCTCAGCCTCCAGGGTGAGCTTGACAAATCAGTTCTTGCCCATCTCTCTGCTTGGGGACCATCTGAAGTCTCTCCCACTGCCCCAAGGCTTCCCTGCTGACAAGCAGGGACCAGCATATCGGTTTCCAATTCCTCACCTTGTACCTTGGTACTATTTATCTGAGGCTTCTAAAGAGTTCCCAAGTAGTGAGGACCTCTTCACCATGCTGGAGAGCCACTAAGGTAGACTGACTGCAGCAGTCTGATTCCTCCAATATACAACCAAAGAGAGAACCTGAAGCCTAGACTAGCCAACTTTTCATACCCAATCAGACAGCAACCGAGGCACATCAATAAAACAAATAGACTCAGATTTTGACTCAATGAAGAAAGGCTTGAGTTTCATACCAGAATCATAAGCAACAAAATAAATCCATATGCCAAAACCACAATGAAAACAAATAATAGGAAAAACCAAACTAATATATTCCCAGAAAACACCATCAATCCTATAGAAGAGATCTACAATGAAAATTCCCGAGAGATATCCCAAGGCAAAGAATTCAAAAGAACAACCATAACATGACCAAAGAATTCAATGAACTTAAAGAACACATGAGCAAATCAAAGAACTGAAAAAAGATAGGGATAAACTTCTGAGTTCACAAAAGATAGAAATACTGAAGAAAACACAGGCTGAAGTGAAAAAGGAACTGAAAGCGTCTTTTTGAAAGGACAGAAGAAAATCTCATCAATAAAATGAATAAATTGGAGAACAGAATATCACTGGACAATAAAGTTGAAGAATTGGGCCAATCAAGAAAAGATCACAAAAAATTAAAAAAAAAAACAGGAATGAATATGTATGAAATGTGAGACACCATGAAAAGATAAAAGTTGTGCATCAGAGGAATGAAGGAATGAGAAGACTCTCAGGAAAACATTTTTGACCAGATCTTCAGCATGATCACAACCTTTGCAACACAGACTATGACAGCTGGAAGAAACTGGACTAAAGTATTTCCAGCTTTAAATGACCAGAGATGCCAACCAAGAATACTTTACCCAGCAACATTGTCTATTATAGATGAAGGGAAAGAAAAGTCTCCATGACAGGAACAGACTGAAAGAATTGATCTTCACCAAACCAAAGAATACTTGAAGCAATACAAAGGCCTGAAGAAAGGAAGACCATACCTATGATGCAACAGAAAGAATGTAAATAAAGGTGTAATTGTGGAAACACAAAATTAGAGCAAGAATGTAAACAGAAATTGAAATGATGGTAACCAATACACATCTTTCAATAATAACTTTAAATATCAATGGCCTGAACAAACTGGGGTTGTAATTCTAATATCTGACAAGATAGACTTCAAACAAAAACTAATCAAAAGAGGTAAAGAATGTCACTTCATTCTGCTCAGAGGTACAATTGACCAAGAAAATATTATCACAAATCATATATGCACCAAACGCTGGTGCACGCAACTTCATACAAATAGTTCTACTAGACATTAAGAAACAGATTAACCCAGACTAAGTGAGAATAGGTAACTTTAATACTCCACTATCTCCAACAGAAATGTCAACCAGACCAAAGATAAATAGAGATACATCTGAATTAAATAATGCCATACATCAAATTGACCTAAAAGACATCCACCAAATAATCCACCCAAGCACCAAAGAATACACTTTCTATTCAGTAGCCCAATGGAAGCTTCTCTAAAATTGACCACATACTGAGAAACAAAACAAACCTCAACTAAAATAAAAGAATAATTCCATGCATTCTTCAGACTACAATGCAATAAATTTTAAAATCAACAACAAAAGGAGCCCTAGTAACAGCATGAACTAATGGAGATTAAACAACACACGCCTGAATAAGGAATGGGTCAAAGAACAAATTAAGAAAAAAAAAAAGAATCCCTAAATGATACTACAACACAAAAAAATCTCTAGGCCACCTTAAGCAGCCTTAAGAAGGGATTTTATAGCTCTAAGTGCCTACATTATAAAATCAGAAAGAGCACATATAAATGACTTACCATTACAACTCAAGACTCTGGAAAAGAAAGAACAATTAAAACTCAAACCAGGAAGACAAGAAAAAAATAACAAAAATCAGAACATAAGTTAATAAAATAGAAACAAAGAAAACAATACAAAGAATCAATGACTCTAAGAGCTGTTTTTATAAATGTAAACAAGACAGTAGATAGACCCTTGGCCTGGTTAACAAAAAGAAAGGAAAAGTAACTCCAAATGAACCAAATTAGACAGGAAAGGGAAAACATCGCAAAAGGCACCAAAAAGATCCAGGACGTTATAAAGGAATACTTCAAACATATACTCTATTGAATTTGAAAACCTAAAACAAAAGAATGAATTTCTAAATTCATGGGAACATCCAAAGTTAAACCAAGAAGAAATTAACAACTTAAATAGACCTGTTAAAAGTAAGGAAACTGATACCATAGTACAAACCTCCAGATTCAAAAAAGCCTGGGCCCAGATGGATTAACAGAAGTATTCTGTCAGACATTTGAAACCAATCTCTAAGTAATATTACTTAAATTATCCAAAAAGACAGAAACAAAGGGAGAACTCTCAAATTTCTTCTATGAAGCCAACATCAGTCTAATACCCAAACCAGGTAAAGATATAACCAAAAAAGAAAACTATACACCCATATCCTTAATGAACATGGATGAAAAAGTCCTCAACAAAATACTTGCAAACCATGTACAGACATACATCAAAGAGATCATCCACAACAGTCAAGTCGGCTTCATTCCAGAGATGCATGGATGACTTAATATACATGAGTCAATAAATGTTGTAAATCACATAAATGGACTCAAAGTCAATAGTCAAGTGATCATCTCAATAGATGCCAAGAGTGCCTTTGACAAAGTCCAACATGCATTTCTGTTTAAAATCCTAGAAAGAATTGAACCAGAGGGAATATACTTCATCATAAGTGAAGCTATATAAAACAAACTCACAAACAACATCATTCTAAATGTAGAAAAATTGGAAGAATTCCCATTTAGTCTTGAAAAAGACAAGGCTGTCCACTATCTCTATTCCTTTTTAATATAGTGCTGTTATGAAAGTTTCTCTCTGGGAGAGGCAGACTAACTTAACCTGCCTCTCTCTCCCTGCTTGCAACCCAAGGGGTCCCCCTCCCCCAGGCCTTGCAACAAATACACAAGTTTCTCCACTCACAGTTAAACAGATTTTAGCTAGTTTACTTGGGCTTACTAACAGAGCAATGGGTGGGGGCTTACTTACAGAACACAGGCGCCCACCTTCCCCTCCATAAGTTCCATTATTAAGTCCACGTGGTTGGGATCTTGCGACTTCCTGGTGAACAGGTCCTAATGGCCCATGGGGGAGGGGAGAAAAGGGCCGGCCTCCTGGCGCCCCCAGTTTAAATACCTTTAGCCCCTCCCCTTCTCACATCCAAGGCCAATAGACCGGGTGGGTGGGGCATAGGATTTTCCCAGCTCATCCATCTGCTCAAGGTGGTCTTGGGTGATACCACTGAGAGGGCTGTTTGTCCACCTTTTCCCTCGGAGAAGCAATTCACTTCACAAGTGCATAAAACTTTTGCTAGAGCAGTAAGACAAGAGAAGGAAATTAACTGATTACTAATTAGAAAAGAAGGAATCAATCTATTTGCAGATGATATATCATTATACATAAGAGACCCCAAAGTTTCCACCAGAAAAAAGCCTAGAAATTATTAACACTTTCAACAAACCATAAGGTTACAATATAAACCTACAAAAATCAGTAGCCTTTCTATACACCAATAACAAGCAGTCAGAGAAGGAGTACGTGGAGACTCCCCTATTCACAGCAGCCACAAAACATATCTAGGGATAAACTTGACCAAAGATTTTAAAGATCTCTACAATGAAAATTTTAATCCTTGAAGAAAAAGACTAAGGAAGACACCAGGAGATGGAAGGATCTCCCATGCTCATGGATTGGAATAACTAATATTGTGAAAATTATTATCATCCAACCAAAAACAATCTATAATTTCAATGCAATGAAAATCAAAATTCCCATGACATTCTTCACAAAATTAAGAAAAGCTAGCCTAAAATTCATGTAGAATCACAAAAGACCCTGAATAGCCAATGCAATCCTGAACACAAAGAGAAATGATGGGGGGGGGATTACCATAACAGATTTCAAAGTACAAAGCTATAATCATAAAAACATCATGGTTCTGGCACAAAAACAGACACATGGATCAGTGGAGCAAAGTTGAAGACACAAACATGAGTTCATGCTATTTCAGCCACCCAAATATTTGACAAATGTTCCAAGATCACACACAAGGAAAAACAGCATATTTAACAAACAGTACTGACAAAACTTCACCTGTAGAATGAAGCGAGGTGCTAATTGTTAACCTTGCACAAAGTCAATTCCAAATGTATCAAAGATCTCAATATGAAATTTGAAACTCTGAAACTGTTAGAAGGAAACTCATGCAGTACCCTACAAGATATCAGTGTAGGAAAGGACTTTCTATATCTGACTCAGAACTTAAGATCAACAATCAACAAGTGGAACCTCATTAATCTGAAGAAGCTTCTGTACAGCAAACGAAACAACAAAGGAAGTGAAGAGAAAACCCACAGATTTGGAAAAATATCTTCACCAGGACACATAGGACAGAGCTTTAATATTCAATAAATACAAAGAACTCAAAAAACAAAGAACCAAGTAACAAATGACACAATTAAAAGATAAGCTATACATATGAATAGAGGATTTTCAAAAGAAGAAGTAAAGATGACTAAGAAATAAAAGTGTTCAACATCCTTAGTACTTAGAGAAATGCACTCTGACTGAGATCAATAGAACAAATTATATCAAATGTTGGAGAGGATGTGAGGGAAGAGGAACATTCATGCACTACTATGGATGGCAGTGCAGAGAACTCAAAATACTGAAAGTAAACCCACATATAATCCAGTTATATCAGCTTTGGCATATAACAAAAGGACGCATCCTGCTGTAGAGATAACTGTGCACCCACGTTTGTTGCTGCTCTTTTCACAATAGCTAAGAAATGGAAACAAACTAATTGTCCCCAACTGACAAGTGGATAATGAAGATGTGGAGTATTTACACAATTGAGTTCTACTCAGGCTCAGCATGAAGGAAAGATGTAATTATGAAATTTTCAGGTAAATGAATGGAACTAGAAACTGTTATACTAAGTGAAGTAACACAGACTTGGAAATAAAACAAAAATCAAAAACAAAAACAAATGATATATAATCTCCCTCAGTTTTGGATCCTAACACCAAATCCTGATATGTGAGTATTTGTCCTGAGGCTGTTGAAGTCAGGAAAATCATAAGAAATAAGGTAAATAAATGAAAGAGCCTGAGAGAGAAGAACAGTTAAGAGGCAGGTGTTACCAAGGAGGAAATGTATTAGTCAAAAGCACAATGGAAAATTATACATATAATATCTCTACATGTGTCCATGTATATAACTGAATGCTACATAACAAGAAACAGTACCAGATAGGAAAAACCTCCTTTCAAGTTTGTGGCCAGGGTAGTCTAAGAGACTCCCAAAATTATATAGGCTATTGTCACAACCCTAAACTGACTCCCAGAACTTGTAGGTAATACCCTATTGCTGAACATAGGACATAGCATATGGATCAATAGAGCTGGAACTGACCTGAAAGTCACCTCCTTGAAGGCTAGCTTTCATAGACTCAGAGGGCAGTATGCAAGCTGCAAAGGGAGAACATCAGTTGATGGTCCAACCCCAGCTTTAAGGCCTAATAACCACAGCAATGACCAGCACAGAAAAGTACATTGGCTTAATAGTGGCATTTTTTCCTTGGGGTTAATCAACACTTACCTAATTGGACTGAAAGCACACTCAATGGGAGGGAACTCATGTGTGGTACTATAAATGTAGCCAAATACACATGGCTGGAGAGGTCACAGATCTTAGAGAAAGCTCTGAGGTTGTCACATACCTAGATAAATATAGTGTCTTATTATATGCTAAATATGAATCTTTATATTTACCAACAAGTATATCAGGTACCACTCACGAAATAATTTTCTTTTGTAACAGACTCTGACTATTACAGTGTTCCGTAACTGGTCACACACAGAGAACAAGCATCTCTCTGTGAAATACCCAGCCCTAACTCATATATTTTAAAAGAAACTTCTGCAGTTAAGGATCATGGAACACCATGGAACAAGGGGTAGAGAGAATACTAATGCATTTCTTAACTTTCATCAATAAAGCTCCCTCATGCAACAGAGGGCCATAAACACAAAAGGTCACAAATGGCTAAAGTGTAGAGAATAAGAATCTGCATCATGTGGGCCCTTGGACAGGACTCCTGTATTAAACTCCACCAACCCATGGTTCAGGGAACATTGCAGAGAAGGGGAAAGAATGATTGTAAAAACCTATGAGTCTTTTCACAATTGATGGCCTCTGGGAGGAGGAAGGGCGAAAGACAGTGTCTTACAGGGCTAGGACTCTTGTTAGATCCAGTACATAGAACTGGAGAAATGGGCAGCAGGCCCCAGTCTTAGCCAAACAACCAGTGGCTGCTGATTACTCCTGTGTGAAGGAGAGTTGATCTTTAAGGGAGTAACTCTATAGAGGCTGACTAGACAGCAGTGGATGAACTTGCACTGAGGGGCATTTGGATATGCTAACTTGATTTGATATGCCTTAATACAAAGGCAGAGTGTATGAAATTTTGTGGGGAAGGGTCTAGGGGAGGATCTGGATGTGGGAGTGTAAAGGTGATCATGATATTTTGTATAAAATACAGAAAAATTCAATAAAACATACAAAACCTCCTGCAATTATGAAGTTCATAGGTAAATGGATATAACTGGAAATAATCATCCTGAGCGAGGAAACTCAAATCCAGAAAGACAAAAGTCACATGTTGTCTCTCATAGTTGGATGCTAGCTTTGAAATCCCAGATATGCATGTTTCAATTTGAAAATCCAGGGAAGTCAGGAATCTCGAAAATGTCCATGGGGGTGAGAGGCTTCCTGGAAGAGGTGATAGAAAGTGGCAAAGAGAAGAATAATGTCAGAATGGTTAAATGGGGGTGGAGAAGTGAAAGGCCAGGAAGAGGGAAGAATATGTGTAGCAATAAGGTCTTCAGAAAAGCCATGTAGTATATAACAGCCTGTAGGGTATGATCTGTATCCCCAATGTCTTTCATTGGGGTCTATGCGCTGGGCCTAACAAGAGTCCCAGCCCTGTAAGACACTGTCTTTCGCCCTTCCTCCTCCCAGAGGCCATCAATTGTGAAAAGACTCATAGGTTAGGGTTGGGATTTCCTACTCACTTCCTCATGTGTATGCTGGGACTTTTGTCTGGTTTGTCTTGCACAGGAATTGTATGTGTCACCATTGCTGTGACTAGCTCCCTGGAAAACTCTGTTTCCTTGTGGTCATCCATGCCCTCTGGCTCTTACAATCTTTCCACCTCCTCTTCGGTAATGATCTCTGAGCCCTGGGAGGTTTCAGAGGTTTGAAATAGGTGTCCTATTCAGGGCTGTGCACTCTGCAGCTTCTTGTTCTCTGCACATTGGCCAATTGTGAGTTTTTATGTTAACCACCGTCTGCTACATAAGGAAATTTTTGTGGTGAGATTTGAGAGATGTATTCATCCTATATGGCATGGTTGATTTATCACATAGGATCAAGCATCTCACAGGCATTTATACTCTGCATTTGACCAGGTCTGAAATTCTGTAATGTCTCCATCTGTTGCAGAAAGAAGCGTCTTTGATGAGAGATTGAAAGATATGTTTGTCTGGAAAGATGAAGAAGCATATTTAGGTTTAAGGATGGTTTAAGGATGTGGCAGAAGGAAATTTTTCTTTAGGACCTGTGACCTCTTCATTCATGTATTTTGGTTATGTTTAAATTACTACACTGAGTTCTTTCCCACTGAGAAGTCCTTAATTCCAATTAGACAGCTATTGATTACGTCCTACATAAAAGGGCCACTACTGCACCAAGAGCTACAGTTTGTTGGGCCAGTCATTGCTGTTTATTAGGCTCATAACTGAGTAGGACCACTGATTGCTTTTCTTCTTGGCAGCTTGTATAGTAAGCTCTGATTCCATGACAGCTAGTTTTCAGGGAGGAAGCTTCCAGGTCAGTTCCAGCTTGATTATCCCAAGTCCTCAGTCTGAAGTATGGCTTGTCTTCAGCAATAAGGTCTTACTTTCAAATTCTGTAAGGTAATCAAGGACTTTCAACAGTCTGTGTTAATTTGAGAGTGTCTTGGACTATCCCGAGCAACATCTCAAAGAAAAGTTTATTTGGCCTGACACTATTTATTGTGTCTTATTTTCAGCCAAATACATGCACACATATATTTACTGAATGCATATTTTTTCAGTAGGATTTGAGTTAGTACATCTCTGGTTTTACATACCATTTAAGCATTATTTATCTCTCCTCCGACTCCAGCTGTATAACACTACTTACTCTTTCCCCGTTTATTGTATCTTCTGCTTTCTCCCATTTCCCACCTAATTATACCTGTCTCCTACCATCCCCCGCTTTTGAGCGCTGTCTTCGCCTTGCTCCTCATGGTTCCTTTCCATTTTCCGGGTTGCTTTGGTTACATCAGGAAATATATACTCACATATAGGAATTTGGAGCTAAACTCCACAACTGAGGGAGATTAGATGTTATTTTTCTGAGTCTGTGTTAGTTTACTTATAATAGTTTCTACTTCTATTAATTTTCTATACACATTTTGTGATTTCATTTTTCTTTTCCAGTGTTGTTATAAGTGAACCACCTTTTCATTATCCATTTATCAGCTGAAGGACATTTAGGTTGTCTCCATTTCTCAACTATTGTGAAAAAAGTAGCAAGAGACATGGATGTGCAAGTCTCTCAATATGGTAGGATGAGTCCATTGCATATATGCCAAAGAGAGGTATGACCAGATTGTATGATGGGTTTATTTTCCACTTTTAGAGAATTCTCCATATTGATTTCCACAGTGGTTGCACATTTTACAGTCCCACCAAAGGTGAATGTGAGCTCCCTTTTTCCTGCACCCACACCAATATTTTATGTCATTTGTCCTCTTCATTTTAGCTATTCTGACTGAAGTTAGATGAATATTAAAGTAGTTTTGATGTTCCTTTCCCTAACTACTAAGAATGTTGAACACTTCTCAAGGTGTTTCATAGCCATTTTTCTTTCTTTGAGAGCTCTCTGTTCAAATCCATAGCCCCACCACTTTTTAAAAATTGGGTCATGTGTTTTCTTCTCTGTTCTTTTTTTTGAGTTCTTTGCATATTCTGGATATTAATCCTCTACCAGACAATTAACTGGTGAAGATTTTCTCCTACTCTGTAGGTATCCTCTCCACTCAGTTGGTTGTTTTCTTTGCTATACAAAAGGCTTTTGGTTTAATGAGGACCCATTTGTTAACTTTTGACCTTAATTTCTAAGCAAATGATGTCTCACTTAGGAAGTCCTTTCTTGCACTTATATCTTATGTGGTACTGCCTATTTTTTCTTCTAACAGTTTCAGCATTTTAGGCTTAGCACTGAGTTCTTTGAGTCATTTGGAGGTGACTATAGATGATAGGTCTAATTTCATTCTTCTATAGGTGAAGATCCAATTTCTGCCCATATCATTTGTTGAAGATGATATCTTTCCTCCAGAGTGTGCTCTTCACATCTTTGTCAAATATTGGGTAGCTGTAGTTTTGTACACTCATGTTTGGGTCTTCTATTTTGTTCTAATGATCTACAAGTTTCTTTTTGTGCCAGTATCATGCATACACACACGCACACACACACACACACACACACACACACACACACACATATATATATATATATATATATATATATAAAAAACTATGGTTGTATAATAGAGATTAACAATCTGATATGGTAATCCCCCCTGCATTGCTCTTTGTGCTGAGGATTGTTTAGACTATCCAGGGCCTTTTGTTTCCATGTGAGTTTTAGAGTGGACTTTTCTATTTCTGTGAAGAATGTTATGGGGATTTTGATTGTGATAACATTGAATCTATAAATCACTTGTGGCAGGATGGTCATTTTTACTATATTGATTCTACCAATCAGTGAGTATGGGAGGTGTTTCCATTTCCTTGGGTCTTCCTCAATCTCTGTCTTCAAAGATTTAAAATAGACTAGATCTTTTATGTCTTTGGCTAGCTTTATCCTTAGATATTTTATTTATTTATTGAAACTGTTGTGAATTAGAGTGTTCCCCTTAACTCTTTTTCTGATAGTTTGTATATAGGAAGACTCATGATTTTTGTAGACTGATCTTTTTTAACCCACAACATTGTTAAAAGTTATGTCCCCCCATAAGTTATACCAAGTCCATAACCAGGCTTGGATCTTGCAACTTCCCAGTGGTCAGACCCAGAATGGCAAGGAAGGGAAGAGAAAAGGGCCCGCCTCATGACATCCTCAGCTTAAATGCCTTTATCCCCCCTTCTTACATCCAAGGCCAATGGGCTGGTTGGGAGGGGCATAGGATTTTCCTAGCTCCTCATTTTTCTTGCACAATATAGTCCTGGGTAAGTACCATGTGCCTGAGGTGTTTGTTCACAATTCGTCCATCCAGTATATCCCTCAGATAATTAATCCATTCTACATATACTCCGGAATTTTACTCAACAGTAAAGAAAAATAAAATTATGATAATTCCAGGATGGAACCAGGAACTGCTATACTAAGTGAAGTCACACAGACTCAGTGAAACAAGTAATGCATATTCTCATTTGTGGACCTTAGCTTTAAATCCCTAAATATGAGTATATATCCTGATGTAGCTACAGGAGTCAGGCAAATAGAAAGGAGTCATTGGGGCAAAAGCTAAGAAGGAGCTTGGGAGAGGAGGTTAGTAGACAGGTGTTTTTAAGGGGGGAAACGGGGAAAATGGGAATAATTTAACTGGGGAGAGTTCCACAGAGAGGAGAGGGAATAACCCTTAGGTGCATGAAGAACCAGAGGGAAAGGTATTAGTCTGAAATCCTACTGAAACACACACACACACACACACACACACACTCACACACACACACACACACACACACACACATATATATCTGAAGGTTATATAACAAATAAAAATGCCTAAGAAACACCTTAAAAAGTGTTCAGTATCCTTAGAAATTAGGGAAATGCAAATCAAAATTACTTTAAGATTTCATCTAATCCCAATCAGAATTGCTAAGATTAAGAGAACAAATGACACCAAACGCTGGTGTGGGGTGCAGAAGAAGGGGAACCCTCATCCAGTATTGGTGGGGTTGTCATTGGTGCAACCACTTTGGAAATCAGTATGGAGCATTCTTTAAACTGAAAATAAATCTACCATATGCTCAATCATACCACTCTGGCATGTACCCAACCGACTCACTGAACTGCAGTGATAGCAGCCATATTTGTTGGTGCTCTCTTCATAATAGCTAAGAAATGGAAACACCCTAAATGTTCCTCAATTAATAAATGTATGAGGAAAATGTGATGCAAGTACATAACAATATTCTACTCAGCAGTAAAGAAAAACAAAATCATGAAATTTGCCAGCGAGTGGATGGAACCAGAGATGTTTCGTTGGTCTTTCATTTATTTCTTCTTTTGTTCTTACTATTCCCTTTCTTCTATTAGGTTTGACTTTTATTTTTCTTTTTTGTCTTAAGGGTGATATTTGCTTACTTATTAGATTGATCTTTTTTTCTTTTAATATATTTTATTTATTGATTTTTAAGGTGTATGAATATTATGCCTACATGTAGATAGGTGTACTGTGCTGTGTAATGCTTGCAGAGGTCACAAGAAGGTGTCAGACTCCCTGGAACTGGAGTTTCAGATGGTTGTTAGCTGCCGTATGGATACTGAGAACAAACCCAAGTCCTCTGCAAGAGCAGTCAGTGCTCTTAGCTGCTGAGCCATCCCTCCAGCCTTGGTTCTGTGCTCCGTGTAAGCACTTCTTTCCACAGTCATCCTTCCTACTTTGATGCACAGTGAGTTTTGTATATTGTATATTATTTTTTTGTCTTGAGACTTTCATTTCCCTTTTAACTCTTCAGCTGATTCATTCTTCAGAAGCATTTCCTTTAATTTCTATGTATTTGTGAGTCTGCCAAGATTCTAGTTTCATATTATTGTGGTGAAAAAAGAAAGATGATGTGATTCTAGTCTTCTTAACTTTGTTCAAAGTAGTTTTGTGATTCAATATATGATCTCTACTGGGAAGTCTTGTGTATACTTAAAAAGAATATTCTTTTGTTTGGTGGACTGTGTTGTTTATGTTTGCTAGGTCCAGGAGATCTAGAGTGTTGTATCAGTCTGCTCTTTCTGTGCTGACTTTTTGAATAGAGGCTCCTTCAGTTGTTGTAAGATATCGAAGTCCTGTCAGAATCATATTGATAATTGTATTCTCTTAAGTTCTGTTAATTTTTAATTTATATATTTAGGCATTTCAGTACTAAGTGCATATACATTTATAGTCATTATATCTTCTTGGTAGATTGTCTTCTTTGTAAGCTTAGTTTCTCGGGGAGGACTTTCACATAACGTATATTTTATCTGGTATGATACAGACACTTTTCCACTCTTGTTCTCTTTTGTTTATCACTTACATGAATGACTTTTTCCTTTGGGAGCTTGAAGTGGGAGGATCATCTTGAGTTTAAGGGCAGCCAACTCTAGAGAGTTCAGAGCTAGCCTGGGTTACAGAGAAAGACCCTATTTCAAAAAGTAAACAACAAAAAAGAGAAAAATCGATCATTGGTTTAAAATCACAATATTAATAGAGCACCAGTGTTCCCTATTATGATCTGATAATAATTTTAGAATTCTTGCAACTATAGTCTATTATATTTCAGTGCTTTACATCCTTTTAAATTTAGTTATTAGGAATTGATACTATTTTGATTATCTTCAAAGCTTTTGAAGCTTTTTATTTTAGGGTTTTCATCTTTTTTTCTTGTATGTGTGGGTTTGTGTGTAGGATTGGGTACACATGTGTGTGTATGCATGTACATGTGTAAACTCATTCATATAGAAGGCAGAGGACAAATTCTGTGTCGTTTCTTAGGTATCATTCACTTTTTGGAGTTGGGCTCTCTCATTGGCACACAGGTCTGAGATTACAAGTGTCTGCAAACACACCTTCATTTTTTTATGTGAATTCCTCGAATTAAACTCAGGACCTTGAAGCATTTTATGAACCAAGCCATCTTCTCAGCCCTCATCATTTTATTTCTTAGAGATGTATAAGGAGCATTGTTATAACAAAGTAACACTCTGCCATCTTGTAATTCAAAGCTGCTGTTTGCCTTTATCTTTGTTTATAATCTTTTTGATGTTTAGAATAGTTCAGTTTTTACTGTACTTAAAAATCTATCATTCTTTACCATGGTTATATTACCATCTATTCAATGTTTAGGACTTCTCCAAAATTAGAATTTATTTCCTTGTTGGGACATAACTTACTGACTGCGTATAATTCATTCATTTTGGTTGTTCCAATCCAGTGATGTTTAGCCTATCCACAGGGCTGTACACCCATCACCACTGTTCAGTTTTAGATCATTTTTAATCACCTACTAAAAACATCTCATGTCCTTGATTAGTCACTCTCCAATTTCTCCAATACTCTAGGTCTATGCAATTCCTAATTCTAAATCCTAACTGAACTTAAAAATAATTACATTTTCTGGTTAGAAAGTAGGGTGCAGACTAGTTGTGTAGTTTAGCCATATTCTAGCAGACATAGCCCATATAGTTATAAAATTTAGGAGGAGATTATTTAGCATAGTTTATATAACTAAAGCCCTCTATATACCCATGACCATTTTAAAATATTTTATTTATTTTTATTTTATCATATGAGTGTATTGCCTGCATGTATGTAAATGCACCCATGTCATGAAATGGCTGTGAGTCAGAAGAAGGTGTTGGATTCCCCTGGAACTGGAGTTATGGACACTGTTAGCTGCCACGTGGGTACTGGGACTTGAACCCAGGTCCTCTGCAAGAGCAACTGGGGCACTTAATTGCTAAACCGTCTCTCCAGTCTCTAAATCTAGGTACATTTAAACTTTCTAAAACAGGACATTAATTTGAATTCATGATATATTAACAGATTAAGAGAATTTGTATTAATTTATTCCCTTTGAATGTACATGTATTCTTTTGTTCTCCTTGAATTCTCTTTTGAAATTCTGTTCACTGGTGAGTAGACTCCTGTTTGAAAATTAAATCTCAAAGAGAAGTAGACAGAAAGAAATCCTTATATCCCTGTCGCAATCAAAACACATTCAAAGACAGTGATGATGGATGATGTGTGTTTGTATGACAATTTGTTTTTCACACGTGTGCCTATTTCAATACCGTATCACACAGAATTTAGAAAATAAGTCTTCCTGTGTCATAATATCTTAATAAATTCTCTACAGTTATTTAAACAACTGTGAGAATGACATATTCATCCTGTCCCTTTCACATAAAACATGCCATTCAGAGGGCTGCAGAGATGGCTCAGTGAACAAAGCACTTGCCTCACTCAAATTAGGACCAGAGTCTGGATCACCAGAACCCACATAGAAGTCAGGCAGGCATAGCGGTTGTCGATAATCCGAGTGTTTGAGAGGCAGACACAATGAATCTCTAGCTAAGCTAGCTGGAACTGGCAAGTGGTTTAGCCAGAGACCATGCCTCAGTAATGACAGTGGTGATGGTGATGATCAAGAAGGACACCCAGTGTCAACTTCAGGCCCCACTGGCACACATACGCACATGCACATACATGTACAGCCATACCCACATGAACATGCACATACATGTACAGCCATACTCATATGAACATGCACATGCATGTACACCCATACTCATATGAACACGCACATGCATGTACACCCATACTCATATGAACATGCACATGCATGTACACCCATACTCATATGAACATGCACATGCATGTACACCCATACTCATATGAACATGCACATGCATGTACACCCATACCCACATGAACATGCACATGCATGTACACCCATACCCACATGAACATGCACATACATGTACACCCATACCCATATGAACATGTAATACATGTACAGCCATACTCATATGCACATGCACATACATGTACAGCCATACTCATATGAGCATGCACATACATGTACAGCCATACTCACATGCACGTGCACATACATGTACAGCCATACTCACATGCACATGCACATACATGTACAGCCACCCCCATATGAACATGCACATACATGTACAGCCATACTCACATGCACATGCACATACATGTACACCCATACTCATATGAACATGCACATACATGTACAGCCACACCCATATGAACATGAATTCACATATGCCCATCTTACACACAGAAAAAATATTCCGTTTAAAAAATCTAATTTTTCTTATGTCTCCAAAGACTGAAAAGATACCCACCTTCATTAAAGTAGTTCATAGACTTGTAAATGTGTTGTAATACACTGACTTCCCCGCAGTAGATGATAGAATTACTAAAGATGTTCCTTCAGTCCACAATATATGTAAAACAATACTTTTTGTTTGTGACTACCTTAAAAACAAGTTAAAGTATAAAGGGATAAAATATTTCATCAGCCAGGCTAGGCAAGAGTATGATGTAAGAGATAACTCCAGACCCTCAGTGTTTTATGCTAAGAATTATCACATTGCTTTTAATTTCTAGTAACGTCCCTTCCATAGATTGTGGCTTTTCCTCATGAGTCCTTTCTCCAGGATCGAGGCTGTTTGTATAGCCTTGTTATTGGGTATTGCCAGTGTCATAGCAGAGAATACAGAGAAGACTTACATCACTTGATAAATCTTACAGCTATATAGAAATAATATACCTCATTTGGGCTTGCATTCCATTGGGTGTAGTGAGTCACACAACACAGCTTGGCAATAAATGGGATGATATTATGTCCAGGCTTCCTGCTGAGAGATTCTACACAGGAAAAAAGCAGAACATGGTAGAACCATAGAGTGATAGTGATAAATTTCATTACTGCCAAAATATCCAGCTTCTCCAGTCTCCTTCAAGTTTTTCTCCTAATCCTGGTATTACATGTAATTACTGACAACCTAGGAAGTATAAAATTTAATTGCACAAGACTTTCCTGTTTTCTTACTGATAGTGTATTTACAGTATCATTCTGAGAGTGAACTCTACTTTGAATCACATTAAGGACTGGGGTTGAAAAAATTGGACCCAAGAAGTGGCACAAGATGGCAAAGTTGAGCTGGGGATGCCAACCACTGAGGAAAAGCTAGATGTGGCCCAAGACAAGGAAATTGTAGGCAAAAGTAGGAATGAAACTTATGTTTATATCCAGTCAACAATACTTGAATTTCTAGCAAATGAAAACAGGACAATGAGAAGTCATAGAGATTAAAATAGTTCTTGAGGGAGAAATTCCAGGTTCATGGCTTCCTAAAAGCCATGAGGTAATATGGAAGGGCCAAACTAGCAAAGCAGCCTAATAAATCCCAGAGGGGCTGATGCCTCCATGCCTGTTTATATCCGCCTGCTTGCTATGCACTTCATCAGTTTTCGTTCTTGCAAGGTTGCATATCTTAATTTCTCAACTTTCAAGTATTGCATCCTCCAACATGCAATTAGGTTTCTTAATATATTGTTGAGATTGGGTTCTATAGTTGTTTTAGGCATATGATTTCAAATCCTCCAAGTCTCTTTGTCCATAAGATAAGAAAAAAGAAGAGTTTACAAATAAAGAAGGTAAACAGAAGAGTCATAGAGATAAGGATAATGAGTTTCTCAGCCCACCTGAAGGCAATGCCCTGGACATTTTCAGGAATTAATTAACAGGAATCAGAAGTTAGGAAACCAACAAGCTAGAAATGGGTGAAAGTAAGGCAGAGTTTAAGAAATCTGACTGTCATTGAGAAATTATGGTTGAGTTCTTTATATAATCTTTAATCTATGTAGATAATCTATCCTATATTAATCTCTGATAGATATGTTCTTAATCTACCTTTGAAACTAATTGTACCAGATGATCCTGAAGATCATTTTAAACTATAAATTTTCTACTTAAAATTTACAGGGTACAGATTTATTTATTAGTCTGGGTTTTTCAGAGAAAGGAAGAAAGCAATGTAACTACAATGCTCCTGTTCAGAGATAGCCAGTATAGAGACACAGGAAGAGAGGGAGTCAGAGAAATGAGAGAGCGGGGGGGGGAGAGGAGAGAGAGAGAGAGACTCTTTTTCAAATAAGCTTCAGGTAGCTCCTTAGAACCATTCATTTAAGTACTCAAGTTCATACTCCTGGACCAGGCTAAAGTTGGTAAACAGCAGGTTGTTAGCAGGGAGCTGGCCCATTACCATCTGGAATGGATTTGTTCAAGTGATACACACAGTAGTTAGTGGGAACCAGGGACAGTGGAAGATTCTTTTTTCAAAATATTTTTGTATTATTCATAAAATAGATCTTAATCAAAGTTAGACCCGCTCCCCTACCTGCACTATGTCCACGCCCTTTACCAGATTTCATGCATTCTGTCATACGTTTTAAGTACTATATGCTCAAGCATTTGTACCCAGATGTCCCTCGGTACAAGTTCATCCACTGGAGTCTAGGGGGTCTAACTAAAATCACCCCGTCAAAGAAGATCTGCTCTCGCTCATTCAGCGATAATCAGTTGCCAATAGTTCTTTGGCTCGGGTTGGGTCCTGCTTCCCAGTGCCCTTGCTCTGTGCTGAGTTTTTGTCAGGTTGAGTTGGCAAAGGTCATGTCCACGCTGTCACCATTATTGCAAGTTCATGTGAGCAAGTTCCCAGAGGCCTGAAAGCCTCTATTTCCTTAAGTTCATCCACCAAATCTGGTTCTTACATCTTTCTGCTCCCTCTTCTGTAATGGTCCCTGAGCCTTGGGTGGGTGATGTTTAATAGAGAAGTCCTAGCCAGAGACATACACTCTGCAGTCTCTTTTTTTCTAAAACTTAGCTAATTGTGACCTTTGTGGATGGCACTCTGTGGTATGAGGAAGCGTCTCTGGTGAGAGTTGCGGGAGGTGTTAGGACCCTCTCTACCCCCGTTCCACCATGTTCCATGAGACCTTGGTGTAGAGGTTCCACTATCGGTGCATCACTTATGCCTGGGCATCTCTCAGAGGTATATTCTCTGTGTGTGACCAGTTGTGAAACTCTGCAGCAGCCTCCACGTGCTACAGACAAGTGGTATATGGTACACTTGTCTATAAATATAAGGATCCATACTTATCATACAGTAAGAATATTCATTTGTCTAGAGATAAGTTTTTCTTCCAGAATCTATGACCTGTCCAGCTATGTGTTCCACTATTTTTTCAGTACCACCCATGAGTTCCCCCATTGAGAGGGCTTTAATTCTGATTTGATAACTATTGATTACCCCCTAGATTAAAATGCCTCTAATCTACCAAAAGAAATACTTTGTTGTGCAAGCTATTGTGGTTATTAGACTTTACAGCTGGATTGACCATTGACAGATTTTTCTCCCTTAGCAGCTTGCATAGTATCCTCTAGAACTATGAGCACTAGTCTTCAGGGAGAAGGCTTCCAGATTAGTTCTAGCTCCACTGCTCCATGTCCTGTGTCCAAAATATGTCCAGTCTTCAGGAATAGGGTCTCACCTACAAATTCTGGGAGGTAATCAGGGACTCTGACAATAACCTGTTTCATTTTTGTATTCTCTTGGACTAACCTGACCAACAACTTGAAGGCATGTTTCTCCTGTCTGGAACCACGTTTCTTGTTATAGCCTGCAGGTATACGCATACACTCATGTTCATATACTGTATGTTTTTTTTCAGGGAGTTTTGGGTTAATGCATTTCTCTCCGGCTTTTTATGACACCTAGGTTTTATTTGTCTATTTTCTCTCTCTCCCTGTCTAAACTTCCCTGCTCCCTCTCCAGTGCTCCCTCTCCAGTTTCAGGATGCCCACCTTCCCTATTTTCCCTTGATAATACCTGTCTCCTACGATTCCCCCGTCTCTTGAGTTCCTTCTTCCCGTCCCCATGGTTCCTTGTATGTCCGGATTCCTGCCTTCTTTTCCAGTTGAATAACGCCATGTTCTCTATTTCTCCCTTGGTAACATCTGTCTCCTACTGTCCCCTTCTCGCAGCCTCTTTCTTTCTCTTGACCTCCTTGCTTCCTTTACATTTTCCTGGCTCCTGCTGATATATCAGGGTATATACTTACTTATAAGGGATAGGTGCTAAGAACCTCAGATACAGGAGAACAGACATCACTTGCTTTTCTGAGTCTGTGTTACTTATGATAACAGTTTCTAGTTCCATCCATTTATGTGAAAATTTTGTAATTTCATTTTTCTTTAATCTTGAGCAGAACTTCAATGTATAAATGTACCACATCCTCATTATCCACTCATCCCTTGAGGAACACTTAAGTTGCTGCCATTTCTTAGCTATTGTGAAAAGAGCAACAACAAAACAAAACTATGGATGCACATGCTATCTCTGCAGTGGGATGAATCCTTTGGATATATGCCAAGAAGTGGTATAACTGAATCATATGGTAGATTCAGTTATATTTTTTTGTTAATTTTGTTTTATTTATTTATTTTTGCTTTGTTTTGTTTTGTTTGACAGTGTCTTCTTAGTTCCATCTCGTTTGGAAGTCACTATGTGGACCAGGCTAGCCTTCATCTCACTTGCTTCTGCCTCAGGAGGGCTAGGATTAAAGACACTCACCACCATGCCTGGCATGCATTTTAAGTTTTCTGAGAGTTCTCCTCACTGCTTTCCATAGTGTTTACAGGAGTTTGCATTCCAGTAGCAGTGAATGAGCTTCCCCTTTATCCACATCCTCCCCAGCATTGGGTGTCTTTGGTTCTCTGATTTTAGCCAGTCTGACTGTGGTAAGATGAAACCTTAAAGTGGTTTTGACCTATGTTTCTGCAGTTACTAAGGATGTTGAACACTTTTTAAGGTGTTTCTTACCATTTTTAATTCTTCACTTGAGAACTCTCTGTTCAGGTCCTTCACCCACCTTACTGGGTTGTTTATTCCCTTGTTCTTTGTTTTTTTTTTTTTTTGAGTTCTTTGTATATTCTGGATACTAATCCTCTGTTGATGTGTAATGGGTAATGAGTGTCTCTCACTCATTGGATTTCCTATTCATTTACTTGGTTGTTTCTTTTGCTGCACAGAAGCTTTTTAGTTTAATGAGACTCCACTTGTTGATTGTTGGCCTTCATTGCATTTTAGCTGTTAAGAAGTTGGAGGGGGGCTGTAGCAGCATATTTAGATCAGCTGTATGGAACAAAATGTCAAAGGATTAGGACCATATGCCCCAAAAGGAAATAAAGAATGGTGATCATCTGGACCATGACCCACAGACTCTCTGTAAACTGATAGGTAGTTATTTGAGACTTTATTGTTCATCCATTCAACTTTGCTATTGCAGCATGAAAACAGCCACAGACAATATGCAAGTGAAAAGGTATGCTTACATTCTAATAAAACTTAAAAAGAAGACATATTGTAAACTGGATTTTACTCACAGGGGGTAGATAGCCAAATTCCAGGCTAGAGTACCTATACTAGGATTAGCCCCAGAGAAGACCTGTATACTTAAGAACTAGAGACTGACTAACTTGAAAACTCACCTTAACTGACAGGAGAGTCTTCGTGTTGTATGACTGCCATGGCCATGGCAACGAAGTAGAACCACTGTTGCCAAGGAGGTTTGGAGTGCCTAGCTCAGAGGAGAATACCCACAGGCATTCCACAGTGGTCCTGTGAGTAGAAGAGGAACTATATTGAACCCATGATTTTTTTCAAACTGTGCCAAAGTGAGAAAATGGATAATCCTGTGGAAAATTGGATACTGAGAACATCAAATGGCATTTATTTCGTCTCCGCAGCACTGTAATGTGCGCAGTGACTCGCGTAGGAAGGAAAAATAAGCTTCTCTTTAACTAGTTCTTGTCAAGATGTATTTTCTTCTGCCTGTAAAGTGCTTCTGAATTGTGGATAATGCATGCACTACTTACATACTTATTACTTATATAGACTATATATATATATATAGTCTTATATAATATATAGAGAGACATATATATTACTTCTATAGACTATACAACTGAAGGATTTGAAAGTATCAAATAATGGATATGATACTTCTAATCAGCCAATAATGGGTTGAAAGGTGAGGCTACTGAGGAGATGATGTATTATAATAGCCACATTAAGCTATACTGAATTTGAAATAACGGGGGAAAACATTTCCCTAATGCTATTAGGAAGAAAGTTACCAGACTCAGAATCATGAGTCTAAAGTTGTCATATAAGCACAAGCTTATGGAAAGGGTTCCTGTGCTGTTTTTCATTATAAAATGAGTGAAATACCTGAAATTTCATGCCAAAATCATCTGAATCCCAGGTTGATATGGAATATTTTTATTAAAGTTCAAACAGAACTCATTTTATTAGCAGAATAGGATGCTTGGCCAAGGGTATGTTTATAAACTTGGATTCTTCAGGATTCCTCTCATTGGAACCAGAAGGAAAGGGAAGTTCTCCATTGAGTAGGACTCAGTGGAAAGCTAATGGTAGGAGAAAGCTAACCAGACATGCTTTCTGGGGTCTCCAAGCGTGGAAGCAGGAGGCAGAAGGCCTGTGTCAGAACAAACTCGGCACCATTCATTCTCTGTCTCTTTCCCCTCATTCCTTACCCGTCTTCTGAGCCATTTCTCCCTACTATCAATACCAACATCGCTTAAACCGTAGCATCTGACCATCTCCCTCTCTCGCCTCTCATCCACGTCCCATTGCCCTTTGCTATACGTGTCCTGATGTTATTTGATGAAGTTTTGCTGATGTCTTTAAAATGTCATCTTCATGATTACAATAACAATGGTCACAGAGCACGCCTTCCAAGAATGATTTCATTGTGACAAAGAAGGCACAAGTCAGCAAATTATTAGCTTATTGAGAGGTCACAGGGCAGGAGGCACCAAATTGTTGGATAAAGAGGGATAAAATGGATGGCATTAAAATAGAACTCAAGAATGAAGCTTTTTACCTGCAATTGTTGTTCTTAATTCCATTTGTGTTATCATCCTGCTTGAAAATTGCATAGATTTCTGCTTCCTCAAAAATATGTATGCATACAACATTTTGCATACAGTTTTAGAGAGTTTAGTTACATAGTCCAAACATACCCATAGATCCCAGGCAGTCACATGGTCCAAACACATCTAGAGATCCCAGGCTAAAAACTCCTATACTAGTAGAGTATATCATAACTTATAAATAGTATCTTAATAATATCTGATTTTTAAAATAAATACATCAATGAAAAGGAAGAAATATACCTTACTGTGGAGAGCTCTGCCATTTACCTTAATTAATTAAACATCATCACAAATAATGTGACAACCTGGCATTCTATGTCTCTTGGTTCAAACACATCCAGAGATGTGATATGATGTGAAATGTATCTTGGACAAAAATATTTACCTTGTGCCTGGACTTTAGACCAAATGTTTGACAGTTAATTCAGGAAATAAAGGAAGATGTTAAATAATATTTCAAGAAAATGCTCAATCAAAGTATTGAGGAAATCAGGATTGCAAAACAATAAACAAACCAAACAGCTACAGGGTTTGTAACTGTTCTAGATTAGAAGAGTATATGGGACTGCAGCAACCAGAGGCAACATGTGACTCTTTGTTAGATTATAGTTCCAATAAATAAGCTATTGTAAACCAAACAAATAAGCATTTAGGTAACCATCAGGAGTAATTTAATATGCTACATAGTAGATGATAGGGAATTGTTTTAGTTTTCTTTAGATGTGATAATAGTAGAGTGACAGAGCAGAATCCATGCTAAAGAATGTAAAGATGAACTGCCATGTGGAGAAGTTACCTTAAGTGGTTCAGCAAAATTAGTAGTATTTACATATCTATATTAACATATGGACACATACACATGTGACTGAAGTAAATATGACAGGTGTGTGTGTGTGTGTGAAAGACAACCATAGTGTAATATTATATTCTTTCAACTTTGCTATGTATCTGAAATCTTAAAGAGGGGTTTCCGTGAGTTCGGGGGTCTGAGCAGCGATCCTCATGTTTGTTCAGCAAATGCTTGATCCGCTGAGTTAGCTCCTCAGTCCTAATAAAAGTATGTTTAAATATTTTATTAATTATTTTTATTTTATGTGCAAGAGTGTATTGCCTGCTTGTGTGTAAGTGTACCTGTGTTGTGCAATGCCCAAGAAGGTTATAACAGTGTTGGATCTCCTGGAACTGGAGTTACAAACAGTTGTCAGCCATCATGTGGGTGCTGGGAATCAACCCCTGGTTCTCTGCAAGAGCAGTCATTGCTCTTCTGCTCTGAACCATTTCTCCAATCCAACAAATATGAGTATTTTTAATAAGCAGCTAGCTCAGTAAATTATAGTTCTTCATAATATATTTTGCTAGCTTAAAATCCATTTCTGCATTAAGTAATTCTAAACAGTTCAGAGAACCAAGGTTAATATTTTACAGCAGGCCGTCCTTGATCAGAAAATCACACTCAGCTCTCCGTTTCTCCTTTTGTTTCTCTCTCTCATTTTTTTTTTGAGAGGTAGATATGAATGATTGAGAATCTGCACCTTTAATGTCAGGGGCAGCAGGGCATCAGGGCCTTTGTCTCCCAGAGACTTAAACAATGCCCTTCTGGAAATGCTGAACCTGAGTACTTTTTAAAAGAAAACGTACCACAACTTCCACTGGCCACCAGCACCATCTCTACCAGGTTCCTCGGATGCAATAAAAAGAGACACATAAAAGTGAAGGAAATGTTATCACCTGAGGTCATATTTTCCAAATGGAATTCATTGGAAGATAACAAAGTGGGACTTGGAGAGTCATGATTTTCCTGGCAACCCGGAGTCTAATTAAATCGGTTCATATTATCTCATGTCCTATCCTGCACAGTGCTATATAGAGCTGCAGATTGCTGGGGACTGACAGGGACTTACCGCACAGTATTGAATTGTGCAGACATGACTTGTGGAGGTTTCGTGAGAAGGGACTTACTTCCGTGTGCAGCAAGGCAGCACTCCTTTACATTGCTGGGGACTGACAGGGACTTACTGCACAGTAGTAAACTGTGCAGACATGACTTGTGGAGGTTTCGTGAGAAGGACTTACTTCCGTATGCAGCAAGGAGACACTGCTTTACTTTCAGTGGTTAGTTCATCACCAACTTTTTTTTTTAAGTCCTGAAAATAACTTACCAAAGATTTGTCATTTCCTGCCTGGAGAAAGTTCTGGAGTATTTGTGTTTTTATAAATATCAGATGTGTAATCTCAGACATGAACTTCTTATAACTAGCCCCAAGGCATCATGAGCTATAAGTTGCCACACAAAAATTAAAGGGGTCAAATTCAAAAGCGACGTGTGTCAAAAGGCTCTGTAAAAGAGCATGGGTTTAATATGCATCCTTCAGATGAACCTGTGATTGCTATGGAACCTGCCATCTGTCTTTCGCTGTTGGTTAGACTCCTAAATACTTTTTATAGCCCCCCAGTAGTGAATACTGTCCCCTGGGCTCAATTGGAAGAAAAATATATTAAGTTGGCTCCTCTTAACTGAAGGGGAAGGGAGAGAAGTGTTTAAATGACTTACTATCTCTTGGGCTCCATTTACTCTGGTAAAAAATATTGTACCTAGTATTTCAGAAAGGAGAATTCTTTGAACCTCAGTAAAAGTCTTTTGGGGGTCATTTGGTATTCTTTTGGAGCAAGGGACTTGATGCTATTGTTTTATTGGCAGCATTTATCATTCAATCTCACTTCCTATTTTGCCTTTTTCTTTTGCAGAGGATGATAAAGTAGCTTCATAAAAGCAGACCTGCAGGCTTGAATTAGTCTCCATTCAGCTAGCCCATTGTTTCTTATTTGGAGTAGGCTACAATTGGTTATGAACTCTTTCCTGGGGTAGATTCTCAGTAGGGTCAAGAGAGAATTAACAACTGGATTAAGATAGTGACTAAAATCTGAGAGACTCCAGCTAAAATCAGAGCATTATAGGCAAGAAAAGGGTGTAAATGCCCAAAGTGCCAAGACTGGTTCAGTGGAAAGATGAAGCTACGTTGCCATGGCTAGTACGGAGAAGTAAAGGTTTCCCTGTAAACTGAAGGAGTCGCTAGAAAACAGAAATCAGCTGAAGAGTAGATATTTAATGACAGTAAAGGTGAGGCTGGGAGGCAGTGCTGCTCTGAATCCGACAACAGGAACTACAGGCGCAAGGCACTCAGAGTTTCAATCCCTGGTCCAGGTATGCCAGTTCAAAAGTTTGACTTAAGAGTAGTGTTGTGTGCGTGTGTGCGCACATGTGCCTGTGAGTGTGTGCGTGCGTGTGTGCATGCGTGTGTGTGCGGGTGTGTTATTAACTACTTACTGTGGTGGGGTATGGTTGCTTTACTTTCTTCAAAACTACCCTGAGAAGTGAAAACCCTCAGCGCTCTGGTTGTCTCTACTCCTAGACCCATGTGTCATGGCAGGGAACCCCAGTCTCATACTGAAGACTATTAATTCCTGCATGTTCTCATCTGTGTGCATGTTAAACAAGTGTAGTATGCATACAGTTTTGACAGTTAATACCTCAAGATCTCAGTAAATACGTGTGGATAAAAAAAGCAAATTCCCAAAGAAATAAAGCTTGGAGTAATTTTCTCAGGTCTGCCATTCTTAGTAACAAGCAACTCTAGATGACAGAAATAGCAGCTGTCTCTGCTAAGCCACGTTGGTACTTTGTCCCTGCAGTGAGTCCTGATATCTCCATTGCATTTTACAGTTGAGGAAACAGAACCATAATACTACTCCTCCTCAGTATGCACTTGCTGTGTAAATTTGATATGTATGTATGCTATGTATTTGATATGTATGTATGGTCTGTAAATTGATATGTAGTTTCTTCATTGTCAAGAAAAAAGTAACTTAATAAAAAGTGTTTGATATTTTACGGTTAAAGTTAGTTTTTATTCATTTTTAAAAAAATTTATGTGTATGAATGTTTTGGCTGCAGGTAGGTAAGTGAGTCTGTGTCACACAAAGCCAGTAGAGGTCAGAAAAAGATGTTGGATCTCTTGGAACTGGAGTTACAGATTGTTTTCAGCCACCATGTGGGTGCTGGGAAGTATTCTGGAAGAGCAGCTCCAAAGTTAGGTTTGTAACATACAACAATTACTCTTATTACTTGGAGTGGCAATTAACGTGGCTGAGTGCTATGGTTTGGGTACCTCCCAAAAGGCTCACGTGTTGAATGCTTGCTCCCCAGCTTGTAGATACAGTCATTGATGGTGACTGAATCATGAAGGTTCTGGTCTAATCAATAGATTAATCCATTGGTGGATCCATAATTTTGGAGAACTTGTTGAAACTTGCAGAAGTGAGGCCCACTTAAGACAAAAGTCACCAGTATCATGTCACTGGAGGTTGTACGTTGTCCTGGACCCCTCTCCTCCCCTCCTGTTTTCTCCCCTCCCATTCCTTTCTCCGCCTTCATCTGCTCCTCCTCTTCTCTCCCTCCCTCCCTCTATATATTCTCATTTCTCATTCTAGTAAGTAGCCTCTACTGTGTATTACCTCTGCTTTGCCTCAGACCCAGAGCAATGATTCCAAACAAACTTGAACTGAAACCTCTGAAACTACAAGCCAAGATGAATATTCTTTCCTTTAAGTTGTTTTATGTCAGATACTTTGTCACAGCAATCAAAAACTAACTGACATACTAAACACAGACATTAACTGTCTTCATTAATGCTTTGAAAAGAACTCAGGAAGTTCTGAATAATGTGGATGAGAAGAGGAAGCTCAGGGACAGGACAGAAGGAACTGGCTTCTTTCTCAGTCCTGCCATGGCTACTCTAGGAAAGACAAGTCATGGTGCAAGGGCATACTCAGAGTTGATACCTGTTGTTCCTAGTTTGCATTGAAACTGGTGCAAAGACAAGGTTACCAAGCCTGGGCAATGGGCAGAGCCTGGGTATGAGAATTTCCTAGCATTACTAAATGACTGGATGGTATAAAAGGGGACCGTGGGTCCAGAGCCAGGACAATAAGAATCAGAGTAACCAAAATTGAGGACCTATGCATAGAAATGGGTCCACTCTGAAACACATCATGTGTTGAAATGATAACATAACAGGAAAATTAAAGCAACTCTAGAATAGTATAGAGAACTGAGCGTCAGAAGTATGTCTAATCGATGGCAACACGACTAGTTAGAAGAAAGGGAAAATGTTTTCTAAGAAAATTATTTGTAAATATATGCCACAAAACTAGAAAGTAAAATAAGACACTGTAGTGCCAATAAAGGCATAGAGAAGTCCCAAGGCATCAAACCCAGCTGGAGCAGAATGTGCAAGGCTCTGAGAACAGTTTACAGAATATTAAAGAATCCTTGATAGTTCGGAGCTACACAGTAAACTATATTGTGTTTTACAGATGTTTGGAAGGAATTTGCTATAGGATAAAAATATTAATTATGCCAAATAATTAGACCATTATTTTAATGAGGGTGGAGAACAAGTTACAGAAAAATATGTCATAGTTGCTATGTAGCTTCCTGGTAAATATATTCATGTGGTTGTAATAATGAAGTGTTGAAAATAGATTTAGTAAAATTTATCTCATTAAGCCAGGTCTTGGCATATACCTTTAATCTTAGCTCTTGGGAGGGAGAAACAGGTGGGTTTATGAGTGAGTTCCAGGCCTGCTGGGATTACAGGGAGATCCGGTCTGGAACCAGAACTAGATCCAAAACCCCATTAATCCCAGACAATTTTAATTGTAAGATGCATCATCATTTTAACTAGTAATAAATTTTTTTCAAAAATGTTCATGATAAAATGCATATCAAAACTGGGTGTGACTCCGACACTTAGGAGGCAGAGAGGAGGATCAGAAGTTCAAGCCCAGTCAGGGATACTTAATACAACTGTCTAGAAAACCATCAAAAGACAAATCAAAATAAGACAAAACAAAACACCCCCAAAGTGCTTACCAAGTTCATAGATGTTAAAGTACATAAATACAATACATCTTGGAACTGATGAAATACAGTTGATTAGAATGATCAGGAGGCAGAAATGTAAACATCTAAATCTCAATTAACGTATCTAGAAACCACTAAATATTATTTTAATTTGATTAACCAAGAAATTAAAGAAAATAAAGCAACTACCAGAAGAAAGTACTTACAAAACATAGAAGTTCCCTGTGCGGCAAAGTGAAAGAAGAAATCTGTGCTAGAGTCAATTGTCTTTCTTTCAGTTACTTATTGATTTTTGGCTTCTTAAAGAGTTATAGAAACATAATTTTGATAAAACTCTCATTTAAATTTTATCTGCTTATGTTCTATATTCTGTGTTATTGGCAAGTCTTCTTAACTCCAGATTCATTATTGTAGGATTCTGAGTATATTCCAAAGAAAAAATGTGGAAGAATTTTATTCATTTCCCTAACAGCCCAAGCTGTACCATCTTTAAGTGTCAGTTGAAGTTTCAGTTCATTACAGCTTATCTGAAGTCTGAGGTTAGGTGACCTCTGGGTTCCTGTTGTACTTTGGCCATCTCAGCAGTTCTCAGAGGCAGAGGGAAGCATGGAGCTTGGGTCTGGAGAGGGAGCCCCACCTTGCTGGGCAGCTTCAGGTTACCAGTGCAGGCTTTCACCACGAGACCCTAAGACAGGAGCACACCCTCTACTCCACACAGCTCATGACATCAAGGCCCAGGTGGCTAAAGCCATGCCTCTTACTGATGAAAATATACCATAATCCTTAGAAAATTGGGGCAGAAAACTTGAAAGCATTTCCCTACCACTTGGCCTTTCACTGTCCACTTCCCCTCTTTAGATAGGTGAATCTGGAAAATATTTTCATTTGTTTCATATTTTCAGGTTTTGCCTCTGCAAAAAAGCTGTAAAGTATTCAAGTGCCTCAGTTCATACTGCTCTGGTACAAGCCCAATGCCAGATATGTTACAGGTTGTCTATAAATATTTGTTACTTTATTTTAATGTTTTTATTGGGGATGATAAGATTTATCTGAACATAAAATAGCCTAATTATCATTTACTCAGATTCTTTAAATACCTTTTTATCAAGTTTCTTACTAATATTTCATGATGCCTTAGATTTATAGGCATCCTTTAGATCACGGCCTTGTAAGGCTTATAATGAGAAAATGTTCATTTAAACAAGGCAATTTTATATCTTGGCTCTTATTGTAACTGAATTATATGCTGAATATGTTAAGGAGACAGAACCAAGGTAATGAGACATTTAGCTGAAAATCATTCCATAAAAGCACAATTTGATAATGCTTATTTTAATACCTGAGAAGAGATACCAGGGAACTCATAATTTTGCTTTTCACTTTTAACCAACTGTCCTTAAATCTCTAAAAAGGAAAATATAGGTAAAATATCTAGAATCGTCTGGGTATCCAGTAGGCACTTATTAAAAGAAAGTAATAAAATAGATACTGAATTCCAGGTTTGACATTTAAAGGCCAGGAAGCCATTAAAGAGGTTCAAACACCAAAGTAAAACTGAAAATATATAGCTGTGGTAAGTTCTTTTTAAAGAGTTGTCAAGTTTCCTACCTGAAGTTATTGCTTAGCCGGAGATGCCTTTCCAAGCCTTTCCTGCCAGGATACAGCTTTGCAGGCCTTGCAACTTCAGCCAGCTAGAGAAGAGGCCAGGTCTTCTCTCTTCCCCAGCCCCGTTATGGTTTGGGTTGCTTCACAGTCAAAGGAGAGCCGAGGCCGATCTTTTGTGCAATGTCAGTTCATCCTATTTGGTCCCAGGCCCTTTGGATTTCCTCACCTGTCGTGAAGGTCAGTAGCATAGCTGTGAATAGTTTCCTGCTCACACACCACTCCAGAGTAGTTGAAACATCCATCTGAGGTCACAAGCCATCCAAAGCGAGACAGAAGGAGGGCAAGGGTCAGGGGAAGAGAGCCAGCGAAGAGGGCACCCCTCCTGCGGAAGCAGGAGAAAGGACAGGGCTGTCCAGTGAGGAGAACCGTGACTTGTTTATTGCCATTAATGGAGTAGCAAGATTTCACTTGTTAATAATGGAGTTCAGTTCTGACCTGGACCCAGCGTCTCCTGCCCCGGTAAACAGTCTTCCATCCCTCCCACAGCCTCTCCGCCTCTCCTTCCTCTTGAGGCCTTCTCAGGTGCAGCTCCCGTCCCACAATTTTCTGCCCACGTAGAGAGTTACATCTCCCTGAATCAATAAAATGCATTCAGCCTTGGCCTGCATTACATGTAACTCTTTCAGACTCCAATTATATATAATGTTTAATATTTTTATTTTCCCATCCAAATGTCCTCTCACTTCGGTAAAACAGTCTCTTTCACTTTATTTTTTCTATTGCTGAACATTTTATTCAACCTCATTCTCATGTGGAACAGTGTATTTGCAAAGCAAACGAAACCTTAGGTTCTTTGAAGTTCAAATGAGAAGAAGGTGGTCTGGAGTTTGGCTTAATTCTACCTTCACTGTTGCCCCTCTGGGTCCTGAGGGGGCTCTTGGAGCAGTTTATAAAAGACTTTTTTTTAATAAAAAAGAAAGAAAAGAAAATCCTGTGAACTCCTGGATAGTGAGAATATTTATTTGTTCCTTCTGTAATATGCCCAGTGTTGCTTACCATATGATATTAAAATAGCAAAACTGTAACTGATATTTGGATCAATAATTTCTCCCCTGGTTATAGGCTTCACATTTATCTCATGTTATTCCTGAAACTAAAGATTTTTCTCCAAGAAGGCCACAACCTAAACATATTATAGACAGATTATATACTTACACTAGAAGATCAAACTGCTTCCGAGTATGCTGAGGTTGTTAATAAAAACAAGCTTGCTAATTCTGGACCTGCTTTTTTTTTTTTTTTGAGAACTAGTCTTTAGTTTGGTAATAATAAATCTCTTTTGTTCTAATGAATAGTATGATTCTGAAAAAGTCTCATCTCCATTACCAGTGTAAACAAATATTTCATAATTCACATTTGTATTAATTTAATGTGACTTTTCTATGGGTTTGAATAAAAGAAACATTATGTTACTTTTAGAAGATAGTTTATGAAAAATGTTTCTTATATTTGAAGAAAACATATGCTATAAGAGTAACACTTCTGAGTGTTCTGGTTTTATTATTCTCTTATCCTTTGGAAGACAGTAGATCACTCTAGGTGCTTTTCTATCACCGGAGTACAGTTATAGGATCCCATGATGGCATGATTCACTGGGCCACTGAAATGGTTATGGAGAATTAACCAGCATGCTCTGGAGGTACTGTACTAACAATGGGGCAACATCTCCCTTCAAAACAATCACAGTCTAGTGGGGGACTGTAACTAAAACATGTACAATAAATACATGAACAGCTTTAGAGGGCTGTAGTAAAGAGCTCCCTCTGCCTACAGCATTCTAGAACTGTAGTCTGGGGGCTGGGACTGTATTTGCCAAATGGGCAAGTAAGCACAGTACATTCCCAAAGTAAGACAGAACCTGGGAAAGCACAGAGTACTGCATGTTTATTGAAAACTTATGACATGCTGCTCTGGATGCTAAGCATGAAACAGTATTAAAACCCCGGTCCCATGAAATGTCCATCCTAGAGGATGCTGAATATGCACACCACTGAGGACAAATGATTGAAAAGAAAGGTGGGGATGAGGCTGGGCATTCAAGTTAGCCTCCATTTGAAAAGGCTTAAAGGTCAAGTTTAGGAATTTGAACTTGCAAGGTAGATCTGTGGGTGATGACCACATCATCTGCAAGGCAGGCTTGATGATTCCTTGTGGATGAAATTAAAGCCACATGTGGCATGTGAAAGCTCAACAGTACACATCCTGGCACTTATTTGAAGTCCATGAGCTGATTTCATGTCTTCTGCCACGTGGGTATTAAAATGCTATAACATAGCATGTAAGAAGATGTGAAGTCTTGCTCTCAATTAAACCGAGAGCAAGAGTTACAGGAACCGGCTGCAAAGTAGTGGCCTTGTGTCTTGGACTTGAACCCAAATTCCTCTTGCTTGCCAGTGGCCTCCAGTGTGCACATGGCTTCACCTGAGGCAGCCAGATGGAGAACAGCAAATGCTATGCCAAGATGTTCCCACTGAGCACTTTAAATGTTACTGAAGCCACATAAGACTTCTGTGTAAAGTGTGGTAATGTGTTATCTGGGGGCCAGTTTTTCACCCTGTTTGAAAATAAGGTTCAAACCTATTGACTCTTGTCTGCCTCCTGCCTCTCCCACTGACTTGCCACCACATACAACTTTCCATAAGGAGGATCGATTGTTTTTACGGGAGTCCCTCTAGTGGCCTCACCTCTAGTAGAGAGTTTCAAAGGACATTCGTTCATACAGTGTGCTGTTTCTGGCCAACATCTGTTGGGCCTCTGGCCAGCGCCACTGTGGCTCCAGCCCACCCTTTTAGGGCGGGGTTGCAGTTCCTCGTGCGGCCGACTGCACCGGCTGTGGCCAATAGTTCGGGAGGATGGCTGCGCCCCCGACGATTGCCCCCTCTGGGGCCGCTGCCGCCGATTGCCCCTCCCAGGCAGCCGACACCAAGTCACTGCCCCCGGCTGCCCTGAGCTCGCACTCCAGCTGCAGGTGACGTGGGCGACAGAACCTTGTGTCTGTGGTGCGGCGCAGCCCCCCAGGCAAGAATGGAGGCCGCTGTCGAGCACGCAGGCCCTGGCGTGGCTCGGCAGCTCCAGGCAGGGCAGGACCGGCTGGCCCCGCTCTGGGCCTCTCGCAGGCTGCCAGGGGCCGCGCGTGGTGGCGCACGCCTGTAGTCCCAGCTACTTGGGAGGCTGAGGCAGGAGGATCACTTGAATCTGGGTTGTAGTGCGCTACATTGATTGGGTGTATGCACAGGATCTACTGGGAGCTGCAGACCGTCGCGGGATGACCACAACTTGGACTTAGCACGGGCCTTGCCTCCCTGCTTTCCACGGCCAGACTTCTAACGGTTTCCAACCATCACAACCAACCACCAACCGTTTGGATCGCAGCTGTCAGAGCCTCACCCGAGTCTGGCGGCCTATCAAAATGGACTTTGCCTGGCTGCAGTTTACGTGACAAAGATCGATTGGCCCTTCGCTCCCTTTTAGCCCCGCCCCTACCCTATGTAAGTCATTTTGTAACCTTCAATAAACGAGATCCTGCTTGGATAGACTCCCGACTCGGTGTGGTCTTTTTCTCCGGAGTGGAGAGGGTCGGGGTTGCGACACTCACCATCCCACTCAGCCCCTGGAGGAGGCCGGCTGGACAAGCTTCGCCACCGCCCTACCTGCCGGCGATCCCGGCAAACATCAACCAAAAATGCACATGCATTTGTTCAAGTGCTACGAGACACTGACTTACACTGCCTCTGACTAAAGGCCTGAATTGTCAGGAGAGTTCTGAAGATGTCCACTGCTTCTGGCTCTAACATTCTTTCTGTTTCCTTCTTCCATAATGATCCTTGATCCTTGGGGTTATGGGATATGATACAGCTGACCCATTTAGAGCTGAGCATGCCACAGTCTCCTATTTGCTGCACTTTGACCAGTTGTAGGGTTCTGTACAAATTACCCTTGTCTATATAAAGGAAGGGTGAGAGATATACTAATAAATGGATCGACAGTTAAGAACTTAGGGAGAAATTTATTACTTGTCCATTTAACAGAATAATAGTATTAGGTTCTGCCCTGGAACCTATAACCTGGCTAACCTAACCATGGACATGGTCATGCAGTTAGACACATGAACTCATAGGAGTTGTAACTGTATGCATAAGACCTGCACAAGATCAAGCCAAACCAAAAGCCCAGCATGGATATGAGAGAGAGTTCATGAAATTCTACCAGTAGCTGAGGAACTATTGGCAGTGACTGCTAGGAAAGACCAAGTGGGTTTTCTCCAGGGACACAGCCCTGAAGAGGCTACCTATGTTCCAGTAGATTGGCCTCCACTCGTGTACACTAAGCAGAGTCAGTACAGGGGAAGGACTAGTGGTGGGGTGGGTGAGAAAGAAGTTAGAGGGAGGAATAGATTTGATCAAAACATATTGTATGCATGTATGATTCTTAAATAATAAAAGTAAGTCTGAAGACATAGTGAAGTTTTTTGTTGTATGCAAGTGAACCTTACAAACAACAAAACACTGACTGAGCCCTGGTTTTGCCCTGACATAGCTCTCTAACCAGTGGGTCTCCAATTTTTGGCATGTATCATGGTCACATAGGAGCTGCTGAGCTGTGCCCCAGACCTGATTCAGCAGATCTAGGATGGGGCCTGACAATCTGCATTCTTAACAAATTTTAAACAATTTTGGTGCTCTGGTTTCTCTTGGCAGCACTTGGAAAACCATTGATCATATATCCTAGATTTACATGACTTCCTGAAAGAGAATTTTCATAAGTGTAACCCTTAGATGTTGATTGTTTCTGAAGTACTCTGATAAGTCTAGTCTTCAGCAGTGTCAGAGTCACTAACTCACCCCAAGTAAGTTACATGGTCATTATTCCTAACAACTGATTTCAACAGTCATCTAATTTAGCAGCTCTAATTTTGCATGCCATTAGGGTCACCTATATAGCTTTTTTAAAGTACTGATCTTGGGACTAGAGAATCGTCTCAGCTGTTAAGAGCACTGGCTACTCTTGCAGAGATTCCAGCACTCACATGGCCGCTAACAACTGTTCAGAACTCCAGTTCCAGGGACTCCAATGCCTTCTGACCTCCACAGTCATTGCATGACAGAGGTGCACCTACTACTACATGTACACTCATACACATAATAAAAAAGTAGATATATCAGTTGAAATAGCAAACAACACACACCCCTCTGCTAGGTGCAGAAACCAGCCCTCAACGCTCCATACTACTTCTTCATGACTGACTGTTTGCAAGTCAGTAAGTTTTCTGAATGATCTTTTTAAAAACACCTCCTTTCAGCCTGTTGGCTGATACGGTATCACTTTTCTACATGTACATATAACTGTATAGAAAGATTTTCATTAGAGATCCTCATTAGAGGATCTTCTTTAATTTTTAAAATATTTTAACTGAGCTTTTGTACATTTCATACAATAGTTCTTAATCAAATTTAGAGCCTCTTCCTCCATCTATGCCCCACCACCTGTCGCCATACCTCGTGCCTTCTGCCATACATGTTAAGTCCTATCCTGCCAAGCATTTGTACCCAGATATCTAATTAGACTTAAAACCATCTCAAAAGAAGTGAATTCATGGATGGCATTGTAAACACAGTCAAATACACATGGCTGTAGAGGTCATAGATCCTAGAGAAAACTCTATCTCTGTCATATATCTAGACAAATGAAATTTCTTACCATGTGCTAAATATGAATCCTTACATTTATAGACAAACATACTGTACATCACTCTTCAAAGAAACTTCTTCTTACAACAGATGGAGACAACTAGTGGAACAGAGTTCCACAACTAGTCAAACACAAGAATATGTGTCTGAGAGATGCTCAGTCCTAGCTGACACATCTACAGTGGAATTTCTATACCTAAGGATGATGGAACACAGAAGAACAGGGTGGAGAGAATACTAGTGCATCCCTCAACTCTCACCAGTGAAGCCTCCTCATACAACAGGGTACAATGAACACAGATGGCTAAGTTTTAGAGAATAAGAAACTTCAGAGTGTGTGTCACTGCGTAGGACTCCTATGTTAAACCTCACTCACCTACAGCTCAGAGGCCACTGTAGAAGATGGGGTGGAAAAATTGTAAGAGCCAGAGTTGGGCATGAACATAGGGGAACAGAGGCCTTCAGGACACTGGAAGCTTGCACATGTGAACTTGCTGCAGTGGTAGCATTGAGCATAAGATCCATACCAACTCAATGATTCAAAGGCCCAGAGTGGAGTGAGGAAAATGGCAATGGGCAGGCCCTAGCCTGGGAACCATTGGAAGCCGATTAATACTGGGTGAGGGAGAGTATACCTTGCATATGAGCTCTACATAGGCTGACTAGACTCCAGTGGATGACCTTTATTCTTTTAAAAGCATACTGTGTATTTTTTATGTACCAAAGTTCAGATGAAAGCTTTTAAAAGGTGATTAACCCTCATCTTTAGTAGACTGCTTGCTTGAGCAGTCAGTCTGATTTCTAGTCATCTCTCCTTGAAGTCATTCTGTATACCATCAGTCCCAGACTAGGTTTGCCCTTTATAGAAGTAACATATTTATCAAACAGTCACATAACCTCTAAAATCTCCAGAGAATACCAGTTTCTCTTGTTAGAGGTTAACTTCCTGCATACAAGTGGCCAGTCAGTTTTCTCTGAGTCCCAGTGTCTGAAAAATAGATTCAGCCAGATTTTGAAGAAAAGGGTAGAACTGTTCTGCCTCCTTCAATGCCTGCACTGTAGGACAGGCCTGACTCTGCCACTCGCCATCGCCATCTCTGGACAGAAGACAAGTTTTTTTTGTTTTTGTTTTTGTTCCTTTAATATCTATTGAACTCCATTTCTTTGTATGTACAAAAAAAATTTCACATGGTAATTATGGGGTTTAGAAAAGATTATCCGTATAAAGTTTTTCTCAAGGTAGAATGCATGTTGTACATGATTTGACAAATGTTAATTATTTTTATCTTATGCTGAGTTTTAACGGATGAATTCACACGTTCTTCAATATTGTTGCCATAATTGGTCCAAACCTAGCAATGCATCTTAGACAGTGGCTCAGAGTATGCTTTAGGATGAACACACCTATTTTTATTTACTATTCCCAAATGTTTAGAGTAATAGTTCTTGAACTGTAGTGTTCCTACATGCTTCAACATCACATGAGAATTTGTTAAAAATGCAAAATTTGAGTTAACACACCAGAATTACTTAATCAAACACTGGAAATTAGGCACAGCACTTATGTTTCAGCAAGCCCTTCAGGTTATTGGATACAGACTTAAGTTTGTGAAGCATTATTTTAGAATAGTCACTTGTTTAATATTGTATTTATTATTTTTCCTTCATGTGTATGAGTATATCGCCTGCATATATGTAAAAGCACTTGTGTCATACAATGCCTGTGAAGGTCAGAAGAGGGCATCCGATCCCCCTGAACTGGAGTTACAGATGGTTGTTAGCTGCCATGCTGAGAACCAAACCCAGGTAGCCACTGAGCCATCCTTTCAGACCCTAGAAGAGTCACTTCTTTTTTAAAATACCTCATTTATTATTTTTTTATTTTATATGATAAGTGTATTACCTGTATGTATGTAAGAGCACCTGTGTCCTGCAATACCTGGGGAGGTCAGAAGAGGGCACTGGAACTGTGGGTACAGACAGTTGTTAGCTGCTATGTGGGCACTGGGAATCAAACCCAGGTTCTCTGCCAGAGCAACCAGTGCTTTGAACTGCTGAGCCACCTCACCAGCTCAGAGGAGTAACTTCTTAGAAAATACTTCACAGCCTGCTATAGATTCTTCATTGTGTATGAACCCCTAATTCCTGACCAGGAAGAAGGATGACACTTCTCTCCATAGTGGCATATCAAACCTCAGAAAGGTATACAAGATTTGAAAAAGTGTCCCAGAGATTTTGATATTCCTCCAATAGGAAATTTCCTGTGGAGATTTTTCTTAAAACAGATATTTGGCTTTAACTCATATTTTGGAAGTGATTGGAATTCAGATAGCCCACTTTCAAAGGATAATAAATGCTCACCTGTCTGTGAAGTGCTTCTATAATAATTTTATTTAGTACATATGCCCTTAATGCCCTTAACTGTATTAACACTTATAAATAAAGAAAGGAAATGAGAAAATGTAAGCAACATGCCTTTGATAACACAAATATGATACCAGAGCTCGAATTTAAATTCACACTAAATCAGTTGTAACTTACTTTTTCAATTATGTTCTATATATGTAGCTTCCACTGATAGATCTTTGCAGGTGAAAATAATTTCACTATTGTGAACTTTAGGAATAATATTTCTCTGACTTTAAAATCAAAGCAAAGGATGAGAAGTTTTCAGTATTCGTGGTGGTGGACCCTGCCCCAGATAACTAGATAAATTCACAAAACAACAACAAAAATAAGCTAAAGTGGATGGAGACAAGAAGTTGAATTAAAACTGGTGTTTTACCCAGTAACTGGAGCTGATTCACTCCTTCAGAGAAGAGGACTGAATACCCCCATTGAGATCTGTGGCAGGCAGGGCAGCAGCCTCTGAAATGGCAGATGAGTCCTTTCCTGAATGGCGGCATATTGGGCCTTTCTCCATGTCCCAACAGTCCGAGCTCATGAATTCATCACCTAACACGACAAAAGGGACTTTGCAGATGAGACTTAGGTGTGAGCCTGAGGAAATGTAGAAAATCTTAGACAAACCACGTTGCCTTCATTTTGTTTTGTTTCTTTCTTGTGATAGAACAAGTATTTCTCTGCTCCTCCACCTCCTCAAACTCAGGTTGTCTTACTTCAGTCACAAGTTCTTAAAAGCAGAGAAAGCTCTTCCAGCTAGAGTCAAGAAAGTGTACAGCAAGCAGGGCAGGAGAGCTCGTTATTAATGAATTTGAAAGCAAAGGGAGGGGCCACAAGCTGAGGAATGCGACCACCTCCACAAGCAAAGGTTTACCCTCACTGGACAGCCATAATCAAACAGATGTTCACCTGCAGCTTTATCATACAGCCAGAAAGGAATGAATTTTCCAGCAGAATGATCAAGAAAATAGAATATCAGTAAGGACCCCTGGCCAGGGCCTTGATTCAGGTCTTGAGAACTGTGAAAACTCTTTCTGTGCTATAGATGTGTAAGTCAATAAGTTTTGTTGTTTTAATTCACAAAAATTATGGTAATTTGTTAAGGCTACATTAGAAAATTGATACTGAAGATAATATGGTAGAGTAAAAACAGGTTGGGTATGGCGTCACTCACCTTTAGGCCCAGCTCTCAGGGAGGCAGAGGCAGAAGCAGAGGCAGGTGGATTTTGTAAGTTCAAAGGCTGTCTGGTCTACATAGTGAGTTCCAGGCAAGCTGGGGTTATAAGGAGACCCTGTCTCAAAAAGACCACAGAAAAGAAAGACAGCAAGAAAGAAAAAACAAATCATACGTAAATTTGCATCAAACTGAAATGTGAAATGAATGAAAGTGAACTGAATCCATTACAAAGGAACAAAAGTGTGAAGGTGGAGACAATTCAGTGTAAGCGCGTTAGTACTGGGATGCTGAAAGGTGCTCTCCATCAGTGTAAGCGCAGTAGTGCTGGGATGCTGAAAGGTGCTCTCCATCAATGTAAGCGCGGTAGAGCTGGGATGCTGAAAGGTGCTCTCCATCAGTGTAAGCGCGGTAGTGCTGGGATGCTGAAAGGTGCTCTCCATCAGTGTAAGCGCGGTAGTGCTGGGATGCTGAAAGGTGCTCTCCATCAGCGTAAGCGAGGTAGAACTGGGATGCTGAAAGGTGTTCTCCAAGATGAACAGAAAAGACACCAGCTGGAATGCCAGATCTAATGGAAGAGAAAGCCTCCAAAATGATAAAACATAAATACAGTGGCTTTTCTTAATTTCTTTCAAAGATAACTGATTTGTAATACACATGTCCACATTGCATTTTAAGGCTTATGATGAGGTGGAGAATATATTTAAAACCTTAACACAAAGGGTGAGAGAAACTAAGAAAATTTTGCAGTTTCAAAATATTTTTGCTTCTTGTGATGCGATATGCGAAAATTCTAAGTAGACTGCAACAAGTGCATTCCTTGGTGTGTGTATCAACTCTAAAGTACATAAAAAGATACAGCTAACGTGGTCCCATCCTATGAACCTGCAGCTGAAGTCCCCTCCTGTGTGCTAGAGTTGTGGTACCCTCCTGGGAATCTAGATGCAGCCTCCACTCATGAAACTGGAGTTGTGGTTCACCTCCCTCCTACCCGCTGGGGCTGGGGCAGGCTGGGGCTTCCGTCTGGAGCCTCCTGTAAGACAGAGTTGCAGTTCCTTCTTGTGAACTGGAACTGTGTCCCCTTCCTATAGCTGTGGTCCCCTCCTGTGAGCTGGAGCTGTGGTCCCCTCCTGTGAGCTAGAGTTGTGGCATCCCTCTTCCTCCTCCACTCTTCCTGTAATGTGAGTTTGCAATTCACTTCCTTTCCACATTCTCCAACGTGTACAAAGTCTTTCATTGTAATCATGTCACTTGTTAAAGAAGAAATGCTAATAAAATATTTTTAGTATAAAAGAAGGAAAAATACAGCTAAAAAGCTCTTAGTGGGGTTATAATAGAATAGAAAAAAGAATATAAAAAAGAAGAAGAAAAGGGAAGAGGAGAAGGAGGAAGAGGAGAAGGAGGAGGAGGAGGAGGAGGAGGAGGAGGAGGAGGAGGAGGAGGAGGAGGAGGACAGAAGTACAAAACAGGTTGAAAATGAGATATAAAAAATATAATAGTAAACATAAATAAAATTATGTTAATAATTATACTGAGAGTTGTTAACTAAGTTCAGATAGATGCAATGATTAAAAATAACACTAAATTTGATGCTGTCTACATGAAACACAATGAGCGTTAGCATGTCCCTTCCGCCAGTAATGGATGTCCACGCCGGCTTTGAGTGGCCTGCTCGTCCCATCCACCCTGATATGTGTGTGCGGCCTGCTGAGGCTGTTTTTCACATCATAACTCCACTTTTCATATACTTGATGCCTTTACTGCATTTGATTATTTCTCAGAATGTGTTTTTCTAATGTGGAACTTTTATGTAAGAATGTCTCTAATATAGGGCTACTTGCCATTATTTACATGAAATATGACCAGTTGCTTGAAGTTGGTCTTAAATGAAAAGTTAACCTTGAACAAAAATTGAGACCAGTTAAATATTTTATCCCAAAGCCCTGTTCTAACTAATAAAAAATAAAGAGCAGGCAAGCCAACAAAATTATGTATGTAAGATCTGTTTAGCAAGTGAAGAACAGTTACTCAGTTTAGAATGGGAAAAAAGCTAATAAAGCTGATAAAGATTTCAAATTGATTGGGCTTCAATGTAGGTCATTTTGAGTTATATGCAGCTGCACACTAGAGAGCAGTGGCACCCCATTTCTGTAATAACTGCGTGGACTTTGGCTCTTCTGGTTTGCTCTTTAGAAAATCAAGTGAGATCTAAATGGAACCGAACTGATGGGTGTTTCACATGATGTCACAATATGGTTGTTTTTCTGGTCATGAGTGATCTATTGTACAAGGATGCATAGTAGCAACTCTTCTATGAACAGATTCAGGCCCCAGAGTATCCTTTCTCTTTTTATTTAGGGGGTTTAGAAACTGAGCTTCCGACTCAATCCTGGAGAACGTGAACTCCTTTCTTGGGAGAAGTGGTGGTCAGTCAACCCACTTATTTTCCTCTCACCTATGGAAGGTAGCAGTGTATCAGGGAACTTCCTCCCATTTTATAGATTCAGATTATTAAAGAACAGATTAGCATCAGGGAGTTTCTGAAGCCACAGAAAGAAGGAGACTGGCAACATTTATACTTCAGTCTCCCGCTTCTTACTTTCATAGTTCATTTTGTTGGGCAAATGCCTTTGGCTTTATGTAAGAATGATTAAAAAGTCATGACCTTAACATTAAATGATTAGAACAAAAGAAGTACATTTTGAATTCTAATATATCAATTAATCAGAAAAATAAATCTTTTTTTTTTTTTACCAACTTAGCCACATTGACTTCTAACCCATCCAAGTGCATAGACGTTAGACTGTAGGACCTCAATTGTATTTAAGATGGTGTTCTTATTTGAAGTAAGTTTAAAAATCTAATTGTGTGGAAAAATTTACATAATGGAAAATATAAGCAGCACACTGAAGAACATCGGAGTAAATCTGTCAAAGAAGTTACTAAGTTAGTAAATGGCTAAAAGATCATTAGTAAGATGATCACACAAATCTGAACAGAAAATTGAATATTAAGGACTTAATTTTGTGTAAAATGCTTTCCTGAGGGTCAGGTCAGCTGCTTAGGCAATCTGTTAGTTTTTATAGCCATGTGAACTCAGGTGCTGTTCGTGAATACAGTGAACTGATTTCTACTAAGTGTAGATATTTCACCTCCAAAGCTATTAGTAGAGCTCTACACACATTCATTAGGTAGCCAGTTATCTTATAGTTATCTTATAGTTCATCATTCCTTCTCTCTTCAGCGTTTGAGGACATAAATGACAATGACTTAATAACAAACATTTGATGGTTATTAAGCCTTTATGTATACCAGATATCTTATAAAATTTAAAGTATTTATGTTATTAAGTCATGCAGTCCTTCTAGTTGTCCTATAACCTAGAAGGCATACATTCACTTAACCGTTGTTCATTTTCTCCAAGTTTAGAGATGAAGACACTAAGGCATTGGTACATTAGGAACCATCCTCAGAATGGGTAATTACTATATGTCAGGCTTGGAATATGAAAACAAAGGGTTGATCCTAAAGTTAGTGCCTCATACTCATCAGTGTCATTTGTCCATGAAATAACAACTGGTTCAGTCTCAGAGAACGTGCATGCTGAGCTATCTTCGTAATTATGCGTTTCTGGGACTGTATCTTCATGCTCTGCAGTCTAGGCTTTCAGTTCTCCCTCTTTTCCCCGTTGTAGCTGTCACTTCACATTTCAGCAAAGATGGTTTTCTACTAAAGGTTTGTTAGAAATAGAAGCCTCTTTGCCCAGATTAAAACCTGACTACCAATATTATAACAATTGGAGGTGGGGTCTTTGTAGGAAGATTAAGACAAGACACTCATGAATGGGATTAGTGTGTTTATAGACAAAAGATCCCACAGAGAGCTCCTTTGTCCTTCCTACCTCAGGAGAACACAAGGAGACAGCTATTTTTGAACTGTAAAGCAGGCCCTTACCAGACACCATAGCTGCCACCACCACTGTAGCATATTTCCTAGTCTCCATAAATGTGGGAGGTAAATTTCAGCAGTTTAGCTGGGATTGTGAATTTTAGTAAAATAAATCAAGTGAACTAAGATATCCTCAAATTTATGCAAGCGTTATGTTTATGAAGGTAAATCTCATAAATAAAATTGAAAGAAAATTTACTGAGGGTAGAAGCAAGAAAAGCTCCCAGAGATGGAGATGGCCCGAGGAGACCCTGAGATGCGCCAGCCAAATGTATGATACATTTATAAGCTTTAAGGTTATAAAGTAACTGTTACTTAAAGATTTTTGAACAATTGTGATTCAATACTCAAAGTGAAGGTAATATTTAACACTATTTATTTAAATAGCTGATACATGACTTTTATCAGCAACACTAAGTGATTCAGGTATCCCAAGAAGTCCAGTCATGCATTCTAGGTTCCTGACCCAAACCAAGCTCCATGTCGTGTGCCTTGCCTGCCACCTCCACAGTTGCCATGTGCCTTGCCAATTAGTATTCCACACTCAATCAGCCATCTTCTTTGTTTAATCACTAAAAACTCCATATACCACACCATCCACTCAGCATCTTCCTTCCGTGGGTATCAAAGCCTGATATTTTTGTCCCAGGAATGAACCTTATCAGTTTATTTGTTGATTAACAAATATGTTGCAGGTATTTTAATCCCTATAATAATCCATCCACAAAAAATATTGTTTCTATTTTACATAAACATGGAGTATTATTAAAACAGTAGAAATAGTGAGACGGGGATCCAAATGTTTGGTGCTAAATATGACATCCACATAATATCTTATTCTCAAGGTAAACCAAAATTATGCAAAATACAACTTGAATTGTAGCACTACATCGATACTTGTTAGAAACTGTGAGCATTTCTTAAGAAGCATGGCCATCCGAGATGTGAATGCACACATCACCGGTTAGCCAGTATTTCTTTAGTTCCAATAACATGGTAGGTACTGTTTACTGTCCTAGATGTTCAGCACAGGGTTATATAGACATGTTCTTCTCCAAAGGAGCTCTTAGAGCTAGAGGAGAAATGGGGATGCAGAGTCTGGGGATATAGTCCCATGTAAGTTGTTGTCAAGGGTTTTACTTGAAGGAAGAAAAGTACATCAAAGTTGAACAGTTGAGGAGGTAGGGAAGGTGTGAGGATACAGGATTTATGTAAAATGAACATGAAGAAATGTGTCTAGATAGAGCAGTGTATGAAAGGAATGAGCTTGAAATGAGGCTGAGACAGTGCATTACTGTGAGTCAAAACAAAGTTAAGGCCTCTGATACTACGACAAGGCATTTGGTCTTTTAAAAATCATTTTTCAGAACTATTTTGGTTTCTTACTTTTCTTTGTTTTGAGAATTTCAGGCATGTATATAATGAAACATGAAACCGTCCCTTGTTTCCCCCTCCAAACCCTCCCATGGTCCCTCCAACACACCTTAGTCTCAATTTCCTGTCTTTTTTTTTTTTTGATAACCTACTAATTCCAATTAGTGTTGAACATATATCCATGGGTATGGGCCATCCATTGGAGCATAAGAAACCTACCAATGATCATATCCTCAAAAAAGGAGGAGCCTCCCTCTCCCAGAAACTATCCACTGCAATAGTCCCTCAGTAAGGGGTAAGTATAGAGATTATCTACCCTGTATGTACTTTGACTAGTTTGATCTTATATAGGCCTTGTTCAGGTAACCGCAGTTGCTGTGAGGGCATGATTGCATTAGCCATGTCATATCCAGAAGGAAACATTTCAGAGCACTCCACATCTCCCTGTCCCTTACATTCTTGTCTATGATGTTCCCTGAGCCTTGGTGGTAATAGGGTTAGGACAGATGTTTCAGCAGGGCTGAGCATGCAGTCTTTCATTCTTAGCGCTTTGGCCAGTTATGTGTCTCTCTGTTGACTACTGTCTGCTGCCAACTGACCAAAGTTGAGAGAAGCCCACAATTATGGGTATAAGAATAAATATTTAGAAGGTAAATTGACAGAATGACAACTTGGAAAAATAATAATAGCAGATTCTATCTTAGGGCCTTTGAACTCCAAAGCTATGGGCTTTTTTACCAGGATGATAGTACCAGGCATGAAATTCCATCCTGTGGAGCAGGCCACAGATCTAATCAGAAAGCATTTAGTTTTCCCATAACAGTCATTCCAGTCTTGCACCAGAAGGCACACCTTGCCTGTAAGGTTGGAATTGCGACATGCAGGGCATAGCTCTGAGTAGAGACCATCGATTCTCTTTCTTGCCCAGTAGCCTGCATATTGCCTTCCAGGAAAAACTTAGCCAACAGGGAGAATGTTTCCTGGATGGTTTGAGATTGATTTCTACATGTCCTGCAGCCAAAGTGTTCATATGGTTTCTTCAGTCTTACTATGTAGTAAAGGCGGGTAACCTTGGGCAATAGCAATAGCAATAGCAATAGCAATAGCAATAGCAATAGCAATAGCAATAGCAACAGCAACAGCAACAGCAACAGCAACAGCAACAGCAATAGCAATAGCAATAGCAATAGCAATCGCAATAGCAACAGCAACAGCAACAGCAACAGCAACAGCAACAGCAATCGCAATCGCAATAGCAATAGCAATAGCAATCGCAATCGCAATAGCAATAGCAATAGCAATAGCAACAGCAACAGCAACAGCAACAGCAATAGCAATAGCAATAGCAATCGCAATCGCAATAGCAATAGCAATAGCAATAGCAATCGCAATAGCAATAGCAATAGCAATAGCAACAGCAACAGCAACAGCAATAGCAATAGCAATAGCAATAGCAATAGCAATCGCAATCGCAATAGCAATAGCAATAGCAATCGCAATCGCAATAGCAATAGCAATAGCAATAGCAATAGCAATAGCAATAGCAATAGCAATAGCCTGTATTGTTGTGGAGACCCCTGGGGCCTCTATGACCAATGATTCATAGGGAGGGATTCATGCCTTTTGCTGCGATATTAGTTTAATAACCCATGTCTTCTAGCAGCAACATTGTCCACCCATACAGACTAATGACCTTCAAACTCTCTTTTTTAAAGTCATAGTTTGAGATGAGCTCACTAACTAGTGGGATTTTATAAAGCTTTCTTACATCTTCAGTTTTGGTTAACCCATCCACTGATCACTCCCCTCCATCCCCTGACTCTTCCCACTCTGTTCTTGAAACTTCAGAATTCCCCCCTCTTCTTTTATTTCACATGTGTTTTCATATACTTCCACATCTTTTTTCTTTTCTTAAATTGCTTAGGTTGACATGTAAAAATAATTTCGTAAGTGCCATATAAGTATCTTAGAGTTTCTAGGATAACACAGATTAAATTGTACCCCCCTCATCCTGGATGTACTATAGAGCAAACCTTAGTATAAATTAATCTGAAATAACAGTGTCCTATTATTATAATGCTCTACACATTTGCCATAATTCCCTAAATGTCTGTGCATGGCCATCTTTTCTTTCTTTTACGAGTTCTATTTTAAGCTACGGCTTTCCTGCATCAGATGCTAAATCTTAGGAGTTAAGCATCAGTAGCTTTGGCATGGCTTGGAGTCATCCTCAATCCAACATTGGAGTTAAATGAAAATAGAATTACCAAAAGGGCAGATGCAGTATCTTATATCACTTTTATTATATTATATTTTAAAAGTTGAGACAGGAGGGGAGAATATTATAGAATCAGCTTGCTGCAGTCTCGCCTATAATTATATTTTTCCTTGATAAGGCATTGGCAAGGAGCCCACCAAAATATTGATGTGAAACTTGATCTCCTAGGGCTGTGGAATTTCTCCAGCTCTAGGATTGAGAGTGAGAGGTTTTGGAAGTGCTTGGCAGCTGTAGTAAATTCAGGAGCTGGAGGCAAGGAATAATTCCTCTAGCCTAAGCCCAAAGTCAATATATTATATAACTACAAAAGGCACACTCATCATTGAAGCTTCTCACTCTTAATTGGCACTTGGCCAACCCATGTATCTAACAGAGATGCAAACATACACTTTACATAGGGAGAGTGTGGTATCTGTAACGTACTGAGGGTTTATGTGCAACATATAAGTAGAGAAGCTCATTTCAAATTTCTGCAAAAGCCAGCAGAAATAAAAAGTTGAAAAGCATATTCTGCGCTACCATTTATTTTGAACTATGCTCTTTTGCAATTTTCAAAAACTTTACTAGAATAAATATATCAAGAAGAGAGTTAATTAAGAACTTAACTTATATAATCCTTTTCATTTGGAGTCAAAGGCCAGTGAGATGGCTCAGCACCTTAAACCACTAGCTGTGTGAAGCCTGATGACCTGAATTTGATCCCCAGGTGCCCCAGGACCCACATGGTGGAAGGGAAGATCCCATACCAACTTTGTCCCATGACCTCCACATGCACATCATGGTATACAACACCCTTCCCCTCCCACACTCACACACACCACACTTACACACACATGCACAGAAAGAGAGAGCAAATAAATATAATTTTAAAAATTTAATGCAAACCAAGACAATTATTTCCTTAGGTGAAACTGTATTAAATACCCCGATCCATTGCACACCCTAAATTCAATGTCACTACCTAGAGGCTGCTGGTGCAGTGAGAAGAAAGCAGGCTCAGGAATTAGTGTAAAATCCTGACTCTGTCACTTCTGAGCTGCGTGTACTTGGTGAGCGCATGAGCTCATCACCCGTGAGCATGTCAGGAAGAAGACAAGCATTGTGAATGCAGCACTGTGATGGCAACTTGCCACAAATTAGACTCACTTCAGCTGGAAGCTTTCCCTGAAGCATTTTCCCAATTGCCTTGATTTAAGAGGGATGACCCACCACAAATGTAGATGTCGTCCTCTGATGTAGTGCATGTAGCAAGCATGTTGGAAGGATGACTGTTGCCTCATGCTTTCCTGGCTTTCCCTACTGCCACATAATTAACATATCCTGCTGCCGATATTCATAATAAAAAAGCATTTCCAACCTTCCCTCTTTGACTAGGGGCCAGTGGCTCTGTAGGAACTTCCAGGTTTTTGACACCAGATTGGGACCGCTGAGGCCCTTAGCCTCTTGGACAGCACAACTACCTAGGCTTAGCCTGGATCTGGGAAGATGGCTAAGTGAGTAAGACTGCTTACTGTATGAGCATGAGGATCTGAGTTCAGATCTTCAGTGATCATGTATGTGCCGGAAAGACAAGTGCAGTCCACTGTAGGGTGAGGCAGGGTAGAGACAGACAGATCATTGGGTCTTGCTAACAAATAGCCTAGCCAAAATCCCCAGCAAATTCCAGGTTTAGGAAGAGACCCTGTATAAAAGAAACAAGGTCCTAATGTCCTCCTCTTTCCTAAACACACACACACACACACACACACACACACTCTCTCTCTCTCTCTCTCTCTCTCAAAGTAATAATTAAAAAATAAAAATGTTCTAACCTAGTTGTTGAACTGGAGTTTGATATTTGAATGCAGAAATTCTCAACAATTTATATTTTAGCAACTTCCTTTGTAAATAAAAGAGGAGGAGGATTATTCATGGGGAAAAAGCAGATTTTGGTCTGGTGTTCTATTCTGTGGGCAAGTGGAGGAATGTGCCTATGTAAGTTATTTCAGTCTACTTCAAGAATTGATTTGTTATCATTTTTTATTGAATTGCTGTGTATTTCATCAAGAACATCTCAATTAATCCTAATCATTTTTGTATCCCATTTCCCATCAGCAGCCCCAATAATCTCCCCCTGCCCAGCTGGAATCCATGTATTCTGTCATCTGTGTTAAGGTCTATTGTATCAAGTTAGTGTCCCCAAATGTTCCTCAGTGCAGGTTCATCCACTGAGGTCTAGTCGGCCTCACTAAGAAAATTAGCTCATCCTCACACAACAGTCATCAGTTGTCAACATTTCTTCAGTGAAGATTGGGGTCTGCTGCCCATTCCCCCAGTTCCATGCTGGGTATTTGTCTGCTTGAGTTTGCATGGGTCTTGAGTGTGCTGAAACCATTAGGGTGTATTCATGTGAGCAGTGTCCCAGGAGCTTGTAGGATTGTATGTCCACATGGTCACATGGTCACATACCTCCTCCCTGGCTCTTAGTCGTTTCTTTCCTTCTCCTCTTCCGCAATGGTCTCTAAACCCTGAGTGAGTGAAACTTAATATGGGTGTCTTGTCCGAGGACCCACAATTTACAGACTCATAATCTCCATGCTTTGGCCATCTGTGACCCTTTGTGTTACTGGCCCTCTGTTACCTGAGGGAGCTTCATTAATGAGAGCTGAGAGGTTCATTAGGATCCTCTTTACCCCTTGTTCTATGTTGTGTAAACCTTGGTGTAGAGCTTGCATTGTAGATGTGCTCCTTGGGAATGGGCAGTCCACAGACAACGTCTGTGTGTGACCAGTTGTGGTACTCTGTAGTAGTCTCCATCTGGTACAAAAGAAGCTTCTTGGAGTAGTGGTGACTGGAATACTTGACTGAAATATAAGAATACATGTTTTGCCCTTAAAAGTTACATTAGCCCAAGGATGTGACAGCCTTGGGGATTTTTCAAAGATCTCTGATCTCTTCAGCCATGTGCATTTGACTCTGATGACAGAATCACATGTGTTTCCTCCACTGAGTGGGCTTTAAGACCAATTAGGTAGCCATTTATTGGACTGAAAATAAAAGTGTCACTACTGCACCAGTGTCATATCTTGTGCCAGTCATTGATGTGGGTATTTGGTCATGAAGGTGCTGTTGGGCCATGGATTGATGTTCCTCCTCAGCTGCTTGTACAGTGCTCTCCAGAGCTATGAGAGCTAGGCTTAAAGAAAGTGGCTTCCAGGTCAGTTCCAGCTCCATTCCTCCAAATCCAGTCTCTGAAGTATGTTCTGTCTTCAACAGTAGGATCCTACCTTAAAGTTCTGGGAGGCAATCAAAGGCTGTGGCAGTAACTCGTGTAATTTTGAGAGTCTCTGGGACCATCTGGGCCAACAACTCTGTGGAATATTTCTCCTGTCTGGCACTGTTTCTTCTTCTGTAACCTTAAGCTATGCATATAGACTCATGTAGAGATATTCTATGTAGAATTTGTCATTAGGTTGTTAGCCTAATATGATTCCCTCTGTTGGTTTATGCTAGCTAGGCATTATTTATCCCTGCTTTCTCTCTCTTCCTGTCTAACCTTTCTTCCATGCCTTCTCCATCTAAAGTGTCCCATTTTCACATTTCTCCCTTGATAACTCCAGTCTCCTATGACCCCACTTCTCATAAGCTCCTTCTTTTTCTTTATCTCCATTGTTCCTTATAAAACTCTCCCCTCCCCTCCCATTTAAATAACCCCCATTTTATCTATTTCTGCCTTAATAATACCTACTATTCTCTCTCTGCTTCATTCTTTCCCTTTACCTCCCTGGTTCCTTTTCATTTTTCTGGTGCTTGCAGTTACATCATGTTAGACACTCACATACAAGAATTTGGTGCTAAGATTCATAAGTAAGGGAGGACATAGATTGTTTGTTTTTCTGAGTCTGTGTTACTTTACTTGGCATAACAATTTCTTGTTCCATCCATTTATGGCAAATGACATGATTCTGTCTTTCTTTGCCACTAAGTAGAACTCCCTTGTGTAAATGTACCATATTTTCATTATCTACTTGTCAATTGAGGTACACTTTGACTGCTTTCATCCCTTATCTATTGTAAAAAGAGTAGCAACAAACATGGATGTACAAGTATCTCTGTAATAGGATGAGTCCTTTGGGTATATGCCAAGCAGTGGTATGACCAGGCCAAATGGTAAACTCATTTTTAGTTTTTAAAGAGTTCTCCACACTGCTTTCCAAAGGGATTGCATGAGTTTACAATCCCACCAGCAGTTAATGAGCATTCTTCTTTCCATACATCCTCTCCAGAATTTGGTATGTTCTCCTGATCTTAGCCAGGCTGACTGTGGTAAGCTGAAATATTAAAGTGCTTTTAGTTTGCATTTCCGTAGTTATTAACAATGTTGAAAACTTTTTACGATGTTTCCTAGCCATTTTATTTCTTCTTCTGTGAACTCTCTGACCATATCCTTATCCCATCTTTTGCTTTCTTTATTCTTTGTTTTCTTGAGTTCTTTATATATTCTGGATGCTAAACATCTGTCAGATGTGTTACTGGTAAAGATTTTCTCCAAATCTGTGTCTTTTCTCTTCACTTCCTTGGTTGTTTCTTTTGCTGTACAGAAGACTTTTAGTTTAATTAGGTCCTACTTGTTCATTATTGACCTTAATTCCTGAGCAACTGATCTTTGACATGGAAAGTCCTTTCCTACTCCCACATTTTGCAGCTTACGGCCAATGTTTTCTTCTAACAGTTTCAAAGTTTCAGGTTTCACATCAATGTCTTTGATCCATTTGGAATTGACTTTTTTGCAAGGTGAACAAAAAGGTTTCATTCTTCTGTAGGTGGAGATCCAGTTTTACCATTATCATTGGCTGAAGACACTGTCTTTCTTCCAGTGAGTGTTCTTGCCATCTTTGTCAATGTCAGGGTGCTCACATTGGATGTCCACATGCTGAGTCTTCAGTCATAGTCCACTGGTGCACAGTGCTGTATAGTCCACTGGTGCACAGTGCTGTATAGTCCACTGGTCCACAGTGCTGTATAGTCCACTGGTCCACAGTGCTGTATAGTCCACTGGTCCACAGTGCTGCATAGTCCACTGGTCCACAGTGCTGCATAGTCCACTGGTCCACAGTGCTGCATAGTCCACTGGTCCACAGTGCTGCATAGTCCACTGGTCCACAGTGCTGTATAGTCCACCGGTGCACAGTGCTGTATAGTCCACTGGTCCACAGTGCTGCATAGTCCACTGGTCCACAGTGCTGCATAGTCCACTGGTCCACAGTGCTGCATAGTCCACCGGTGCACAGTGCTGTATAGTCCACCGGTGCACAGTGCTGTATAGTCCACTGGTCCACAGTGCTGCATAGTCCACTGGTCCACAGTGCTGTATAGTCCACTGGTCCACAGTGCTGCATAGTCCACCGGTCCACAGTGCTGTATAGTCCACCGGTCCACAGTGCTGTATAGTCCACTGGTCCACAGTGCTGCATAGTCCACTGGTCCACAGTGCTGTATAGTCCACTGGTCCACAGTGCTGCATAGTCCACTGGTCCACAGTGCTGTATAGTCCACTCGCCCACAGTGCTGTATAGTCCACTGGTCCACAGTGCTGTATAGTCCACTGGTCCACAGTGCTGTATAGTCCACTGGTCCACAGTGCTGCATAGTCCACTGGTCCACAGTGCTGCATAGTCCACTGGTCCACAGTGCTGTATAGTCCACTGGTCCACAGTCCTGTATAGTCCACTGGTCCACAGTCCTGTATAGTCCACTGGTCCACAGTGCTGTATAGTCCACTGGTGCACAGTGCTGCATAGTCCACTGGTCCACAGTGCTGCATAGTCCACTGGTCCACAGTCCTGTATAGTCCACTGGTGCACAGTGCTGCATAGTCCACTGGTCCACAGTGCTGCGTAGTCCACTGGCCCACAGTGCTGCATAGTCCACTGGTCCACAGTGCTGTATAGTCCACTGGTCCACAGTCCTGTATAGTCCACTGGTCCACAGTCCTGTATAGTCCACTGGTCCACAGTGCTGTATAGTCCACTGGTGCACAGTGCTGCATAGTCCACTGGTCCACAGTGCTGCATAGTCCACTGGTCCACAGTCCTGTATAGTCCACTGGTGCACAGTGCTGCATAGTCCACTGGTCCACAGTGCTGCATAGTCCACTGGTCCACAGTGCTGTATAGTCCACCGGTGCACAGGTCAGTTTTTGTGTCACTGCTGTTCCTTTTTTATGACTATCGCTCTTTAATATAGTTTGAATTCTGGTATGGTAATCTTCTCTGCCTTGTTCTTTGTGCTCAGCATTGCATTGGCTATCTGGGGTCTGTTGTACTTCCATATGAATTTTAGGATCCCTTTTTCTAATTCTGTGAAGAATGTCATAGGGATTTTTATTGGGATTGCATTGACTCTATATATTGCTTTTGTAGGATGGGCATTTTCACAGTATTAATTCTTCAAATCCATGAACATGGGAGGTCCTTCCATCTTTTGATGATACCAATCTCTTTAAAGACATCAAATTTTCATTGTAGAGATCTCCAATATCTTTGTTCAGTTTTATTCCAAGATATTTTTGGAGACTATTGTGAATGGGAAGGTTTCCTTATACTCTTTCAGCAATTGCTTGTTATTGGTATATAGAATGGCTACTGAATTTTATACATTAATTTTGTAACCTGTGACTTTAGTGAAAGTGTTAATCATTTCTAGGAGTTTCCTGGTGGAATTTTTGGCATCTCTTAGGCATAATATCATGTCACCTGCAAAAAGGGATAATTTGACCTCTTTTCCAATGAATACTCCTTTAATGTCCATCTCTTGTCTTATTGCTTTAGCAAAACTTTCAGTCACTATATTTAAAAGGAATAGAAAGAATGGACAGCCTTTTCTGATTCCTGATTTTAATTGGAATGCTTCCAGTTTTTCTCTATTTAAAATTATATTGACCTTAATTGTGATTGAGAGAGCCTTAATTATGTTGAGGTATGTGCCCTCCAGTCCAATTTCCTCTAGAACTTTAACCTAAATGCATATTGAATTTTGTCAAAGGCCTTTTATGCTTATATTATGATGATCATGTGATTTTTGCTTTTGAGTCCATTTATATGTTTTATGACATTTATTTACTTATATATACTGAACCATCTCTGAATCTCTGGAATAAAGTCAACTTGATCATGGTGAATGATCATTTCGATGTGTATCTATATGTGGTTTTCAAGTATTTTGTTGAGAATTTTTGTATCTATGTTAATTAAGGATATGGGTCGATCGTTTTGTTTTTTGATTGTGTCTTTACCAGGTTTTTGTATTAGAGTGATATTGGCTTCATAGAAGGAAATTTGGGAGTTCTCCCTCTGTTTCTATAATTTTAAATAATTTAAATAATCTTGGATATAGATCTTTGAATGTCTGGTAATTCTGCTGTGAATCCATTTAGGGCTGGAATTTTTTGATGGGACGTTTTATTTTACTGTCTCATTTTCATTATATGTTATAGGTCTGTTTAAGCTATTGATTTCTTTTGGTTTAGGTTTGGTGATTCCCATGATTTTAGATATACACTAATTTCTTTAATGTTTTTAACTTTAATAGAATATAGAATTTTTAGACAATCTCTCATAATGTTCTGGATCTTTTGTTTACTGTTGTGATGTTTCCCCTTTCATCTCTGATTTGGAGTTACTCTTTCTTTTGAGTAACTGTGCCAAGCATCTATCTATCTTGTTTATCTTTTCAAAGAACCAACTCTTGGATTCGTTTATTCTTTGTATTGTTTTCTTTGTTCATATATTTCATTAATTTCTGCTCTGATTTTTATTTCTTCTTGTCTGCAGGGTTTGGGTTTCATTTGTTGTTTGCTTTCAAGTTTCTTGAATTGCAACATCAAGTCATTTATTTTTGCTCTTTCTGATTTTTAAATGTAGGCACTTAGAGCTATAAACTTCTCTCTTAAGACTGCTTTTAAAGTGTCCCAGAAGTTTTATTGTGTTGTAATGTCCTTTTCATTTAATTCCAGGAATACTTTTATTCCTTTCTTAATTTCTCCTTTGACCCATTTATCAATCAGGAGTGTGTTGTTTAATTTCCATGAGCTTGTTAAGTTACTAGGGCTTCTTCTGGTGATGATTTTCAGCTTTATTGCATTGTGGTCTGATAGAATGCATGAAATTCTTTCATTTTTTATTGTATTTGTTGAGATTTGTTTTGTGCCCTAGTATGTGGTTGATTTGGGAGAAATTTCCATGGAATGATGACTAGAATGTGTATTCTTTGGTGCTTGGGTGGACTATTTGTAAATTTCTGTTAGGTCCATTTGACGTGTGCTGTTGTTTAATTCAGATGTCTCTCTGTTTGTTCTCTGTCTGGTGTCCTGTCTGTTGAAATCCCTACTGTTAGTGAGTTGGGATTAATCTCTGTCTAAAGTTTTGTAGGTTTGATTTTATGAAGTTGGGTGGCCCCGAGTTTGGCGTGTAAATGTTCATGACTGTTGTATCTACTTAATGTTTCCTTTGATCAGAATGAAGTCACCCTGTTTATCTCTTCTATTGAAGACTATTTTGTCAGATATTAGAATGGCAAATCCTATGTATTTCTTAGTGCCATTTACTTGGAATACTTTTTTTTCCATCTTTTCACCTTAAACTAGTATCTGTCCTTGAAGGTGTGATGGGTTTTTTACACAGGAAAAAAAAAAAAGATTAATTTTGTTTCTTGATATATTCAACTAGCCTGTGTACTTTGACTGGGAGTTCAGTCCATTGATACTTAAAGTTATTATTGAAAGATGTGTGTTGGTTCCTGTCATTGCTTCAAGTATTCTCTGAAAGCCTGGTTTTCTGGATATGAATACTTTCAGCCTATTCATGTTGTGGAAGATTTTTCTTTTCCCCTCAACTATAATAGGCATTTTTGCTGGAAAAGTATTCTAGGTTAGCATCTATCATCATTTAGAACTGGGAATACTTTGGTCCAGTCTTTTCTGTTTTTCATAGTTTGCATTGAAAAGTCAACTGTAATTCTGATGGGTTTTCCTTTATATGTGACTTCTTGTTTTTCTTTTGTAGCTTTCAGTATTCTTTCTTTGTTCTGTACACTTAGTGGTTTTACTGTAATATGCCGTGGGCAGTTTCTTTTCTGGTACAATTTTGTGTTCTATGAGCTTCTTGTAATTGTATGGGCCTGTCTTTCCTTAATTTAGAGAAATCTTCATCCACAATCTTGTTGAAGATGTGGTCAACACCATTAACCTGAGATTCTCCTTCTTCCTCTATGCCTATAATGTGTAAATTTTGTCTTTTTATACTGTCCCACATTTCCTGCATATTCATGCCTGTGTTTCAAATTGGCTTATGAAGTTTTTTACTTCCTTCTTCATTTCAGCCTGAGTTTTCTTCAATATTTCTATGTGTTTTGTTAATTCAGTCAGAAGTTTATACCTATCTTCTTTTAGTTCTTTGATTTGTTTGTGTATTCTTTAAATTCACTGAATTCTTTGATCATGTTGATGATAATTCTTTTAAACTCTGTGTCCTGGGTTATCTCTGTGGGATTCTCCTTGTAGATCTCTTCTCTAAGACTGGTGATATTTAGTGGGGACATATTATCGGGTTTTTCATATTATTATTTTTCATTGTGATCCTGGCATGTGGATTTCTTTTGTTGTTTGTGATTCTGATGTGATATTCAAGCTTTCCTTTGTTGAGTTGAAGTTTGATTCTGTTTGTTTACTTGATGTGATTTTGTTGTTTTCTTACTGGGTATGAAAAGCTGGTTGGTCAAGGCTTCAGGTTCTCACTTTTGGTTTTATATTGGAGGGACCAGGTGGTTCTAGTCCAGCTGCTCAGGAGTAACCTCAGAGACACAAATCAGGGGAGAGCAGATGCTACAGGCTTTCTCTTAATGTTTGGGCCCCTCTGGCCAGCAAGCACGAAACAGTTTTGGAAGATTGCTAGGCAGAGGCTGAATGTAGGCTTTCTCAGACTGGCTGCAAAGGTCTGGGTCCCTACTAAAGGTCACAGAAGCCTAGTCTTGCAGCAGTGGGAGAAGCCTCAGATGGTACCAATGTAGAGGAATGGGCATGCTGCAGTTTGGAAAGCTCACAGACAGGCAGAGGGTAGGTCAGAGATTGGGGAAGGGCTAGGAGTCAAAGCATTCCTGTGCCTTAGGCTAGAAGGAGAACAATGTAGGGTGGGGGAGCTTGGAGTTGCTGTAGTTTGGAGTGGAGACACAATAGACAGGATCAGATTTACCAAGGAAGAAGGCTGGTCTCCAGAATCCAAGCAAGTTGGGAGTGGGCACTGCCAGGATAGAAGGCTAGTCTCAGGAATGCAAAGGCAAGTTGGAGGTGGGGACACCCTGTGAAGGCTCCAACAAGCCAGACTGAAAAATTGAGTTGGTCTAGATACAGGGGATCACATTGCAGTGGGCAGATCTGGACTAAGAGGGTAGATCAGAGATCTAGGGTGCTAAGAACAAAACAGGGCCTGTGCCCAAGACTAGAAGGAGAACAGGATGTGGGGCTGGGGAGAATGGAGCTGCTCACACGGTAAGGGAGTGTGGACACAGTAGACGGGATCAAATTTACCAGGCAAGAAAGCTAGTCACAGGAATCCAAGGAAGGTCGAGGAGAGGACAGCCAGGCACAGGCAAGTTGGAACGGGAACAGCCTGTGAAAGATCTAACAAACTAGGCGGAAAAATTGAGTTGGTCTGCGTACAGGTTATTGGGATGCAGTAGGAGGGTCTGGAATTAGATGATAGTCTGGTGATCTGGTGCTAACAGAAGGGCATGTGTCCAGGCTAGAGTGAAAACAGGATTTGGGGGTCAGGGAGATTGTAGGAATTATTGATTTTTAAAGAATATTTTTATTGAGTTTTGTGGTATTTCATATAATAGATCTTAATCAAATTTAGACCTCTTCCCCATTCATGCTTCCCCAAATCACCCCCCTTCACTGGAGTTCATGTATTCTATATATATACATTAAGTCCTATCCAGCCAAGTGATACTCTCCATTGTGAGAACCTAATAATCTGACCTGACCAAGTGAGCAGTACTTTTAGAGTCTGTTCTGGATTAGAGGCCACATCTAAAAATCCACTGACTTTAAAACCCACCCAGATGGGCTAGAGATATGGCTCAGAAGAGAAGAGTACATACTGCTCTTGCATACCTCTAGGGAATCTGCCCTCCATGGATACTACATACATACAGAGAGAGAAAGAGGAAAGAGAGAGAGAGAGACACACACACACACACACACACACACAGAGAGAGAGAGAGAGAGAGAGAGAGAGGCACATAAAATAAATCCTAAAGAATTAAACCAACCCATGGAAAACACTGGTAGTGACTTCCAAGGCACGGAAGTGAAACTGCCCTTCTGCTCAAATAGATCATTCCTCCCTCTCCTACGTATTCACACTATCTTGTAAATGTTTCCTGAAGTTGCTTCTATTCCCACTGTAATCCTGAAATTGGATCTTCTGTCCTTAGCTCAGTTGTAAATTTGAGGTTCTTTGCCCCAATAGTGATAAATTCTAGTCAATAATTTATTTTTCAATATTACATATTTACAAATCACTCCTAAATAAATCAGTTAATCTCTCTAATTTCTGCTATTTATTACAGATCCATGCAGCACACAGAATCATCTTTTACAGGAAGACTCTGCTAGCAGTTTAGTCACGGTACTGGGAGTTAGGAAAAGAGAAATCAACTAGGATAAAAATGACCACTTCCATTATAAGAATAAAAAATGGATGACAACACATCAAAGGGGATATTTTTATCAATCAATATATTTATTGAATCTTTGTGCATTTCATGTAATATATCCTAATCATACTTAGATCCCTTCTCCATCTGCATCTCGCTTTCGCCCCCAACTGTATGACGTGCATTGTGTCATATGTGTTAAGGTCTAGCAAGTCAACTTTGTATACCCAGGTATTTCTTAGTGTTAGTTCATCCACTATATTCTGTCCACTCTGTCTAGCACCATTCCCTTAAAGAAGACCAACTCTCCCTCACCCACCAGTGATCAGTTGCCAATAGTTCCTCAACTAAAGTTGGGGCCTCTGCTCATTTCCCCAGTTTTATGCTGGTTTTGTCTGGCTTGAATTTACGTTTGTCTTGTGCATGTTGTCAACATCGCTGTAAGTTCATATGAACAAATTTCCAGAAGCCTTGGAACCTCTGTTTCCTAATGATCATGCACCACCCTGGCACCTAAAATCTTCCCATCCCCTCTTCCACAATGGTCCCTGACCACTGAGTGGATGAACTTTGATATAGGAGTCATATTCTTGAACATGCACTCTACAGTTTCTTATTCTCTACACTTTGGCCAATTGTGACCTTCTGTGCTTTCTGTTGCATGAGTAATCTTAGTTGGTGAAGAGTTGATAGATGCAGTAATATTCTCTCTATGCCCTGTTCCACAATGTTATGTAAGCCTAGTGCAGAGGTTCCATTAGAAATATATCAGTTAAGGCTGGGTATCTCACAGAAAGTTATTCTCTCTGTGACCAACTGTGGAATTCTGTAATAGTCTCCATCTGTTCCAAAAAGAATGTTCTTTGATGAGTGGTGACTGAGATACTTGTCTGTTACTATAAGGATCCGTATTTAGCAAATCAAATGTAAGAAATGACATTTGTCTTGGGTGTAACACACACAGGGTTCTGTCTAAGCTCTGTGACTTCCCCAGCCATGTGTATTTGGCTAGGTACTAAATACAGTACTACGCACTTAAAGTGGGCTTTAAGTTCAATTAGATAGTTGTTGATTACCCTCAAGATGAAAGTGCATACTACTGCATACTGTGCCACTCATGGTTGTGGTTGTTAGCCACTAAAGCTGGGGTTGGACCATTGACTGATTTTCTCCTTTAGCAGCTTGCAGAGTATTCTCTCGAACTATAAAAACTAGTCTTCAAGGAGGAGGGTTCCAGGTTGGTTGCAGCTCCATTACTCCAAGTCCTGTGTCTAAAATTTGTCTTACCTTTAATTTCTGGGAGGCAATCAAGGGCTATGACAATAGCCTGTGTTATTTTGAGAGTCTCTTGAGCTATCAAGATCAACAACTCACAGGGAGGTTTGTTTTGTCTGGCACTGTTTTTCTTGTTAGGTAACCTTCAGCTATACTCACATATTCATGTACAAATACTGTGTATGTATTCCTCAGTAGGCTTTGGAACAGATGCATTTCTCTCTGATTTTTCACACCATGTAAGCATTATTTGCCTCTCCTCTCTCCCTGTCTAAACTTCGCTCTTCCCTCCCTCTCTTGATCTTCTACTTCCTGTTACCTCTGTGGTTCCTTGTGTAACTTCCCTTCCTCCCTTCCTCGTTTAATATACTCATTTTCCCATTTTACCCTTGGTAACTCTTGTCCCTGCTTCCTCCCTCTCTTGGGTTCCTCCATGGTTTCTTTCCATTTCCCTGACTCTTGCTGTTACTTCAGGATATATGCTCACATATAAGGATTTGGTGCTAATATCCACAAATAAGAGAGAACATACATGGCCTGTTTTTCTGAGTCTGTGTTACTTCACTTAATATAACAGTTTCTAATTCCATCCATTTACCTGCAAATTTCACAATTTCTTCTTTCTTTACCACTGATTAGAACTCTGTTGTGTAAATGTACTACAGTTTCATTATCCATTTGTCAGTTGCAGAACATTTAGGTTGTTTCCATTTCTTAGCTATTGTGAAAAAAGCAACAGCAAACATGGGTGCACGAGCATCTCTGCAGTAGGGTGAGTCCTTTGGGTGTACGCCAAGGAGTGATATACCTGGATCATATGGTAGATTTAATTTTAGGTTTTCAAGAGTTTTCCACACTGCCTTACATAGTGCTTGCACAAGTCTGGAAACCCAGCAGCAATGAATAAACATTAAGGAAGAGATTTTTGCCTGATAGTTCTCAAGAGAGAAAAAATTCTCATTTGTCTCACTTTTTAGTTGCTCTTTTTCTCTGGTGCTTTATTTGTGATATTCTGTTCTGTTGACCAAGGTAGTCTCTTTGCACATAATTATGTAAGGTTCTGGAAAGATTGTTTAGAATATGTAACAAAAGTTCACAATAGTTTAGCCCTTAAGAACTCACAAATTGAAGTATCTCAGTATCTCAGTGCAGTGACAACAATAATCAGAATGATAGACCTTTGCTAAAGATACATCTGTTTTTTAATCTATGGGACTCTAATTCTTATGAGAAAAAGACACATATTTAGATATTTATTTTTATTAAAATACCCCTGAGATTTGACTTTTAAGCTGGACTAACAGAGCAGAGTGAAAATATTCTAAGCTACCACCCAGCTCACCAATATACTGGCACTGACTTGTTCCATAGAGAACCAGTGTATTGCAATCTCACAATGGTAATGTATGCAAAGGTCCTTTTTGGGTTTGGTTATTGTAGCCCAATTTTCTGAGGATAGATGACCTCATAGTAACTGAGTAAAAAAGAACAGACTCTAAATACCTTTAGATCCTCCACACATTGTAAAGACTAACTCAAGGCAATATCACTGTACACTATTCCCATGAAATAATCTCAACAATTTCACATTATGACAAATTCTTCAAAAATAAAAGTCTGAACTATCAATTCCACATCTACCTGAGGATATATTGAACATTCAGATATCCCTTAGTATCCAAAGGGATTGGTTCCTGATCCTCCATGGATAACAAAGTCTATAAATGCTAAAGTTGCTTATATATAAAACATCACAGTATTTGTAAATAATCTATGTAATTATTCCAAATATTTTAAGTCATCTCTGCATTATTTATAACGCCGTATAAATGGTTGTATTATTTAGAGACTAATGACAAGAAAAACGTTTGTCCATGTTCAGAATAGACACAATTTCAAAACTGCGTTTCCTCTCGTTGGTTCCTGAAAGATCGGACCTGGAACCTGAAGCAGTGCAGGTTAGTCTGTAAGATTTTGAAAATTTGGAGGAGCTGCCATATCTTAATATTTTTTCAGATATCTTTAGATTTTCATAGAACCACAAGATAGTCTTAATATCTGCCCAATTGAAATTGAAGAAATATATAGAAATTATATATGAAATTATAGAAATATTTGCACAAAGACAAAAAACTCTAGCCCATTGATTTTCTATGAGAAGAAGTGTATTTCACAGTTTTATAGGAGAAACTAATTAACTCAGCCTTCATGGTAACTGCTCTGAAAGGAATCTCTGTATGGCATAATTTTTCATGAAGACAAGGAAAGCAGTTTAAGTTTTATTTCATTGCACAAAGCTTAAGCTGGATCTTAATAATTTTCTTAAACTTTATACTAAAACTTAATGTCATATAGTTTGAATAAGTTCTAGTTAAATGCTTGAGAAATTGAGTTCTGGGAAGCCAAACTTGAGAAATAACTGTAAATTGCTCTTGAGGAAGTACTGTTCTTTATTTTTTTTTCTGTAAGACAGACTGTAAGAGAACTTAAGCAGCTTATAGGGATCACTCGGGATCTTTAAATGTTTTGCTTTTATAAGGAAGTCATAATTTCTATTTTCTTTAACCATAGTTATTCTCAATTCAAAAAAAGATTAGCAGTCTGTACACATGAATAGGTCCAAGATAAAGTGGGAAAAATTATCTAAACACTTGAAATCACTCATTACATGTGTAGATATTTCAGTTTTTCATTATATACATATTTTTATTTTTCAGGAGGAAAATACAATAAATTGTTCTAGAACTACAATAGGAAAACAATACAAAATATTCAAGATAATCATCTCCAGAGCTAAATACATAAAAGGAAAACCATGTGGTTTATATAAAATTCTGTAGACAATACACAGACTTTTACATTGCACAATTTTTAATTTATATGTATCCCAGGATGTATTTTTACAGATGGAAAAAGTGATTTAACCACACATACAAGTTGATGCAAATGTTGGACTAGATGTTAGATGTCTATCTTTGTCTTTTTGTAAATAAATATCACATCGTTTTTGTAGAAATGGCCATCTCATTAGGGATATGTATGAGGAGAAATGTTTTGTGGTATTATAATATCACTGTGATGATAACATGGCCCCTGATACCTCACTGTGTGCTAGATTCTCTTCCAACACTTTTAGTTTTGTTAATTTATCTTGAGTTAATGCAGTAGGTTTATTAACCTCTTTTTTTCTCCCCTATAATTATCCTTATTTTTCAGATGAGAAAACTCAGGTGTAGTGTGAGATCATATGGTCAACCCAAGATTATCTGCTAGTAAATTTCACAATCAGGATTTAGACCCAAAGGGACAAATTCTGGAATTTACTGTCTCCTCTATAAACCAAAGTTGAAATTTTTCAATTTATAGGATGAATATAGGACAAACAGGCTTTAGTGTGCTTATAATCACTTAGAAAATAGTTTCTCAGCTGGGGAAATGACTCAGCACTTAAGAGCACTGGCTGCTCTTGCGGAGGACCCAGGTTCAGTTTCTAGTGGCCTCATGACAGCTGTCAATGATAACTCCAATTCCAGGGGATCCAGGGAATCTGATGACCTCTTCTGACTTCCAGGGGCATTGCATGACACAGGTGCACTTGCACAGATGCAGGAGTAATACCCACACACATAAAAATAAATCAATAAATAAAACCATAAAAATTATTTTAGTTATTGTTGTTTTATGTGTGTGAGTGTGTTGCCTGCATACGTGTAAGTGTACCCGAGTCACGCAATTCCCACGGAAGTCAAAAGAGAGCATCAGTGGTTAGCTGCCATATGGAAGCTGGAAACTGAACCTGCATCCTCTGCCAGAGCAGCAGTGTGCTTAACCATTGAGCCATCTCTCCAGCCCCTTATTTTTTTAAAAAAATATTTTATTGGGGCTGGAGACATAGCTCTTCATTTAAGAGCACTGGCTGTTCTTGCAGCAGATCCAGGTTTGAATCCCAGAACCCATATGGTGGCTAACAACTGTCTATAACTCCAGTTCCAGGAGATCGGGCACCCTCTTCTGTCCCCCGTGGACATGGCACAACATGTTTGCACTCTCATACATGGACGTAGTACACCCATACACACACAATAAAAATTAAGCAAAATAAAAATAAATAAATAAATAAATAAATAAATAATAAATTTCCCTCTGGGTAATTTTCTGAAAGTATTTTTGAGACAGTCACATGGATGTGTAACAGTAAAGAATGCCAGAAGCAACAGATATCATTGAACTTGGGAGATCAGCCAGAATCCTTCCAAGTGAAATGGGAATGCTGTACACCACCTGGGCTGCTGCCAGCACTGGTAGGCACGACAACTGGCAAGCCTGGCACAATTTGATTAGGGCAAAGATGACAGATGACAGGAAAAAAGGTTCTTTAGGATCCTAGGACTAATGGGTAAAATTATACAGCTCTGCGGATTACTTTTACAACCATTGAAGGTTCTACTCCTTCAACTTAACCCCAAGTTCTCCCTGCCGCGGTCGGTTTTCTGGATCTGGGTTTATCTCCCTGTTGTTCCATAGTTAATTCTTTGTTCTTTTTCTGATGCTTTTAAAGTACGGGCCCAACCCTTCTACTGCACTTTCAGCAGAGAGAAAGTAGTCCTCAGCCTGCAGCCCTAGGTTCCCTCGGTCTTTGGCTCCTGTTCTTCCACAGTGACCTTCCTCCCTGCTAGCGCCTGGATTTCTACTTTTCTTCCTTTCCTCCTTCTCCCTGGCTCCTCCCTGGAGAGTTCAGCAGCTGAATATCCTCTTTGTTTTCTACCTGTAGTCTTTATGCTGATGCTGATGGCTTCTTCCCACCCGCATTTGAATGTGTTAAAGATGATCCCAAGGGACTTTAGAACTCAGCTTCCCTCCGCTTTACGTCCTTCTCTGTCCTCCACTCACCTCTTTCTTCTATGTTCGGGTCTCAAGCCTGCCCTGCTCACCGACTGCCCCTGCCCCTACTTCCCACCGCTGAGCAACCCCTTGCAAGGAGGATGCTCCCTCAGAAGTGACTGAAATCCCCTCAGCAAGGCGAGCAGTGCGCTTCCTTGTTGGTAAATCCAGTGAGCATTCACAGGTGCTGCCTCCTCTCCTCAGTCTTGACTGTTCCTCTTGCAATCCAAGAGGATAAACAAGCAAATGGGGTTTCAATCCCCTATGTCACCAAGTCAGTTGCTTTATTCTGGATCTCTGCTTACTTCTTTCTCATCATGTTGCCCTTTTCTTTGTCATTTATGGAATGCCAAAGTTTCTCAGATTCTGTCCTAGACTACATGCGTGTGCTCTACATATTTTCCGTATATTAGCACTATCAAGGGTTTATTCTATGTATTTGTTATCTTTGAATCTATATAACACATATATTGATTCTGAATTGCAGATTTAAACACACACCCAACTTTCTGAGATGTGAGGGCAATCTGGCTCCAACAGCTCTTGCCCCGTTGCCTTTATGGGGTGAATGAGATTGATCCAAGATGACTAAATAAATACCTACTTCTGCCATGACTGTTCTGTGTGTCCTTGCAAAGCTGCATGATTAGTCAAAGATGACCTTCCCCATTAGTGGAAGTCTGCTCTTTGGTCAAAGTCTATGAGTAGCTGTGCCCAGCCAGAACACCAACAGACTCTCCCACTCTGCTGTCTCGTAATTCTACGCAAATGCAAAGCACAGCCTATCCGAAGCTGAACTCACAGTCCTCTCTTGGATTTTTAAACTCTCTCCCTCGTCCTGTAGTTCCTGTAACTCAAGTCATCCTAAGCTCGATCAGGTGTTTCAAACCTGCTCACTTTTCTTTTTCTTCAGTCATGCTGCCACTGTGGTCATGACAGGCTGGGCCCTACCAGCTCTCCACAGCTAACCCCTCTGCTACACTTAGGGTTTCCTAAAATACTGTACCAAAATGATCTGTCAAGGCATGTGTAATTGATCGTTCCTGTCCCTATTTCAGGTGCTTTAATAGCTCCAAATTTTCCTCTACTTTAACACTAGGTTCTGTAAGGGATTTTCAGATGTTCTCCTCACCAGCTGCTCTTCTCCCCACTTTCATGCCTGAGGTTCTTCCTCTGTCCTGTGGTCCAGGAATACTAGGACAAGTGCTGGCCTTGAACATTCATTCTCTTTCTCCCATGGGAGGTTCTGCTCTTCTGGCACCATGTTCTTCACTGTGCTCTTCACCTTCCTACTCCTCATCCCTCAGGTCCAGATGAAAAATGGCTCTTCTTTTTGTTCACATGGAGGGAGTGTGTCTTGATTATAGAATAAATGACCCTCCCTGGCCATTTTGATTTCTGGTATTGTCTCCCTTACTACTCTGTATTATAACTTCAGTAGCAGAAGTAACACTACTATATATTTTATAATATGTACTTGGTTAAATAATGTACCCAGAATAGTACTTCCAGTACTATTTCCAGTGTTTAGGAAATCACATCAGTTAAACCTACCTTCTGTCACTAGCAATATAACCCATGTTCTAGTTTTACATAATCTATTTGTACTTTGGTGAACATTCATAGATAAATGTTTCCCCACTCATGTAGACGTACAATAAAATGCACGAAAGAAAGGAAAGATGGAAGTGATGAACCAAGTGTCATTAAGGAAAAGTTGAATAGTAAAACATCTGTAGGCAGAAATTCATTTTTTAGGTAACGTATGCAATTTGTTATGTCCATTTTGGCTTAGCTAATATTCATTTGGCATAAAATACCAGATGATAGTGTGTTTTTTTCTTACTGGAATCCCTTTCCCATCTCTTGTGTGTGTGGCTCACACAGGGCACACCAGACAGCAGCCTCAGGTCACAGTTTTTATCTTCTTCCTTGTTGGAGACTGGACCTTTAGTGGTTCAGTGCTGTGTGTGCCAGATTAGCTGGTCTGTGAGCTTCTGGGGATTCTCCTCTCTCCACCTTCTATGTTATCATCAGAGCACTGTGATCACAGAGGAGTACTATACCATCCAGCTTTACATGAGTTCTGTGGATTCAGACTCAGAGCCTCACTCTACTGTGGAAAGACTTTGCTCACTGAGTTCACTCCCAGTCCTATACTTAAGTCTTTAGTGTAGGAAACATACTAAATTATCAAATGATGGTTTTAAAAAATCTCATGCTGCTTTCTTCCCTTGCTGCCTCAAGCATGATTCCATTCCCAGTCCCAAGGTTCACGGAGACTCCTCTTATCCCAGGCTCTACATGGAGCTAGTACCCCGGGGCAGAGAATGGAGACACCCTAGCCTAGTCTTACTAGAATCCATACTATTTTTGTTTTTCAGTTTTTTCTTTAACATGGATATTAACTAGATGGTTGGTTTTGAGCATCTTTGGACTTTATCTCTCTTTAAGGAAAGCTTTATCCGTCTGTTTTTTATGTCTTCTAGTCACTTTTCAAATTTGATCCTAAACCTTAATAGTTTCTTTTCCTCTTCCCTGTTCCCCTCACTCCTTCTCATGGTAGTATCTAAAAATGAGGTTTTCCTCTTCTCTATCTGAACTCCAGCAGTGATCAATGGAGTATCACTTGTAAGCATTCGCCCAGCAGGAGCCAGTTTGGCTTAAAATCAACCTCCTTGGTAAACCAAGAGACTGTATAATCCTGATTGATTAGTCCCAGAGAATATATTTGTCTCATATATATATATATATATATATATATATATATATATATATATATTGGTAGTCAGTGCAACTGAACTAATAATAGTTCTTAATTCTAAACCCACCCATGGAATTTTACCTTCTCATATGTCTATGCCACAGCAAACAGTTTAAGAATGAGGAGATGAAAACTTATTTCAAATCTTTGTACAGTAGTGACTAGGTAACCCCATCTGAGCTCTATAAGCTTTTCAGAATTTGTCTTAAAGGATGTAATAAACTGTGATGCATTTCATCTGCTTGAGATCCCTGTGCACTGATTCTTGGAAAAAATCCATCTATTGAATCCTTGATTCCGTAGACAGCACTCCAATCTCAGTACATTACTAAAACAGCTTTCTGTATTGAGAATTTCGTAGGCATGCTTGCTCTGCTGGCTAGCAGAGTTTATGATTCCCTATGTACAAATCCCCACTGAGGTTTCAGAGAATGCCGCTTGCTGAAATCCAACTTTTTTTCTTTTCCATTTTCAGTACCAAGGACTAAATCACCAACTTTCCACCAAAAGTACTGTGCCTTTCTGAAGAAAACATGAATACCTGAAAGGTACCTCTACAGTCTAGAATCTACTTTTTTTTTCATGATAATGGAACAGATGTCATAATTATTAAAAATTAAAGCTTTACTTGCCCTAATACTAAAGTTGTTCTTCTGTTCAGCTAAGATCCTTCACAGTAACCCAGCTTAGCCTCTAACTTGCCATTTTCTTCCTCAGCCTCCTCACTGAGGACATGAATAGCCATGTCTTTTTCTTTTCTTTCTTTCATTATTTTAGCCATGTAGCTAAAAAATGGAACCTGCCATTCTCCTTCCTCAATGTCCCAAGTGCTGGGATTAATGGCATGTACTATGATGCCTGTCTCATTTTAGATATTTTTAATGACCTGTTCTGTACCATGTCTGGAGTCATTTATACTCAGAACTTTTCAAGTCCATGATACATGTTTGAAATTCACAAATATTGTTGTGGTAATTTGTTGTTGGTAATGACAGTGTAAACTTCAGCATCCCATGTGCAAGGGACCAGGCCTGAGGCTCTGGGATAGCTAGTGAACAACAGTTAGGTGGAGGTAGAAGCACGAGGAATAGCAAGTGCCAAGTCTGAGCACACCACATACTTGAAAAATAGCATCCAAGATTTCATCTGCTTTCAGAGCCCGGGGGTTGAGAAGTACTTCAGCATGAGAGTTTGCAAGCTCTGTCGTCATCTTCCTGCTGCTTACACACCATTCTCCTCTCTGAAGGCCTCATGGAAGGGATATGACTGCTCTAAACACAACAGCATGGCTTTGATAGACTCAGGGAGACGCTTTGCTCATCTTTAATATCACACTGACTATGGTTCCTACTCAATCCAGGTCTCTGTTACATGTAGCCACAAATCACATAACATATTGGCCACTGCCTAAATAAGGGAGATGTAAGAGCTAATGAACTCACCTCCCAGAAGGGAGGGGAGCAGCTACCACTAGATCACACTGCTCACATGCCATTGGTCCACACAGATCCCTGAGCTGCACTGTCCCCTTACAGCTGAAGTGGAAAGCAGCAAGAGAGGCTGGAGGAGGCCCACCCAAGTGCTGCAGATAAATGTAAGTCAAAACGTGAGACCGTTTTCTAAAACTCGGCCTAGTTTCTCATGCTGCTCTCCCTCCTGCTTTCTCAGCCTCCCGTGCTCTTGGATCCACCCTCTTGCAACCGCTCCAGTCTTTATTTCCCTTCTGACCTGTCCATCAGTCTTCCATTTCTTGGAAGTTCTTATTTGTTTTAATTTAGCAAACATATTAAAATGCATCAATAGTGATTGATTACTCTGTAGCATATATTAGTCCAATGCATTTGTGACTGTCAACTCCTTTAATTAAGAAGTAATCCTTTCATTATCCCTTTACTAGTGACAAGCTTGTCCTCTATTTGATAACTGATATCCCTGAACACTGCATATTGACTTTTGGGCTTTTATGTGGCCATATCACTATTATTAGTCAATCTCCCTGTCATCTCCTCCAACAAAACAGACTCGGCCATTGAAAACTTCATGGTAACAAAAGAACAAAATGGCTTTTGAGCTACAATGTCCAAAATGTATCTGAGGTTTACTAGTTGCGCTAGGTAAGTTAGGATTTTTCCATCTGAAAATTTATATCTGAAGTCATTGACAAAGTTAACATCATATAGGGAAACTCTAGCTCACTCAGGTTCTAGACGAAAAAAACATTTCTTGGGGTGTGGTGATGCATGCCTTTGATCCCAGCATTTGGGAGGGAGAGGCAGATGCAGACAAATCTCTGAGTTCAAGGCTAGGCTGCTCTATATAGAGAGTTTCAGGGCAGCTGGGACTACAGGAAGACCCTGTCTTAAAAAACACCAAAACAAACAACAACAAAAAGAAATTATACCTACTGTCATTCTTATCTATTGATACAGGACTGTAGAGAAAATATTGCTTGATGAAATTGCACCTAGCGGAAATCTCAGAAAGTAGAGTGTCTTTAAATTTTGGTTACTTTGATTTTCTTCTTTTTGGATATGGAAAGAAAAGTACAGAAACATTCAGAATTCTTTTTTAGGTTGTCTGCCTATTCACAAGGAAACAAAGTACTGAGGTCTCTTGACTGATAATTGCTACTTGAAAGGCTCGCTGTAAAACTGACTGTGCCTTAGACTGGAGGTGACACACAGTCCATTTGTTCCCTGTCTCCTGTCGCTTGCCGTAGCAGCACCTCCTTGTCTCAGGGCTCTCTTTGCTTCCTGGAATAGGAAAGCTATTTTTCTGACACAGATCTAGAGCTCTTGCTGCTATATCGTACTTTGTAGCTATAATAGTATTTTGACTCGGTTCCTTCATGCTTTGCAAAGGGATCATCTTTAAACAGAAAGGTTCACCAACCACCTTCCTCTTCATGTGAGAGGGCACTCCTTTCTTCCAGAACAATAGGTTATATTCAATTGATCATGTCACTTTAGGTTATATCATGGGAATTCTCTTCTGATAATGTAGAGATGGAAATTTACCTCTCCAAAACAAGAAAATATTCCTGGGTGAGGGGCTGAAGTTGAGCTATTTGATGTCTTTGGTAGCAGGAATTTGATTATGGTAATATTGTTACCATATGGGTATATATGTAGCTATTAAAAAGTGGGATGAGAATTCAGACATTTTCCTGGGACCACCAAAATGATAAATGACATACTCAAATCTAAGGAAGTAAGGCAAAGAAGAATTCCACATTTTAGAGTATCATGTCAAAATGAAAACCCTATTATAAATAAAAGTCTGTGTACACATAGGGACAAAACCTCTTTAGCTCTGGGATAGATCTATGTGACATCAAAATGCTTAGAATGCTTCCGAATTATTTTAAAAAAACAATGAATCAGCATAGTTGTCATCATCATTTCTTCTTTCTTCCTCTCTGATAGCACTGCTCTTTCTCCTCCCTCAAATGGAAATTTGTTAGCCCTGTCTTGAAATGTTGAGCTCTTTGGGGGTTTCAGGCCTTTGTGCTCATGATATTTATCACTAGGTCCACTGGTGGGTGAGCTGGACCCATTGTGCTCTGAGGAGCTTTCTGTTTCAAGCCCTGCTGTTTTAAGTGAGGTGTTGACTGCAGCATCAAAGGTAGGCAGGCAGACATTCAGAGGCAGATGTGGGCACACTCCCAAAAGCTCAGTGCCAAGGGCCTTGTGTTTCTTAACAGAGGTGACCTGGAAAGACTCCAACAGCAAGATGAAAAATACAAAGTTGAATTTAGTTAAAGGGAAGGAGAAAGGAAAGCTCTGAACACTTGAATCCTGTTAACTTGAAAAGTTGAATTCTGGCCTTTTAAAAACTTCCTTCCAAAACAGAGCTGTATTAGTTTAATCTCTGGCCAATTAAAGACATAAATTTAGCTTCTTGTACTTATTAATCTTTTTAGGAGTGAAAATAACCATTGTTACTAATTAAGAACTGATTGAGCATTTTCTCTTTAAAATGTGTTTTGCTTTTACTTGGATGGTTAAAATGGAGACCGTTGTTATGGATCTTATTACACAGGTCCCTAACTGAACAGATGGGAGTCACACTGCTTAGGGTTAGACACTGAGTTACAGACCTGAATGAGCATCGTGCAGTTCAGGAACATAACAATGTCAGACAATTGCTTAATCTCTCTAAATTTCACTGGAAATGTCTTATGACATTTAGGTAAAGAAACAAAAATAATGTATACTTAGTACACAATGAGCATATTGTATATGCAGGGACTGGCTAAGTCACATGCCTTTGGAAAGCTAGGGAAGTAGTCCAAAGACCGCAGCTACTAACCGCATCCCGCACGGGAACCTGCATCATTGCTGGATGCTTCACTCAGTAACACGTGGGCCAAAAGTTGTGAAATCAAAGTCAAGGTGAGAACCTAGATCTTTATCTTTTTCCAGGAAACCCACTTGTGTGTGTGTGTGTGTGTGTGTGTGTGTGTGTGTGTGTAGCTACTTTAAATTTAAATACTATAAAATTTACATTATTATAGCTACATAAAATATACTAGCTATATAAAATTAATAACTACCATTTATTGAACATGTATTGCCAGTCACTTTAAGTGTTTATATACTATCTAATTGAATCTTTGTAATGACCTTGTAGGATAAGTACTACTATTGAATCTATATTTTGTAGATTGTAGATGAGGAAAGATATGCACAGAGAATTTAAGTAATTTCCCCCAAAGTCATGCATTTACTGGTGGCAGAAATATGGTTTGAACTCGGAAAGTCTATGTCTAAAGTCAAGCCTCTTCACCACACTGACTGCACTTCAGTAACTATCCCAGGTAAATGAGACATGTGGATGGCTGTCACTCTCATCTTCGTGGACCAGCTTGAACAACTCTAAAGGCCCGCAGCAAATGACAGTAAACTCAACAGCCACATCTTGTTTGTCATGACTTCCTGGCTTCATTTAAATGGCAGCCCAGAGAACACAGGCAGTTAGTGTTTGTAAGGAATACTCTGTTTAGATATCCAAGCTCTTAAACTCATGTTCTGCCTCTGGGATTTTCAAAACAGCTCAGACTGTGCCATTATTCTGTTGAGCCTCATTTACCTATTGTGTTAAATGAATATGATGAAGTTCAGGGTGTCATTTGGGGTTTTAATCATATTGAAATGCAATCATGATCTGTAAGAGAGCCCCAAAGTGGTCTCTGCTACAGAAAATAATTTGGCATCCTTTCCTAGTTTCCCCGAATCCTCCACCAGCTTCAGATAATTCAGTCTGATAATTTATTAGTGCTTATTAACACTGCCATGGGTCATCACTTGTTCAAGGTAGTATTCAGTTATTCCTGGGTCAGCCTGTCTGAGGGCACAGATCATAAGTCTATGACTAGGGACCGTCACCTATCCTGGGTTGACTTACAGGAGAGAATTTTAACCACACAAACTCTGTAAGGCTTTTGGCTTCAGAAATACACTGAGCCAAGACTTAAATTATCTGAAGACAAAAGGTACAATGTGGGTGTTAGTTTGTGGTTGCCTGGACTCCAGCACAAACCCAAATGGAAAAATACTTCCAAAGAGGTGAAGGAAGGGGGAGTAACTTTAAAACGGGTTTAGCTAGTGTGGCAAATGGTCCATCGCAGTCTTTCCTCTCCTACTTTGTTTTGATACATACCCACCTGGTCCCCAGGTGTTCAAGAACCACAGAATCCCCCATTTATGCTGCTGCTGAGGACAAGACCTGTGCTAGGCTGCACAGCTTGGAACAATGACTTTATTCTTCATGCACCCCAAGAGAGCTTTATGTATACAAGGAGCTGCTGCTGCTGGCAGTCAGAAAAGTTAGATGCTTTAAGGAGTTTGGTCCTATGAAAAATTACAAAGTAGTAAGAAACCCTACAGAAAAAATGAGAAGCCATTCCTTCGCAGCTGCTCTCCAACCCTGCACCACAGGTTTGAAGTAAACATGAAGATGGATTGACTGAGTATTGAAAAGGAAGAGGAGCAAGGAAACTTTTTTTCCTTTGAAAATCTAGGAGTTTAAATCTAGAAATCCAAGATATTGCCAGAGTGGAAAGTTGGGGTATTCTTGACTCTACATATGGATTTTTAGGAATAAAACAAGTTACTGGGAGTTTGTTTTGGCATTCATTATCCCACACTAAGAATGACCTTAGCACAATGGTAGGTTCCAGACTTGCCAATTCTCTTTCACCAGAAGAGGCGATGCATTTTTACTACAGCCAGAGAGAAACATCACAAAATTAGAGACCGGAATAAGCTGAAACGAACAGTTTTCCACCTTACGCCTTAATAGAATTGGCAAGAAAATTTTATTAGTCTCGAGGCAAAATTCAGACTATGATACTTAAAGATTTTTCTGTTAGAAGAAAATGTTGCAGGGACTTCATAGCTCTTTGTCTAAGGAGAATTGGAAATGTATTATTGGATAGCTGTATATATGAAACTAAAGTTCTTATATGTATCTTCATCAGTGAAGAAAAGCTATGCTTTCATAAACAGGAAAGACTTTTTGTAGTCTATTTGTAATTTCATTTCCATGAAATAACTAAAATTGCAAGGAGACATTAATAATATATGACCTGCCTACACATGAATTTTCTGGTTTGAAACAAATGCCTTGTATCTAAAGTAATAAGGCAATCCAAGACACTTCATCATCTGGCAGGGGAAGATTTAAAGAAAGTCGGGTTCCTTAGGAGGAGAGAAAATTAACTAAAAAGACTAAAAAGAAAAAGTTCCGTGTGTGGTCCAAACTTCCAGGTTTTTTTGTGAGAGTTTGCAGAGGGGGTTTAAAGTATGCAGCCCTGGTCCTCTTAATGTTTCAAGGATTCATTTTCAGGGTGTGATTAGTTGTATCTATGATGAGATGAGAAATTAATAAATAAGAAATGTTTTAAAATTACTGGTGTCTGATTCTAAAAGTCTTGGAAAATGTGATAAGGGATGCTACAGGTAACAATGTGTATCTCCAAGGAAAGCTATGGAGACAGCAGATTTGTTTTTATTTTTTAATTTATTGATTTTTAATTCTACTTATTTTTTATTTAAAAAATATGAACACATAGAATGTTTAGGATGACAAGCTAGTGCCAGCTGAATTGACCATAGAACAGACCTGCTGGAAAGCCTGATTAAACCTTTTCCCTTTGCTGCTCTTTCTTATCCAAGACTTGCAATGAAAACCCCAGATAAAACCCCCAGGCCCTGGGACTCAGTCAAATCTCTTAATTAAAAATATTTTGGCTGGGGATGTAGCTTAGTGGTACAGCATTCACCTAGCATGTGTAGCATCCGAGGTTCAAACCTCAGTACCCGCCCCCAAAATTAATTTAAAATATTTTCCCATTCTATACTTCCTTCTAGAGAAATATACGTGAGTTTTTCTGAAACCATATTCTTCAAAGCAACTTTGGGTAACTTTGTCCCCAAAATGCAGAGATCTTTTCAAAACAATATGTGTATATCGCTTAGTGGTAGCTATAGGCAATGTTTCAAGTATCAGTGATAACCAACACCCAAATTGTTTAATACAGTCACTCTACAGCTTCTTTCAGAAGCATGAAGACAATACATGGCACTTCTTGTCTTAGCTGGCACATACATAAATGTATATGTATACATTTACATAATATGCCTTGCTGGATTTAACAAAAATTAAAGACCTCTTTTCCAAATAGCGAGTTTTGATTTTAAAACATACGGTTATCACTTCTAGTTGTCTTCAGTGTATCTGTGCATGGTATGCTATTGTATCATGGAGACTGAGACTAACAAGTCATCTCAAATGTTGTAAGAAATGCTTAGCAGAAGAAAGCATGGAAAGCTGAGGATTCAGGTTTTGCTGTTTGGGGGAAGTGGTTCGAGAGGTAGATACTGTAATACATGGAACTACTCTATAAGTACACTTTCTACGGGAATATTGTTCTTTAAAACATCCAGCTGTCTTTCAGATCTGCATCTCTAGATGGAGATCTCTAGAGGAGTTCTCTAGAACTCCTCATCTGCAGGGATCCTGTCTCCTAGTCCAGCCCTTGTCCCGTGGTATTCAGCTGCTACAGGCCATATCCTCTATATGGCTGTCAATTTCTTATCTTTAGTTTGGGGCTTGGTTTAAGTTTGCTTTACATTCTAAATACTAAGGCTTGTTCTATGTATGTGCACATGTGATTGTGCCTTTGTGTTTTAGCAGTACAGTATGCTATTTCCCAGTCATATCTAAAAATATACTCCACGTTAGATTTAAATTTTTTTCCTATAATAAGTGATTAAAACTTTTTCTTTGTTTGTTTTACTTTTTATTGGGTTAACAAGTGTAAAGCATACCAAAAGAAAAAATCTTCAGAATGAAATATGGCAGCAAATAAGCTAGCATTCTTCTCTCTCCGTCAATCAGTCTCCCTGGTAGGGTATAACAGCTACTGTATACCTTGTTTCTTAAGAAAATACATGTAAGCAAATATACATATCTAGTAGGTCATGACTAAGCCCATCACAGGCCCTTCATACACTTAGAATAGGGACTGGAGCAATGACTCAGTGGTTAAGAGCACCGACTGTTCTTTCAGAGGACCTGGGTTTGATTCCCAGCACCCACATGGCAGATAACAACCATCCATAACTCAAGTTTCAGGGCCTCTGATGTCCTCTTCTGAGTCCGTGGGCATTGCATGATACAGGTTCACTTACATGCATGCAGGCAATGTACTCATACACATAAAATAAAAATAATCAATAAAAATTTAAAAATACATTTAGAATAAATTGCGGCAGACTAGAAATCCCTCCTATGTTAAAGGCTTAAATTCTTGAGTATTAGCATGATATGTCCATAGGCATCCAGGCTCTGGGCTGTGCTAGTGTAGTGTTAACTCACTCACTCCATGTGGCTCTCTATGACCTCAAAATGCAAGCATGTGTATGGCATTGAAGAAACCACTTTATTTCTATTCGTGTCTCGCGGGTGTTCTTTGCAGTGCTTCATCACCATGGTGAAAGCGGCTGTGCTGGTAAAACGATGAATACACAGCACTGACTATGACCTGGGCACTTACAAACATTTACCCACTTAATCCGTTTAAAATGGAGCAAGATAATAGTCAGCCTGGACTCGAGCACTCTTTCTTTACAATGACTAATACTGAAGCAAGTGTTGAGGTGTAACAGAGGTACCTATGAGAAATTTATCCACAAAGGAAGAAGAGAACTACATGGACATGCAAAGAAACTTGTGAGAACAAAGGGTTTTTTCTAGCTTAATTCCCCCAAAGGATGAGTACAGAGAAGTCTGTCCTGTGGTCATGAAGCTATCACTATCAGACCTAGGATAAAATACTTCATTGGTATCATTTAGCCAGTAAGAACACCGATAAAATTACACTGTTTTTCCACCAGGGGGCAATGGAAATATAGTCATATTCATATCTTCTATTAGGTGGCCATCTTTGTGTGGGTATTGGGGTAGGTGTGTAAAATCCAATCATTCTTGCCTTAAAAATAAGAATAGATTTATTATTTCTTCTTATTATAGAATTAATATTTGAATGACAAAGAAAAACTTTGAAAATATAACTAATCACAAATAAAAATTATTCATAAATTAGCCTCATAAAATCAAATCATTGTTAACATTTTAGTGTATACTTACACACTGCTTTATACACGTATATATCTATAAATAATATTTTTTCTTTTTTAGAAGATAGGATTTTTTTTACATTTCCTTCCACAGTCTGATATGATTTATATGTATGTGTCACATAAAAACACATATACATCACCTTTTAAAATGATTGTATAGCATTTTCTTATTTGGCTCCACCATGATTTGAACAGCAGTTATACTTTTAATCCAGTTAAAAAGTGACTTATCAAGCTATGTTGTATAATCATTTTAGATTGTTATTGTATTTCTCTTACTTTGCTTAATTTATGATTTCAACTTATCACAGTTATATAATATATGTCTGTGTACATGTATGCATGTGTGAGAAAAACGTTAGCATAATGGACTCAGTATTATCCACAATTTCAGGCAGCTGTTGGAGTGATGGAACGGTATCCTCCAAGGTGAGAGGAGACTGTTCTATCTGAAAGCATATGTATGGATATTTTATATGGATTTAAGTTCTTAGGTAGTTTGCTTAGTATCTGATATCCACATTCCAAAAGTCATGTGATATCTCCATATGGAGGGATAGTTTAGGAACTTTGCAGTTATTCATGATATCCCTCCCATCTATGTATTTCAAATGAGATTCTATTTCACTTAGCACAAAAAGTTCACTGACTATTGAAAGATTCAAAATTTACTTCTTTCTTCATTTATGAGAGAAGCATGGTCATCACTGTGATTCTATGCAGAGAAGAAGCAGCAAAGTTGGCTGAAGGTGGTCTGATGAATCATTAGTCCGTAGTAGACCAGGAGAAGACTCAGAGCAACATCAGATTGCCTGCTCCTTCACGCTGGACTCGAGGTACCCTCATAAAACCGTGATGGAAATCTCTGATTTGCAGTCTGGAGTAGTCCGGAATCCAGAATCCTGCACTTTCACGTCTTGGACTTGCCTGTCTTACGATACTGTGCCTCTGCCGCTGTGTCACATCACTCAGGCAGCACTCCAGAAATGAACCAAATATCATCTGGGGGAGAAATTTTTCATGTAATTCTTTAATGATGGAAATATACAATACAAAGAATATTATTTTCATTTTCACGACAAATCTTAAGAAGGATAATCAAATGTCTCAGTATGTATATTTTAGTCCCACTAGGAGAAAGTTAAGTGGGTTCAATAATTAAATGTTCTAATTTCAACCGTCTTGTTCATCATTCTATAGCAAGAGAGTCTCCTAAAACTGTGTAGTACCTTTCCCAAGGTATATGATGCTTCTAAAGCTAACTGGTGTATTTGTAGTTGGAGGATGACATTGGTAAGAAATACCCAGTATCTGGCTGTGGACAGAGCTCAGTGGTAGAATGTTTATTTAGTGTGCAGAGGGCCCTGGGCTCAATCCCTACTACTGTTAAATAAAGAAAAAGACATTATCCAAAACCCTATTTTTTATCAGTCACAACCAGCTTCCTAAAGGAGTACATGTTCCTGAGTTTATCCAGTAAATGTTAGAATTTCTATCATTCACACCCTTTGTAACAGGGACTTCAAAGCATTGCCTAAACTGGACTTTGTTTCTTTTCCTTTCCCTAAATATACCATGAAATTATTCTTATTTTAAGATGCTGCTATCACCCTTTTAAAAAATTCCATGTACCTAGTCAGTGTACGTTTTAAATTTTTTCCAAAATTCTGTCTCTACTTAGTTTGATACTACTTTCTAGAAGGTGTTAAAATGAATCAATAAAGTTGACACATACTGGAGTTAAGAAGTGTGATGGGGAATCTTCATTGTCAACTTCTCCTGACTTATAATCACCTAGAAGACACATATCAGGGTGTGTCTAAGAGGGCATTTCTAAAGAGGTTCAACAGAGGAGGGGACAATACCTGAACGTAGGGGTGCAACCCCCTGGACTGAGATCCAGACTGAATAAAAAAGAGCAAGGGAGCATCCGCGTTCATCTCTGCTTCCCGCTTGCAGATGCAAGATGTCCAGCTGCCTCCTGCGACCCACTCTAGACACCAGGCCTTCCCTTCCATGAGGGACTGGACTCGCAGATTTTAGGCTAAGATAAAAGAACGTCTTCTTTAAAATGCTTCTTGTCAGGTCACAGCAATGGGATGGTAACGAATGCCAGAGGTCAAGAAAAAGCTGCCTTGTCAAGGGGGAAGATTAGTAAAAGCAGGTCTAAATAAATGAAGAATGTACTCCAAGCTCTAGGGAGACCACAGAAAGATCGATCTGTGACCCATTAATTCATCGTCTAAAAAGAATAAAATTTGCATACACTACACACATTGCAGACATCTGGGCTGTACTCTGCTCATTTTAAAAAAATTCACCGCCCTGCTTGGCTCCCCCCAACAATTTCTCAGTAATGTTTACATGGGGTTCTTTGAATACATACTCAACATCACTATCAAAGCTGAGAGGCCTCCAATTTGTCATTGACCTCCTCCCAGTCTTTCAAGCCTACACACATGGCAGCCATACCAGGGCATCATACCAGGGCATTCTCCCTCTGAATCTGCAAAAAAAGTTATTGGGTATCAGAAATATATAAGGAAATGCTTTTTAAAAGAAACGGCCCTGGAGTGTGGGTCCTAATGGGAAACCTCCTTTGAAGGCTCCATCTTAAAAATGAGTAGAGTCACTCCTAGCAAGGTATTGTCTTCTTATTAAATCAGAAGGATTCTGTTGGAAAAATAAATCCCTGGAAGTTTGATTAAAAGCTTTAATTCAAAGTGCACTGAGATCCTACAATTGGCAAACCTTTCAGCAGAAGCATTATTAATATAATCCATTTTATTTTAGCAGAAAAATTTAAAAACAACAAGATTAGAGCTCCCCGTCACATATATTCCCGGGGGGAAGGAGCCATCAATCAGGGTTTTCCTAAGCAGAAGAATGCCTGAGTGCTTTTTGGAGTTCTGCAGGGATACTTTGCAACCAGAGATTAGCTGTAAGCATTCCTGTGACATTGCAAGATTTTTTTTCTTGTAATTTTTACTATTTCAAGTTTCCAAAAGGCTAAAATTTCAGAACCTGAATCTAGTTTTCTTCATCTGAGTTTTATCCTTTAGTAATGTATTTCTTCTTAAGTGTAGTCAAATATAATGCCAAAAGTTCAGTCTTCTAAATATTGCCAGCTACAAGGTAGAATATGCATTTCATTTGTTTTTCCATAACCTGGGATAGGAAAACATGAGAGTTTTCATTTACAATCATGCATCTCTGAGCATTGCTCCAGTAGAATGATTCTGCCATCTTAGACCTGATCCACCTCCACCAGCTTGCTGAGTAATACCCTTTCCCATGAAGGAAAAGGCAAAGAGTAAAACTGTACTGCCTTGTAGCTTGTCTAACCTCCCTCTCATCTAATTTTCCAAAGAGGCTATTTTCAATAGCAAGTGAAAAATTAGGTTTTGGACAAGCTTGACCTAAATAGCTCAAATGCTGCCTGGGCTGCCTTCTAGACTTGTGAACTTCGTCCTTTTGTAATGAGGATACCAATATCCACTTAAGGCTGTGTGAGACCAAGTGAGGACTGTATTAGGTACATTACAGTGTCTGGCCTGAGGAGGAGTGTAATGAATGCTAGCTAACTACAGAACTATTTCCCCCACATAGTGATAGTTGGACTCAGTTATTTTCCTGTTCTTTGTTCTTTGTATGGGAAAATTGGACTATTACGAATTTCTTTGTTAAGTTTTATAGAGATAAAATTCGGCTAACATCAAACTCATCATTTGAAAATTCAGTGATTTTAGTATATTCACAGTGTTGTGAAACCATGACCACAAATTCCAATATGTTTTTCTCACTCCAAAGAGAACCCTCATACATATTAAACCATCACTCCCAAACACTCCCTTCCCTCTATTTCCCAGAAGACTAATCTACATTCTGTCTTCCTGCCTATTTTGGACATGTCAGGTACTATGTGGCCTTTTGTGTCTGTTTTTTTTTTACAGCATAGTACTTCAAAGTTCATCCATGGCATTGCATTAACAGCATCCAGTTCATTTTTATGCTTAAATAATATTCCTATATTGTTCTTCTATTTATCATTTGTACATTTGCATTTTCATGTTTTAACTCTAATGAATGAAGCTACCATTAACACCCAGATGCAAGCTTTTGTGAAAGCATATGTTTTCAATTGTTATCACGAAGAATTTGTTTCCCACTATCACATGCTGACTAGTAGGGATAATTGTAATTGTTTAAAACAGACTTTCAAAGTTGTGCACACGTATTAAATTTCTGTGACTTCACTCAGCGATCTTCACTCAAGACTGGGTTTAGTTGAGTAGAAAGGTGAACAGCTTTCAGTTTAAGCCCTTTCCTTCTGTGGGAAGACATGCTACCAGAAATACATTGCCCTGCTCTTGATCAGTACGTTTAGGCAAATACCAACTTAATTAAGATTTGACCTTATTTATGCGTGTGCATGTGAGTGTGTGATGTTTACATGTGTTCACCTGTGTGGTGTTGCCCATGTAGGCACATTAGGAAGCTAGAAGTTGACACCATGTCTTCCTCAGTCTCTTCATTGTCTTACTTTGGGAAAAAAGTTCTCTCCCTAAACCTGGAGTTTGCCAATTAGGCTAGAATGTATCGCCCGAGAGCACCCAACATCTACTTGTCTCCTCCCTACATCAGTGAGTTACGAAGCGCACCCCTGGGCTTGGTATTTACTGAACACTGGTCATCCAAATTCAATTCCTCATGCTTGCAGAGCAAGAACTTTACCCAGTGAGCTATCTCCTGTGTCTTATGCTTTTATTTTTATAGCAATTATATACAGCTACATACAATACACACAAACCACACATATGCACACACAGAGTGAAATGGTTTTCTAGTGCGACATAAGAGCTGGTCCTAGGCAGACTTGCTGGAGATTCTGTATGTGAAGATTGCCCCTTCTCCTGTATTGTGGACCTTTTAAAGCTCTTTGGGCCCTGTCTTCCCCATTTCCCACACTCAGGATCTGGTACATCGGAAGAGTGCTTGGTATCCATTATTTTGAGAAAAATGTATACAATTAAATCACTTACCTAGTGACTTGCAGCTTAACAATGTGCTTCACTTCTCAGAAATAGCTTCACATTAAAGGAGGACAGAGTGAGGACAATGACTACTGATTGGCGTTATGTACATTCAAGGAGGCACGTGTAGCACGTGCTTGTCAGTGCTGGGAATTTCTCCTAAGGGAGGTGATCACACAGTTTGCTTTCTTATGCACCATGGCTATGTTTTCAAATCTTACCTCATATTTTTCTGAACCTTCTGCCACTTCAGTCATGAAGGTTATGGTTCATTTTAAATATGTCTAAGGGTGTTCTTCATTAGAGCATGAGCATCCTATCACCAGTGCCCTCCAAAAGAGGGTTATTAAGAGGTATAAAGTGTCTTCTGAGGTGTCATGTCCCCCCCTTTCCTGCTTTGACATTTGCTATGCCTGGCCTCCAGTCTTCCTTGACTTTGATAAGTTGTCTGACCCCTTTAAATCTCAGCTTCCTCAGTTCGATAGCAATCAGCAGCAGCAGCAGCAGCAGCAGCAGCAATCAACTCTCCAGAACTGTTATAAGAATTAGACATTAAAGCAATTAAAGACAATTAAAGTTTGTATCACTTAATTAGTGTTCAGTATATAGACTTTTTATATTGAGGGAAACTGGAGGTAGACTTCTAGGACTGTGCCCGTCCACAGAAGGCTCGTATGTCAGGTGTAGTTTTCCTAAGATGTACTCCTCACCCCTGGGCCTACAAGCAGCTGCCTCTGTCTACTCATCTCATTCAATGGCTTCAACTGCAGACTGGGTTGAGTTGAACTGAAAGCAAGTTTGAGTAATGACGACCTCAAGACTTATGACAAGAATCTCTGCGAAGACAGGTTAAAGGGACGGACACTGGTCTCAGCGCCCTGTTGTGACTCCAGGACACTGAGTTCCGGGTCTGAGTCTGCCATTTGCTTAATAAAGGAATGCAGAGATTCCAGAGAAGAAATGTAAACTCTCTGAACTTCGGGATTTTTTTCTGGAAGATGAAACTGTCCCAGCATTGCTTTACAACATGCTTTGGGCACACAGGTGAAATGTCCCCTGTTAACGATGGCCAAAGAGAGCCCTGAAACTTAATGGAAAAGATTTTCATCCCAGTAACAGGATTGAAGGGAATTGCTATTTAAGTCGGGGTGTGGCAACAAGGCCTAGGGCCAGAGCTGCAGTGGACCGGGAAAGAGGAAGGTGCCCGGAGCAGGCTGCAGCTCCCGAGAATGCTGTAAAGCCTCGTGGACAAAAAAAGAAAGAAAAAACCACAGCAAAACCACAGATCGCCACATGGATGTAAGTGGCATGCGAGGATTCTCCCCTCTAGTTCCGTGACTAGCACATCTCGGGCTTTTCCTTTTCCTCTAGGAAAACAGATTCCACAAATATTTGTAAATTTCTATGCTTATAATTAATTATGTAAATCTTACCATGGGGAAATCTCAGGAGTTAACCACTGATAGCAAGGATTATTTTGGGAAAAGAGAAGATTGGAATCACTCAATGGATATTGTTAAATGTATTGTGAGCCCACAGAGTGCAGGAGATTTCCCAAATACAAGACAGCATTGTTTCCGGGTGTGTGTCCCTCCATGTGCGTACTGTTGACAGATGTACATTTCACAGCTCTATGTGAATGGCACGAGAAGAAACAAAACCATCTACAAAAGATCTAGTGTTCTTTTCCATTACATGTATATTTCCATTGAAAAAACATTATAGAAAATTTAGAAAATAGAGAGAAGGACAGAGAAATCACCTAGAATCATTCCACTCCCTAAATGCCTTCTGTTAAAATGCTGGTACCTTCCCTTCCACTGAGTTTCAGTTGATGTACTCTCAGTTTTCACTGAGAGTTTTTCATCAAACATTACATCTAATATTCATATGTTTCTTCTTTGAAATTAAAAGTAATTTTTTGATAAACGCCTGCAGCCACAGGCTTTGTGGAGCAGGCTTGTAGTTTTTCCCACTTGAATGACTTTGAACTTAATAATGCACTGCTCCTTAAAGCAAGTAATAAGGAAAATTTAATTTTTCAGCATCTAGATTTGTTTGTATTACACTCCAAACCACCTCTTTTTTTCCAACATTTAATCCTCTAGAGAACTTCAAGAAGCATAACTATGAGAAGCAACATCAAACTAACTTAGTTTCCACACACACAGAAAAATTCGAGTGCTAGATTCAGATATTTTTGTGAGCAAATGAAGGCCCCAGAGACTTTGTAGCTTGGTAAATAAAGGATCGGCATCCAACCAATCCCAACTAAATGAATTTGGTGGTCTCAGTTGAGTTTCCAGCAAGTTTTAGCCCGTATTACAAATTCATCATGCACAATTATGTACAATTTGGCACAATTTCCCGTCCCTGTTTAGGAGAGGCTTTCAGTTTAGGGCTGAAGGGAAGCATAAAGGACTTCTTGTGCCTGGAGGAGCCGTTCTGCTAGGTCAAGGCTGCATTACACGTGGGAAAAGATGAGGCAGAAGTATCGTAAAGCACGTAGAATTAGGAATGCGTGAACACTGGGTACGCACAGTGCTTACCATCTCACTGCACTGTAAGATGGCAATTCCAACACGAACGGGCACAAAGTGTCTCTGCTGCAGTCAGTGACGATGCGCTAAGAACTATGGAAAGTTTTCACTCATCAAACTCAGAACCCAAAGAAAGTTACAAAATCAGTTTAAAAGTCATCAGGGGCAAAAAACCCCTCAGACCTGATGAGGTACCTAATATGTTGGAACAAATACTTTATGAATCTCTTAAAATCTCAAGTGCGTCCAGTATTGCTCTAGCGCAGACTAATTGCTTAACTGAATATAGGCCAACCCAAGAAATAAGTTGTAGCAATGAGCATTTGATTTCCCTGGTTCGCTCCTCGTGCATCCATTCCACTTGGGTGTGTTTTAATTAGTTAGAAGGAAGTTTGCCAAACAGCAACATGATCTTTGCTTTGTATTCTGGTTCTTAAGGATCGGCATTCCACTGGCAGCTCACTGTCTGTTAGGCTAAAGTATTAGATTCCTAAGTACCCTGTTATACTTTATATTTACAAAGAAAGGCTGTCTAATGACAATATTAAAAATAAAGTCCATCTTGGATCATTCATTGTTAGATTTGGGGAGCAAGTTAAAATCAACCTGGTGTAGTACCAGTTAATAAGTCCTCATTTCCCTCCCTGAGCGAGTCCTATACCAGTGCCTACGTTAATCAAAATATTGAGACTAGAGTTCCTTGGTAGTTAGACATAACCTAAAATTGTTTATGGTTATTGCATTGTCAATAGTCAGTATTTAAATAACAGCAAGCAACAAACTGCTAATTGCTGTAATAAAGAAATCCAATCAAGAAGCCTAAGGACAGCGATGCTAATAACACAGTGTTGGCATTTTCATTCTTTTCCAAGAATGTCTGGGATGGATGCAAAGCCTACTGTTCTTCTAAGAATAACAGGACTCAGCACCTAGAAAGGTGGCCCACTGGTTAAGAGTACTGGCTTCTCTTTAGAGGACCTAGAATAGGTTATGTAGGCAAAACACCCAATACACACAAAATATTAATTAAAAAAATAAAACGCTTCAAGTTATACAAGGGAGTATTAATTGCTAATGGAACTTTCCCTGTTCACTCTCCAAAACTAACCCTAGGCAGTTTGTTGAGTGTGAACCATAGCCATTTCCTTCTGTAGGAAATGTCGGTCCTTTCTGTGTAGATGAGGTGCTGACTGAAGGACTCCTCCCACCAAGTCACATGGCTGGTATCCTTCCACAAATTGTTGGTGATGGTTAATGTGATTCTTCTGGGGTCTTTTCCAAGGAAAAAACTGTAAACTCATATGTGGACAAACAAGTTCCTTATTTGCCTGCTATAAACTGACCAAAACTTACATGATTCGATTAATTCTTTGGGAGGCAGCATGGAAAGAACTTGAGCTTAGAAGCTGAATGAATGTTTGGTTTTACTCTATGTCTTCTAAGCTGTGGGACTTTGGGTTAAATTGAAGCTGTGGGACTTTGGGTTAAATTGCTTAGCTTTTTGTGGTTTGGTTTACTCATTCTAAAAACAGGAATAGATAATTCCTCACATTTTTAGTAAGGAATGCTTATGGACCACTTAACAGAGAACAAGCATACAGCTGCAGGTGGCACAACTGGTCTTGACAGTCCACCCAAACACCTATGGTCAGTCTATTACATAAATTACAGGTAATGCAGTTCTGCAGATCAATGTTTGAAGAGTTAAGAGAATCACAGTTGACATCTACTCCTTCCTAACACACCTTAAAGTAACACTTAATTGCTTTAGCTCATTAGCACAGGAGAGAAGAATATTTAAAAACAAAGAAGTGAAACTGGGATGGCGGCTCACATCTTTAATCTCAGCCCTTGCAAGGCAGAGGCAGGCAGATCTCTGAGAAATCGTGGTCAGACTGGTCTATATAGCAAGTTCCAGACCAGCTGGGGCTACAGGGAGACCCTATCTCTAAAAGAACCCCCAAAAAGAAGTTTTATGGGGCTCTTGCAGACCACCCAGGCTCAAATTCCAGCACCCACATGGCGCTCACAGAGGTCTGTAACTCCAGTTCCAGGGAGTCTTTCACCCTCTTCTGACCTCTGTTGGCATCACATGACATGGGTACACCCACCTACATGCAGGCATTACATTCATACAAGTAAAAATATTAAACGACATTTTAAAGAAACAAAGAAGTGGAGGAATCTGGAAAAGAAAGGAAAGATCACAGAGGCCTTTGGGGCCACGGATGGAGGAGAAACAGAATTAAGACCCCCTTGAACTCAGGAGAGGAACACAATTCCTAGCAATATGCTACGTTCTACATAGAGAATAAGTGAAGACACTAACCAAAATATCACATTTGAATGCTTGACTGAGACTAAAATTGAAAGAAACTCTTAGAGGCTAAAACTGAAAAGAAAATATGAATCCAGAGGGAGATCATGTGTTGGAGACATCTGGGAAGTTCTAATGGCCATGTGTCTGCTGGGTAAGAAATAGATCCAGAGAGCCAAAGAAGAGTAGGAGATGCTCTGACATAACATAGAGCTGTGAGGAAAGCCACCTGACACAGGAATACTTTACTCTTCCTTGAGTTTACCTTTATTCTGAATAGAATAATTCAGATAATAGGGCCCCAAATAAAAACTCAGCTTGCCGTTTAGACCAAAGTGGGTTCATGTTATTAACGCACAGGTTAAAGAAAGTAACTCTCTCATAAATGATATCATTCAATTTATGATCTTAGTTCTCAGAAAAATCCAAAGAGCATGAGTTATCATCAAAACTCAATAAATCTATGTTATCCTTCATGAAATAGATTCCAGAAAATTAATAAGCTATTATAAGTGGATAGTCAAACCTAATACTGAAATTATCAGACATAGACATCCATGGCCATATTCTGTGACACTGAGCACACTCCAGCAGGACTCTAGTACATTCACCTGGCAGTGAGTACAGAGTGATCACAACAGTTTCTTAACAGCACTAAAATCAACCTAAGTTTCTATCAGCAGAAGTACAGATAAGTTAATTGTGCTGTAATTATTCACTAGGATATTTGTCATTACAATCCATAAAATTATGGAAATGTAGGTATGCTTATCACCATGGTTAAACCTCAAAAAACACTGAGAAAAAAAGACAAATTACAGAAAACTGTATCAAGCATGTGTCCAAGGAATAGACCCACACCCAAGAGCATTTGAGAAACACAAATTAGACTATATAGGCCTTTGAAAAAAGAGAAAAACAGTAATAAAGGACATGAACAGAGTTAGTCAGGACGGTGTGGGGATGGGTAGAGAGGTTTGATTAGTATCAAAATGCATTGTATGAAGTTCTCAAAGAATCAATTTTTTAAAATTTTTAATTGAATTTTAACTTATTTTCATCCAATATAGTTTGACATTTAGATCCTCTCCCTTCTCCCCGCCCCTTCACTCTCCCCTGCCCAAGGTAATGAACTCTCATGTACACTCTTCGTAGTATGGTTTATGTCCCCCAATGTCCTTCAGTGTGGATCCCTTCACTGGTCCACCAAGAGTCCCAACCCTTTAAGACACTGTCTTTTTTTCCCTTTTAGGAGCCATCAATTGCCAAGGTTGAAATTTCTTATTCACCATGTGTTTGCTAAGATTTTTGTCTGGTTGAGCTTGCATAGGACTTGTGCACGCTGTCATAATTGCTGTGAGTTCATATGAGTAACTGGCCAGCTGTCTGGAAGACTGCTTCCTTGTGGTCACCCACCACCTTGGACTTTCAGTCTTTCCACCGCCTCTTCTTCGCTGATCCCTGGGTCTCGGGTGGCAGAGGTTTGAAGTAGGTGTCCTGTTCAGGGATGAGCACTCTGCAGCCTTTTGCTCTGTATATTGGCTAATTGTGATTAATGTGTTAATCACCATCTTCTGCATAAGGAAACTTTTCTGTCAGAGTTGAGAGATGTATTCATCCTAAATGTAGAAGTTATATTGAAGCTGTGTCACTTAACGTTAAGTGTCTCACAGACACTTAATCTCTACATTTGGCCAGTTCTGGAACTCTGTAATAGTCTCCATCAGTTGCAGAAAGAAGCTTCCTTGATGAGGTGCAGATTTAGAATACAGAAATTACATTGGTGTAGGGATTTTAAAAATATTTTATTATCTTTATTTTATGTGTATGAATGTATTGCCTGCATTTATGTAAATGTACCTGTGTCGTGCAATTCTTGTGGAGATCAGAAGAGGGTGTTGGATCCCCTGGAACTGGAATTAATATGGTTTTTAGTTGCCATGTGGGTGCTGGGATTCTAACCTTCCCCTTCTTCAAGAGCAGCCAGTGCTCTTAACTGTTGAGCCATCTCTCCAGCCCCAGAAATTAAAATTTCACTTTAAGGTACATTCATATTTAGTAAAACTAATATACTATTAGTAGACATCACAAAGTTCAGAGAAAAATTGTGTTGAAGGAAACTGTGACGTTGCATTAAGGTAGAATGGGGTCATTGTTTAGAAACACGTCTAAAATATACACATATAATTGTACATATTCTCTGAATGCATACTAATTTCACAATAATAAGAACTACAAATAGGAATTAAAAGAAAATGGTAAAGAAAGCAAGAGAGATTGTTTAAGCCACACATAGGTTTATAACCCTGAAAGCCGAAGCAAGAGGATTGCCTGGCTTGGGCTTCATAGTGCATTCAAGGCCATCCGGGGCTATATGGCATGACTCTATCTTAGAAAACAAACCAATTGATACCAAATGGTGACTGTTTGGATGAAGCTAAACTAGGGAGAGTTTGGAGGCATTAGAATGAAAAAGGAAAATGAGAGAAATGAAATGGAGGGAGATGGAGAGTTGCTGTATGCTTTGGATATAATCGCCTTGAGATTTGTCCTAACAGGTTATAATGACGATGTAATCTGCTTTGTATTTATTTTTGGATACCAGGTGAAGTTTTGATGGACCCAAGTAAGAAACAAAGGAAAACAAATGTACCTGAGTTCCAAAGCCCTTCTGTTTTGATTTGTTTGCCTGAAATTTTCATTACAGAGAAAGCCTGGCTTCCAGCAGCCTGCTCTGTACTTGTGGCGAAGACATCCCCAGGCGCCCTCATTTCTGTCTTCTACTTCTGTTCATGCCCCTCCTTGCTCCCAGCACTGCAGTCCTCATTATAAAACTGTCACGGAGAGCTGCTGCCTCACTTTTGAGGTGCCAGCCATTTAGAGTGGAAAATCATGGAAATCCTTAATTCTTGCTGTATCTTTCATACAGAGGCAAACACACTTCTTCCTGTGATTCACCGAGTACTAAAGCAGCACTCCCTCAAAAGAGCCTTGCTCTTTTACCTTTTCCCCTCTAAACTTCTGTTCAAGCTTTTCAATTTATGAACTTCCATTTATTGGCATGAAAATATTTTCCAGGGAGTCTTTCAGATAGTGAAGCATGATTTGTTTTTCAGGGAGATTGCATGATATTATAGAAAGAAAAAAACTGGCATTTAAAAAAATGGCTGGCAACGTCCTGGGTTTGCAACTTACTAGCTGCATAACTAGAAAGCTCTAATGTCTGAGTAGGTAACTTCATCTCTAACATTTCAAAGTATAATAATGTGAATAATTTAAGAAGAGTGACAAGGTATCAGCCATTGTTATAATCACTTTCCATAGTAATTATTAAATTAAAAAATATTTTATTTTTGTTTATATGCACATGTGCATGTGTGAATGTACGTGTACCCATGTCTTCTAGTACCTGAGGAGGCCAGAAGATAAATCAGTTCCCTTGGAACTCAAGTTATTGGCATTTGTGAACTTCTGGACATGAATGCTGAGTTCCAGCGGCTATTCCTCATGATTAAGTAGGAAGTGCTCTTAACTGTTGAGCCATCTCTCCACCCATGTCCATAGTAATTCTTAATCCTCTAAATAACCCCAGGAGCTAGGTAATGTAGTTATCTGTGATTTGAACAGAGTTGAAAATGGAGACATAGAGGAATAAAGAGTTGTTAGCTGGGTATGATGGTGCATACATTTAATTCCAGCACTTGGGAGGCAGAGGCAGGCAGATCTCTGTGTGTTTAACACAAGTCTGGGCTGCATAGCAAGTTCCAGGCCAGTTAGGGTGATATATGGGTTTCAAAAAGACCCAAAAAGAAAAAAAGAGTTATTTGTAAGCATAGAGTGACACATTTAGTGTCAGAGCCAGGTTTTCAATCCAGGTGCTGACTGGACGGGCAGATGGATGGGTGGGCAGGAATTCACCCCTACTTATACTGGGACGCTTTCTTTATACAGACAGCCATTCCTAAAATGAATCACATGCATCTGTGCCTTACCATAAGAAACTTGAGCCATCCTTTACACATACCATGCACCTGTGACAGTAAACTCTCAGCCACAGAGATGCTCACAGGGGAACAGAAGGCGTCTGTTCCCAATCTGACTGCTGTGGTTGAAGAGTGTGTTCTTACAGATGCCTGCAGTCTATACCCCAGGCAAAGAACAACAGAACTCATACTTGCTGCAAAAGTACAACATGTTGGGGACTGTTTACACTTAGACATGTTTCATATAGATAAGTTCTTATTTCACTATTTTTTATTATTTTTATTTTATGTATATGACTGTATTACCTGCATGTATGTATGTGCACCTGTGTTTTACAATACCTGTGAAGGTCAGAAGAGGGAATCAAATTCCCCTGGAACTGCAATTACAGTTGGTTGTTAGCCACTACATTGGTGCTGGGAAGCAAACCTGGGTCCTGTGCAAGAGCAGCCAGTGCTCTTAGCTGCTTAGTCATCTTTCCATCTCTTTGTGCTACTGTTGAAAGGAAACTGAGACTCTGAGCAGTTAAACATCTGTTGAGTAACCATGACAATATAAAGAGCTAGAACTCTAGTTCTAGCTAGTAAAAAATTTAGTTCTAGTAAAAATTCCAGTAATACTACTGCAGTCATTTAGAAGCTGAGAGATTACCTGTAGTTTATATGGAAAAAAGGACTTTGCTAAATTAACATTTTAGGAAAAATGTATACTCTTTTTTAGGTACAGCTTAAGTTCTGGAATCAGATACCTGGGGCTGAACTCTCAGTTACCACTTACTGTTTGTGAGATCTCAGCAAATTAGTTAGCCTCACCAAACCTTGGTCTTCTCACCTATAAAGTGGCTATAGTAATTGTGCTTCTGCCATAAAATTACAAAAGGCATGCCCCACCTGGAGCAATAAACAAGATGCTTTATGCTTGTTAAAGGCTCAACCAATGATAGCTATTCATGTTCCTGTCAGGAGTTAGTAGCTGAAATTGCCACAGTCTTTATTAATATATATATCTAAACAATAAATCCTCTTTGTGTGTGTGTGTGAGTTTATTTCTTCATAATATACGTTTAAAACACTTTCATTTCAGAGATGGCACAGGAGGCTGAAGAGATGGTTCAGCGGTTAAGAGCACTGTTTCCTCTTGTGGAGAACATAGGTTCAGTTCTCAGCACTCACAAAGAAGCTAAAATCACTGTAACACCAGTGAAGCCCTCTTCTGACTTCATTGGACATTATACACAGTGCACTTCCACACATGCAGGCAAAACACATTCATACACATAAAATTAAAAAATAAAAAATAAAAGCGAATACAAGAGATTGTGATTGTTCACAATTCAGCAATGCTAGCAGTGAGTGGGGCTCAGTTTTCTAACTTGTTATGTACAGATGGACACAAAAGACACCATTCTTGCTTTTTCAAGATAGTGAAATGGAGAAATACTAATCTCAACTGATAATCTCAAATCATAAAATTAGTAAGTGCATTTAACACAATGCTCTGCTCGTGGAAAAATTCCAAACAGTTATTTTGAATAGATGTTGCTCTAATTATTGCAGGGCATTTCTGTTGTTTAAGAAAGTAAAGGACTTTTATAAGAATTCTTAGTATTCTTCATATCTAATTCCTTTTTTATTTGCTATATGTGAATAACAACATGTCTAAATTTGGAGACTCAGTTCTTGCTTTAAGCAGTACATGGCTCTAGTAAAGCATGATGTCTGAATCTGCAGTACTCACACCGTTGTTTGTATTCTAGTGCTTTGTGTCTTGAACCCTAGATGAATTTATGCATGATCCATTCTGACCTGGTTTGAAAATCTTGATGGGTGTTTGCTTTTTGATATAAAGCTCAGCAGAGCTATCATGCATTCCATCATTAGAATAATACTTTATGATTATACACCAAATGTCTGTCTCCTATGGTTGGTATTTTAATAAGGGTGGAGTGCATCTAAAACTTATATCACATTGCAAACCCTACATATTGCCAAACCTTAAAAACACACTAAGCATAAGAGGGAGGTTTTCCCTCTTAACAGAATCTTTTACTTTCTGAGTTGTTACTTTTAGGTTTACTCGGTATTTTAATTTGTTTTATAAATATGTTTTTAAAAGCATAATAGTATTATTATTTTCATAGGTTTTATGTAATTCTTTGAACATGTATTGTTAAACACAAAAGGATAATAAAGTTATATTAAACAGGGTTTTAGAATCATGAAATACATGCCACAATAAAATTTATCAGATTTTTTGTCTTGATTTTGGAAAATGTATTTCACAATCATAAGTAGATGTGGATATTAGGACGTGAGAAGGCAAGGTTTACTCTAGCTTAGAATATCTTTCTGGTGCCAGATGTGGTTTTGATGAAACACAGAACTTACAGGGTAGATATGTTTTATAAATAAAACTGAGTTTCTCTCCCATAAAGGCTTTGGGTTCAGCTCTGATATTGACTTGAGATCATGCATGCCCCATTCTCCCCATCAGTTAGCACAGCAGGGAAGAGGATCCAAGCAATCTGAGAAGACTAAAGTTCTATGCATTATGGACAGTAGGAATTTTTAATTAATTTTAGACTGGGCTGAGACAGCAGTTATGTACAAGGAGGAATCTGCTAGCTCCATTTCCTTAGCTACATTTCTAAAAAGAAAAATCTGGGAGTATTGAGGTACCAAATTTGACATGTAAATTAAGACAGAATGCATAAGAAGTGGCCTTGAAACTGACTTAGTAATGGCAGCTCTCAGTGCTGGGTAATGCCAGAAAAAAAATTACTATATGTCATCACCAGGGTTTGTAAGGAAAGGGAAAGTTTGGAGAGGAACTACTGAATAATAATCAGATAACTAGCATGAGGCAACCCACATTCTTTGAAATAATAATACTGTGCATGTTAATAGCTCTTTGCAGTTGATGATGATGTTTCAGATAGACATCTCTTTTGACGGCTGAACCCAGCTTCTTTCTAGATGATGAAAAACAGAAAGTGGATGTCGCCCGACCCTGACCCGACGTCTGAATAACGGACTTGAATTGAGGTCTTCGTGCTGTTAGTTCAGATTCCTTTCCATTACCACATGACCAGACTCCCAATTTCATAAGTTTCATTTTCCTGTAATTAGTGTGTTCACCAACATTGTAAAAGCACATTGTCACCATGATCTATCATCAAGGTCTTTGGGTTTGGCTGTTAATTAAAGGTTTGCTCCCATCTGTCATAGGCATAATACAGTATTGAAGGTTTTGGTTACATTTGGGGATCTCTAAAATATATGCTTTCTGTATACAAAGCCACTTCCTCATTCCATATTGAAATATGGGACAAATCATAATAAAGTTATAGCCATCATAAAAATATCACTAAAATGAGACAAAGCAGAAAACTAAGAAGCCATATCACCTGTGCACTTCTTCACAGTGCTAAAGCTGCAGGCATATTTTGAGGAAGATCATTTCCTGGACACATGGTACCTTATGCAAAGAGTATAGGACTGGTGGCCAGGGAGCTCTTTATCTTCTGGAACTTGCTGCTGTAATTGCTAAAATTATAAGATTAACTTGGATTATTACTAAACTTCTTCCCAATCAACTCTAAGGGTCAGTTTCTTTTACTTGAGTTCCTAGTATCCAAAATTTTGCTATTTAATTTCCGCACTACAAAATGAACTCTGAACTAACTGCCCCAGCTGACATTTATGGGGAATTTAGTCTAAGCTGAGTATTGGTCAAAGAGCTTTTCATTTCTCTGTGGGGTTATGTGAAACTTAACCCAGTACAAACATGCAAAAATGTAGCATTATTTAATGAAATTACTTATTCTTATTCATGAGCCTCCCCCCACCCTGATGAGAGACAGTGGGGAAGTTTCTACTTGCTTTAATAGTAGCCTACTCATCTTTCAGTTTTCAACCGTTCTTTCAGACAGTCTCTCTCTTTTGTCTTCACAAGATGGCATCTGAATGCAGGATGTTTAGCTCTGTCTGCCTTTGGGGTGACTGAGAGGCTAGAAATCTGTAAGCTCTTGGGCCTTTACTGCACTCTGTGATACTGTACTCTTCCTTCTTCTGCCTTTGTATAGTCAAAGGGGCTCTTCCAACATCAAGTAAGAATTTGAAGATCTAAATTCATTCGACAAACTACCAGCTCCATCACCTAACTGCACCATACCAGAGGTCTTGTTTATGGCCTTTGCCAGTGATTCTCCACCTTGGTAATAACTTTTCATCATCCATGGAAATGTTAGTCATAGATAAGTGGTCCCATTCAAAGAGATTCTGACTTAATTGGAATTCAGCACAACCTAATGCAAGGATTTTAGAAGGACCCTCCTGTCCAAGTTCCGTTTGGGAGCACTGTCCTTTGTTACTGCCTCTGTTTTTGTGGTGCAATGATACTTACTTCTCAGAGAAAACCCATTTCACATATGAATATCTCCCTCTGTCTGCATGGCCCAGTAAGGTAGAAGACAGAAACTGGTATGGCAATGGCACAGGAGAATTACTGTACACAATAATTATGAACTGAGTATCTCAAAAACTTAGAATAAGATTTTTGATAGCTTTACAAAGAAGAACTTATGTGCTGGAAGAGATAGGTATGTCTGACCTTACTAAATGTTACACAGTGCAAACATATATTGAAACATCACATGGTGTCCATTAATATGTCCAATTTTGTGGTTTTTATGCACTTGCTAAGAAAATGGACAACACAGATCCTTTTACTAAAAGAATCCCTTTGACAAAAATAAAAAACAAAAAGGGGAGGTAGACTCGCTCACACATTAGGTACATTAGAATTCAGTGAGAAAGCAATGCCGACTGTCCATATGCCATCCTGTGCGTTTCCCTGTTACTTTCCCCGAGGCTAGATATTTGATTCTTTGGGAATTATCTCCTTTAGGCATATAGAAGAGTTGACATGGATAACATTACTGACACTTTTGAGAAGAACTATTGGCATATTCTGGATACCCCTCAATACTTCAGCCTTCAGGCTTCCATCACCCAGGCAAGAATGTACCCACTGTAAATGAACTCAACTCACGTTCTGACCAGAGCAAAGACTTCTTGGTGTTCCCTACATGTGGCCCCAGCTCGGCATCTCTCTAATACGGCATTTCTCTACTAGTTCACGACGCCTAATGCTACCAAGCCAGAGGAACCAGGCGGCCCTAAATTCCTGGATGACTGCCTGAGTTGTTTCTAATCCATTATTATGGGCTAATTACTATTTGTTTTGTTACCTTAAGGAGACACAAGTGTAGAAAAACATAAAGGTGCATTGTGGCTAATTCATGTCAACAAACGTAAGTTTATTTCACATTTGTTACACAAACTAAAATGTACTTACTACACAACATATTTAGTGGGACTTCCTTTTTCTCTTCTAGAAGCAGTGTTCTGCAAGAATGTCCCGGCTGTGGAGTTTTTCCCTTGTTTCCCAAAGTGAAATGACCATAAATAGGATTTAAGGAAATCTCTTCTGATTCTCAGAGCTTAATGATTGATTGGCTAAATATTTTAATGACATACAGAATGAAATGACATTATAATAGAAACAATATGAACACAAATATATATACATATGCATATACATATACATATACATATAATGTCAGTTGGGAAACGTGGCAAGAACTATAAAAAAAGTTACTGGTGGAAGTGAGGCGAGCAAGTTATGGAGGAGAGACAAACCGGAAAGCATTAGGTAAGGAAATGAGCAGAAGAAATCGACCAGAGAGAGACTGAAGACGAGGAAACAGAACTGGAGACAGCTGTTGCCTTCAGCATAGAAAGCAGATGTAATAGAAATGAGTCTTGAACCTAAAGTTTGTTATTGAGACTTTTTATCATGATTGTGCTTATTAAACATAGAAATTTCATTTGGGGGATTTTGCTTCTTTTTATGAACTATTTATCCAATGTATAATGAAAATGAACAAGTAAAGGCTCAAAAAACAAAAAAAAACTTTTGGTTTTATAAAAGGAATGGATGTAGAATTGAAATTTTTGTAATTTTTAAATATTTATTTTGTTTCCATTTTAAATATGAATGATATCAATATAACTTAATAGAAATTGCTTATACTCATTGATAATTTTCCTGTGTTGTGTCACATTAAAACAAGTATCTCCAACAAGGAAAGAAGTGTGCATATTGACATGTCCTATGAGATGCTACCGTTGATCCAGGCTATCCCCCAGGAGACACCCATTTCTCACACAAATTCTTGTTCACAACAACCTGCCTCCTTTACCTCTCCATTTAAGGCTACCTTCTTCCTCCTCCTTGTCCTTTCTCTCTCTCTCTCTCTCTCTCTCTCTCTCTCACACACACACACACACACACACACACACACACACACTCACCTCAGCTCTGTATTATGTGCATTAATTTCAGTGTCTTTAAGTTTATTTTTAATTGACACATAATTATATGGTGTGATATTCTGGTCATGTTTAAATTGTGCAATCAGAACATCTGGGTATTTAGCATTTCTACCTCCTTAAATATTACTTATCTTTGGTGAAATCACCAAAACGCCTCATAGTTATTCCGAAATATGCTATTACATCCCTTTTACTTTAAGTCTTTCACTTCTTCCTATCTAATTATCCTCTGACTAGTTCCAAATTCAGAAGATTTTTACTATAACAGAGGTCGATAATATCATGTAGAGTTAGGGGTAAAAATAATTGATGGAACTGATTGGGAGTTATGGTAAAAGAATTAGCTTTGGGTTACAGAACGTTTGATTGAGTACAGAGACAATCAAAAGTTAAGTTGGATGCCAGAAGCTGGAGGGTACTTTTCTGAGATGAAAGGGTAATGTAAAGATTTCGGGTAAGGAGGGTAGACGCTGAGGCAATAAATGGGCTTCAGAGTAGCAACCAAAGGTGAAATAATGCAAGCTAAAACTGGAGCAATTTAGTGCTTGCTGTTCTTGCAGAGGAGCTGAACTGGGTTCCCAACACACAACCAGGTGGCTCACCACCTATAACTCCAGCTCCAGAGAATCTGATACCTTCTTGAGGCCTGTGCAGGCACATGCTCGCCCCAGCTCATGAATTACAAATGAAAACCATTTTTATGGATAACTAAATTTCTTATGACTGTTTTCAGGCAGTGGAGGTGAGTGTGTGTGACGGGGAGAAGGAAGCTGATGGGGTTAGAGAACCTCCCAGTGGGTGAAAGAACCAGGAAAAGGGAAACTGACTTTATGAGACAAGAAGAACAGGAATCAGAAAAGGACGAAAAGGCTGAAGGCAAGCAAAGGCCTGAACCCTGGTTGTGGGATGGAAATCTGAAGGGCGACTCCGCGGAAGTGTAACCTAGGATGTCGGGAGACAGCTGTTGTTCCCTTCTGCAATCTTGGTCCGTTTCCTTCCCTCTCATCCTTTGGGGTTAAAGGCTTTCATTAAAGTCTCCTTTCCTGTTTCGCCACCCCATGGGTATAAGAAATAAAGCGAGAACTGCGCGGGGCCGTGCCTAGGGGCCGCTGCAGTAGGCCCCCGGACCTGCTCTCTCTTTCTCTCTCATCCCTGCTCTCTTCTTCCCCGTCTATGTTCTTACTGCCTCATCGATTCTGTTTTGAGAGGTTTCACTGGTTATTTCCTCCACCGATTCATTCCAGAGCTTTCTGTTTAAATGAAAAAGTAAACTTAGAAGAAATTGGCTAAATGAGGAATCGGAAGTTTTAGAACAAATACTAAATTGGTAAACCAGAAATTATGAATGGAGTGAAGCAGGAAAAATATAGGACGAGGGAGAGAGGCTGAATAAAGCCTGCGAGGGAGATGAGGGGGTGACAGAACCAAGGGGCGTGTGTGCGTACTTTAAGTGGTATTATAAGGCAACTTGGGTTTTGTGTTCCTTCTCTCTTACCCCACCAATGACTGAGGCAATTATTTTTTAGTTATAAATAATTTTTTACTTGTTGACTTTGCCTTCCTGGCCATTCCATTTGGGAGAAGAACATAAAAGTAGCTACCTACACATGGAGCTAAGAGCAGTTTAATGAAAAATTTGGGGAAGGAAGAAAGTACACTTTTTCATAAATAAACTTCTAAATGACTCAGTCAATCTGGAGAGTTCACATTTTATATATTAGAGCGTTGAGGGGTTTTTCTTTTTAGCCTTCTCATGTTTTTCTCATTAGGGCTGATTTCACCTCGGTTTTCTCCCAATCTCATTCTCATTTACTTCAGTCCTTTGGGTCACTGCAAGCCACAGAAGAGTGGCAGCATGAGCTGTGACACTGTGGAGGATGGAGGAACAGCCATCCGTGTCCTGGCCAGGCTTAAAGGCAGGCCCTTGTGGGAAACCTGGCTCCTGGAGTCGCCCTCTGCTCCACATGGTATGCTAGAATAGCTGAGTTCAGTTTTCTCTGCACTGTTGGGTTGTGCTGCTGGCTGCTGTCATGGAAGTGAAATGCACTTCAGTGGCGGAAATAACAAAGGGGACAGGCTGTGTTCATATGTTTGACTTGAAACTGAGCACGGAGCTTCAAATGGTTAAAGCACTCAGCCTGAGTTTGACCATGTAACCCAAATTTGAATTTCTCCATATAATTCGCTTTAAAATTTGAAAATGATAGAGAGGGAGTTTGCCTATTTTTTCTTCCTCATTTCATCTTTTCCCTCAAGTTTAAAGATTAACTTTGTTCCTGCTAGCAAGAAAAATCAATAACTCACGACTTTTAAAGCTACAATAATAGAATCAATAGCCACCACTTATTGCGCTCTACTTTGTGCCAGGTACTATTTGGATTTTGATATTTCAATTTCTTAGGAACTCTTTAAGGCATATATCACTATTCCTGTTTCATAAATAGTAAAGTCAAAACTTGGAAAATCAAAGTTCTTTCCCGCATTCACATGTTTCCTCAGAGTAGGGACTTGAATCCAGGGTATTCTGGCTCCTCCATGTTCTCTCTCTCTCTCTCTCTCTCTCTCTCTCTCTCTCTCTCTCATAGTCATTCCACATGGCTAGGTGACCTGACCTGGGAAGATTAGAGAAGCACTTTGTTCTTTTTACAGAGGATGAGAAGCTTCTTTTAATGAATGTATATGAAACTCTGATATTACACTTAATGGAATGTCATTCATTGGGTCTGTGGAAAAAAATGAAAAGAAAACTAAACCCACTTAAAATAGTGAACATTGCACACTAAAGTATTACTTAACAGTTAAAAAGAATGAAATTATGTCATTTATAGTAGGAAAAATGAAACTGAACAACATCATGTTAAGCAAAACAAGCCAGAAACAGAAAGAAAAGCACTGATGTCTTCTTTCATATGTAAATTTATTTTTAGAAATTGAAGACTTTCAGTAAGGGGACTGGACCAGCACTAGGGGGAGGGGGAGAAGGAAGACTGGGGGGAGGGCAGAGGAAGGTGGCCATGATCATACACAGTGTATGCATGTATGTAAATGTCTCAGTGAAACTTACAGATTTGTACAATTAGTATGTGTTAATATTCTAAATCAATACACCACTGAAAAGTTATTTTGAGCAAAGAAGAGAAAATTGGACTTTGACACCCTTAACATTCTCCTGGTAAATTATATTATCATAAGTAAGGGTCATTTTAAAGACAGCCAAAGATCACAGAAAAAGCATCCAACTTTGCACCTTTTTAAAAGTGCCTACAAAATACCATTTCTTAAGAGCTGAGTGAAATGTTTTTCTTCTACTGTAGCTCAGCTGCTTCTTTAGGACTTTTTCTACACAAGTGCAGTAAATACACTTGTGAAATAATAGTATAGATTCCTTATCACAACTGCGAAGGCAGAATTTAGACAGATGACAAGTCACTTGTTCCTTCCAAGCATCTTGGAAAATGACCACCATTCAAAACTAAACACTTGTCATGACTAGAAATGTGCTTTCTAGACTGGTAAATACAAAGCTGTGTCTCAAGTTCAAAGAGAGATGAAATCTTTTTGAAGATGAGGAAGACTTCCCCCTGTTGTGAGCTCCAGCAGTGAAATCCCAGTTGCCAATCACTGCTACGTCTCACAGGCTTGCCATGTACAATTTTTGAAGTCAGAATTGTTTGAAAATTTTAATTTTGTCAGAATACTGCCAAGAGAGGTGATTGTAAACTACATATCTAAATTTAGCCACATTTTCATATAACTGTGGTAAAGTGATTTTTTTTAAAAATAGTGTGACCTGGGTAGGACTTGGGAAGAAGAGTGGGAGGAATGTTTGGGGAACCCCCTCAGCCATGTGGAATCTTACCATAGTGCAAGAGAAGAAACTTATCTCCAAAGAAACAGAGGGGCCATAAACTCCACAACCTGTTTAGGGACTTGTTAATGGCAGGGAAGAGAACAGGCTTCAGAATAAGTCTCAGATGTATGTGAGGCTGAACTGTGGACAATGTCACAGGAAACTTCATGTGGTTTCCTTGACATTTTCTCTCAACTCTGCCAAACACCTCCCGGAGATTCCCACTAAAAAAGTTTTGAGTAATGATGAACAGTGGTCTTGATAACACAGTCCTCCTTATAGGCCAATCCTTCTGATAGAACACATTTCCAAAAGGTTGTATTGGGTCAAATTCAAGGGCAAATATATTTCTTTTTTAGAAGCCAACAAAGAAAGCAATAGAAATTCTTTGAGACAGAACATAAAATACTTACCATGATTGGGAGTGAACATGGAACAAACCTTCAGTTTTAACTCTCCACATTTCCTCCAGTGGACTTTTGGGAATTACGTAAATGAATTGAGATTAACTTTCCTAATCTCTTAATCCTAAATTATAAGGTAGTAGGGTTTGAAGTGGGGTAAAAGAAAAACTGTAGCTTGCCAATGTAGTGGGTATTTTAACATATTAAAAAATCTCTGCATTCCTGCTCTTCTTGTATGTGTTACCTCTCTCTGATGCTTAAAGCAGCTTTGTGTTGATGCTGCCTTCATCTATAGAAAGGAAGGTCGGGACAGAAGACATGAACACCTAGGATCAAGACTCTTTTCCTTTGAGTATATGATTAAAGCCTTGAAATTCTAAAGTTCATGTGCAAAATTTGCTAGGGTTGAGATAGAGAAATATTTCTCCTATTATCTAGCTGGCCACAGAAATGAGCCAAGCTAGCCCAAGACCAGGACTGCCCCAGTAGACCCAAGAATCATAAGAATTTTTAAAGTGAAGCTTGTTTCCAGCCACTCTATTTGAAGATCATTTATTACTAAGCAATAAGTAACACATGTGAGACTTCTGAGGTAGTGAAATTGTCTCGGTTGACTGTTCCACCTGAGAAAAGTTATATTCTCATTCTAGGAAATATCTGACCCAGCAAGAATCCATGAAACTGAAAGACACTGCCCTACCCCGAGGTGACAAGTATAAAGTAGTTTTTGTTCCCACTAGAAGGAGCTTGGTTTCTGATGAGGATGAGCTCAGGCATGAAGAACTAACGTGGCATTCCTATACTGCTGAACACCTTTCATGTACACTGAAAACAGCATTCCTCCAGTTTCCCTGGGCACAGGAATCACTTGGGGCTGATTAAATGCAGATTTTGATTTAGAGGCCTGGTCTCTGGTTCTTGCCCCTGATTCTGCAGCTCTCCCCAGCCTGCTGATGAGGCCTGGTTGTGAAGGCTTGTTGTGAAGAGCACACTATCAGTAACAAATAGAAAATTGTTGATACCTGGTCATGGTGAATGATATGCGGTGAATGTTGTGGGCATCTTGATTTTTCAATGCCCGGTCTCTTTCTTTCCCAAGTCCCCAAGAATTCTTACACAATGAGTTTGAGTCCATATGCACTCTTACACCACCATAAAGAATGAAACGTTCTCACTCCTGTGATGATCAAGCCCTTCCTTTGGCCCCTTATAACCTAGTGAGAAGGCTTGCCATCCGTTGAAATGTTCAGTAGTCTCTGGTGTCCACTTGATCGAACAAAATAGGTTTTTTGTCAGGTTCTCTTTCTCCTTCACATTGCTGTTCATCTGTCACTATTAACCCTTCTTTACTCTTAAAATATTCTCTCCTTGTTTACTGAGTTCTCTTGACTCTACTTGCATATCTCCTGGATCGCATTGTTCCTTCACTTTCTTTCTGATGTCATAAGCATCTTACTGTGAACCATCTCTATGTAAATCTTTATGCACCACATTTGTAATTCTAAACTATCTACACACAGTGCAGGAGGGGAGTTCTAGGCAGCTGCTCAGTATGATTTGTTCTAAATGATGTGAGAATGCTTGTTTTTCGTTCTAGTTTCTAAATAGCTCCCTTCATCTATAGCCTTTCTAAACTACAATGATATTAATAATTTTATGGTAGCATATAAATATCAGTGAGATCAAAAGATATATAATAAATCAAGCATCAAAAAACATTAGTTCATCATCTTTGTATTTTCATTTAAAATTGATGGAATATTATTGTTCTTCCTGTCCCCTTGTTGTGGAAATATTCTTTTAGGGTTTACCATCTAACATACTTGCTTGATAAAGAGTGCCAAAAATGCTGTTTTTAAAATCATTGAAAATGCATGGGAAACAGTCACTAGCTCTACCATTTCAAAATAAAGGCAGCAAGATGACAAATTGCTGAGTGTTGAACCTTCGATTTGGTATGGTTCAGCTTTTTAGCCCTCTGTGATTTCTTAACCATGGTGGTTAGTGGTGGGATAATTGCTGGAATCAGCATAGTTAGGGACTATATCACATTAAAGACTCCACAATGCTAGAGTTAAGAATCACTTCTCTGTTTCAAGATGGTATTTAGCTTCCCCACAGATTTGCTATTAAATTTCTTTGTGAAGAATTAAAGAATTCTTTCCTTCCTGAGATTCTTGAGAGTTTGCTTATTTAACAAGGGAACTCTACAGCCACTTTAATGCTTGATAAAATGTTTACCTGAACTCTTTATATAGTTTTCCTGGCTATCTTTAAAATAGCTTTTATTCCTTATATACTTAACTAATAATCTAATTCATTTTCTGTGCATGACAGATGTGATATTTTTTTTAAATTATACTGTATTCTGCCTGTAGACACTGGGCTTCACTCTGCTATTTTAATATTCATAAGACTGACTCCCTAAGATTTCTGTCAGTTTGAATTTCTTCTAAAAAGTCTTTCTCACTTTCTTTCAAGTATAATGAGCTGGACTTATTCAAAATAATGTTCTTTGGTGTTTGTTTATCTGTGTTTCTTTCAAGCACTAAATTCCTTTCATTATATAGTCACAGATTTTCTATGCTTCACATGGGCAAAAATCAAGATTCCTAAGGACTGTTTTATGAGTATATGTCCTAGATCTTATAAACGATGTTGTGAATGTCTGATTATTGATGTAGAGGTATGCTCAGGATTTATGGATGGGCACAAAAATATGTTTTCTAAAATCAGTATATCATGAAATTTTCTTTCATATACTTAAGCAAATCATTAAATAATTTATATTTAATATATTAAATTTATATTTAATATGTAATCCAGTGATTGAAAATATCTCTAAGTATGGGCATCAACATACTGATGGTTATTTATGGTAAAATAGTTTAAATTTATAAAATTTATAAAATATATAATGCAAAATATAAATATAATGGTCTGTGTGTCCAAGTTTACCCATCCTTAATATCTTACCATATCTGTTGAAAATGACTTTGAAGCTTCTTGTACAACTTACAATGCTTCATCGCCCCACCCTCTTCAGCAGGCATATGATCTTGAAGGTGATATCTGGCATTCCCATGGATTTTTAAATTTTTGTTGGTAAATTTGTAGCTATCTGTTGGTTATACTGCCAGTCTGTTGCACTTTAGATTGCCACCTCATTAGTATAAAACATCATATGTACAATGTGCTTCTACTGTTTGCATTTTACTTGCTGAGAACGACTCCTGCAGGTGCATGTATTTAATCCACTTAATCCCATGGCAATTTAATTTCCTAATGTATGAATATGCATTAATGACTTAACACTTCTACCACAGATAAACACCAAGGCCATTTCCAATATTTTGTTGGTTGCATTCATTGTAAATAAAGGGATTAAAAATTTCCATATGTGTTTTCAGTCTATCTCATTTTTTTTTTCTTTTTAATCTTTTTGAGACAGGGTCTCCCTGCAGCCTCAGATTTGGAACTTGCTATAGAGACCAGTCTGGCTTCCATTTCACAGATATTCACCTCCCAAGTGCTGGGATTAAAGGCTTGCACCCACACACCCAGATCAGTTTTTCTGATCTTTTGTTTATTTAGTATTTGTGTATATTATGTGTATGAGGTATTGCCTGCGTGTGTGTAAGTGCACACTGCTGCTATACAATACCTGAGGAGATCAGAAGAGGGTGTTGGATCCACGGAATTGTAGTTACAGATGGTCATTAACCACCATATGGGTGCTGGGAACTGAACCTGGGTCCTCTGTAAGGGCAGATAGTGCTCTTAACTTCTGACCCATCTTTCCAGCCCCCAGTCTTTCTAATTTTGACCTTGGAGTTTACTTCACTATAGTCAGGGGACATTTTCTATAATGGAATGAGAATGACTCGCCCAATTTTCTTCGAGTCCTAGTTCAGGGTCACCTTTGTAGCTCTGGTGGATTGAAAAGACTATTTAGAGCGCAGAAGCTGAATGCAGGGGAATGAAGTAACTGTTCAAAGTTCATCTCTTCGAATTATTTAAAAATTATTTGTTCTATTACTGACACTTTTTTTCCTCTGAAACTCATTTTTCTTATAATTTTGGAAATTTTGCTTGTATATTTTGAGACAGTAGTTGTAAGTAGGTAAATATTCAGAATTACTATATCTTTCTGACAGTTTATACCTTCTTCAGCCAGAAATATCATTTACTTAAGGCTTCATTTTAATTTAATAATTTTAAAGTATTTTATTTATTAATTTTAGTTTTGTGTGTTTGTCTATTACCTGCATGTTTGTAGGTGCACACCTTCAAAGGTCAGAAAAGGACACCGGATCCTCTGGAACCAGAGTTACAGATAGTTGTTAGCCATATGTGGTGCTGGGAATCAAACCCAGGTCCTCTGCAATAGCAGCCAGTGCTCTTAACAGCTGAGCCATCTTTCCATCTCCTTGCATTATATCTTTTAAAATAATTGTATACATTTAAGTAATACAATGTTTTGATACTGTATATGTTGTGGAATGATCAAATCAACCTAATTATAGTACCTATCACCTCAATTACTTACTTTGTGGTGAAAGCATTTCAAATCCTTCCTTTTAGATGTTCTAAAATAAGCAATGCTTTACTGGACACTAGCTGTGAAACTGATCAGTAGACTATATCCCTTCTAATTATAACATTGTGTCCATCAACATGCATCTCCTCTGTCCTCATCTACCTGGGGACATCAGAGTCTCCAAACCATCCTTCTATTCTCTAGCTATGAATTGATCTCTTTCACCAAAGAGAATGAGAATGACTTACATTGTCTTTCTGTATCTGGCTTATTTCACTTAATATACCTTTTAGGTGCTCCCCTGATATTATAAATGACTGTTTCCTGTATTTATTTTAAAAGATCAAATAGAATTCTATTGTACACTGTGTGTGTGTGTGTGTGTGTGTGTACGTGTTGACCATTCATCCATGTATGGCTACTTGTCATTTTCATATGTTGGCTATTGTGAATAATGTTACAATAAGGATGGAAATGCAGATAGATCTTCAACAAATGGATTTTGACTATATACCCAGTATGGGATTGCTAGATTGCATAATAATTCTGTTTATTCTCTGCACTTTGACCAGCTGTGGGTTTCTGCATTAGCCACCATCCACTGTACAAACAAACTTCTCTCATAATGTCTGGGAGCTGTACTTATCGACAGGTAGAGAGATAGTAATTTAGAGGGCAGTTTGATGCTATGTCTGTTTAGCAAACAAACGGGACATCTATATCACCCCTCTCCCCAAGGCTCGGGGACCATCAACAGAAGAGGGAGCAGAAAGAGCGTAAGAGCCAGAAGTCAGAAGGACTGGGACAAAACTGTCTTTGGGATCTGGCAGGACCACTGCACTCATGGACTCACAGTATCGGTGGCTGCCTGCATAAGATCTGCACAAGATCAAGCCAATCATTACACTAGCATGAACTAGGTAGAGGTAATGAGCCCTCACCCTTACCTGAGTCACTATGGAGAGCTGAGGGTTTCTAGGGGAAGAGAGTCAGTCTTCTTTCAAAGGGTGGCTCTTGGTAGGTCCACCGTGCTCCAGTGATGACCACACACCCCTAAGTATATGGGCAGCAGAAATTGGTGGGTTAATTAGTGGGTTACTAAATACAAAAGAGTTCAGAACATGAAACTGCTGGAGACTTAGTGAGGTGGGGTTATATCTGGGAAGAGTTAAGGGTGAATATTATCAAAATACATTATAGGAAATCTCAAAGGATTAATAAAAATATTTACTTAAAAATAATTCTATTTACACTTTTCAGAAAAACTTCCATATTTTTTTCCATGGCTTTAGCAATTTACAAGACAACCAACAGTTTAATGTAAAGGTTTTCTTTTCTCTATATCTTCACTAACACTTTTCTTTCTCCTTTATTTAATAAATTCTTTTATCTCTACTTGAATCCATGTTCCTTCAAATAACATAATTCTGCTGTCCTTTATGGCAGAAAAAAATACTCCAGTGTGCATATATATATATATATATATGTATGTCTTTCTTTATCCATCCCTCAGTTGTTGGAAACTTGGGTTGGTTTCAAACCTGGAAGCAATAAACATTGATGTGCAAGGTTCTTTGCAATATGTTGATTCCCAGTTCTTCGGGTAACTACCCAGAAAGTACCGTTGGGGTAGATCTATTTTGAGATTTTTAAGAAACCTTCTAATAGAGTTCTGTAGTAGCTGGGTTAGTTGGATATTCCCAGAAGCAGAGCATGAGGGTTCTCTTCTGCCCATTCTTAGAATTTGTTTCTGTTTCCTCAATGACTTCCATTCTGATGGGGGCGAGATGGAACTCTAATGTAATTTTGATTTGCATTTCTTTGATAGTTAATGAGGTTGAACATTTTTCATGTGTAGTGACTTATATTTCATATTTTGATAAATGTCTGTTTATTTCATTAGCTTATTTATTGATTGGGTATTTGATTTCTTATATAGTTTTCTTTAGGTTTTTGTATATTTTTGATATTAATCCTCTTCTAATATGTGCATCTAGCAAAGATTTTCTCCTATTCTGGAAACTCTCTCTTCCCTGAGTTAACTGCTTCTTATGTTGTGCAGATTTTTTTTTTTTAATTTCATGAGGCCCCATTTGTGAATTGTGGGCCCTATTTGCTGAGTGAATGAAGTAGCAATGTAGTTTACATATTAAATAATGTTATAATAGGATGACTTGATGCAGTTTAAACAGGAGAAAAAAGGGAAATTTTTCAGGTTACAGAACCCCTTCCCCCCAAACAATATTTAGAATAGCTTTTTTAAGTGGGTCAATGCAACAAACATATTCAGTGACTTGTCGTGGCTAGTTCTTATTGCACTAATGCTTAATGGAATTAAAAAGAAAGTTCAACTTCCACAATCACTTACTCAAAGGAATAACACATTTGGATTCTTTCGGAATATAAAAATAAAATTGGTTCTTTCTATTTCAATACCCAGAAATTTGAATTCTCACACTGATCAGCAAAAAGCAGCACAGTTTATTATGAAGATGCTGTCTTTGAACAAGCGTCCACTTTCCCCAGCACAGTTTGTTATGAAGATGCTGTCTTTGAACAAGCGTCCACTTTCCCCAGCACAGTTTGTTATGAAGATGCTGTCTTTGAACAAGCGTCCACTTTCCCTGCACCCGCGCCAGCATGTGCTGTCATTCAAATCTTAGTCATTCTGATAGGAACAAGATGAAACCTCAAAGTTTTAATTTGCATTTTCCTGATGGCTAAGGATGTTGAACATTTAAATACAATGTATCTTAGTAATTTATATTTTTTCTTTTGAGAACTCTTTGTTTAGTTCCATGCCCCATTTTTTATGGGTTGGGTTTTCATTTGGAAGGGTCTATTTTCTGTTGAGTTTTTGTGCATTTCACACAGAACATAACAATCGTCTCTATGCCCTCTTCCCCACTGGAATCCTCTCTTCCCCACTGGAATTCATACATCCTGCCATCTGTGTCAAGACATATTGAATCAAACTAGTGTCCCTAGATGTCCCTCAGTGCAAGTTCATCTACTGGGGTCTAGTCAGCCCATCCAGAGTCCCTCCTCTTAAGATGATTAGCTCTTCTTCACCCAGCAATAATCAGTTGCCAATAATTCTTCAACTAGGATTGGGGCCTGCTGCCCATTTCCACAGTCCTGTGTGGGGTTTGTCTGCTTGCTTTTTTCTGCTTGAATTTGTGTAGGTTTTGTGCATGCTGATACCATTACTGTATTTTCATATGAGCAGGTCCCAGGAGCCTGTAGGACTCTATTTCCATATGGTCATGCACCTCTTCCCTGGCTCTTACAATCTTTCTGCCACCTCTTCTGGAATAGTCCCTGACACCTGGATGGGTGAAGTTTAATACAGGAGTCCTGTCCAAGAACCGATACTCTGCAGACTCTTATTCTCTATGCTTTGGCCATTTGTGACCTATTATGCCCCTGCCTTTCTGTCATTTGAGGGAGTTTCATTGATGATAATCATGCGATGTATTAGGGTTCTCTTTACCCCTTGTTCTATGGTGCATGAGCCTTATTGTAGAGCCTGCATCACAGTCACTTAGGCTTGGGTAATTCACAGATCAATCTCTGTGTAATGACTAGTTGTGGAACTCTGTGATAATTTCCATCTGTTGAAAAAAAAATAGTATCTTTGATGAGTGGTGACTTGGATACTTGTCTGCAAATATAAGGATCCATATTTGCACGTAGTAAAACATTACATTTGTGTAGAGATGTGACAACCTTGAGGTTTTCTCTAAGATCTATGACCTCTCCAGTCATGTGTATTTTGCTAAGTTTACAGCACCATGTATGAGTTTCCTCCCACTAAATGGACTCCGCGCTAGTTCCCAAGTTCTCTGCCTAGGACTTGTAAATACTAATACTGCTTGCCTTCTTCCTTATGTTTCTATTCAGATGCAATTCAAGGATTGCCTTTTCTTCCTATATCTGACTGTTAGATAAATGAAACTACCAATTCACTTTTGGGGTCCCCTAAATCCCTAAATAATCCCACAGGGGGAGTACTCCAACTATCACACCTAATGACCCCACCCAGTTCACAGAAGATATATAAATTGATGCCCCAATTTCCTAAGCGGCAGTTAGGTTACCTTTTGGCAAAGGGATGATGGGAGCAGGAGCTAGAAATGGTTAGGTAGACAGGGAAGAGACCCCCAAAAGCAACAATTCCAGGAATATTCTTAGTTCTCTGAGAAGAAATTCCAGCAAGGAGCTCTGGTTTCTTATTGTATTTTAAAAGCACCTTGAATAAATGTAAACAATGAAGTGAAATACCTTCACAAAGAAAAGTTTAAAAATGCCAAAGAAAGAGGCTGAAGACCCTAGAAGATGGAAATGACCTCCCAGACTCAGGAATTAGAAGAAATTAATACTGTGGAAATAGGTATATGACAAAGGCTATCTACAGATTCAATGCAATTTCTGTCAAAATCTTAATGCCATTCTTCATAGAAATAGGAAAAATCATACTAAAATTTATATGAAAGGACTCTGGATAGTCAAGGAAACTGTAATCAAAATAAACATAGAAGTATCATCATGTCTGATTTCAAGTCATACTTCAGAGCTATAATAAGAAAAACAGCATTGGACAGGCACAAAGATACATAGGTGAATGGAACAGAATAGAGGTCCCACCTATAAACAGGCATCTTATTTTTAGAAAATGCTAGAAATACACCTGAGAGGAAAGACAGCTTCTCTTTTTAAAAATTGTTTTATTTTTACTTATGTGTATGTGTGCCTGCATCTCTGTATAGGTATATGTGTGTGAAGGTGTCCATAGAGGCCAGAAGGAAGTGTTGGAGCCCCGGGAGGTGGAGATGCAGGTGACTGTGCACCAGCAGACACGGGTGCTAGGGACTGACTCTGATCCTCTGAAAGTGCAGCGAAAGGCCTTAACTACCAGACAGCTTCTTTTTAAAAAGGATCTTCGCCTTTCCTCTCCACGCCTTCCTCATCTACCCTGCCCTCCCGTGCCCCCAACCCACCCTGCTTCACGGTTCCCAGTCCAACTTCACACCGCGTGCACTCCGTGTCCTCTTCTTTGAAAGTCCCCTCCCCCACCATATGGCTCTCTACCAGTTTCCTGACATCCACAGGTATTTCAATTAACAAAAAACACATTCAAAGATTCAAAACTAGCATCCATATATAAGAAAGAACATGCAATGTTTGTTTACTGGTTCTGTGTTCCCTCACTCAGAATAGTTATTTCCAGTTCCATCATTTGGCTGCAAATTTCATTTTCTGAACAGCTGAATAATAAGGTCGTTTGAGTATATGCAAAAGTGTTATGGTTGGGTAACACTGCAGAACCCTTTCTAGCTTTTTGAGAAACCTTCACAGTAATTTCCATAGTTGATGGACCAGCTTACACTTCCATCAATAGAACTAACAAAGTTAAGTCAAGATAAAGTCAATAATTTAAATAGCCTCTTAATATCCAATGAGAGTAGTAATTCAAGATCTTCCAAAAAAGAAAACAAAGCCCCAAGTCCAGAGTAGGATGGATTGGCAAAGAGCTTCAAAAAAAGAACTAACACTAACTCTTCAAATTATTCTGTAAAATAGAAAAGAGAGGAATACTTCTGAATTCATTTTATGAAGCTAGCATTACCCACATACCAAAACCAGACCAAAACTGAGAGATAGAGAGAGAGAGAGAGAGAGAGAGAGAGAGAGGAGAGAGAGAGATTTATAGGCCAATTTTTCTGATGAATATAGGCACAAAAATAATAAAGTATTTGACTACTTGCAAACTGAATTCAATAATACATTAAAAAAAGATTATCCATCATGATCAAGTTAGCTTTATTCAAACAATGCAGAGATGATTCAACAAATGTATATCAATAAATGTATTCCACCCCACAAATAGAATAATCAAGGACAGAAACAATATCATCATCCCATTAGATGAAGAAAATGCCTATGGCCAAATTCAACATCACCTCACGATAAAAGCCCCAAGAGCATATCTCAACATAACTAAGGCAATATACTATAAACTCATAGCCAGCATCATGGAAAATGGAGAAAAAAGAACATTTCCACTAAAATCACAAATGAGACAAGGGCTATCACCCTCTCCATTTCTGTTCAATGCAGTGCGTGAAGTCTTAAGTGGAGTGGTAAGACAGGGAAGACAATGACAGGGATACAAATAAGAAAGGAAGTAATAACTAAAGGAATCCTTGCAGATGATGCAATTCTAGAATTCAAAGAACCTAAATACTCTGCCATAAAACCCCTAGAGATGATAAACACATTTAGCAAAGAGCAGGACACAAAATTTATACACAAAAGTAAGTAGTCTTCCTACACACTACCAAGAAATATGGGGAGAAGAAATGAAGGGAACAATCCCATTCACAGTAGTCTAAAATATCTTAGAATAAATTTGATCCAAGGAAGTAAAAGACTTGTACAATGAAAACTTTAAGACACTGAATAAAGATATTGAAGAAGATACTGAAAGATGGCACCTACTGGAATGCTCACAGATTGGTGAGTGTAAAAATGAGCACTCTGCCAAAACAATCCATAAATTCAATGTAATTCTCATAAAAAATTTCAATGAAATTTTTCTCAGAAATTGGAAAAAGTAATCTTAACTTTCATATGAAAACATAAAAGATCCATGGTAGCCAAAATAAGACAAAATAATAAAATCTTCGCTGCAGGTATCATCTCATCAGAGCTATGTTATAAAGCTATTGTGGTATGGACATAAAAATTGATGCCCTGATCAGTGGGATAGAACTGGGTGCCCAGATATAAGCACACACTCCCACAACCACCTAAATTTTGACAAATAAGTCAAAAATACACTTTGGAGAAAAATCAGTATCTTCAATAAATAATGTTGGTCAAATTGGGTGGCTTCACATAGAAAACAGAAACTAGATCTTTATCTCTTACCCCATGCAAAATTCAACTCCATATGGATCAAGGACCTTAGTCCTACATCTGACAAAGCAAAAAGCAGGAAATATGGTTGAACTTATTGGCACAGGAAAGGGCTTTCTTAACAAAACCCTGATAGGCAGGCACTAAGACCAACAACTGAGAAATGGGACCTCATGAAACCAAAATGTTTCTGTACATCAAACAACATCATCACTTGAGTGAAGAAGGAACCTATAGAAAAAAAAATGTTTTACAGACTATACATCTGACAAGTGGTTAGCTTCTAGAATATACAAAGTCCTTAAAATATTAAACGCTAAGGAAACAAATAATCAAATTCACAGGATTTGGAGCAATGGAGCTGGAACTGACCTGGAAGTCACCTTCCCTGAAGGCTAGCTCTCATTGCTTTAGAGAGCACAAGTGCAACATCAATCAGTGGTTCAACTCTAGTTTTAATGCCTAATAACCACATCAATGAGTGGCACAGTAAACAACATTGGTGTAGTAGAGGCACTTTTATGTTGGGGGTCATCAACAGACACCTAATTGGACATTTTTAAATTAGACTCTTCTTGACTTACTTAAAAGAGTGATTTATATTGGGTTGGTGGAGGAAACGCAGAGGGAGAAAAGTAAATAGAAGTGGGCACAACAGGAAAAAGGGAGTGTTCCGACGAAAGGTAAAATGAAAAGGGAGAAGCAAAGAAATATTAGAGAACTGAAAATCATCCCATTTGTCAGGAGGCTGAGACCTGGGGACCCTACAAACCAAGTCAACCTATGATTTCTGGCAAAGTCTAGCAAAGAAAAATGAAAAGGAAAGAACAGAGGAAGAAAAAGAGAAAAGAGACAAACACAGAGCAGGACAGAGCTGCCTGTGAAACTGACATCGGGTAGTAAATACAGGAATAAATGTGAAACCAAACAGCGGGCTGGGCGAATAGCATCCCATTGAAGTCTTACAGGATTGCCGGTGGCGGCATCGACTCTTCGTGATCTTTTGTGGGCTCCCAAATGCCTGTTACACCACTGGGCGGTCAAGTCACAGATTATAGTCCCATCAACAGGATCACAGATGTTGATCACACACCTGAGTGGTCCTTTAAAAGTCTGATTATGATGTACCCTTTAATAGTTCTTTGCAAGGTAGAGTCACAAAGATACATGTTTTAAAAGCATCAATTCTACAATATTCTGGAAGTTCTAGTCTAGTAGAGCAAGAGAAAATATCAATATGAAAGACCCATAATCTCCTGACTCAGCAAGTCTTTCATGAACACAATGGTCTTGTGGGTAGCTGTGTCTGAGTACCTGTTCCTCCTGGAGCCACTAAAACTTGTCTTTGGCTCCTAACAACAGTACAAAAGAGGAAATTACTTACACCATTTAAATTTAAAATGTTTCACCAAAACGAAACTGATTTGCAATGTAGACATCTCTCAGGTCAACAGGCATGCTCAGACAGTATACTAGGAAGACAACTCTTGCACTTTACACATGAAACTTTCTTCCTTGATTTTTTTAAATTATATTTTGCTTCAAGATTATTTGGGCAGTGGTGGAGGGGTATAGCTAACATAACTACTTCTTCTATGGAGTATAATATCTTCCCATCATTTAGGTTTTGTTCCTATTCTTCAACATTTCTATGTCCTTGGATTATACATATTCTATAACCAGATATTTATATTTTTAAAATTATTTTTAATCTGAAAATCTCATTTTTTTCTGTTTATTTGTTTTGTTAATAATTTATGCAGTGGCATTTGTATATTCTTTAATTTTTAAATCTATATTTATGTGTGTGTGCTCACACTCATGCTGCAACAAGTGTGGAACAGAGGACAACTTGCAGGAGTGAGCTGTCTTTTTACTCGGTGGGTTCTGCGGTCACACTTATGCCAGCAGGCTTGGAGACTCGTGTCTCAAATGAGCCATCATCCAACCCATTTGTGTATTCTTAGTCTGTGGTTTATATCAGACAGACTTTTTCTTTGTAACTTGTTTTTTTTGTTTTCCTTCTATCTTATTTTTTTCATAATCAGTATTTTTATTTTTTCCATTTGCTATTTTGGAAGTTAATTTAATTCTTGGTGAATAATATTAAAACAACACTTTAATTTGGTTCCATTAAATGTAACATTAATATTTCTACCCTTTCTAAAATGACATAAAGACCTTTGCTTTCCACTTTTGTCACCGCTTCTACTTTTTTCAACAGTTTTATATTTTTCTGTTTAATTAGTAAGGAGAAAAACTTTAGGACTACATACTGGCAGTTTCAATGCCTTACTTCATAAAATGCCTTCTATGCATTCAAGAAAGTGTAAATTGGTCTATTAGTCTCCAATTTAAAAACCAGTGCTAAACATCAAGTATATTTCCAGGTTTGGGCCACACAGCCTCAAGTGTGTAAGGAAGTTCCCCACTCAGGTCCCCTCTAACAGAAACATTCTAATTATCGAAACATCTTATCTAAACAAAGTTGAAAGAGTGGCATTGCAGTTATTAGGAATTAAACACCAGAGTTCTTATGGTTCCTATCCATGGTACGGATCTTAATGGTAAGGAATTCATTCATAATATGGACAGATAAAACTTTATAACAAGCACATTTACAGAAAGAAATGGTTCATATCATATATTCTTCTCATAAATACATTAGTTTCTGAGACAGGAGTTTTTACTGAGTACTTTACAGATAAAGGTACAGATGACCATCATATTATTATTAGAATAAAAAATCTGGGCTGAAGAGATGGTTTGTTGATAAAGTTGTTAAAACATCTGAAAACCAAGTTTGATCCGTAGAACCAATGTAAGAAAGCTGAACATTGTGGCCTGTGCTTGCAATCCCAGTACTGTGGGGGAAATAAGTTCCCTGGGGCTTACTGGCGATCCCGATCCTACTTGTCATGCTCCAGGGCAATGCAAAGGCCTGCTCTCAAAATAAAAAGAAAGAAAAAAGTTGCCAGTACCTGATAAAGATGGAAAACCCCGAGTCACTCACCACGGAGCCCCCACAACATGTGAACCTTTGCTAATGTAAGCCTGAGTAAGGGCGGGCTCCAAGACAAACAGGTGGGTCCCAGTGTATGCTGAGATACTGGTGGTCGGTGGTGCTAATTTGTTTACGGTGGTTAACTCTAGTCTGACTGTTGGGGTCAGCTAAAGAAAATGATTGCTTTGGCTGTGAAATGAATGCTTCCTCCTGACAGTCATGATTAAGTTTGGTTTCTTGTCAGTTCACACCATTGCTATTTAGTAACTGTGAAACTATGCCTTGTGCTTGGGGAGAAGATCTCACTGATTTTGTCTGACCTGAAACATGGGGAGCATTTTCAATACCATGATGACATTTTCTCTGGTTGGTACTGTAAATACAGTCAAATACACAGGGTTGGAGAGGTCATAGATCCTAGAGAAGACCCTCTCTCTGTTGCATTGTAGACAAATGAAATTTCTTACTGATGCTAAATATGGGTCCTTGTATTTACAGACCATACACCACTCTTCAAAAAGCTTCTTTTTTCAATAGATGGAGGCTGTTGCAGAATTCCACAGCTGGTCACACACAAAGAATATGTGTCTGAGAAATGTCCAAATCTCTAATATTTTTAAATTTATTTTCTTTCTCTTTTCATATCTTAAAAATATTTTCCGAATGTTTTTATCAAAATAGAGAAATTTTTAGGGGGAATTACACTCTTATTAAAGTAGTTTACTAAATTTTGTAAAATCATATTGGGCATACTTAAAATTATATAAGGTGTTAGAATGTCATTGCTTTAGTTCTGTTGTTAAAAATTCTGTGTGTATGTGTGTGTGTGCATGTGTGTGTTCGTGTGTATTTTAATTCCCAAGAGAAATTACCCTTACTCATTATTTTTACATGATTTACATTGTTAATATTTCATTTGCTTTTACATGAACAAAGTGGTTCTAGTGAGATATTTCTTTCTTTCATATAACTCTATGATGATTAATGAAACCTAATTGAGGAAGCTCACAAGATAAATAGAAAGCAAGTCATCATGTGCATGCTGGGATGGGACTGCGGAAAACTTTCATCATTCCATTTTACTAGAAATGTTGGCTTGATGGGCCTCTCAGATGGACATAATCTCCTCAGGAAAGAAGTTGAAGATGCCAAATTCCTTTTATCAAAAACAAAAAGGTTTTCTTAGAAATATGCTAATTCCTACCCAAATGGGAGCACTCAAAGGATTTTACTTTCTAGAAATAAAAATTCATCTTTATATGGAGAATGTTTTGAAGTTTCCTGAAAAACAAACAAAAAATAAAAAAACAGACAAAAGCATATTGAAAATACAGGCATAAAGAACTGAAATATGGACATCTCTCATAATATTATTGTCACAGAATTATTCTCATGCTAATATTAATTGCCTCTTCCAAAAATCAATGCTTTGGGTATATTTCTGTCATGAAAAAAGCATCTTTAGTTCTTAAGATATCTTTAAATTTAAAAGAGGATGTAGTTCATCAGACAAGACAGTGACAAAAGCCAGATGATTTGAGTCGAGGATGGATCTGCTTCCTGCTGTACAGGAAGTCACTTAAATTCTCTGAGTCTCTTCCTATATTTGATACAAATATAATTAGTCATATCACCACAACTACCTTGCAGTGACATTCTTATGATGGAAGTGATGTAAGAGGAGTCTTTATTTCAACTACTCAAAAGCATTTTGGTGTCTCCTTTGTTTTTCTAACTAGAAACCAGCCCTGTCTTGGGCTACCCCAGCCTGCATAGATATGACCTGAGGCAGGAAGATGCTTTAACTTGTAGAGCTGGCTTTTGGACATAGGACAGTATTACTGAGCCCTTGTCATATTCCAGACACACTGCTGCAAGCAGCTCTTTCTTAGGGCACTTAGAGCCTACTTCTAGAAAGGAATTCTGCGTTGAATATTCTATTCAGTATGATTAGTGAATGAACGAATGTGTAGAAGACTGAACAAGAAACCTCTAAACTTCTCTTCAAAAGTAGTCTGTGTACTTAAGATATACACATATAATACAATTATTGTTAACAGTTTATAAACAGTATGATTTTTATTATAATTGTAATTTAGATATTCAAAAGTTCTGTTACTGTTGCATTTCACTTAATTGCCTAAGAGCGCATTGCTTGCTCTACAGAGTCAGGGGGAGTTCAAGGTCAGTGGACTTGGGAGTAAAGGCTCCCTAGAATAGCAAGAGTCTATCTGAGTTGGTCGGGGCTCATCAAGTTCTAGCTGTAAGTTCTGGTCCTGAGAAAGTTCTCAGTTCCAGGTGCAGACCTTGTGGGTGATAGGCATAGAAAGTAACGGAGAATTCAACTCATGATTGTCCTGATTGAGGAAAAACTTCAGCTTGTTACAAAAAAAAAAAAAAAAAAAAAAAAAAAAATCATGCAGGACAGTAGAGCTTCCAAAGACAAGGAATAAAAAAATCACCAAGGGAGAAAATGAGAGACAGCTAGGTGGATTGTTGACCAATATCAGTTAGCTAGAAGTTGCAGTGTTCCAATTCCTGAAGTTGATTTGTAAAGTCTATATTCTTTGTAATGGAGTTCAACAACAAAATGTACAGCATTTTTACGACTCCATCCTTCAATAGATCCCTTTTCATTTTTCACATAATATTTATTGAATTCAAATCCTATCTCTGGAGTTAGAAATATGAGACCAAATTTTAAGATAGAGATATGATTGAAAGGACATGTGTGTGTGTGTATGTGTAAGTGTGTGTGTGTAAGTGTGTGTGCGTATGAGAGAGAGAAGCAGAGACAGAGACAGGAGAGAGAGACATGAAGAGAGACAGAAAAGAAGAGGAAAAGGAGGAACAGGGGAGGGGAAGTAGACTACAAACTATTTTCCTTTAAACTTCTCATGGAAAGTCCATTTCAGTATTCCCACACTACAAAGGAAAGATGGTAAAATATTGGCATCTAATGGATATAAAAGTAAGGTGACTAGAAACATGAATGTAATTTTTTGTTCTGTATCTCAAAATTACACTCACCATAATGCTTCACCAACCTGGGAGGTAGTCACCAAGTCTCCATTCCAAACAGCATGGGACAGTATTAGAATAGTTTTGAAGCAAAAAAAAAAAAAAAAAAAAGCATTCTTTGCATTGCACTATTAAATGGAACACTTAATCAGCTTTTTTTGCCAAGGGAAAACTTCCTGTGTTAACTTATAAATATGGCTATGGGAAGAAAAAGAACGTCTGTAACTAGATGCGGCGGAGCTGCCTCTGTTGTCTGGGTGCTTGGTAAAGCATCGGAATCTGCATTTGTCAGCAAGGTGAGTGCACAAAGTCTCTTGGAGCCTTGGTAGTTTGGTAGTCTTATTTATTACCTACTCTGAGGTTTGATGTCCCTACTTGGTAAATGGTGCGTGTCTCAGAACTGATCTGTCAGCCACTTCCCCCGTCACCCACCCCCGTCCGTCCCTGCCGTGTCCCCCGTCCACCTCCAGGTGTGTTAGTACGATTTCAGCTTTCCTGCATTATGTCATGGAAAAGTGTCACTGAGATTTGTAAACTGCATTTCAAACCACTATTCAGAGGAAGCCAGACTGAAGCTACAGAGGCTTTCAAAAGAAAATGAGGTTTAAGTTTGCCCAGGGATGGTTTTAAATCTGCTTTTTCAACTAGAGATTTAAAAATGACAAGCATGAGTATTACTTGTTGCTAGGCAAGACCTTGACCTGAAGCACATAGCATTTAGGTAGAATTTATTTCTTATGCTTTGTTTAGAAGTGTCACCACAGAAGAATGAGCCCATGGAGAGACAGCACTATAGACTGTACTCACTCCCCAAAAGAAGCCTTTGGAATTGATACCTTAAGTGACATCACCCACTTTTGCAAACTGTGACTATAATATTAAATGAGTAGATGGACAGATAGTCCATTACCAATCACTTCGGAGACATCAGAAGCAGTCTTAGACCAAAGTACCTCCTGAACTGGATTTTTCTGGACCTAGGCTTCTCAATGGCAAGTGGTCAGAGAGATCTGAGCCTGGGGGTTTGCAAGTGGACAACAGTGGGAAGCCAAGCTGAAGGGTGACGCATTTTAGTTTCTTAGGATCTGTGACACATATGGCTGTTGTCTGAATGCTATGCTAGAAGCGAAACTAAAATTTACAAGCTTATTGTTGTTCTGCATAGGTGACGTGGACATCAAAGGGGAAATGCAGGATCCCTGGATGCTGTCTGCTGTGCTCCAGATGTCCTGAAGATACTTATCACTTTGAGTCTGGCCATTCTCTAGAAGGAACCCTTTGATGCTCAGCATTTGAATTAGACTAGTGGGGCTGGGAATTCTTGAGGCCTTTGGAGGACTTGGATGGATGTCTGCTATAACCTAAGAGGCAGGGGAACATACTTTATGCAGGCTAGCTGTGCTCTGTCCTTTGCTTTAAGCTATAGGCTTGCTTCCTGGGCTTTTCTGTTTTTGTGCATCCCCAGGTAATGCTAAGATAACTGTAGGCCATGGCAGCAGACACATAGCTCAATGGGGAAGTGATTAGTAGTTCAAATCCTAGAAACCAGGGTACTCTCCTGAAATAATCCAACATAAAATTATATCCAAAGGAAGTTTGTGATTAATCCTTAAAACCTACATCTCTTGTGCTGTGGAACTTAGTCTTGAGTTGACATTATTTGTATACATAGAATATAAATCTCCCCTTGCATCTTGCTTTGCCATGGTCCTAACTATAAAGATTTAATCACTCACATTCTATAGACACTGTTCTAAAAATTCAGTTTGTCACTAAATTTCCAGCATCACATTCAGCATATTCCTCTAGACGGGTTCTAAGGATGTGGTGTCAAGTCTAATTGTGTTATGCCCATTTGTGTCTTAATATCATTCCGTTTATTTTACTTTCTGCAGAATCCATGATAACCATTTATATTCTCCATGCTATTCCATTAACAAGTATCACATTATCACTAAATGTGGGTTTATTTAGATTTCTTGTTCTGTTTTTATTTCGTCCTTTCCCCGCTCTGTTCCCCTTGTCCACAGGCAGTGAAATGACTTCTCAGTAGTATAGAAAGTTTTAAGTCTGAGTTGAGAGTGCTTTGCTCCCTTTGCAATGTGTAGCTTTCTTTCTAGAAGGAAACACTGCCTCATGCTGTTCTTCCTGGGAGGAGAAAGGGGAAAATTCTCTGAAATTTGCAAGTTCAAATGAAGCCTTGATAAAAGATGCATTGTTATTTTATATGCATCCCAAACAGAAAATAAAAGGAAACTTGAAATGAAGAGTCTAATAGACCTGCACATATAGGGGTGCACCTCTATGATCTGAGGAAATAAAGTGAGCAAAATTATCATTTCAAAGGGGACACAGAAAAATATGCATTTCTCAGTATCCTACTGGTAGAAGAAGGAAACAATTCTCCCCTAAGAATTTAAACCAAAACTCAGTGAAGACACATGTTTTTATTATGAATTTCTGAAAGTGATTGCTCATTGCTATTGGTGTAAAAGATCTGTCTCAACTCCAGATGTTGAAATACATAAAGAAAAAGTTTGTTTTAAAAGTTGCTAATTTGTTTTAAAAGTTGCTAATTTAAATTGTTTAGAAGTTAGAGTTTGCCTGTAGTTTCTTCACATTGATAAAGTTTGGGCAAGCTTGTATGCCTCATTGTCTTACTCCAAACTGGATTTCCAGATGTCTTCAGGTCATTCATCACTGAATAAACCTCAATAGATTCAGCTTGGTGTTTTCTCCCAACATCCACAAAGTTGAAATGTTTTGAGTCTAATGTCCATAATGAGGTGTGTATGTTTTAAAGACCCCTGGAGCAATGCAGAATTGTCTTGCCCAGGGCAGTGTACATCAAGATGCAATTGCATGTAAAATGATACTGGAAATATATTTTATCTAACAGCTGGCTCTAGGGTTTTGGCTTTCAACACGCTCTTTCCCTCAGATCCATGATAAGTATCATCTTATCTAATTCCTCAGAGTAAGTGAACTTAGGTTTCTCAATAGAATTGAATGCTATCATCCTCCTATAGTGCGCCCCCAATAATGTTGTCAATCTTGTAAAACAGGAGTAGGAGATCAAATTGGACTAAAGTAATTTCGAATGTTTCTCTTCACACTAAATATTACCTGACAATTTGTTCATCTTATACTAATTATGCATTTTTTCTGTACTTAGAAACTATATCTGGTGTTTCCTTTCTGGATCATTATTCTAGTGATTAAAATGAATTAAATTTGGAAAAATATTCACATTTTGTTCCCTCCCTTAAAACATTATCATTAAAATGTGCTGAGAGGACCTTCCTTCAGGAGACCTCGTTAACCTTTTCATTCATTTTAACATGAAACAATGTCTTTCACATACAACTTAATCTTATTTTGTGTTACAAAGTTTAATATAATGATTGGATCCTGACTATTTCTACTCCATTAGAAAGGATTAGAGAACTAGGCAGCAACAGACCTAATGGGCTGCTGTAATTTGAAGCCACCAATGATTTCAAACAGTGATCTAATCTGGCATAGACTAGGAATAAAAATTAAAAAAAAAACTAAATCCCCTTTACCAATGAAAACTATAGTCATCTATGATTCAACAATATCAATGGCTTTTATAAATGTGTCATTGTCTTAAGTGCCATAGAGTGAAATTCAAGTGATAAATAAATAAGACACTACAATGTCAAACGATATAACATGTCACCTTCCAGATACAACTTGAAGATATACATTAGGGATGTCATGGCAGAGAATTCAATTGAACATTCACTGTGGTCCCATTTATGCAATAGGCATTCCATCTAGAGTTATAGAGATGGACCTAATATATATTTTGTGCTTTGGAAATGCATTAGATTAACAAAATCAAAATCAATAGGACAACAAGAAAAATAAGTGAAATTTTCCTACCTTTGGCGCTTACTTGCTCCAACACCTGCCGCGACTTTCTAGTTACCCTGTTTCCGGGAGGTCCCCTCTCTAAGCTCCCATACTGCAGGAGGGAGCTCAGGAAGGGTCTCCCCCTTTCACACACCAATGACACAGGAACAAAACCCAAAGGCTAATTAGACGCACTGTGGCTCTGTAAGTACTAATGGTTGATGGAATAAACATTTGGAATAAAATGTGAGTTTCACCTTGGATTTGGTGCATATGATAGTGCTTTCCATTACATTCTTGTACTTAACGCTAGCCGTAGTACCTCTCTCTTTCCAATACCTTTAAGCTACAAGACAAAAATGACTACACACATGGATAGTACTAAGCATAGAGATATGTATTCTTTATTTTTCCCTGTCATATTTCAACTAGTTAGTAATACTATTTTATAGTATTTTTATATTATGAGAGAAGCATAAATCAGTCTTTCTTCCAAATTGTTAGTCTTAATTTTATTGGCATTGTTTAAAGTATTTTTAGGTTTAACAATCAATGTTGGGAATATACATACAGTTTTAGAACTACTATGAAGTTTACAAAGCCTTTTTTATGAACTATTTCATAGTACCGTCTTACAAGATACTATTTATATTGCTGTTGTAGGTTTGTGCCCTACACATATAGGGATCCAATTTTGTACTTAGAATTAAAATATATGATGCATTCATAGTTGTGTATAGATTATTTTTCTAACAGGCCTGAATTTCCATTTGAAATATGTCGATGGAGACCCAATCCTCAGCTTTGCATTTCATTCTACATTCATCAGATGTTGAAAATTTAGGCTTTTTCCTTGTTCTACCTATTTGGATGAGGAAGCAGAAAGATTGTAGGACCAGAGGTAGAGGGGACCAGGATGAATCAGGGTTTTCTGAACATAACAGAACTGCCATACTCATAAACCCACAACAGCTGTGGTTTCTCTACACAGGATCAAGCTAATCAACATTCCCATATGGAAGGAGGGAAAGCTCAGGAGCCCCCACCTCTAACTAAGGTGTTACTGGTGCATACTCACATCACACATGCACACATGCACACACACACACACACACACACACATATATATATATATATGTATGTACATAATATATGATATATTTGGACACAGTGCTAAGACCCCTAAGACTCCTCCAGGGCCTTGCTTGGCAGGGCTCATAAAAAGTCTATGACTTCAACCTCATGATCCTTATACCTCTGACTTCCATTTCGTCTTCCTCATTTCCCACTGACTTAGACTTGAACTAGCCATCCGGTACCTTTCCTGTCATGGCTCCAGTTGGTCAGTCTCTGTTAACTCCCAGAGCTAAGCTCTAATTTCTAACCTCCTTTACTGCATCTTTGCAGCTTACTTGGATCCTACTTACCTTCTTATAGCTCTAGAACTGGTTGTTCTCAAGTACCAAACCCTGGGACAGTCACCTGCAATCAAGATGGTGGCAAGTTGGGGATAGTATCATGTGCTCTGAATAGGATTGTCCCAAGACACAACCCATGTTCAAACATCTATGAAGTGGGAAAGTAGGTCAAAGAACAAGGATACCCGTGGTGATGGCACCTTTCACCACTGATTAATGGTAGAGAGATCATATTTAGAAAGAATGCAACCTCTTGACTACAAGAGTCTTTTATAATTAATTGTTTCATCAGAATGTTACTAGCTGTAATTTTGATGTATTACCTTTAAGATAAATGTACTATTGTGGAAGAATGCGTTGGGGAAAGATTCTACTCCCCTGACTCAAGCTGTGCTTTTAGGGGGCTCCCCTTTAAACTTATAAGATAATCACTGCCACTTTATGGGAATTAGAAATACACGGGATCCGTGACTGTCATTTCTAGTACCTGTGAATGCAAATGTACACATTGATGTTTTATTTTGTAAAGTGTGTCATATCTATCTAAAATGGAAGCAGCATTACTGGGAGTTATCTGGTGATATGTAATATTTATCTTGTTATTCTTTTCATCTTTTGGAACATCTCCCACATCCTTGCCTCTACTTGGATTCTCTTCTTCTGACTTTCCCATGAGATTGCTCAGAATGTCTGGTTAAAGTCATACTTATTCCAGATCTGTGTTTGTGCCCCTGTTTATTTTCACAGTAAATTGCACTACTCTACCTCAATGCTTGCAGCCAAAGATACAGAGTTGGACTTATGCTGCTGCCTTCTTAATTAATTGGTCAATAAAATTCCAGAGCTGGAGAGATGGCTCTTGTTTGATTCTCAGCACCCTCGTGGTGGCTAACGACCATCCGTAACTCCAGTCACAGGGGTTATGGCGCCCTCTTCTGACCCCATCGGCACTGCATAACATATATGCAGGCAAGACACTCAGACACATAAACAAAAATAATTTTTTAAAAATGTACCAATTCTAAGTCTGTCTCTTAAATTGCCCATTTTTTACCACCTGACTCATCAGTGCAACCCTCATCTTTCCCAGTGAACTAAGCAATCAGCCCTGTGACTAGCCATTCTTCCAAACACTGTCCCTCCCTCATTTCTAATCTGAGTCATTTTAAATCACTATACTTCATCTCCCTAAGTCACTAGTCTCTTCTGGTCCTGATCTGCTTAAAATTTTTCAGTAACTTGAAATGAATTCCAAAACTTCCAGCAGCTCTAAAGTACCTTTCTGACTTTCTTTACCATCTCTCCTGACAGTCTAACTACTTTCAGTCCATGGAACAAATCACACTCTTGAACTCAGGCCATTGTGACATTTTTGTATTGCCTCCTACTCTTCATTACTCAGATTAGATACCACCATTTTCCAGAGCCTTCCCCATCCTTGGAACCCACCAAGAAGTTTAAAATAGGAGCTCCCAGCATATGACACATACATGCAAGGACTGGATGCTGTTGAGTTACAGTTGTCATTAGAATTGTTGCTGCTATGTCAGTATTAATTAGTCATTGGATGCTGGCATCATAATTACATGCATTCTTTCATTTATTCCTCACAAAATCTTGAGGTCAGTTCTCTTGATTTAACTATCTTATAGGTTTAAAAAGCTAGAGTTTGTGATATGAATTCACTTGTTCAAAACGACACCTGTAGTGAGCGGCAGTGCTATGACTTAGATCTGAGATGATCTAATGGCTTCCCAAATCCACTTTCTGTTAAACTCAGTCCAACCGCAGCCCATTTATCATATTTTCTGGAGATAATCAGTTTCCTCATCCCTCCTCCATTAAACTTTAAGCTCTTCTCGAGGGAAGAGATGTTGCCTGATCTCTGTGTGTCTCAGCACACCAAACACTGAGATAGACACAAGGAGAACTGTCACTGAAAACATCCTTTAGGCCTGAGTGGTGACATACAAATGAATTGATAAATAACTTTGACATTGTAATAACACTGATTAATTGGACACAGAGCTCCATTGTAACCACACTTTGTCTCTTTGTCTCTCCTCATCAGCTTGTTTCCTCCACGTCAAGATCCTGTTCCTAGTGGACTGACAGAATCTTGAGTTTCTTTGGAAATTTTTCATTCTTTTAGCCCAGAGTGTTTATTATGTTACTCGAGAATATTTTAATCTGTTTTCTTATTAAGCATTTCTGCATGTGTTAACTTGTAGGAACTTCTTTAGAGAGAGAATGGATGATGGTAGTAATATATGAGCTATTCATATATTAATATTATTAAATTAAGTTCTAAAATATTTCCCAAATGCAGGGCCATGTGGAGCTGCGGCCTTGCATTCAATTGTTTTCTGGCTCACAGTAATAATAATAATGCTACTGTTTTCATAAGGGCAAGTCACTGGTTTTTTTGTCATTGTTGTTGTTTTGTTTGTTTGTTTCTTGGTTTTGGTATTTGAGACAGGGTCTCCCTGTAGTCCCAGCTGGCCTGGAACTTGCTGTGTAGTCCAGGCTATCCTCCATCTCACAATCTCACAGAGATTCACCTGCCTCTCCTCTAGAGTGCTGGGACTAAAGCTGTGTGTCACCATGCGCCCGGCAATGTCTTTGCTCATAGGAACTTGTCTTACGCGTTCTGTCTGCTCCATCACATGATAGTTTCTCTATATCTAAATCAACCCAACTTCAAGTATCTCAGATGGTATGATTTTTTTTAAAGTTGTTCGATGGAAGCAATTTTCTCTTTAATTCATCCTTTATCTTTTTCTAATTAGCATGATTAAGTTGTAAGCAGTTCAAAGCTTCCTCCCGTTTGTGTTACCAACCGACAAAGTAATTATGCCAAATAACAGTCACAGAGAATCTTATGAATATTTGAATATAAAAATTTCAGTTTTTCCTTAGTGCAGTTTGTGTAGGTTTAAAGGGTTTCTAGTTGCTTTGTCCTCACAAGAACACAGTTTTAAATCACATCAAGTTTTGTCCACCAGGCCCAAAGTGCCTCAGAGGTAGCACTTTGTTAATCTTGATCTCCTTCCGAATAGCCAAATGATGAATTCACCCAGGCTTTCTCTTACAGTCATAGTTCTCTCGACCCACCTAAGTGTCTTTCAACAAACAGTCTGGGTATCTTAATCAGTTTCTTTCCTCTCTCATCACCTCTCCTGTCAGAACACTGGCATTCTGCCCAGGGAAGGAAAACCCTGAATATTTCCACTGAAGTGCGTTTGTGGGATTTCCATTATGTTTCTAGGTGCCACCATCGAGGCCCACAAAGGGTCCCGTCCCGGCAGCTGAGTTAACTGGGTGTTTTCAGCGTTGCTGGAAGACTGAGATGGAAAATATTGCTCATCCCTTTCTTCTGTTTCTCTCGGTTCCAGGTTGTCCCCCCAGGCTTCAGAGACACCCAGCCCCTTCCTCCCTGATTCATCTCTCTCCCTTTGACCAGCAGCTACTCTTTTGACAGGAATTTCCCCCAGCCTCTGTCTTCTTTACCTCCAGATCTGGACTTCACGTCATCCCATAGTGCGCCTGGTGCCTGCTCCCTCCAGCCTTGTGATGTAAGAGTAAAGCTCCCCTGTGTGTTTCAGTCTTTTTTCTCCATTAAGCTACACAGGAACTATACAGTTCTGACTGTATCAAAACACAGAAAGAAAACTCACTTCTTCTAAGGGCAATGAATTGCACGCCAGTGTCAGCAGTTGCCTCTGATTCACTGCTCTTGAGTAGCACTCTCTCACATCAACAGAACTTCCAGGTTTTAATCATTTATACCAAGTTCTCTTCTGAACTCAACAAGGTCAAGAATGCAAGACAGTAATGGAAGAATAAGAATGTCAGGTAACAGAAGGCAGAGGCATTTTGCAGATCTCTCCAAATATCTTCAATCTGAATCCCAGTATCAAGCTTATAGGTCTGGCTATGTGTATGCTAGGACTGAGTACAGATTCTAGTCCAGCCAAGCAATAGCTGAGGTGGAAGGAAGAAGGCATGCCACTTTCATGTTCCTGCAAGCTTTCCCCTTGTAGAGAAGAATGAGGAAAACTTGGAAAAATAGAAGAATGGAAAACAGTTGCATATAGATCAAGTTAAGTTAACACTAGTGTAATACAACTGTGAAGATCATTTCTATCTGTGGCGTGCAAAGGAGCAGAAGAAAGTACTTAGCACTGACTCAGCTTGTCATAGGAGCTTCACAAAGACAAGCATTTGAACTACACTGAAGGATGGATAAAATTTTGAAAACTCATCAAACATTGGGAATTGAGTCATAGACAAGAAAGACAATCTGTACAGTCTGAAAATTTGAGGGAACACGGCAGATTTATAATTTATAGCTTTGGTTAAAGAGTTGAAATGGAAATACAGTGAGGATATCTCATCATAGAAGTCATTGAATCCCTGATTGAGAATAGGGCTAAGGATGACATCAGAGGAAAGATAAAGATGGAAAATAAACACATGAAGAAGAAGAAATAACTGCAAGAGGAAGTGATGGTGATGTAGGAGCAGAAGGCATTTTGCAAATTGATGGGGGAGAGAATTCCAAGAATAAGAGCGTAGTTATCGTGTCCAGTCAGCTGAGTGATCAGGCAAGGAAAAGGCAGTCTTTACACTGGCTTAACACCTAAAGGTCCTGACAACCCCAGGGAGGATGGATGAAGTGGGGGTTTAGCTTATTGCTTTAAGAAGTGAACAGGAATCAGACATGAAAACAATGAACTAGGTCCCCTCTAGCTGAAACTGGAAAGAAAACCTGGATCCCTGTCAGAGAAGAATGCAGGCTGAAGGGGGTTAGGGAAGGCTGGCTCTTCCAGCTGCTCGTCTGCGAGGAGACACACCACATAGCACTGTAACTGGAGAAGACAGAACACTGCAATTTAAAAGGAGAAGGCAGAAACATGTTTCATGTTTTAAATGTATCTCCATAATTTAGGACATTGTGTCTCTACTAAGTGCATTTTGATAGACTTTTCAATTAAAAAGTGAGCATTATTATCACAGAGTATGGCAAAAATTATATTCCAAAACCATGGACCATTTTCTGTGCGTTATGGATGAGAAAGAGTTGCACTTCTTTTGATTTGAGCTGCATGCTAAGTTGCTACTGTTGCGGGCCACTGTTCTAGCTCCTGGTGGTAAAATACGGACAAGAGAACTGTGACGCCTGACATTTTAGAAATATGGCTTCACGAATCAGGCAAGCGCCAAGGGAAACATAAAAGCAAATTTTGAAACTGTGTGTTTCTTTCTGTACATGTCTACACAGGCAACCCCATATTTCTGTTTTTCGGTTTTTTAATATCATAATATTGCCACCATCATCAACAAAGCTTTCTCATTTTATTTCAACAGGTGTTTATATGGTGTAGACAAGTGCCAGGCAATTGTCTAAGCAGAGGAAGAGGCAAGGAATTGTAAAGTGTAGGTTCTGCTGTGATGCAGTCTAGAAGAAAAGTGCAAACTGAATCTAATCCTTTCAAGAGTCAAATATAGAATCATATAAAATAAATGTAAATGTGTAGCAGATAAAACATTTTATAGGAATTCTATAGGCTTCTTTAATCCGTGAAGCATACATTTTTAGTTTCTCTTATTTTCCTCATTTTTGATTGCTACAATAATTGTTCAAAGATATGAGGTGCAGTGAGATACTCTGAATTAATTCATACATTGATCATACAATGATCAAATCAGAATAATTAGTGTATTTATCCATCTTAAACTTTTGTCATTTCTTTAAGAGTACACTCAAAATTTTGTCTTCTAGGTAATTGTCTCAAAATACATATATATGCATATATGCTTATATATATGAATATTTCATTGCTAATTATATCAACCCTTGTGCAGGAAACCAGAATAACATTCTATTCCTACCAGTAGCATTCTGTTCACTGATTGGCTCCTCATCTCCCATCCTCCCGCCCTCCCCAGCTCCAGGACCACTGTGCTGTTCTCAGCTTCCAGGAGGTCAGCTTTTTAAAGTCCATATATGATAACTGCTCTTTGAATTTATTTAGATCATAGGAAATTAGAACTGTAAGAGATCCTCTTGAGTGTATAATTCTTGAATTTATTTTATAGATGAAGAAACTGAAAACCAGAAAAGGAACATTCAAAACTTTACTAAAATCTCACATCTTATTCAAAATATAAAACTCTAATCGCATACATCCATGTGTGTGTTATGCAGCCATTAAAAACTAAGTTACAGATTAAAGAACAGGGAAATATTTATGGTATAGGATGAAATTTTTTTCTGCGATATTCTCAGTCCTGGCAACATCCATTTTTCTGGTACTCTGAGTATTCATGCTAACCGATATAAATTTTTAAGGTTTAGCCATTATGATCTCCCTCCCTCTCTCCCTCCCTCTCTCCCTCCCTCCCTCCATCCCCTGTTTACTCATCACTCCATCTGCACTTTCTGATCTCATTTTTCTAGTTCTAAATATGCATATATACGTGTATGTACTGTGTATATGGTGTGTATGCATAAAGAGAGAGAGATATTTTTTTCTGTATTCTATTTCTTGACTCTCTTCAAATTTTGTGCTAAGAGATGCACTGTAATGAACTATTGATTACAGTATCTTTGCCTTATTTTAGAGCTTAAATGCAAAATTACTTCTATATGCAGTTTGCTGCTTAACATAAATTTTTGTAGATATGTCATTTATTGCATTAAAACAAGTTTTCATCTAGCCTTCATTCAAGTATTTCATTGGATATTGGTGTTGAATGTCATTAAATGATAATTCCTAGAGTTAATGAGATACCAAGATCTTTTATTTGATAACATACTGAATTGCATTGTCAGACTTTCTACTGCCAAACAGATTTAATTTTTCAAATCAATTCAGCATGATTATAGTACATTAGCCTTTTGTGGTCTGTGGGCTGTTATCAGGATTATTACAGTAGAGTACACTCTGATGTCAGCAGGACACATCTTCAGAAATCATAAACATGATGTTGTATTTTACTTTTCCCTCCCCCAACCCCAGCTTGGTTTTCAGGGTGAGATATATAAAATACATATCATATCAATTCACACAGAAATATTATTACATATATAAGTAACTCATAGGCATTTTTAGAATATGTAACAATCTCATTATTATATCAAGTGAATTCAAAGAAATTCTCAAATATAACCTAATGCCCATTTTATATTCTTATTTTAAACAGAATTTCATTTGTGGCATATCACATTATTTTGTTTCCTCCAAATCATTATCTAAATAAGACCCATACATTTCTAATTTAACAATCATGGCTTGTCTCTTAAGGCTCATTCCTTTTTTTTCCAAAAATTTTAATGAATATTTGTGATTTTCATACAATATAATTTCGTGACATTTAGATCCCCTTCCCTATCTGTACTTCCTCTTTCTGGCCCCTGTCTGATGCACAATTTAATATTCATTCATTCTCTCCACCCCCCATCAGTGTGGGTCCATCCACTAGAGCATGGTTAGTCTACCAAGAGTCCTATCCCTGTGACAAACTGTCTCTCCCGATTCCAGCAGCCATCAGTTGCCAAAAGTTCCTTAGGGTACATTGGGATTTTTTTCCCACTTCCCCATGTCTATGCTGGGACTTTTTCTGGTCTGAGCTTGCGTGGGACTTATCCATACTATGATTCATATGTGTAATTGTCCAGCTGTGTGGAAAGCTCTCTTTTCTTGTGCGCTTACAATCTTTATACTCACCTGGCCTTTCACAATAATCCCTGAACTATGGGAGGCAGAAAGTTGAAAAAGGTGTTGTAATCAGTGATGAGAACTTTGCAGACTCCAGTTCTCTGATGTTGGGGAGATGTAGATTTCTATATCATTTGCCATCTGCTGCATAATGAAAATTCTCTGATAAGAGCTGAGAGATGCATTCATCTTATGTTTAGAGGTTACACTGAAGATGTGTCACTTAGGATTAAGTCTCATAGATCTTTATTCTCTACATTTGAATAGTTGTATAACTGTAATAGTCTCCATCTGTTGCAAAAATAAGACTCTTTGATGAGTAGTGAGAGGTACACTGTCTATAAATATGAAGATACATATGTATTTAGAATAGAGTAAGAAATTAGGTTGGTCTGGGAATGTGGCAAAAGTAGGTTTTTCTGCAGAATCTGTGACCCCTCATCATGTGTATTGGGCTATGCTTACAGTAACACACAGAAGTTCCCTCCCACTGAGTAGGTCTTAATTCCATTTAGCTGTTGATTACCACCAAGATAAAAGTGTCATTACTATACCAATAGCAGTAGTTTGTTGTTTATTAGACTTTACAACTGAGTAGGATCATTGAATTTTTTTCCCCTTGGCAGCTTGCATAGTATCTTCTGATACCGTGAGAGCTAGTCTTCAAGCACGAAGCTTACAAGTCAGTTCCAACTAGATTGCTCCAAGTCCTGTGTCTGAAGAATCAAAGACTGTGACAATATACTGTATTATTTTGGGAGACTCTTGGACTATCCTGAAAAAAAAAAAAAACTGGAGGGGCAGATTCTCCACTGTGGCATTTTTTTTCATAGCTTTCAGCTATATACATGCATGCATATATCTATCACACATGCATTTTTTCAGTAGGAATTTTAGCTAATATGTTTCAAGTGGACGAGGGTTCCGCATGCTGATTTTCACAGTGGTTGTACCAGGTTGCGTCCCACCAGCAGTGGACAAGGTTCCACTTTCCTGAACCCTCACCAGCATTTGGGGTCATTTGTTCTCTTAATCTTAACCATTCTTCTGGGGTTAGAAGAAATCATAAAGTAGTTTTAATTTTCATTTCCATAATTACTATTAGCTATTTTTATTTCTTTGAGAGCTCTTTGTTCAGATCTGTAACCCAGTTTTCAATTGGGTCATGTGTTTGCTTCCTTGTTTTCTGAGTTCTTTGTACAATCTGGGTGCTAATCCTCTGCCAGATGCATAGCTAACATTCTGTTGGTGTCTTCTCTCAACTTGGTGTTTCCTTTTCTGTACAGATAGTTTTTAGTTAAATGAGGTTCCAGTTGTCATTTGTTGACCTTAATTCTGGAGAAAAGGATGCCTGATTTAGAAGACCCTTTCCTGTGCCTGTGTCTTGCAGGGTACTGGCTATACTTTCTTCTAGCAGCTTCAGCATTTTGGGCTTTACATTTAGGTCTTTGAACCATTTTGAGCAGTTTGATAGATGCATGTCTAAATTCAGTCTACAAATGAACATCTGATTTTGCCAGCACGACTTGCTGAAGATGCTGTCTTTCCTCCACTATGTGTTCTTGGCATCACTGTCAAATATCAGGTGGTCATAATTGTGTGCACTCATGTTTGGATCTTCAATTTGTTCCATTGATCTACAAGCCAGTTTGTGCAAAACTACGTTGTTTTATGACCATGGCTTTGTAATATAGTTTGAACTCTGGTATGGTAATTCCCCGCATCTTTGCTCTTTGTGCTCAGGATTGTTTTGGCTATTAAAGGTGTTCTGTGTTTCCATATACATTTTAGGTTGGATTTTTGTATTTCTGTGTAGAATGTTTTAGGGATTTTGATTAGGATTCCATTTAATTTATAAATTGCTTTTGGTAGGATGAGCATTCTCACAATATTAATTCTACCATGAGCATAGGAATTCTTTCCAACTCATCGTGTCTTCCTCAATCTCTTTCTTCAAAAATTTAATTTTTATTGAATATATCTTGAATGTCTTTGATTAGTTTTATCCTTAGATTTTTTTTTTATTTTGAGGCTGTTATGAATGGGAGTGTTTTCTTGAGCTTATTCTCTGATTGCCTGTTATTTGTATGTAGAAAGGCTACTGGTATTTGTAAATTAGTTTTGTATCCTGCCACATTGCTGAAAGTTTTGATCATTTCTAAAAGTTTTCTAGTGGAATATTTGTGATCTTTCATGTATAATATCATCTGCAAATAGGGATAATTTTACCTCTTCTCTTCCAATTAGTAGCACTTTTAATTTCCTTCTCTTGTCTTATTGCTCTAGCAAGAGTTTCAAGTACTATACTGAAAAGAACAATGGAGATGGTAGACAGCTTTGTCTGGTTCCTAATTCTCATGGGAATACTTCAAGTTTTTCTGAATTTAGAATGATGTTATCCATGAATTTGCTTTATATAGTCTCAAATATGTTCAGGTATGTTCCCTCCAATCCAAATCCCATTTTTATCATGAATGTATGTTGGATTTTGTCAAAGGCCTTTTCTGTGTCCAATGAGATAACCACGTGATTTTTGTCTTTAAGTTTATTTGTACGATTTTTTGTATGTTGAACAATCTGTGTATCTTTGGAATAAAGCCTACTTGATCATGATGGACAATTTTTTATAAAATATTTTCTTATTTTACGTGTAGGAGTGTACAGCAGTATATTTGTAAGGGCGCCCGTGTCATGCAGTGCCCGTAGCGGTGAGAAGAGGACGTGGGGTTCCCCTGGAACCGGAATTATGGACAGTTCCTAGCTGCCATGTGGGTGCTTGGAATTGAACTCAGGTTCTCTGCGAGAGTAGTCCGTGTTCCTAACCCTTGAGCCATCTGTCCATCCACATGGATGATCTTTTTGATGTGTCTGTATGCAACGTGAATATTTTTGAGCATTTTCACATCTGTGTTCATATGGGGATCTGGGTCTACAGTTTTCTTTTTGCTATGTCTTTGCCCGGTTTGGGTGTTACAGTAATACCAGCTTTATAGAATGAGTTTGAAAGCCTTCCCTCTGTTTCTATCTTTTTGAATAATTCAAATAGTATTTGGCTTTAGATCCTCCTTGAAGATCTGGTAAAATTCTTTTGTAAATCCATCTGGTCCTAGGCATTTTAAACTGGGGAGACTTTATATTACTATTTTGATTTCCTTATTTGTTATGGGTTTGTTTAAGCTGTTGATCTCTTCTGGGTTTAGCTTTGGTGGTTCCCATGAATTTATAAATTTGCCCATTTCTGTTAGCTTTTCAAATTTAATGAGTATAGGTTTTTAAAGTATTCCCTTATCCTCTTCTGGATCTTTTTGGTACCTGTTGTGATGTTTCCTCTTTCATAGTTGATTTTTTTTAAATTTGGATTTTCTCTTTCTTCCTTTTGGTTAAGTGGAATGTGTATCTTGTTTATCTTTTCAAAGAACCAGATTAATTGATTATTTTTATTGTTTTCTTTGCTTCTATTTCATCACTTTCTGCTCTGATTTGTGTTATTTCTTTTCATCTACTAGGTTTGGGCCAGTTTGATCTTGTCTTTCCAGATTCTTGATTTAAACCATGAAGTCATTTATTTGTACTCTTTCTGATTTTTAAAATATGGGCCCTTAGAGATATAAACTACCCTTCTAGAACTGCTAGAACTGCTCTTAATGTGCCCCAGAGGTTTTCTTGTGTTGCATTATCCTTTTCATTCAGTTCCAGGAATAATTTTACTTATTTCTTTATTCTTCTTTGATCCATTCTTCATTCAAGACTGTGTTGTTTACTCTCCATGAATCTATGTTTTACTAGAGTTTCTTTGACTGTTGATTTTAAGATTTATTGTGTTGTGGTCTGACAAAATGCATGGAATTATTTCAATTTTTGTGTGTTTGTTGAGATTTGTTTTATGGCCCAGTATGTGGTCTATTTTACAGAACCTTCCATGGGATGCTGAGTACACAGTATCTTCTTTGGTGCTTGGGTGGAATATCAGGTAGATGTTTGTCAGGTACATTTAATATATGAGATCATTTAATTCAAGTGTTTCTTTTAGTCCAGTTGACTCGAATATTGGAGTGAGTTTGGTATTGAAGTCACCTACTGTTACTGAGATGGGATTAATCTGTGCCTTGAAATCCTATAGAACTATTTTTTTTTAATTGAGTCCACCAGAGTTTGCTGAATAGATGTTTGTGATTATGTCTCCTTGGTCAATTGTTACTGTGATGATAATGAAGTTACTGTCTTTATCTTTTCTTATTAACTTTAATTTGAAGTCTATTTTGTCAGATATTAGAATGGCAATGCCTGCTTGTTTCTTAGTGCCATTCTGTAAGGCTGGTTTGGTGAACTTGAATTCTTTCAGCCTATTCATGTCATGGAAGATTTTTCTTTCCAACATTGATAGAAAAATTTAGTGGGCAAAGAATTCTGGGTTGGCAGCTATGATCATTTAGAACTTGGAATACTTTCCTCCAGGCACTTCTGACTTTTATTCATTATTATTTATTTGTTTGTTTGTTTATTTATTATGTGTATTAGTGTTTTGTTGCTAGGCAATTGCACCTATGTTGTGCAGTTCCCAGAGAGGACAGAAGAGGATGTAGGATCCCCTGGAACTGGAGTTACAGATGGTTGTTAGCTGTCATGTGGGTGCTGGGATACAAGCCCAGTCTTCTGCAACACCTCTTCTGGCTTTCAAAGTTTGCATTGAAAATTCAACTGTGATACTGATGGTTTTTCTTTATATGTAACTTACTGCTTTTCTCTTGGAGCTTTCAGTGCTTTTTCTTTGTTCAGTATATTTAGTGTTTTTACTATTGTATTCTGTGGGGAGTTTCTGTTCTGGCCCTGTCTGCTTGATGTTCTTTGTGCCTCTTTATCGGTATGGGTATGTCTTTCTTTGATTTAGGAAAATTTTCTTCTATATTCTTGTTGAAGTTGAGGTCAATGCCATTGACCTGAGATTTTCCTGCATCCACTATCCCTATAATATATAAATTTGGTCTTTTCATGGGTCTTACATTTCCTGCACAGTCCAGACCTGTGTTCTTTTAACTTGATATTCTTTGTGTGAGTGATCCGTCCTTCAACTTCTCATCCAGTTTTGATAGTCTCTTTCCCATTTCATTCACTCATTCTGTGGGTGAGGGTCTTCCAGTCATTTCAAACTGACTTACTGAGTTTTTCAATTCAATCTTCATTTCAGCATGAGTTTTCTTCAGTATTTCTTTTTTGTGAATTCATTTTCCAAATCCTGCATGGTCTTTGTCATTTCATTCTTCCATAAATGTGTATGTTCTTAGCTTCTGTCAGGAATTTATCCCCATCTTATTTGTTTTATTTGTTTGTGCGTTCTTTAAACTTACTGAGGTTTTTCTTATCATGTTTATGATTGCTCTTTTAAATTCTATGTCCTGGGGTTCCTTTAGGTAGTTCTCAGTGTAGCATACCCTAAAGGACTGGTGGGTTTAGTGGGGACATATCATGTGTATTTTATCCATTATGGTCTGGGCATATGGATTTCTTTTGTTGCTTGTGTGTTTAATATGAAACTCAGTCCCATCTTTGTTAAGTTGAAGTTTGATTCTATTTATATTTTTGATGTAGCTTGGTTACTTTCTGATTGGGTATGAGCTTCAGTTTCTCTTTTGGTCTTTATTGAAGGGACCTGCTGGATCCAATCAGTCTAGTTTGGAGCTATCCAGGAAGACAAAGGAGCCTAGGACCAATAAGAGTGATGGGGGTCAGCTGGCAGGGTTCTAACTAGCTAAGCAGAGAACTGTGAGCCCTGGAGTCAAGAGACAGTCTGGTCCACAGCAAAAGAATGGTGACCTGGCTAAGTACCTGTCTAACATACATAGCTCCTTAGATACCATCTAGCATCCTCAGCAGGCAGGGACCAAGGCTCAAGGAGGGACGATGGGAACAGAATGGCTTGTTTTTACTAGCTAGTAGTTATTGAGCTTGAAGAGTTGACCTGGGGATGGTCCCAAAGCAGGAATTTCATGGGCTGGTTTTTACTAGCTAATGGAGGTATGAGCTCTGGAGAAGGGAGTGGGATAGTGCCAAAGCAGGGGAAAGGGCAGGAGGATCTGGTAACTCACTCCAGCTAGTTAGGTCTCTTGCAGCTTCAAAAGGAAGAGAAGGGCCCAAGGTCCAAGTATGCTGATGGGAACTGGATGGGCTGGTTCTCACTAACTAACAGAGAAGGCATGAGCTCTAGAGTTTGAGCAATGGGCCTGGGGATGGTCCCAAAGTATGGAAATTGGCATGGCAGGATCTGGATAACTCACCCCAACTCTCCCACAGCTTCATTTGTGAAGGCGCCAGGGTCCAAGGAGAACCTATGAGGACAGGTGCTGTCTATTCTTCACTGACCTTGTCGACCCCAACTCTCTTTTCTTCATCACAGTTGGTTTACGGAATTGGAGTTATTAATTCTAAAATGTTCATTCTAGAATTTGTTGTTTGTTTCTTCATGGTGTTATTTAACTTCTGTTTCTAATCTCTAATTTTCAGGGGGCTGTTGAGGTGGGCCAGTGGTTACTTACTGCTCTTGCAGAGGAACTAGCCAGCACCCACACGGTGGCTCAGAACTGTCTGTCTGTAACTCCAGTTCTAGGTGATCTGACATCCTCTTCTGGCCTCTGCAAGCAAATTCATATATATATATATATATATATATATATATATATATGAAAGCAAACATTCATACACATAAAATAAAAGCAAATTTTAGATGCAATATTGCAAGAATACGTTATAGGTGGTGCATGTTTCCAACTGCAGCACATTTTGAGGTGCAAAATATCTGATTGTATTAAGTATAATAATCTTAAAATAAATCAATAAACTCAGATGTAGGGAAAGATTTCCTCTAATGTGAAGTTCTCCTTGCTTACTGATTTTAGCAAAATAAGTAAGCTTTAATATTTTCCATAACATTTAAGGTGTTTTCTGTTGGCAATGTTCTCTCAGCACATCTGGTACAATATATTGACTCAAGGGTTTTTTTTTCCCTGGTGGAGAAAAGACATAAGCAAAGTTTCAGTTACACTAGAGTCTAACTCTTCATTCTCTTTTATTATTGAACTGCCGTGGCTTCAAAGTTTTGGTTGTAAAGTCTCTTTCCTCATACAACTTTCTGTCCCAATTTTTTGCTTTCCATCATGGCAGAATTATTTAGGACATGTTTATGGGAGTTCCAACAGAGTTCTAAAATAAAAGATTGCCCACAGTATGATATTCTGACTAAATTCTCTCTTTCTCGGTAACTAGAGAAAAAAAAATTAAGTAATTCTTTTGAAAAATTACAGAATATGAACTCTTAGAACCCCAACAGTGAGTGACAAGAAAGCAAAAAGAATTGTCTTTTGATCTTGATCAATGAGATGATGAACATGGTTGGTATTTTCTAATTGGTTTTACGAAACAAATTTTCTTTGTAGTTGACTATTCAATCATGTGTATCACAGAGTTTCTAAAGCTCTTATAAAATTATCTCATCATAAATTTAAAATTTTAATTCTTCAAAGGAGGTTTGTGTTTCTGAAAAACAAATCTTTAATATCACATAAAATATGTTGATTAACTTAACTATCAGCATCTAAAATCTATTAGTTATAATATAACTAGTTATAATCTAGTTAACCTCCAAACTCTAGAGTTAACTATAAGGAATATATAATCTTTCAAAAATTATTTATTTCTTGATTATACTCAGATACAAGATAATTTATGTATTTTCAACATAAATAGCTCTAATAAGCATTTTTTAAGAAATAAGGAGCCCAAAATGGTAAAAGATGGTCATAATCACAACACTTGGAAGACTGGGGCAGGAAGATCATTAGTTTAAGACCAGTGGGGGCTATAAAAAGAGACTTTGTGTCCAAAATTCCTGTTTTGAAGGAGAGGGGGTCCTGTTTCGATCATAGATGGAGTGACAGAGACCAATTTACTCTCATGCTTGAAGCAAACAAAAATCAGACAAGGTATCCAAAAGGGTTTTCAAAATACTGAATACTAATAAAAGAAGGTAGTGACTATCAGTGATGTTAACAGATCTGGCAAGGGCATGCCCTATGATTGTGTTAGCTTATCTTCATGAGAAAGTACCCAGACTGTGGGGTACAGAAGAAGAAACTGGGCAGAGACTAGCAAGTTCACATAGTTCCCCAAATTCTCCAAGTTGAGAGTATGCACTTTGAATTGGGAAGACCAAGACAAAGCTCACAAAACACTGACAAGGACAAGAATACCCAGGAAAAGACAGAGGGGCACAAACAGCCTCCTGAATGTCCAGTAGAACTGATCAATTCACACATGTGGAAAACAAGATAACCCAAGGACAGCGATAAAAAAGCAAACTCATTACCAAGAGGATCAGAGAGCAAAACACCTAACAAACAAACCAAGAGGGACAATGCCTGTTTCCACGAGTGTATTGGTCACTTTCCTGTGTCTGTGATAGAAACACTGACCAAGGAAACTTAAAAGAGTTTATCATGCCTGTGGTTCCCAAGGGGCAAGAGTCCATCATGGTGGGGAGACATGGTGGCAGAGGTGGCTAGAGCACAAGCAGATGCTAAGCACTCACATCTTCAAGCAGGCACAGGAAACAGAGCACAACTGGAGATTTGTCAAAGTTAAAGAACTCTCTAAGCTGGCCCTCAGTGACATGCTTCCTCCAGCACGGCCACACCTTCTGAGACCTCCCAAAATGGTGCCACCAACTGGGGACAAAATGTCCAAATTCTTAGAGCCCATGGGGGACATTCTCATTCATATCACAACATTCCACTCCCTGGTCCTATAGACTCATGACCATATAAAGTACAAAAATGCATTTAGTCCAACCCTAAAAGCCCCCAATATTATAAAGTCTCAATATTATTCAAAAGTCCACAGTCCAAAGTCTCTTCTAGGACTCAAGTCAATCTTTTAACTCTAAGCCTCTGGAAAATCAAACGACAAATTACTTACTCCTAACATACAATGAAATTGAATACAGATTTCCATTTCAAAATGGAGGAATAGAGGCATAGTGAGAAAATACCAACCCAAACAAACCAAAACCCAGCAGGGCAAACTTCATGTCTCACTTCTGGGACTTTATTTCCAAAGGGCTTAGATGGCTTGAGGGTCAAGTCCTCCAGCTTTGCTGCATGTAATCTCTCTCTCTCTCTCTCCAATGCCAATCCCTGTGTGCAGTTCTCCTTAGCAGATGTCTCACAGCTCTGGCATCACGAACGTCTTCTTGAGGTCTCTCCTGTCAGCCAGACTTCACCTGCACAACTTCACAAAATGGCCTGTCACAGCTTGGTCTGTCAGGGCCTTTGTTCAGGGACACCCCAGCTTCTTGGTCTGTTGGGCCTTCTTTGTTCAGGGACACCCCTGCTGCCTGGCCTCCAAAGCTCTAAAGCTTTTCTCTTCAATTGTTTTCCTAGTAGAAAACCCTTGCAGTACTTTCCTTTAATAAACTGGAGGTTTAACTTGGCGTGGGTTTTCCCTGGAGGAACTCTCTCCATTGTTTAAGTGCAGATCTTTAGGCATCTCCTTAAACACTTTAATCTCCGTTTCAAAGGGATCCTCTCCTTCAGCATAAGACTTGGTTCCAACGTTAATCTTCCTAGTGTTCCTTTTCAATCCAAACTATACATTCTGCATTTCTTCCTGTCCTATTTGCTCTTTATCACTGTAGATTTGCATGATATTCACCATTAATAGCCATGCTACCATTTCTACATTAAGCTGCCTTGAAATGTACTCTGCCAAAGAAATTAATCCATTTCTTTTCAACTTAGCCTCAGGCAAGCTTTTTGACCGCGGGCAGACTCCAGCCAGATTCTGCTATAATGTCCCAATTGTTGCTTAAGTCCTTATTTCCTTCTGGAACTACAATGTTCTCCACATTCCTTTTTTTCCAGGATCCTACAAGAATGACCCAATAAGCTCTGCATACAGCAGTCAACTACTTTTCTAACCCAAATTTCCAAAGTTTTCCACATCCCTCTAAAACCCACGTGGTCAGGTTCTTCACAGACAATAACTACACTCCTGGTACCAATTACTATATTAGTCACTTCTCTGTTGCTATGATAGAAACACTGACCAAGGGAACTTATAAAAGGAAGAGTTACAGTTACAGTCGCAATGGTCCACTATGGTGGGGAGGCATGGCAGCAGAGGTGGGTAGAGCAGGATCAGATGCTAAGTGCTCACATCTTCTTCAAGGAGGCACAGGAAACAGGGCACAGCTTGAAATCTGGCAAGGCTAAAGAACTCTCTAAGACCACCCTCAGTGACGTGCTTCCTCCAGCATGGCCACACAAAGACCTCCCAAAGCAGTGCCACAAACTAGAGCGAAATGTTCAAACACCCAGAGCCTATGAGGGACATTCTCATTTAAACTACCACAGCAAGCCAAACAGGGAAGCTTCACAATTTGTGGAACTTTGGACATATTGCTTGGAAAATCTACTTCAGTAATAGGAAATAATTAGCTCTTACATAAACATGACTCTGGTCCTTCCTAATAAATGTTAACAGAAAAACCCAGAAAAATAAAACTATCTCTAAGTAATTTAAATCTAACTCAGAACAAAACTTCAGAATATTTACATAAATACAAAATTTCCAGTACTAAAGTTAAAATTCACAGTATTTAGCATCCAATCAAAATTTAGCAATCACACAAAGGAAGGGAAAACTACAGCCTGTAAATAAAGGAGAAATTCAGTCACAACCAGCTGAGCAGTCTTAGAGAATAAGAGACTACAGAATGCTCATCCCTAAATGAGACATCTAAGTTGTACTCCTCCATCAAAGGCTTGTGGAGCATCACAGAAGAGGAAGCAGAGAGACTGTAAGAGCCAGAAGTAGTGATTGACTACAACAAAACGGTCTTCTGGACACAACAGGGAAGTTGTACATGTGACAGTGTGCACAAGACCTGCACAGGCCCAAGCAGGACAAAACCCTCGTGTGGAGGTTGGCATGACCCTGTATCCCCATCCCACCCCTGCTCAGCTGAAGAAATATTGACAGTGATGGCCGCTAGGAGGACAGTCCATTTTTTTAACAGGGTGATGCCAAATAAGTTAGCCAGGCTCCAGGAGATGGACCCAAGCCCAAGAGCAGTTGAAGAACATTAATTATGTTCTCTCTCGAAATGAGAGAGAAGAGAGAGAACACCAAGAGGCGCAGGGAGGGGATGGATCTGAGAGGAGGGGGGTTGGGAGAGATTTTGAATGTTTTCAAAAACACAGCATGAAATTCTCAAGGAATCAATAAAAATATTATTTAAATAATAAGAAGACAATTTTCATCTCACAAAATATATACAAAAATAAATGTATAAAAGGGAAGGAAAGCTTCAACCTGGACAGCTAAGTCCACACTTCCCAACAGTGCACAGACCTTGCAAAAAGAGAAAGGAAATTAGCATATAAGATTATTAAAGCAGTTTTTATTATTGTATTTCATGTATTCAAAATATGAGGTAGAAATATAAAAGATGTAAATAAAAATAATCAAATTTCTAAATTTAAAAACTGTAAAACTCAAGGCAAATACCCTGGATAGTAATAGGATTAGCCATTTTAGAAGAAAATTCTATTCAACAAAAAGAAGTAGAAATGGAAAGATCGAAAATTAAGTATAAAGAGACAGACTTAAAAATTTTAAACAAAATGTTAGTTTACTCTGAAATAACTTCATGTAACCTAATATATGTGAAATTTGAGTTCCTGAAGATGAAAGAAAAGGAGGAAATACTATTTGAAAGAATAATAGCAATCAAATACCCAAATTTGAATAAAACAAAACTAAATATGAGAGGATTCTTGAACAAGAACACAACACCATTTTTTAGATTTGGATCCATTAATTATACATAATAATGGTTTAAGGATGACATTTTCATATATATATGTATAATGAGTCCATCATGTCACCCCAGCGCCCTCTCTTGTTTTCCTCCCACTCCCACTGACCCCCTTCCTTTAACTAGCCCCCCTTTCTGTTTTCATGGAGGGTGTGGTCTGCCTTGTTTTGTTGTTGTTGTTGTTGCTCTTTTTGGTTTTGTGTTCTTTTTTTGTGACCCATTGCACTTTATCAGGGTTTCTTACAGGATCCTGGGTGAGGAATTATTTATAAGAACATGAACCTCCACCTCTACCAGTGTCCCCCCTCCAGCCTCTTCCTTCCTTTCTCATCGGCCCTTTCTAGTTCCCAGTTCCCCACACTCATTCTCATATAAATGCACAAATATAAAAATTAACTGATAGGATTTCACATACGAGGGAGAAGATGTGGCATTTCTCTTTCTGACCTTACGGTAGCTCACTTAATATAATATTTTACAGTTCTATTCATTTTCTTGAAATTTTTATAATTTTTTACTTACAGCTACATAAAATTCCATTGTGAATATGTACCATATTTTCATTGTCTAGTTGATGAGCATTTAGACTAATTCTTTTTTGTTTCTTTTGTAAGTAGAGCAACAGTAAAAATGGATATGTAAGTGTCTCTGTAGTAGTATAGAGTTGGGTATATGCTTAAGATTTGGATCACAAGGTAGTTCTATTTCTAGCTTTTTAAAATCTCTTCACACTAATTTCCATAGTGAGTGGACCAGTTTATTCTCCCAACAGTGAATAAGGCGACCTCTTTTCCACAGGAGGCCAGCACTTGTTGTCATTTGTTTTCTTGATGGTAGTCATTCTGACTGGGGTGAGATAGAATTTCAAGACAGTTTTAATTTGCATTTCCCCCATGGATAAGGTCCTTGAACACTCTAAAATATTTGTTAGCCTTTTTTTTTTTTCTTTTGAGAATTCTCTGTTCAGTTCTTAGCCCATTAAAAACTGGGTTGTTTGTTTTCTTATTATGCAGGGTTTTGTTTGTTTTTAGTTCTTTGTGATTTGTGGATATCTGTCCTCTGTCAGATGCACAGCTGGCAAAGATTTTCCCCCATTCTGTAGGCTGACTTTTCATTCAACTGTTTCTTTTACTGTAAAAAAGGGTAGCATTTTTCATTTGGCCTTTTTTTCCTCAACTACTGAAATCCTATTTTGAAAGTAATTACTTATGCCTAAATCTTGAAGCTATTCCTTATGGAACATTAATTTTTAAAGTACTAGAAAAAAATGTTAATCTAAAACCCCATACCTATCAGATTATCTTTCATACATGGTAGGGAATATAAAAACATTTCAGAGGCTAAAGAGATGGGCCAGTGGTTAAAAGCACTGGCTAATCTTGCAGAGGACTCAGGTTCTGTTCCCAGAACTCCAGCTCCAGGGGATCTGACACCCTCTTCTGACCTCTGCAGGTATTGCACGTACACAGTGCACTTAAATACATGCAGGCAAAACACTCATATACATAAAATAAATATAAATCAATCCAAGAAATTTTAATTTTTTTCAGACATATTCAAATGAAAAAATTAACTAGTAGTACATTCCTACTATAACAAATGTTAAGGACATCCTTCAAGCAGACTGAAAATGATACCAGCTAGAAATGTAGGGCTACAGAGTAGAATGTAAAACACTGGAAATAGTTAACACATATGCTAATGCAAAATCTTTTTATTATGAAGTTTTCTGTAGTATAGACTAAAAGAAAATAGTGTAAGTGTTTATAGCATAGCTCAACATTTCCTTATTTCTTGAGGACAGACTGTGAAAGACTGAAGATGCACACAATGACCATGAATGCCACCTAAAGTAACCAAATTGTAGTAGACCAAGGCATAAAATTGGAACTATGAAAAATATTCAGAAAAATAGGAAAAGATTAATTAAGAAAAGCACGAACAAAGCAAATAGTGAAGCTACAGATTTAAAATTGACCTAACTATATAAAATATAAAATGTCTAAATACTTGGTTAAAAAACCAAATTGGATAAAGAAGACATGACCTGAGTCCATGAAGCTTACAAGAAATAGACTTTCAAGGCTGGGGAAGTGAGTCAGTCAGCAAAGGATTGTCTGCATGTATGAGCACCTGAGGTCAGATCTCCAGAACCCACAAAAAACCCAGTTCTGTAGTACATACTCCCATGATGCCCGTATTCCCACAGGAAAATGCAAGGTGGAGACAGGAGATTCTAGATGCTTATGGGCCAGCTAGCCTGGAATATGCACAGGTGAACTAATGAGAGAGCCAGTGTCAAACAAGGTAGATAGGCAAGGACTGACACCTACGTCCTCTGACTTCCACGTGCATGCCATGTTGCACACACCTTGGCACTTGGGCCTGCACTCACAGAGATACTCATATATCAGACACACATATGCAGAGAAGTACACTTTCAATAAAGAGACACAAATATAACAATGGAAATATGACAATGGAAAAATGCAATATCAATATTAATCCAAAAATACTAGAGTAGATCTGTAAATATTAAGCCAAATATATTTAAGATATCACAGCAAAGAATATTACTAATAGAAAAGAATGACATTTTAGTGATTAAAAAGTCAATTCCTTAGTAAGATGTGATACTCCTAGTGAATGTAATTTTAAAAAGAGCTTCAAAGTATATAAAGCAAAGGAAAAACAGACATATCCAAATCAGTGTTAAACACCCCAGCCTCAATAATTGATACAGCAACTAGCCAGAAAATCAGCAAGGTATGAAAGACTTGAAAAATACAATCAGCTAACATCATCAGCATTGGGCCAAGACAAACCATGCTCTGGGCCATAAAGCAAGTTTTAATAAGTACAAAGAGATCCAACTCACATAAAATATGCTTTCTAATTAGAATTGAATTAAATTAGAAATGAATTACAAAAAAATTTCAGAAATTCCCCAAATATTTAGAAATGCAATGATAATGAGCTATGATCTAAGTATAAAACTGAGTGGCTATTAGGGCTCCCACTGCCACCTAATGACCTAGATGAAAATGAGATACAGCTTTAAAATTGATGAGCATTCCCCCTTAGGAGGGGAATTTATGGCACTGGGAGAAGAGGAAAGGTCACGAAACAGTGACTTCTGCCTCTACTTTAAATTAGAAACTAAAAAACTAATATAAATGAGATTCAAGTAACCAAAGAGAAGAAATAATAAAGTTCAGAGCAGAAATTAAGTTCAAAACGAGAAAACAGTGGAGAACAGTGGTTCTTTGGAGGAAAAAAATAAATAGTAAAATAGAAATTGTGTAAGAAGGTCAATACAGAAAAAAAGAAAGAAAATAGGGCTAAATCTAGTGCAGCGTATTATGAAATTCATTTTGTTTATATTTTATGTGTTATTTTTATTTTATGTGTATGAGTATATTGCCTGCATGTGTGTAAGTGCACCCATGACTGCAGAGGTCAGAAGGTGTAGATTCTCTGGAACTGGAGTTACTAATGGTTGTTACATGCCATATGGGTGCTGGGAACCAAATCTAGATCCTCTGCAGGGGCAGTCAGTACTCTTAACCACAAAGCCAACTCTCCAGGCCCCAACATTCATTTTTAAAAAATGTTGATAAATGAAATCAAAGAAGTCCTAAATGGGTGAAAAGGCATACAATATTCATCAGTTGCAATACTTAGTAAAGATGTTATTTTTCAAAATGATCTGTGGATTTTCTGCCACTCTGATCAGAATCTCTGCATATATAGACAAATTCAGAAGGTAAGAAAGTTAGGAAAAGTCAAACAATTTTTAAGTTTACATTGTACAGTTTCAAGACTCTATAAAGCTGCAGTAGTCCAAACAGCACAGTATTATATTAACAAAAATGGGAGACACGTGGAACAGAAGAAAAGTCCAGAAGTAGAGCTATATAAATACGGACAAAGTGAGTTTGGGCCTTTTCAAAGCAGTTCAGTGGAAAATGAATAGTCTTTTTTATAAATTTTATTAGAAAAACTAGATATCTCTATGCCAGAAAACAAAACCACAACAGAAAACCTCATAGCTTATACAAAAATTAACTAAAAACAGCTTATCTATTTATATGTAGAATAGAAAACTATGAAGTCTGTAATAGAAAACAGAGGAGAAAATTTTTGTGACCTAGGACTGGGCAAAATTTCTTAGATGTAACAGCAAAAGCATAACCCATAAAATAAGACACTAATAAGTTAGACCTTGTAGAAATTAGTGTTTTCCTCTTAGGAAGGTGAGGATATACTTACCATATAATCTAGCATTCTTCCTGCTGGCCATTTACTCTAAAATAATAAAACTTATGGTTCCACAAACCATGTACATGAATATTCAAAACATCTAGATTGATCATCCCCAAATTCCCCAAGATGAAACTCAACAGCAGAATAGATAAAAACTGGTCTACCTGCACTATGGAATGTTAATCAATTATACTTGGCAAACTACTGACAGTATAGTGACTTGGGTGGATCCAGAGGTGTCATGCTAAGTGAAAGAAGCTGCTCTCAAAGCATTGCATAGTGTCTGAGATCTCACTTAACTGACATTTCTTTAGAAACAAAATTCTAGTGTTGTAGAACAGATCAGTGTTACCAGGGCTTTGAGTGGCAGCCAAGACTGACTATAAATGAGAGAATTTGGGAGTGGATATAGGAATTCTCCTGTATCTTTAATGTTGTGATATAGATATATGACCTATATCTATTAAACATGGAGTAAAACTTGCAGCTTATTACTACACCTGACTTGTCTTCATTTCATTTCTGCTGGTCTCCCATAGAGTCCTCCTGGCAACCTGCCTGTATCTTATACTTTCTTTTGAATGCTGAAAGGTTTATTTTCCATGTTTACCATACTCTGACTTTTGATGAGGTTTCTAAAATTTCTAGCCACATCCAAAGATGTCCATTCTCTTTTTTTATTTCCTTAATTTAAAAAGGTCTAGCTGGGCTAGAGCTCACCATGTAGACCAGATTGGCCATGAACTCACAGAGATCTGCCAGCCTCTGCCTCCAAAGCACTGAGATTCAAGGCTTGTGCCACCACACCTGACAAAAGAGGCCCATTCTTTCTGATCTGACTCTTCAGCATTCTCTATGAGTCCCTCTTACTGAATCCCTTTCATCTAGATCAGGAAAAGCATGTTGTTATTCAGAGGAGTCTCTGAATAATGTGAAGCTGTTTCACTGGTACTCACTGGTAATCCCCCTGTGGGTTTTGTCTAGTTTCTTTAGTCACTCTACTAGTACAGTCCATGACCGGATCCCCACCTTCCTCAGTTCTTTCCCATAATGTCCTCTTTTCCAACTACTCTATTCTTAGATTTGACATGTATTGTGGTCCTTATTTCTTCAGGACATTTCCAAAATTGTCCTTAGCACCGAGCACTTTAGTCCCATTGCTGGTTCTCAAGAAAAATCTCACCCTTCAAAACTGACGGAGGCATTCTGAGAGAGCAGAGATCCTTCCTCTTCTCTGATCCTGAGCGTGTTGGCAGGGGATGCTGCTCCTCTAGCCTTTGTCATGTTGTTTGTGAACTTAGTGGCTTTTTGCCCATCACCCTACCTCTAAAGACAACTCCTTGTGGCAAAGATTTTGTCTTCCTTCGTTCTGTATCTCTCTTGTCCATGTCTTTGTCTTACACAGAGCAGAAAATAAGAAATGCTATGGAGTGACTTCATGCACTACCTCACCCGCCAGCGTTCTTGTGGGTGACAACAGCACTGAGTTATTACACATTGTTAATCACAGAGGCTTCTGGAGGATTCCACTTTACCCTCTAGACTGCAGTCCTGTGTGTAAGGCTTTTGTATAGGATATGAGGTAGGGGGAAATCTCTTTAATTAACATTTCTAAGGCCTTTTGTTAGTGACCTAAAGGTCCCAGGGGACTCATGTGTAGGAACTAAGTTGGCTCTGAATCTAAAAATAGTTTATTGATTCAGAGAGAAAAATTACTTTCTGGACAATTTAAACCAGATTTTCTTCCAGCATACACTTTAGATAATAATGAGGAAAAATATAAATTATCCAGACCCTAAAAAAGAATACTTTAATATGTTCTATGTTACCTGGATAGGTAATGATCATTTTAAGAGATGTCAACAAGGAACTAATTACCCCACCTGCTAATAACTAAATAGGTAAGCATATAAATCTCAGTGTTTTCTCTCTACATCTCTCTGTCATATTTCTTTTTAAATTTTATTTTTTAATGTGTTTTGCCTGCATGTATTTAAGTGTATCACATGTGTGCAATGCTGACAGAGGCCAAAAGAGGGCATCGGGTCTTCTGGAAATAGAGTTATGAACAGTTGTGAGTTGCCATATTGGGGCTGGAAACCAGACCTTGGTCCTCTCCAAAAGCAACCAGTGTTCCTGACTGCTGAGCCATTGTCTTCAGCACCTCTCTCTCACACTTCTTGAGAGAAATGAAACTTACATGATCATAGTATTGACTTACCCAAGACACCATTCCAAAGACCCCGTTAGAGACAAAGAACTACAATAAATACTTGTATTATTGCAGTTCCTTGAAGACAATATAGGCAAACTGGCCAGGTACATATCAAAACAAAAGTAGCATATGCCTTAGCAGACAAACAGGGATGTACTTTTAGAGGTCAGAGGAAGAGAACATGCTGTTTGTCTGAGCTTTAGTGTGGATGATAAGATGGCAAAGCCAAATCTTCTTGTAAATTGTGTAAGAAATCCATATCTTATTTGGAATGCAAGGACAAAATAGGGTGGTGTCTGCGACCTTTTCAAAGAATCTGAATATATTAAATGTATACATATCTTCAGTCTTAAATTTCATATCTTCAGTTTTTCAGTTTTCCAATATGAGATTAAGATAAATAAATCCTTTAATGGCATTTATCCTTCTTGTCTTTATCCCACAGGCGAATGGGTAGAGTTTTGGTATGTTAATAGCGCTTCTGAATAAAAAAGCAAAACTGTAACTCACTATGAGAACATTTGAGTTACTTATTCAAAGATATGCTAAATTTAACCTCAAAGGAATTATTGCTTTGGTGGTATCTCTGAATGTCTCCTAAAATAAGATCAATTTCCCTGTGTCTGGGATATTTTAGATATGGCTCAGCCTAATGGTGAGGGAGTGAAGAAGAAGCTGAGCTCTTAGTGCTGCTTCCAAGTCTCTCTGATGAGCTTCTCAGCCAATCAGAGCACCAGCAACTGCAGTGAAAAACAGTTGCCCTGTTGAACTCTTGCTGTGAAAAGATCCATGCACTGCCCACTGACACTTTCAGTGAAGGCTCTCGACTAAACCCTGCAGTCAGAACGGAGATGGAAAGACAAGGCTTACATAGCTCCTGTGAGGGCAATCACTGCTTAGTGGAGCAACAGTAAGCACACACTACCATAAATCAAGACATAATTTAATAAATGCCCAATAAAACTGAAACAACTACCCGTAGGGTAGCTAATTATCTGGCAAAAGTCCCAAGGAGCTGGTGGTATTGGAAAATATTAAACAATGAACCCCAAAGACAGAAAAAGAAAAACAAAACACCTCAAACCCCACACATACATGAGGGAAGGAAAGTCCTCTCCACATTGTCCTGTTCATGACTCAAGACTAAAGTCATTCTCTCATTCGTAGGAGACAAAGAAGTATTCAGTATTGTCTTTCTGGTGCTGATTCTTATCGAATGTCATGGTTTAAATCTGAAATGTCTTCCGCAGCCATGTTTTGACCCTCTCTCCTTAGCTAATGACATTATTTGGGGAGCTATGGAATCTTTAGGAGGTGAGGGGCCTAGCTGGCAGAGACAGGCCACTAAGCGTGGGCCTGTGAAGGTCTGACCGTGTCCTGATTCCAGTCATCTGCTCTGTTTCCTGGTTCACATGAGGTCACTGCCATCACTACACACTCCTTCCACCGTGAACCAAGCTGCTCTGCCATTCCTTCCAACAGGAGACACTGATACTCTGACACAAAGCAGTGAAGCCACATAAATCTCTTCTTTCTTAAGTTGTTTATGTCATGTATTTTGGTCACAATGTTACAAAGCAGCGAACACTCTAAGCCATACAGGCATAGCTGCCCAGGGTCACACATCACAGACCCTATATCTAGGCAAAAACGCTGAGATTTTATTTCCCCATGCTTTTCTCTTTGGACTTGAATATCGCTTACATTGACATAAGAAAACATTTGGTGGTTATTTATCCACAGCTTTAATTGGGTCTATTCATGAATTTTTAATTTACATTTATTTACTCATTAATTTCTGACTACAACTGGTAAAAGCCCAGCCTTGCAAGCTAAAAGTCTTTTTTGAGACAAGGTCTAACTCTGTAGCCAAGGTTGGTCTGGGACTTGCAGTAATTCTGACTCAGCCTCCAGAGTGCTGGGATTACAGGTGTGAGGTACCATACCTGACTCTAACCACCTAAATCACCATAGTCAAAATCTGGTGTAAAGTCAACCCCAAGTACTCTATCTCAAAGATCATGCAAAAGGTTAATCCTACAGAAACAACATGGAGGACTCAGTCCTATGAAATCAGTCACATATCAGTTAATAGGCTATGTTCAACCCTATCTCATTTGAGCAAGCTAATTCATAAACATATACATCTCCAACAGATTTATTAAATTTTATTTATTTTGTTGTTACCTGTATGAGTGTTATGTCTGATGTAAGTACACCAGTGTCACACAGCACCTGTCAAAAGAGGGCATCAGATCCCCTGAACCTGGAGTTACAGACAGTTGTTAGCCACCTTGTGGAATTTGAACCTGGGACTTCTTCAAAAGCAGCCAGTGCTCTCAACCATTGGGCTGTGTCTCCAGCCCCTGGATTTATTTTTTAAGAGAATGGATTAAGAAGGGAAAGAGGGGCACAGAAATATGAAATAGAAAATAAATACAAAGGCAAGTTGTCTTAGTAATCATTGTATAAACCAGGAGAGCGGTTGCCCTGTACAACACACAATGAAGATTCAAAGTAAGGTTGTTCCCTTAGCAAGGCTAAAGGTATCCATCTCTTGTGTTTTGCATCCAGGCTACAGTTCTTGTTTTGGGATGAGTCATTGTGTGTTTGGTACAGTTCATTAACACAACAAATTTGACCTGGGTAGCAGTAGATGAAGTGTCTGGTTTCACACATCACTTAGTTCCTGAAGTTCTGCTCCATGATGCAATGCCAGGTGCGGTTGTACTTCTTGTCAAACTCTTCTTTCTTTGTTTATTTTATTTATGTGCATGTGTGTTTGTATGTATGAGCTTGCATACACTTTGTGTATGCAGGGGCCTGCAGGGGACAGAAGACATTGTCAGATTCCCTAGTACTGGAGTTATAGGCGGTTGTGAGCTACCATGTGAGTGCTAGGAACCAAACAAAGGTCCTCAGCAAGAGCAGTAAGCTTTCTTAACCAGTGAGCGATCTCTCTAGCCTCCTCAAACTCTTTCATTATATGGGCCTCAATATCCTTTTTTTTTTTTCCACATTATACTTTTCCAATGCCTGAGTGGTGCACTCTATCAAGTCCTGATGTATCTCTTTCAGACATATGAGCATATTTTTATCACCATTTTATAGTTATACATGGTTCTTGTGGAGCAAGGAAAGTAGACTGCTATGTTCTCCTGGGAGCCTGGTGCTGGTGCAACTCAGGCAGGAAAATAAACACCTATCTAAAACAGGATACATGTCCATGTCAGAATGTTGAAGATTTCTGCTGGAAATGTTCTAGAGACACCTATTTCTGAACAACCATGCTTTCTCAATGTCATGGTTTTGTGGGGGAGTAAGGTTGCAACAGTATCTCCATAAAGCCCCGGATGAACTATGTAGAGCAGGCTGTCCTCACTCTCACAGAGATCAGCCTGCCTCTGCCTCCAGCGCACTGGGATTAAAGGCATGCAACAATGCACCTGGCTAATGTCATGATTCTTGAAACTACATCTTAAAAGATTATGCCTTGGGGTTCTAGAGTTTTTAAATTAATTCTGATTTGAGTATCAATCTAATTTTGGATGACTGCCTATAGTTTCAATATTGCTAACTAACTATAAAGGATGAGTTATTAAAATAGGTATTAAATGATTTAAAACACTACTGAGGGTGCTGTGAGGACTGATAACACCCGCTTTTCATTTTTACTATAAAGTATGTGATTTCTCTACCTCTTTTCCTCTCCAAAATGTTTGGAGTTATAGAATAGCAATTCCTATGGTAGAGTAGAACTTGGGCAAGATGAGACTAAAATTCACATGTTTGATCTTATCTCCATTCCCTCACCACATCTGCCACCCTAAGAGTTCTCATTGTGCCAACACCCCTCATAAAACTAACCTTTAGCCAAGCAGCAGAAATTCATTAATCCCCATACACTGCTAAAATATCCACAAGGACTTCAAATGTCTTGGACTCTAGCTGAGTGTTGCCCTAAGTTTCACAGAAACAGTTCTGTGTAGATTTAAAAATAAATCATTAGAGAGTCTAAGAAAACAAAATAACGAGGTACGAGGGAACGCGCTGTAACTGGATGATGAGACCATCAAAGAAAAATTGCCCGCAGTGATTCTCACTCTTCTGACTTAGATCAAGCTTCAATATCAATTGCAGGTTGCATATATTTTGCCCTGTAAATGCTGCTTATTCCATAACGGTGCAACTGCTGACATCCTAGTCAGAGTTCTTGAGTAAAGAGACATTGACTTTTAGAGTTCTCAGAATCATAAAGAGATTCAATGGCAAAGCTTAAGTCATGGTTCTACTAGATTAAGAGTAAGGTAAAAGATAGAAGAGAGAATTTTTGCAAAGATCTGGTACATTCCATAAGCCAAGGCTGAGGCCAAAGAAAGCTATTTAAACAACAATTCTATATTTTGAATTAGTTATTCTTCCTCCCTAAAGGATACCATTGTGCCAACTTTCCAAAGGTTAAACAGTAAATAATTCCCTAATTATAGGAAAAGATAATGATGAAGTATGAACCAGGTAAAAGAAACTCTGTATTTTGCATTTGGGAGATTGATTTTTTTTTTACTTTGTTCTTTATACTATAATTATGAATTTACTTCTGAGTAATAGCTACTATTGGTTGGCTGTTTGCTATGGCAAGGGGTTTTCCAAGCATTATTAACACATTTTCTCCTTGCAAAATTCTCTTAGATAATAAGTTTAGATAACCAACCAAGTTTCACAGTTACTGAATATACCAAGCCCTGAGACTAGAAGTTACCACACCCAATCACAAAGTCATGCTGCAGCCTAAAGATATTTTCATTTTCCAGGGTCACACAGACAGCATGGCTGAATTCAAATCCAAACCTGATTGAGCACTTCCCCAGTCTCTGCTTGGTTGTCTGCTACAAGTGGCTCAGATAGTCAAAAGAAGAATTGGCATTACTTTACCATTTTGTTTTTTAAGGAAACCTATCCCTTAAAGAATCAGATATGCATTGTAAAAATTTTAATTCTAGGCTTGGACAGTTGTATTGTGGAAGCATTTTTATAACATCTTGCTCTAAAATCAGTGTTCTTGAAAGACTTTAAGTGGAATCTCTATTTTTGATGAGTCCAGGATCTTTGTTTCCAAACAGATTTTTCTGCCACCTTCCAGGCTAGTCATCTAAGAAAGATTTGAAACAAAGTGGAAAACTTGGAATTTAAATAAGTCTAACTAAAGCCCAGTGCACAGGATTCCTAATGACAAGAATAGACTTGGTTATTATCAGCTTTGATTAGAAAGATTCCCACTTAGGCTTGTATTAATCTGCTTATTCACTAAATAGGGATATACTCAGAAACACTTGGTTTTTTAATTTTTTTAACAGGTTGTTTCATTTTATTTCATTTAAAATGGGGTCTCTGTATGTAGCACTAACTGGCCTGCAACTTACTATATAAACCAGGCTGGCTTCAAACTTGCAGAAATCCACCTGCTTCTGCCTCTGAAGAACTGGAATTAAAAGTATATGCCACCGTGCCTGGCTCAGATACACGTTCAACTGATGTGTCTAGCAATCATTCTAGAGATGATTCCTGTATGTTTTGGCTGAAAGCTATTTGATGGATTGAGAAAACAGAAAATCTGACCATCTCATAGGTGTATGTTAACAAAATGTTATAAACGTGGTTTTTATATAAAAATCATAAATCACCAGAAACATATACTTTTAAATTAAACAAGGTAAATAAAGCAGTATACAGAAGAGACGCTGGAAAATCTGAAGAATTTAGTGCCTCTTGTCTAACAACTCTGATTTTAGTGCAATTCAGCATCCACTAGAAAAGCTAACCAGCACTGCCCACATTCCCTTCTTGTTCTCTTAAACCTCAAGAGATGTTCATGCTCAGACAGGAGCCCAGGACCTGCCTTGAAGCCTCAAGAGGTAAACACCAAGCTCTTCAGGTTATATGTTTCCTAAATCTTTCAAAAGACCTAGAAAGTTATGCTTAAGCTTGTGGCTGTGTTGGCTCTCTATTCTAAAGCAGGGGTGGAGCTTACTGGGTCATTCAAAGTGAACTGAGAAATGATGAAACACTCAGTTCCCACTCCTTTCCCATGGCTATGCTCAAATGGATGTGGTTTGCACTTAGTACCTGGTAAACAGTGCAGCTCCTCTTCCTTCTCTGTGCCCAGCCCAGGTCTTTGATGTTTGATGTCTACAAAGTTCTGCTTCACTGGAGCTGTGAGGCAGTTTGCCACGCTCCTTCTCCATCTACCGTTAACCCCACACATGTACACCAAGCTAGGTAATTTCTTAAGGGATACCTTTTGTTTTTTACATTTTCCAGTCATCCAAGAATGGTAAAGCAATTTAAGATCATTATATAATTTTTCCACAAGTTCAATGGACTTTTATAAAATCTGTCATGTACCTGGCATTGCACTTGGCATTAAAGACAGTGTGGACGGCATGTCAAATGGTCGCCCATGATCACAAGGATTTCTTATTGGCAAAGAAGGAAGGGAGGAAGGAAGGAAGGAAGGAAGGAAGGAAGGAAGGAAGGAAGGAAGGAAGGAAGGAAGGAAGGAAGGAAGGGAGAGAGAGAAAGGAAAGAAGGAAAGAAAGAGAGAGAGAGAAGGAAAGAAAGAAGAGTTATACAGTGGAACTTGGAACACATCATACATCAAAGTTACACATATTCACACAGCCTTATATAAATAAGAAGTAAATTGTTCAATATATAAAAATGACCCGATATACATGATCTTTGGCCATTCTGACTTTAATGTGCATAAATAAAAGGCCTCATTTCTTTTGAATGCTTTCTTTCTTACTCATTCTGATCTTTAGTATGTAATCCATAAAAAGCCATTGCTCCCTTCATAAATCTTCTATAATTCAAAGCATAACTCTCAAAGTTCAGAAACTGAGCAGATTAGCTAGTGCTGCTCCTCACTGAGATTGTCAGTGTATAAACTTTCCCCTGGAATCACAACTACATTCAATGCAAAAGGAAATCCAAAGTCAGATATAAGTTCCAATGATGTATCATTGAGATTACTGTTGGTGTGTGTCTGAATTATACTGTTATTACAAACCTCATCACCAACTGCTATTCTCATTAGTTCATAGCATGTTTAGCTTATGCATGTAGATGCATATATATGCATATATATATGTATATTTAGATTTATAAATACTGCATTTCATAATGACATATTTACTGCTATTTTAAGAAACATTATTTTCTTTGCTTGGAAATCATAACCTCTTCATCAATATAAATATGACTTCATAACTTTTATAGCTTTCATTCATACTTTTGCAAAACCTTATTGTGATTATAAAATAGTTCTGTGTGATTACAGAAGAAAAAAGTAACTTCTCATGATATATCTTTAAAAATACTTTGGGTTCTTAATTGGTGTCTAGTGTTTCTTCCAGAAAAAAAAATATCTAAAAGGGAGGTTTTTCAACCAAACTTTGATTTTGTTGTATCTCACTTACTAATTAAATTGAAGTTGAATCACCAAGAAAAGTGCAATGCTTTCAAGATTCTGTGTACTCTGGAAAAAATATTAAGAGTCATTTGAAATACAGAACACCATTAATTTTGTAATTAATTGTAAGACAATTAGTGATTGTATTACTAATTCACCATCCCCCCTTTAGGAGAAAAGGATTTCAACATTCCGTTTCCATTCTTAAACACTGAATTTTTTCATTAAAATAAATTTCATCATATTTGAATTTTCATCTCATCTGAGGATCCATTTTAAACCAATGTTATATGCAGGGCAATTACCTGAGGATCTTGGTGAAATGTGCACACTGTTCCAGAAGATCTAAAGAGGGCCAGAGTGTGTACATTCGTAAGCACTAGCTGAAGTACTAGTATTGCTGTATAGACAACACTGAGTATAGCATCAGAGCTATGCACTGTAAGCCTTCACCAAGAGAGCTAGTTTTCTGTGAGCCACATTGACATCCTGGGGTCTTTATTCCTGAATTACCTTTTTCTGCTATGTGCAGCATTTCCCCTCTTTACATGGCTTGTATTAAAGATTGCCAGTCCAAAGGGATGTCCCAGCAAATCTTCTTAACTCTTGGAACTGATCTGGTTCTAATTTTTCCAGTGTATACTTGGACAGACCTTGAAAAAGTTCTAGCTGTATATATAAACATGCATTTATTATACCTACGTAAGTGTCATGTGACCTTATTCCCAGGATTTCATCCTAACCTGACCACCTGCACTCTTTGCCTGACCTCTAAGCATCATAGCACTGAAAGAAGCTCTGCAAAGGCTACACATAATAGTAATGAGACAAGGCCAACTCACTGTCTTTCAAATGCTCTGGTTCTCAGAAAAATTCTTCATATCTGGAAGGCTCCCTTTAAGGTGTGACGAAAGTTGTTCTACTCAAAGGATCAGTAAACTTATGTTGAATGACTGAATGAGACTAAGAGAAGTAGGAAGTAGTAGACTCCATTTGTATTGCTAAGTAGTACTCAAAGTACTTCTACTTGGGGCAGAAAATGAGTTAGAATGGTGAACCTATAGGATTTGACATGGCTTATCTATATAGATACAAAGCTGGAGGCTGCATGGGTTATGTGACATTTGCATATAAGGTCCCCAAGAAGATGGTAAGGAAATGGGGCCAAGTTACCCGGATGTATGTGCTACTCAACGAGTGCCAAATAGGCTGTGTAAGCAGATATGCAGAATGCTTGTAACATGCTCTTTAAGTAAACACATTACTCATGTGCCAAATCTGTACTACCAATCTTTGGTCACCTATTGGATAATATTAAGAGACTTTACTGAAGACATACCTAGGGGGAAAAGTTCAGGCTGAGAAAGGCCTCATAGGTGTCTTTATTTGTTGAAATGTTGAATTGTAAGTTCAGAATGAAAATACAAACAAGTACTGCCTGGATGGCTTTTGAGGGTTTGGCACTCTCAAAGGCAAATCCCATAAAATATCCCATTACTAGAGGAAACTAAAAGTGTATCACTGTGGCTCATTATTGCCAGGCTCCTTTTGGATTAAGCTTACACATGTTCATTCAAAGGCAATTATGAATATCCTCTGAGATTGTTAAAGACCCAAATTCTTGCAATTTGGAATAAGTTATAATGTAGTAAGAATCTGTATGCAGGACACCATCTAGACACTCAAATCTTAGACTTGGAAACAACATTAGAGGTCATTAGTGCAAACTGATGCTCGGCTCCAAAATCCTGATTCTCATTGCTTGGCAAATGGTCGCCAGCATGTGCTTCTACATTTCCAAGGGTGGAAATGTAGCACTTTTTGAGACAAGCCATATCCTAGTAATAGTTCCAAACGTTTAAACACCCTCCCTATTTCAGAGTCCAAATATACCTTTTACAAACTCATTGTTCTATTTGAGCTACCTTGAGCTATCAAAAGTCTTGATCCTCCTCCATCTTGATGAGGAAAAGGTGTCAGCTTCTCCACAATATTCTGTACATGGAATCAGTACCCCAGTTCTTCCAGCTTCCTTGCTTTACTTACCAGTCATTCAAATGAGAGCGATTATTAGAATCCTCCTAAAAGTGTGACTCTTCCAAGCAAATGTAGCACCAAGTTGTGCCCAGCTGGCACAGACACAGCTTCCTACTGTCCTCATAAGCGGGAGGGTTTCGTCACGTTGCATGCAATTGTGATTCTTTTTACTAGTCAATGATACTTCTGACTTTTAGTGACTTAAAAAACTCAAAATATGTAGCATTTCCATGAGCATTTCTCATTGTATATTAGATGACAGAAAACTTTTAAAAAGGTCGGCTGAGTAACTTTCATGTATTATTGTAGTTGGTCGAGGAGGTTTTTAAATCTGTTTATCACAGGCATTAACTGCATATTCATAAAATATCTTTCCCATGTTTATCCAATCATTGATAAAAATGATGACTAGACCAAGTATAGAATATTTTACATACCTCTGTGTAATAGTTGTGATTTACTAGCAGAGTCCATCCTACAGAAAAGTGGTCCACTAAATGTTGGCCAGGATAAGTTTTCACTGTGTCCACTTGAATTCCATAGCAAACCACCAACGATTATCAAAATCTTTGCTAAGTGGCTTTACTAAAATCAAGCACAGTCACAGAGCAGAAATAAGTCCTAGGCAGAGCTAATCGACCTAAATTGTAATGCTTGCTTGCCACAGCCTGTGGTACCCTCATTTATAGTCTTTATTGTCACTTGTAACTCTTTTTGAGTCAGGGTTTTTCTGTAGCCCCCACTGGCCTGGAACTTGCTATGTAGACCAGGCTGTCTCTATCTCTGCCTCTGCCTCCAGCAGACTGGGATTAATTATTTTATTTTGAAATGCCAATTATTTTCTGCTCTGCTGCCCACACAATTACTATTTCAAGGAGCAAATGTGAGGTACTAGAGGAAGGTCTCTAGCCACTCGAGCACTGGGCTTACTGTCATGTTTGTTTCAAGATGTTCTCTACTATTGCATATATAGAAGGAATAAGATTAGATTCATATCACTCGTCCTTACTGATTCTGGTAATAACTTTATTTTTCTATCTGTTCACAAAAGACACTGGGAAATAGTAATTCTATATCTCAAGCTAGCTGTTATTTCGTCCTTAGGTCTAATTCTAAGGCATTTCTTCTTTGAGCCCACTAATTGCATTCTTTAGAAAGAAAAACAGATGGTGAGGCCAAGAGTTAATGTGTATGAGACTGTTAGAGCAATGTTGAGGAGTGCTCTATGATGGAGCTCATCCTTTGCAGTATTTTCAGTATCTTTGCTCTATGAATTGTATTTAATGCTAGTATCTTTAGTTTGGTGTGTTTAGATAGTAGGAAATGTCTCTTGTTACTTTGTTTCCAATTTTGATTTAGCTTTTGAAGTTTTATGCTAGAAAAATTAGAAAACAGTAGTTTTTGTTTACTTGTGTTTACTCAAGACATGTAACCTTGCCTCGTAGAAGCAGCATTACAGTGAACGTATTTTTAGCACTCTCATCCAAAGTAGCTACATTTGCTCTGCTAAATAATCAAAGTTAGACTTCTTGAACCAACAACTTACTTTAAAACAGAAAGGAAGCCAGTGCCCTAGCCTGAGAACTGCTGGAGACTGATGACTACAGAGTGAGGGAGAATAGCTCTTACTTACGATCACTAGATAGGCCGACTAAACTCCAGTGGATGAGTTTGTACTGAAGGACGTGTAAGTACAAATGCTTGACTGGACAGGACTTAACATGTAAAATGGAATACATGAGCTCCAGCTGCAGATGGTAAGGTGGATGGGTGGGGGAGGGGATCTAAATTTGATTACGAACTCTTGTATGAAATGTACAAAGGCTCAATTAAAAAAAAATAAAAAAAGAAAGAAAGGGAAAGCAGCAGTCATAAAAAATGAGAACGTGTGAGTCAGCTTTATAGCCCTCCACCATGCTGACTGCAATGAAAAAACACCGCAACACTTCGTTTCTACAAACTCAGAATTCAGAGCTTGCGAGCAATGTTAATGAGTATGGATTGATTCTTGATATGTATCCTGTAATAGCCAATGCTATTTATGCATGGATTTATTTCCCCTAAAAAGAAAAATATCTTGATGATGGAGTGTAACAGAATTATTCCTGATTCCCTCTGGTATGAACTAGGGATTTTTATTTATGTGCTATAAGATAAAATATTTGTTTTCTCAGGGACTACAGTGGATTGCATTTAATACTGCCATATTTTTTGAACAAAGAATTTTGAACTTCTTTGATGAGCAGAAATTGGGGAAGCAGAATTGCTTTTAATAGACCTGATCTGAATATGTTTAAAAATAGTTATACACCTCAGAACTAACTGGGCAACTATTCAGAAAGGTTAAATTAAAGGCACAATTTGAAAAGGAAGCCATGATTTTATAACCAGTTTTATATTAATCCCAGAGATCTAAGCAGAAAATTCAGTTTATTCACACTACCCTAATTAAGCCTGAACACTGGCTAAAGTCTAAACTACACTCTTAACAGTAGAGTAGGAGAACTTTCAAATAGTTCCATAAGTTTCAACAAAATGACCCATAAAAGTCTAACAGACTGGTCCATAATGTGTATATGTCCCTGACATACAGAACATGGAATTTCTACTGGATTCAATACAGAATGTGCCCATATAATGTGTTGCTGTTTAGGGGAATGTTAATTGCTATCCTCATATCTTTCCACCAATCCAAGGAGCTGTTAGAATCTATAAACTTGAGTGTTTCACACAGGTGGGTTATGATAACAAGTTGTCTGGCAAGGCAGCCCTGAAACTTTATATAATGGTTCCAACTTAGGGAAGGTATTTGGTAGTCCAAAGCTCCAGCATTTTGAAAGGAGCAGTCACAAGGAGGAACACACATCAACATTAGAAAAGGGGAAACACCCCACAGAGCACACGTTGCAATGGTGTACTAGGACAGTTTCAGTAGGCTGAGAAATTACTCAGAAAATTCTATGAGATTTCTTATAGTTGGTTAATACAATGCTCACTTTGATCTGAACATGGACCTTGTTTTTACAGTTCTTAATGTGACATTTGCTCTTGTTTTACCTTCCTCTCCCATTTCATCCTGTACCTGTCTCCAGTTCTCAGTCATTACTCCATATTCAGTTTTAGTACCAAGTTCATGACCACGGTTGAAAGTTTCATGCTTATGATTCTTTGCTGTCAACTAGACTAGGAACTCCACAAAAATAAGGAAATCATCTGGTCTTTATTTTGTAAGTCTGATCTGCTTGGTTAACTAAGAGAATTGAAGTCTAAGAAAAAGTTCTGGGCAGAAATGGAAATGAACTGACCTTTAGAGACGTCTGTGAGGATGGAATAGAGAGCAAAGAAGGATGTATTTACACCACCTAATACCTGAGTTTTCACTAAAAGGACACCGAGCTAATTTAAAGCAACCATAACCTTGAGTAAAGCCAAAAGAGGAGGTGAAGAGATTTGAAAGAGATTCATGGAAAAAAACACAAAAATAGAGGTTGATGAAAATTTTACAGGGCCTAAGCGTTCAGAGGAGATCTGAGGCTTGATTTGGAAGGCATTGAACTTCTGCAGCCAGCATCAGAGAAATGTATGGACCTGGAGGGCATCCCACTCTCCTCAAGGCAATCAGTCCCCGAGGACATCCCATGCTCCTCCTCAAGGTCTTCCTTCCATTCACATTCCTCCCTTTCCCCAGCAGCATCGGCCTCTTCACTGCCTAGGACTTTTGGTTTCAACTCAGTTCTCTTCTCGTCAAGAAGTCCCTGAGCTGTGTTCTTCTTTACCTTGTATCCCTTGTTTCTATCTTCATCTACCCAGCAGACCTCTATCAGTAGTCTACACTGGCTCTCCACTTCCACGACTGCCCCTGTGTCCCTGCCTACTCTTCACTGTGTTCTCCCCACTGATCTTTTACATGGCTCTTGTCAAGGTCACCTCTGACCACCTCTTTGTGTTCAGCAAACTCTTTGCTCATCTCCTTTGCTGTTCTGTAATACTTGACACAGTGGGCTCCTACCTCCTGGGAAATCCCTATTTGGTTTCCAGAACCACCTCTTTTCTATTTTCCTATTCCTCAATGGAATCCTTTTCCTTTACACTGTCTAATAAAACATTTTCTGGAAGTCATTTCTGTGGTGGAGAGCTGGCTGCAACCCCCAACCCCCTCCAAAAAAAACCTGGTTATTGAGGGAAATACCTTGGTAGCTGCTGCGGTTGGACATAAGGAATGCAAGAGGGACGTAGAGGAACAAGCTGACCCACAGTGAGCGCAGAACCAACCTAAACGGGAGCTTTAACGCTAGAGTAACCTCATAGAAGTCCCAAATTGAAGCCACGGACTAGACCATTGTATTTGGGCAACTGCCAATAGTCAACTATAGGCCACCATCTGGGAAGACTGTAATCCTGGACCTCAAGGGGGTCCCACTGAGGGGCACTGTCTATATGGGAACCTTGCACTACTCACATCCAAGATGAGCTCTGTTTCCACCCCAGTCCTCTTACACAGCTGCTGCTTAAGCTACTAACTTCTCTCCTGGCTGCAGCAGCCTCTGCCCAGCTAGGATCTGCATCCCAGCTATATCTGCATGATCCGGAGACCACCTTTTGACTCTCTTTCTACCTGTGCCCCGTATCCAAATACTCACCATGTCCTGTAAATTTTGTATCATGAGTATCTTCTGAATCTGCCCCATCTTTCCACTTCTGATGCTGTATTTTGGTCCCAGCTTCTCATTTGCCCTGCCCCAAGTTTCTTCCAGTGACAGTTCTTCTGTTCAAGGATGGACTGAATTCTAATACTGTTTTGCAAAATGCTAAAATTCCTTAATTGTCCTTTCACCGCCACTCTGCCAGGTCTAGATTCCTTAGGATGCCGTGGAAGTTCTTTCCTGGCCTTCCGAGCTCCCCATCCCTGAGTTCTCCTGGAATGAAGCTAATTGGCTATTTAGCTTCTCACTTATAGACAGCACTCTTGACCCCCAACTCTAGATCACATTGTATTTGGAAGCCATTTCTTCTTGGTGATAAACAAGGCCTTGATCCAGAGTAGTAATAGACAAGGCATTTTACTAAACACCAGGATCAATCCCAGGAGATCACATGACCTTTTGGGCTGCCCAGCCTTGGCAAGAAAGAAGCCCCTCCTTGTTAGCTGGGCTAATCTGAGACTGAATGTTGCCACTAAATCCTTACTGAGCATGACTTATGCACCCAGCTGTTAACACCAATTCAGTGCCGAGACTAAGCGCCATTCCCCAGGCTCTTACACATCCCTGCTTGCTAATCCCTTTGCCTGCTTGGGAAGCAAACGGAGGAGCAGACCACCTGGCATTTGGTAAGGGGCAGAGGACACTGTGCCACTGTGCACTTGATGGTGGTACACCATAAGTTGTTTATTCTTCACAGCAGGCAGGATAAGATGGAGTAGAATAGAAATTCGCTTCGCTGACTTTATGTGTCAGGAAAGCATTCATTGTTCATTTCTGGAATTAAAGGAGATACAGGCGGAGAGGTGGACTGTCAAGAAAACTCGTTATTTTTGAAAAATAACTTCTAGTGAAAACAGAGCCCCTCTCTGAAAAGCGCAAGCCACATTTTCCTTCAGAGTAATAGGGTCTTTAGATGTCTAAAGAAGAACTCAACCCCACTAGGCAGCCACCCCAATGATGGACGAACTCAGTCTCCAGGCTCTGCGGGTGGCAATGGGTGCGTGTCTTTTGGTGTCCGCAGAGCCTGAGGAAGGATTTTAGAAACACGACTTCCAGCTCCTTTGACCGCCTCGCCCCTCACTCGGGTTTCAAGCGTGTCCCTTCCGCACTGCCCTTTTGCCTTTGCTTTCTTCTGGAGCTTGTGAATGTTACCCTAGAGGGGGCTGCAGCCCCGCAGGCTTCCTCCTCGCCGCCACCATTTGCTGTTGTTGGCTGCAAGTCAGGTGCCGAGAGCCAGCGGCTCAGCGAGTGAGGACCCCGCGCTCTGCTTACCCAAACCGCCGCTGCGCGCAGTCTGCAGCACGCAGGACAGCCATCGCCAAGCCTGACACCAGCCTCCATCAGACGTGCAAGTCAAACAACCTGGAGTGTGAGTCGCTGGCACGGGGCACCTATCTCCAGCCCCACTCCCCCTCGCATCTGTAGTGTCTCTTGCTGCAGTGCTTGGTATGTTTCTTTTATTTTTCCAATAGATCCATACTCCTTTACCTCAAAATTTCTTTGGAAGCCCCTTGACATTGCATTCCCAAAGCATCTTTTGAAACACAGTGCCATCCTCACAAGGTCTCAAGGGCACTGCCAGGAACCTGCGTGTTCTGCGTTCTTAACTTCCACATGCCTAGGGCTACAAGTCTAGAATCAAATCATTCCTGTACCGTTGTCTTCATTTTCTGTAACTTATCCCTGCAGGGCAGTGAAGAATAGAAGACATCCAAACCTCTAGAGTTGCTTCCCGCAACTCTTGCTATTGCTTACAGAGGGAATAAAATTCAGTAAGTGGGAAGGACCATTGTAACGCTAGTTTTTTTCAAGCTGCAGATTTGCACAGGACTTTGCTCGCAGCTGTTTTCTCTGTTGGCAAGTCAGGCTTGGCTCCTCCACATTTAATCAGCGTTAATGAATGAAGACCAGGCCATGTGCTGAGCTTCACATTCCTATCCTGGCTCATCTTCATACACTTGATAATGACCAAATGGAGGCCTTAGAGAGAATAATTTGGGGGTCCAAACTCATCTCACCTGAAAGTGTGGAGCCCTTAACTCACTATGAGACCTGAGTCCAGGTGCTTAGTCATTACAGGGCACTAGTTTATATCATCCACAATGTGCTATTTCTATTTTTAATGGTCCCCCAAGCAACATTCCTAAGGTGTTTTTCACTGTAGTATGGGCTAGCTCAGCACTATAGATCAGGCTTAGCATTATTTTTGTTGTAATACATTCAGGCAGCCTTCCTTTCTTTATACTTTAGACTTGTTATTTATGCTTTTATATATATAGGCAGTTCTGCCACAGTGCAGTGTGATTCCTGGAGAATCTGGCTTCCAGGGAAACATACAGTATAAGAAAGGACTCATGAGAAAATTAGATGAAGGTAGACTTTTCAATACCCTGCAACTCTGTGACCAGAACACTCAGCAAGCAATAATGAAACTGTAAAAACACTGGCATGATTTAAAAGTATATTAGTTTCCTAATAAACACGACTATAAATGGGACTTTTATATCTATATGGACTTAGTCCTTTTTTTTTTAAAAAAAAAGAGTAGTTTATTAAAGGGAGATAAGGACAGGTTGAGACTGCTAAATAAAGCAAAAGACAAAATGCACACAAGTGGGCCGCATCATTAAAAGCATTTCAGAAAGCATGGCCCAGTCGTGAGAGGAAGAAGGTGAGATAAGTAGACACCACAGTCAATGCTGAAGCCCTCAGCAGTGGGCTTGAGTACAGATGTGTTAGGGCCTTGAACACAGCCAGGTTGGGATGTCACATATCAGCCAAATCATTCCCTGTGTCCTGATATCATTTTCCTTCTACCCACAAACACACCAATCTGCAGAGGACAATGTATTATGGCAGACTTCTTCCTCCCCAAGTGGGGATGAGTTGCCAGAAGACAAGGAAACTTTCCTCTCTTCATTCTCATCAGGGCCTGATATGTCCATCTTCCCCGTGTCTGGCATTTATAACCCTTTCAAACCATGTTAGTGTACATTTTCATCCCTCATCAAAAACATACACATATTACTTTTTATATCAATACATGTTTTGTAGTATGCATGTTTCCACACATGAGTTATAGAACCACATCTGATATTTTTTTGATCTGTGCTCCAGAACTCATGTGAGTTATCAGTTATATCTTTTTCTTATGTGTACTTTAGCTTCATACTTTGAATATAATATAATTTAAATTCTTTAAACCATGACAAGACATATTTCACATCAGCACTGCAGATTACTTGGTATCATAAAAGGATATACTTTGAGGTTTGAATCATTATCCTTCTGTCTGTCCATCCTTCTACTCATCCAACAAACATCAGACACCACAATGAACACTTTGAACATAGTCATCATCCTGACAGGCTCACTTCATGAAAAGTATTTTAACATCAAATTAGTAGGTAAATAAAACAATACTTTATCTACCAAGCAGTAGATAGTATTAAATACATATCTCCTTAATTAAAAACTAAATGCTTCCTTATATTTTAAATTAGACTTCGCTAAATGTGTGTTAAATTTGAAATTATACATAACACATTAAAGAGATATTTAAGACATTTAACTTTTTCTAGTGATTATCACTGAGAAATAAAATAAGAAAATAAGAGGTTTTTTTGTTCTTTATTTCTGCATAGCAAAATAACAGGAATCTGTTGACTTCATGTATTCGATTGAGATATTTATATCTTAGCATATAGTTTAGCATTTCCCAAGAGATCATTCACAGGCCCATATTGACTACTTGTCTAAGGAAAGAAATGATTTATGATGGGCAGTTTTAGAATATTTAGAATATTGGTTAGCCATTAAATGGAATGCAGTACTGATTACACTATAACACAGATCAACCCCCCAAAACATACTAAGTCAAGGAAGCCAGACAGTAAAAGTCAAATGGCATATGATTCCTTTTCTGGTTGATGTCCACAGCAGGTAAATGGACATTAACATTATATGGGGATAAAAAGTAAATTATTGGATACTCAAAGGATGAGGGACCATTGAGGACAGGGAATGAGAAGGAAAATATGATGAGAATGTTCTAGAACTAGATGTTGATGATGATGACGAGTGTACAACCCTATAAATACTGTCAAACCACTGACTATTCTATGAATTATATTTCAGTTTTATAAAAGGGGAGTAAATACCCACTGCATTCATTCTTCTACTAGCTGGATTTCTGTTGGGAGATCCAGAGCAGAAGGAGATTTGTGTGGGTTGGTAAATATTAGCTCTTGGTCACAAGGCTACTATACATGTCTTTTAATCAGTTTTAAAATAAGACAGGATTTCAGATTGCTCATTCCCTCTGTTGGGGATAGAAAGGAAGATCTTTGAAATTCACTGTGGACTGGCACAGGAAGGAAAAGAATTCACCCCAGAAAATACAAACAAAGCTAAAGCCTCATGTGTAATGTTGTAAGATGAAGAATGGCATGAGGCTTCTTCAAAGGCCCGCTGAGTCTGTAAGAAGAATTCACTTTTTTCTATAATAGGAGATGCTAAGAAGACAAAAACTTTAAATATGTCTGTCCCAGGAGGGCTCCAATTTAATAGCTTCAGCCTGGGAGAGAGAAGGTTTTGAAATACTTTTCCAAATGGTCCAGCAGAGTTTTGAGCTCTGTTACCTGAACAAAAAGTCTTCAGTTCAATGTTTTATTTTTACTAAATTATTTGTGTTGCATAAGGATAATAAAGGTAATAAAATATAATGCCAAATAAAAAATTAAATATAGTAAATGGCTACTCTACAATGGCTGGTGGATGATAAAACATGTACCAATATAATTAAAGTTTAGATTTAGCTGTGGATGAGTGTGGCTGTCTTTCACTGTGGCCTTGTGCATTAAAAGTTTTCCTTTCTTTAATGTCCTTGATAGATGTCATTCAAAATATCTTGGTATGAAATGTGTGTGTGTGTGTGTGTGTGTGTGTGTGTGTGTACACGTGTGTTTGTGAGGCCAGAAGTCAGTGTCTGATGTCTTCCTCAATTGTGGTGCACTTTATTTTCTTGAGACAGGGTCTCTCACTGAATGTGAAGTTCATGAATTTATCTAGTGTGATCGAGCAGCAAGTCCAGAGATCCACCTGTCTCCACCCTTAGCACTAAGATTGAAGACAGGCACTGACTTTTCACTTGTGACTCTTTATGTGGGTTCTGGATATCAGAGTCAAGTTCTCATGCTGCGTGCTAAGTACTTACTGGCTAAGCCATGTCCTCAGCCCCTCAAAATATCTTTTGAAGATAGCTAGAGTCTTACTCTAAAGAAAGAGTTCACTTGAAACTTTAAAGGAAGTGTTATAGCTCAAAGTAATGCAGGATGTGTGATGGCTAATCTTGGTTGACAACTTGACTGGATCTGGAATTAACTGAAATGAGAGAGACTTTTTTGATGGAATCATCCGAACCAAGAAGACACACCATTCTGATGGCAGCCCGTGTAAAAGGCCATGGCAGAAGGGAGCTTTAACATTTTTCCTGCCTGCCTTCTCTCCTGGTGAGTTCATCTGCTGCTGTGGCATTCCTCCACTGATAGTAGAACCAACTTCTTCAGATGCCAATGTAGACTGAAGACTAGCAGACCTCTGGGAATCCCTCAGGCCTTCAGTGCCAGATTGGACCTGCTGAAACATCTAGCCTCCTGGACTGAGCAAGTACTGTATTCTCAGCCTCTTCAGTGTGGCACAGCCATGGTTGGACTTCTTGGACTCTATTCTGTGAGCTAACCTAATACATACATATATATATATATATATATATATATATATATATATATTCATTTTATCAGTTCAACCTCTTTAAAGAACCCTGACTAATGCATGATGTATAATAAATGGTCATTTTTCTCTACATAACATACTCCAAACTTCTATCCTTCTACATCAAAATGTAAAAAAAAGAAATGTGAAAAGAAAAACAGAGAGAGGGAAAGAGAAAGAGAGAGAGAGATAGAGAGAGAGAGAGAGAGACCACATATAAGCTGGGTAGTAAAAAGAGAGAGCCACCTAATGGCACACAGATCACCAGTCTAGTTGGTAGTCTAGTTGCCCTCCAGGGGAGAGCGAGGAAAGGCTCACTACAATTTAGTATCAACTTGACCTTCTGCTACCTGCAGCTAGTCAGCTCAGAACGGTGCCTGGTTTCATGAAACAGAACGATGGGTGGGTTCTCTCCAAGCCAGCCCCTCCTGAGCCAGGGCTGGTGTTAAACTGCATCTTTACAAGCCTATGCTTGCTTGCAGTTTCTAGCTTCGCCATCGCCATCATCTGCTTAAGATGAAGCCTCTGGGGGCCTGGATATACCTCTTTCCAAGTGGCCAGTCACGCGAGGCTTTGAAATTCGGGTCTTTGATGTATTTTATAGGAATAAGGAAACATACATTAAAGTCAGTTCTGCTCTGGTCACGTAAGTGGGTCAATACTGAAGTTGTAATTTCATCTTCAGTGTGTAGAGCTTAACTGTTCTAGCTCTCCTGCTGATGACATCATAGGAAGTCATTGATGAGCTGACAGTCTTTTATGATCTAGCTGAGGATACATTACTTTAGTCTTTCTCCTTCAGTGTGTAATGAATACCAGTGCTTGTATAAATGTTAAAGAATTATCTCCAAGAGAAAACTGAACCCTCTCAGTAAGCCAGAAGTAGATTAAAAGGCAAAGCCAGTGCTCTTCCCAGGGTTTTATCTTTGTTCTATAATAAGCCATGGAGGTTAGAGGCACAGGACTCATTCAGAACTGGAAGGTAACACAGAGGGAGTATTTCAAGAAGATGGAGGATGGAGATTATAAGAAAGAAAATGACTTCATGAGTCAGTAAGGGGTGAATCAATTATTAATTTGTAATTCCTTTCAGTTTCGGTCTATACTGCTTGTAAGCATGTGGAAAGTCCTGACAGATACTTGGGGCCCAATTCAAAATTTAGTATGCATCATTCACAGCTCCAAATTGTCAGAGGGGACACAACTATCTTAGAGGAGAAAAACAAGAACATTGATCTTACATCTGACATAAAATAATGTCAACATACATTTGAACATATCATCCATGTCTGCCATAAGCAGAAATGGATTTAAGATATAAAGTAGGAAAGCTTGCTTCTTTTTATTAATTGATGAAACTGGGGGGTATGAATAGTTATTCATAAAGGGAAATCATCATTTTGTGTTCTAATGTCAGAGATAGATTATTTTCCTGTTTAAGTAAGAGTGATTTTATTATTAGCAGCTAGAATAGAAAAGGTATTGTTGTGTGAAGGTGCCTCTAGGAGCCACTTACTTGTAGCACTAAAGAGATTAAAGAGAGCTTGCATACATGGGAGGGATGTATTGCAAGGTACCTGACTATGTAAAAATGGCTTCATGGTTTCGGAGAATTCTTAGAATCTTTAGATTTTTATTTTATGTAGTAGATAAAGAAAGAAAAATTATTGAGAACTTTCTAAAGGTCAGACACTTTGTTAGATGCTTTGTAAATGCCATTTTAAAATCCTCACATTGATCTTTTGAGCTGCTGGGTAGTAGTTCCCTCATGTAAATGAGGAAATTAGAGCTCTCAGAGACTAAAGAAATCCCACAAACTCGTGTAGTTACTAAATACTGGAGGTGGAATTTGAAATGATCTCTTCATGACTAAAAAATATATGTGCCACCAACTGTGAACAAATGAAAGAAGATATGTACCACGTACATGTGAACTCTACTGACCTTTACTGTTCTGGTTATTTGCATTAAAGAACAGAAATACCAGTCCTGAGGACGGGCTTCAAGTAGATTCTCAATAGTCCAGCCATACACAGTACTTCTCTGTTGTCAGAACGCGCACCCCTAAGGAGAGGATATCTGCAAAAATAAAGAGCAATTGAAGAAAGACACCTGACATTGACCTTGAGCTTCCACATATGCATACCTTCATACATACACATGCAAATATCTGTACCCACATACATGCACACATCACACTTGAACATGCCAAAAGATTATTTTTTAATTCTGGAAATATTTTGATTTTTCTAGCTGATTGGAGGAATCTTGAATTTTTTTACATCATTTGAATTTTTATTAAATAATCAGTAATTGACATTTGCTGGCATGGATATAGAAAATTCAATGTGTTAAAATGCTTGCATTTCTTGTCAAGAGAAAAATAATCACACCTAACAGAAGAATTGGAACAATGTACAAAAAATAAAAAGGAGCCAAAATTAGCTATGTACATAATTATATATCAAATGTTTTGCACATTCTTGAATTTAATCATATTATGTAAATATATTTCAACCACTACCAGCATGTTTTTCGTCAAAACACAATTTCTCCTTGTAGTTCAAGTTGTCCTTGAATTCCTCATCCTTCTGCCTCAGCCTCTCAAGCTCTGAAATCACAGATCCATGCCACTATGAGAGGCTGTTCCCCTATTTCAGAGAAGATACTGCTCTATAGGGAGTTTGGTAGCTTGCTTCAGATCATATAACCAGGAAGTGACAAGAACCAGGGTTTGAGTCCAGATCTGATCCCAGAACCACAGCACCATGTTAGCTCAATTGTTAATCACTTCCAACAAGAAGATGGAAGTTTAATAAATGCACAACAGAGTAGGAAAGAGGGAAAAAGCAACTCAGCAGTGATTGTTCAATACTAAAGTTCCAGAAATACTATATGTGGGCTCAGGTCCAAGATGGAAAGCAAATCTCACTTCCAAATTCTCAGTGGGAGGGTATGCCCACGGGGCCGATGTTGACATCAATATCAGGCTGGATGTGTTCTGGCATGTATGTATGGTTCACTCAACGCATTTTTTAAAAGATGTACAAAAACTTTTGTACTACCCTGGATTTGTTTTTCTTTCCTTAAAAATGCAAAAATAAGCAGGTATGGGTTTTATAGGCAGGATTTAACATCAGTCAAAAGTCTACCAAATTATAAAAAGTATTCATCATGGAGAGTCAACAAGCAAGGATGCTGAGCAGGCAGTTTGGGCTGACATGTTTATTACAGTGTGACTATGCAGAAATTGGACCATACAGGGAGGCCAGGTGGGTCCATCCAAGTCTGGACGGTGTTCTCAAGCCTCAGGAGGTTCACAAGGCAAGTTGGTTCTTGGAGAAAGTGGAATCAGAGAAGTCAGTGTCGTAAATGTGTCAGTACAGACAAAATTCATCTGGGTGTAAATATGTTCCTAAGTACAAGTTACCTGTGTCTTCTACAGATAATAGGGCTTTTGAACTTGTAATACCATTTGTCTAAGAACAAAACGAAGCCTACTCTTGGACCTAACCAAAGAGAAGGTTTCATTTTTAAAGTACCTTGAAAAGATTTTATTGTAGGGGTACCATCCTCCAAAAGGCAGTCACTAGTCAGCATGGATTTAGTCCTGGGGGAAGAGTGCTTGAAGATTACAAATTGATACACAATTTTATTCTTTAAACAAGAACTTTCTTTGTTCTGGAAGTGAGCTGAGGTACACAGATCTGGGCCACACATTCACTAAGCTGATTGTTTACATATTTTTTGACTAGTTTGGAACAATAGTAGTAGAGAATGTTTTGAATTCTGTTCACCACAAGTAACAAAAATCAAAATAAATATTCAATTGGCTTCATAATGAAGAAATATTTTCTGTATTATGTAGCAATGAAAGTCTCTGTACTCTGGAAATAAAGTTTGCTCAAGGGCTCTGTGAAAAAAAGTCAAATGTGAAATGACAGCCAGAATTCTACTACAGAGCAAAGAGAGCTTGGGAATTAGTCACAATCCTTGAAGCTGAGTGTTGCAGTGTGTTTGGTTTGGTGTTTTCTTTATTCCGTAGAAAGTGTAAAGCACTGGCAGGATTGGCTTCATGCCTTTAGTCCATCACTCATTGAAATAATGGGGTACATGACTGCCAAAACCTATGGGGAGGCGAGGGGGTGAGGAGCCGTGGGGACACCCCAGTCCCGGTTCAGTATGTAAAGAGAGGGAGAAAGAAAAACCACCAAAGAAAGAAAAGCAGTGGCACCATCGTGAGGGTCCTTGAGAGGTCAACAAACAGGGCCGTTCACTCACCCCGTGTAAAACAAAGCGCCTGGCCACTGTGCCTCCGTGTGAAGGCAAACACACAGCGGCAGGATTTGTCTCACAGAGCTCTTTACAAGACCCTCTCAGGACACACTTCTGCTCCTTCCTTCTTCCCGTACCCCTGGCTCCTTGCCTCATCTCTGTATGAATGTTCCCAAGAACCTAATAGCAGTTCTATGATGTTAACAGCCCAAATGTATTAAAAACTTGCAGGTTCTGACTACACATTTGTGTACTGGGGATGTGAGAAATCCCATTGGTATGTACAAAAGTTTCAGTCTAAAGCTTTGGAAAACCCGGGAAACATTTTCCAGGATTCTATCACAAGAGATTTGCCTCCTCTTCTCTCCTTCCTTCCCTCCCCTCCCCTATTTAACCAGAACAAAACAAGAGAATGTAAAGCAATTAATTAACAAAACCAGGAGCCTCAATAAACAATCCTTTTGTGAATGTCTGAATGGGCAGTTAAGAATCCCTCTGGGTGTTTTGTTCTTTTGTAATGCTTTTGCTGAGTTGCTCAGGAAGAATTTCAGGAAGGAGCCTTGGAGATAGAAGCTTGGCATGGAGAACGCAGGGTCCACTGCCAGCCAACTTGGGAAGGACACTGCACACTGGATGAGCTAGACATCCACTTGATTTCAAGGAGAAATTATTGCTATTGTAATCCCAAACCAAGAAGCTTGAAAAGTAAAACAATGAGATCTGGGCCAAGTATCACAGTTGTCAGAGAAAAGGAGAAAGAATTATAAAGGGTATGACCTGCCTTTCAAAATTCCCAAGCTCCTAATATAAGTTTGAAAAACTCTACCAAAAGCACATTTTAAAGTTGACCTTTAAAATCCATCAGTGCCAATTTAAATAGTGGAAAAGTGAAGTATTTGAAGAGTTATAAATATTAAAATTTCTGGGTACTTTCTACTAGACTCTACTGAATCAATTAGATAATCAATATTGTCCATTAAAACATATATAACTAGACATTTCCTTCATTATCTTCTCTTTAGATGTCTTATAATATATCATCTTTTGTGACTTTCTCTCTTCTACAAAACAAAAATGTGCTGAAAGTATAATCACTCATTTTTTTAAAAAAGTAATGCACATACACACACACACGCACACGCACACACACACACACACGGTATATATCTTTCTAGAAGTTCCTATTATTAAAAGTCTCTAAGGTTTAAAATATTCTTAGTAACGATGTTTTTGTTATTCTTAGCATCAAGCAACATAAAACTGAATTTAGACCTTTTCGTATATATGCTTTTTTGAGAATGCTTAAGTACAGGGTATACAAGAGTTTTCTTATCCCAAGTAGTCCATCCATTAATGGAGAAATATTAGTTATTGCCAGAAGAAGATGCGGTTATTCATAAACACCATTTTTCACTCTTGCATTCATTTATGTCAGTGTTGTAGAGCACTGATTACATGACTTGAATATTGTCAAGACAGAATTGTGTAAGAGTGTTACAGAATTCTTTGAGCTTCTTTAGAGATATATTCTAGAAATCACTTATTGATTAAGCAGCAAAAAGATCCTGAAAATTTATCAATAGCTCAGTTACATAATTTAAATAAAAGGTTGTGAATAGAATGACAAATCACTTGTAGTCACTAAGGCCAGTTTTTGTGACTTAACTATATATAGTGCTTTTCATCTTAAAGGCACCATGTTTAACTTAACTCATGAATAATTAGAAAAAATTCAAAGTATAATTAATGTTCTTTTATCAGTATAAAACATTTTGATGAAATGGTATTATTAAATCTCATGATGTCAAAATTTGTAAGGACTTGTGTCTAGAATACATAAAAGCCTCTTACAGTTGTAAGTAGGCTAATACAACTGTACGGTAATAAGAAAATTAACAATGCAACAAAAGATCTAAACAGAAAAAAACAGACATATCTGGCAAATTCACACATGAGAGGATTTTCAACATATTGGAAAATGCACACTAAAGTCACAGTGACATACTATCATTACATACCTAGTAGTGTGCCTGATGTTTTAAAATCTAACAGTACCAAGTGCTGGCAAGGATGCAAGAAAGTTGGAAGTCTCTTTACCTTGTGGTGAGAATGTAAAATGAGAAAGTCACTTTGGAAAACAGCTTAGCAGTTGCTTGTGTTAAATATACACTTACCGTTGAACCCAAAACCCATCCCTAGATATTTATACAGGGAATGAAAATATATCTACATGCAAATATATGTACAGGAATGTTTATGGTAGCTTTAGTCATAGCTACCCCAAACTGGAAGTCTTCCAAATACCCACTAACCATTAAATGAATAAACAAATATGCTATGTCAATACAATGGTTGGATATTTAGTGGAGGTAATTTTAAAAGGGACACTTCATAAACTGATAAAATATTCTGCACTGCAGTTGTTTGTGGAGCTGCATGACTGCACATGCTCGTCAACTCTCATAGGATTGTAAGCTGAAATGCATGGATTTTACTTATTTGAATTATACCTCCATAGACCAGATACGTTTAAAAATAATACTCTGTAGATATAGCTTTAGTTATTCAATTAATAGGATAATGTTTGTCATATAGTTTAATCAAAATCAGTCACAAAATGACCAGCTTCATTTTTCAACGGAATAGATGTATAACTATTTAGCTCAAAATTATTTCCTCTTTATTAATAAATTTGATTACTCTTCCATTTCCTCCCAGACCTAACCCACCTCTTAACCCACCTAACTTCCTTTCTCTTTGTTTGTAAGCCGTAGAGTCCAGTGTGTGTTGCTCTAATACTTTTTAGTGTGGATTCATCCTGGGGCATAGTCAGCCTACCAGTGATCACACCTTTAAACAAGACTCAAGTGTCTATTAATATGTGCATATATTCATATATGGTACATATATGTACTAGCCATCTTCTTGTCATTGTGTCAGAATAACCAATTGAAAAGGAAGAAAGGATTATTTTCCCTCCAAGTTTCAGAGGTGTTAGTCCCTGGTCAGCTGGCCTCATTGCTTGAGCCTGTGATAGAATGTGATAGAAGGCCTGTTCATGGGAGCCAAGAGGAAAAGACAGAGTGGCTGAAGTCCCGACGTCCCCCTCAAAGCTGTGCCCAGTGACCTTCGAATCTTTACCTCCCAAAGATCCCAGCTGCCAGTAGAGCCACAGCCTGGGAGCTAGGGTTAACATATGAGTCTTTGGGGAACAGCCCCTGTGTGCATGTGTGTCTAACACATACATTCATGAGGAACTTTCTCAGGTCCTGATACAATAAGTCGATGTTCTTCATCAAATTTTCCAAACTCTCTTTGCTTTATTCTCACTGGATGTCCTCAAACGATTCACCTTTAAACAGTAAGTAGCTGGGAGGTTGGAAAAAGCAATATGGCTGAATGGCAGTTGTCATCGATCCTGTAGCTCATTCTTAATTGAATCAAAGTAGCGCATTTCCAAAGCCATGCTTTGTTTGTACAGAAAACTAAATACAAGAGGAAACAAAAATAACCCTAATGTGAGCTTGTGGGGCTTGAATTCAAGGAAGCTTCTTTGAAGCTGTTATTTGGAATCATTCTTTTTCTTTGGTATCCTGAAACTTTCACCCTAGATAATACACTCAGGTGAAGTTCATGTACTTTTGAAAACTCAAGGAAACGTGTTTTAAAAGAACTGGAGCCAGGTGTGGTGATATATGCCAAGCAGATCTTTCTAAGATCAAGGCTAGTGTGTTCTACATAGTGAGTTCCAGGCCAACTGGGACTACAGGGAGACGCTGTCTCAAATAAACAAAACAACAATTCAGATTTATGAGAATGTCCTTCTGGCAGTTAAAGATACAGAAACTCTTCCCCTGAAAGTCGTCATGCTGGCCCACATCTTGGGAAAGGATGGTGCACCTCTTGCATTCCTCAGTGTTAAGAACCCACCAATGTGCTGCTGTCCGTGGAAGGAGAACCACATGTAATGTCCTGCTGTTGTCATCATCACTATTCCTCATCAGTTCAGAATTGACTTCATGTCTACAATTCTACCTGATTTATGTCTGCAAAATAAAGACTATAGCGGGCTAGAGAGATGGCTCAGCTGTAAAATGCGCTGGCTGCTCTTGTAGAGGACTCGAGCTCTATTTCCCCCCACATGGAAGCTAACAACTGTCCATAACACACATCTGACAGCCTCTTCTAACCTCCACAGGCATTGTTTGACATGGGTGCACTTACACATATGCAGGCGGTACACTCATGCACATAAAAATAACAAAATATATTTTAAAAAAAAGAATATAGCCTTTTCTGTCTACATGAATTCATTTATTTGCATAGACATTGTTGTCATGTGACTGGGTAAAAAAAATGTTGTATTAGTCCAGCACATTGGCATATGCCTTTAATCCCAAGCACTTGGAAGGCAGAGGAAGGTGAATCTCTGTGAGTTCAAGGCTATCCTGGTCTACACAGTGAGTTCTAGGCCAGATGGGGCTACAGGAAGACCCTGTTTCAAAAAGACCCCCCCCACAAAAAAACGTTGTGCTTCCAGTACTATTATTTGAGCATTGTGTTAGTTATTTTTCTGTTGCTGTGATTAAACACCATGTCCAAGGCAACTTATAGAAGGAAGAGTTTATTTGTAGTTACGGTCCAGAGGGATGAGTCCATCATGACACAGAGACACAGCCAGAGCAGAAAGCCAATGCTCGCATCCTCAAGCACACACAGGAAGAAGAGAGAGTAAGCTGGAAGTCGGGATAGGCTGTGAACTCTCACAGCCTATCCCCAAAGACATGCTTCGTCCTGCAAGGCCACACCTCCTGATGGTTTCATGACCTTCCACAAACAGCATTCCCAACTGACAAAGTGTTCAAAACTTAAGCCTATGGGGTATACTTCTCACTCAAAATACCACAAGCATCTTTCAGAGAAACAACCATTGCCACTTAAGTCCTCACTTAATATTGCATGACTTAAAAGACCCTTGTGTGAATATATTTGTTTATCAGGCTACCCCAGAAACAAAACCTTAAAATTATCAGCTCCGTGCATCACTAATCAATGCTATCTAAACTCATTGGCTCATACTGTGTAATTCTTCTTGAAACCTGAAAAGAATGGCAACCTTCATTCAGGTGTCTCAGGCATGTCCTGGGAATATAAAACTGCCACTCACTTGTTATTCTGACAACTTGGGCTTGCACTCTGTGCTATCAAACCAGGATTCTAGAAAGCAAAGATTGAATCTTGCTTTCTCTCTCATCTTTTCTGGCTCTCAAATTTTCTACCAGTTTGTACTAGTCTCTTTCTTTTTGGTAATGGAACCAAAACAAATGAAAATTTCAAAGTTTGTTGTATCTTATAAAATGAAATTACTGATTAGCAAATAAAATGTTTGCAAGCATATGCAAAACCAATTACACTACATCAAAGATGGTGAGTAGCATCTTCGGCTTCATAAAGTAATAAGACTGTATATCTTATTACTCTCTCAAATATCGAGGGAAAAGCCAAACAGAATTTTTTTTTACCTGTTTCATTAATACAGAATTTCTCTCCTCCAATTCATGAGATCGAGTGGGTGTGAATATTATCTACATGCCTAATTAATAATGATTTTTTTATTACATCACTTCCTGTGGATCTCCTAAACTTATATTTATTGAAAACTGTTTAAGCCATCAAGCTAAAATTGCTATTCATTGCAAAGTGAACTTCAGGTATGAGAGACTTAATATGGAACCTGATAGCCTCTACTTATTAACATTATGATTTTTCTTGGTGCCTTGCTGGTTGCTTATAAATACATTTTTGTTAAAGCAGAATAGTGCATTCATAGTCACGATTGTATACAGGTACAAGTTGTTCACTTTTCTCAAACATTTGGAAGAAATACAAACAAAACCCACATGTTTTAAATATTCCACAGAGCACCTTTTCCCCATTTGCTCATGTTACAAATGTTTCTTAAGCTGGTGCCATTCCAGAGAAGGACCGCTGGCCCCGAGTTTTATGACAGGTATTCTTAAATATATTCAGAAATACATTTTTCACCTACATGTAATTCTTAAAACTAATATTAAACTCCTGATGACTCTGTCTCTCCCTCCCTCCATCCCTCCCTCATCTTTGTCTCATACACACAGGTGTCAAAGTTTCCAAACCATCTTATAAGATGCAAGGTATATTTGAAATGGAATTTTGTCTCTTCTCCTCCTTTAGACAGTAGTACTCTTCACTTGATCCAAAATGAGGAGACTATAATACAAATGTTTAAAGCATTGATTTTTTAAATATGTTTAAGCACAGGCCCCATCTAATGAAAGTTGCCAGCTCTCTTTGCAGGAAGAAAATGTATATATCTATACATATATGTACAAAATTTCAATTGACTTGGTGAGAATCACCAACCTCATCTGTGTGGAAAGTGTTCAAAGATCTGACGTTAGTACCCCTGATTAACAGTTAAAGATGACTCAAAATATTTTCTAAGTAATTCACTATGTCTTGGATGCTTCATAATCCAAAATCCTTATCTCAAACTGAAAGCTCCCCCATTTCAACTTGTTCTCTTCATCAAGGTCACGAAGAACAGTTAGTTACCATTACCTTTCATATTCTTAAAGGCCATATTGAGCCCCTCCTTGGATGTGTCCTCACCAAGATAAATAATTCCAGCGAAGTAATTCCAGTTTGGCTATACTTTTTCTCAGAGGCCCCATTATTCAATTCTTAATCATCTTCGTTGACTTCCTCTGAACAGTCTTCAGGTTTCCCATGCTCCTCTGGGGTTAGAGATGCTGTAATTATTCCTAACACCAGAGGCAAAGTCTATGTAAGTGGTGGTGCTGAACAAGCCTGTACAACTTACCAACCTGGGTACGGCCCCCGCACACCTCCTCCTGCTTTACAAATCACAACACACTGCCCTATATCATCCATCCTGCTGATTGCTTAGGCTTTCAGATTTTCCTTTTGTTACAGAAAAATCTCTCAACCAGGCCACCAATGCTGTTAGCTTTACAGTCTGAGGGATGACTCCTGGGCCATTACTGCAGCCTTAGCAAGTGTAAGTGGAGGCCCTTCCCTGAAGTATCTAACAGAGTCATGTAAAATAAACTACAAAAATCTGTAACTGCCTGAACTTTGTTCTTTCTTTGTTCAGAGAACACATTGCTATTTCATTTTCTTTTCAAGTTAGGGAATTTTTTTAAATAAATATTGATTAAATGCTAGTTTTCATACCCACAACTCTTTATCTCTGTAGAAACTAAGGCTACTTCCTTGTTCATCGAGATTTTGCTCGGAAGGTGGCCATCCCCACCTCAGGCAACACCACAGTGTCCTCTGCGCTCTGACCCCACCACACGCTCCCTCTGGCTTTTCTTTATCACACCATTCATCACTATATGAAATTACTTCCTTTCTTTCTTAATACCCTTTTCTCTGAGTAAAATACAAGCACACATGCACACACACACACACACACACACACACAAAGCAGGGATTGTACCTGGCTGTCTGTCTCATTCATTGCTGTAGCATCTGGAACAGTCTTTGTGAAACTATGACTTTTTTTTCATTTTTAAAGCAACTGCCCTCCCCACCCCTGTTACAGTCTGGCCACCCACACTTCAAAATCTTTAAATTATGTGTCCTTAGGAAAGCCCTCTATTTTCTATGTACTTTATGAAAGTTATCATTCATGATACATTTGAATGCTGTGGATCTCTGAATTACTGAACTAACAGAGAGAGGAGTGACAAATATGAAAGGCTTTCTGGATAAACAAGAGGGAAGGACTGAAGCATCAGCTAACATAAAATGAAATTACAGAAAAACATCAGAGATATATAAAATATATGCCAACCGTGACCAATTATGCTTGAAGAAGAAGAGAAGAACTTCTACAAGAAGTCGCTTTGCTCCTGGAGCACCCTTCCCTGTCCTCAATAAGGCAGTACGGATTCTGAGACAGAACACAAGAAACTAAAGAACAAAGAAGGCCTGGGCAAAGCTACTGTGCTTTTCCTTTCCCCTCCGAATGTAGAAAGAATTCTTACTTGCAATTTTTTCTTTAGGCACGTTGTTTCAATAAAAAGGTTTTTTTTTTTTTTTTTTTTTTTTTTTTTTTTTTTAAACTCCTCAGACTACATTCTGTCTTAGCTCATGCACAATCACCAGTAGGCATAGTTGACATCCACTCTCCTCCAGGGACAGAAGAGTATATGTGCCTGTGTCTCCACTCAAATCCACTCTATGGAAGTGGTTGGGGTCAGTAATCTTGACTTCTGGTATTCAAAATCCCTGGGTGCATCCAGTGCTGCCTCTACGCCTTTGAAGAATAAGACCTTTCCATCCATATCCTGCCCCCTTTTTGTTATTACGAAGGATGCCCACTGGATCCTCAGGGTTTCAGTGAAGGATGCTAGGGTTTTAAAAGGAGTTGTGGAAGGCTATTTTTACATACATACTCACATGCACCCCCCCCCACACATACATGTTTTGCCAGACAATTATATCCTCACTATGTGAAATGCACTCAATATTTTCTCTTCCCTTGTTTTTGATGCTGGTTATCACACATTAATCATTAATTGATTTTCTGAATTATTAGTGGATCACAACCCACAGTTGAAAACTGACTTACTTTCCCAACAGAGACAGGAAGAGTACACGATTTTAGCACTTTATCTAATTTTGCCCTTTCTGTAACATCTTTCCCCATTTGGGTGTCAAACTCCCAGATGCAATTATGGTTCATGATGGATTCTCATGGCTCAATTCACAAGATTTCCAGAGCATTCTTAAAAGAAAACAGCTTAATCAAAGCTTAATATACAATGAACAGGATTAGGGCCAGAAGATGCTGACTCAAGGAGACATTTGTGTCCAGAGGCAATGAGAAATCTGAGTGACTTACAAAAGTACTTCTTCCCTTTGGGGGATATTTTTTAAAGCCAGAATCATAAAATTTTGGAGCTGGAGAGGACCTGAGCAAATCTAGTCCAGCCCTTTGATTTTATGACAAAAATATTCCCCCGCCTGTTGTGAGGAGTGCAAAGTCCTGTTCCTTTGTCAACAATATTGCAATAAACCATATTTGCTGATATGGGCAGATGTATTTTAAACAGGCAGAACCGTTAAAAGTAAAGATTTTCTGTGTTTTTGAAAAGTTGTCATAATTACTGAATTGTAATCCATGTATCTGCTTGAGACAACAGTGCTGTGTGTTTGAACTTTCCACTATTAAAACATTCACCAAATCTACTTGAGAACTTAATATATACTATCAAGGATATCTTACCAGAGTGAAATACAGAATGTTATATGTGTTTAAAATTGTGTTATCCAGGAGAGAGTACACTATGAACACAGTGCTCCTTGTACGTCATTGGTCAGACTTTGGTGCTTTGTTGGATGTTCAAGTTATACTGCTCTGAATTCTCACTCAATGCCAAGGACCTTAATATTTGGTTTGGGATTCTCTTGTTGCCCTGGAGACAAGAGACTTCATCTCACTCATCAATACTGAGTGAATGTCTTAGAACAGGACTGATCTAGATATTAGGGTTATATAAGTGATCCGGAAATGCTAAGTCCTTGCATTTAGGGAACTGACAGAAATCTACTAATCAGCACATTAGTTCATCAAATTAGTTAATTAAGCCTCACTGGTTTAATCAGATTTTATTGGAAAGAATTGAACTATGTCAAATTTTATCAGAAATTGATTCTTAAATGTCTCACAGAACTGAGGAAAAGAGTGTTCTGCAAGTTGAGTTCATTAGATTATTTAAAAATAAAGAGCTCACTGGCCCATATTGCTGGGCGTTTTAGAGAACAATCCTGAAGTTGCATTCCTCCCGTTTGAATTTAACCAAGAGTCTATGGAAGAAACAGGAAGAGAAGGCAAAAAGGAGAAGAGGAATGTAAACGGAATTTGGGTGACAAGGGGGAGGAGGTGAGCTCTCAGAACGAAGAAGTGAGTGAAGCCAGTGCAGAATCAAGATTTCCCGAGGATATCTCAGACACGAACAGGCATATTGAGCAGGAAAGCCACCAACATTCCCAGCTTGAATACAGTCGAATATAGTAGAAGGGGCACTCTCACTCCAAAACTGCATTGTTTTGATGCTCTGACTCAAGTCTGAAGCATGACATTTCATGATCAGCTAAGCCGCTGAGCAACCACACCCTACTCTTGGCAAAAATATAGATCATATTACATTACGAAGGAGAGTACAATGGAAAGTTCTCTTCAAATAATAAATAAACACTCTATCTTATTTATAAATCTTGTCAACATTTTCAAGGACTTGCCCAGTTCCCTGGCAAAAGCCCTGTTTGTTTGCCGTGCAAGATGAAGCAGGCAGAGAAGCTGAATGAACAGCATGTCCGGCTTCAGGCACAGCCTCCTCAGCCCAAATCCATGGGGCTATCTTTTTAGTAGTAAAAGTAAATCCAGGTTGATACCTGGAGAGAATCCAGGACAGTCTAGAGTGAAGCAGACAGACAGTTGTGAAGAATTATTTATGGCGGATTGTGTGATGCCTGCCTTGTACTCAGATTTAAAGGGGTGAAGGAAATCTGAGGCAGCGAGAATCCATTTTCCGAATTTTACTAGATATACATGCAGGCTTTACACCGAGTGCTGTGGCTTTTCCCCCACCCAAGCTGGTTTTCATAGCTTTTATATTTGCAGAAGTAAGTTCTTTGAACCAATCCTTGAAAATTCTTCTTTAGGCTAGCCACTGTGTCTCCAAGGCAACACTCTTGACATCTACAGAGCAGATCTTTCTCCCAAAAACAAAATCTTAGTTCACTACTAAGAAATGTATCACATATGTTTACGAAGGTGAAGCTTCATATGAAACTTCAGTTTCAAATTTTACTCTATGTCATATTTTATCATATTTTAATCAAAATATGGAATTGATGGGGCTATTTCATGCACACTATCTTTTTCTCTTTAGTGAGCAAATTAAGTCACTAAGATCATGGCAGTACCTTATTCTAGCATCTTATTATTTTAGACATGTATTTTTTATTTTAATTGACAGATCAAATGCATATATTTAGCATGCATAATGTATTTTTGAAATACATATGACCTTACAAATGGGTACACTGAGCTAATTAGTATATGCATTGTCTCATACACATCATTATGGCCCTTATGCCATTCCTAATGGACATATATACATCATTCTTATTCATGCACAAAGTGAATTTAGATTAATTTATCTTACCTTTTAATTTAATCGAACAGCCTCATTCATTAGGAACCAAGTATAGGAATGAAATTGAATTCATTTTCAAAGCAATGTCTTGCCTTAGTTTCTCTGTTGGAGACCTGAGGTGTAAGAAAAGAGAGAAACAGAGCATGACAGCAAGCGTGAAGAGTGACCCTTAGGGAGGAACAGTAAAGGGCTTAGGATATTTGCTTCATTGGCTTGTTTATTAACAGGTAAAAGGCATATAAACATCTTCATAAAGAAAGATATACATGCACATTTATATAGAGTCTGCATTGTTAAAGTAAACCTACCATGAGTCTAAATATTCTCTGTGTTCTTGTGAAGTATTCACTAGAACAATGTACACTATGCATTACTTAGCTTAAGAATATTAACAAAAAGTTTGAATTCTGCTTTGTCCAAAGGAATCTATTTATTCAACCAGTACTTATGCTTTCAACAGTATTTGCCAGCCCTGTGCTAGATACTAGCAAACAATATTGAAGTAATTCCCTCCATCACACATGTAGGTACAAATGCAGATAGAGAAGACACTTGAAACCATGAGCTGTATCAGTCCTGTGTGAGGAGCAGACTGACAGGCCCAGAAACCCTCCTGGGGAAGGGTGAGTGGAGAGCCTGGAGCAGCCTCAGACACAGCAACTCAGGATAGTCAGGACCCATTTATCTACAAGTGAGAAACCTGAGTCTGAGGAGGCACGTCACCAAATCCTGCTGGCCTTGTCCCTTCTAACAAGGGTGGCAAGACACACAGGTAAAAGTAACACTTCTTTTCAAGTGCAAGAAACTGGGTGATTGAAAAAGCTCACCACGTCCACTGTTACATCAAGTGACACAGTTATTTAGCACAAGACTTAGGAGTTTAAATCAGGAGATAACTGGAATGGATTTTACATAAGTAGATTCCTTTTTCTTTACTTTTCCTCTTCTTTAGAAGTATTCTGTGATAGGGGCCAGAAAGGTGGCTCAGTGGTTAAGAGCACTGGCTGATCTTACAGGGGACCTGTGGTTAGGTTTCCAGCATCTCCTGGCAGCTAACAAGTTAACAAGTTCTAGAGAACAATGCCCTCTTCTGGCCTCTGTGGACACAGCACACATGTTGGTGCACATTTCTTCTTGTATATGTGCTACAAATGGCTTATGCACTCATTTGTCAGTAGACATTGCGTCTTTGACTTTTGCACATGATACTGTGATAAATGTGGATAACAGAGTCCTACTGTTCTGGGCTTCCTTGTAGACAAAGGCAGGATAGCAACTCATGGAACTGCATAAGTCTTATTACCTGAAAAATGAAATCTACACTAACTTTGCAAAGGTGTGCTTTCTTCCTCTGACAGCTGTCCTCTGAAAATTTTCCATAGGATTTTGAGCAAAATTATTCTAGATACTTTTAGAAAACTTCAAGTGTACCTCACAGATACACATTTCTAAAATGGCCATTAGTCATACTGTTTACTCATAGATCATCTAAGATAATTATGCAGGAGGCTAGTATGAAACAGACCAGGTTTATAGCTTGCTGAGGGTCCAGCTTAGCCTGCTCCTTTCACTGTTCTGCCGTTCATTCATTTCCTGCATACATGTATCAAACCTGTCTTATCCTCATGGTTGTCAAATCTGTCTTACCCTTATGGTTGTCTACAGGTAGGGAATCCAGGTGGCACTGTGATATTCCACACTGCCAGGAACTGAGAGCTCTTTTTCCGCTATAACCTTGTAGTCCAAGAAGGCTATGCCAACCTTCAGAATGACATCATTGTAACCACAAAAACAGAAAAAAATGAAGCAGGTTGTGACCCTCTCTGTGGACATTCCTGGAATCCCATTCACCTCTTCTACTTCTGTCTTCTTGTTGAAAATTTTGTCCCATGGTCACATGCAGCACCTCACATAGTCTCAGAACTGTCTCCAGTCTGGGTAGCCATGTATATTTGCTACCATAGCCAGAAATAGAAAGATGTTGTGAGCTAGTATTTTTGTTATAGAGATCTTATTTAAAATAAAAAGTAGCCCTAAGATTCAGGTTATAGTTTTTGAATCAAGTGCTTATAAGCAGAATCACGTACACAGCAATGGTGGCAGTAGACATTCTCACAAAGCTACTCTGAGTCAGACAAGAACATTTCTGTCTTGGTCAGAGTGGTAGAAAAGGAAGAACATAGGGAGAGATGGGGAGAGATAGGAGAAGAGATTGTGACTCTGCTAATGTAAGCACAGGCTGCAGAACCATTCGGACAAGGGTGTGCTTTCTTTCCTCGTCAAGGCAGACCCTGATAAAATAGTCACAGGCACAAAGCAAACCTTGCCCTTCTTAATATTACACAACTCATCCTCTTGGGAATACCCTGTGTCACAGAGCAAACTTGATAGATGCCCCCCTAAAATGCAACAAGCCTCAGTGCTAGGACCTGTGTCCCGTTCAACTGTTTTCCAAATGCTCCTGTGACCAACTACCATCCTACAATCTTAGTGGAGAAAAGGTGACCTGATTCTTCCAATAACCGCCCATTTCTATGCTGGGAAAACAGTTTTGGGTTTTAACTTTGAGGAAATAGACATGTGAAAAAGATCAATCTCTGGACTCCTTTCCCTCAGTTTATCTTCCCACTCGATATTTTCCCCAGGACACCTGTGTACATAGTAAATGTTTTGCTGTTGTTGGCTTTTATTCAATTCTGTTAGAGGTTGCTATGTTTTGTTTTGAAACATAACTGAAATAGCAGAAATAAAATTGAAGGCCAATGATCTATTTTTAGAAAAAGTATTCTTATTTTTGTGGTTTAGAGGCTTTACTGAAATTCAAATTATATTTCAAGTTCAATCTACATTTTTCTTAATTTTCAGAGTCTAGCATTCCTTTTGTAATCTTCCTGGTTGCTTTTTGTTTGCTTCTCTCTATTTTCCACGTCTTAGTTTTCTTTTTTCTTGATAGCCTATGGATATATGTTATTTAGCTCACATGCCATTTAACAACTAATGCCGATTATGAATAAGTTGCCCTGCTTGGTGCTGTGAGTTGACATGAGATTTCATACTCTAGCTTTATGCACGTGCAGGATTTGCTGTCTGGTTGATGACAAGACAGAGACTCTACTCACAAACAGGGAAGCATGTCAGAACACATATGGGAGCAATTCTGCAGGGGCACCAGGAAAACAAGTGCTGTGCTACTGAAGTCGGGTGGACGATTAAATATGAAAATTTTAATTTTAAGAAACGGAAGAGGTGCCATCTGTGGGGAAAATAGTCTGATGAAGTCAAAGAAATCAGAAATTTAACATGATTAGACACTTAAAACTCATACACAATAAAGATTCATAAAAATAACCAAAAAAGATCAGTGGGGGAGTCATAAAGATTACAGCAAGTGAAAGAATAAAAGGAAAGATCTGCAAAGCTAAAATCTGAGAAGGCAGCTTTGTGGAGGAACTGCCGTTGCACCACATCGTGAAGGACATGGAAGATTTTCAGAAGACAGTGACAGGAGGAAGGTCCTTCAGGGAACAACAAGGGAGCAGGGGGACTTGGGAGCTGGGATAATAGCAAGTGCTCTGGTGGTGCTCGAGGGTGACTTTCTATCCTCCTGACCCAGAAGTAGGTCAGGAAAATCTTTGAATGCCAAACAGAGGAATTTGGCTTTTGCATTTCCATCCTGCACACTCTATATTGTCTATAAATCTGTTAACAGTCCTTCACCTTATTGTCTGGCTCTGGTATAATTATTTTATCTGTGGAGGATGATGTCATGGAAATAGTACAGAACTAAGAAGCAAGGGCCTTAGATTTAGATATTACACTTGGGCTCAATATATGGATATTACAATCATAATTCAAACTTCCGTGATTACATTGATAAGTTACTCTATGTCAAAAAGGTCACAGAAAACAGTTTCTCAGTTGCCAGAATCATTGTAGGAGTACACCCTACACACAGTAGGTATTCACTAAGCATTCATTGAGTATCATCCAGTGGACCTTTGAGATCCATCTCCTAACCGTAGCTATGCATAAAAGGGAGGAATGCTGACTTCAAGCTTGTGAGTGGTAAACAATTCCACCTACTCAGTTTAATTCAGTGCTCTGCTATGAGTTTTGCTTTGTGGTTTGGAGAGGGAGGAAGCATGTTCTATGGTTAGAGCCTAAATTATCATTGTTTCCTCCAACATTTTATTTGATGCATCAAAGGAATGCATCCAATTTATTTAATATCAAATGCATAGAAAATTTGAGAGAGAAGTAAAGAGATTACTCACATCTCTTGAATTAAGGTAATGATCTCTTTATGCCAGGCTCTGAGCGAAACACTGCAAGCCCCTCACTCCACTGCTGATCATGGCCCTGGGGTGGTAAACATCCCTCCCAAAATACAAAAGCTAAAAACAAAAGAAAACACATACCTGGGCTCAGAAAGTTTCAGCCATTAAGTTCATACATGCCTTGTTATTAATAAGCGGAGCAACCAGAATTTGTACAGTTGGACCCCCAAATCTAAGTTTTTTTCCTTCACAAAGCAGTCTCTCAAGTTCATTTCATTAGCTGGCTGGCATCACAGATTTTAGTCATATGTCTACAGGACCAAGAGCTCAGAAATAACCATTGTGGGTCATATGAGGGAATGTAGACTGACACCCTTGGTGCTTTGAGCAGCTAGAGATAAGTCAGATTTGAGTCCTCCCATAAGTAACACGTTGGAAATGGGAGACTGTGGAAGAATGAACTTAAAAAGCACACCCATTAAGCAACCTTCACAAGTGGTAGGGTACTGAAAGAAGGTTCTCACCCTCCCCATATTTCTTTCTGTTACCTTGGTCCCCACATTCTCCTGGGTTGGTTTTCATCTTCTGCAAGTCCCTACACTTCATCTTCACGTTCTGTTTTATTTATTTTAGTCCTCCTCACCAAACCCTCAATCAGCCACAACTTCCCCTACTGTGAACTCCCAATATTCCCTGTCCTACAGAGGCCATGTGGTTTAGTGGTTATAGATTTCAGATTACTTTAGCTCAGAAGGAAACATTACCCCATTTCTAGGTACCTAACGTTGGATGTGCTTCAGACTTCTATTCTGTCAGAAGATGTATCAATTATCATTCTTGCGAAGAACAGAATTCACTCTTTCCAATTAAAACATAATGGTTTTTGTCTTTGTTTTTGTATGCTTATTTTTTGTTTGTTTGAGACAGGGTCTCCCTGTTCAGCTAGCCTGGAACTTGATAAATAAACCAGGCTGTCCTTGATCTCACAGAGAACCATCTGTGTTTGCCTCTTGAGTGCTGGAATTAAAATTAAATGTGTGCCACCTCATGCAGTGATTGTGATGTAGGGCACTAGATAACATAAAAATTTGAACTTCCGAGGAAGAAAATTGTGATATAAGCATCCTGAGGAGTCCCATTCTACTTTTCAGAAACACATCACCACAGGAACTGTTGGCTCTTACACAACCAGGAATTTATCTGCTGATTGCTCAAGATGAATGGAAATGAAAGAAGGGCTACAAGGACCATGCCCACTTTCTCAGATCCAGCCAGTAAAATGAATGAATGCCCCAGCTTGTCTCTTGATGCCCACAAAGGTAGCAGTTAACCAGCAACTGTATTGCTCTGTCACCATTTTTAGAAGCCATTAGAGCAAAGCATGACCTCTACCTCACTTCCTCTTTCCAGATCTCATGGCAGTGTTTCATAAGAGCCAAATTTAAACTGATCCAATATCTTAGCTGCAACGGAGTCTAGAAAGTGTAATTTAAGGTTTGAGGACTCTGTAAAGTCGGGATGAACTGGTTGGGATGAAGGTTGATTGTTAATCTATCACAAATGACACCTATAAGGAAAATCAATGTGTCAGTTGTCAAAAAACTATATTAAGTAATAAGTATAAAGCAATTACAGCAGTGCATATAGGCACATGACTCATAATATAGCTATTATGTTGTCGGGTTGTCAGATAATGCAGCGGTCATAGCCAAATAGCCTTCGCTAGATCCTCAAATTCCCACCTGAGAATCAGCAACTCTGATGAGACCATTTACTACATGAGTACAAGTTCCCTATGCAAATTTTAGATAATAATCATCATACTCTATCTTAGAGAGTTTCTGCTCAGACTATGTGCAAGAGATGATTTGGAGACTGTAATCAATTTTCTAGAGGCTTTGGTGTTAAATGGCCACAAGGCGAGCTGAAATCTGTGCTCTAATTCCAGTCCTGCCCAGGAGAACTGCAGTCTGCTGTTATTCGCCAGTCAGTCCTTGCTCCTGTTGAATTTCAGAATTAGCCAGGATATTAGGCGAAGACCTTCACCATAGCCCCACAAGGAAAGAAGGGCCGGCTGTCATCTCTGCCTCCTTGGAGGGGAGAGCTTAGGCCTTACCCAGCTCTTCAAAGCCCTTGCCTGTGAGTTCTTTCCAGAAACACCCCAGTCTTTGCTCTACCAGTTCCTGCCACCACAGGGCCAAGCAGAGACTCAACCTCAAGGACTAGACAGGTGGCTCTGGAACAAGCGCTGTGAAGCATTTTCCTCGGGGAGAGAAATTCCCAAAGTTTAGCTCACTCTTTCCTGCCATAAAGCACACTGAATGTTAACAGCTTGCTGCTGTCTGTGCCGGTGTTTTTTAAATTAAGTATTGTTAAATCCATACCATTTGGAGTGACGCTCCAGACAGGCCTGCCGCTCGCTCTCGCTGCTGCTCTCACTTCACCTCGTATATTGTGCATGGGGTTGGGAACCAGGCTGACGGCAACCCCAGAAGCCGCGGCTGCTGTGCAGACACTGGCAGATGGCTTTAATTTAGATACCTGAAGAGGAAAAACGAAACTCGGCCAACGCCCAGCTCAGTGCCATAAGTGGCCCTTCCCCAGCTGCCTTTGCTTCGACCTGCATGACCTAAGGTTTTATGCTATTTTCCCTTGGCCCTAAAAAGTTCTTAGAAGTGACAAAGTTGAGACAGAAGCTATAGACTAAAACAATACACTTTCCACCGTCAGGTAACCTATACCCACAGGAAACCCCTGGTCTACTCTCTGCTCCTTCACCTTTTCCATAAGCATCTCCTTCCACCACAACCCCCTCCCCCACAGTGCCAACTTCTGAATCTGTGTGCATATAAAAACATGCAGATACAAACAGTGGACTTGAGGTCAGAAGACCGAGACTCAATGGCCAGTTCTAGCCTGTGGGACCTTTATCAGGTCAGTTCTCTAAGCCTCAATTTCACACTCATTACAAGGTATGAGCACTGTACCACCTCCACAAAGTACCCAAAGGTCAGAGTAATTACACATACTTTAGGAATTTGTAAGACTACTTTAGGAGATTTGTGAAACCAATTATCCTGAAGGGCAAAAAGCCCTTCCCGTGGCCTGGTGGTCACTCCAAAGCTCATTAGTACTTCCTCAAGCTGAACTGGCCTTTAACGGTCAACCTGTTCAACTCTCTGACCACAATGGAGGGAAAGAGGAGGTGAAATCCCACATCCTTTTCTCTATCAAAGCAGTTCTGAGAAAGGCCAGGGTCAGGTGAGGAGGAAGCTGAGGCTGTGGCTAAAGGACTCAGGGTTAACATAGGTTTTAATTAATCTTTCTTTTCCTTCCCCAGTTAAAGGAGATAAAGAGTTGGCAAAGTGTCAAAACCAGCAGTTGAACCACCCCAAATTTCAGCTGCCCTCGTCCTCAAGTCTTTGTTAGGGCTTTTTTTTTTCAACTAGGGAACCTAAATTTCTACTTGGACCTTTAGAGTTCACAAACCTTGGATGTTTCAAATAGTCACTTCACAAAAAGAAGAACTTGTCTTTTTTTTTTTTTTTTTTTCAAATCAAGTCTCTACTACACAAAATAACTAATGCCATTGCTGGGCTTAGTGAGAAACCTTCAAAATTATCTATAGTATTCTTTTTCCAAGTCAAAGGGAAAAATTAAAAAAAAAAAGAAAAAAGAAATAAGAACTTTATGGACTAAGAAGAGAGAGCTTGCACGGAGCACGTTTAAAGCACATTCAGTTCGTTTCTGACTCCGGCTCGTTCCTTTATGGCATATGTTCTGTATTGACGGGGATTAAGTTTCCCTCCTGAATGGAACCGTACAGGGTCACAGGGAGCTACTGTACTTTCCAGAATAGCGGACACCAGCCCAGGCAAAGGCAAACAGAACGGCACTGACCAGGTTAGCTCCCAGCCAGGTTAGCTCCCAGCGCAGCCCTATGTCCCGCGCAGCCTCTCTGCACGTCTCCTCTGGCTCTGGGCTCCTCTCCCTGCTTTTCTGTCTATTGCTCCCTTTTCTGCTCACACTGTTACACTTTCCCTGTCCCCCCTGGCTTTGTTATTCAGCATGTCTGATTAGCAGGAGCCTGATTGGCTGGCTGCCTGCTCAAGAGAGATTCCATTCAGCTTACCCCCCACCCATCCACCCACCCACCCGCGCTCAGGAAATGTGAGCGGGGCTGATGGAAGCTGATAGGCAGGCTGGAGTGTGCGCCCAGCGCTGGACGTGACAGCGGCGGAGGGGCGCTTAGCAGCTTACTCAGTGTCCGATCGGACTCCGGCAAGGGTCCAAGCATGGACTGCTGCCGCCGGGCAACTCCTGGCACTCTGCTGCGCTTTCTGGCTTTTCTACTCCTGGTAAATGCCTTTTCATTTCAATACGTTGCTATTGCCATTTGGTCTGGGTGCTGTTGGAGGGGTTTTGTGTGTGTGTGTGTGTGTGTGTGTGTGTGTGTGTGTGTGTGTGAGAGAGAGAGAGAGAGAGAGAGAGAGAGAGAGAGATCTTGAAACTCCAGGTATAACAATTTGCATGATTTACAAAACCCAACGAATAAATTATAACTCAGTTCATTCTAGAACTTTAACCCCAACTTTCCCAGCAAGACTTTCTGGAATCAGTTACAGGTAAGTATATAATAATGCTGATATTGAGACAGGATATACTGATTGTGTTTGTACTGAGAGTTAAATAAATAGCTGTGTGCATGCTTTGAATTTGGCTAACAGACATCCTGAGATCAAACTCACTGTGTTGTTTCCGAGCTTTTTGTAAGGTAGGCTGTGAGAAGCTTGCCCCACTCCCCAGTGCCCTGTGGGAATAGACTCCCTCTTTACACGAGGACCACCAAACCAGGTGAAAGAAGGGACGAGAGGCCTGTTTGCTGCCACCCAGATTATAGCTCTTCATTATCACAGCACACAGCATTTGTGGATACAACTTAATGTTAGTATTATGATTCAAAGACTATAGTGTTTGATCTCAGATCTACTTCTGAAGGTGAAAAAAAAAGATGACTCTTCTTGTGCTGCTAATTTCCACAGTCATGGTGAGAAGATGCTCTACTCAGGAACATTAGCACACATTGCATTTTTGACTCAAAGTAAATGTTCCATTGTGACTCATACTTGGTTTTATGGGCAGAAAATGAACGTTTACTGTCCAAAAAAAATCTACACTCTAAATATTAATAGCAATGCACATTTTTTTTTAAACCAGAGTGTTCTGGGCAGGCACTTAGTAAACCTCATCTGAAGGTTTGCTTCCAAAATTTGCATGCACAGATTCCAAACAAACGTGACTACAGCTGTCCTTGTCACTGTTACTGCATGCCAAGACTTCTCCAATGGTAACAAGGAAGCAGGGAACGAGGTAAAAATGCAATCACTGCAAATGCTTTGTGGATGGGAAAGGAATATTTGATTCTGAGAATACTATAGTACTGATGAAGAGAAGCAAGCCATTTGCTACAAATCAGAGAACTCTAGGAGAATCCATGGGATACAGTGACCAGACAGTGATTACATATTTTATACATTATCACATCTTAATAAATTGGATCATTGCAGGCAAATATATATATATATATATATATATATATATATATATATATATATATGATGCTTTACAAATAGAAATATAGTTTCAATCTTTCACAAACCTTTGAAGGAAAACTAAAATTAAAGTATGAGTAGGCGACTTTAATTATGCTGAGGAATAAAAGGAATGTCCTGTTAAGTGTGCTTTCCCAAGTGTGGAGTCAGCAGCTTAGTAAAGGTGTCCCATTTTCTCCTTGGGGGGTGCATTACTTGTCTTTATAGATCATTTGTCACCTGCTTCTTCTTTAAGATTACTTTTAATGTTATTTCCCTATTCAGTTGCATCATAAAGCAAAGTACCAGTTTACCAAATTACCAGACATGACTCTTTTTTTGTTATTTTCACATGGAAAATGTGTTTCTTTATGCTTTGCTTTGGTAAATGCTTTCTTGCAGGAGTAGATTGAGTGCTATTCATTTGGTAAATACCTTGCAATTCTTTTTTTGATATCTTGAATTGTCAAATAGATAACTGAGCAAATAATTACTCTGTGCTGAAAAAGAATTTAACATGTTTAAATTAAAACCACTATAATATGAAATTAAACTGAAATCACTCATTTGTTTTATGCCTATGTTTGATTATGAATTGAAGACAATGCTCGAAAAGAGAGAACTAGTGGCTGAGTGCCTTGACGTATTCTTTGGAAAACCAAAACATTAGTAATAGCTGTCACGGAGTGTGTCCCTCAAGGTGGCAAACACTAGGGCACTTGTTTGAAAAGCATGCTAATGAATCCTTGTGCAGTAAGTAACCTGGTAAATCAGACACTTTCAAGCCCAGTTTACAGATGAGGAAGCAAGCTTGTATTTGCTTTGTGCTGTGGTTACCACATGATCAATGACCGAAGCAGTGGTGTAGTCTGACCTATACTCTTTGTTGGAAATATTTAAGCCTTTTCATCACCTAGGTCATTAAAGACAAGTATATGATGGACAGTGGTTACACTTGCTCATTAACTGCCTTCTTTAGCTTTGCAGCCAAAATGAATTATCGACTTAAGAGAAAGTGAACTTTAGCCTGACCTATAGTTGACTTAAAATTAGAAGTGTGACATCATCAGCTCAACTTTCAGATTCAACAGAGAAATTGATTTGGAGGATTTGTTATTTCTATAGTTCCTTCATACATGAAAAGATTCTATCTAGTATTAAAATGAACTTAAGCAACCTCAAAAGGTCTCTTTACCTTAATGGGAAAATATCCTGTGTAGTGGAAAGCCCAATTTTTGCCCTCATTTCATTGACAGCTAAATCATCTGTATCAGAACTTGGTTCTGGAGTGTGTGTAAACAACGAATGTTTCTCAGCCTCAGGGCTGTACTCAATCCTTTCCTTCCAGAGCATTTCTCCTGAGAGATAGGCCACCACGACATTTGTATTTATGTGAGGTCACTGTCTATATTGTAATGCACAGTAACCATGTCACCAGAGACCCTCTTTTTACTAGACACAGGCACAGTACCGATCAAGGTTTCATCTTAACATTCATCCGTAGTAAGACATACGACATGACTTCCCCATTCTTGAACTCAGCTCCCCCACTTCATTCTCTCTCCTTTGTTTCATGTGTTTAGATAAAAAGGAATGTGGTAAAGCCCATGACCGCCCATTGACACGTGTGTCCATCTGCACTTGATGTCAAATCACTTCTTCTCAGAGCAGCATTTAATCAAGTTTGCATTTGCTTTTTGTTTCTTTTAAGTGGTTTAAGCTCTTTCGCCTGCTATTATGAGAGTTGCAAGAGTAACACTAGGAATTCTAATAAAGTACATGTGTTTTTCTGTTGAATTTCTTTTTCTTCTCTACACTAATTTATACATGGAAACTAGTCAAATACAATAGCCCATTCCCTTCAGCTCCTCTGGCAGTCTCCTCCACTATTATCTAAGTGAATCTATCTTGGATTGCGAGAAGCACCATTAGCTTGTGGAATGAATGTTAAATCCCTTATTACAACATATCGTGGCTTGTTCCAACAGTTTGTGAGTGCGTGTGTGTGCGCGCGCGTGTCTGCATTGTGTGTGTGTGTGTGTGTGTATGTATGCAAGCCCTTTCTATAACTGCTCACTCTCTACCTGTTTCTTATTTTCATACCTATACATACCATCTTTAAATCAAGATTAAAGATTTTCCTTATAAGTCTATAGGACATAATAAGACATTTGTTTTAAAAATATTTTCTTTGTATGTTTTTGTGAAGTATCTTGTCTTCTTTGGCTCTTATCTTCAGTGGTTTTGCTGTGTTCGGACCCATATCTTGATCCCAATATAATTTACATGTGAACCAGGCGTGTCAGTTCAGATTAGAATGACCAATAGTGGCCACTAGTGAACTACAGAAGAATCCTGCTTCACTGGGAAAGTTTTTCTTTGAAAGATTCTATGGAACTTGAAAACTTTTCAGAGAAAGATGGATATATGAGTGCATGTCTGTTGCTTGTGACAGTTAATCATATTGACGCCCATTTGAACATGCCTGTGAGGACAGAGGGAAGCAGTCCTCCAGCACATCGTAAGGTCTGGGATTGCTGTGAGTTCACTGTGGCACAAAGTTCGTTCTTATGCTAGGAAGTTAAAGTAAGAGTTCATGTGCCTTTTTAGTAATGTAATGTATAAGTTACCTCTTCTTTCTAAAACTTTAGTTTATTTTAGTGATTTTACATAGGAACTACGTTAGAATGAGACATGGTCTGGTGTTTTGATTCTCTTCTTTATTATGGCTTAACCAAGTCATAATTTTAAACTTTTGGAGAGAAATCTGCATTTCCTATAGCAAGGAGAGGATGGCCTTTATACACAGGCATCAGACCTGATTGTGAACTTAACTGAGAGAAGGCTGAGAAGAGTCCGACAGAGTTCATCGAGTGGTGCCCTAATTCTTCTCATTTCTGTTTTCAGAATCTGTGTGGAGAGTCCAGTTTCTTTGGTCAATGACAGTTCTGCTTTTAATTTGTGTATCTCTCAGGTTCCAGGAATGACGCTTTCTCAGATTTAATTATTTAAGTTCCATTCCGCCCTTCCCTCACAAATGCACTCTACTGTTTCTGAGGTCTCATGATCGGAGCGACCTCAGTGCGACCTTCTGCTAGCATGAGGACAGAGTCTTTTCTTGAGTGAGAACATTCCTTGAATCACCATGAATAACCTGCTGGCTGAGTGTGCTGAGATAATAACAGGAAAATGTGCCTAATCAAGTTTCAGGCTTGCCATTGCTGCTAATTTTCTTCAGAAAGCTGCCTTCAAGCTTCGTATTTTACCAGATTGAGACAAATTCATGTCATTTTCTGTCTACATCATAAAAACCATACCATGTGGTTAAATTTTGGCCTGATTGGCAGTACTGGCTCAGGAGCAGCTTAGGACGGGCATACCAGAGGTGATGTAAGTCTGAAAGGATCCTAATTGAAATAGGCCTGCACAGCTGTGTAAGGAGCTTGCCTGCTAGTTGGGTAAGCTGTTACTATCAACCCCTTCTTTCCATGAGCTCAAAAATAAATAACTAAATCTCCCCAATTCCCGAACTTCAAAATTAAAACCTACATTGTATAAAGCTTAGCTGTTCTGCCTCTCATCACTGGGGCTCTGCTGGCATGAGCACCCGGCATGGAAGGCAGTTAGTAAGTTGCAAGTTTTCTGGCCATGTCAGAAAATTGCCCCAGTGACCAATCTGTAGCTAACAGGGACCTCTGGCTTTTCATGTGTTTTATTTCTAAGAAGCTCAGCATTTATAAACCAGGCTGACTGTTTCCTATAGTCACTAATGGTCAACAAAATGTATATCATATCTCAATAACTGTTTGCAAACTTTCTTAGAAGAAATATCATATAAGTTATGTGCTTGAACACCACCAAAACTCCACCAATGTGCAGCTACATGTAGAGTCAGTCCCAAGATCATGTGTCAGAAGGCACTGATATAATTCATTGTTATGTCTAAAATATTTACATGGAAATTCTTGTACTTCCTGTGTTTGCATCTATTTTTGTCTTCTTATTTCTTATATTCGACTGGCATTTCCATCTTCCCTTCAAGCTGTGGGGGAACAGCAGAAGGAGTGATGGGTTCCTCTACCTTTATCAGAGTGTCTGGTAATAAGACTTAATAATTATGGTTGAATGAACGAGTAGGTAAGAATGAGTCAGCCAGAAATCATAGAACAAGGATAAAGTACAAGTAGGAGAGGAAAACGTGCACATTCATATTTTCAATGTGAAGCATATCACTATTTTTGGTTTGGGTAAGACCAAGCCAAAAGCACTGTTAATAAATTCAAAAGAGAAGACATATATTTTGTGTTTCGGTTTATTTTTCTCTTAAATATGTATATTAGAGGCACACAGTGAATAGCAATTAAGCAACAATTCTTTTCTTTCTTGTCAAATAGAATGAATCATTTTACGTATTTCATATACTTTTTCTCCATTAAGTTCAAGTATTTTTCCTTTCACAAAACTTGTCCTAAGAACAAACATGATATTTGCATCAGCTACAGTTTCATAAAACTTGAAGAATTTATAAACTCTCACTTTAGCAATGTTGCTATTACTGGGCACTAAGATGAACTACAGCTCCCAGTCTTCTCTGTGGTGGTACTGTGTGACTGAGGTCTGGTCAGTAGAATATGGTTCAAAGTGGCATCTGGCACTTTGGGGTCTGACTCTTCACATGTGATCCTGCAATTATCAAGTACTCTCTTTAACTGCTTGCTAGATGAGAGAATCTAGTACAGGATTTTTAAGCTCCCAGGAATGGTAAGCTACTAAGTAGAGAGCCCAGGTCCCTAAGGGTTACTTCGCTCATAACCCCACAATACTCTCATAGACCTTTACTGTGAATGTTCATTTAAACATAAGATATAGGCTGTGTTATGTGAAAATCCTGAAATTTGTGGAAATATGTTATATGTTCAAGATCTTTTTAAAAACATATGCTTCAAATTTAGATTTTATGTATTCTGGTGCTTATTTATAAGTGCTAATACCACATTCCATTTATTAGATGGAAAAAAGAAAAATAAGAAGATGCTCTACCATCTTGTGATTTAATCCTTACAGTTGCTATTTATTGCATACTTAGAATTTGCTGAGTAGCTGAGAAGTGTGTCTGTACTATAGGAAAATAGGAAATAGGGTCAACTTTTCAATCATAGAATCCAAGAGTACCTGGGATGACAAAAGATAATGGAAAACTGCAGGTTATAGCAAACCATCTAGGATCTCCTCTACATCACAGTACTAAAAACTAAACTAAAGCTATAGAACAAATCTAAGCAAGTCAAAGACAATGAGACACTAAGAACAAAAAACATGTAACAGTAAAGTTGCTCCTACGACAGAATATCAGAAAGGAAACAGACTTCCAAAGGCAAGAAAATGTTTTGCACATCTGCAGAAATAACAAGGTACACCTCTTGAGTACACTGATCTCAGCTTATCGTTGATGTATTTTTTTCCAGCTTATAAACACTATTACAAAATACTGGAGGCAACCAACAGTTAACAATGTATTGAGGTCACAGTTTAAGAGACTGAAAGTCCAAACAGTGTAGCACAGGCTCTATGAGGCCGGCTGCCTTACTTCAGGGCGTAAGTAACAAGAGTAAGAGTGTGTGGGGAAAAAAGAAGGTCACACCTTGCCCTGACCACGTGAGCAGAGACAAGGCCTGGCAGCCCACAGACCCTTGGAGGACTCACCCCAGTGACAGAACTCTCCCTCTAGCTGCACTTTACAAGGTCAACACCACCATCCATTTCTACCACCTGAGGTCCCAGCCTCCAGTCAAGGGGACTCTCAAACCACAGCCCAACCATCAGAGTCCAGCTTCCAGGGAGAGATCTGGTACCAGAAGGCCCTTACCTCTAAGGACGTGAGTATCGGACCACAGCACTGCTTCTGGCTCTGTTACCCTGACCCAGTCACTGCAAATCCTCACTTCTGTCTGCACATCCTTGCATTGACTGTTATGTCTAGTTCCCCAGGATGCTGTGACAAGCAAAACCATCATTTCATGATAAAGTGATGATGAACATGCAGACAATAAACATTTACCATCACCATCTACCCAACACGTGTCAGTGGAAAGAGATAAAGATTAGAAGATAGAACCAGACATGGTCCCTAAACAAAGATCTAGGAAATATGCTAGGGATTTTGCTGGTTTAAAATACCTTGCATCCAGCCACCTGGCAGTACATGACCACCCAGTACTTGGGAGGCAGAAAAATTTAGGTCACTATTAGTTTGAGGCCAGCCTGGTCTACATAGTGAGTTCTGAGGCAGCCAGTGGTACATACTGAAATTTTGTCTCAAAAGAGCAAAACCAAATCAACCAACCAAACAAAACCCAATTTTCCCATAAACAACAGTTCTGTGTGGACATTATCATTTTAAATTGTCCTGCAAACTGGTTCATCTACAAATAACCCTTCCGACCTGCTATACCTGCTCAGATGCTATTTCTTTAGCTATATTATCTATGTGTGAATGTATAAATTTTGACTTCCCTTAGATTGTGAACATAGTATTTTTGTGAATATTATCCACTATTAAACTTCAAACATTAAAAATTATTTAAAAATTTTCACAGTTCAGAATAACAATTTACATAACAAAACACACTGGAGTAGTTTCTTAATTAAGGGAAAAAAATTGTCTCAAAGCAAATCGTTAACCAGGCATAGTTGACTATAATTAGAGAAGTTGGGAAGCAGAGGCAGGAGGATCACAATGCCAGCCTCCGCAACAAGACTTACTCAACAGAGAGACAAATGATATTATCATTGTAAGAATTATCACTATTGTGAGTTTTCATCTGTGCCACTGTACTTGGTACCATCATACCAATCTATAATCTAACATTTTCACTACAAGTATCAACAATATTCAAAATCCATGCAAATTCAAACATATTCCATCTGAAATCATTTTTCTGTATCATTGTAATTTGTATCTCCCATCCTTATTAGAGTTTCATCTAAAGCTCTTTTTTATAAATTTATTTGTGTATACATGTGTTCTGTCTGCATGTGGTGCCAGGAGAGAACAGAAGAGATATCATATCCCTTGGAACTGGAGTTATGGACTGTTGTTAACCACCATGTGCATATTGGGAACTAAGCTAGGGTCCTCTGGCTGAGTAGCCAATGCTATTCACCACTGAACCATCTCTCCAGCCCTTTATCTAAACTTCTTGCTAAAATAGTTTAATTACAATAAAACCAACGTGATCTTGTGTACAAAAAGGGAGAGTTGAAAGAAATGAATCAACAGAAAATCATGAAAGGGAGGCATATGCCATTTCTAATATGGGCTTATTTCACTTCTGAAGCAAGAAATTGCAAGACTCTAATAGTTTCACCACCTGTGAATTATTTTGGTGCACCTCATAAGCGGGTTCTTCTATTTGCTTAAAGAAATAAGTGATGTATTTGCCAATTCTACACTACATTAATTTTCACGGAGTTTCCATTTTCATCTTCATTGCTTTTTCAGATTTTTTTCCCCAAAGCTTCTGCTGTCCTCCAAATAAGGCTTTGAGTATTTTCCCTTCAACTTCTTTCCGGAGACTTTCTTTAGGTTAATTTGGTCTATTGGCATAAAGGTTGGGACAAAAGAGTGTGATAACCTAAGACATCCTGACATAAACTCCAAGAGTCTGCAAGAAATGAGACAGGAAATTGTGAGCAACCTATAATAAATTCAAACTGTCCAATAAAATAAATATGCTTTACTTTGTTCTTGCAAAAGGTATGGTCGGGTGTCTGATTTCCCAACCTACTTTGCAGGCTATATAATCTCAGTTGCCATTTGAAGTCTGTACACATATTGTTCACATATTGTACTTCATCAACAGTACCAGAAATGAAAGGGGTAATGGAAACAGTAAGAACGCCTACTGTTCAGGTGCCGAAGTGAGATTTGGAAAGGGACTTGCTGAAGCTGCCTGCTTATTCTAGTTGTTACAGCCATTGGTCCTTGAGACCTAATATGTCACATTTTTGGTTTGGGTATTGTAGCTTATTTGAGATAATAAGCTTGCTTTGAATTTACAGTTACAGAGGTAGTTTAATGGCATTTTGACTACCAGGTCTTACATGCAGTACTTTTTAATTTAAAAGGCTCTTTGAGATGCATAGGATGTGGCCTCAAAATGGCAGGGCCTCTTTGAATTTGCTGTATCAATGAGTGCATTGTTCATTCTAGTGATTTTGTTTTACAAGTAATTGAATTTAAAAGAGTAAATGTTGACAGAGAGTTTTGAGTCCTCTGTGCCAGTAACCCCTTTAGGTGATTTGATGGAGACTGGATTCCTTTCCTTTGAGGAGTCCCGTACATGCAGTTCCATCTTTGGTATATGCCATGTGGCCCCTAAGGTTCTAAAGCTGACCTTGGTAGAGGTGTTAAAGTGCTGTGGCCTGGCAGGCAGAGGGAAAAGGAGTCAGTGAAGCTGCTAGATGACATTCTTGAGTTAAAATGCAATGATCACCGTGCATTTATAAACATCAAGGTGACAGGCTGTGTCACAGTAGTAAGGTGCCATTTCTCTTGCTTCCAAATCAATGAAAAATGTGAAGAATTTGGTGACCCATATGTGAAAATAACTTCTTACGGTTCTTCTATAGTAAGTCTTCAAGAAGTGTTGACTTGCCTCCCTTCCATTAGCCTGTAATCTCATAGTCACCTAGGGAGGACTGTGTCTCTGCTGTGCTTGCTACTGAGTAGACTGTGTTGAACAAAGCAGACATAGTACGAAAGGTGGATCTTTATTTAGCATGTAATATCAGAAAGGAGTTAGGACAGGGGTGTGGAAGACTGGAATTAACTGGCCAGTGCTTTCCATTGGTTTTATGTTGCTGTTATGATATTATTTTCTTTAAACTGTGTATTTAACTATTGCTGATGTAAGGGTGTTTTTGCCTAAGGAAATAGACACATTAATTCATTATTTATAGTGACTCAAGAAAGAATGTGTTAGAAAAACTCTAACTCTCTAAAGATTATATTTAAGGTCATTTTTTTGTTATGCCTTTTTTTTCCGAAATTCTTTTTTTTAAAAAAATAGTAATACTGAAACCTAAGCTTAATGAGTGTATCACTCTGTCTGTGTGTTTATTTGATACATAAACACCTGTCTTTTCAGTCCTAGGGCTGTGTGAAGCAGCCAAACCTTTAACCTAGCTCCTCATTCAATCAAATGACAGCCAGTCGGCAGAATCTGGGATGCCGCTGAGCAGAGGCTTTCCCTTAAGAAGCCGTTAACTTCAGCTGGGTGCAGCAAAGGCTCCTTTGGCTGCAACCTACAAGATCTTTTGTGCAGTGCTGGGCATTGAACCCAGGGCACTATGCATGCCAGGTCAGCACTCTGCCACTGAACCATATCCTTAGCCAGACTGCAAGACTGCAAGAAACCACCCAGTCATTTATGCCCACATGAAATTTGTAATGAAAAGAAATGATTCTCAGAGATTTGCATTTCATAGACCGCTAAAAATTCAGAAACAAATAAAGAATGGTTTGCAAATAGATAGGATATATAGAAAATAGACACAGTATTTTGGATTAGTTTTAACCTTTATTATCTAATAACAACAATAATATTATCTAATATTAACAAAATAACTTGCCATCTCTGAAATGTTATATGTAAAATAACAATAGTTAATACTAAAGAGAAGAAAGACTTTATGTACATTAATTTACCTCATCCTTGTGAGTCCTGTGAAACAGTTACAATTATTTTTCCCATCTTACAGTTGAGGAAACTGAGGCACAGAAAGATTAGGCAGCATGTCTAACTAGGAGTGGCACAGTGCAGTTCTAATGCACATGGAATTCGCTCGTCCCAACTCTACCAAGTTGTTTCACTCATGCAAGGAATTAAATGTCATTTTAAAAAGCCAAAACTTCCAGGTGCAAAATAGCAGAAGAAAAAGTAACATTTATGGCTTATGGCAAACTACTCTTCATCCTTAGTTTCTTCTCTTTTTTCTGCATATCAGTTTAAATTCTGTCATAGAATTGTCTGCTCCATGCCAGTCTCTTTTCTTGGGATAAAAGGAAGGACAAACAGTGAGGATGCTGGCGTTTACTTTCTTTTTAAAAATTATTCTTTGATTGATTGATTTTACTTTATGTTTATGAGTGTTTTGCCTGCATGTATGCAAATACATTCATACTTACAATGCTTGTGTAGGCCAGAAGAGGCACTGGATCCCCTGGAACTAGAGTTGTGGACGGTTATTAGTCATTATGTGGGTGCTAGTAACTGAATCCAGGTTATTTGCAAGAACAGCCAGTGCAGAGTCATCTCTCCAGTCCCTTGGCATTAACTCCTGAGGGCTTCAGGTTCTGTCCTAGGCAAGGAATACCACCATGGAAGTCAGGTCCACGGGGAGGAAAGGGCAGCATAGCTGGCAAAGGGCTCACAAGGGCAAAGGAGGAAGGTGAGTCCAAGGGACAGTCGGCACATCCTGGCAGCCCAAGCACAGCCAGGCCATGCTGTTCCTTACCAGTCATGTCCACCAACAAAAACCAAAGTCTTTGTTTTAGTAAGATAATTGTGGAAGCCCCAGAATAGAGACTGGAGAGGAGTCCAAAGTTATAAAGTTATTTTACCTCTGCACCAGGAAGCGGGCAGGAGCAACGTCAGTACTGAGAAAGGGGGAAGGGCCGGGCAGAAGGCTGCAGAGTCACTGGCAAGAGCTCAACGGAGGCCCTCAGCCTCATTTTGAAACTCAAGTGCTCCTAGAGTTTCCATTAGGTGCTAAGGTTCTTTAGGTCCCACTACTTGGCAAAAAGCCAGAGCCTGGCACATGATAGGTGCTCAGTAAATGTTGGATGGAAGGCGTGAGAGTGAATAATTTGACTCAAGGCCTCCTTATGTCCAACATTACCTTTTCCAAATTATAGAGGGCATTTGTGAAAAAGGAGTGTAACCAACATCCTAAAAATACTAAGAGCTTTTCCCAGTGGAGTGTAAGTCTGGAACAATCTTCCTGAGAAGATCCCCTCAGTATTAGGCTCAAACCTTTACTCACTGTCAGTGAACCTGTCAAAGTAGCGGGTTTCAGAGGGGTAGTCCTGTGCCTTTTGAAGCCTTCAAAACTCTCATATGACACAAAGCCTATATTATGGAGCCAATTTTTACTTTCTCCTGATTACTGGCATCTAAGGCTACAGTATTTCTACACATATGAACAGTACCCATTCCCTTAGGACAAAAGCCCCATTGGGCTTCTGAGCTTCATGTCCCAGCTATAGTCCTTGCCACGAGACATCCGTACGTACCTTTGCTCTCATGTTTTCTGTCTCCGCATCATGTAATCTGGCCTCCACATGTGGCATTCCCTTTGCAAGCAGCTGAAACTCCAGTAACAAAGTAATAATTAAGGATCCACATATAGGTTATCTACTCTGATTAAATACTCTGCAGTCTTTTGAAAATTGACCATTTAGCACAATATCATGAATTTAGAGATTTCATCTATATCTGAAATTTGACTGAAAAAGCTCATGTTTTCTAAGAGGAATCTAAATTACATGTCACATAAGTTCTTTGTGAATCTGACTAGTTAAGGACTCATATTTTTAGCCAATCAGGCCTTGGAGTGCTCTGTGCATATGATTTCTCCTCCTAATTATGAAGAAATAGTCTCTGTTGTACAGAAAGTTCTTTAGGCAGTTTTACTATAAAACTGATTATAGGTTGACCTTGTGTCATAACAAGGATTTGCCTTGGAATATCAATCAGATATTTATGTTTAAAATCATATGGTTCTTCTCTCAAAATAATTTTGAGCATCTACTTCTTTTACTTTTTTCCATCTTCAAAATTGACTTTAGATTTAGGAAATGGAAAAATGTTATTTTTGTCCTAGGTGCCAAGTATATATGTTAGAAAAACTCACCACACCCATTTTACAGATAAGAAAACTGAATACCAGAGCCTAAAGGTGCTATGAATTTCTCTGCTTTCAGTCTATGTGCATTCAGTTCTTATTGCAAACAAATCATATTAAAATATGCAGCACGGATTGTTTTCCATGTTGTTTGAACTACGCTTTGGCCTCTTTTGGCAGGCACCTCCCCAGCATGCTGAGTGATTTCCACAGTTTCAGAACCAAGTTCATGAGAGTTCACAGCTTGTACCGTATTTCATCGACCCTAAGATACACAGTATTTCCTGATTTTAGGAACTTGGATGTATCTATAGTTGATAGCAAGTCATGGTGTGGTGGGTGGCATTTCTTTGATATTTTATAATAATACATAAAATAATAATGTGACTTTAATATTTGGCATCTTACATTCGATGGAGTATCGGGTCGGGATTTTTCCAATATCTGATGAAAGAAAAGACAGGCTTAGGACTCCAACACAGAGAGAGAATTCTGGAACCCTTCCTTGGCTCCCTCCTCCCCAGGCACGTCCTCTGGTACAGATGGTTCTGATTTTTGTTTGTCGGTCTCTCTTGATCTAGGGCACTGTAGAGTCTCTACATTGACTGAGCTTACGGGAGCCTGTTCTCTCCCCTGTCAAGGTCAGGGCCCTCTGCTGATTTCACAGTCTATGTGTGCCTCAGTTTCTATATCTGTGAGCTAGTATAGTGTGCTAGTTGTTAATGTTTTCTCTTTCCAAATCAGCTAAGGAAACCTCAGAGCTAAGGTCTTACACTGAGGAAGACCCAATCCCCTCCCATTCCACCCAGTCTTGGCCTGGGTAATTTATCAGCTCTCCACATGATTTGCAAACACATTATGTCTTAAAGTCCCTGGACTGCTAGTTAAGAACAACAGTTTTTAATCTAGATTGCCTGGTTTCAAATCTTGACCCCCAAAATATAACTTGTCCTCAGTGTTCTGGGCCCCTACATTCTTGCATGTTAAATAAGTGTCAGCAGTGTCAATCATGTCCAAACTCCATAGCGAAGTTCAATAAAATGATTCATGCAACATACTAAGCACAGTTTCTCACACAGGTGTCCAGTAAACACCTGCAGTTATTACTATTTCACCCTAGAGCCTGGAATGCCTCCACCTCATTTTCAGAATCACATCTCTTATCTTTCCTTTGATTCGAGACAGCTGATAGCTCTGCTTATGAACTGCGCCCCACACCCCTTATGCAATTTCAGAGAACAGGAAAGAGGCAGAATATGAGGATTTCCTTTTAGCCTAGAGAAGGGGCTCTTAGCCCACTGAAATCAGAAGGTATAAAACAAAATAAAGATATAGGTTGGCTCAAGAAAATTATCTTATGAATTCACTGGTAAACGCCTTTCTCATTCAGGGTTCCCAACTCTCCTCTTTGTCAAAGTACCTACAGAATTCTCAGTCAAAGGTGCTGGGCTAGCTGCCATCACCGCCCTCCCATACACACACCAAGAGGATTAGCTACAATAGGTCTGAGGCAGAGTCCAGACAGAGATCCCAAGTCATTTGAATTTATAGTTAGAGTTACAAAAAAACATTGCTGTAAAGAAATTTTTTTAAAAAAACTGCCTTCACCTGCTAGGGGGATTATCTCAACTTTGTAGATAACTAGGGGGATTATCTCAACTTTGTAGATAATTGTGAAACCCTTAGATTCCAGAACTCCCATAAGCATTGTTGCCTAAAATATTGATAATGTACTGATTCCAATAATTCATCTAGTTCATGTGAATGGATTTTGCTTATAAACTGTGAATATGTATGTGTGGGAGACAGAATGATAATGTGTAGTATGGCTGTGGTTGTCCTCACATGCAGCAGTGTGTGCGCAGGTAAGGCTTCATAACTTGCCAGCTGTAGAAGGTAGTGAAATCTCTGCTATCCATTTGTACTATCCATTTGAATGTGCAGATCTTTTATTCTAAAATACGGGTCATGGATTTATTAAGTCATTTTGGATAAGATAGAAATAAGAGCCTTTCTTGGCCTGATTGAAGGCAGGGGTCCGAACATCTGCATTCACTAATCATCTAATCTTTAATTTTCTTTCTTCTCAATAGCCATTGTGTCAGACTAAATTTTCTGGATGTCTACTGCCATTCTCCAGCAGCTACCTTTAATTCCTGTCTGGACGACATACTCTTACCCAGCGCTACTTCATTCCCTTGAACAGAGAGTTTAAGTTTCTCTCTCTAGCACTGAAATTATTGTGACATGAATTTCTCATTTATTCTTTCTGCAGCAACTCTCCCTTCCTCTTTTTTTCTAAAATGACCATAAACTTTGAGTGCCTCAGAGGAATACTGTGAAGATCAAATGGATAGAAGTACACAGGAAACGAAAACCCAGTCACATCATGCCCTGCTCAAAGCCATCACTAGCTCCAGCTGGGATTCTTATTCTAGAACCAATCCCTCAGCTGGAACTCAAGACTTTCTGAGACAACCATTGTAACCCCAACACAGCTTTCTTCCCACGTGTATCTGGGCACACAGATAGCCACGCTGTGGAGGAGCTGACCTGGTTAGGGTCATGAGCAGGCTGAAAGAACAATTGTGTATGTAGCATGTTGATGAGAACAGTAAGAAAATCCATGCTAGAGAACTAATTCAAGCAGTGGAAAGGGAGAACGGGAGGGAGGCTCACTCTGAAGTAGAGCAGACAGTAAAGGTGTGTGCATGTGTGTGTACGTGTGTGTGTGTGTGTGTGAGTGTGTGAGTGAGTGTGTGGCTTGAGGGAAAGAAATGCTTTATACCAGTACTCAGACATTTATAATTCTGTTACAGAGAGGGACTGATAAAAGACTGAAGTCCCAGATATTGTTTGGATTTGGAATATAGAGCTAAATGTATTAATAAGGCATCTGAATGAGTTGAAATAATATCCTGGAGACTAGAAGAGGTGTCGAGTTGTGAATCACCAACAAAGAGAAGACCATGCAGGTAGAAGTGGGAAGGTCGAGAGAGCGGAGGAGAAAAGAGACCTGGAGGAAACACAGAGGTTCCAGCATTTACCAGTCAGGAAGAGTAAGAAAAGGCAGAGGGCGGGACAGGCAAGTTCCCACAGCCAGGGGAATATATTCTGCAGCAAGATGTGAGGAAGGTCAGAGGATGTGGTGAATGACAGCGTCCAGATAAGTGACACAGGATAATCAGTTAATAAGTGGGTAGGAGCCAGATTGCACAGCATGAAGGAATTTGGGGTTTTCAGGAAGTGGTGCAAGGATGTGGATTAGCCTTTCCAAGAAGCTCGATGTGAGAGGGAGGCAGGAGTGAGCCGACCACTCACCACTGACGCGCAAAGTTGAGTCAGGAAGGCCCAAAGAGGGAGATAAAAATGAGCTTGGTTTTAATAAAAAAAAAAAAAAGGAGAAAGTGCTTTCGTCTTAATAGCTCAAAGAATGCTGATAGCAGCCATGTGTGAAATTGATTTCTGAGGCCTTTCTGAGGCCTAGCACCAAAGACAGCGAAGCTGTGAAGCAAATTCAGTAGTAAGCCATGATTTAAAGCCTCCCTTTCTCTGCTCATTACAAAGCAGGCTTTAAAAAAGATGCCTGGGGCGAGCCTCAGCAATCTTGACATTGTAGTGGAGATTCATTTAAATCTGCTCCTGAGGCATTTTGGTGACTCTAGTATGACTTCACATGTTAATCTATTGGCCTTTCCTGCTGCCCAGCATAGTTAGTGCAATCACACAAATATTATCAAAGCTCTTCTGTGTTGAAAGCAAAAATTCAGCTTTATGAAGTCTCAAAGCATTTGCTTTAGCTTTTCAAACACAGAGTCAGAGAGTCTCATGAGTCATGAATACTGTATTATGTTTCATATACTGATAAACATTTACTTTATGCTTTAACAAATGGCGTTATAGCGTTGTCATTTAAGTTACAAATGATAGACAATTGTATTGCTTCCCAGATGTACAATACTGAATGAACTTTTTCGCTTATGATTTTAAATATGCTAACTGTACACAGAATTTAGCCAGCTCAAAAAGCAGAAAATTTTCTGTTGACTTGACTGGAAAGAGAGAAGAAACAAATGAAGAATTTGTCCCTTCTCTAATCCCCATTGTTATTTCCTTTCTCAGTCCAAATAAATATGGAACTCTTTACCTATGATGATGACAAATTTTAATGGACTGAGAAAAATGTATGCATTCATAGAAAGAAAATCTTTTCTCACAGATTTAAAATTATAAACTTATATGTTCTATTGTACATATAATTAAAGAAAGATTGTGGGGTGAGTTCATGTTTGTGAAGCATTCTCTTAACTAGAAAATGCATGGTGAGCTTGCTATAATTTTAACAAAAATCATCATCTGGAAATGGTGCCGGAGCTCTTAAAATAAATCACAGAATATATAGGGAAATGTGTCTTTAAATCTGAAATGTATTTTTAACATCACTACTAGAGTCACACAGTATAGAGCAGCAGTAACAGTTTCTACTCTGATATAAACCATAGTGAGGTCACAGCGATTGTTGACCCTCACAGCACAGAGGCATTCACAAAGTGACTGTTCTCCGAGCTAGGATGAGAATTCAGTCAATAGAGAAATTGAAATTCATAAGCAAGTCTGACTTTTAGCCCTGACTTTTGCTTATTTATTGGTTTCCAAAGAAGTAAATAATATACATTTATTAACAAAATCCACGGAGTATAATTTAGCATTTCTTTCATTTTTTATTTTATCAGAAGTCTCTTTAAAGTTTTGCCATCGGTTCTGGATACAGAAAAAGAAAAGATAAATTCTCAGCTTCAACAATCACCTTGTAAAAATATTATTTTCAGAAGAAAGCCATAGGACTGCCTCCACTTGAACTACACTTAGCAATTACACTGCCCGACACCAATTCACATAATAGTACTTTTCTTTAGTTATTATTGTTTGGGTTTGTTTTTGTTGTTGTTATTGTTGTTGTTTTGAGAGAGGGTCTCCTTATAACCACTGCTGGCTTGGAGCTCACTATGCAGACCAGGCTGGCCTCCTCTGCCCTGGAGTGCTGGGATTAAAGGCACTTGTCACCATGCCGGGGCAGCACTTTCATTTTTAAAGGAATATTTGTATCAACTGCATGACTTAAACTACGCCAGTGCTTATGTCTTGTTGTGTGTATTAGAAAACTGAATTGTAAATATACTTAAGTACAATGAGCTAATTTATAATTCTAGGCATCTTAGAAACTATTTAACCCAAAACTGAGACACAGAATGCTAAGTTGTTGAAACTACAATAGCAATGCAGTTAGAGCAAAAATACCACAGTAACCATTTCTGACCCGATGCCCAGCCTGTGTCCTTGTTTAAAAGCGCCTCGTCAGTTTTATCTATGTACCCCTTCTGAAATGCTTAAACTTAAAAGTGTGTGTGTGTGTTTGTGTGTGTGTGTGTGTGTGTGTGTCCAGTGAAACATTAAACATTCATGGGACATTAGACTCTGTGCCAAAACTGGGTCAGATATCAGGGTGTGAAACAGAATGCCATGCAGCTTCTATCTAACAAGGCTTTGCTCTCTGAATGTCTTCTAACACCAGAGCTCTACTATTTGAATTGTTAAATTTAGTTTTGACATGTAATCTATTGTCCTTGATCCTTGCATCAAGTTTACAACTTTAAATTTTTCTCAGCTCTTTCCTTCATGAATTTCTGTACATATTTTAAGATACCATTTGATTATTTATTGGTTATACCCTGTGGATTTGTTAAAACCAAGACCTCACACACCTACAACTGTTCCCGCCCTGTGGTGCTGCAGAGGGTGGTGTGTTGTCCTCTTCCATCAGGGTACTTTGGCACATAGCTAAAATTCCTTCTCGGAGGGAGGGGAGGCCTAAATAATATCTGCCCCCTCTTCCCATTAGTCCCTTGATCTTAATGACAAGCTGATTCTGGGAAACCAGTGGGTTTACTGGGCTCACTTACAGAGCAATGGTTGAGGTTCACTCACAAGAGTGGGGGTGCTCCCTCTCTAGGCATGCACTGGAAAGTCTTCAGCCAAGCATGGATGACGACTTCCCCACAGTTGGTTATAGACCCTTAGCTCCTTCCTCAGACCACATGAACCTCAGGCCAACTGATTAGTTGGGAGGTGTGACTGGACTCTCAGATGAGGGTCCCATGAATCTCTCTGTCCCTCCTCCATTGCCCCAAGTGATAGTCAATAAGTTCAGTTAAGATGATCCTAGGCAAGTGGGCACAAAGCTTGGGAAGATGCCGTCTGTCCATTGTCTCTTTGTTGAAGGACACTCCTATACAACATACCTGGAATGTAGATTCATCTAGATTAAGGGACAATGTGGCAGCTTTAGCATTTTGGGTTAATTTAGTATTGGCACAGAGACACATGAATAGGCAGAAACATGATATCCTTTCTTCTCTGTGGTTCAGATTTATTTTTGTCTTCTCCCATTCCCTCACTTATCTACAACTTATGCATTTATTATTTCTGTCCTCAGAGAACCTAAGTACATTATGAGCAAGAGAGAAAGCTGGCAGCCACTGTGAACTAGGCCCTCTACTACAACTTCTTCTGGCCTGTCTTGTGCCCACTGAATATTCACTGCATTCTATAAGATACTGGAGGGACAAAGACGTATTTTTGTGGCCCTTATGAAGCACACAGTATATGTCTGACTACAGCTACATCAGCAAGGAAGTACAATGCAGTGGCTCACAGATGCTAACCCAGTCCTGGTATCAAGTCCTGGGGGCAGCAGGAGTTGAGAGGAAGTTCCACTAGATGATGGCATGGCAGCTGCATCACACACAAGTCAGAGGAAATGAGAAAGGTGTGAGGAAGATGTGGAGAGCAGGAATGAGGTAACAGCAAACTCATGAGCAGAGTGTCAGAGGACCTGGCAGCATCTCGCATGACAGAGAAGGGCAGTGCTTGATCAGGGGCGGCAGGAAAGAATCCTGAATGTTCATTTAGGGTTGAGTCAGAAAGACCTTGTATGTCACGCAGGTAATTTGGACTTTATCCTATTGCCAGTGGTTCTTAACCTTTTTAAGAGAAACTGGTGAAAGTTATGAATCTTTTTTTTCAGAAGTATAATAGTAACACACATATGCCCAAAATGTTGCATAGGATTTCTGAGCATTCACAACCCACCTGGAATCCATTACAAGATCCCACCAGCTCTAACAATGGTTCCACAGAAAATCTCTTAGCAAAGAATAGGTGGCTTAGTTGTGCATCTACCAAAATAGCTGGCAACAGTGTGGAGGACAGACAGATGGAAAGGGAGGCCGGGAGTCAAAAAAATCAGACAGCAAGTCTCTTGCAAACTACCCGGTACCATAGTAAAGTTTGCAAGTAGATGGGCGTAGAAGAGAAAATCACTCCAGAAATGGGATAGATAAACCTGAGTATGTGATTAAATATAGAAGATATGGAATACATATTTGTGAATGTTCCTCCTTATTCTTCCCACTATGTTATAAATCCTCTTAAACATGGTTCCCCAGCCTGGACTCACAGAAGCAGATGAAAATGAAAACAAGCATGCCAGACTTGAACTCCAAGATCAACCAAAAGTCAGGTTGCAGAGGGCTATGGAGTAGTGCATTCAGAGACTGAGAGATGGGTGCCGGTAGACACAGACCTGGTGGAGTGCTGCAGAAGCTTGCTGATGACACCTGGAACTTCCGGGGGTTCCTGGCTCCTCAATAGATTTCAACTCACTGAGCTAGTTCCATTGTTTTGCTTTACATTCAGGATAAGGAAGTGTTGAGAAGACCTTTAAGTAGACACTCAGAGGGCTTTATTGCCCTGTCAAACTTGTAAAACTGCCTCCACAGCAGTAGCCATATGTCAAAACCAGAGTCAAATATCTAAGCAAAGAACAAAGATAAACAGCAATTAAGAGAACCTTTGCTTCTTAAAATTAGTTCATCTGAGCTACAGGTCCTGGGTTTGATTGGATTTATCTTCTAATGTGGAAGACAGAATTGGTGGTAAGCACTTGAACTGGAGAACAGAAGTCAGTCCTTAGACTTCAAACTCTCAGGCATCTTGACACTAGATTATTTGTTGTATATTTTCCTCTCTTCCTTTTCCTGTACTTGCTCTGTAGTCTACATATATTTTTAAGAGACAAATATCAGTAAGTAACTGAAAATGCAAAACAAAGCAACCTTCCAAAAGATCTCCTTATATACTAAATATATCTTATGATATCGATGATAATTATTTCATTTATTACTGTTGGTAACTAAGAAAATATCAAAACTCTAAAAGGAATTCAAAATATATTTGGCAATAATTCTCATACAAAAAGATAATCCAAAGATAAACCAATCCTTGCACTCATAAAATATGCACTAGTTAGCTGGAAATTGATAATCCATGGATAGGACATGAAGCTGCAGATTAGCAGTTTTTACAATTAATACAATACTGATAGTTTGTCATTTGACCACATGTTCTGAGTGAAGAGAATCTCATGTGGGCAAAAGAAGAATGTGTAAGTAAAAGAAAACATAACATTGAACCAGGGAGAGTGTTCTGGATTTTCATTCTAACCATTCGTCCCATAATATTGAATGGTACTGGAGAAAGTATGTAGCTTGACTATTTGGAATAGACCTAAATTACACCCCAATGATTCTTCATTTTGTCAAAAATTTCTCCTGACTCAGATAGTACAAGGGTCAATCGAAGAAGAACTGGGGGGTTTCTGCTGCAAGTTAAGCCACCTTGCTTGATAGCAACCAGTCATTTCTCCCAATTTCTCTATTAGCATAGAGAATGTGGCCCTGAGCTGTATTCATTTCTCGTCCTTCCAGTTTCCTCACTAAATCACAAACTGTTATTTTTTTTTCCTCCCATCAGGAATGCTTTCTCCGTGATTCCAACCCCAACATGTGCTTTCCAGAGCCTCAGATGTTTCCTTAGCTCTACAGATGTTTTGTAAATTCATTTCAGCAAAAGTTGCCAATGCTGCAGAAAGTATCTGTGGCTGATTGGACTCACAGCTTGGACAGAGCTGGAGTTAGATTAGATGGAAGTGGAAACTGAAACTTCTTGCTGGCTCACCAGGAACTCAGGAATTCACAAAAAGAGCAGAGAAGGAATTTTCTTGGAGGGGGAGTTTCCAGCATGCCTGTTTTGGGTAGTGGAGGGGTGTGGAAGCCGGGAGGTAACTCTTCACTGTTCTCCTTGGTGGTGCTCCTACATACTACTTTCCACTGGAGACTTCTTTCTCTTTCTAAGTAGAAGAAGAAAAAACAACAGTAGCAGTAACAGCCAAAAAAGAATAGCTTCATTTTTAGAACTCCAGGTAAAATAGCTAATGTTTCACACCTAAGGCGAAATAGGTCAGAGACTTCAAAATATCCGCAAAGGGCACAAGTCAAGGAGGTGATGAGTGTGATTACAAACCTAGGAATAATGAGTTTTAGAAATGGAAGCTGATCCTACAGGGCACAGTTCACTTGTTCTCATCTTTTCCTTTGTGAAAGAAATTAAATTACTGCCTTTGGTCTTCTTACAATTGAGTAATATCTGGATTCTGTAGTTAGGCTGCTATTATAATGCAAATTATTGTAGTGAAAAAAGAAGACTAGACTGACAGGCCATGTTTAGTAAAAATCTTTTCAAGTCCTCCAGGCCACATATCTATATCTCCATATAAGTACATATAGATATGTACATATACACGTAGTAATGTTTATATATTCATCCAAAATTAATTTGTAATCTCTATTAGAAAAGGTTCATTACTATATATTAATCTTCTCCTGGTATTACGGCTGAGCGCCTAGAATGTTTCTGTTTACTAAGCTCATGCTTTTAACATAACAGCAACTGACAGGGATAGAATGTTTTAATCTATGCCTTTCCTTGAGATAAGCTTATTCAACATGCTGAATGGTCAGTTGCAAACTTTCTGAACACTAGGCTTTGTTCATATCAGCACTTATTGCTTTAATTCAGCCAGCAGTGAAATGTGTTCTGATAGAGCTTTCCAAAAATGCCCAGAGGTCTTCTCAGCCAGAGGAGCAGTAATCTAGTCCCATCCTTGGATAGAATACAAAAACATCAGTTTACTATATTTTTGAACTGAAAATCTAACAGAAGCGTTTGACTTTGAGTAGGGTTAGACTTTTGTTTCCTAAAGAGAAATGAAGCTTCTTTCCCAACTTGAGGAAGAAGACTGGGGGCAAAATAATTTTTCAAAAATAGAAACAACAACATTAATTATTATCATTTTATAATGAAGTCGTGTACTGACAGACACTGTTTAAAAAAGAGGCTTGGGACTGCAGAGATGACTTAGCAGTTAGGAGCACATATTGCTCTTGCAAGGGACCCAAGTTCCCTTCACAGCACCTGTGTCACACAGCTCAAGACAGCCTGTAACTCCAGCTCGAGAGGGATCTAACACCTCTGCTTCCAGGGGTTCCCACACTCACAAGCACATACCTACACACAGATACACACACATACACATAGCTAAAAATGAAATAATTTTTAAAAATGGAACAAGAGATCAAAATCTATAGACAGTCAGCAAATAATGTTATATGTGGACATAAAACTCTAACAATGTTAGACATGTACTTGTGGGGGCAGCAGTGCAAACTGTGTTTCTAGCATGAAGGGAGAGATAAAATAATCAGCACCAGTATTCGAGAGCTGCAGTATTAATGCCCTCATTTTGCAGGTGTAAAAATAATATCTGCCCCACAGACATGTGACCACAATCCCAAGTGAAGCTGACCTGTATCTCATTAGTCAAGTCTATCTGCCTCCAAGCCTCAGCTCACTCTCCTGTACTGTGATGCAAGTTATTCAACATCCCTAAGCCTCCATTTTCTTATTTGTAAAAATATGGAGACAAAGTCCCACAATATCCTGGACCACCATGAGGACTAAATGCAATAATGCCAGTGTCAAAGTCCTGGTATGGCTACTTAATATCTCTCAGTGTTTCCTTCATTTCTGGCCTTCCAGGTGCCCTAAGAGAAATGTAAATGGGACAGACTTGAGTGTGTGCATAGGCCCAAAGAAGGAAAAGGAACACTGGCACCCAAAGTCTCCTCGCCTTGGATAGCATTTCCACCCTGTTACAGAACTGACTTCTCTCCTCAGTAGCAAGGGACAGGCTTCATGCAGTGGCCTCTGTAAGACCATGCTCTGTATCACCGGCAGTTCATCATATCCCCAACAGCGCAGCTGTGATAAGAACCAGATGACTCAAATTTCCAAAGCAAAGCCAGCAGCAAATATCATCTGGGAAGGCACATGCCTCAGTATCTATGCGCCATGCTCTTTAAGAAAGAGCATCAAAAGCTAATGGACTTTTACAAGAGCTCAGTTGCTGCTTAATGTCGGTAAACTCTCAGGAGCAGGGAATCACAGCCCCTACCACGTACAGTTGGCAGCAGAATCTATATTCCAAGTTGTTAACGAAGCCAAAGATTAGATAAGATTTATAGAGACCTGATGTATATAGGAGGGTTGATGTATATAGGAGAGTTAAAAATGGAATCTGCAGACTTGTTCCCAAAGCTTGATTCATACATGGTCAGGATGTTTCTGTGGATGGATTTCTCCACACTGCATGGCATTACCAAGGAGAAATGGTTCTCTCATCATTGGAAGAGTTGCCCTTAGTTTTAATTTAGAAGTGCATGACTTCCATTTGTACAGCCACATGCACAGCTCCAGATGGTTTAAACTGCATGCTGTCTGTCTGGAAGGAGAGGAAAACCAGAGGCTCAGGCACCGTCCTGCTGCTCGCACCATCGCAGGCACCTCTTCGCTTCATGCTCTGACCCATTCTGTTGCTTCTGAGGATCTGCTGATGTCTGAAAATCACTCTGCCTAGAATATAACTTCAGCTGTTATATGACTTCAGTTTTGCAGACACCTAGCAACCATTTCCTCAGCACCTACTTTCATTTTCATTTACTTCTATACAGCTTGACCTCTTGCTACAACATTTGGGAAAAATATTTTCCAAATACTCTAAATTTGCCTGCCCCTGAGAAACTGTAACTCTAGAGACTTTTATTGCTAATTTTTGCTTCATTCTCCAATACTATAAGTCTTTGATAACTTTTCCAAGTTACAATGAAATAGGTTTCCAGATAAATTAGTACATAATAGGTCATGCTAAGGTGAAGTATCTATTGGACAATGAAACACGGGGAAAATATTACTCCATTTGGTTGTCAAACACTTAGCTTTTGTCAGTCTTGGAACTTTTCACTTGAGACTTTGTTGGTAAAAGTGGTTTTGGAATTCACCACAAAACTATCAGATAAAATCCATGTTTAGGTTAGGCAATGGGGGCAAGAAAATTATACTCTTCTGAGGCTGGTGATGTAGGGAAGTTCTGATATTTACAGGAGATATATAGATGTAAGTATAAAGATATATAGACATACTGATCTTCAACCACAGTCTATATTCCATGCAGTTTCTATCTTGTATGCTTTGGAGACTCCTGACTGATCTGAAGCAAGGGATGAATTGTGTTGGACTGTTGACTTTTCCAACAAAAAAGGAGGTGATTAAAGAGATTTCATCGAACACTCCATTTAAAAGTCAGTACACGGTATCAAAGATCTAGAAATGGCTGAAGTGTTTTCTAAATGGAATAGCTCAATAAACATACATTTTATAGGATTACAGAACCATGACTCAGCCTCCCTTCACTTAATATTTGCTGGATTTGTCCAATGCTAGTACAAAACAGATGGCAATTGCCTGCTCTTATCCTTCCAATAACTGAAATAAAATAAATGCTGTGATAAGAAATGGCATTGTTGTGGTCTCTTTCCTCAAATTCAAGATCTTTTGTCATGGAAATTGTTATCTGGTAATTTTATACATAAATACAATGTATTTAGATCACATCCCTCCCCCATACTCTTCTCCAACTCCTCCCAGAACCACCTCCAACTTCATATCTTCTTCCTTTCTTTTAATAACCCACTGAGTCTAATTTGTGCTGCACATATGCACATGGGTATAGAGTATCAGCCATCAAGCAGGGGCAGCCCACCGTGAGCCACACCACTGAAGACAACTGACTTTCCCTCCCCCAGGGACATCAACCATCAATATCTTCTCAAGTAGACGGAGTCTTGGGAGCCCTTTTCTTCTCCATGCTCTAATGTTGACTGACATGATCTTGTGTAGGTCTTAGGCTGGCAACCGCAGCTGTTAGGACTTTATGGCTGCATTAGCCCTGTCATGTCCAGAAAACATTATTTTGAAGCAATCTTCCCCGACCTGTGACTCATCATCTTTTTGCCCCAGTCTTTCACCATGTTCCCTGAGCCTTATTGGGGAAGAAGTGTGATACAGATGTCCTATTTCAGGCTGAGCTTTGCACAGTCATGTGTTCTCTTCACTTTGACCAGTTGTAAGTCTCTCTGTTAGCCACCATCTGCTGTATAAACAAGTTTCTCTAACGAGGGATGAGAGCTGCACTAGCCTAGTGACAGAAAAGCCACTTTGCCTTTTTGAATAACTCTCCTATTAGTGAAACCCTGACTTAATGATCATGTCATGGCTGTTGCTTAGATCTCTGTCCCTGACCCTTTTTGAAATTAAAACTTTATGTTTGGACTGGGCATGGTAGCACATGCCTTTAGTCCCAGGACTTGGGAGAAAGAGGCAGGTAGATCTTCATGAGTTTCAGATATAACATAGCTAGGGCTACATAGTTATACCTGGTCTCAGAAAACAAAAGCAAAACAAAATAAAAGACAACAACAATAAACTTTAGAAATCAAATTGGACCATATTGGGTATATAGAAGTTTAGATTTTGAATTTTAAAGCAGTCAGTATCATTTTAGGTGGCCCATTATCTGCTCCATAAGCCTCAGTTTTCCACAAAGATGCAATTCAAATTTTACACTTCAAAAATATTTTTATGAGACTTTCATACAAGGTATTTTGATCATATTCAGACCCCCCACACATACACTATCTACATTCTCTCTTATTTTTTAAAGCTTCTGAAGCCTAATTTGTATCTGCAAATACTCTTAGGAGTAGGCCCATCCACTGAAGCTTTATTAACCTACACAGCACCACACCCTTAAAGAAAATTGACTCTCCGTCTCCCAGCAACTACCAGTTGCCACTAGTTCCCCAGCCACGGTCAGGTGTCTTAACTACTTCTCTACTTCTGAACTGGGATTTTGTCTGGCTTGAGTTGAATAGGTTTTGTGCATGCTCACTATTGCTGTGAGGTCAGCTGTCTTGAAATCAGGGTTTCCTCGTGGTAATCTACCACCTCTGGCTTTTACAATCTCTTTGCTCTTTCTTCTGCAATGATTTGATACAGGTGTCCTATTCAGCACTAAAACAATGCTGCCGTAGTGGTTTGAGACAAGTCAAAACAAGGACCTTTGGTATCTCTGGGCTGGATGAGGAACATATGGGCCTTCTATGAAAGGATGAAGCTCTGTAGTTGAATCCACACCCTGAGCCTATGTTAAAAATTGATTTCTCTGCTCTGAGTACAATCTTGAGCCATCTCTTTGTGCCTATCAACTTTTCTGTCTCTGCAAAGAGAAATCCCTTGTTCTGCAAATCCATCTGAACCAAACTGAACCTGGAACACCAGCCAGCAGGCCCTTCTCCAGGAATACAATTACTCCAAAGTCAAACAGAGATTCTAGAATTTTACAGTTTGGATCACTGTGGTGGTTCAAACTCTCTTAAGTGAGGCCACTTTACAGTTGATGGCTCTTCATCTCAGACTTCAACCCTGTACTTTGGTGATATTTGTGCATATATCTATTTTGGTGAATATTTATGGGAGTTTGTGTATTTGTGTGTATGGTTCCATTTTGTGTGTTATATAGTTGTTTGATCAACCTAAAACATTAGGCTAAACAACTGCTGGCAGAAAGTCAACAGGACTACACATTGAAAGGTAATAAAAAAATAAATAGGAGTTCTATGAGGGCCAGACACAAAAGCTGTTTACATTGAAGGCTATCTTTAAGATTGTAATAAGCAAATATTTTAGATTTTTGAATGATCTGAAAAGAAGGGCTAAAATGTTGTTTCCTGTTGTAGATGTAAAAGTTTGGCACTGTCAGAATGGACATTAAACATTTCTCAAACATTAAACATAATTCATATATTTATTCCACTTTCTCAAAGAAAACTTGGAATATCTTCTTTGAGAAATAGATCTACACTTTGTTTTTAACTTACTGTGAGATCTCTTTCAGGGAAATGTGGGCACTTGCTATGTCTAGTTGTGCTGCAACTCACTGTTTGTGACGCTGTAAAATACTTAGGGAAACTCACCATAGAGCCTTTTAATGCTTCTTTTGACAAGACACCTGAAAAGTAATAACAGAATTTAAAATGATTGACTTAGAGAAAAACAACCATATACTTGTGCATTATTTTCTTAGCATCTTACCCAGAGGGGGAACGAAACTGACGAGTTTGGTCTTCTTGGGTTCTCATCTCGTGTGGAAACGCATGTGGTCTCATATTCGAATGTTGCATGTAGGGGCTTTTTCCGTCTTTAAATAATTGGATCTCATCAAAGTTGTCATTGCTTATCCACCTCATTCCAGTTACTGCATGACACTGTTTCCATTTCAGTCTCATGAAATTTAGATAAGACCAGAAAAATTGCATCATACAGACATATGTTTGTCACAGAAATGGTAACTTCAGCAAACTACTGTACTTCTCTGAACAGCCCTATACTTGAATATATATTTTATTGAGTTTTTCTGTATTTCATAGGATAGAACTTAATCACTTAACTTAAATTTAGACCCTCTCCCTTATCCATGCTCCCCAAAGCCTCCATCGGCCCCCCACACTGGATTTCAAACATTCTTTCATCTTTTTTAAGGTCTATTGTGTCAAGTTACTGTCCCCAAATGACCTTAGTGTGGGTTCATACACTGAGGTCTAGTCAACCTATCCAGAATCCTTCGCTTTAGGAAGACTTTCTCATCCACACCCAACAGTCAGTTGCCAATATTTCTTAAGAAAAGATTGGGGTCTGCTGCACATTTCCCCAGTGTCATGCTGGGTTGTTATCTGCTGGAGTTTGCACGGGTCGTGAGCACACTGAAACCATTGCTGTAGGTTCATATGAGCAGGTCCCAGGAGCTTGTAGGACTCTATTTCCATATGGTCATGCACCTCTTCCCTGGCTCTTACAATCTTTCTGCCTCCTCTTCTGGAATAGTCCCTGAATCCTGGGTGAGTGAAACTTAATAGAGGAATCCTGTCCAGGGACCCACGCTCTGCAGATTCCTATTTGCCATGCTTTAGCCATTTGTGACCCTTTGTGTTACTGGCCCTTTGTTGCATGAGGGAGCTTCATTAATGGGAGTTGAGAAATTCATTAGTGTCTTCTTTATCCCTTGTTCTATATTGCATGAGCCTAGATGTTAGGCATGGACAATTCACAGACAGTGTCTGTGACTAGTTGTAGTACTCTGTAGTAGTCTCTGTCTGGTGCAAAAGAAGCTTCTTTGATGACTGGGGCACTTGACTGTAAATATAAGGATACATACTGTGCATTTACTAAGAACTTACATTAACCTAGGTATGTGACAGTCTTGAGGATTTCTCTAGGATCTATGGCTTCTTCAGTCATGTGTATTTGGCTAGGATTATAATAGCACACACAAGTTTACTCCCATTTAGTGAGCTCATAAACCAATAGGTAGCCATTGATTGGCCCCAAGATAAAAGCGACAATACTGCACCAGTGTCAAATGCTATGCCAGTCATAGATGTGGTTATTTGGTCATAAGCTGGTGTTGGACTATTGATTGATGACTATTCGCATAGCACTCTCCAGATCTATGAGTGCTAGCCTTCAGGGGAAGTGGTTTCCAAGGCAGTTTCAGCTCCATTGCTCCAAATTTGATCTCTGAAGTCTGTCTTGTCTTCATCAATAGGGTCTTACCTTCAAGTTCTGGGAGGCAATTAAGGGCTGCGGTAACAGCCTGTGTAATTTTGGGAGGCTCTTGGACCACCCTGTCCAACAACTCAAAGGAAGGTTTCTCCTGTTTGGCACTGTTTCAGCTAATGCACATGGGCTCAGGTAGAGATATGTGAAGAAATTTGTTATTAAGTTATTAAGCTAATATGATTCCCTCTGGTGTTTTACTCTAGCTAGGCATTATTTCTCTCTCTCTTTCTCTCCCTCTCTCTCTCTCTCTCTCTCTTGTCTCACCCTCTCTCCATGCCTTCCCTATTTAAAGTGTTCCCATTTTCCCCCTTTTCTCCCTGGATAACACCAGTGTCCTCAGGCCCCCGCCTCTCTTGAGCTCCTTCTTTCCCTTTATCCCCATAGTTCCTTTCCATTTTCCTGGTTCCTGCAGTTACATCAGGATACATACTCACATATAAGGGTTTGGTGCTCAGATCCACAAATGAGACAGAACATATGTCATTTGTTTTTCTGATTTTGTGTTACTTCTACTTCTTTTCATTTTAATGATCAGAAATGGAAATAGGACTCTAGAAGGAGTTATTGCAGTGTTGTCCATTTCCTTAGTAAAATAAAGATATTTCTTAATTATTTTTATCCTGGCTAATTATATCTATCATCTATCTATCTATTTTATCTATCTATCTATCATTATCTAACTATCTATCTGAACTTAGATGCTCATCTAACAAGGAACATCAGTACTTAAACTCTAAAATATCATGAATACTGTTGTTATTAGAGTGATGTTCTGTATAATTTGAATAAGAAGAATTAACTCAAATCTTTGGGTATTTCTATCTTGAGAAAATAGGGTTGTAGCTACTTGTTACAATGGAGTATCTTTTAGGGCCTTTTAGTTTAATCAGTTGGATTCAGTTAAAATATATGTTTATGTATAATATACAAATATATATATATATATATATAAATTTGAATTTGAAAACTGGACTTTTATCCAATTATACTGATTAGAAAAATACATACATATTTTTACAAAGATTGAAAACACTTGAATCTTTTAAACATGAAAGCTAGTTGAGTAATGTAAGGGTTCTGGGTTAACATTTATAATTTAATTTAAACCAAAATTAGCATTATTTTATAATTTAGGGATATACTAAGTGAAATATTAGATATCAGAAGCCATTAATACTAAGTATAAAAGAATTTAAGGAATATAAAAAGTGAGAAAAATGTTCATTTATTGGGGTACTTGATTGTCCCTTAGTTGAATATGAGTCCCATTCACCATCTCTGAAGTCAAACATGGATGAATTCTTAGATAAAGTTGGTACATGAGACATCACCTCCTTGAATTTTGTAGTATAGGAGTAGGCTAAAAGTATCCAGATACCTAAGAGTGCAGTGCCTCAAGTACACTCAAAAGGAAAAAAGTCCCTACTTTACTAGTGTATTCCTATAACTTTTAAAAGCTCAGTGTTGATAAATGATGATAATAAGAAGCAAATAATACTAAATAATACTGGCACTAGGCTCAAATGATGTTTTTATTTAGGCCCTGTGCCTGTTTTAAAGAATGCATGTATCTGTTTTTGTTGTAGTAAGATGTACTTAAAGACAAAATTGGAATGGAAATTCTAAATCCATTAGACATCAATTCCTCAGGTCCTTTCACTAGCCCCAATAAACCACCCTTCTGTTTTCTATATCAGTGAATTTGGCCACCTAAGGAACATTATGTGATTGTAATCAGACAGTACATATCCTTTGTGCCTAACTTATTTCATTTAGTATGTCTTAAAGGTCTGCCTTTGTTGTACATCACAGTTTCTTTTAAAGGCTAAGTAATATTCCACTGCATGTTTATACTACATTTTGTGTGTACCCATCTAAGCATGAACGTTTGGATTATTTCTACTTTGGCTTATACTTTTCATATAGTAACTCGCTTAATTCCCATGGTGATTCAGTAATGTAAAGTATTTTTAATATTCATATTTTGGGATAAGAAAACAACCATAAAGAGTTTGTGTGTGCGTGTGTGTGTGTGTGTGTGTGTGAAGTTTCTATAGCTAAGAGTCTCTGTAACCAGCATCCCCCTACTACATGCTGAACAGATCATATTGAGGGTTTATAACCATAATCATCCCATTTCCCCATTCAAATGACTGGAATCTGGATAAAGTCTGTGCTGGTTAAGAACCTATTTATATAATAAAGAAGCCGAGTTTGTAACTTATTTTGTACAGGACTTTGGAAGTCTAAGGAGTAGTCCCATCACAGCTGATTTACACAGGATTCCTTTGCTGCAGAATACCAAGTAAATGCTTTACTCTGGCACTAGTCTTAGGTTAGAGTCATTCAGCTATCTCCTAGATCGTGTGTGTGTGTGTGTGTGTGTGTGTGTGTGTGTACATGCACGGGTATGTGTTTCTGTGCTGTAGCATGGTTAGAATAGTATACCCATTTAGTAAAAAGGGAAATACGGTATTTGGGGGTAGCAAGTTACTTGATTCGAGGACATATGTCATTAAACATAACCCAAACCCAAACACATGTCTAACTGTGAAGTTTATGTAGTTACTGTAGCACAGATCTCTCGGTTCTGGGAAGCATGTGAAGTGCGGCGCTGAGACCAGTGTGTGACAATGATTCTCTCCGCGGTCCATGCGGTTTTTCCTAGAATGCCTTTAAATAACAGACAACTCTATTTGTCTGGAAGAAATCTTTGCATTACTGACATTACTTCATATAGTTAGTCCAATTAGTATACCTGAAACCTGAAAGATAAATTGCTTCATAAAAATGTCAGTTGTGGGGATTGGAGAGATGGCTCAACAGCTACTAGCACTGGCTGTTGTAGCAGAAGGTTCAAATCCCAGCACCTACAGGGCAGCTAACAATCATCCATAACTACAGTTTCAGGGGATTCAACACACTCTTCTGGCCTCTGTGAGTACTGCACAACACAGGGACACTTGCCAAACATGCAGGTATAGTATGCATACACCAAAAATAAAAATAAAATAAAGAAGTTTTTAAATGTAGTTGTGTATAACTTTGGAAGAGTTTTGGTATGTGCATATCAAACTTCTCAGAGCATCAATCTTCTGCAAGCAGCAGCTTTCACAAAGAGATGAACAGCAGATCACAATTCCAGAGCATTTATTAGCAGTGTAGCTGGTTGTCCTATTACCTAGAAACCTATTTCTGTGGCTTTATTTTCCAGTTGGTCCATTAGTGTGTTCTCATCTTCAGTCATTGCCTAGAAATCTTAGACTCAAATATCCCTCTAGTCAAACCTATATGTATTATTAAATTGAAAAAGTTCAGATGCAGGTTTCATTTCCAAGGCCATCAGGGGCAGACATGCATCCACATGTTAATATGTAAATGTGAGGGTTAAAGGGGATCTCCCACTGACCGATCAATCACCCTCTTATTTCTTGCAGAGCTCAAGGACTGCGAGGTCAGAGGAAGACCGGGAAGGCCTCTGGGATGCCTGGGGCCCTTGGAGTGAATGCTCTCGAACCTGTGGTGGGGGTGCTTCCTACTCCCTGCGAAGATGCCTGAGCAGCAAGTAAGTCCTGGCCCCAATGATGATTTTGTGAGAATCAGAGATGGCTAAGGTGAAGAATGATTTTGTGGTTGAGTTTATGAAAAATTTGTTGGTGCCCACAAGGTAAATGAAGAAAGGAATGAAAATAAGATTCAAAGAATTCCACCTCAGGGTTTTTTTTTTAATGACCATCATCAGTTAGGTAGTTATATACTGTTGTATGGTTTTTAAAACAGAGAATTTGTATCATTTAACAGGAAGCTTAAATTGTTTTATGAACGATATTGTTGGCTTTGTTTTAAAGATGTTCTAATAGCCAGCTATTTCTTAAGTCCATTGAGCTCAATGGTGGCTTTTAATGTAAGACGATTTGTAAGGATAGAAGCCAGTGGAAAGTGGGCATGAATCGTGAGAGATGACACGGGGGCCAAGTTGGCTAATGGCTTCTGGCAGAGTGGAAATGCTCGAGGCCTTCGATGAGGAAGTCTTTATCAAGAGTAATAATAAATCCGGGCTACTTCCAGACTGTGTGCTCTATGACCAGATTTCCTCCAGACTCTAAAATATGAAGTACTGTGGCAATGGTTTTTCATGAAAGATTTATTCCACCAAAGACAGCATGATGAAGGAAGGTTTGGCTAAAACTATCATACATTCTGAAGAATCAAACAGAAGTACCTTTGTGATGATTGTCAGACTTTTTCTTTTTTAATGAAACTTTTTAGACAAATATACATGTTGAGCATGTCCGCACAGCTCTCTCCGACCCCTTGTGTCCTCCCCAGTCCTCCCTGTGTCCTCCCAGTCCTCCCTGTGTCCTCCCCAGTCCTCCCTGGGTCCTCCCAGTCCTCCTTGTGTCCTCCCCAGTCCCCCTTGTGTCCTCCCAGTCCCCCTTGTGTCCTCCCAGTCCCCCTTGTTTCCTCCCCAGTCCCCCTTGTGTCCTTTAAGTCCCCCTTGTGTCCTCCCCAGTCCTCCCTGTGTCCTCCCAGTCCTCCCTGTGTCCTCCCCAGTCCTCCCTGAGTCCTCCCAGTCCCCCTTGTGTCCTCCCAGTCCCCCTTGGGTCCTCCCCAGTCCCCCTTGGGTCCTCCCCAGTCCCCCTTGGGTCCTCCCTGTGTCCTCCCCAGTCCTCCCTGGGTCCTCCCAGTCCCCCTTGGGTCCTCCCCAGTCCCCCTTGGGTCCTCCCCAGTCCTGTAAGTCCCGTACGACATTAGACAGCTTCACTTCTACTTTCATGTTTGATATACATATATGATATTATTTATCTATATAAAATATAGAAAGCACAATATTTGCTATTTTGAGGCTGGCTTAAGGTATTTAATATTATTTTCTCCAGTTGTATCCATTTTCCCACAAAGACATAACTTTGACTTTCTTTATGGCTTAAAAGAAGTTGGATTGTTTCTATGCACCACATTTTCTTTATCCACTCCCCTCTTTTTGGACACCTAGGTTGGCTCCGTAACTTAGTGAACAGTGCTGCAATAACCTGTGTTGTACAAGGGTCTCTGTGATCACATGTGATGTGTGCACATGGAGCTTTTGGGGTCAATACCCAGGAGTGGTGTGGTTGCTCATATGCAAGATCTATTTTTATTTTTATCAGTACTGACTTTCATAGTAGATGGATGAGTTCACATTCCAAACTGTCTGAGAGATCCCTTCTTTTCACATCCTCACCACCATTTGTTGGTATTTGTTTTCTTAAGGACTGTCATTTTGACTGGGGTAAGATACAGTTTCAACATAGTTTTGAATTGCATTTCTCTAGTAGTTAGGAAAGTTGAACATTTTTCATATATATATTTTCCAGGTGTAATTCATCTTTTGAAAACTGTCTGTTCATTTCATTAACTCATTCACCGACTATGTTTTTGTTTAGTTTTTTAGTTCTTTTTATATTTTATGTTATCCTCAGTCACACATACACACACACACACACACATATATATCAAAGATTTTTTTCCATTCTGTAGATTATGTCTTCACTTGATTGCTTCCTTTGCTATGCAGAAACTTTCTAATTTACTGAGTTCCCCTTTTTCATGCTTAATTTTATTTCTTGAGCAACCAGAATCTTTTTTCCTCCAACAGCTATAGAGCTTCAAATCTTACATTTAGGCTCTTGAAAAACTTGGATTTGATTTTTGTACAAGGTTAGAGGAATCTGGTAACATTCATCCACAGGTAGACTGCCAGTTTTCCAGCACCATTTGTTAAAGAAGCGATTGTTTCTTCAAGGTGTATTTGGGGCATTTTTTCATCAATCATGTGACTGTAGACACAGTTTGTATCTGGTTCTTCCCCTCACTCTGCGGACCTGTGTGCGTGTCTCACTGCCACTACTGTGCCGTTTCGTTACGTAGTTCTATAGCATAACTTGAAATGTGACGTGGTGTTCCTCCAGCATTATTATTTTTGCTCCAGATTCTTTTAGATATTTTCGGTCTTTTGTGCTTCCTTATGAATTTTGAGGTTGTTATTTTTTCTATGTCTGTATAGAACAGTATTGATATTTTGATGTGGGTTGCATTAAATCTGTAGCTTGCTTTTGGTAAAATAACTATTTCCACAATATTACTTCTTCTAATCCATGAGCTTGGAACCTCTTCTAATGTCTTCTTCAGTTTCTTTCTTCAGTATTTTAATCCTTTCACTGTAGAAACCTTTCATTTCCTTGGTTAGGTTTATTCTAAGTGTGAGTTGTTTGGTATTTTTTTTTTTTTTTTTTTTTTTTTTTTTTTTAGACAACTGTGAATGGAATTGTTTCCCTGATTTCTGTTTTAATATGTTTGTTTTTGGTACATATTTGTTTCTCCAATGTACTGGGGTTTCCACTGAAACAGGCTTCATCCACCCCAGTGGGCTTTTCTGGCCTCTTGGGGTGCAGCTGCTCTCCATGACCCTTTCATGCCTTCAAAACCAGTATAGGAGACTCTTACACATACCAAGTCCCACTTTCAGCTTGAGATGGAACCTCACACCACCAGCCACGCACTAGAGTACTAGATTATGGCTTCTGTGTGCTGACTCTGAAGAAATATTTCCCAGATTTCACCACAACGATGCTGGTTTTGTGTCCGCAGATAATTTTTCAGGCCTAGCTGACCAGCATTGGTTATCCCAGTAAAGCACAAAAGGTTTCACTTTCAAAAACTCTTAATTACACACGAAGAGTCTTCAGAGAGTTTTCGTCTCCCTTTGAAGCTCCACAAGCCAGGCCTCCATTATCCACACCTCTTTCCGCATTATCATCCACGTTTCTACAGAACAGCTCACTGAGTTCCAAGTACTTTTTTAATCCAAAGCTCCAAAAACTCCACAGTCTTCCCAGGCACATAAGGTCAGGTCAAATTTTGTACCCTGCCATTTGATTGCAAGTCTTTATCAAATCTAAGAGCTCATATCTGGTACAAACAAGGATATTTTCTTTTCTCCTTTCTCCTTCTTAAATGTGCCCCATTACTGCCTCCACTTGTCTTATTTCTCCAGCTAAGACTTCGAGCGCTTTTATAAGGTTGGGGAGAGTAGACATACTTGTTCTTGTTCAGTGGAAATGCCTGATTTTTTTCTCAATTTAGTATAATGTTGGGCATTATGTTTATTGCAGAGAGCCTCTTTTGTGTTAAGATAAGCTCCTCCTAGTCTCCTTGTGGCTTTCATCATGAAAGGATGCTAGATTTCATCTGCATAACAAAAAATGTTTTCTGTATTTGAGATTATCATGAGATTTCTGTTCTTATATACATTTATGTGACATATTCCATTTATTGATTTATATATGTTGTACTATCCCTGCATCTGAATGAAGCCAACTTGAGCATGGTGAATCATCTTTCTGATATGATTATGGATTGAGTTTACAAGTATTTTGTTGAGAACTTTTGCATTTATGCTCACCAGAGAATTTAGTCTATAATTTTATTTTTGTTGTGGTTTATCTAGTTTGGGTATCAGGATAATACTGGATTCATAAAACAATAAGTTTGACAGCATTTGTTTCTATTTGGGGGAATAGTTTCATTAGCATTGGTGTTAGCTCTTCTTTTTTATTTTAAATTTTTATTAGAGCACAATCCTATTATAAGTTGCCAAGAAGCTTGATTGCAAACATCTCAGAAATTTTCTGTGTCTTTCTATTCCCATTTCCAACACTCCACACATCTTCTACCCCATCTCCCAGTAGACAAATACTTCTCTACCTTTAGTGTAATCATTTCTCCATTAGATTTATAATCTTACCACCTACATTTTCATTACTTCATATGATTGTTGTCCGGGCCAGATAGTTTCTCTTGTCAGCTTGACACATCTGGGAAGAAGGAACCTCAATTGGGGAATTTCGTCTATGGGACTATCCTATGGGAATGTCTGTAAGGCATTTTCTTGACTGTTGAGTGACTTGGGAGGGCCCAGTCCACTATGGATGGTGCCATGCCTAGGCAGGTGCTTCTGGGTTGTATCCAAAAGCAGCCTGATACTCCCTAAAGACACTAACTCTCATAATGTCAGAAGTTACTATACAAGCTGCCAATAGAGGAAACTAATCAATGATGCTACTCAGTTGTGAAGCCTAATAAATAACAATGACCAACCCATCAAGCTATCACTATTGGTACAGTAGTGGTACTTTTATTTTGGGGACAATCAACAGCTATCAATTGGAATTAAGGAAGGCTCAAAGGGAGGATAACTCATGTGTGGTACTATAAACATAGTCAAATGCACATGGCTTGAGAGATACATCCTAGAGAAAAACCTACTTTGGCACATTCCTAGACTAAGGTAATTTATTACTTTATTCTAAATATGTATCCACATATTTACAGACAATTACATCTTTCACTCATCATCAAAGAAGCTTCTTTTTGCAACAGATGAAGACTACTGAAGTTACAGAACCGGTCAAAAACAGAGAATAACTCTCTCTGAGACACTGACCCCTAAGTGATACATCTTCAATGCAACCTCTAAACATAAGAGGAATGCATCTCTCATCTCTCACCAGAGAAGTTTCCTTACGCAGCAGATGGTGATTAACACAGAAACTCATAATTGGCCAATGTGCAGAGACAAATGTGCTTATCCCTTAATAGGACACATGTTTCAAACCTCTGCTTCCCAAGACTCAGGTATCATTTCTGAAGAGACGGTAGAAAGACTGTAAGAACCATAGGGAGTAAATGACCACAAGGAAAAGGTATTTCAGAAAACTGATTAATTACTCACATGAACTCACAGCAATGGTGATGACATGCACAAGTCCTACCCAAGCTCAAACTAGACAAAATCCCAGCCCGTGCATGGGAACTGGGTAAGAAATCCCAAGCTAACCTAAGGAAATTTTGACAATTGATAGCTTCTGGGAAGGGGGAGACAGTGTCTTTGAGGGATGGGACTCTTGATGGGTCTAGTAGAAGGACATCTGGGGACACAAATCAGACCCTGTAGACCATATTATATATGTAAAAGAATACAGTAAGTTGGGCTGGAGGGAGGGTTTGTCGGCAAGTGGCCTTCTGAGTAGAATTATTTTTTTTTTTTGAGGGGCAATATAACTTCTGTGTCTAAAGCAGAATCTCTTGTTTGGAAGTTGCATCTGATAGTAGTCTCTGGGAGTAAGCAGAGAAAGACTTGATTCTTCTATTCATATTGCAGAATATCACCACTAACGTTCTTAGCTTCATCCCATGTTTCACTCAGTGCTCTTTAAAGATCTGGTGGAATTCAGCAGTGTATCCATCTGGGCTTGAACAGCTTTTGCCAGATTTTATTTTATTAGTACTTCAATCTTGCTGTAAGCTATAAATCTATTTAGACAGTTTATTTCATCTTGGTTTAATTTTAGTAGGTCATATGAATCTATGAATCTTTTATGTCTTCCAATTTAGGGGAACATAAGTTTTTACAGTATGTCCTAATGATGTGATGTATTTTATCTGTATTTGTTGTAGTGATTCCATTTCCACCTCTTCATTTTTATTATTTCATTTATTCTTTTCATTTTATGTATATGAGCATCACTTATGCTGGTGTGTAAGTACACCTGTGCTATGCAATGCCTACAGAGGTCAGAAGAGGGTGTTAGACCCTCTGGAACCGAAATTACTGACCTTTTAGCCACCATGTTGGTGCTAGAAACCAAACTCAGGTCCTCTTCAAGAGTGATCAGTGCTCTTAATTGCTAAGTCATCTCTCTAGACTTGCATGTTTTGTGGATATATTTTTATTTTATGTGTGAGTGTTATGCCTGCATGTAAGTGTACCTCTGTTATACAGTGCCACAGAGGACAGAAAAAGGTGTCAGATTCCCTGGAACTGGAGTTAAGGACAGTTGTTAATCATCATGTCGGTGCTGGAATTCAAACCTGGGTCCTCTGCAAGAGCACCCAATGGTCTTAACCACTGAGTGATCACTACAGCCCCAGGGTTTTTGTTGTTTTTTATTGTTGAAGTTTGTTTTTTAGTGTAAATACTTAGAGCTACAAACCTTCTTTAAGGGCTGCTTATATTGTATCCTGTAAGTTTTAATATGTTTTCACTTGAGTCAAATAATTTGTTAATTCCAGCTCTATTTCTTCAATGATCATTCAGAAAGGTATTGTTTAATAGCCATGAGTTTGTGTGTACTTTCTAGTTTCTATTTTTTTTATTTCAAGTTTCATTCTATTATGGTCAGATAAAAAGAAGAAATTATTTTTGTTGTCTTATATTTGTTAAGACTTGCACTGTATCCTATCATATGGTCTATTTTAGAAAAAGTTTTGGCTTCTCAGATGGTATATATTCTCTAATGTTTGGATGGAATGTTCTATAGATGTCTGTTAGGTGCATTTAATCCAAAATGTCATTTAACTCTGGTCTTTGTGGTTTTTTTTTGTTTGTTTTTTTTTGTCGATTAGTGAGAGTGGGATATTGAGTAATAGTGGAGTCACCATCTATTACTGTCTTGGGGTTAATCCATGAGCTAACATTTAATAAAATTTTTTTTTGTGACATTCAGTGTGCTCATGTTCAGTCCATGTGTGTTTAAAATTACAGTCTTCTCATAGTCAATACGGAGTGGCGTTATCTCTGTTGACAAATTTTGAGTTGAAGTCTATTATGTTAGATTTAAGAACAGTGACACCTGCTTGTTTCTAACTCCCATTTGTTTTGAATATTTCCATCTTTCACAAGATTACATGTATCTTTAATAGGGACATATGTTTCTTTAAGGCAACAAAATGTGTTTTTAATTTGATCTGCTCTCTGTATCATTTGACTAGGGAATTGAGACCATTGACATTCAGGGTTATTACTGAAAAGTGTGCATTAATGCCTGTTATTTTTGTTGATTTTGTAGTTCTTGGTGTTTTCATAGTCCTTTGCTTAGCTACTGGCAAAATGTGGTTTTCCCTTCTCTTCAGTCAGAAGCACTCCTTCACCTTTCTTCTGTAGAGCAGGCTATGTGATCATGAATTCCTTAGCCTGCTTTTATCTTAGAAAGACTTTTTTCTCCTTCAATTATAACAGATAATTTTGCCAAATCTGCTTTCTTAAGTTGGCGGTAGTTGTTTTTCAGGGCTTGAAATATTTATTGTTCCAAATATTCCTGGCTTCTAAGGTTTCTGTTAAGAGTTCTGAAGGTCTGCATTTATATGTGACTGTTTGTCTCTTACAGCTTTCACTATACCTCCTTTGCTCTGTGTATTAATTGTTCGACTATTACATGACATGGGAGATTCTTTACTGGCCTTGAATCTTTGGTGCTGTAAATGCCACCTGTACCTGGAGAAGCTTCTCTTTCCCTAGATGTGAGCAACTTTCTGTGAATTGTGTTTAAAATATTTTTTAAGCTTTTGTATGAAATTCTCCTCTATGCCTGTGATCCATAATTTTGGTCTTCTCATAATGTCCCATAGGCCTTGTAGGTTTCATGATATGTTTAAGTTTATTTAAAATTATGGTCAGTGTCTGAATTTTCCAATTTCTTTACTTTGTATTTGAGTACTGATATTCTGTCTGCATTTAGATCTAGTCTCTTAATCAGACTTTCCATGGAGCGTTTTATCTGACTTACTGGGTTTTTTATTTCAGTATTTCAGCTCAGTTCTCCAGTATTTCTCTTTACTGGATTCTGCTTCTTTATCCTGTAGGCATTTCCTTCTTTCACTCAGCTACTTGTACTCTTTTAGAATTTGTGTCCTCTTTGATTCCTTTGAACATATTTAGAATCATTCTTTTTTAATTCTGCCTGTGGAATTTCATCGGATTTACTCTCATTGGAAACCTTTACTGCTGTATTGATAATCTTTTGAGAAATCACGTTGCCTTGTTTTTGCTTTGAGACTTCTATACTTGGTGTTAGATTGTTGTTTGAACATTTTTGTATATAGCTTTATTATTTTGAGAATTTAATACATGAGTCCTGAATCGGCATCATCCCAACCCCTTCCATCCCGGTCCCATCTTCTCCGACGCCGCCCTGCTCCCTCTCAATTTCTTGTCCTCTTCTTTGACTGTTATGGTTACAGACATAGTCTGTTTAGTGGTGCTCCTAACACATGTTGAGAGCTGACTACTTGAGATTAGAAAGCCTATCAAGGAACTAATTCCTGGAAAAAAAACAAATCTCTCTCCCCCTCATCAAGAGGTGAGACTCAGTGAAATTTCCCCACCCACCTTGACATGCCCACTATTTTTGAAATTATGCCCACCTTGTTAGGCCACTATACTGTGGCGATATTATGGGTGCAGCTTCTCTTTCATTTCCAGAATGCATTTTTTTAGCAAAAGTTGTCTTTTTCTCCCTCCTCTTACAGTCTTTCTGTCCCCTCTTCCTGGGTGTTCCATGAGCCTAAGGTGTAGTGGTTGCATTGTAGATGTATCAGTTACATCTAGGCACATCACAGTCACTTTTTCTCTGGATTTTTATCAACTGTGAAACTTTGTAAGTCTTTACTATTAAAGGAAGCCTCGCTGATGAGTGGTAAGTGCTATTCTTACTGTTATAGAAGGGTATGTACTGAGAAAGTGGCAGTAGTAGGTTCTTCCCTGGGGTCTATGACCTCTCCATCCATATGTACTTGGCTACTGTTCCAAGAGCATAAATTCTCTGCTATTGAGTAGGTCATAAGTTCAATTAGACAGGTGTTACTTACCCCAAAATAAAAATGACACTGTAGCACCAATAGAGATAGCTCGCTGGGCCAGCCATTGTTGCAGTTCGTAGGCACTATAGCTGGGTAGGACCACAGATTGCTTTTCTCCCTTGGCAGCTTATGTAGGATTTGTTTTCTCCTTTAGCAGTTTTCACTATTACTATGAGAGTTAGTCTTCAGCGAGGAGGTTGCCAGGTCAGTTCTAGCTTAATTGCTCCAAGCCCTGTGTCTGAAGTATGTTCTATCTTCAGCAATAGGGCCTTACCTTAAGTTCCTGGGAAGCAGCCAAGGGCTAAAGCAATAGCCTATATTATTTGGGGAGTCTCTTTGACTACCCTGACCAATAACTCAAAGAGAGGTTTCCCTTGCCTGTCACTGTAATTTTTATTATATAACTTCAAGCTATACATACACACTCACATATATATGTATATTTTTTCTGTAGACTTATGGAAGTTATTTCCCTGTGGTTTTCTTTTCACCTAGATATTATTTACTTCACTTTCCTCTTGTTCCCCGCTGCAGTCCTCCATCCCCAGGTAACATGCATTCCATTTTCCCCATTTCCTTCTTGACAATCCCTGTGTCCTTACTCTTACCCTCTCTTGAGCTCCTTCTTCCCCTCTCCCTGTGCTTCAGTTCTATGTCCCTGGCTCCTACAGCTACTTTGGGATATAGAATCACATCCAAGAATTTGGAGTTAGGATCCACAAATGAGGGAGAACATGCCACTTGCTTTTTTGAGTCTAGATTACCTTGCACAGTATAAAGTTTCTATTTCCATCCATTTACCTGCAGATTTCATGATCTCATTTTTCTTTACTGATGAGGAGAATTCCATAGTGTGAATGTCCCGCATTATCCATTCATAGGCTAAGAGACCTTTAGGTTGTTTCCACTTCCCACCTATTATGAAAAGAGCAGCAATAAACATGACAGAGCAAGTATCTGTGTAGTAGGATACTTGTCCTTTGTGTATATATCAAGAAATGGTATAACTGTGTCATATAGCCACTTGATTTTAGTTTCATGAGAATTCTCCACACAGCTTTCCATAGTGGCTGCAGCAGTTTGCAATTCCACCAGCAGTGAATAGGGTTTCGCTTTTCCCACAGCCTCACCAGCATTCGGTGTCATTTGTTCTCCTGATCTTAGTCATTCTGACTGGGGTAAAATGAAATCTTAAAGTACTTTTAATTTTCATTTTCCTAATTACTAAGGATGTCGAACACCTTTTAAGCTATTGCTTTTTGAGTTCTTTGTATTCTGCAAATCAGTCCTGGGTCAGATGTAAACATGGCCAAGATTCTCTTCTTCCCTGTGGGCTTCCTTTTCTCTCAGTTGGCTATTTCCCTTATTGCACAGAAGCTCTTTTGTTTGATGAGATCCTGTTTGTCCTTATCCCTGGCTAAATGATGTGCCATTTAGAGATTCCTATGTTTTCTTCTAACAGTTTCAGTGTTTCTGGCTTTACATTGAGGTCTTTGCTCCATTTGGAGGTGATTTCTGCTCAGAGTGATACATATGGGTCTATTTTCATTCTTCTACATGCGGGCATACATTGTCCCAGCACCAGTTATTGAAGCTGCTGTCTTCCCTCCAGTGTCTATTTATGGTAACTGTTGCATAAATTTATTCTCCACGCCTTAGCAGGTGGGATTTGGTTCATCCAGCTGGGTAAAACAGAAGCTGATTTTCTATTTAGAAAGGTTTATTCATTTAACAGTGATTGCAAAGCTGCCAGGCACCCACTGCCCACCCGGGAATTAGCTACAAAGTCTCTGGTTATGCACGGCCCGCGAAGCCTGCATCAGCCAGGCACCAGGCTCAGTCCTCTCCCTGGTTGCTGGCAGCCGGCCCGGCTCAAAGAGCCTGCAACCACCGTGCTCAGGTCCCAGCTTGTCCCCGGGAATTGTGCTCCCACTCACGTGATCCTCGGGCCTGCCGGGACTTAGAATGCTGCTTCTAAGTTCCTGGCTGTCTGTGTGGGCCTGGGACGGGGCATATTTTCTCCCTGTGTGGTTATGATCTCCAACCCTTCCTACAAATAGCCGCCATGTTGGTTCCGCCTCCTCCCCGCTTCCCCTGCGTTTCCCTTAAGCTATTGGCTACTCTGTTGTCAGTCAGGCTGAGGTCCATCCCTCATATCAGAGAGAAGACTATTTTTGTTTTCACACCACAGTAACTTTGCGCAATATCAGGTGCTGTAATTGCATGCACTCATGTTTGGGTCTATGTTTTTGTACTGATATGCATGTCTGTTTTGTGCCAGAACCATGCTGTTTTTCATTATAGCTCTGTAACATACTTTAAAATCTGGTGTAGTAATAATCCCAGCATTGCTCCTTGTCCCTAGGATTTCTTTGGCTATCAGGGGTCTTTGATGCTTCCTTATGAATTTTAATAGTGTTTTTTTTTCTATTTCTGTGAAGAATGTTATGGGGATTCTGAGACTGCATTCCATCTATAAGTGGATTTTGGTAGGATGGCCATTTTCACAATATTAATTCTACCAACTCAAGAGCATGGGTGGTCTTTCCGTCCTCTAGTATCTTCTTCAATCTCTTTCTTCAAAGATTTAAGTGTGAGTGGTTCAAGAGACTCCCCAAATAACACAGTCTCTTGCCAAAGTTCCTGATTATCTCCCAGAAATAGAAGATACGGTCCTATTGCTGAAGACAGGACATCCTTCAGATTCAGGTCTTAGAGAAATGGAGCAAGTCTTCAGGAAGTCTTCTACCTGAAGTTTAGCTCTCATTACACGTGATGGTAATATGCAAACTGCTAAAGCAAGAAAATAAATCAATGATCCAATCAAGTCCTAAATCCCCGAAGCCATTACGACCAGCACAGCACACTCCCTCTGTTGTGCAGTAGTGGGGTGCCGTCATCTGAGGGCGGTCAGCAGCTCTCTACCCGGGCAGATTTGGAGTGAACTCACAGGTGGCACTATAAACTCAGCCAAATACACATGGATGGAGTGCTCATAGGTCCTAGAGAAAATCTTATCTCTGTCATATCTCTAGACAAATGAAATTTCTTACCATATGTTAAATATGGATCCTTATGTGTTTCCCTTAAGCAATACAGTACACCACTCATCAGAGAAGCTTCTCTTTACAACAGATGGTGGCTACTACAGAGTTTCACAACTGGTCAGACACAGAGATTATAAGTCTAAGAGGTGCCCAGTCCTAGGTGATATAGCTACAGTTGAAGCTTTACATCTAAGGCTCATGGAACACAGCAGAATGAGGGAGAGAGAGAAAACTTACACATCCCTCAACTCTCACCAGTGAAGCTTCCTTATGCAACAGAGTGCGATACCTACAGAAGACCACAAGTGGCCAAGTGTTAAAGAATAAAAGAGTGCAGAATGTGTTTCCCTGGATAGGACTCCTATGTTCGATCTCACCCACCCATGACTCAGGGACCATTGCAAAAGAGGAGGTGGAAAGTTTGTAAGAGACATGATTGGTTCATGAATACAGGGAAGCAAAGACTTTCAGGACACTGAAAGTTTGAGCGTGTGAACTTGTGGTATTGGTGGCACCAAGCACAGAACCGATGCCAGCTCAGTGAGACAAAGGCCCAGAGTGGAGCCAGCCCTAGACTGAGAACTACTGGAGACTAGTGACTGCTGGGTGAGAGAGAGCAGATCGTCTTATGATCTCTGTCTAGATAGGATGACTAGACTCCAGTGGATGAATTTGCACTGAAGGACATCTGGGTACAAATGCTTGACTGGATAGTGAATAGCACTTAACATGTATAGCTGAAGACATGAAGTCTGGTGTGGGTTGGGGGACATGGATCGGGGAGGGGTTCCAAATTTGATCAAGAACTGTTGTATGAAATGTACAAAAATCCCAATATATATATAATATTTTTTAAAGGCTACTGATTTCTGTCAGTTGATTTTGTATTCTGCTACTTTGCTGAAAGTGTTGCTATTTCTAGACATTTTCTCATGGAATTTTTAGGATTTTTTTGTGCATAATATTATATCACCTGCAAATAGGAATAATTTGACTCATTCTTTTCCAGTTATTTTCCCTTCAATTTCCTTCTCTTGTTTCATCATTTTAGCTAGGGTTTCAAGCACTATATTTGAAAGGAGTGGAGATAGTGATTTTCCTGGAAATGTTTCAAATTTTTCTCCATTAAGAGTTATTTTGGCTGTGGATTTTTCCTCTATAGTCACCCTTATATTTCACTGGAAATGCTTGCAGTGTTCAAGAGGGACTAAGGTACAGTAGGGCTGACGTGGAGTTCTCTTCTGCGAGACTGGTTCAGGGCATCAGACTCTTCCCCAGCACTCCCCTGAGAAGAGAAGACTGTCTACAAAAACAGAATAGACTCACTATTAACATACATTAATAGGAAATTTTAAAAGATCATCTTTTAAGCACCAATAATTATAAGAAGTGAAGAAATGCTGATAGTTCTGTGTGCACCAATATGTTCGTTACCGTAGATAAGCATGGAAAGAAAAAACAGAGAAAGATCAGTGATTAATATTGGGTTGACAGAAAAGAAAGAAGAGAAGGGGAGTATACATGGACAGGAGAGCGAGGGGCAGTGAGGGGGAAGCTGTTTTGGCTGAAGATAGAATGGAAATGGAGAAGTCAGGTGATGCAGCAGGGAACCTAAATGGTCTCGGCTTTCAATAGACGGAGACAGAAATCCTACAAACCAGGCTAAGCTATGTTCTTTGCAATGCTTATATAAAGAAGGAAAATGCACAAGGAAAAAAATTCAGCCGGGGTGGGAGGCAGACAGAGAAAGAATGACAAAGCAGCACAGACCTGGGCTGGTAAATTGACACTGAGTATTAAATAAAGGAAGAGTAAATGGAAAAAGAGGATGAATGGGCCAAGAGTGTGAGTGTAGTCTGGCCTGATTGCTGGTTCTAGTCTTGAATCTCTACGCATTCCTCCTTGGCTCCCGGATGTTCGTTATACACCTCAGTACTCCTTTGGTGTGTCTAAACTGCTGGTCAGGCCTCTGAGTGGTCCATCAGGGATCCTCTTGCAAATGCTGTTCTCAATCAGCGGGAGGTCCATTGTATTGTTCACTAAAACTTTGAGTGATCCTTCAAGAGACCGGTGGCAATGCTGGCCTCACCCTCAAGCTGTCCCACAGGCGTCTGGGTCACAGACGCTGGAACTTCTTCACTTGCCTGGTTGCAAATGTTTGCACCCGCCCGGTGCTATCCTTTCTCTTATCCCACACTCCAGGTGGATCTTCAGTTCATGTTCCCTATAGACTCCAGCACTGATCAAATTCCTGCCTTGCTGAGTATTGCATGGTTCAAATTCAGAATTTCTTCCTTGTAGACTAGAGGCATTCTGCTGAACAGGTTCCAGTGGAGAGTAGTCCAGAGGCACCGCTGAGTTTCCCAAGACAGCAGTTTACAGAGTGTCATAAAGCACATAAATGCATTCAAAGACAAAAATCACACGTTCATCTCAATAGGTGCAGAAAAGAACTTTGATAAAATATAACAAGTGTTTATGTTAAAAGTCCTAGAGGGGATCGGACTGGAGGGAACATACCTCAACATAATTACAGTTATATACAACAAACCCACAGCCAAAATCAATCTTAATGGAGAGATACTGAGAGCATTCCCCTTAAAAACAGGAACAAGACAAAGTTGTCCTCTATCTCCACTCCTTTTTAATGTAGTGTTTGAAAATCTTGCAAGAACAATAAGACAAGAGAAGGAAGCTAAAGAATACTCACTGGAAAAGAAGATGTCAAACTATCTCTCTCTGTAGATGACATGATATGCATAAAAAATGCCACACTTTACACCAGAAAACTCCTAGAAATGACTAACATTTTCAGTAAAGTGGAAGGTTACAAAATTAATCTACAAAAATCAGTAGCATTTTTGTATACCAATAAGTAGCAGTTGGAGAAAGAGTACAAGGAAACCCTCCCATTCACAATAACATCAAACGACATCTCAGAGTAAACCTAACCAAAGAAATTAAAGAACTCCACAATGAAAACTGTAAATCTTTAAAGAAAGAGGTTGAAGAAGACACCAGAAGATGGGAGGACCTCACATGCTCACAGATCAAATGAATTAATATTGGGAAAATGACCATCTTACCAAAATTCATTTATAGATCCAATGCAATTCCAATCAAAATCCCCTTGACATGCTTCACAGAATTAGAAAAAAAAAAATCCTAAAATTCAGGTGGAAGGACAAAAGACCCTGGATAGCCAAAGCAGCCCTAAGCACAAATCAATGCTGGGGAGCGGGTGGGGATGACTATACCAGATCTTAAACTATATTGCATAGCTATAGTCATAAAAACAGCGTGGTATTGGCACAAAAATAGACACATAGATCAATGGGACATAATTGAAGACCTAAATCTGAGTAAATTCAATTTTATCCACTTGATATTTGACAAAGGAGCCAAGAACACTCACTGGAGGAAAGACAGCATCTTCAGTAAATTTTGCTGACAAAACTGGATCTCCACCTGTAGAAGAATGAAACTAGACCCTAATCTTTCCCCTTGCACAAAAGTCAACTCCAAATGGATCAATTATCCTCAATGTGAAACCTGAAATTCTAAAACTGTTAGAAGAAAACCTTGACAATAATCTATAAGAAAAAGATGTAGGAAAGGACATTCTAAATTAGACATCAGTTGTTCAGTAATTAAGGTTTAAGATCAACAAGTGGGACTTCATTAAACCAAAAAGTTTCTGTACAATGAAAGAAACAAGCAAGGAAGGGAAGAGAAAAACCCGCAGAATGAGAGAAATTCTTGACCAGTGACACATCTGACAGAGGTTTAACATCCATAATATATAATGAATGCCAAAAAACAATGAATCAAGAAAGCAACTGTTGCATAAATTTATTCTCCATGCCTTAGCGGGTGGGATCTGGTTAATCCAGCTGGATAAAACAGAAACTGATCTTCCATTTAGAATGATTTATTTATCTATAAAGTTACAAAGTCTCTGGGAACGCACACCCCGCTTGCCCATGAAAGTTTGTTACTACCGGCGGTGGCCGGCCCAAAAAAGTTTGCAACCACTGCATGCCAGGCGCAGGTCTCTCAGTGCATTTCACTAATGAGATCCATGGGATGGTGGGGGCGTGGCACGCTGCCTCCTGGCTTTGTGGGCCCAGGACCCCGGCGGTTCCCTTCCCATGTGGATCTTAGCAACCTCCAATTCTCTCCCCAGCTCGTGGCCATGTTCCTTCTTCTTATTCTCCCGCCTCCCTCCTCCCTTATTGGTCAGAGGGTGGGACTTACCACAGAGTGAGCCAATAAGAAACAAAAACTGCAGAGAGACAGTTCCCTATCACTCTACAGCAACTGACCCAATTAAAAGATGGATTAAAGGTCTCAACAGAGAGTTCTTTTTTTAAATTTTTTTATTGAATCATTGTGTATCTCATACAGAACATCTCAATCAATCTTAATCAATTTTATACCCCTTTCCCACAGGCACCCTGCACAGCCTCCCAACTGGAATCCATGCATTCTTTCATCTGTTTTAAGATCTGTTGTGTTAGATCTCAAAGTTAGTGTCCCCAAACGTTCTTCAGTGGAAGATCATCCACTGAGGTCTAGTCAGCCTACCCAGAGTCCCCCTCTTTGAGAAGATTAGCTCATCCTCACCCAAGAGTAATCATTTGCAAGTATTTCTTCAGTAAAGATTGGGATCTGCTGCCCATCTCTACAATTCCATGCTGGGTTTTTGTCTGCTGGAGTTCCCATGGTCTTGAGCATGCTGAAACCATTGCTGTAGGTTCATATGATCAGGGTCCCAGGAGCTTGTGGGATTCTATTTCCATGTGGTCACACACCTCCTCCCTGGCTCTTAGAATCTTTCCACCCCCTCTTCCACAGTGATCCCTGAGCCCTGGGTGAGTGAAACTTAATATGGTACTGTCCAGGGACCCACACTCTGCAGACTCCTAATCTCCCCGTTTTAGCCATTTGTGACCTTTTATTTACTGGCCCTCTATTACATGAGGGAGCTTCATTAATGAGGCTTGAGAGATTCATTAGTGTCCTCTCTGCTCCTCTCAACAGAGAATTCTCAAAGGAAGGAATAAAGATTAAAGATGGTTAAGAAGCATGTTAAGTGTTCAGTATCATTAGTAATTAGGGAAATGTAGATTAAAACCGCTGTAGGATTTCATCTTACCCCAGTCAGACAGGCTAGGATAGAAAGAACAGATGATACTAAATGCTGCAGTGCGTGTGGGGGAGGGGAAGCCCATTCACTGCGATGGTAGTGCCGGCTCCACAACCCCAAACAGCGGTTGAACTCTTGAAAAACTGAAAAGGAACCTATCATTTGACCCAATTATATAAACCCTTGGCATATGCCCAAAGGACTCATCCTATTGCAGAGATACTTGTATATCCATGTGTGCTGCTGCTCTTTTCACAATAGCTAAAGAATGGAAGCAACTAAGTGTCCCTCAGCTGAGGAGTGGATGATGGAAACGTGCTACATTTACACAATAGCATTCTATTCAGTAGTAAAGAAAGACTAAATCATGTAGTTTTCAGGTAAATTGATGGACCTAGTAAACTGTTATACTAAGTGAAGTAACAGAGACAGGAAAACAAACAATGTATGTTCTCCCTCATTTGTAGATCCTACCACCAAACTCTCATATGTGAGTATGTATCCTGATGTAACTGCAAGAACTAGGATATTGGAAAGGAACCAGAAAGGTATAGGGAGAGAAGGAGAAGAAAAGTAGGAGGCAGGTGTTACTAGGGAAGAAATTGATAAAATCGGGGTATTTAAATGGGATGGGGAAGGAGAACTATACAAGGAAATTTGGGGATAAAAGGAAAGAAGGAACTTAAGAGAGGTGGGACCATATGAGACTGGTATTATCAAGGGATAGGTAGAGAAGATGAGGACACTTCAAATGGGGAGGTCACGTGGAAGAGTTAGACTGGGATAGAGAGAGGAGAAACAAATAATGCCTAGTCAGTGTAGAAAACCAGAGAGAATCATAGCCCAATAACCTAATGACACGTTACACATACAATATCTCTACAGGAGCCCATGTGTATAGCTAAAGGCTATACAACAAGAAATGGTGCCAGACAAGAAAACCTCACTTTGAGTCAGACAGAGTGGGCCAAGAGACTCCCAAAATTACACAGGGCTATTGCCACAGACCTTGATTCCCTCCCAGAACTTGAAGGTAATACTCTATTGGTAAAGACAGAGCATACTTCAGACACAGGATTTGGAACACTGGAGCAGGAACTGACCTGGAAGCCACCTCTCCTACAGGCTAGCTCTAATAACTATGGCTAAGGAAGAACACAAATCAATGGTCCAGTACAAGCTTCAAGACCACATCAGTGACCAGCACAGAACGTGACATTGGTGCAGTCGTGGCATTTTTGTCTTGGGAGTAATCAACAGCTATCTAATTGGACTAAAAGCCCACACAATGGGAGAAAACTCATGTGCAGTACTGTAGATGCAGCCAAACACACTCAGCTGGAGAGGTCATTGCTGTCAGAGAAAACCCCAAGACTGTCACATAATTAGGCTAATATAATTCCTCACTATGTGCAAAATAGATATCTTAAAATTTACGGACAAATATCCCAGTCACCACTCATCAAAGAAACTTCTTTTGCACCATACAGAGACTATTACAGAACTAGTTTTGCCAATGTTGGGAAATAAGTTTAGGTTAAACTATACAGATTCTGATCCTCTTGGGACAAGTGACAAATAGTTTGATTCAACTATTCAATCTGTGATTAAAGATGACTTCCCATAAAGAGAATTCCACAAGACAACTTCATTAGCTTATTATGCCCTAATAACATAAATTTTCCTACTATGTATTTTTACAGAGAGCAAAATTAATTATCTGGAGAGTTATATTGATTCTAGAAAATTCATGCATCCAAAACAACTGGAAGATAGAGAGTGGTTCAGCAAATACACTTGTGATCTTGACCTAAGTATGTTATACCACTGAATAGTCTCATGTTACAGTGCTGACCTTCAGAATAATTTAGCTTTTATGTAAAATATATGCTTATTTTTAGGAAGCATGTGATGATATAGTCACAAAATAGACTATCAAACAGCTCAGATAACATCTGTTCAAATTCCAAAACCACCTTGTACATACTGTTTTCCTAAAGGAGATACACATGCGTGCATGCACACACACACACACACAAATATGTGTCTGCTCTGACAGATGCTGTTGGTCTTAGTCTGGCAGGGGACCTGTTGCAGTCTACTCTCTTAGGCCCCTCCCCTGCCAAACTTCAGCCTTCTTTACCATGGGATGTTTGGAACCAGAGGTTCCCAGATGTTTGTGTGTTTCTTTGGTTTTCTCGTTCTGAGACTCCACATCATTTCTTAAATTTATAAATAAAAGTTTAACTTCTGTTTTCTCTTTTTCATGTAGAATCGAATGCATGCAACAACTTTTATATGGTATCAAAACAGAACCAAGCATTCATTAGGACGTGTATTCTTCTCCTTGTATCACTTGAAAGCACCTACTCAGGATCTTAGGAGGAAATATGATAATGTTCACCATCTTTTTTAAGTTCTCACACACCTAAGAAACTATTTGTTTTCTTAGTATTTTTCTTGCAGTCATGAATTTCTTTGAGTACTGTAGTGGTTTGAATGAGAATGTCCCCCATGGGCTCTAAGTTTTGGACATTTTGCCCCCAGTTGGTGGCACTATTTGGGGAGGTCTTAGAAGGTGTGGCCATGCTGGAGGAAGCTCATCACTGTGGGCAGATTTAGAGAGTTCCTAAGCCTGGCCAGGTGGATCTCCAGTCACCTGCTTCCTGTGCCTGCTCGAAGGTATGAGCACTTAGCCTCTGTGTCCACTCCAGCCACCTCTGCTGCCCCGCCTCATGGCCATGATGGACTTTTGCCCCTTAAAGCTAAATAAATTCTTTGTTTTATAAGCTCCCATCGTCAGTGTTTCTATCACAGCAACAGAAAGTAAATTAATACAACTACTAACAACTAACTAATAACTCTAGCAATTTCTAGAGTTATAGCCTCATGTTTCAAAAAGCTAAGCCTTCAGCAGAGCTGATGGAGAGACCTAGTGTTCTAGCTTGGTTTCTGTTACTCTGAAAATACACTGACTAAAACCAACTGATGAGAAAAGGATTTCTTTCACTTTATAACTCCCAGGCCATAGTCTCTCACCGAGGGAAGTCAGAGAAGGAGCTTAAGACAGGAACCTGGAGGCAGGAACTGAAGCAGAGACCATCACGGAATGCTGCTTACTGGCATGCTACCTCTGATTTGTTCAACTTCTTTTCTTATACAGTCCAGGTCCACCTGCCCAAGGATGGCATCATTTGCAGTGGACTGGGCCCTTCTACATCAAATATCAGTCAAGAGAATGCTTCATCTACATTCCCATAGGAAAGTCTGATGGAAAATCCTCATTGAGGTTCCCTTTCCCCAGATGGCTAGTTTGTGCCCACTTGACAAGTAGTAATTAGTACACCTAGTATTAAAGCTTTCAGTTTTAATCATGTACAAATATTTAAATTTTGAGTGAAATAGAAAACACTAAGCAATGAGATATTACAAAACAAAATGCAATATAAATGAAAATATTCTAGTATTTTCTTATTCATACTTAACTATAATTGAATGATTTTGATATGGAGTTAGATCTACATCTAGGCTGGATTTAGACTATAATATGTTCTTGTAATATATTCAAAAGTAATCATTAAGAATGAAACAAACTTGATATTAAGAGGTTTCTAGTTATTTATTAACTCCACAATAAGTACCAATTTACTGTAGCACCCATCTATTCTTTTACTTTCCTTTGATCTGGGCTTTTAGGGAAGCTCCATTTCAGTGCTTCAGTCATCTATGCAGTGCCAAAATAATGCTATATAGCAACCACTACACTTCAATGAAACATGAAATAAAGGACTATTTTGGTAAAATGGCTCTAAGGAACTTGGATGGGCTTGATCATATATCTTGGATGACTGGATAATGGCTAATCTATATTGGCTTCATCTGGTCCAATGTAGGCTGGTGATAGCAGTTTGTGTGTGTGTGTGTGTGAGAGAGAGAGAGAGAGAGAGACAGACAGACAGACAGACATATAGACAGTCACACAGACAGAGAGAGAGAGAATATAAAATGAACATACCCCAGTATACTTCTCAAACCTTTATTTGCTGGTGTCTCAATAGTCTGAGGCAGAGTGGGAGAAAAAAAAGTTACATGGAAAAGCAAGAGACACAGGGAAGATAAAAATAAAGCTGAGGTCATTACTGCAAGCCACCATAAGTGGACATACATGGCTTTCTTATTTGTTTTGGATGGACCAAAGAAATTAGTGGGTCCTCTCCCCTCTCTCCATTCCAGATTTAGGCATCTGAATTCAATTCACTTACCTTACAATTTGGGAACCATCAGAAGTTATGAATGTATATATCCTTAGAGGCCTGGTAGGGAACTGGAGAGTGGGCAGTAGTGTAATGGTAAGCATTCAAACTCAGTCCAAGTAAATCCAAGTAATTCACCAAGTAAATTAAAGTGTTCTGTCAATTTTCTAGCATTGGTCGTATGATCGCTTAGGTCATTTTCAAGTCTCATGTTTTTTAAGTCTTATCAAATAATAATTATTCTATTTCTAGTATGATAAAGCCCTAAAGAGAGTTAGAGTGTCTAGATTTTATAGAATGGATGACAGTCTTTCAATTTTTAGAGTTAATTGCGTTCTCTGGTGGATTGGGAGCTTATAACAAAACTTAATTTAACTTTTGTGGAGAATATTCTGAGTTTGCCTTTGAAGATTATATGGAAAAAAAAAATCAGTGGAGGCAAAGCAGAGTGAAAATAAAGCCCTCATCCCAGTGGGAAGTGCTTCATGCTAGAGAAATCCTGGCCCAGGAAGATACTGAACAAAGTTCTTTCCTTTGCCTCTTCCTTATTCTTTTTCTGAGACTTGCAAAAAGTAGATATGGCTCAATTTTCCCAATAAATGATGTTGCAACAGTCACAGTTGCTTCTGCTTGCAACCCTGGTTTAATCTTACCACCTTTGCTAATTTCTGTAAGATTATACTCAGTTTCAGGGCTTGAGAGACGGCTTATGGATTATGAGTACTGGCTGTTCTTGCAGCAGGTCCAGGTTCATTTCCTTGCTCCCATGTGGCAGACAAAACCATCCATAACACCAGTTCCAGGGGCTTCAACTCCCTCTTCTGGCCTCTGTAGGCTTTACATGTATGTATTCACTTACACATGCAGGCAACACACACATATAAAAGAAGAATAAATAAAATACTTTTAAGATTATATTCAGTATCATTAGAAACTCAGATGATGTAACTATTGCTTATCTTGCATTACCAAGTAAAATGTATTATCCACTTCTATTTTTCACTTTTAATTGATGGTGGTGCCTTGTTTTATTTCTAATGAATTAAGAAATTAGCCAACTCCCTTGAAAGACTGCTTCTCTCCAGTTCTTCACCCTTCTCATGAACTATGCTGAAACAATGTTTATAGTGAACTCATTTTCTAGCTTTCTCTTTTAAATTTGATATTACATATCTAATTCTGAGGTCTCAAGATTTGTCTTCAGGCAGTTCACTTAGCTTGGCCCATAAGGAGTTCCAGATGCCAAAGGCACTTAATACTGTGAGTAACATCATCTGTACCACTGTATTAGGTCCATGCCAAGTCTGAGGTCAGGAGGGAAACTGCAACTCATTTGAGATGGGAATGAGTCAGATAGTAACGTTCTCTTAAGAACAAGGCTAACCTTTGCACTGGTAGTTTAAAAAGGTGTAAATATCTTTAAAGAGATTATTTTCTGAAGCTTATTTAATCTAACCAACAGAACAATCTATGAACGAACAGATATGATTTATAGATTGATACATTAAGAATATGAATAATTAGTTAAATCCCGATTAAATGATGGTGTTGGATGAGGTGGACATAATGAAAAAAAGTCTACCTATAAATAATGACACTACTTTTCAAAAGTTAACTTTGAAACTTTGAGTTGGAAAAAATTATCAGATGAACAAGAGATAAAAATCATCACTCCATTGTGGGGAGTGCCTAAAAACAATAAGATTATTGTATTATTCCAAATAAATGGGACTGCCAGAGTAGTGTCAACATAAACACAAAAATTAAGATAAATAGCTCCAAGAAGTATTATTCCATAGGAATGGTAAAAATTGTTTCAAACCTCTTATTTCATAGTAATTATGTTAGGGAAAGTAAGATAAAATTCTTTGAATTTGCAAACACAGATTTTTATCCCATGAAAACATTGAGACGTACATAGAGGACTTAGTTAGCAACCAATTTCTACACCAAAAAAATAACAAATACCAAAAAAAAAATTTCAACAGTAAGGTCTGGCTTCTTAAACACACACTTTGTATTTTCTTTTTAAAAATGGTATCTCATCTCCATTAAGATATCCAATTAAGACTCACGGGATTTTAAAGCCTTCAGTGTAAGTGAACTCAAAAGTAAGATTTATCTATAATTCTTCATCTAATGTTGCATGTGATTAGGCTTTTGTTCCTTGAAGATGTTTGAATTTTTGTTTGAAAGAAAGATATACAAGTTCAGGGTAGGTCTGACTATGTGTGCCATTTTCTATAAGGTGGTCTTCTCTCTGTGAGAGGGGACTGCTCATTTGGGGACATGTGTTTGAGAGTTTTGAGGCTGCCTTCCTCTTACATTTTTGGGTCAATGCCTAGTCTAAATGTATTACCAGAACTTCTAATATGCCAGACTATATATCTTAGGAGTGCGTTGTTCCAAGATCCTATCTTCTTTCAGGAGAGGCATACACTAAAGGCAATGACTGAATGTTTAGGGCCAATTTATGGTCTGGTTTATCCCATAAACCAGTTTGTTAGAATAAAAGATGGTTGGGAAATGTGTTTGGTTTATAACATTTGCTTGCTATATTGTGAATCTGTAACTCTTAGTTTGCTTTTTTCTCCCTCTATATTTAAAAATTCCTTATTTGGTTTGTTCAATAGTCTTTCTAAGCTTTTTATTTCTCCTCTGCCTGCTGCCCCTCACACAAAGCCTTCAGTAATGTTATGTGCTCCCTTCAATTTAATTCATTCATGCAATAAGTATTTATGGCCTTCTTTCTATGTATTAGGCAAGTTGCTAGGCACAAGGACAGATAGAAAGTCCACAGAAGAGTCTGCCCTTAAGAACATGCCAATTAATCATTATCATTGAGTTCAAACTGACTTTAGTTTAAAGTATTTTAAGAAGTAAGAGAATGTCACTAAGTTTTGCAAATAGTCAGGGATTTTGTTTTTATATTATTGTTATTCTGGTAACATCATTTTATCCACTAAGCAGAGAGTTTGTTTATTTTCCCACTCACGTTATAAGCATTATTCTTCTTTTGCCTTTCCAGTATTTAACACCCACAGATGCTTAGGTGATTAATAATGTGCTTTTAGTCTACACATGTGTCTAAATGCATACAAATTTCCTTAATATGTGCTTCAAGGGAAATAAAATGATAATATGCTGAAGATATCTTCAAAAGGATCTGGGGCATGGTGTTTATATCCCACAACCAAGGTTGTTAAGCAATTGTGCTTTTTCAGAATTGAGAAAATATTTCCTACTTAAACCTAGGCTGGGCTAAGAGAAGGCTTAGAGTCACTCCCCATAACTACTTCTTTGATATATCACTTCTCTCCATTTTTTAATATCAGTAAGAAATTTTGACATCAAATCCACACCTTTTATACATTTAAGTGTATGAAATGGTATTGTTGGCTGGCTCTGCTGATAATCTTGACAGTAGATCTCAACCAGATCTCTTTTTATCTACTCCTTGACTAGCAACTTGTCATCTTCTCTGTTTCTACACCTCTAGAAAACTTCTCTGTTTCTGTACAGAACTGTCCAGTATACCTTGCATAAGTAGAATCATCAATATCTGTCCTTTATTGCACTAACATAATGTCCTCAAAGTTCATCTATGTTATCACTTATTATAGGATTTCCTTCATTTTAAAGCAGAATAATATTCTGTTGTATGCAAGTGCTATCTTTTATCAGTCCATTAGTCCATCAATAATACTTAGGTTGTTTTCACACCTTAGCTGCTATAAATAATGCTACAATGAGCATGGGAGAACAGAGGCACCTTTCAGATCTTGAATTCACTACTTAGGGATAAGTATCTAGAAACAAGATTGCCAGATTATATAATATTTTGAGGGGCATACATATTGTTATCCATACTCATCACATCATTTTATATCCTTACCAGTGGTGTACAAGAGTTCCTGTTTTAAGAACATCTGTGCACTGTTGGTGGGAATGTAAATTTGTACAGTCAAAATGGAAAACAGTTTGGGGGTTACATGAAGAACTAAAAAGAGAGCTACCAATGATCCGCTTTACCCCATTTGCCACTCTTGGGCATATCACCAATGGAAATGAAGTCATATCCGAATACCCATGTTTATCACAAATTACTCATGATAACTGTTATAGAATCAGGTTAGGTGCCTGTCAGCAGAGTAATAGATAAATATAGCAAATTGATAAATCTGTACATACCTGCATGTACATAATTTTATGCACATTTCAATGCATGCAATATATACAATAGAATTTTATATAGCCATAAAGAATAAAATCATATACTTTGCAGAAAAATGAACAGAACTAGAGATCACTATGCTAAGCAAAATAACACAGATATTGAAAGATAGGTATCATATCATATATTTTGTTTTCAAATACACACACACATACATATGTTTTTAAAGAATCTGAAAACAGAAGATGGTTATCAGGAAAGATATAAGAGACTAAAGGAGTGCAAAGGGGGTAAAAAAAGTCAAAGATGATAAAACCTTCGTGAACGTCATTGTCAAATCCATTACTTCGTACAGGTGAATTTTCTAATTAAAAAGTATTCTTTCTCAACATTTTCACCAACATGTATCCTTTGTCTTTTTGAGACTCAGCATCCCAGCAAGTACGAAATAATATATCACTTTAGCTTTCACATGAATATTGTTTGCATGTGTGTGGGTCCATGTTTGTGCAGGTATGGAGGCAAAGGGCTGATCTGGGGACTCTTCCTCAGTCACTCTTCACCTTGGTCATTGAGACAGAATCTCTCAGATGAACCCAGAGTTTACCAATATGGCTAACCTGTCTAGCCATCTTGACCTGGGGATCGCATGTCTACCTCTGCTTTCCAAGTGCTATAATTACAGGGGTGGAGGGTAGGAGCTGCCATGCCTTCAGTCAGTCACATGGGTTCTGGGAATCCCAGCTCAGATCCTCATGTTTGCTGCTTGTGGAGCAATTACTTTAACCTCTGAACCATCTTTTCAGTCCCTGTAGCTTTTATTTTTATTTGCTTGACAATTACTGATATCGAGGGTATTTTCACGTCTGCTCATTTTTATGTCTTATTTTGAGAAATGCATTTAAAAATGTCCATTTAAATATTTTTTGCTGATGAGTCAAAGAATTTCTTAGCTACTTTGAATATTAACCAATTGTTAGATAAAAGGTCTGCCAGCAAGACTCCTGCTCTGCACCTTGCCTTCTCATTGCCTTCACTGTTCACTGTGCAGAAACCAACTTGAGCACTACTTGCCTAGTTTTTGCTTGTCTTTGCTTTCAGTGTCAGATTCAAGATATCATTTCCAAAACCAATGTCATAAAGCTTCTCTCTATGTTGTCTTGGAGGAGGTTTATGATTTCAAGTCTTATCTTGAAGCATTTACTACATTTTCAATTTTATTATTGTATAGGGTAAAAGATAAGTCCAGTTTTATTCTTCAGTCTGTGCGCATCCAGTTTCCCCAACACCATTTGTGGAAGACTCTGTTTTGTTCCACTGTATCTTCCTGACATATTTGTCAAAGATCAGTCAGCACATATATACATGAACTTAGTTCTAGGCGATCTATTCCATTTGATTTGTCTATGTATCTTCTTATTAACCTTGTACTGTTTTAATTACCATAGTTTTGTTAAATACTTTGAAATCACAAAGAGTAATACCTTCCGCATTGTTCTTCTTTCTCAAGATTGTTTTGATTTCTTAGAGTCTTGTTTTTGTCCCAGATAGATTTTAGAGTTGTTTGAGTTGTTTTTTCTTATTTTTGTAAAAAACTGTCATTGGAATTTTGAGAAGAGCCTGCATTTGATCTGAGTCGCTTTGCTCATTTTAGCAATATCAGGTCAGTTTCTCGCTCCATGAATATGGAATGCTTTTCTTCATCTTTAAGTTATTTCACCAGTAGCTTACAGTTTTCAAGTCTTTCATGTAAATATGCTTAATTCTATGTATTTTATCTTTTTGGTGCTACTGTGCTGTATGCCGTGAGTGAAAGAAAACAGCCAGCTTGTAGTTTGAGTTCATCTCAGAGAAAATCAGCCTTAGAGAGATTTCACCCCCTGAGACCACCTGTAGGTAATGTTGACAAACTCAGCCTTTGATCCTTGTAACTAAGTTCCACAGGGATATTCTTGGGTCTGACCAAATGGCTATCTCACCTGAGCTGAGTTACAAGCAGGCGCCATGGGTTTAGCACTTCCCTGGTTCAAAGACCCTGCCTCCCCTTTTAGTGCCATCTTCCTAAAAGGCATACATCTTCCTGGTGGGCTTTGAAGGTTAGAGATAATGTCTTTCTGTTATTTACCACATTCCTGTATTCCTGAAACTCTGTATAAGTACCCCCTAACAACAATAAAGCACGAGGCTTGAAGAGAGATTTCCCAAGCCGTCATTTTGCGTGTTCTGTCTGTGTGTCTCCATTCATTCCAGGCTACTGGGAAAGTCTCAAGCTCACTGTTGAACCCCGCTGGCGGGACACTACTGCAAATGAAACGTTTGATTCTTCTGTATTTCTCGTGCATAAAGTCACAAATGACTTTGTTACTTTTCTCTTGCAACTTTATTAAATTTAAAATTAGTTGTAGTAGACTTTTGTGGCATTTTTAGGGTTTTCTACAGAAAGATCATGCCTTCCACAAACAGATAATTTTACTTCCTCTCTGATTTGAATGCCTTTTATTTCTTTTCTTGCCAATTGCCTGGGATAGGACTCAAGTGCAATGCTGAATAGAGAGCATGAGTGAGTGTAATTTCCTTTCTTCCAATTCTAGAAGAAAGTCAACGGGCGTGGTTTTCCTGGGGCTCCTGACAAATGGTTTGTGATGTCAGCAGTAAATTTTCTCCTCTTCCATTTTTTTCAGAGTTTTCCCATGAAAGATTTTGAGTTTCTGCTGAATGGTTTATCTGCATCTATTAATGTGATGTTGTGTATTTTATTCTGTTGTCACAAAGGGAGTTTCTTAACTTTAGTTGTACTTTAAAATCACATAGACAGCTTTTGAAAATGCAAATACTGACACCCTCCAGAAACCAATTAAGTAAAATCCATAAGGGTGAAGCTGTGCCATCAATTGAGTAAAATCTACAGGGGTGAAGCCCTGCCATCAACAGTTTTTAAAAAGGCTTTAACTGATTTTTAAATGTGTATCAGGGTTAGAACTGATAATTTATTAAGGGAAATGATGAATTTTGCACCCTTAAATTGGGATAATGAAGAAAGGAAGGAATTTTCTTCCTCTTTATGCTAAAATGATTCACTACATTTTTTGTAAAGTGACCTTGTGTGCCGAGAGAGGGGATGTGGCTGCTAACAGCAAAATTGAGATGTGGCACTGGGCCCAGGCTCTGGGAGCCAGAGCGTGACTCTGCCGGGTTGTTTTACAGTTTCCCACTATTAGTCAAGGTATATTTACCCAACTGGTAAATAGACTAATTGATTTCTGAGATTTTCTTTCATTCTCTTACTAATTAAGCTTAGCAGAATGATCCTTTAAGCCTTTTGGTCAAGATACAGTACATGTGTAATCCCAGTACTTAGGAAGTGGAGGCAGGAGAATCCGGCGTTCAGGGTCATCCTTGGCTACACAGTTAGCTCAAGGCTAGGCTGTGCTACAGGAGACAATGTCTCAAAACAATAACAAAGTTTCCCAGGTTGTTAGTGATTCGATAGGTTAATGCCTTAGGAATTATATGATTTATGTAAATTTTTGGAAACATTTCCCTTAAAAAAATCATTTAACTTCTTAACAAAATAGTTGATTTTAACTGTCGACCTTAAGTTCAATATCCTTTCCTATATCCCTACCTGCTGCTTCATAGAAAAAGAAAGAACAGACTTCCTGGTAGTTTTTTGAATGCATGTTCAAAAATACAAGACCTGCCGATGGACACTCCAGCATAGGTGGAGGGTGGTTTCATAAGGACTAACCCCAATTGATGAGCTACAAGCAGTCAATCACTTCTGAGGGAGGAGAGTCAGTTTTCTTCAAACAAGCCCCTGATAGGCGACCCATGCCGAAGTGTGCAGCCTGACATTCATGGACATAACTGGACTCAGCAGGTTATAGCTATAAATAAATATATACATACACATGAACATATATATATATAATACCTATATATAATAATTGTAAAAGAGGGCGTGAATTTGAAAGGAACTGGGGGGACAGGAGAAGAATTGGGGGAAGCAAAGGGTGAGTATGATGAAAATACACATTGTACTCATCCATGATGAGGGTGAGTATGACGAAAATGCATATTGTACTCATACATGAAATTCTCAAAAAAAAAGTTAAAAAGAAAATATAAGAGCTACTTAACTGGTTTGCTTAATTTTACTCACTGGGATAGATAGATGCTAGAAAGTTAGACAGGTCGGTAAATGGTAGAGAGAAAATGCATGATACATATATATATAGATAGATAGATAGATAGATAGATAGATAGATAAATAGATAGATGATAGATGCCTTGACTATGAAGAGGAAAAAGGAGGATATCGGAATAATGTACATTGGGTGATGGGTGCTTTACCTAAAGGCAGGAAGAAGTGTAGATACTAGGTGACATCAGATCCATGCATGATAATTAGATCATTTGCTGTCTCAGAGAGCTGCAGAGCCAGTCTCTACCTTTGGGCTAGCATTGGACTCCCAGTCAGAATAAAAACCCATCTCCTGAGAAAGATAAGAGAGAGTCTCACGCTAGAAGAATCAGAACTCCTAACTGATTTCCATTGCCGCTCAGAAAATGATCATCCTACTTTGTAAATTATCTAATTTTTTAAAATAAAACTAATAATTTCAAATCTTGGCCCCACTATTTTCTGACTGTGTGACACTAGATTGCATTTAGTGTACTGATCTCTGAAGTCAAGTGGTCCTTGACTGGAACAAAATAGGAATAAATTTAATAGATAGGTGTTAGATGAATATCCAAGGTGCCTTCCACTCTGCATTTGAAATACAAGACCTTGAAAAAACAGACATTTCAGCCTATTTTTCTGCTAGATACAAAAAAAAGAAAGAAAAGAAAACCCAGCTCTTAGTATAAATAGTTGGGTTTTTTAGTTTGTTTGCTTTATTGCAATGTTGGAGATGAAATCCAGGACCTGCTGCATGCTAGGAGAGTGCTCTCTCCGTGAACTTCATTCCCAAGCCCAATATAAATGATTTAAAGGAAAACTGTTGTGATCATCAAGACCCTGTTTTGCAAAGCACATCTAGGAGACATGTAAAACCTGAAGAATTTTTGTCTTTGGCCAAGATAATTCATAAATTCCCAGCCCAGAGCTGTATTGGGTGAGGTTATTATTGTCCTAGAGTTTCATAATATACTTTCCTCATGGGGAAGATGGAAAACTTGGACTTTTTGCTAAAACGCTTGTTTTTATTCTTATTGCATCTTTTGGCTACTGAGCAAATGAAAGATTATTTGTAAACTTTAGGTCATGCGTGAATGTCTTATGCAGTGAATGTTCTTTTTGTGTATGTGTGCATTTGAGTTTAGTGACCTGACATTTTTGTTGTTTTGTTTTGTTTTTGTTGTTGTAGCCATTTTTTACTGAATCTTTACGATTTTCATATAAAATAGTTTGATGGTATTTAGATCTCTACCTCCCCCACCGCCTCCACCCAATTTAACATGCTCTCTTGTATGTCTAATATGGATTGCAGAGTCTGATTTGTGTCCCCAACTGTTCTTCAGTGTGGGCCTATCCCCTGGGCCCATCAAAAGTCCTTTTCCTTTAAGACACTGTCTTTCCCCCACCCAGTAGCCATCAGTTGCCTCCTTAGGTTAGGTTGGGATTTCGTACCCATTTCCTCATGTCTATGCTAGAATTTTGTATAGTTTGAGCTTGCATAGGTCTTGTGCATGTTGTCACCATTGCTGTGAGTTGATATGAGTAACTGACCAGCTGCTGGCAGACTCTGTTCTTTGTGGTCATCTGCCTCCTCTGGCTCTTACAATCATTCCTCCTCCTGTTTGCAATGATCTCTGAGCCTTGGGAGACAGAACTTTGAAATAGGTGTCCTATTCAGGGATGAGCACTCTGCGGCCTCTTGTTCTCTGCTATTGGTCAGTTGTGGTTATGCTGCACTAGGAATCTTCTCTGGTGAGAGGTGAGAGAAGCACTTAGCCTATGTGTAGGGGTTACAATGAAGATATGTCACTTAGAGTCAAGCATATCAGAGACAATTATTCTCTACTTTTGACCAGTTCTGTAACTATAACAGTATCTATGTGCTGTAAAAAGAAGTCTCTTTGATGATGGGTGAAAGGTGTACTTGTTTGTAAATATGAGGATGCATATTTAGAATAAAGTAAGAAACCACCTTGGTCTAGGGATGTGACAAAAGTAGGTTTTTCTTTAGGATCTATGACTTCTCCAGCCGTGTGTATTTGACTGTGTTTACATTACCGTACAAGAGTTCTCTCCAATTGAGCTGGCCTTAATTTTAATTAGACACCAGTTGATTACTCCATGATAAAAGTGCCAATTCTGCACTAATAACAATAGTTTGCCAGGCCAGTCATTGTTTATTATGCTTTAGAGCTAAGTAGGACCATTGATTGTTTTTCTCCCTTGGTAGCTTGTCTAGGAGGAGGGCTAGTCTTTAAGGATGAGGCTTCCAGTCAAGTCCACCTTGATTATTTCAAGACCTTTGGCTAAAGTGTAGCCTGTCTTCAGCAATAGTTTCTGACCATTAAATTCTGGGAGGCAATCAAGGCCTGTGGCAATAGCCTCTGTAAATTTGGGAGTCTCTGTGACTACCTAACCAACATCTCGCAGGGGGTTCTCCGACTTGGTCCTGTGTCTTTTGCTATATGGCTTTCAGCTATGAACATATACTGTATTTTATGTAATTTTCATTTTGAGCTAAATTTGAGCTAATACAGTTCCCTCTGGTTTTCCATGCTATGTAAGAATTATTGATCTCTCCTCTCATTCTGCTTGTATAACCCTGCCTGCGCCTTCCCGAGCTAACGTGCCCTCCTCTGAGCCATCTTCCCCTTAATAGCCCCAGTCTCAAGCTCCTCGTCCCCTTTATCCCCATGGTTCCTTTCCATTTTCTTGGATCCTGTGGTTAAATCAAGAAAAATACTCCCGTCTAGGAATTTGGAGCTAAGATCAACAAATGCAAAGAAGCATGTATCAGTTTTCCTGATCTATATTACTTCATTTAGTATGAAAGCTCTAGTTCATTCATTTACCTGAAAATTTCACGATTTTTTCTTTAATGCTGAGTTGTGTAAATGAACATTTTCATTACCCACTCATCAGTTGAGAGACATTTTGGCTGTTTCCATTTCTTAGCTATTTTGAAAGAGCAGCAACAAATGTGTCTGTGTGTCTCTATAGCAGAACAAGTCTGTTGGGTAAATGCCAAGGAGTGGTATGACCGGATCATATGATAGATTTCTTTTCAGTTTTTTAAGAGTTCTCCATACTTATTTCCGCATTGGTGGCTGCACCAGTTTGCAGTCCCCCGGCAGTGAAAGAGGGCTCCTTTCCCAGCACCCTCACCAGCATTTAGTGGCATTCATTCCCTTAATCTTAGCCATTCTGACTGGGGTAAGATGAAGTAAGATAAAGTGGTTTTGATTTGCATTTCCTTAATGACTAAGGATGTTGAGCACCTTGTAAGGTGTTCCTTAGTCCTTGTCATTTCTTCTTTTGAGAGTTCTTTGCTCAGCTCCACAGCCCATTTTTAAATTGGGTCATTTGTTTTCTTGCTTCTTTGTTCTTTGAGTTCATTGTGTGTTCTAGATATTAATCCTCTGTCAGATGAGTAGCTGGTAAAGATTTTCTCTCAGTCTGTAGGGTCTTCATTCAATTGGTTATTTCCCTTGCTATATAAGAATGATTTTGGCTGTGAGTTTGTTTTATATGGTTTTAATTATGTTGAGGTATGTTCATTTCAGTTCAGTTCCCTCTAGGACTTTTATCATGAATGAATGTTGAATTTTCTTCATCTATTGAGGCTTTTCTTCATTTATTGAGATGATCATGTGATTTTTGTCTTTATGTACATTTATATGATTTAATATGTTTGTTGATTTAGGTATACTGAAACATTCATATCTCTAGAGTAAATCCTACTTGATCATGGTAGATGATCTTTTTGATGTGTGTCTGTATGCAATTTATGAGTATTTTGTTAGGACATTTTTCATATATGTTCATTAGCGATATAGGCCTATAATTTTTACTTTTAGTGTGTCTTTGTCTGAATTGGGGTATTAGAGTAATACTGGCATTGCAGAAGGAGTTTGGGTGATCTCCCCCTGTTTCTATGTTTTTAAAAAATAATTTAAGTAGTATTAGTTGTAGATCTTTGCATGTCTGTTAAAATGATGCTGTAAATCTGGGCCTGGGCTTTTTTCAGTCAGGAAGCTTTATATTACTATTTTGATCTCCTTATTTGTTGTGGGTCAGTTTATGCTGTTGATCCCTTCTTGGTATATCTTTGGTAGTTTTCATAACTTTAGAAATTCATACATTCTATCTTTGCTATGTTCTTTTTGTGTTTTCACTATGATATGGCCTGGCAAGTTTCTTTTCTGGTCCTATCTATTTGGTGTTCTATGTGATTCTTGTATTTGTATGGGCATGTCTTCCCTTAATTTTGAGAAATTTTCTTCTACAATCTTGTTGAAGATCTGGTCAATATCATTTACCTGAGATTCTCCTCCTTCCTCTATGCCTATAAGTATGAACTTGGTCTTTTCATTGTGTCCCACATTTCCTGCATATTCCAGTCTTGTGTTCTTTTTAATTTGTCCGTATTCTTTGCTTGAGTGCTCAAATTCTGCAACTTAAACAGTCGTTTTCCATTTCTTTCATTCTGTTGGTGAGACTTTTTCTCATCACTTCAATCGTTTTTAGTTTTTTAATTCCATTTTAACTTCAGCCTCAGTTTTCAATATTTCTATCTCTTTCATGAATTCATTTTTCAGATCATGAATTGTCTTTATCATTTCATTCATCCACATATTTGTATTATCTTGAGTGTCTGTTATCCTCTTTGAGTTCTTTGAGTTGTTTGTATATTCTTTAAATATGTTGAATTATTTGATCATGTTTTTTATTATTATCTTAAATGCTGAATGCTGGGGTTCCTCTAGATAGTTCTCATTGTAGAATACTTCTGTAGAACTGATGGGGTCTGATGGGGACACAATTTTTTGGTTTTTCATACTATTTGTATTTTTTTGTTGTGATCTGGGCATGTCAGTTTCTTTTGTTGCTTTTGTTTCTGATCTGAAACTCAAGCTTGCCTTTGACAAACTGATGCTTAACTCTGTCTATACTGTTGATGTAGCTGGGCTGCTTTCTGATCTGGTATGGATAGTTAGTTGGTCTGGGCTTCACTTTCCCCCTTTTGATTTTTTTATTGGAGGGACCTGTTGAATCCTCTTTAGTTCTCCAGAGGGCAAAGGAGCCTGAGCCCTAGGCAAGGTGATAAGTATCAGATGGGTTGATTCTAATTAGCTAAGTAAAGAAGATGTGAATCCTGGAACTGACTAAGCCTGGTCACCTGCAGAACGGGCTCTAGCTTCTCTCCCAGCTAGTCAAGCGCTCTCTGGAAGGCTCAGCTGGGCAGGGTCAAGGTCCAAGAAGAACTGATGAGAACAGGGTGGGCTTAATGGATGTTCTTGCTGGTTAATCTCAAGCCAAAGCAACTGCCCCAGTCCCTTCTCTCAAAGAGAACAAATGCATTGCTGTGACAAGCACAGTTGGGAGTTAGTTCCTGAAAACAAACAGTCTGCAGAGTACAGCCACAAGGCGGTTCCATTTGGTAGCTATTTACGTTCATTTTAAACTTTTTTTTATCTTATTAAAGATTTTAGGGGCTGGAGAATTGACCTGGGTTCAGTTCCCAGCATGGACATGGCAACTAACAACCATCTGTAACTCCAGTTCCAGGGAATCTGACTCCCTCTTCTGACCTCTGTAGACATTGTAGGACACACATACACCTACACATATGCAAACAAACACACTCATACACATAAAATAAAATAACAAAATATTTTTAAAGAGTTTAATTAGGATCTAGGGTTTAAAAATTAGAACAAATATAACGTTGAAGTCCTTTGTGGCTCAAATTATCTTCCCAGCGTTTCCTTCTCATCTACTCCTTTCCTGTCCCTTGAGTCCCTATCATTCCTTCCTCCCTTCCTAACGTTCTTCCCTCCCTCTGTCCCTGTTCTTGGGAAATGCTTCTAGAATGACCACAGTACGCCAAGCCCCTTTTGAGGCTCTGTGATACAGAGAGCTACACCTAGCTATTATGAAATAGAGCAAATCAAGAGAAAAAATGAGGTTTTGAAAAAATTATGCAAGACCCAGGTGACTACAGAGTCGTGTCCTAGTGCTGTGAAATTCTGGCCAGGCCACAGTTCTATGACTCTCGTCCTGATGTGAGGACCAGGACACCTAGCAAACCTCCCTGTCGTACCCACCATCAAATTCTTTTTTATTGCTCGAATCTCCCTCCAGCAGCACCCTCTACACTAAGCTATGTCCATAAGTGGTTTGTGCCACTTGTGTCACCTGCACAGAGTCAAGGCACGTTCTAATTACCTGTATGTCACTATTCTGTCTGGACTGTTGGTGCTGTGGGCCCTGGTTTTATCTGTGTCTTCCCACCTGTACACAGTCCTCAGTATAGGATGGGTTTGCTGAACTGCATATAGGTCAAGGAATTTGCCATAGGAGTTCTAAGCAGGAGTAAGCAGATTAAGGCCTATTCGCCAATGTTCCTCACTCCAGTCCTATTCCTGGGACTCTTTGGGCCCGTGTAGAACATTCCAGCTAACACATCACTTGTGAGATTGTTTCTGTCTCTCTCTTCACTCTCTTTTTGTAGCTAATATCTGGACGGTACCCGTTAGTTGCCTCTGCATTATAGTGTTCCGTGTGCTCTTCTGATCACTGACAATTTCTTCCAGCTAAGTGATAGATAACTTTGATAAGAGTCAAGGGACATCATCATTTTGTATCATTTGCAATGTGTTCTTCCTACTGGCTGACCCTGAATGTTCAGTAAATGTGTTAAGTGACTCTAAACCAGAATGCATTATACAATAGATTGTTGATCGGGAAGCACTGCCTAGAGGCTTATCTTCACTGTGGAGCCGATTGCTCTTCATCTCCTTAGATGGTCTCAGCAGTGCACACGGCACTGTCTGGCTTTCTGAGAGACTGGAAATGATTCTTATGGTTTACAGAGTGATGGCTCTGGCTTTTTTTTTTTTTTTTGGCACAAAGCCATGTTCCTCACGTTTTAAAATCTGTCCCATGTTTGTGAATACTCAGGACTTTGTTGTAGCATGTTTTTCTTTGAAGAACAGGCACATATATAAAATCAAACTTGTTTAGGAAAAATATTGGCAGTGATTTTTCATGTTGTGATTTAGAACATACCAAACATTCATAATAGCAAATAAAACAGTTTGAATCTCACAGGACAAACTCTAGGCTTCAGTGTAGAAGAGGAGATTCTCATGTGTATCTATGCTTTCGTTTAGTAACCCTACAGCCGTCCCAGCTACGGCTCAGCAACATGCTAAAAGTCCAGAGGTCCTTTCTTAACTCCCTAGGGTGAAAAGAGATCATATGGGAATGTCACCCTAGGATGTTTGCCCCGAACCTACACAATTTCCATTCATAACTAATCGAGTCTCCTCTTTAGGTTTTAATCTTAGGCAAGCTCTCTCTCCCTTGCTCTCTCTCTGCCCCCCAGTACCTCTCTGTAGGTCAGCATGTCTAGGTTGGCAGTGCATTCAGTAGATTTTTAAAATGCAGAAGTGTTGAAGTGTAAAACTAATGTCACAAAAATTTTGTAGTAATACTTGTAAGTCTAGTCCCTAATTCATGCCACTGTTTTTTTGCTTTTGTTTTTGCTTCTGTTTTTAATCTAAGGGGCCTCCACTAACCCCTCCATCAGTTTAAAATTACTTTAAAATTGCAGCTTTAAGATTGATTCTATTTTGTTTCATTAGGCCACTTTGGAGCCTTTGACAGGTTGTGAAGCCTTGGTGTAACCTGGGGCTCCGTCTGTCAGCAGCCAGCTCACCTGACAGATGACACCTGGCAGCCTGCCGCCTTGCTTTCTGTTGCTTTATTATAACGGAAAGCATTTCCAAAAGCTACGTTTATCAAGTTGTCATAATAGTTTGTCTTGTATATCTATTCATTAAAAAATGCATCTTTAGTGCTAATGTGTTTAAACTGTGTGCTGTATCACATGTAGAAGATGTTGAGGAAAACAATATGCATCCTGCATGGGACTGAGGGATTGTTCACCCAAATGCTTAAAAGTCAGAAATGGTTTCTACGTGTGCTTTAAGTCCCAAAGGCACCAGGGAACCTCTGTCTCCTCTCCTCTGTGTTTTATTTTGTTTTGTGTGTGCAGTGTATGGGTGCGTGATGCCTCTGTGTGTGTGTGTGTGTGCACATATACTTACTTATTGCATGTGTGCACATGCTTTTTGTTCAGAGGCCAAAGTCTATACCAGGTTCTTCCTCTATTGCTCTCCGCCTCATCTTCTGAGACCAAGTCTCTCACTCGAGTTTGCCACTAGATTAGACCGGCTGACCGGCAGCCCTGGAACTCCTGGCTTGCCGCGCCCCGGCACTGGGGTTACAGGCGAAGGGTGCCACATCTGACTTGAAATAATTCTTGAGAATTTCATATATGATTATTGTATTTATATCATTTCTACACCCCTGTTTCTTACCTCCCACCCTCCATGTCCCCCTCCACTTCCTCACAAATTCATGCCTCTTATATAATTATAATTATTATAGTAACATACACACACATATATATGTATAATATATACAGCCTACTGATTCCATTTAGTGTTGCTTATATGTACATGTGTTTAGGGCTAACCACTTAGGACGGGGTAGCCTATCAGGACTTGTCCCTGGAGAAAATTTCTTCTCCTTCCAACTTTTGTGTGTGCTAGCCCTCTGAAGTCAGGCCTCATGCTACTAGTGATTGTGTGTATGAGGGATGCATTGTTTTGCTGAACTTGAGTGTTGTTTTTTTTGTTTTTAATGGAGGAGGAGGTTTAACCACAAATGGGGAAAAAAAACTTAAGTTTAGCTATGAAGAATATCAAAGGCACCTTTCACTTATTAAGGTCAGTTTTCCGTAGACAGGTGCTACCGAATTATATGTTACTTATCATAGAGAATTTTGTAAGACAATGTCTTCTTATTTGTGGTAGGTGGTTTCTGGAAGTACATGGTGAAGTGGAGAGAAGTAAACACAAGATCACCATTCAGACTATGCATTCATTTAATGTTTGTTAAAAGCAATTCAAATCTACTAATATTAGCAAAATACTCACTAGAAAATCATACTAGAATATTTCCAATTCTTTGTCACCATAGAATATACTGTTACAGAAAATTGAGCCACAGAGAAACTGCATGTTTTACCTAGAGAGCTGGAGGGCTCACCTTTTAGCCATCCTAGAGAGGCTGATGCTCTGAGATTCTGGGCATCCACCAATTTAGTTTTCAGGCTTTATAGAGTTTCACACATAACTGTTTCATTGGTGGATTCAAACTATAGTTTACCATAATTTACAGCTCAGCTCCCTATATGTCCTAAATAGTCACAAGACAATTTCAGTAAGTTCTTTTCATGGTTAGGCAGATAAAAGTTGGCTACTAATGCAGATGTACTGGCAGCTAATTAAGCATTTTATCCACAAAGGAACATAGTAGTAGACAGGCTAGCAAACGGGGTCCCATCAGACAGCTGTGCTGTTTCTGGGTTCTTGAGCTCTCCGTTGTCAGTTCAGCTTCTCTGTCAGCTATGTTTAAACATTTGTTCTGTAAACAGTACATGGCAGTTACTATGTCCTAAAACATGGAGAAGTCGAAAACCAGGTCAGAGAAATGGCATACAAACCATACCTTGAACAATATTAAATGCACAGGTTATATTTTTTCCTCTTCAATTCTAGAAACATAATATAAGCACAACTATCTACAGTCCCTTCTGAAGAGACAGTACTGACTGGCCCTTGTGGGACAACCTCCCCTACATATTTTGCCATAAAGAAAGTTCTTTCTGCCTTCTATTTAAGGTGCTGTAATTAGAAATAATTGACTCTTTCAAGTATGCAGTAAATGATAAAGCTTTAAGGAATGCCTCTTTTAAGAGCTCATATGAAATAGCGAAGGGAAAGACTGGTGCTAGGGACCTGTGACAGCCATGGTGTAGTCTGTCATCAAGTGCTTTCTGCCCTGTGTGGTAAGACCAGAAATGCCATTCTGTTCGTTTGAACCTGGCTGAGGACAGTGAGTGTCTAAAGCAGACTGTAGACACAGCCCCTGGAGGGTCCTGTGGCCTCTCTTTGCAGGCTAAAGTGATCGCTACCACGTTTCCTGGAAGAACCTGCTCCAACAGTGCGCTGGCGCAGGTTCTCTCCAGCGCTCTCCAGTCACGGGCCCCTTGGGAGAGGGAGGGGTCAGCACTTGCTCCAGCCCAATATAGATAGATGCCTGCATAGATCTCGGCTGCGCTGACCCTCCTCATCAAGTCTTCTAAGGCGCTAAATGATGGTAAATGAAACTAAAATAACGTCAGGATTTTAAGAACTGGAAAAGTCTAGAGGGTTTGTTATGTGTTAGGGAAAAAGTTTCCTGGAGTCTACATTAATCTCATTATAAGGGAATTAAAACTAAATAATTCATATACAATAGCTTGTGATTGAGATAGTTTCATTTTTGAGAGAAGAAATTAAACTCAAATGGTGTGACTAAGAATAAAGTACTGAAATAAACAAATATGGTACTTCTTGGTCAAATTTAGATTGCAATGTATGTTAATATTTGTATGTATTCTTTCATACTTGAATCAGGTTTTGAGTTCATAACTGGTGCAGTACTTAATTCACCACATTCTTGTATTTTAGTTTGCACTGAAAGACTACGCTGGCTTAAATCCTGCTCTATCAATACTTTAGAACTTTTCTCAGAAACTATTTGGATTAAAATTTGGGTTGGTTTTCATCTTCAGAGGTGAATTTTAATTCACTCTTGAATATGAAGGAACCTATTCAGTTGTTTTATATTAACAAAATTTAAAAATACAAAAGGAAAGAAAGAAAAAATCCTCACTTAATTCTCAGAGGAATCTTTGTGCCTAGATCAATGCCTTACATGAAGAAACTCACACTCAACAGGAGTTCAATCCTGTGATAGGTAGTCACTTCACTCCTTATATAAAATTTATATTCAAATGTAAGAAATATGATTTTTTAAGTGAGCTTCTCTGCCCCACACTTCTTCTGCACTGCATGTTAGCTGACAAGTGTGTTTCTATTGGAAATGTTCCAGTGTGTGCCTAAGTTTGCTTTACAGAAGTAGAGTTCCCAGAATTGAGAATCTGCTCATAAACTGATACGGTATCAATAAGGTACAGTTAAGCCTCAGGCCAACTCCCTTCCCAGCTTCCCAGACTTTTAGTTTAGTGTTAGCATATTACACACCCATATATATCATACTTCTTTTCTTATTGTTTTAAATACTTTGGAATTAGTCAAACCCAGATTCCAAATTCTTGGTGATCTCTTTCCTGTGCATCCTGCTCAACATTCTCAACCTCAGTTTCTTCATCTGTTAAGTGAGAATAAGAAAATTATGCAGTTGTTAGAAAATTAAAAATAATATGCAAACACGGGGGCCTGAGTATTTCTATTATGATATAGCATCACAATTTGATAATACCTTTTAATAATGAGCACATTGCAAGGGCTGGAGATACAACTCAGCCTTGGCATGTGCAATCCCCATTATATAATAATAATAATAACAACAACAACAACCACTTTGCCAAACTTAAGCACTGTCACTTTAATACCATATTTCTGTCAAGTTAAATAAGCACTCAACTAAAACGTAATATGACATTGTAAAAGAAACTTTTTTAGGAGTATAAATAACTTGTAAAACAGTATAAGATGCTAGGTGATTGCAGGACACTCTCTGGAAAATATGACAAACATTTTCCTTTGTTTTTGTTTTTCTTTGTCATAGTTAAAATTATTTAAATCTGTCTTTTGCAATATATGCTATATCTCCTATTTCCAAGAATTCTAGTGAATTATGCAGTGATACACTGAACTTAAAATCTCCAGAAGAAAAACTTATTTAAATTATCAAAGCAAGTATTTTTCTGCTTGCTTCCTTTGTTTCATTCTGTGAGTGATGGCTCTGTTGTAATAATTGCTAGTGTCTGAACAGAGCTCTGAGACATTGTGAGTTGGTGATCAGCTTTTTGCATTGACTCCTGAAGCCATTTGACCTGAGAGCGAACAAAAACTCAAAAGGTCAAGAGGCTCACACAAGTAGAATAAGACAGTCCAAGATTTTGATCCTCAAACTCCTAATTCAGGGTTGTTTCCATTATTGTTTTTATGGATGTGAGTTTAGGAAATGAAAATAAAAAGAAAGTGGAAAAGAATATTATAGTCTCAAAGACTAACAGCAGAGTCAGGTTTTCAAAATAAAATGTTGTCACCATGCCTTTGCTATTTTAAAAACTCCAGTGGTTCCTGGACTATTATGAAGTTCAAAATTATAAACTTCTGTCTACTGAAATTCTCCCCATAGGTGCAACCTCAGGAGACCAGAACTGTTTAAAAATTTGCAAACTTATGAAATATTTTCATGTTTCTTTGTCATTTTTAGTCTCTTCTTTCTATATTCTTAACTTTCCAATATGTATCATATTTTTACATTTATTGTGCACTTAATATATATATATATATATATAAATGTAAGCACTTACATAGTGCTTACCATATGCTAACCAATGTATGGAATGACTCATAATTATCAATTGGCTAAATATCAGAATAATACAGGTTATAAATAGTATTATCCTATTTTAAGGATTAAAAAACTGAAGTATAGAAACTGAGAAATAGTACTATGAGTCTAGAAAGAGGCGTTTCATTTAAAGTAAGTACTATTAACCACTGCGCTGTTACGTACATACCAGTTTTACGGCTACCAGGCTTCGTGGTGCATGTCTGCAATAACAATGCTTGGGAGACATGCAGGGGATCAAAACCACAGGTCAAAGAAAGGGAGGAAAACAGAGAGAAAGGGAAAAAAGAAAATAATGAGAGGAAGAAAGGTAGGAAAGGAGAAAGGAACAGAGAGAGAGAGACAGAGACAGAGACAGAGAGAGAAAGAGAGAGAGACAGAGAGAAACAGAGAGAGACAAGAGAGACAGAGAGAGAGACAGAGACAGAGACAGAGAGACAGAGACAGAGAGAGAAAGAGAGAGACAGAGAGAGAAAGGGAGAGAGACAGAGAGAAACAGAGAGAGACAAGAGAGACAGAGACAGAGAGAGAGAAAGAGACAGAGAGACAGAGAGACAGAAAGAGACAGAGAGAGAAACAGAGAGAGACAGAGAGAGAAACAGAGAGAGACAGAGACAGAGAGAGAGACAGAGAGAGACAGAGAGAGACAGAGAGAGAGAAAACACCCTTGTCGCCCTGTCACATCCAGTAAGTCCCAATGGTGGCATATAACCAAAGACCACGGAGTTGAATTCATTACCTTGTAAACTAACCATCATGAGAGCCTAACTTGCATTTTAGATATGAAAAATTGCTGTTTCAGCCGCAGTGTCAAGAACAGAGCCTTCTTTGAAGGAGGGAGGAGAGTCACCTGACTTGGCCCATGAGATTAATGTGCCGTGCTGGGAGGCCTGTTTATTGCTTTACAACAGAGCAAAGAATTGTCAGTCACATAGCTCGGCATACTCATGCCAACATGCAGCACTCTCTAACCCTTGGCAGTCATGAGAATCTGGTTAGCAGCCTGGCCAACGTGGCATCAGCTGAGGGATACGCTCATCTGAGCATATGTGAGCTGAACTTTCAGCGGTATCAGCTTCATTGATCCAGGCTATCTACTGAAACAACAGCGAACTGGCCATGTTGTAGTTCATTGGCTGTATAGCATGCTGTATAACATGCTGTATAGTATGCTGTATAACATTGCTGGGCTGAGCACTGACATGCATGTACATCTATTGATTCTTCCTTCTAATATTCCAATGCCTTCCTTTCTAACTATAATTTTCATCCATATTAAAGTAATTAATTTGGTTGAAATCAAGTCTTCAAACCTAAAATAACCCTTGTGTAATTGTGTTTTCAGATGATGTATTGTTTTTGTTTGCATTCTTAAGACTTAACACAATCATCATACATCATTTTTTGCTAAATTTCCTGATTAATTTTTTTAAAGTACAGCCAAAATCATATTCATTACTCTATATTTCTCAAAGTAAGTTCATTCCCAGGCACATGACATGAGCCCCATGTTTGCCGAACCGAGAGTGTTGACCCATTTTAATCATGAAGCCAGGTGGTCCTGTTTCCAAATCAGCTAAACCACTTAACATCTGTGGGATTCTGACAAGCCTTTTAAACAGCTTTGTTTTTCAAGCTTAAAAAAATATTTTTAAAATATTTCCTATTTATAAAGTAGATGCAATGCTGATATTCTATTGCTCCCCAAATTGAGAAAATCTAATAAATACATGTGACAAACTTCAAATTACAGCTGGAATTTCATAACTGTTAACTATTTATACAACAATTCTCTCAAAATTCAAAACAATTCTTCTCAATTTTTTTCTATTTTCTGAAATGCATTCATTAGCTTGAAAAGAGTAGATACCCATAGTTCATGAATTGTCATTATTGAATGTGTTAGCGAAGATCAATTATTGCTGTACACAAGAATTTAGTAGAATGGAAACTCCCGTATACTGCTGGTGGAAGTATGTAATAGCACAGCATTTATGGAATGTAATTTGGCAGTCATTTTCAATTGCCTTACTAGAGTTTATTCCCTTAAAAGCTCAGTATTTCACCTTCCAGAAACTTATCTATTTTAAAGACACAGTCAGAAACTTGGATAAAGCGTATGCACAGAGGTGGTTTGTTATAGTATCATTTATCAAATTCTGTGAAATTACTTAACTAACAAATAAAGAAGGGGATTTACAAATTTTCTTGTATCATTTGATGAAATATTATATAGCTGTAAATATATTGCCTTTAAAATATATAATACTATGGAAAATGGTTAAAAATAGACTTGGCCAAGATCAAGCTTGTCAATATTTCAGCATAGATGAATGAGGGGCTGACCAAACCCCACCCCTAGCCAAGGAAATATTGGCAATTGGTGGCTGCTGGGGGGGGTGGGAGTCAGTTTTCCTCAGGGTTATGGCTCCTTGTAGGTTGCCAAAGTTCCAGTGTATTTCCGTACCACAATGTTTCACATGCAGGCAACATGTGGAAAGTATTAATTGAACTAAGTGAGTTATAAAAAATTGGAATTTTGATGGGGATTATAGATTATTTTGTAGGATTGCCATTTTCACAGCATTAATTCTACCAATCCATGAGCATGAGAGTTTTTTCTCTCTTGTGGTGTTTTCTTCAGTTTTCATTAATTCTTTAAAAATTTTAAATGTATAGACCTTTTTCTTCTTTAGTTATGTTTATTCCAAGGTATTTTGGGGAGTGGAAGGACTACTCTGAGTGAATTGCTTTTCTGACTCCTTTTTCAGTATGTTTGTCTTTGATATAATAAATTTACTGATTTTACTATTAATTTTATAACTAGCCAATGATTAACGGTCTTTGATGAAGCAATTACAGGGGATTTTATTTTTCTATTTTGATATCTGTGTTTTTCAAACCTGCTACAATAAGCATGTATCTAAGAAATAAAGAGAGTTGTTTAAGAATTACAACTTCTTATATCTTTAGAATAAATTTCAAATATTATCCCCAAAGCCAGGAAATTATTAAATGAAAATCCCAGTTCCAAGAATTCACTACCTCCATGCAAGTTGTTGACCTAAAGCATACAGACTTTTGTTCCTGCTCATGATTGCCATAGAACAAGATGGTGAAAACCTATTGATGAGGAAACCACATGCTTTGGTTGCAGTACAGAGAGAAATCAAGCTGGAACCTAGCTAGAATCTTCCTCTCTACTATTACTTTTCAAAGTGTCAAGAAGTGCCGTGTAGACCTCTGGGGGATAAAGGTTGCCAACAACCTTACTCAAGTTTGGACTGTGCATACTATACTGACCTGCCAAGTGTGATGTGCCAACTGCTGCAATAATGGCACGATGGTTTGAGGAGTAACCAATCACTTTCCAGTTGGATTTGCAATCTGCTCCATAGGAAAGAGTTTATGTTTGATCATGTAAACTTGGTCAAAATCCCAAGCCTTAAGAAATCAAAGACCTTAGTGGGAGAAACTACAACAGGATTTTTTTTTCCTAAATAGACATGATAGCCCTGTAAAATTACCTTCCAACTGCTTATGTTTATGCACATAAATTAGGGTTACTATCAGTTTGGGTCAGAAAAGGTTCTATAGAAACTCATAACAAGAATAGGTGACTATTGAATGCTCAGCTGTAAATAGGATATCTATGTGTCCCCCTAAGAGACCATTGAACATCACAGAAGAAGGGACAAAAAGAATGTATGAGCTAGAGGAAGGCATGGAGTGTTGTCTTCTGGACAAGACATGGTCGTTGCACTCTTGTCTGGAAGATAATTTTCAAAGACTACATCAAGATTGGCCCCTCGACATTCTGTCTTGGAAGCTGGAGTGATTCACAAAGCCCAGCTCCTTCCTGAAGACCAAAATCCCTCTGCTTCTCACTGAAAACATAAACTCTTTAGTTATACATGAAGAATAATTGAGGACATGGGATGTATTTAATATAAATATTTTTCAGAAAAACTTGTCCTGATATTTATTTAATTTAATACATACTAAGAATTGATTTCTTAAAGTTAAAAATCATGATAAATGCTAGGGTTCAACTTTTATTGAGAAATCAGTTTATATGTATAACTTCATTATATCTGACCAGTTTAGTGTTTAATGGTAATAGTTCAAAGAATCTATTTAGTAGGAAAAGATTTTTCTTTAGTATTAAGAGATTTTTAAATGAGAAAATAGTACAAAATTCCAGCCTATCATAGGCAGTAATAAGATTTATTTTTTTTCTTTTTCATGATCTAGGAGCTGTGAAGGAAGAAATATTCGTTATAGAACGTGCAGTAATGTGGTAAGTATGGGCTTCTTTGGTTTTGATAATGTATTTTTTAGACACGAGCCAATTAATTAATAGTTCATAAAGAATTGTTTATCTCATGCTATACTGATTACACAATCATTTTTAATGTTCCTCAATACAAACTTCTAATCATTCAATCAGATGAACACTAACACCAAATTTCAAAGCAAACTTCATTTCCTCCCAGTTTTCTTTCTTTTCACATATAGCTCGCATGAGAATTGAGGCAAGGGAACGATAAAAGGAAAATACTTGAGGAATCATGAAACAAGCGTTAGTTAAGCAGATTCCGTTTGCTGAATGTCTTCGTTTGGTTAGCAAATACTTACTGTCAGCTGCATGCTCAGAGCTGCTTGAGGCACATGCTAGAACAGTGTGCGCCATGTGTGGTCACCGCGCTTCACATCCGCAGCTCGGTGAGGGAGAGGCGCACATACAGCCACACTCCAAGAATTGTGGCAAATGATGTAAGGAATAAACTTTTCAGCGATTTCAAGAGAGAAATCTAAAGAACCTGAAAGGAAAAGGTGGCATGCGAGAGGACTCGGAAGGTCGTGACGGGCCCTGCCGCATGTAAGAAGACGACAGTCTGTCCTGTCTCAGGGGACACCATGGGCAGATGTAAAGGCAAGAATGTTTAAGAGTGTACTGAACAATAATTCCAGTATATTATGCTTACCAACATGGAAGAAAAGAATTGAAAAACATTTTAAAGTTGTATCATAAAGAGCTTTGAATGTTGGGCCTCAGAGTTTAGGAGCCCGTACGGGAGTATCTGAGTGGGGTTGGGGTCCAGTTGCACCTTCAGAAGGTGAACCGTAGTGATACCTGAAGGGCACTGGATCAGGGAATGGCTGGGTAGCAAGAATTATGAGGCTTTAGGCCCAGAGGACACACATGTCAGAAGAATAAAACCTAAGGTTCCTCTGCGCAAGTGGGCGAGCATCTGAACTTAGTGATGGGATAAAGCTAAAATAAAGAAAGAAAGAGATAAGCGCACAGGGAGCGCTTTGTCTGTCCTCAGTGTTTGCTTGACTGGTGTTTTCTGGTTTCCAGACTCAGCTGAAATGCCCCTTCTTCACAGTGGCTTCCTGGACCACTGCCCACCACCCAGACCAACCCTCATCATAGCTACTCAGCTTTCCTAACAGAACTCTCCTCCAAAGGTCATTTTACTGGATTACTTTTACTGTTTGTCTTCACACGCCACAGAGGCGAAAGCCACCCTCATTTTGTTCATCTGTGATCCCCAGATCTAGAACTGTTAACCAACACTTACTAAGCTCACTGCAAACATTTACTGGACGCAAAACGAGTATTCAGTATGCCAGACAGGTGGGAAGTGCCAGTATCACAAATAAGACATTTAGGGACGTGGTTGGAGAGAAAAGCAATAAAACTGATTTAGAAGCACTAGTGAGATTGACTTGCATGGAAAGAAATCAAAGCCTAGGCCATAGAAACACAAGACAAATAGAATACATCCAAACAATGAGGTTTAAACCGAATCACCTCAGCCTCATAGCTCTCTTCCACCTCCAGATTTAGAATTCTTGTTAAGCATTGCTGAGCTGTAATGAATTTGGATGTGAATACAGATCCATAAAGACATCAATGCTTTCACAGTTATCAGTAATAACTGTGAAAGGATTTACAGACAGTCATAGCGTAAGCATAAAGAGAGCCAACATGGACAGGGGTAGCAAAGTTTTCAACTTGTACCTTGACTCTCTGTTTAACTAGGAGTGTTCATCTCCTAAGGTTGTGAGAGTTTGTGATACATGCAGTGTTGTTCACATGGTTATTAATATGAGAAATTCCAAAATGGCACAAATGTCCATTTTTCTCATGGGACAGATTTTGTTACAACACTCCCTGCTTTATATCCAGGGTCAAATAGTACCCTATTTAAGGAATGAAAGCGCTGATATAGGTCCTCCTCAATCTGAAACCAACTTTTGGAGCAACACTGATAGCAGTGATATATCTGTGCAGCCTGGATAGATGTGTTAAATATCAACTGGGGAGTCAATCAGAGTGTGTGCACTGGGCCATTCCAGCCAGGAGCACTCTAACGTGGGAAGCAGGTTAATTTTCTCATAATCATGTTACAGTCCTTTTATAATCTTTATAATCCTTGTTCTGGAAACTGAAAGTAAGATATGATATTACTTGACAGGGCCATCGGTCAGTGTGCCTGTTCACCTTCTCCTCTGCCTGTTAATCATCTATATTGCCAACATCTATTGAATGCTCAATTCTTATTTCTAGGATATGGGATATGATAATCACAGAGGAAGATGCAGTTCTGATTCTCAGGAAGCTTACAGTCTAGAGGACAAGCCAGGCAGTAAACATGCAAGCAAATACAGAAGCTAGTTCCATGGGCTTGTGAAAAAATGACATGGGGCTCTGTCATACTGAGTGACACCAGGAGGCTGCTGTGCATGGGTGGTCAGGAAGTTCTCTCTGAGGGTGATATTGGAGCTTAGTTAGTATGTGTGAAGGGCAAGGCATGAAGGGGCCCAGCTTGTTTCAGACCCTGATGTGTGGTTTTATGAGGTGTAGCACAAGGCCTATTGTGGGGGAAAGGTGAGATATTTATCTGAGCTGAAGTCTGGACTCACCCCAGTGTTATTTGTAAGGACATTCCTACCCCTCATTTGGGGTGATGGGCTTGGTTAGGAAGTGTGAAATGCTTACAGGAAACCAGCCGCTCTAACTACCCACTCTGTGCATTTCTCTTCTCCCCAGTCACGGGCCAGTCACTCTCAGACACAATATATGGCGAGCAGTGGAAGGGTTTCTTAATCTCGAGTACAGAGTTTCTTAAAGAAATTCTGAGGGAAAGAATGTTGGTTTCTTCCTAATAAATGTTAAAAAATCCCCACCTACCAGAGGGGCCTTCCAAGGGCACCTCAGTGTTCTGGCTGCTTTTGCCTGAAGCTGACTGGTTCTCTCCAGCATAGACCAAAGAAATGTGCTTCTCACAAGATCCCTCCATTCTTCCCCCTGCCCTGGCCAGCTGAGGAAAGCAGAAAACCCTGGTGTGCCTTGGTCTTCAATAAGGTGACTCTCGTAAGTTGTTGTAAGTCTACCAAGACCAATTTTCTCCAAGTAGTTTTAGAACAAACTTGGGACCAAAGTTTCCTTCTCTGTAGATTTCACATGCCCTTTGCACCTCCCATTCTCTGAGAAACCTTAGATGTACGGGTGGGAGGAGGGGGATAATGATTTAAAGGTATATTTTTCGCTTTACCACTCTGTGGATGCTGAAGATCAAGAAGTGCTGAGAAGCCAAAAGAGCATGCCTTTTCTGAGTTGGAACACAGCTACTATGAGATGAGTTATGCAGTTGGGAACACATTCATTAACCTTCTTCTGCCTCCATTTTCCCACCTGTCAAAATACATTGCTCATAAATAGACAAACAAGAGCATGAATATGGTGTGTATGGTAGTTTAAAAATGGAAACAAACAGAAGAGAGTAGGCTAACTGAACAAAGGTATATCAGTGCCACAGAATGCTATAAGGTCATTAAAAAAACTATAATGGTTCTATACGTACAAACCCATAAAGTTCTTCCAAGTTAGCATAAGTGTAAAAACCAGGCTGGTCTCCAACTTTCTATATAATCTGAGAAGGCCTTGAATCCTTGATCCTCCTGCTGCCATCTCCTGAGTGTTAGGATTATAAGCATGCACACCATGCAATGCTAGGGGTCAAACCCAGGGCTTCCTTTGTTTATGCTGGGTAAGTACTCTATCATCTGAGCTATATCTCTAGATCCAAGGGAGACATTATTTTTAAAAAGTTAATTTTATATCACTTTGGACTTCTGAAAATCAGCCTTACTCTCTGGCATCATGGAGACTTTGCCATTGTTTTGAAAAATGACAAGCTCCAGGTACTCTAGAAGAAGAATACCAGACCTCATTTCTGGTGGAGCTGCAGACGTACAGTGTCCCAACCTTTCTATCCAGTACCTGATTCTTAGGCTGGGCAGTTAGGTGTTTGACAGCCGTAATGATTGGCTGTTCTTGGCCAGAAAAATACTTCGTTGGAATTGCTGCATAGTCTCAGAATCGTATCCAAGGGGAACAATCAATATCCACCATAAGAAATCTACCTTACCACAAAGCCAAAGCAAATGTAGAAAGATGCTAAACTAGTTACAGAACTTTGGGGTTCTGTGTGCAATTCTCTTATTGGGCATTGGAAAGAAATTGCTGCAGCTGGAAGAAAAGAATATTCTTGAAGGAAAATGCTTTCAACAACATGCTAACTTCCTGGATTCAGCCCTCAGCATTGCATCATCATCATCATCATTATCATCATCATGCATTGTTATTAATTTATTGCATTTATGATGGAATCAGATAAGAAAGGCAAATTTTTTTTTCAGTTTTTCTTGGAGGACAGAGCCACTGTCCAACTTACGATAACATCAATACTAAGTCTTGAACATCTTGCAAATAAATTAATCTCTGTGTATACACAGCATACTATGTGACAAGTAGAGGTTGATTTTGATTCAAAACATATCATTTCTTTTACACCAGTTAAACACTGAACATTTAGAATAACTATTGAAAATATTCACAGCAATTACTCTGGGAAAACAACCGTTGCATTTTATGACTGTTTGATCATTTGTGGCATAAAGAAATAAACAATTTTTAATGATTCACAGATTCCTTCCTGTAGCTATAGGTCTGTTTGCCGTGCTCGTGGCCAGGCAGCTAGCCAAGTGCACTGGGTGCCACCTCCCACAAGTCCACGGACCTGGCCTTCTGCTTTTCCTCTCCCCTCAGCCTCCTCCTGACTGCTACCCACATTTCCTTTCTTTTTTAATGCTTTTTCTGACATGTCTTTATTGGACTCCTAATTTTCTCCTCTTTTCCTTTCTTTTTCATATGTTCTCAATTTCATATCCTTTCCCTCAAATCTTAACACTCCCATGAGAGGGTTGATGTAAACACTGCTCAGTAGAAAGAACCCAGGCTTAGTATGAACTTTCTGGTTTGGAGCAATCTCTTAAACTTGTAGCCTCAGTTTCCTAAGTCATAAAGTAGAAACAACAGTAATTGTTTCTTATAGTCTTATAATCTTAGAGCAAAGAGGGACCACTGAAGCAGAATCCCAGAGTATCTCATCAATATTAACATTAAAGAAACTTGAGCATTTTCTTCCAGAAGAACTAAATTCCCTACCTAAGTTCAGGTTCATTCTTATGCTTAATTCATAGTTTATGAAGAAGTCCAAATTGTTGCAGACAATCTAAAAGAAAATATATCAACACAACCGACTACTGCATGATAGCATCTTTCTCATATATTTCCCCCTAAATTGATCATAGATGGTTTTTACTCAGAGTCATTCCACAGGGACTGTGAGAGGTAGTGTTCGCAGTGGTTGAAAATGGCCCAAGAGTAGTATGAGCTGGATTTTCTGGAATACAGAGCCATGTCTGCCAGCTTACTTCTATGATGCTGACCGAGAAACAATCAAAGTGCTTTATTTAATAGCTATGCTGTTTTCATGTGTATTGATGGCTGATGTCAAGCATCTGCTTTCCTAAGGATTTGTATATGAACAGGAATGTCTACTCAATCAACCCAAGGTTTTCTTCCTTCAATCTTGCCTTATTAAGATACTCTAAAGTAAATGTTCAAATAGACCTTTAGCCATTATATCTCTTATTAGTAATAGTACCATGCTAACTGATGGATTTTTGCAGGTTAAAACCTTTACCAGTTAAGCTTTCAACTGATGAAGAGAATTCAAAGATGAATTGTTATTTCCTACAGAATTGGAATAGATCAAATTGAGGAAAGCTGATATGAGTCCCATTTTGCACTTAGCTACATGGCCATACGCAATAGGCAGCAATGGCGTCTCTGGGCCTCCTCTTCCCTGAAGTGAGAGTGAGCACTGCTCATGTGCTTCAGGGACAGAGCCTCATGGCTGTCTGAACACTAAGGAATGAGAACATGTTTCATATCTGCCGCATGTCAGGCATGGTGCTTAATTACTTTTACTTTCTAGTTCATTTAATTCTCATTACGTCTGAAAATCGGCAGTACCCCCGATTGGTAAAGAAATTGGAATATTTAAATATAGACAGTTCACACAGCTAAAAAGTGGTTTGCCAGGTTTGTATGTAAATCTCAAAGCCTGTGTTGTTGTCATTGTAAGACTAGAATGTGTACAGAAGATCTAGACTAACTCTAATTTAGCAAAGAATAAAACTGAAATAGAAAATGCTTAAAGGTCAAGCATTTCTTACAACATATGCTTTTTTAAGAAAAGAGATATTCAAGTTTATTGTGGCTATTGTAATTCTTCGGGGCTAAAGGCCTACGAACTGCTGAGAACTTTAAATGTGCAAATTAAATACAGGAGGAAGAGCAAATCCAAAAATCCTTGCTGAAAACACCCCAAGTTCCTCCCCTTGGAGCCTCTCTGCCTGTCAAGAGGGTATAAATTTATTAAGTCAGTGCTGTTCAAAATCGACTTTCACAAGTCCTAGTTTCTGAATTCTGTAAGATGTATGCTGGCCTCTGGTGAACCAGATAGGGGCTTGAAGCAGGGATTTGACAGTGATTTAGAAAGAAATTACTACTGCAGTTTATCCCCTGGCAGAGCGCCCTGTGGAATGAAACCAAACAAGCTGCCATGCATAGGTTGCTAACTTGCAAATACTTGCTTGTGCTCAGCCTGATTTCCACAAGCCTAGAAATGATAATCAACATCAAGTTTTCTGATTAACACCAAGATGTGTTGAAACTCAAACAACGGCAATGCTTAGGTTTTCTCTCTGAGCACCATGAACTAGGCCATTATTTAATCATTGAACTAGCTTTCCTATTGTATTGCAGTTCTAGGAATCTTGTTTTTCATATGCTTTTCTTTACATTTTAAATATCCTCTTCTTTTTCAGGGGAAACTGTGACTTTAAAGTGGTTATCTTTAAATCTGGTTATATTTTCCTCTATAATCTTGCTATGAACAATATCCATCATGGCTTTGAGAGAGTATGCAGTTCAAGTTTCCAATGTACTTTAGGATTTTGAGTAAAATATGGTTATCACAGAAGGAAGGATAAAAGAGCATTACTTAAGTCCCTTTTCTTCTGAATCTTCATGAGGTTTCATAACTTATCAATACATATCCTGTTATGTATCAGTCTCTGCTCTCAAGCAGTATATTTATTACAAAAATTCCCTCCCCAAATAGTTTTTAAAAATAATTTAAACAATATATTCATAACATGCCGCTGTAAATTTTTAATTCTTTTCTTTGTTAAAGTTAGTGCTAGAAATGATTTCATTTTAAATGTTATAGTCTGGAAATATTTCTGATAAGCCTCCAGATGAATATAGGCTGGTGGTATCATATCTGCATAAATATCAAACAGCCAGGGGTCTGGACATACCAGTGTTGTTCCATCTAGAACAACTCCGTCTTTAACTGGTTTGATTTATGAGCATCCTGTATAGATTTCAGGGATGGGCGGAGTTCTATAATGAAAAGAGTTTCAAAGTGTCTGCTTTCTGATAGATCTCCTAAGAGGTCCACTTAACTTCTATGTGACTTCTAGGGAAGAAATTTCTCCATCTTATGTACATTACATTTTGAACCATTCTAATAGTCAGGCATGTGTTTCTTACAAAGAACTGATGTGTACTTTCTCTTCTAATACTTTTAAGTTGAGTTCAAAATTTCAATTTAATGGATTTTATCTTCTATATGCAAGGTGTTGTCCTAGGAGAAAATGAAAATACAAAACCTTGTTTAGGGTTTTCTTTTTCAATTGTTTTGAAATTGGAGGAAGGAAGAGAATTATTATTGTAACCCAATGCAAAATAAGGTAAGGTATAAAAGATGTAAAACAAAATCGTAAGCTTAACGGACTTAGGCTCAGTCTGTTAATTCTCCCCTTTCTGAACAAGCAATAATATCAGATTTTTTTTGTAAAATGATAAAAAAAAGTGGCACTGACAATTCAAAAACCATGATAAAAATTTCCTTAGACCAAAAATGAATCACAAATATAAATACAAGATGGTGATCTGCACTTGTGTGACGGTTTGGGACTCCAAGCCTGGAAGTGTGCAAAGATTAGCAGCAACTTAACTCCGTGGGACAGCAAAACTCACCTTACTTCCAGGAGAAGCAGCTTGACTGCTGGGTAGGGAACTTAATGATGAATTCGAAAAATAAATAAGTAATGTGTTGCTTGATAGGAAGGTTTTATCTACAATTGTGGGCCTAAGAAAGGAAGGTTGGTGAATGTAGATATCACATCATGAACTGAAATTCTACAAAGCCACGTTTTAACTTTGGGCGTGAACTAACAATTTCCTTATTATGGCACAAACTTTCAGGATAGTATCTGATTGTGGATTGGGAGCTATGTGACCCACATGGAGATAATCATAAAACTATCAAAACAGGGGGGAAATTTCATTAAAATTTAGTATACAAATGAAAGAACAATAACACCAAGAAAGCCAAGAAAATTAATATTTACTCCAGATAAAAGTGTGTGAAGCAGTTTGACAAGACATTAAAATGGATTTATTCATGAGTTCTGATCATTGTGAATTTGCCTACTTGCTAAAATGTATTTGCAATCTCCACATCAGGACTTGTGGTGCCTTTGTGGTCCTGGGTAAGGGAAGGATAGCATGTTCCCAGATGGGGTTGCACAAGGTGACATTGCCAACTTGAGTCAGCCCTCCTTCTACCAAAATAACATTATGTATCTATTTAGTGTGAAGTTTCTCCCTTTTATTTTGGTGAGCTTTTCTGAGTGAGTTTACTGCTTAAAATGACCAACACAGAGTTGTTCTCTAATGCTGCTAAGCTCAAGAAAACTATAGTGTGCCTCATCAAGGAAATTTTGTTAGGTGAGCGTCCTCTGGGCATAGACTATAGTGCTATTGAAAATGAATTTAATGCTAACTATTCAACATTATCTATTAAATAAGGTGTCCTTAAACAGAAACATCATCAAATATGGTTATCTTTTGATAAGTTGACTTAAAGTATGGTGACCAAAGGCTCAAAGGACTTATTTTCCTGGGTCCAATGATTCAGTATTTGCTAATGGTAATTAAGAATTCATGACAATGACAGAGAACTTGAGTATCACAAATGCCAAGAACTGACTAAGTAACTGCTGTGAAAAGTAAATTGGCGGAAGGGTAGAAATAGAATTAGACAAACGCAGGAGAACAGACGGTGGGAATTTCAGCAGAATACAGCAATCCAAATAAAAAATCTCCACAAACAGGATAAATTCCTGACTAGAAATAAAGATTAAAAATAGAAAAGAACAATTAAAAGCTTTACTCAAAATATAGCCCAAATTTTCAGACTATATACTTCAAAAAGTCCTTAAGAGACATAAAAAATGCATGAAAATTTCCAATATCCATTTGCTCAGAGTTACCAAATAAAAGATAAAAACTGACACTTAGAATATTCCAGAAAAGAAGACAGAAGTCCTCAGACTAGAACTGCAATGCTGCCTTACCCCAGAGGGACTTTGGAGACTGCCTGCATTTTCAGAATCAACAAGCCCAGCCTGAAAGCTACAGTCAGTGTTGTAGGCAGAATGAGAGTTCAAAGGTGCCAAAACCCCAATCTTTGGAACCTGTGGATGTGTGTTACATCACATAACAAAGAGGAAATCATAATAGAATTAAGGCAGCAGACCTTAAGACTCGGGGAACCTGGACTATCCAGACACATGAAGCCATAAAAGTAAGGAGCTTGCTCCAGCTAATGGGAGGGGAAAAATGCAGGAAACGAATCCGAGATTCAAACCCAGGTGGCAGTTGTGGACTGTTTCTGGTTCTGAGAGAGGTCTGCAAGGAGAACCGCAGAGCGACTTCTGGAGTTTACGGTGCCACTAATAGCAAAAGAAGCATATCTGTCCCACACCCCCAAAGAACTGAACGTGACTGGCAACCTAAATACTCTCTGAAGTGGATTCATTGCCAGAGTCCTCCAGTGAAAGCCTTTGCCTTCCAATACCTTGATTCTGGCTCTCTGAAACTGAAAAGATGACACACTGAACCACACTCTGCCTACACTTCTTCAGAATGGTAAAAAAGTAGCAAATTTGTATTGTTTTAGGCACCTAAGTCTGCAGCTGTTCTGACAACAATAGAAAACTAATACAGTTTTTAATCAACTACTAGTGATAACTGTGTTTGTTTAATATTTGTGTACTAAATATAATGTTATGAGGTAACAGGAATAATAAAATTGAACTTTTAAAGAATATAAATTAAAATATTTTTTTATATTAGCAAATATCCATTATAAAAATATAAATACAATCTATAGCTTCCACTACCAGAGGAACTACTAGAAAGTAAAGAAAATCTTGCCAATTTATTAGAAGGTAAAAACGGAGAAAACGCCAAGGAAAGGGATGATAGGCAAACAATATAAGACAAAGATAGTGCTTGTTCAGCTTTACACAGTAATGCCGAGGTTGTTAAAGCATCTCACACTCGGTAGAACCGTGCACTTTCTTTGCTAGGTAGCCTTGGCAGTCCTTGATAGTATAAAACTTCTATAATTTTGTCCAGTCTTACAGGATGCATTCTTGGAATACTCCCAGTCTGTTCATCGTGTGTATACTGCTTCCATCCTTCTGATTTGGTGTTCCTAGTGCTTTGTTTAGTACTTTTCAACTTACTTTCCTGACTTCCTTCCTTCCTTCCTCATACAGGTCTGATGTGGTTCTGATAGAATGCTCCCTCTTCAAAACCATTCGTTTTAGGTTAGGATTGCCTGTTCCTTCAGGTTCAACAAGTCTTTCCTGTAAAATCATGAACAAGGTATTGTATGTGAGGAGAAAATTAATTACTCATTGAATTTGTTTAAAGGCCCTAAGGAGTACATTCGTGGTTGAGAGAATGAACTTTGCAGTCAAGCTGTAAGTTTAGTCTTAGATGATTTACTAGCTGTATAGAAAGCCATTTAATCTTGTAGTTCCTCAGCTTTCTCACCTGTAGAGTAAGACTCACACGGCTCAACTGACAGGCATCAGGACAGAGGACAGTGACTGGCACGGAGTGCGTCTCCCTAAGCAACCGCTCCCGCTCTTCTTGCAGATCATTTTCCCCCTTATTTGTCCATGGCTTTTTTCATATCTATCAGTTTGAAGTGGGCCAAAGGTTTCTGTAGCTCTCTTAACTCCAGTCTGCCTTGATCTTCCATTTTGCAAATCTAATCATGTATGAGACTTGGTTTGCTCATGTTATCACTTAATGAAGCTCCTTGGGAGTTTGCTTTAAGCTTTTCAAGTAACAACTTTTGACTTTTTTGAAACTTCAGCTTCTAGATTTTTTTGTTTTGTGGGAACTCATCTTTCCTTTCATCTGCTTTGTTTACACTTACCTATTTGTTTACACTGTTTGTTTATACTTACCTCACTATTCTTTTTGTCATTTCATGCATCTCGCAATATGATTACAAGTATTTTCATGAGTGATTCATACTAGATATTTGTAAATTTCTATATTTCCTTTAGGTCATAAGTTGTTTAAGAGCCTGTTAATTAACATCTATGTATATGAAGGATTTGAAGTTATATTTATTAATGTCTAAAGTTTTACTGTGAAATTAAATCTATGTTAATAATTATCTTTGTCCTATTCTTTGAAGATAATTGTCCACTGACTTCTACCTTCCATTTGCTGCTGAGAAACTGATATTTATTCTGTTTTTCCTTTATATTCCCTGTCTGTCTCTTTCATTCACCACTGTCGTCTTGCAGTCACAAAAGGGTTATGTACTTATCCTGTCTAATTCACATTAAAATTCTGACTCAGAATTTGTATTTTTAACTATTTCTAGAAAATTCTACAAAAATCCCTTTCTCTATATAATCCACATTTCTCATTCTGTTCACATTTTCTTTAACTTTTTCCCTCTGTCCCTCATTTTGTGATTTGTATTACTTTCTTTAAGAAATAATGTAAAAGGCATGAGTGGCAAACTCGCGTTATAAAAACAGTGACAATTTTCACATTATTGTTGAAGCTTGATAATACGGTTTTGTCAGTAAACAATATTCAAACGTATAATTACACCTTTTTAGTTTGAGGATTTTATCAGTTCAGTTATTACAGTACTTTCCATATTTTTTAACTTCCATGACTGTGATTTTTATCTCTAGAAGTTCAATTAAATAATGGAAAGCCTCTTGGTGCCTGGTAGTGGGAGACGTCCAGCATCAGGGCCTGGACACCCAGGACCATGTGTGGAGTGAGCACAGTTAGGCCTCAAGGGAGGTGGGAGATCCATTCCAGAGAATCAATCCTCCCAAGACCAGAATCTACAAATAATACAGGCCTTCTCTTTCCCTAACATAAGAGGCAAAGCTTCTGCTATGCATAGCATGTGACCTCAGAGGAAGACTAAAATTGCTGCCCAACATCAGGAAATCCTTCATCTTCTGCTCTGTTCCGCTATCAGCCTACTGCCAAAGGTATTTGGTCTTATGGCTCATGGTAGGGGTCCAAATCTTCTGGTTCTTGTGAGGAGACTACACAAGCTCAGGGAAGCCAGCTCAGGGAAAGGGCTACAGCTCCAGCTCTCAAGAGGAAGGTGTCCAAAACTCTGGCTCAGGGGGAGGCAACACAGCTACAGTGGGGGACCACAACTCCGGTTTACAGGAGGATTATGTGTTGTTGTTGTTGTTTGATACTTCCATTTAACAGGATTTTTTTTTTCCATTCCTATTGTTGATCTACCTATGGAGTTTCTAAAAACATTTGTGTTTCATTTTCATGAATTAAATACTGTTATTTCTTTCTAAAACTCTACAAGATGGCGCTTGTTTTTAGGTTGTTATGTCTAAACCAAGACCATTTTAATTTAAATTATCAGAGTCCACAGTGGGAGTATATTGTCCCAAACACTCATGAGCGTGTTGCAGAAATTCTGAAGGACAAGTTAGAAGATATAAAGAGAGAGTCAATTCAAGCTGATTAAGGGTACAGTTCATCAAGAGCACTCTACTCATGTATGAGCCAAACATGGGTGCACCTAAATCCATAAAAAAAAGTACTAGAGGTAACACCAGAGATTAACTTTAATAGTGGGTGACTTCAGTACAACACTCCCATCAACTGACATGTCATCCAGGAAAAAACATGAAGAGATACATCTAGATTAAATGAATCCATAGGTCAATTAAATTACCAAAATATAAATAAAAGTTAAAAAAGAAAATGTTAAGGTTAAAATGAAACCATAAATCAAATGGACTTAATAGATATCTTTAGAACACTCTAACCAAACACTGAAAAATATACATTTTTCTCAATATCTTATGACTCTTTCTTTAAAATAAATCATACAAAAGAACATAAAACAAGTCTTAACAATTATAAGAAAACTGAACTAATTTTCTATTCTGTGTGATCACAATGGACTAAAACCGTAAGTCAACAGCAAGAAACTGTAAAACATTCATCAACTCATGCAGATTAAATAACATGCAGTTGAATGATGATGATTCACAAAAGAAATCAAGAGGGAAATCAAGAATTTCCCAGAAATGAATGAAAATGAAAATACAACATTCCAAAGCATAGTGGTTACAATAAAACTGATCCTAAGAAAGTTCATAGCTCTGAGTGTCTACAAAAAGAAATCCAAGAGATCCCTAGAAAAACAGGATAATCTCAAAATCAATAGAAAGAAAATTAAAATCAAGAAGAGATGAAAATGGGAAACATTACAATGAATCAGTAAAGCAAAGAGTTGCTTATTTAAAAAAATAATGAGATTGACAAACCCTGATCCAAACTAACCAAAAGAAAAAAAATATTCAAATTAACAAAATGAGAGGGGTGGGAGTCAATACTAATAGAACTCAGAAAATCAGAGGGACAGAGCCTAAGAATACATATTCCACTAACTATATAAACTAAAGCTAAACAAAATGGATGAAATTCTAGAATCATATCTCTAACCAAAATTAAACCAAGGTGAGATAAATAGTTTTTCTAGGTCTATAACAAGTAAAAAGATTGAAGCAGTTATTTAAAAAAAATTTCTGTCTAAAAATGTCACTCACTGCTGAATTCTACCAGACATTTAAAGAAAACTAAAATAAACTGAAATAAATGCTTCTCAGTCTGAATAGAATAAGAAAGAAAGGAACGATACTAAATTCTTCCACAAATCTAGAATTATCCCAACACCAAAGCCAGACTAAGACACAATAAAGAAAATCAGTCTCCCTAATGAGCATTGGTATAAAAAAATCTTAACCAAATGCTTACAAATGAAAATCAAAAAAGCATAAAAAAGATCATATGTTATGATCAAGAATCCTTTCTTGCAGAGATGGTTCAATATATATAAATCAATAAATGTTACAAATTTAACATAATCAAGGACAGAAATCACACGGTTATTTTGCAGGCAAATGCTCTCCCACTAAGCATACCCATTTTAATAGATGCAGAATCCATGTGCTTAACAAAATCCATCATCTTTTCATGATAAAAATCCGAAAGAAACATAGAAGGAACATACCTCAACAGAGTAAAAGCTATATATAACAAAACTACAGTGAGCATGATATTAAATGGAACAAACTAAAATCAAGCATAAGAAAAAGATATCTACTTTCTCCACTCTTATTCAATATAGTTCTGGAATCTGTAGAGCAGTAAAACAAAAGAATAAATTAAAAGAAATAAAAATAGGAAAAGAAGAAACCAAGCTATTCTTATTTGCAGATGGTATGATTTCATATGTAAGAGACCTTAAAGGTACCTTAAAATTCATAGAGCTGACCAGTACTGTCAGCCAAGTGGCAGGATACAAGATTAACATACAAAATTCTGAAGCCTTCCTATATACCAATAACAAGCAAATGAGGAAGGAATTGGAGAAACAATCCAATTCAAACCCTATCCCCAAATAAAATACCTTGAAATTAACCTAAAAAAATCTCAAGGGACTGATTGAAGAAGGCCTCCTCCCCTCTCCTCAGTGCACATATGGATTGGAAGAATCAATATTATGCAAATAGCTACCTCACCAAAACAAATATACAGATTCGATGCAATTCCCACCAAAGCAACAGTACTATTCTTCACAGACATAGGAAAAAGACCTTAAAATTCATTTTAGTTATAAAAGATCTTGGATAGCCAAAATGAACCCTAAGCAAAAAGAATAATGCTGTAGGGTATCATCATCCTGATTCCAAGTTATGCTGCAGATCCATCGTAATAGAAACAGCATGATACGGACACAAAAACAGATGTGTAGATTAATGGACCAGAATACACGAGCCAGACACAAACCTACAGAGCTCCAGCCACCTGATTTTTGATAAAATGCCAAAAATACTCATTGGAGAACAGCCAGCATCTTTAACAAATAGTCCTGGGAAAACTGGATATCCACTTGTAGAAGAATACAGCAGACCATTATCTCTCACCTTGCATAAAAATTAACTCCAAATGTATCAAAGCCCTTAGAATAAGACTTGAAACTCTGAAATATGCTAAAGGAAAAGTAAAGAAAGAACTTCAAGGTATAGACACAGATAAGGACTTTCTGAATAGGACCACAAACACTCAAGAAATAAGGCCAATTATTAACAAATCATCGTGAAATCAGACAGCTTCTGTAGAGTAAACAGTTAACTGAATGAAGAGGTAGTGTATAGTATGGGAAAAAAAATCTTTACCAGCTATACATCCAATAGAGGATAAATATCTAGAGTATACAAAGAACCTTTAAAAAGTGAAAAACTCAATCAAATATGGACTAAGGAGCTGAGCTGAGAGTTCTCAGACAAAGAAACACAGATGACCAATAATCCCTTCGAAAAGTGTTCAGCATTGGGGCTAGAGAGATAGTTCAATGGGTTTAAGATGATGGGCTGTTTTGCAGAGGACCTGGGTTTGGTTCCAGCACCTAGAGTTCCATGAGATAAAAGCCACTTCCTGGCATCTGCAGGCATTGCAGGCATGTGGTGCACTTACATACATGCAGGCAAAGCATTCATATACATAAAATAAAAAATAAATAAATAAAAATAGTGTCCAGTATCCTTAGCCATCATAAAAGTACAAATTAAAACTAAGCTCACCCCTGTCAGAATGACTATCAAGAAAACAAATGATAACCAGTTCTGGAGACGGTGTGGTGAAGTGGGACCCATATTCACTGTTGGTGGAGTTTAAACTTGTGCAACCATTATGGAAACCAGCGTGGAGGTTTCTCAAAAAGTTAGAAATAGATCTACTATATGATCCAGGAATACCAATAACAAAGAAATAGAATCAGTCTAGATGCTTATAATCACTAGAACAGATAATAAAAATGTGATACATATACACAATGGGATTTTATTTGGCTATAAAGAAAAATTAAATCATGTAACTTGCAGGAGAATTATAGAACTGTAAAGTATTATATTATTTGAGGTAACGCAGGCTCAGAAAGACAAGTACTGTGTGTTCTGTCTCATTTGCAGATCCTAGCTTCTAGATTTTTGTGCATGCATATCTATGTGAAAGCGAAGCAGGGTTAGTGCTAGAAAACTAGAAAGGAGTCCATGAGCGAGGAGAAGTTTACATTCAGTGGAAAATTGCTCTTTCTTAAAATCTCAGCAAATATATCTGTGCTATATTTAAAACATAAAAAGTTATGATTGAGGGGACTGGAGAGATGGCACAATGATTAAGAGCACTGGCTGTTCAGGCAGAGGACCCAGGTTCATTTCCCATCACCTGCATGGTAGCTAACAATCATCTGTAACTCCAGTTCCAGGGGATCTGGCGCTCTCTTCTGTCGTCTGTAAGCATTGTGCAACACGGGTATGCTTACATACATGCAAGCAATACATTCATAGTCTAAATAAATAAAATATATTTTAAAGTTATGATTGAATGGATTAGCATCTGACAGTTTAGGAGGTACTTTAAAGTCTTCATCATGTTATGTTAGGAATTGGTACTGATCCTGATTAGCAATGCTACTGAAAATCTTGTGATATCCTGTTTTTGCACACGTCTATATATCTATTTCCACTGAGTTTCCCTTTCATTTTGATGCCTTTTCTCTATAGAACTAATAGTTCTTACTATGTAAATTCAAATCTTCTAATAAGAATAATGCGTGAGACTATGAAGGACAATCTATCCTTAGCGTTCACCCATACCGGGCCGAAGCAGGTAACTATCATCTTCCATTTTGTGGATGAGGTTGGAGATTTATTGACTTGCTTGTATCATCCTTTGAATGTGTGAGAATGTGTATGTGTGTGTGTGTGTGTGTGTGTGTGTGCGCATGTGTGCTGCTTCAGATCCAACCCAAAGCCTTGCGAATGCTAGGCAAGCACTCTAAACTATAACCTCCACCCTTGTTTATTTTTTCAAAGTAACTTAAGTTCCTAAGAGTTGTAAAGTTGAGCAGAAAAGAAAGGAAGTGTCACAGTCATGTGCAGCCTCCTCTCTGTCAGCTTCCCCAGCACAGTAGCACAAGCGTCATAACTGAGGGGTCTACTCACAGGAATCATTACCCACCAAAGGGCTACAGCCAGATTTCACTATTACATACCATTGACTTCTGCCTGTCACTTTAGGATCATCCAGAATTTCACTGCTTTGACAGCTCTTCGTGGGTGTTCCACCTCTTCATTCACATCTCCTGGCACCCACTGATATTTTCACTGTGTCCATTGTTCAGCCTTTCCAAGGGGCTGAGTGATTTTTCTTTTCCTAGTTTCTTATTTCACTAGAAGTTCTGCCTTAGAGTCTGTACTTTGAGAATCTCATTCTCTTCTGCAGCTGATAGCCCATAGACACAACCCCTTCTTCTTTTCTTCTACAGGCTATTAAAGTAGAAAGGCTTCCAATTCTTTTAGGATCAGTTTCCATGAACTTCCTGTCTATGTATTTAACCAATTAACTTTTTTTTTATTTTTACTTAAGTCTAGCATTTTCAGAGTTTCTTCAGAGTCCTACACATTGACAAAAAGATGAATAAAGAAATACCTTAATTTGTTCTTTGACAGATGCTATTTAATATTATTTTGTGCCTGGTCTAAATGAGATATGGTCCTCTTACATATTTTCATAATTTGGGGAAAGACAGAAAGCCCAACAATGTGCTTCATCAAAGGTAAAGGTATGAACCAGGTGTTACAGAACCTCTTGTCATGCTGCAGATGGGCAGCTGTTGGAGAAGACTAAATAGTGATATTAGCAAAAAACATCAGGCATGTGACTAGGAGAAGCCATATTGGATGATGTCAGCCAGAGGAGTAAATCCTGACAGGAAAGTCAAATGTCCCATTGTAAAGTATTGGCTGGCTGGTAACAGGGGAAAAGAAGGCCAGAAAAGAAGCCAACACAGGTCAACTTCCTGCAGAAAGTTCCTGAGGTGCTTGCTGTGTGGGTAATGATGGACAAAGGAACAAGCATGAGCATCCCCAGCCGAGGTCCTGGAGGTAATGAGGGTGACTTGCAGGGTGAGAAAGTTTCAGAACTTCTTTTGCTTTACTACCATGGCCAGAGTCAGCTTAGGAGGAGACAAATAGGAAAAGTTGGCTTGATCCAAGAATAAGTCCTCTAATTTTGAGCTGTCACCCACTTTGTCCATAACTCTCTCACTAAATCTGTACTTTTGTTAACCTGTGTGTCTCCTCCAATCTGCATCGTGAAGACAAGGCTGTCACTGCATCTTTACTGCAGCTGAAGACTTCCAGCACTTACTAAGAATCTCTATGGTTTCTAATATATGCAGTCTATCAATGGAGTCTGTTATTGAGATTGATCAGTCAGAAAGTACTGCTAGTTATAAGCCTTACATCAGACATGGTTAATTATTTCTTTCCCCTCTTCTTCTTCCCACATGTAGACTAATAAAGGAAGTGTGCCTTTGATAGGAAGAAGAAAGGAAGACAAACTTTGGAAAATAATGGTCTTCAAGATGAGTCTCTAATGTGGCAAACTATAAACTTCAAAGCAAAATCTAAAAACACTGGGCTTTAGAGGTTAGGAAATACATTTTTCTGATTCTACTTAGCTTTTTAAAAATATGTCCATGCTCCAAGATTAACAAACTAAGAACTATGAGCACATATGAACTAAATTGAGTGTTGTCATCTATTAAACTTATAACCTAGTAAATTTGGCACATACTATTGTTTGATTAGACTCATATGTTAAGACATTCATATAAGTCACTTTAATTAAATTTATATTTAAACAACAAAAAATAAAGTCATTTTAGAGGCAGCAAGATACGGGCTCTAACTTAATTTGGAAAGTGTTATTATCATATTCACAAAGAAGCTTTCAGAAACCAAAGGATACTTCTGTTATAAAATTATTTTATGTTATTGATCTTATATGTTTATGTTTGTGTTTGCAGTAGGATTTCTGACCTTGGAAAGAAATTACAGAAGGAAGAGAGAAGAAGGTTTCTTTCATTTAGTTCATGGTAACCTTGCTCATTTCAAAGTCTATAGGGAAGACTCGGTTATTCTTCACTGAATTTTGTAGCTATCTGAGAATACTTTGTTTCCTCCGTTTGGAAAACGTGACAGTTCTCTTGTGCACAGGACTTGTATTAGTGGTTGGGTTAGCCTACTACCTGGAGAGGACCCTGGTTGAATAGAGGTTGTGTTCTCTTCCACTGGCTTAAGACAAATTTCTTTCTCTGTGGACTAGCAGTATTCTCACAGCCAGGAAGTGCCTCCAGTTATGGTATCATTCTTCAGTGAACTGATGATTATTGATGATTAATGATGATTCAAACTGAAGCCTGGCATGGGTTTGCAGAAGCTTGCCCAGGTTAGCATGGAATTACATGCTGCACAAATGTCACCAAAAAAGTGCCTAAAGGCACTTCAAGTCATTTGTGATGATACACTGCATGATTCGAAAAGAAAAGAGAAGCATTTATTAGACACAGTGCCTGGAAAACAGGCTGCACTGTCAGGATTCAGAGAAGTCGAAATGGAGCTCAGCCTCTAGCAACCATCAGGCGGCTTCTTGGAGACTGGGAAAGGGAGGTGGGTGACTACAGCAGTGTTCTCCAAAATGTCTACACAGCATTTACCTCTGTTTTTTTTTTTATTTCAAATAAATCTATTTATTTTATCTTTATGAAGCTGTCTGCTTTTCAGCATTTGTCTCTGGATTGGGATTGACCATGTCTTTATCTGTTTTTCTTCTAAGTAACTGGGTGAAGAACCAAGTGTTCCAAAGCAGTGTTGGTCATAAAGCTGGCACCTTCTGTTCTCTAGCACCCCGGCCCTTTCCACTTGTAAATAGAAATGCGAAGAGCTTCTGTGTGGTAAACCCAGAGATAGTGACAGCTGAAATACTCCCTTTCCTTTCTTAACCTGACACTCAACCCTAAATACCCTTAAATACAGCCTGAGAACAAAATTGTGAGTGTGACTGTGTGCTTATAAAACGAAGTGGTATGCTACATTACAAAAGCCTTACAAATTACCTCTCCAAGTATGCTAATTTGGGGGAATATAGGAGACAACACTTATTTGAGACTGTAATGAAAAATAGTAAAAAGTAAGAAATGCTGATTTAAGAAAAGATACTGCAAAATTGGAGCAGATTCAAAGAAAGGAACTAAAAATATTTTTTAAAAAGCCTGAAGGAATGAATATTTTTTAAATTGAGAGAATTTAAAAGTCTAACATGACAAACTATAACCAGCCTTACAAATACCTCTAGGGAATTGGATTCCAAAAGTCTGCATTGTTCAAAGAAGAAAAAATAAAAGCACTGAAATAAAAGCTACCCAAAGGGGGCAAAAAGTGAACTTTTAAAACTAAATATTTTCAATATTTTCACTTAGATCAGCTCTCAGAGGCCTGGAGACTTTAAAAACTAGCCAGGCAAACCACACTCCCAGATAACAAGGTAGAACAGAGCAAGAAGGGCGGCCTGCTGAGGTCTGTCACACACTCTACCTTCCGTATGGGAACCAGAACGAACACTTTAAAGTTGTTCAATGTGCTGTAACCAGCATCCAGTAAAGTGAGCACACAGTAGGACACACCCAAAGCTGGGGTGAATTACAGTGCTAGAACACTTCCCGGGACTCAAGACTGCAAAGATATGTGACTGGATATGAACCGTTACAGTTAAGCAGTTTTTATGGTTAACGATTCATTGTAAAGGCATGCATTTCCTTTGAGTATGCCATTTCCTAAAGTGTTGAGTGTGTATGTGTGGGGAGGAGGGGTAAAACAAAATCTGTAACCCTTTCATTTCAGGAAAAATGAGAATTGTATCTAATGTACATGAAAACATGGTGTCCCAAACCGTTAGCACTAGCTTTGAAGGAAGAAAGCCCATTGGTCCTTGTAAAAAGGAGGAAGAATGAGACGCAGCGGCGTTCACCTACCTCTGCACCACACTCTGTGCACAGCTCCATCTTCTGTTCTTTGCACTCATAGTGATATGTTGGAAATTTAAATATTATGATCTTGAAATATAATAGAATTTTATTCATACAGACTGTCTAGACAGGGAGGGACTGTGTCTGTTTAATTTCGTTTTGCATAGCAGTGAGCAGCCTTGCACAAATAAATGCTTTTGATGATGATGTTGATGTTAGTATAAGCAGGTGGCCAAAACTTGCTTGTTACCTTAACATTAGTACTTTATGATGCATGCATATAACACTAAGTGTTTAATAAAATTTATAAATGTCTGGCTATTTTTAAAATAATAAATGATTTCAGCACATTTTATGTTTCTTAATATTGCCCTATTAAATTTGTTTACATGTGGGAGGAAATATCAATCTGCCTATTCAGAAAATAGGCAAGACGCCTTACTCAATTCCTAGTGTCTGAAATGTGTGTAAGTATTCTTGTAGCTTTCTTTTTTATATAAAAAAGAAAGAATTAAACATTCTTCCAGTAAGAAACCTATCAAGGTTTAAATTACTGCAAAATTTGAGAAGACAGACTTGGAGTTTCCACAATGAAAACTATAATGTTTGTTTAACTTTCCAATATGTTTGTCACTCTGTGAACAAATATTTCATGCGTCATATATAACAGTAGGCTACAGTAGAAGATCCCCGTTCTTCTGCAGAGTATATTTTAGTAGAATGGAACAGACAATGAAAAAATAAGTAAATAAATAATGTAAGTCAAATAGTATACTCAAAAGTGATTTAGTGTTGTGCAAGAAATGAGAACTGAGCAGCATAAGAAGGAATTGTGGTGGGGTGGGGTAGGGGGTAGGGTGCAATTTTATAGGGAATGGGAAGAAGAGGACCTCAATGAGAAGGTGATATTTGAATAAAGATTAATGAGGTAAGGTAATTAGCTCCTTAGAATATAAACAAAGAATTCTAGAAAGAGGAAACAGCATTTATGTCCTAAAGAGTGTTCTTAAGTTCAACATGTGGCAAAGAATCCAGCAAGGGTTTAGCAAGTCATAGGCTACAGAGACAATGTGAGCTGACCCTTGCTCTTATCTTAGATGACTCAGCTATTAATCATGAGTTGCATCAGAGAGGTTTCACTCTCTATTTTATGCTTTAGTGAGATCATTCTGGCTGCTGTGTTGACCAAAGTGTCCAGGAAGCAAAGAAAAAAGGGAAACCACTGCAAGAATTCACATGAGCCATGACAGTGGCTCTGCCTCAGCTCTAGACAGAGTCAATTTACTTCTGTACTAGAACTAGAAGTTCTGAACAAGAATTTCTCTGAAACACTGGTTCTCAAAGGAGCACTACTCCATCAGCAGCAGCTGTAGCACTTGGGAACTTTCTAAAATGCAAACTATTGGGCTTCACTCAGGATCTACTGAATGGGAAGCTCTGGAGGAACAGGCTCTTGCCGTCTTGTTGAGTAAGCCCTCCACTTGATTTTGATGTATACATATGCTTGAAAACCATAGCTCTAATGTGTTGGAGCCTGAAAAGGATGAGGTTGACAACGGCTGAATGGTGAATGCTTTAGGAGGCTCAGACTTGGTTAAACTCCAGGGAAATCAGGGGCTTAGGTTGGAACGTAATGAGTCTGTGATGTCTTAAATATCCAGATAGTAAGTAGCTGTATGTATGCGTTTGAAATTCAAGAGGTGGTCCAAACTGGAACTAGGAACTAAATATGGATTATATTGCTAAGAACAAAATATCTCAGTAAATTGGATTATGTTGGTAGATGTTTACTGTTCAATGATTTCATCTTAACTTTCAACACAGAAAACAGAAAGCCAAGTAATTAAAGACAGCATGAAAAAGATGGTGCAGCTTCTTCTTAAACCTACAAGATTGTTCGAGATCCTCCATCCAGCTGTTTGTAGAGAAATCTTCCACTGTTATCTTTTCCGGTTTTAACATCAGTAAACTAAGGATTCCTAATATCTTAAAGGGAAAAGTTCAGACTTACATGTTTTCTAAAGTTGTCAAGTAGCTGAGAAATTTCTATATTTATATCTTCAAGAGCTGATCCAGTATTGGAGGAGAGAGTATACATTTACTAAACAATTCTAATTTGGTTTTGTTTCACAATAACTCTTGGGAAGGGTGAATGATTAGGGCCATTAGGGGTTTAGAACAGTGGTAGCAGGAGATGAAATGAGAAGAATGTGGGGTTTTTTGATGACAAAAGTATATGTTCCTTGGAATGTAATTTCTAGTGCTTTTTTGATACTACCAAGTATTAATATTGACTGTAAATAAAAGCATAGCACAAGAATATTCACACCATCACAATCATACAATAAGTTAAATGAATAGGCCAACTACTGAGTACTTAAGGACAGATATAAAGCAGATGGATGGCCTTTGGGAAGAAAATATCTTCTTTAAAAAGACAAAATAAGAGCCAGACATGGTGGTACACACCTGTAACCTCAGCATCAGGAGGTGGAGGCTAAAGGATCTGGAGTTTGAGGCCATCTTCAGCTGTAAGTAGTAAGTTTGAGGATAGCCTGGGCAACATGAAGAAATGTTTCTTCTGACCCTGGACTGACATTCTGTGTATTTTAAAAAAAAACATTAAAGGTCTTTCATATGCTGTCACCTTAGCTGCTGAGATACAATCGTTTTCATTTCACCCAGTGAATTAGCTCTGAAAAGCCTGACCCTCTTCTGTCCTACAATGTAATCTAATCCATGCATCATTATGAAAGGACATCTGGGATCCATCTTATCTTTTCCACTGACTACTTGATTAACCAGAGAATGTTTTGAATTGGGTTCATATACGGCAGAACTCCACAGACTGTATGAATTATAATGGGAGCAAATAAAAGGTCAGATTTTATTTTTGTGTTCTTAAAGAACAAAGCTCTGACACAGTCAAGATTAAGTGCTTAAACATTGGAGAGAAAAAAGTATCAAATGGCTAAATATAGTAATTCGTGGGATCATCTATTACAAAGAAAATATATTTCCACAGAGGCAGTTAGCTCCTAGCCCTGACAGAGCTGCCAGTCTGCAGGTGTGTTAGGGTTTTAGAGTCCAGAGACAAGAAGTTGAGAAGCTTTTTGTCCAATTCATCTTTCCCAGACTGTATTTTTGTTGGTTTTTCTGAGGGGTAAGATATGTCTTGTCCAGTCACTGACTTTTCTATGATTTTGCCTTTCTGTATGTAAAATTCCATGTAAAAATATGTAAACCATATTTGTTTTCATTTTCATCATGTCACTGAAAGGTTATTATTCCTAGCATTAGCCTTTCATGAGAACAGTATAGGTTCTGTAGCACCCTCCTGTTCAGACTGTGCCTTGAACTAAAAAGTACCCCCAGAAGCTGGTATCATAAAAGTGATGTCCAGAAGGTGTTCATGTCTGTATAGCACTTAGTACATCAGTTTCTAAATCTGACTTTTAAAAAATTTTATGTGTATAAATGTTTTGTCTGCTTGTGTATAGTGCACCCATGTCATGCATTGCCCACAGAGGTCAGAAGAGGGCATCAGATACCCTGGAACTGGAGGTACAGACAGTTGTGAGCCACCATGTTTGTGCTGGGAACCCAACCCAGGTCCTCTGCAAGAGCAGCCAGTGTTCTTAACTGCAGAGCCATCCCTCCAGCCTCCTAAATCTGACTTTTAAGAAGTTCAGGAAGTATACGTAAAGGTCCAAATTATAATTAAAAATTAAAAAGTCTGTGGATTATAGCTGTCTATGCAATGACTTATTTTGTTGTTGTTATTGTTGTTATTAATATTTGTTAGGATATTTATGGTACAGTGGCTACAGTTACTTTCTCTGGATTCCTCTCAGAGTTCAGTGAATGTCTTGAACTATGATTGAGAAGTTTGGGGTTCAGAGAAAGAGTCTTTTGCCAGATACTTCTTCCCTTCATTTGTAAATTCAGGGGAAATTTAACTCATATGTTTCTGATTCATTTACACTTAAATCATCAAAACATTATTTTGTAAGAGCCATTTGATGTCCAAGAAGCTTTCTGAACCTGTTTTATAAGTCCTCTTAAGTCCTTTTCTTAAAACGGGAAGTTGTATTTTGCCAAGTACAAATAAACTCAAACATTAAGAAGGTCCATTTTCCAACTCTGAACTCCAGGTTTCAAGTGCATTCTTAATTTAGCAAAGTACGTCCTCCCGTCTTTGCAAAAATTCAGTTGGGTAAAGCAAAAGTAATAAAAATATACAAAGCTATTCACAAGCATTATTAATCTAAAAGATATTTTTTCTAGTTAAAAAATAATAAAATTTAGGCAGGTATTCTTTAAATCATTATATGCAGGTGAATTATAAACAGGAATATTTGTTTGTATGTTGATTCTACACATGCATGTCTAAATATGCTTATTAGTTTTGTTGTTTGTTTTTCCCTCTTTTTTTAAACCTTTGAGTCATACTCATTTTAGGAAATACAGGAATATATTTTGTCAAGCAGAAGGGCCCAAAGATTCTGTAGGAGTTCACATATCTGTTAACATGCCATACCTCTTTGATTCAAAAATGCAGTTGACGGTTTTCTTGGAATTGGAAAAATGTGGAAAATTACCTCTGGTTCAAACTTAAATGAATCTTAATTAGTTCTCTGTCTTCTCACCTGGCTCACTCTGGCCCTGGAATTCCCTTCTGGCTGCTTCACTTGTGTTTAGAGATAAAAGAACCAACAATAATTATGAGAGGGGTTTGAGACTATTTGGAACAATATTCTGTTTCTTCAAGTTCACTTCAGTACTCCTACATAGCAAAAGAGTCAAATGGTGGCTGGGATGCCAGGTGTTACATAAAAGAAAATGGTTGATTTAAATCTTACTAATCAAATGAACCATTTAGGTAGACGCACCCATGCAATGACACTAGAGGAAATTGTGGCTCACATGAAGCTAGGTTTATTCAACCTAGTAAGAAGGGAAAGCAGAAACATTAGGATGGCCAGCAGGAAGATTTCAGCCAGGAAATGTGCAGAACTTGGGGCTGAAGCTAGTGTCAGAGTTGCTTTAGGGAGGAAGTTAACAAGTGAGGTTGGGGCAGATGGTAGCAGAATTTCTAACTAGGCAAGTTGCAGTATTATCATGAGAACATGAAACTACAAACAATTCATGTTAAATCAATTTGTCTATGCATTTCTCTTGGAACACCATAGGGTTAAAGCAGTGATGTTTTGTTTGTGTTATTTTTATGGTTTGATAGAATTTACCTTTCTTGTGGTTCATAATATAGTTTTTCAGGTTGTGTGATTTGGATTTCTCACAATAAAAAGTAAATGTGTATACCATATATTCATTCATTTATTAATCTTATTTAAAAATTAACTTATATCCAGTCACTTAAGAAGCTGATTTGCACCAAGCATAACAGAACACAATTGCAATCACACTATTTCTGGCAATGTTTAAAAATCACTTAGGAGTGATACTCAGGAACCCTTCCTATCCCATACTAGACTGTATCCCCAAGAAACTATGGACAGTTGATGGCGTCTGGGAAGGGAGAGTCAGTTTTCTTTAAGGGTGTGGCACAGGGTAAGTGAGGCATGCTCCAGTGGATGACGCCACACCCAGAAATATATGGACAACACAAATTGGAATCATGGGTTATTAAATTAAAAAGCAAAATAGAAGAGGCCAAAGTTGGGGGGTAGGAAAGCAGGATGGATTTGGGAGCAGTTAAGGGAAGGAATCAAGGTAAATGATGATCAAAATACATTTCATGAAATTCTTTAGGAATTAATCAATGTGCAAAAATATAAAAATGAAAACACAATCCTTTAGGCTTTATTAGGTAACCATACATCTCTGCAGTTATGCTAATTGTCCCTTATTTTACCAAGATGTTTTATTAAAACATAAATATAACCATTGCTAATCATGGTTTAACATTTTAAATTTCCCCTTATGAAATATACAATTAAAGGAGTTTATTTTCCACTAGTCTCTGCCAATATCATTTAAAATTTAAATTGATAGGATTTCCTAATTCCCCAGTTCTTTGTTGTCAATAGCTTCATTAGATAGTCATAGTAATCACTGCTGGATATCTTCCTTGTGTCAGTCAATGGCTGGCATAGTCTCATGAGCTTCTCACACAATCTTGTGAGCTGAGTGGTGTTATTGCTTCTAGACTGAGCATGAGGAGTCAGAAATAGGGAAGCCCACTGCGTTGCTGCCACGAACCTGAGATCAGCCTGTGTCCACTCCTCTCCACTTCACCGCCCAAGACCAAAGCAATTTCCATGCAAAGGATGATCTCTTTCATTTTGTTCTCATGTGAATTTTAGATGCTATAAAACTCAAGTTCTATAAAACAAATCACAAATGCCCTCAACATTTTAATGAATTATAACTTTTTGCTTCTATTAAAATAGAATTGTCATAGTTCTAGGTAAATACAGTGGCTAACATCCATAATCTCAGGACTCCAGAAGCTGAAGCAAAAGGATCACAAGTTCCAGATTAGATCATCTTGGGCTACAAAGTAAAAAGCAACCTCACCAACAAAAGGGCGGGATCTGGGGACACAGCTGAATGATAAAACTCTTGCTTCTTGCCTTGGATGCATGAAGCCTTGGCTTCAGTCTCCAGCACTACAAAAACAAAACAAACAATAAAAACCTGACATATTTCTCATAGGGACTGAAAGGGACAAAATCACTTTCAACAAATCCAAAATTAGAAGGAAATTGACATATCACAGTATTGATGAGGTAATGGGCCAAGTGGACATCTTTCAGAAAATATTTAAAGATAGCTGCTTTCCATTCATGTCAACCTAAAAATTTATTGTAAGCTAGTCACTTTCTTATTTGACTTCAATCAGTAAATCTATCAAAGTTATTTCTTTCTCAGATCTCTGTATTAAGGGACCAGATAATCATACACCCTCTTAAGAGATATTGTAAGGTCCATGTGTAGTGACCAGGACTTTGGCTTTGTTTTCTGTGACCATCACAGAACACATAGTTCTATTTGGAGCTGTCCTCATGATACGTGCTTGTCTGTTCTCTCCACCACTTCTCCAGGACTGCCCACCAGAAACAGGAGATTTCCGAGCCCAGCAGTGTTCTGCTCATAATGATGTTAAGCACCATGGCCAGTTTTATGAATGGCTTCCTGTGTCTAACGACCCTGACAACCCATGTTCACTCAAGTGCCAGGCCAAAGGAACCAGCCTGATTGTTGAACTAGCACCCAAAGTCTTGGATGGGACGCGTTGCTATACAGAATCTTTGGACATGTGCATCAGTGGTTTATGCCAAGTACGTGATGAATTCCTTTCCTTTAACTTGTCCAGAGGAGTTGGGGCCATGATGTTTGTAAATATTGCAGAGTCTCATTATTTAAACTATTCAGTTACCTTTTCTAGAATGTATAAATGGTAGCAGATTTACAAATTGAGGTTTAATTTCAGTGAATAGTGCAAGTGTTGTGTTCTGTACAAGGAGATGTGGACTGAAGGTGTTATTTTTTTCTTGAGTGTCACTTTAATACAGAAGAATGAAAATTCTTGAGCAGTATTTATTAATAAAGTTTAAAATTACCTGTAGCTCAGATGTCCCTGAAACTTGTAGGGTTTGGGGGTGGGGAAATTGTTTTGGGCAGGTTGTTGTTGTTGGTGTGTGTGTGTGTGTGTGTGTGTGGGTGTGTGTGTGCGTGTGTATTTGCAAATGCTTATTTTCATTTGCTTAGAATTTCAAAGTCACCCAGGTGACAAGAATTATAAAATCCCAGGATAAAATGTAGGAGAACTTGCTGCTTCTTTACTGTCCCAACTGTCCTCAGAACTCACACAAATGTAGGGAAAGGCCTGGCAGGTTCAATGGCCAGGGTTTAAGAAAAGTAACTCGTTGAAACCAAGAATATCACAGGGATTTGATTTCTGGTATCAGTTCATCAGTGTTTACTTCAAGTAGAAACTCAGTGAGGTGATAAAGTTAACATGTTCACCATGAACTTGACAGTCTTCTTTTCAAGGCCCAGTATTTGAACTGTGATGACCAGCCTACATTTTCAGAACAAGCAGATTTTCTTTATGCTGCTATGTACTATGTCCTTTTATGTCTCACAGAGCAGACTAGTTAAAGAACATTCACCAGGAGGACAACGTTTGAGTCAGAATTTTTAACATCACAGTTCATAATATAAGTATAAAATATGTCTCAGTGGTTTGTTTTAAATTCATGCTTATTTGAAATTTAAATCTATATCTTGATGTAAAAGGAATAAAAATATGTATAAAATGTTATACGAGATGTGAGATATCAGACATGTGCAAGAGAAGGAAACTGACACAGTAAAACTTCATGAGGTTAGAACAGTGATTCGGGAACAGGCATGTTAGACTTTTCAGACAGGAGAAAGTAGATGTACAAATATCTGGTTTTCTTTATGCATAAGATATATGAATTTCAAATGTAAATTTGAATGTAAGATTTTATTATTTTAAAGTTTGCAAGGGTCTTGGATTATCTGCATACCTTTAAAAACAACATATGTGAACAACATTATTTGTCACATTTTATATGTACTTGCAGAATTATTTGTGATTATTAATAGCCTCAACTAGGTCTCTTGATTTTATGAAATGGGGTTATGGAATCTGTAAAACTTTCAGGAACAGTAAAGAATCACAAATCCAATAACTATAGGAGAAGGACTTCACTGTAAGGTACAGGAGTAAAGATCCCTTGTCTGTGTGTACTGCTTGTGTGAAGCAAAGGAGATCTGAATGTTATAAGTAAAAATCCAAGGACTAGAAAATGTGCGTGATCTTGTGAAAGTTATATGGTTGGTCATGGTAGACATGGACTGTATTCCGGGTCTTCTATTAGACACTCCAGTGTTGTCTCTGCTATATTACATGGTTGGTCATGGCAGACATGGACTGTATTCCGGATCTTCTATTAGACACTCCAGTGTTGCTTCTACTATGTTACATTTGCAAAGGAACCAAAATAAACAAGACAAGTCAGCAAATTTAGTTTCAATTGTTTGTTGCCTGGAAGCTCAACGTGGCATGTTTTTCCCTGGTTCTCCCTGCCAGCTGGCCTCGTGTACCTTGGCAACTAAAAGAGAATCCTATCTCAACCATTTAAAAATAACTTTTATATGAGTAAACATGGAGAGAGAGTCTAGGCTGTGGATTATAAGTGTAAGTCTGCCTCTTTAACTTAGAGTCACATGATTGTGATGTGCTGGATTCAGAGTAAGTGTAAATTATATCATATTTTTAAATACTGTGACCTATACCTAGAAGTTATGGCAGAATATTATTGATTTATTTATCTTTAAGAGGCAACACTATGGTGCAGAAGAGATGGCTCAGTGGTTAAGAGCACTGACTGTTCTGGCAAAGAACCTGGGTTTGATTCCCTACACCCAAATGGCAGCTAAGAAATGATTCCCCAGTTCCAGGGGAATTAGGTGCCTTCTTCTGACTTCTGCAGTATTGCACAACATGGGTGCACTCACATACATGTAGGCAATAAACTCATATAAATACAAAATAAAAATAAAAACTATTTTTTAAAAGAGGCAATACTGCGGTGTGGTGGGAAAGCTCAGACTGCATTTGAGCACCAGCAAGTAACTTAATTTGGCTGGAGAACAATTGTATGACAGGTTCAAAGGGAGCAGAAAGAGGTAGCTTTGTAGAGAACCTGCTTGAATGGCAGGCAGGATGATGATGATAATCAGCAAGTGACGGCTAGAAAGAGCTGTTGTAATGGAAAGACAGAATCAAACTTCTCAGAAAGATCAGTATAGCTACAGTTATGAGAAGCTCAAAGCAGACAAGGAGACCTGCAAAGTGGAGAGTCCCTCAGCAGCCCTGTTGAGTGAAACATCAGTCTTGCCGAGGACAAGAGCAGAACAGGAAGGAAGCAGAGTCTGAAACAAAAACAATAAATTAATCACATTTAGGACACCAAAAACTGTAATTTAATGTGAATTTGTGATGGGTGTAATATTGAATCCTTCCTCCTACAACCATTGCATTTGTGTTTATGGAGTTTTTTAAATTTTATTTTTATGTGTATGAGGTTTTTTGCCTGTGTACACAATGCCTCCAGAGGCCAGTAGAAGGTGTCAGATTGCCCTTGAACTGGATTTATGGTTCGTTTTTAACTGCCATAGGGGTGCTGGTAACCAAACCTGAATCCTCTTCAAGAATAGCCAGTGCGTCTAACCACTGAGCCATCGCTTCTGTGTTTGTGTTTTTGTCCTATAATCCTACCTGAATTTTATTAAATGAATATTAGGACAGATGAGAAAAAGGTCATAGAGAGACCAAGATGAAGCGTGTAAACCATCGTGTGCATTCTCAGAAAGACAAGAGTGAAATGAACCCACTAAAGAAGACTGAAGCATTCCTTTTTCCAAAAAGAGTTTAAAATGAATTCCATCATAGTTATAAAATAATCATGTATTTAGATTGTCCCTTTATATTAAGGATTACTATTTTCATTCATTGGTAAGAAAAAATAGGAAAATGCCTTATTTTCATATTTTTAAAAGCAGAATCAGAATCTTATTTTTAATTACATGTACTGTTTTACACACCACTCCTCCTGGCTTCCTGAGAAGGACTCTCCAGCCACATTCCCTTTCTTTTTTCTTCCCAATTTGTTGAAAATTCTTAGCTTTTTTTCTGCTTTCTGTCTTATAATTTTTCAAAAGCTGGTTTAAATATTTATGAAACAAACAAATACTAATTGAACTACAAACTTTAAAGAGTAAATGTTTGAGTTTAAACAGTCACCTTGATAGCAAATGATAACACAGCTTTAAAGACTTGTAACTCATAAGCACCAGTTTGCTTTCACTGTGCATATCTATTCCTCTACCTTTTTTTTTTTTTTTTGAGACAAGGTCTCACTATGTAGTTCAAGCTGGCCTTGAACTCACAGAGATCCTCCTGCCTCAGCCTCTGCCTTCCAAGTGGCAGGATTAAAGGTGTGCGTCACCATCCCCCTTCTAATGACTTTCTAAGAGCCACTTCCTCAAAACTATTCAGTCCTTCATGTCTACAACCAAAGCAGACCCTGGCTTTTACAAACAAGAAGATAGTCTTACCAGAGGAGGAAAGTTAGATCAAGACACTGTCACTTTTAAGTGAATTGTCTATATTTGCTGTAAATTTGCATCAGGAAAATCTTAGAAACATTGTTATTTCTGCTATATACCAAATTCTTCCTTGATATCAACAGAACACACCAGGTGGCATATTTACTCCTCTGATTGTAGTGGCAATAATCATGACAGCTCCAGTTTCTGAGTGACTAATATATCTACTCCTTGGACGTCCATTTTTCACAAATATCTGTAATCTGCATGCTAGACAGCAGCCCCCTCACTTCACAGGTGCAGAAACAGAGCTCAAGGGCTTCCCTGAATCGCCCAGGGTCCCTTATCCTATCTTGTTCTCAGCTATCTATTCCTTCTGCCATAGCCAGGTACACAGGGGCAAGTATGATTTGGTAGTGGTCCCCAAGGTGAGGGCATACCAGAATCACCTTGAAAGCTCTTACCAAACAACTCTTAAACCCATCCATGAGAAATATGGATTTATAAGTTCTAGATCTTTAAAACTATGGCTCTGTGGTGAGGCTAGATTCATGAACCACAGTATAGGTTGAAAAGCAGGTAGGATTTAAAGACAAATGAAGGATCAGAGGTGGAACTTGGCTGTGTTTAACTAACTTGGGCAAGGTATGTAACTTTTTAAAACTATGTTATAATCTTATAAAATGAAATTGTCTCACCAACCACAGCGTACCAAGTGAGACAATTGCTGTGAAACTATAAATAGCTAAGGAAATGTGGAAGACTCTAAACATTTTAAGTCAGACAATATACTAGAGTACTGGTTTCCCGGAAGGAGGGAGAGAGGGGGTGTGGTTATGTCAGTGCCGAAGGACTCTAGCTAGCATCTTAAAGGTCCTCGTTTCTATCCCCAGAACCACACACCAGCAAAACCAGTAAGAAAAGTTGTCCCATTTCCTTTTGGTGTCATCATTTTACAATTGAACCAGAAAGCAGTAAGAACCTAATTTCACAATCCTTTAAATTGAATTTAGTCTGCCTTTTGAGAAAGTCACTATCCTGTACTTTCTCTTTTTCTCCGGCACACAGAAATTATCTCTAGCAGGTCCTCACAAAGCATCTTTAGGAAACGCTGCCTTGAAAATGATCTAGCCAGCCTCAAGACAAGGGGCTTAACTGAGCTGTGTGGTTTTTCCAGGACTTCACAGCTAGTTAGCAACTGGCTGGAGGTCAGGGACTGGCAGTGTTCATCAACATTCTGAAAATGTGTTCTCTGAGTTGTCCTTTCGGCATATCCCAGGGGCTACAATTTTTTTTTCTAGTTAGGGTTAGACAATGGGATGGTTATACCTTTTCAAACCACTGTCCTTTCCTCTCTGTCCCTCCTACAATCTGCTAATCATCTGCTGGGATCACAATGGTGAGTATCTCAGCTTCCGTCTTAGATTGAGAAACGCTAGAGTTCTTATCTGCTGATTATGCTAAATGGAGTTGGAGGGAAAGCAAACATAGGACAGCAAGCTCGACACAGTACGAAATTAAGGAACGGAGGCGCTGGCGTCAACGCTGCAGGCGGAATCGAAGCTCCGACACTGGTTGATATATCACTGGGAGCAAACATATAAGCCTCAGTTTCCTCATCTGCAATATGAGGATGATAATTGTCACAGAATGTCAAGTTAGCTGTGAAGATCAAGTTACAAATGTATGCAGAGTGCTCAGACGGGTGTACTAGGTCCCAGCTAGTAGTACTAACAGTCCCCATTTTTTCTTGTCTTTGTCTTTTTCCACGGTGGTTTTGCTCAGTACATGGTTGAGTAAGTTTTGCATAGATGGAGGGCCACTGGCTCCCAATGAACGGGCAGAACTGCTGGTTTCCTGCTCTCATCATTTTTTGAACAGTTCCAAGGTATCCCATTTTGCCAGTCCGGCTCCAGGGCAGTGAATTGGGTCCTGTGTAAAGCTAATGAGCCGTCACAAATAGGATCGGCTCTATTAGTACTGCTGTTACTCATTGATTTCATTATCCAAATTACTCCATTTATATTTGTTATGAAACACAAAGCTAGCTTGTTTTACTATTTTTTAAAGAATAATATAAATTTGCAGATAGAATACATACTGCCATCAAAATTAATTTTGAGGTTATTTTGAAAGGAAATAGAGAAAAGAATGTTTTATTTTTATAAGTAATGGGATTCATCAGCTGATATCTAATATATTTACATAAAAAACTCTTTATCCTTTAGAAATCAATCCTTTATATTGTATCCACATATTTATAATATTACCTATTGCTGTTTCAGAAAATAAAGCATTTCAAAACGGAAAAGGAGAATTCCTTTCAAGTGCTGCCTTAGATTATGTTTTTAAATGAATAGTACAGTAAAGAAATAAGCAATAAGTGAAATTAACGAGTCTTGCTATCACTTCTCTCTGGAAATAGTAAAATGAACCACACTTCCACCAAAGTTCTTTTCACTTTTAATGATTTTTGTGGTGAATAGCTTAAAATGAATTAAGTGGAATGATTATTTCTCCATCTTTGTCTGTGACCTGAGTCACTAGTATCAAATATCTTCCAGTTATTCCAGAGGTGGTGATGTCAGAATTGAGGAGTTGGCAATTTTTCCCTCTATGTTTTATAACCTGATTCCATGTGGAAGCATTGTGTTGCACAGTCTCTTTTTCTCCCATTTGCATGATGCATTAAAAATTAAACAGACTACTAATTATGGGTTGAATTTAGTTGCTGAACCAGGATTTTTTGGCTCTCTCAGTAAGTAATCTGCTGTAGAGTAAGGAGGATGGGAGGCTGAAAAAATCTCTTCCCAGAATGATGCATTTCTAGAATTATCATGGAAAAACTTGATAATTTGCTTTTATTTATTCATTTATAAAAATTTTACTTAAGAATTACTGGTATGATGAGTATTAAAAATATATGAATGGTGGGGACTGGGGAGATGGTTCTTGCAGAAGACCAGGATTCAAATCCCAGCACCCACGCATGACAGCTAACAGCTACTCATAACTCCTTTCCCAAGGGGTCAGACTCCCTCTTTTGTCCTTAGTGGGCACTGCATGACACGGGTGCACCTTACATACATGTAGGCAATTCACTCACACACAAAATTTAATTAATTAATTAACCCGTAAATGTAAAGCACGGTTCCATTGTCCCAGAAGTTACACTCTGAGGAGATGTTTGAAGTCTGCCCTCACATCACTGGAGAGCGGGTGCTCTTTCTAAGAGACCAGGTTGACTTCGTTTCTATTCTTTCACTCAGTTCTTTCATTCCACTCTCTTTTCCCTTCTAGTCCAGCAAAGCCCCATATTCTTTTTCTGTTTTCAATCCTCATCATGTTTTGCTATTAACATCACATGTGTAAATTCTTGTCTGGAAGAATGTGAGGTGTAGTAGGTCTTTTGTCTTCACAGGAGCTACCTCTGCTGAATAGAGTGACATGGTCCAGTCTCAAGGAAAGACCAAATTTCTTTACATGGTGATTTAGAACAAGAGAAATTTATTCTCTCACAGTCCCAAGGTTAAATACAAAATCAAAGGGTCATCCGAGCCACGCTGCCTCTGAGCTCAGGAGAATCTATCCATCTCTGCCTTACCTTGCTTCTAGCAGTGGCCTTCATCCTTAGCTTTACTGCCTTGAGCATGTCACTCCAGCCCTGCCTCTGTTGTCATGTGACCTTCTCCTTGTCATATGGTCAGGACCTCTTATAAGGATAACAGCCAGAATTGGGTTAGGACCTCACTGAGTAGGCTACAACCCCTTCTTACCTTTATTTCATCTACAAAAACATGGTTTCCAAACAAAATCACATTCACCAAATCAGAGATTTAGACTTCGCCTATCTTCCAGAGGGACACAGCTCAAACCTAGCCTGCCCTCTTGCTGTTCAATTTCATGACCCTCCCGGTGTAAAATATTCACCTGAGCCTAATACTGCCAGAGTTTTTAACCTATACCAATACAAACTCTAATTCTAAAATATCATTTAATTGTCAACTTAAAAGCCCCAAATTTGTTCATCTAAATCATTTAGGGCAAGATTTGGATATGTTAATCCTGGTTCTTCATTCCTGTTCATCTGTGAGCCTTGAAAAAAAAAGTTTAAGCTATCTGTTGTGAACATTCTCCCACAGTTCCAAGGTTAGAGGATTTCAGGCCACTAAAAACTTGTTCACACAAACTTGTAGCATGGTGATAGCATGCACAAGACCCATGCTAACTCAATAAGACAAAAACACAGTCTAGAACAGGGGAAATGGGCAGCAGCCCCAACCTTAGCCAAGGGAGTATTGGCAAATGATTACTGTGGGGTGAAGGGGAGAAGATCTGCTTTAATGGAGTGACTCTAGATCAGCTGACTAGACTCCAGTGAATGAACTTGAACCAAGGGACATCTGGATAATTTCTATCCAGCTTGACCAGATAGGGCTTAACATATATGACAAAATACCTGAAATCTGGTGGAGGCTATGGGGCTGGGAGGGAGGAGGGGCTCTAAGTTTGATTAAGATATATTATATGAAATGCACAAAAACTCAATAAAGTTATTTTAAATGAAAGATAAATAAACATACTAAAAGTCAAAAAAAGTGTTAAATAGGATTCAACATCTCTTCATAATGAAAACTTTCAATAAATTAAGTGTATTAGAAAGCTGCCTCAACACAATAAAGAACAAAAACAGTTTCTCCTTCCAGAGTTACTTGGTGGGACATGCATAGATGTTTCTACTCCGGAAGATAGAAATACGCAGGAAACATACACCATAGACCCCTGGTACATCAGTAACCAAACATGACAAATTCCACTGGATTCCAGGGCTTGTGGAACCACGCTCTGAATCTGCCAAGATGGCTGCATTGCACCGTCAACCAAAGGAGGCCCAGAAGCCCTCACCTCTGCCCTCAGAGTTGTTGATTTTTTCATGTTGTCCTATTTGTGTCCATTTAATTTAGGATGACAGCATTTCTACTGATCAAAAGTTCCCAGAAATCACACCCATCTCCTCTACAATTCATAGGGGCCCAAGACATTTATTAGATAACCTGTATAGATCTTAACTGAATAACCTGTTTCTGTTCTGGCCCCTGTTGAGATGCTTGCTCGGCTCGCACACATACTTTATCTGGTGAGTCATTATCTAGTCTCACTCTGGCTCTGTTATCACAGCGTACTACCTCCATCAGTTCAAAATCTCTGAAATCATAGTGTCGGTGCCATTTATGTGTTAATTCATTTTTATGTATTTGAGTATTTTGCCCGCATGTATCTGTACCCACCACATGTATGCCTGGTACCAGTAATAGAGGGCATCCTGTCCTAAAAATGGACTTAAAGACAGTTGTTATGTGGGTACTGGTATTGAACCCAAGTTCTCTGCAAGACTGACCAGTTCTCTTAACCACTGAGCAATCTCTTCAGTCCCAAGAAATTGAATAGTTCTTTTTTCCCCAGGTTTGAGGATCAAAACCAGAGTCTCGTGTGTATTAAACAAGTGTTTTACCCATAAGCTATACCCTTGGGCCCCAATACACCTTTGTTGACTCCTAGATTTATGTTTTTCTCTCACAAATTAGTATAAATAACAAGGAGAAACCAACTATATCTTTCATACTTTCTTTGGAAATATACTCCGTCAGTCACCCAAAATTACTATTATAAACTGTATTTTTTTATTCAGTGATACAATCTAATTTAGCCAGGTTCTCTGACACTTTACAAAGGGATTGCCTTTCCTCTGATACTCAATGCTTCTACAGAACTGAGTTTGATGCTTGTTATGGTTAATGTTATTTATCAACTTAGCTGGATTGAGGGATGCTTAGATGCCTGGCAAAGCACTGTTTCTGTGTCTCCTTGTGAGGGAATTCTCAGGGAAGCTGGCATGTGAGCTGGTGGATTCAGGGGAGATCTGTCCTGGGTGTAAATAAGCACTGTAAATGAGGAACTAAATGGATGAAACTAAGAAGCAGAAAGATAGTATCTATCTACCTAACATCTCTGTCTCTGTCCCTCTCTTCCTGTCCTCCCTTTTCTCTCTTCCTGTCCTTCCTTCTCTCTCTTCCTGTCCTCCCTTTTCTCTCTTCTTGTCCTCCCTCTCCCCCCTTCTCTGGTGCCTGCTCTTTTCCCACTTTCTGCCATGGGAAAAATAGCAGAAAAGCATTTACTAGATGCTAGAAATTTAAACTTAGCCTCCAGAACATGGAGGAAATGAATTTTTGTTCTTTATGAACTACTCAGTTTCAGATATTTTGTTATATCAATACACAGATTAAAACAAATCTATGAACTATAGTTCTGAAATCTGTTTTTCTGGGGAAACGTGAAAAAAAAAAACATCTGTTCCTCCATGCAATGAACCAATGACAAACCAAAGAAATGACTCCTCCCAAGTTTAGCTTAGGGAATCAGTAAGTTTTTTATTCGCATTACTTGGGGAAGTAATCTTAGACATTTTTAGCTCATGGAAGTTTAATTCCAATTTCTGCTTCCATCTTCATATAACCATCTTCTCTCTGTGTCTATGTGTCTCTATTTTGTTACATGGCATTGTCCTCCTGGCTTCTCCTTTATCTTCTTATAAAGACACATAAAACTGGATTAGTGTCCCTAACAACCAAGAATGACCTCTTCTTACTTGATTACATCTACAAAGACCCTATTGCCAAGGTTATATCCACAGACAGCTTCAATTAAGGGGTCATAGCTCCACCAACAATAGTGTACCTCCCTGTTTCTATTTGTACAGTAAAATTAGACATATATGAACACATGTCTGTTTATTTTTTATTTTAAATGAAGAAGGTCTGTTTATTTTTTAATACTGTATGGGACACGTGGTGGCAAAAATATAAAGTGTGGTACATACAGAGGGATCTTCATCTATGACCTAAGATCATAGAATGCTCAGAGAAAACGATCACTGAAAAACTCAAACTAGTACCTTGAAGATGAAGAGAAAGGACTAGGTGAGACTGGGCACGTTCTGGTGGTATGGTTCCTGACACCAGACAGGCCATGAAGACAGGTGTAGTAAGTTTCCAGCGTTTTGTACTGAAGGCAACACAATACCCTGAAAATACTTTCGGTGATAACAGACAGGGTAGTGCATGTACCTCAGCAAACGTCCTCCATGTGCGTGAGGGCAGTGCGTGGAGATAAGGCAAGAAATGGTCACAGATAAAAAGAAAACGAGTGTTTTTGAGAGCAGATCAGGAGACTTGATAATTAGTTAAATGTACTGTGATAGGGAAAAATGAGAATTGAAAATGCTGCCAAGTTTTCTAGCTTATGCAAATTATGTTGCTATTCAATATGATGCTGAACATAGAAAGGTCGGATATTAATTTGTAGCAATAATAGGGGATGATAAGCTAGTTATGTACAATGCAATATCTGCCAAATGATACTCAGTGAATTTGTGTCTTGCCTTCTTCCTTCTTAACTGTCTTTTTAGTTGAAAGTTTATTTCCATTAAGTTTATATATTTATCAGCCTATTTATATATGAATAAAAGTGATCAGGTTGCCCTTTTCTGTGACTGTGGACCAGCTAGGTCAGTGCTGATGTTTGTTTCCTTTAGGAAAAAATAAAGTCAAAACAGTATATAGAGTTTGGAAGATCCTTGAGGTATCTTCTCTTTGAAAACTAAGGCAGAGAGAGAGGGTGGCATTCTGGAGACCAAACATCACTTAGTATTCTCTTCCTCTCTCCTCAGTTGAGTCCTCTGGTTATCTCAGAAATTCATTTTACATCTTGCTATTCTGTCTGTGATGTGAAGAGTGCCTGTATCATCTGTAGAAAGACTTTTCAAATTAAGAATGGAATCCACATGTGCTAAATTCCCGGCCACTGAGCCACATCCCCAGCCTCTTCGAACTCTTTGTTTTGAAGCAGGATCTAAATTGCATGGGCTGGCCTTAAACTGACTCTGTGGTGCAGGCTGGCCCAGAACTCACAGTCCTCTTCCTTCTGCATCCCCAGTAGCTACAATTACAGGTTCGTACCATCGAGCCCAGCTTTAACTCTTAAAATATATTTATTTACTGCTTTTATTTTTATGTGTAGGAGTGTATTGCTTGCATGTATGTAAATGCATATGCAGTGTCTGTGGAGGTCAGAAGAAGGCATCAGATCCCCCTAGAACTGGAGTTACAGATGGTTGTTAGCCACCATGTAGGTGCTGAGAACCAAACCCAGGTCTTCTGAAAAGCAGTCAGGTGCTCTTAGCCTAGAAAAACAGAGCACACAGAAAACTGCTATGCTCAAGATTATAGTTTATTATAGCCGGAAGACACTGATGAGCCAAGGAAAAAGATGTATAGAGCAGAGTCAGAGAGAATCCAAACATTACCAGTGTCTTCTCAGAGCGGAATCCTGTGGGTAACGCTTGCTTCTCTCAGTAGCAGTCTTCGGCAGTTCCCATGGGGCACTGTCATTCAGGGAAATGTGCCACGATGCAGTCCCAGGTGTCTAGAACTTCTACTGAAGCTTGATCCCATAGGCAAAATGAACCTCCTTAATGACTGACCTTGGTCTTCAGTACTTCCAAAGGTCAACCTATCACCAAACTTCCACAAATCACATTGTGAGAATAGACAACCTGGCACATTCTAAACCCCCAGACAGAGACTTCCTTCTTGGTCATGATATTACAAAGGCTTGGAGGTTACCTGAGGGCAAAGAAAGACCTCTCTTTGGACAAAGTTAATCATTTACTACACGGTGACATTTGGAACTATTCATTCATTCAAAAAGCATCTGGGGCATACTAGTGGTCACTAGGCTATGTGCTAGGGATATGGCACCAAAGGATTTGAGACTTCTGCTCAAGGAGCCCATTCCCTCCACTTTCTATAGCTTATGGGAAGTTTTATCCTTGTCTTCCCTATTTACTACTAACTGACATTGGAGAATTGTCTAAGTAGTGAGAGGAGTCCACCAGACGTGGCTCTAGAAACATGGCACACACGTGGCTCTAGGAACGTGGTACACAACGAGGTAGTTCTTTTGGAAAGTAGCCTGTCAGTTCCCGTAAAAGATTACACATAGAATTAGCACATGACCCAAAATTCTAGATAGGAATCCAGGAAAATGTAATCATACAAAATTCATGCAAACAAGCCTATTCTGAAATGTTTGTGATAACAGTATTTGTGATAGCCAATAAATGGAAACAAGCCAAATACACTAAGTAAGGAATAGATGAATATAATCTAATATTTTGTATATTGATTTAAAAATGAAAAAAAATTAGATGTGGTTTGTCCATAGAAGGGAATATTATTTCACAGTAAAAAGGAGTGAAGTGCATATTATGACATATATTTCAAAGTGTTACACTGAGAGAGACAAGCACCACTGTCTCGGTGGGATTGGTGCTGCTACTACAAAATACTGGATGTGTCAGTCACTTCTCTGTTGCTGTGATAGAAACACTGTTCAAGGGAACTTATACAAAGAAGAGTTTATTTAGCTTACGGTTCCAAAGGGGCAAGAGTCCGTCATGGCGGGGAGGCATGATGGCAGAGGTGGCCAGAGTGGGTCCAGAGGTTAAGTGCTCCCATCTTCAAGCAGGCCCAGGAAGCACAGGCTTAAGAACTCTCCAAGCCCATCCCCAGTGACGTGCTTCCTCCAGCATGGCCACACCTTCCAAGATCTCCCAAAGCAGTGCCAGCAACTGCAGACAAAATGTCCAAATACTTAGAGCCTATGGGGGACGTTCTCATTCAAACCACCACAATGGATACCTGATCTTTTATAAGAACAGAAGTCCAGGAGGACAGTGCTGACATCTGATGAGTGCATCTTATACTGCAACACAGCAGAGGACACACCTGGTGAGACAGAGATGACATGCTAGCTCAGGTTCTCTCTTCCTCTTATCAGCCACTAATGTAGTCCTGGGAACCCTGCCCTCATGACCTCGTCTAATCATTCTTGCCTCCTAAAGACTCCATCTCCTAATGCCATCAACACATTGAGTTTAAGGATTTCTTTCCTGACCTATGAACCTGTGAGGAACACATTCAAGCCATAAGAGCCACACATTCTATATATCCAGTTACATGAAATGTCCAACATAGACAAGTCTATGGAGACAAAAACATATATATATATATATATATATATATATATATATATATATATAAATTGTGTTTAATACTCAAATGAACTTACATGTCATAATAGTGTTACCGTTTGAGGGGGTGGGGGATGGGGGAAGATGAGAGATCAAGTTCTATTCATTCATTCAACATCTATTTAGTACCTACTAATGCCAGACTTTCTGCTACAATCATAGGAAGGAACTGCCTTGCGAGCCCCACGGAAATAAGAGGGTGGGCACTAGCGAAGCGGTGTGGAGCAGGGCTGTCGGCGCTCAGGGCGCCCCTTCCTCGGACACTCCTTCCCTGAAACTCTCCACGGAGCTAACACTCATGCCTCCTCGCAGTGCCCGTTCTCTCCTTTCTTTGGCTTCCATTGCTTTTCACAGCCATCCACACAGTCAGATTGAGGTCTTCCCATTTGGTAGTGAACACAGTTTATTCACATTTCGTGTATTTGGTTGCTCAGCGTGACCACTGCATGTATTCTCAACTGGCTATTTTTGTCCTTTGATGACCAAGTCCTTCCTAAATCACATAAATTATTCATCTTAAATGTCATTTTTATTTTTTAATATATTTGGGCCTTGTTCTTATTTCCTGCAGGCTGTGAATCAATCTGTTCATATCGGCTCAAATGTTTTTGTTGTGGACTAAGCAGTAGTTTGGAATGTGGGAGGTCCTGCCCCAAATAATAATGAGTGAATACTGCTTATTACTATGGTGTACAAGATGGTGAAGGGGCTTCCAGCACCTTCAGCACCAAGATACCTGCTCATTTAAAGCATTTATCAGCCAAATTCTCTGAATGGATTCTTATTGCCAAAGCCATTATCTCCTTTCTTGAGGTGAAACATACAGAATGCCAAGTTTCCAAAGGCCTTTTGTAAAGGCGGGTTGCTGCCCCAAGGGGTGGAGTTGCTCTGTTTGCTGCATGTTAGAAGACGATGCAAAGATTATTTACATGTACAGAGGTGTTACATAACTAAAATTGATTATCTTCACTCATGCATTTTAATCAGTTTAGCTCTCTAATTTAATATGGTTATCACTTTTTAAATCAGAAAATCAGAAACTGCAAAGTTTAAGTACATGAGAAATTTATAAGACTGAAGACTTTGTCCTTGGCTTTGAAAAAAGAAGTTAAATTAAAAGTAGGCAAAGTAGAATTAAAGAACACATTATGAGGTTGACTGTCTTATGATACCTCACATAATTGTTTTAAAATGTTGAAAAGCAAACATGAAAAGCAATTAATAATTGCATTTTGGCTAATTGGCATATTTCCAAGGAAACATCAAGTCAGATAAAGGGATGTTTTTTAAAATGTTGTAGTTACTTTAATTGTCAAGATCCTTAACAGGAACAATTTAAAGCACAGGTACCTTCCAGATTCTGAGCCATGAACCTGATTTTACCAAGCTTTAGCACCTCCACAGTTGCCAAGACCTGTCCTGGAACAATCCTAGCCAGGGCTGTTTGCCAGTTGGGAAAATCCACCCAAGCACCTAAAATTAGTTTAATAAACCCCACCTGTCCTTCTATTGCCTCTGGTTAGACTGCCCTAAAAAGCCCAAATCAGGAGGGTACAAAGTGTTCTTGCTACAGGCTGATCTCCTTGTGATCCAAGAGAACACTTCAGAATCAGAAATCTGGAGGACTCAGCTCAGTGTGGTTGGCAGGACAAAGAAGCCAAACAAACCTAGAGGCCTTGTGGGGCATTTTGATTCTCTCTGCAAAGCTAATCACAAACAGAAAAGGACCTTGAAGAAATCCCCAGCTAAATTTCCTTATTTCACGGACTAAGACCTGGAGCATTGAGCAAGAATGTGACTTGTTCAAGGTCTCTCAATTAGCAAGTGACAGAACCAAGAATACTCAAACCCAGGTTTTCTTGCTCTGGCTTAAGTGAGAATATGCTTTGTGTATTTGTGTTCTGAAGCCACATACACAGTTTCAAGCATTTGCTTTTGATTTGCTTATTCACTGTTCCTCTCTTTTAGCATCACTAAGTGAATTTCAGACCCTGACTAAACTTCCCTTTTCATGGCCTGATCTTCAAGAGAACATTCCATTCATTTACAAATGTTTGCATTATTTTAAAAAGGCAAGTGGCAAACCTCACATACAATGCAGCATTCTAATAACAGAATGCTCACCATTTCCACTGCTGCAGAAATTCTGGTACAAACCCGCGGCACCTTAGGGCTGTGGCTCTTCACAGTAACCAGGAAGCAGTTGCTGACGGGCTGCATGTGCTCTTGCATTTATGAAAGCACTTGAGTACAAGTTTTAGTGACTTTGCCAGCAGAATTAAAGGTCATTTAAAGAAAGCAACAAATAAGTTCAGGGAAAAGAGCAGAGGTGGGGAGGGAGGCTCGGGAAGAAGTGATGAAAGACTATACCCAGGGTTTTCTTTTCTCAAGTTTCAAATCTACTTGACTGCTTCCCTCCACCCTCTGCTCCCAAAGGTTCAGTGGTGGGAAAGCGCTCCTAACGCCGCTTAGTTTCTCAGGGGGCTCCCACCTCCGGAGACAGAAGAATGTCAGTGTTTGTGCTTTATGGGTTATTACTATGTTCATCCTTCTTTTAAGCAGCATAGAAAATGCATAGCTATTTCTACTCTCCACCTTATGATTGTGTGATAAAGGGCTGAAAGGCTTTCATTTTGAGACAAGAAGCTGGCTTTGAACTCAGGATATAGCCCAGCTGTCCCTGAACTCAAACTCAAGATTCTCCCGTAGCTACCATCTGAGTACTAGGACTATGGGTTTGTGCCACTAACCAAGTTAAATTTTTTCTTTTATTTCTTTTGTTTGGACTTTTTCTCTGTATTCCCTCCCTTACCTTCCTTCCTTCCTTTCTTTCTTTCTTTCTCTCTTTCAATTTTATTTGTTTTACACTGGGGTTCTTACTTGCTGTTGCAAAGGACTCAGGTTCCTAGCAACCACATGGCAATTCACAACTGTCTGAAACTCCACTTCCAGGAGTTCAGGGTCAGATGCCCTCTCTGACTTCTCAGGCTCCGTATGCATGTGGTACACTTGTGTTCATGTGACCAAAACACTCATACACATAAAATGATTTTTCAATCCTTTTTAAAAAAGAAGCAACTTTTTAACATTTATTTATTGTATATACGTGTATATGTATGCCATTCATATCTGTAGAAGTCAGAAGACAGCTTTCACGATTGGTTCTCCTCCATAATATAGGTCCCAGGGCTTGAACTCAGATTATCAGACTTGGTGTCATGTGTCACTACACTCTGAGTGAGCAATCTCTGACTTCCTTCCTTCCTTCCCTTCCTTCCTTCCTTCCTTCCTTCCTTCCTTCCTTCCTTCCTTCCTTCCTTCCTTCCTTCCTCCCTTCTTATCTTCCTGTCTTCTTTCCTTTCTTTATGACTAAGCATAGCAAGGATTTACTTTGCTGAGGTAAAGGATGTAATTTGGCTATTTGGGGAAGCAGAGACCACTCAGTGCTGCCATCTGGACAGTTCTCCTGCCCTATCTTTTCTTCCCTGAAAGTGCCTTGGGAAGGCATAGAGATTGACCACTGGCCAGGAGCACAAGCATTTAGAAGGTGTGGGCCTGTGAGGGTAAAGGACCTCTGAGCTTCTTCCTGTGAAGGTTTTTCTTTTTCTAATCCAGAGAAATATTTTTATGCTCATTTAAAAAATATTCTCTTAGGCAGTGTGTAACTTGAATGGTTTTTATCAAAGCTAGTCAGGTTTAGCCTTCCCTTTTCCCAGGAGTATTCTTCAAGTTTCTTTCTCTATACCTCAAAGTAGAGCTTTTTTGTCTTCTTCCACAGATGATTTTCACAGCTTTAAAGTAAAATTTGCAAACTTCCATCCAAAATAGAAGGTTTCAACAACTTGCCTTCTGCATACAGAGTGAGGCTTTATAAAACTTTGAGTTAGTTGCCAGTATTTAAGTATAATATTTTTAATAAAATATTCAAGATACTCTAAATAAAGGCTTTAAATCACTCAGATCAGGTCAGTTGTTCTGCACACCAAGCTTGCAATCAAGTGGAAACAGCACTAAAGAATCCCGCTGCCTGGAAACTGTGCCTACTCCGGGGAGTTGCCTCCACACCCTCCGCAGCCTGGCTCATTACTAATCTGTGTGTTGCTTCCCTGACCCACAGGATGTGCAGTCTTCGAGTGGCTAAGGAAAAGGAGAATAATAAAATTATCCTCCCCATATATCGAGTACCAACTGTGTCAGACATGTGGCATCCTTTACATATCCTTGATGCCTCACAGAAGCCCCTTCTGTTAGCCCAAAGGGTTAATTTGCTTGCCTGAGGTCACATAGCTGGTAGCTGAGTTAGGATTTAACCATAAGTCATTCTGCCCCTTAAAGCCTCTGCTTTTACTTTTCCAATCTGCCTCTGGATAACTTTCTGGGTTTCAGGTTGTAAGAATCTCCAGCTGTCTATCTAGCGCTGGGGTCTGTTGGCCTTGGACTCTCCCTTTTTAACAAAGAAGATGACTAAATGAAATGCGGGGCACTCATGAGTCTCCTCCTGTTCTGATCTTACCGTCTAGCAAAGGAACAGCTCTAGGCACAGGTGCCTATGGTTAAAGGGGCACTTGTGAAAATATATTCTTCTAAGTAAACTTAAAGCCACTTTAAAGGCTTTAAAAAGAACATTTCAATATGAAGTGAAAAACAACTACTCAAATTGTTAGGATCCTTTAGGTATGAAAATTAAAACCTTAACTTCTACACATGATTATTTCAAAAGAAAAAAGTTTAATTACTTAGTTGGAACTATCTGTCATATGTATTATACTTTCCTTGGATTCTAGCCTTGTATTATGTTTAAAATCTATGAATTGTCAAACCCAGAATAGTGTTTACTTACTCTCAGTTTTCTTGGTTTTATTGTCTTATGCGTGTTTCTTTTCTTTATGATTTCTTGAAACTTCAAGCTAACTCTTTCTCCTCCTTTTAAAAACTATCAGAACACATTTTAATAAACTTCCTTCTCATCTATTCAACCCAAATCTAGGAAATAAATTTGTCCTACTTTAAGATTCTTTAGCTTGGAAACTAGAGAAAATTAATCTACTTGGTTTGGGCTCAAAAAATAGACTATTGAAAGAAGAGAGATCAGTGCAGGAAAATTAATGATTTATTTAGAAACATACTTACTGGGGAGCTGGAATCAAACAGAAAGAACTTGCCATAGGAAGTATAGACAGGGCAACTGGGAAACCCTCAACTCAGCTATAAGCCTCTCTTTCTCTCTCTCCTCCTCCTCTTTACCTCCCTAAGAGAATCTGCCCCACTTAGGTGTCTTGTTGTTGATTAGCCATGTCCATATGATACAAAAGCTGACATTTATTCCCACTGGGGATTTCCTGAGTGATCATAGGCATGATGTGTTTTTCTTACATGTTTCTAAAGAAGGACTGTGATTTATTCAGATCTGCCCAAGCTTTTAACATTGTAGCATGATGTTGTCATCTATGTACCACAAAGTTTATACCCAAGAACCATGAAAACAAGTTACAAAAACCCTCAAACTCATCATGTTTTAAGTAAGCTTGAGATTTTGTGTTGGACTACATTCTAGCTCTCTTTCATCATATGTGGCCTGTACGCCATGGCTGGACACACCTGGAAAGTACACTTTATTGAGTATGCTTAGCTTATAAATCCAAATATCTGTAGGGAAAGACATTTAAAGCTTCTGGAATATAGTAAAATTATCAGACAAAAGTTCTGACAACTTTTAAAAATCTACAATTTTGATTAGAGTCTCGGTCTGAATGAGATCCTATATCTTTTTGCTTGAGAGAAAATGATCATCGAATAGTCATTTCACAAGGCACATTAGCATTCTGTCAACTTATGGTGGTTAGTAATTATAACAGGGTGATGTAGCATAGGATCAATCATAAAGATGCCTTTCTAGTTCATAGTGGACATGGCCTTGTCACTGTGTGCTGCTACAAGTGAGCAGATAAACCTGAAGTCATTCTTCTCCCTCCACAAAGACCTACATCTTCCATGTTTTAGTGGATGAATGTGAAAAGATATAAACACTGAGATATTAATGCTGATAAACAAGTCATGGAAACCTTCTGTCTTGGTTCATAGTAGAGTCTTTTTGTACTAGGACAAGATGAACCTTCTGCAGCAAACATGAGCCTCCTCTCTTCTTCAGCCAAAAGTTCACCAAGGTTCAAACAGTTTTTTAATGGATTCCAGCAAAGTTTTCATGGGGCTCTAGGAAAGGAGTTTCTGCTTTGCATTCTAGAGGATGTGCCTTGCACAGTACCACACTGAAATAGGGACCCACCTGCATTCAAGTTCCAGACCAGGCTTCCAGTTTGGTTCCGATTTGGCAGGGGAGGGAAATTGGCAGCCTGCCTTTATTGTTCCAAAGTACTTCTGCCATTCTTTAACTCACAGCTTACATCTCACCTCCTCCATCAGCCCTTCCCAGACCAATGAGAAGTCAGCTCCATCTGTACCCCAAATCTAGTGCATAAGACTCTTTATTCTCCCACTCAAACAAGTATATCAGACATAGGCAATTCTCAGTTGTCTACATCGATAAAGGAGTGTGTTCCTAGAGATAATCTGTTATTATACCTTGTCTGTGGAGAATTAACTTTCTCACCGAGAGGTGTAGGACACATGAAGATAAATCAGTTAGACACCAATTTATTGACAAAACGGGAAGGCCAACAGAAGTTATAGTTTATTTGTGATGATGAATGTTTGGTTCCTAGTCCCATCTTTTTTATTTGTCTTAGTGAAGTTGGTATCTTCTAGGAAAATAAATCAAATCACTTGAATAATGAGTACTAATATTTTATGTGAAATGAGAACTCAATTTTTAGCTTTTGAAGAATGCCACAAAAGAAGTTTTAAACATAAATTAGCCCCCCTTCTTTCCTTTGTTTCTACCTTCAGCTCCCACAGTAATATTTATTGCCATTGTTCTGTTGTATTTTTTGTCCTAATAGTTGTTCCCATAATTATACTCTTAAGAACTTTACATTCTTCTACTGAATTGTTGCCACTTAGAGGTGTGATTGGCACATTTTACAAGTGAAGAAGTCAAGGCACAGATATGAAGTTACACAAACAAAGCCACATAGCTAAGCAACAGGACTTGAATTGCCATTGGTGCCTTCTGGCTTCAAAGCACATGGTATTCTGTGCTCTTATGTACTGTATACTATGATTAGATAGATGATTAGATAGATAGACAGACAGACAGACAGACAGACAGACAGATAGATAGATAGATAGATAGATAGATAGATGACAGGTATAATACTGCATATATATGCTACATATACTATTTATATAGCATATGTATATCTCACATGTAATATATATATCATATACTTGGGTCAATATCAGTCTTACTATGTAGAAGAAGAGCAAGTGCATAAACTACAGGCTTCTGCCCATACCTACATAAAAGGAGGCCATAGGACCAGCTGGAGACAAAGATATAAACACAGCTCTATAAACACAAACATCATCACCATGTTCACTTTCAGGTGTGCGTCTAATCGCACTGTTCCATCTGCTGAGTGTTTGTATGTGATTTTATGTTTCTTTTCTCATTGTAGTAAAAAAAGGTGTAACATACAATTTCCATTTTAAGCACTCAGTGGTATAAGTACATTCACATTGTTGTAATGGCATTACCATTACCCATCTCTAGACTTTGTTCACCTTCTCAAATGAAACCCCATACTTTAGGTAATATCTAGCTCCACATTCCCACCTCCCTGGGCTCCTGGTAACTGCCGTTCTGCTATCTGTGTCAGTCAGGTTGACTGTCCTCAGTGTCTCATGTAAGTGTGATCATATAAAATTTGATAGTTCTGCCTTTTTTTCATATAGCATAAAATGCTCAAGGTTCATCCATGTTGTACTGTATGTCAGAATCTCATTCTTTTATTCTGAACAATATTTTATTGTATATATAACATGTGTTTATCTACCAATCTACGGAGGGATATTTTCTGATCTTGCTTATGGTGAATAATGCTGCTATCAAGCATAGGTACACAAGTATCTATTTAAGTCCTTGGTTTTAGTTATTTTAGGTCCACACAGAAAAGTCAATTGCTGACTCATACGGTCATTCTATGCTTAAAATTCTGAGGAACTTCCACAGTATTTTCCACAGTGGCTTCACCATTTTAAATTCCCACCACTCTGCCTCCTGGCTTAAACCCATACTTCTGCCTTATAAAGTCCTCAGAAGCATAGCTGCAACTTCAGTGTCGTTTACCGTTTAACAGCGGGTACACTACTGTTCCCATAAAGTTTGCTGATCATTGCGTTGGAGATCATGATGCTGACACTTCTGAGGTTTGCAAACGTTGGAACATGGAATTCCCCTGCTTCCCTTCTGCTTCTTCCAAACTCAGAAAACTGCCATGAAAATAGTAATGTGCATGTCTACAAGGAAGAAAGAATGACCATGCCTGTTTGCACACTCATGAGATGTTTCTGGGAATGGCTGCCTCCTTATCCGTCAGATGCCAGTTTATGATTGCAAGCACAGGTTGGGCAATCTGCAGCTTAAAAGGCTACTTACAAGATGAAGCCTTTCCCCTCTTAATATCTAGTTAGGCCCTGTGGCTGGCATTGCATTTGAGGAAGCAGTTAGGTCTAACAACATTCTAATGACTTTTGAAACTGTGAGCTAACCAGGAATGCCACCTTAATCGGGTATCTGTGTTTTAGGAAGACAGCTTGTTTGTACAAACCAGTGGATTTTGCACTTCACTTTGGAAAATTAGAGCAGAAATGCGATCGGATGCTTTTGACTCAATCCTTTGAGTGATTTTGTTGCTGTCTGGTTGTTTGGTTGGTTATTTTATCGCACTCTGGGTCTTACCTTTGACTGGAAGAAGTTAGAACTGCATGTAAACAGCTTGAGAGGAACACACTAAAACTGACACAGTTCTAAACCTCTGGGAAGATGTGTAGGATAAGGTTGCTCATATAACTCCTGAATCATCACTTTGTACCTCATCAGCCTGCTGCTGTAATCATGATACTCTGGAAGATAAGGCTGCCAGTTTTACTGCTTTTACAGATTTGTAAGGGTCCCACATGGAATGCAATGTGAAGATCCTTGGCTCATGTACTTTCCAAATGTTTGTATTTTACCTCTGACCAAGGCAGAGCTAAAACAGTGGCAGTTTGATACAGCATACACTGTTCTTGACTCAGGCTGTGGGCCTTAACCCATGCTGGGCCATGGAAGCAGGTGAGTGCTGTTGTATTAAAGATGCACTCCAGCCAGCATGCTCCAGAATTTTCTCCTTCTGATACTGTGTGGTACAAATTAGAAGTTCAAAATGAGGTCATAATCTCTGGCTTTGGGCAAATTTTGGTGAGAGAAGGTCTCTGCAGAATTGGTCCCCCAGATGAGTCTGGGCTGACTTTATGTTTATGTCCATTCTCTGGCCCCTTACTCCTCACTTCTCATCATTGGCCATGCAGGATGCCCCTTGGAATGTTCTCCCCACTCTCTCAGGCAATAACCCAGTCAGTGCTAAGCCAAGTCATAGGCAAGCATCAGAAATAAATTTTCAGAGGAAGTTGTTCTCTCACAGTATCATAAAAGTCTTAAGATTTGGGGAGATAGTTTTGTCTCTAAAGAAAATCTTTTTGGGGTGCATCTTCTTTTCCTCAGTGCCTTTGAGTTAATGCTCAAAAACAACTCAGCATTATTGAGAAGTTACTGGTGTGCTAAGCTTTCAAGCAGAATGCCAGAAACATTCCCCAAAAGTCTTTTCAGTAAACTGTGTTCTCATATGTGCAGTTGGCTAGTGCCAGGTGTTTTAGGTCACTTAGAGTGCTAGAAAAAGTATGTTAGAAGGTCAGAACCCCAACTTCTATTTTCTAGGATGGTAATTTAGGCAGTTAATTGACTATGTCATATGTATAGTCATATAATTTATAGTGAATGCTGTGATTTACTGTACAGTATTCATAAGCTCTGTAAAACAACTAGCAGAACATGCTTCATATGTGCCATCCCATCATTCCTCCCCTTCACTATTCATCTTTTGTCTCTCTTCTTGCCATTGGGCTTTCTAAGAAGAACTATTCACTGCCACAGTTCACAATTTGTTAACAAAACTACAACTCCGCCAGTAATTGTTTTCTACCTTTCTGCTGTGTGATACTACTGTCACCCCCTGGCCACAAAACAGCAGACTGTAAGGTTTCAGAGGGGAAGGCTGCACTTTGTCAAGATCAGAGAACCACTTTTATCTCAGTCAGAAAGAAAAACCAGCTAACAATGAACAACCTATTATGGCTTGTTCTTGATGCACTTGGAAAGAATTAAACCACCGAAACTTCAAATTATCTGACAATTTGATACCCAAATGTTCTGGGGCCACTATATTCATAAAAATTCTCATCTAATACTAACAAACACTTTTACTTTGATATAGATTCTACTAAGTGATTCTTTGCAACCTGACTGTACCTGGAAGGAATACAGAATTTTAAATAATAAGATTCGATGTTAAAAAAATGTCATAAAGATTGTGTCAGCATTATGCTAAAAATCCATTTCAAATAAATTTTGAAAATCTTAATGGTAAGATCATATTTGTCTTTTAATATTTTATCAAATAGAGTATTTGATAGACCCAACCTTATGGAATTTGAGGACTTTTCTATTTAGACTTGTACAGTTGCAAGATACACTGCACTTATTTTTTAAAATAAAATAAAATTATCTAAGATTACATATGTTATAAGATGTCTACAGAATCAATGCTATAGGAAACAATGTAGCCAAATTACGATTGCTGTCTGAACCATTCTCTTCTTTGCCTGTGCTCCATCACAAATTCCTAAACTTAGGACAAAGCAGAAGGATACTTTCAGAAGAATCAGAGCATATATGCATATATGTTTCTGTGTTATGATAATGCTTTTCAAATAATTTTAGAAATTTGACTAAAAAACAATTATAACTACCATAAAAACTTAAATTTAAATTTTTTCCTAAATTTAAATATTCCTGTCATGTGTGATGCACTTGCACTCTTAAATTTAAAATATGTTGAATCATTGTAGTGTCAGATTTGAAACTTACCCTTTCAGATGGATTTAAATTTGGATCACAGTAAGAAAGAATTAGAAAGATTCATTTCTTTGTAGGAAAGTGGGTACTTGGTGGTATTTTCTTAGTCTTTCTGAATGGGAAAAATGTACATAGTCATTTCTTTTTATTTCAGTACTTTTGACTGAACTTATTTTTGTCTAACATGAAAGAAGAAACAGCTCATTTACCATTGTCATAATAGTCCAGTGAGTCAGCAAAATGAATCGGATTGTCTGCAGCCCATAAGACTGGACTGTGAGCAAGTAGGCGAGCTCTCACTGTGGCCACTGTCCTGCCAGTTCAGTCACTGCATCCAGCAGTTAACCTTTCATGTGACTCAGGAATGTTGATGCCCATTACAAATCATCCAGTTTAGCTTATGATTTGCTACTCCTATTTATTGGTTTATTGCTAATTTCGATTAATACACAAAATCACAGATTCAGGAATGCCACCTTTCTTTAGAGAAATTTTGACTCAATTTTGACTGGAACTTTTGGATTCAGTGGCTCTTCCCCATTATAATGCATACATGTGGCATGCACCCAGATGAACAGCTGAGTATCCATTTTCTGTCATTACATTCAGCTGCCATCTCAACCCACTTAATATGCAAAAGAGAGAAAATCAGATCCCAAGCTCTGGTCCCAGTTCCTGGAAATTTGATATCCCCAGGATCTCAGGACTTAAAAGAATAAAGTTGAGGAGTTGGAGAGATGGCTCAGCAGTTAAGAACACTACTGCTTTTCCAGAGGACCCTGGCTCAGTTCCCAGCATCTGCCAAGCTAACCACCATACTTAACTCCAGTTCCGGGAATGTGATAGCCTCTTCTGGCCTCCATGGGTATCGCATGCACATGGTGCACTTAAATACATGCAGGCAAAACACTCATACACATAAAATAAAACTTTTTTAAACATTTAGAAAGAAGAAAGTTGAGACATCTTTGTTTTGCACTGACAAAGAGACTTAATGATTATTATTTGCATCAAAATGTTTGAAATTGGTTCCTGAATTGAAGAACTGAGGAAAGACATTTCAAGATTTCCAAGCATCCCTCTGTCCTTGAGTGCCTCTTAGAAGAAATGACTTGACACTCCACAGAAACAGCCAAGAATGCTTTTATTTTCACTTTTAACAGACTCCTCAGAATTACCAAGAAGTAATTTCTCCAGGAGCCAACCCCGCTTGGTGTTGGCTATTTCCCTGCCTTCTTTATCTGGGTATAGTGGTTGTGGTGGAGTTTAAACACCACTCTCCATTGGAACTCCAGCCACTCTAATTCTAAAGGTGAGTATATCCTCTATGGCTCAGATTTGTGATCATACTTTATATCTGCTGTTGTTAAATGTAGAGAGGTTAAAATGAATCTAAACTTGACCTGGGTCCAGAACTTTATATCTGCTGTTGTTAAATGTAGAGAGGTTAAAATGAATCTAAACTTGACCTGGGTCCAGAACAGTTATGTAAACTATGAAAAACAAGATTTGAAACTACAATCATCCCAGAAATTACAAAAACATAGTAAGAATTTTTATGCTCCTAAGCAATACCATGGATCTTTATATATGTTATATCAAACTCTCACAGGTATACAAAATAGATACGATTTTCTTTTTCTTACTCATTAGGAAGCTGAATTTCATACAAAGCATGTGATATAGTCAAATAAATGGTAATAAGTTATCACATCAAATTTGAGGCATTTGTTGCCCACATGTCATTCTACTTTCATGGCAGGATGGATGAGACAGACATAGACTTTTAGGGATCTATAATACATATCTTCTTGGTAAAAGTAATGATGCCTCAAATGGAAAGTAGCAAAAAAAGCAGCCATGTCGACAGCGTGCTAATGTGTTGTGTTATGGCCTTGTTAGCAATAAATGCAACATTTCCAAAGCAGGAACTAGAAGGCTCGTGGTAGAACGGAGGCTCATGCCATAGCTCTGTTTGTTATGGGCCAAGGTGAAAACCTTATCTTCTTTTGGCTAGTTCTCATAGTTCTGGAGAACTATGCAAGCTGCTAAGGGAGAACAATAATGGATGACCCATCGCCAGCTTCATGATTAATAACCACATCGATGACTGGCACAGCGTATGACACTGCTGCAGTAGTGGCACTTTTATCTTGAGGGCAACCATGGCAGCATAATTGGACTTAAAGCCCGTTCAGTGAGAGGAAACTCATGTATGGTTTGTAATCATATCCAAATATACATGGCTTAAGAGGTCATAGATCTTAGAGAGATCCCCAAGGCTGTCACATCCCAAGACTAATGTACCTTCTTACTAAGTGTAAAATATATATCCTTTTATTTATAGTCAAGTATTCCAGTCACCACTCATCAAAGAAGCTTCTTTTGCACCAGACGGAGACTACTACAGAGTATCATAACTGGTCACACATAGACATTGTCGGTGAATTTCCCATGCCTAATTGGTACATGTACAATGCAATCTCTACACTAAAGCCTCATGCAACATAGAGCAAGGGGTAGAGAGGAGACTAGTGAGTCTCTCAACTCTCAGTGAAGCTCCCTTATGCAACAGATGGCCAGGAACACAGAAGGTCACAAATGACTAAAGCATAGAGATTAGGAGTCTGCAGAGTTTAAGTCCCTGGACTGAACTCCTATATTAAGCTTCACTCATCCAGGGCTCAGGGACCATTGCGAAAAATGGGGCGAAAAGATTGTAAGAGTCAGGGAGGTGACCATATCAAGCTCTTGGGACCCTGCTCATACGAACCTACAGCAATAGCATGGGCATGCTCAAGACCCATGCAAACTCAAGCAGACAGAAACCCAGCATGGAACGGGGGATGGGCAAAAAAGCCAACCCTGCTGAAGAGAGATGAGCAGCTGATCGCTGCTAGTGAGGAAGAGCTGGTCTTAAAGTGGGGCATCTGGATCGGGTGAGTGGACCTCAGTGGATGAGCCTGCACTGAGGAACATCTGGGGACACTACCTTGACACAACAGACCTTAACACAGGTGACAGAATGTATGAATTCCAGTGGGGACAACGGGAGGTGTGGGTGGAGAAGGGGTAAAGGTGATTAAGATTGATATGCGATGTTCTTCATGAAATACACAAAGATTGAATTTTTTAAATTCCTATCTTCTTTGTGTAAAAGAAATTCACTCTCTCATTCAAATATAGGACTTGTAGGACTTGTTCCTCCAGAAACTCTTGCTTCAACAACCTTTGGCTTCTTGAGTTCATCGGAAACTTTTGCTGCCTCGTGCATACATTTGAGACATGTGAACAGGAGTTTAGTCACTCACAGAGGATAGTTGTTTACATTTATTTGTTTTTTATGTGTTTGAGTTTATTGTCTGAATGTGTTAAGTGTACCTATGTCTGCAATATCTGTAGAGGTCCAAAGAAAGTGCCAGATCCCCTGGAACTGGAGTTGCAGATGGTTGAAATGGGGATGACTATGACCAACTTTGAAGAAGAATAGGCTTTTAACTTTGTCCAAGAAGCTTCACATAAATATAAAGCAATATTTGGGAAGTAACCAAGAATGGACTCGGCCCAAGACCCCTCCCTATGAGATCTGAGAAAGCTGAACTAACTATCATTTCTATCCTGTCCTTTTTGTACTCTTTAGTCTTGACAAACAAAATCAATCAGCACGCTATATTTTTTGAATAATAACTTCAGATAACATATACAGACGTGTAAAGAGTTTTAATGCATGTAAAATTTTGTTGAATTATGATCCATATCTGGAATTTTGAACTCTTTAGATCATTGCTCAATTATGTGTTCAAGTGAGTTCTTACCCTGACTGCAGAGAGGCTGCTTTTTGGTGGTTTACTGAACAGGCATATTCCACTAAGATCCACGTTCTAACAGGGCAGAAGACCAACTGCTATCCTTTGTTCTCAACAAAGCCGCCTGTGTCTGAACAAAAACTCCATGCTGTATAGTCAGCAGCAGAAAAGTCTGAACAGTGATGTCAAAGCAGACCATGATGTCACCACAAGTGATGTCAAAGCAGACCATGATGTTACCACAAGTGATGTCAAAGCAGACCATAATGTCACCACAAGTCACAAAGAATTACAGTGACTGCCCATGATGTCACCACAATTCACAAAGAATTACAGTGACTGCCATGTGAAGTGGAGCCAAATTCAACACTTTCCCTCTTGGGTACTTCACAGTCTGAGAGACAGAAGCAAGGCCAGAAGTCAGGCCTTTGTATAATTTTGTTTTGCATTCTCCAGACACCCTAATTTTGGAATCAGGAGAGGAAGAAGACAGCCAGTTAAAGAAAGCCCCTGACCATCTGCAGAGAATGAATTTTAGTGTTTATATGCACAAATGTCTATACTTGAGTAATTCTTAGAATTTCTGCTGAAGACACTAGATAAACAAATTTAACCAAACACAATATGCAAAGGAAAAATCCAGATGTGTTTAATGGTAAATTTACACAAGAATGTGATTCAAACCCTGAAATAAATAAGGAAGAAGAAATATAAATCAGACTGAAAGCACCTGAGAGTTTGAATACATACTGAAAACAAGACCTGCTCCTGTTTTTCTCTTTCAGAGTGTTTATCTAGCCATCAGATGGATGAGATTCCTGACCTCAGGAAAGGCAGTGCCGGAAAAGTTCTTTAAAACATTTGCAGCATAAAAAAAAAATGTGTTATTCTTTCTGCTGTCTCATGAGAGCATAGGTTCCTCACTCTTCTTCCCCTCACTTTAGAGCATTAGAAGATAAGAACTTGGGGACTAGGGAGATAGCTCAGTTGGTAAAGTGTTTGCCTGAGGACCTAAGTTAAGTTTCCAGCAACCATGTGAAAAGTCAGCCATGATGTAGAGACAGGAGGGTCCCCAGGGCTTGCTGGCCAACCAGGCTACTCAATCAATGAGGTTGAGTGGAAGATCCTATCTCAAAAACTAATGTAGAGAAATAATTGAGGAAGACATCCAATGTCAATCTCGAACCTCCACTTGCCACACATATATACATGTAGACAAATGTGTATTTGTATGTGAACATATACACATAGAGAAGAATGGTAGAACCAAGGGGGTCACCTCTGTTCCTTAGAATGCATGTTGGCATGCTACTGAAGAGCTTTTATAGAGAGATTAGAGTTACTGCCATGAAAAAATGCACCAGAAAAATCTCCTTCTGTGAAACCATCGGGCTTTCCTCTAGAATGTAAACACAAAGATTGTTGAACTACCTGCCATGTGAGGAGGTAAGAGCAAAGAGGCCGGAGGGAGGAGCGCGGCCGGAGGGAGGAGCACAGCTGGAGTGTGGCCGGATACTCGAAGCAGGGAGCTCACACAGGGATGCAGGAGCCGTGCTGGAAGTACCCAAACTGAAGGGCTAAGAATCAGGTCTTCAAAAGAGCAACAGCAGGATGAATCTGCACGTGCAAAGCTCCCATCAGAGCAAGGCCATGAAGACCAAAGAATGTGCCTGGGGAAGAGGTCACGGGGGCATGCGCGAACATTTCTATTCTAAGACAATTCTGGAATAGTGGGCAATGAGCCCAGGATAAAGACGACAAGGTGACTAGTAAGAGTTAAACACATACTGCAGTGCTCTTCTAGAGATCTTTCTTTTTCTCTCTTTTCATCTTTGGAATCAGTAGGATAATGCTTAAATGCTAATGGCTATTATGTTTGGAGGCAAAGAGGAAAATTCTTAGAAATCACATTACATCTTTCCTGTGGCTTTGCTTATAAACTTTACTTATTCATGTAATACTTTTTGCATGCTGTAGTCACTATTCTCAGTGGACAATGAATAAAATATTTAACTGTCTTTGACCTGTGATGCTACATTCTAGTCAAATTTAAAAAAGAAATAACACAGGCAGATGTATTAGATTGTATCAAATAAATGCAATGAATAAAGTGAAAAAAAGAACAAGATAAAATAGTCTAGTCAACAGAGGTCTTATTTGAGAAGGCGAGTATTTTTCTCAAGCAGACATCTAAAGAGGCAGACAGCCACTGCAGAAATGTCTGGAGAAGAGTATTCTACTCAGAGTCAAGAAGGGCTGTCCCAAGAGGAGAGTGTGCTTGGTCCATCTGAAGAACCCCGAGGAACGTGAGCTTCGGAGGGATGAGGTGGGGAGACAGTTCGATGAGCCAGGACTTTGTGGGTAGTTGTAGGATGCTGGGTGAATGTGCAGAAAGCCAATTACTCTTAGCAAAGAGCAGAAAACACATGCACTGTGCTATGTGTGGGGACAATTATCTGGTAAACTTTGGGGTGTTGCATTCATTTTGGAGGGTTAGTTTTATTTTATTTTATTTTAAGATAAGGTGTCTGTAGTGCCAGTTGGCTTGGAATTCTCTATGTAGACTAGGTTGGCCTCCGTCTCACAGAAATTTGCCTCTGCCTCCTGACCCTGAGTTCTAGGATTAAAGGCATGCTCTACCACCCCAAACCTCTGGTAGACTTTTGTCTGCAACAAAAGAAGTTAATTTATTGACATAAATTCCTGTTACCTAGTGATATGTAAGAATGTTGGAGAGCTGTGCCTCACCCAAGTAAGCTAATAACCTATCAGTGTTTATCAGCATTTCCTGCTGTTGTGTGCGGCTATCCACTGAATCCCGCCTTAGAGCCACAGTCAAGTGTTGCTTTTGGCAATACGATGTGACAGACAGAACAGGAGCATCCTCCTGCCTCCTGTCCCTTAACTGTGATCCTAACCTCTAAGACACACTACATCATAGAACAGAGGGATTACTGCTCGGGAGATGCTGCTGCTCTTCCTGGCTGTACCATGTCCCAGGAATGTGATCTCAGGCAAGATCCCTTCAGAAGTACCTCACACATTTTTATAAATGGATATGCATTTAGCTAATTTTCAGGGTCATTGCAGGAACTGAGAGAACATATCAGTTGCCTAAATAAAGGAAGCATTTGGCAAATGCTGTCACCTTCCCTTCAGTCTTTCTCTTCGTCTGTGCCCTTTTGGCCTTTAGTATTCATGATTTTCCTTCCTTTCTACTCTTACCTGTTTGGGGAAAATGGTCTGATTAATCCTATTCACCCATGATTAAGACCATGCCTATAACTTATATTAATTCCCCATAGCACCATAAAAGCCCATATAATGCCTTATTCTCATTTGATTTGGTTTAATTTAAGTATAATCAACAGCTTCACGTGGTACTCCTCCCAAGGGCATTTGAACAACAAACAAAGGCTACATAAGTGTTTCTCAACTTTTTAATACAAAGGTGTCCTTTGTTTTTGTTTTTTTTTTTTTGCCTATGAACTTTATGTTTTAGAAGTTTCCATCAACTCAGAACACTGCATTATTAAGTAATAATTTGTTTTCCTATTTTATGACTTAAAGACCAGAGTTTGCAATTAAGAAATAAATGCACCAAAGATCAGCCTGTAGCCTATTCGTATAATGAGATGGTTGGTGTGTTTGGTGGCCTTATGTTGTTTTATTGTAAATAAATATATTTCCATTAGGTTTTTTGAAATAGTAAATATAGCTCATGGACCCGTGTTAGTGCTTTTGTGAATTACTGGTATAAAGGAGGAGCTTTGGGTACCCATAACATACCATGAGAGAAAGCTCTCTCATCACTCTGTCTCTCTGTCTCTGTGTGTGTTTGTGTGTGTGTGTGTGTGTGTGTGTGCTGATGGAAGGTGTGGACCATAGAGTTAAATGGGGAGTGTCACCTTATCATTCATTCCAAGTCACAAATTATAAATGAAGCCATCTCTTCATCCCTGTGCTCGTATCTAGCTCTGATCATGTGATTCTGATACCAGTATTCACCCTGGTCATCATCATTATCTTATGAATATTTTACAGTATACCTTTATGTGGTTCATGGTACCCTATAAGATGGAATTTTGGAGCTGTTACTTTTTGGAATTTTGGATGAGTTATCTTCTCATTCTTGGTGTTATAAATCTATACTAGAAATCATTCAGATATTAAAAGAAGTAGTATTTGTGGAAAAATAATGTTGTGGAGAATTGTCTGAAAGAAAGGCAGCCAACTCATTCCCTGGCTCTGAGGAATGGTAAATTGGTTTAGTCTTCTCATTTGACAACCGTAGTCTATTGGATTTGGCTTCTAGAGAAAAATGGCATAAAGGATATAGGGCCACACAAAAGCTCAGTGACAAAGAATGCTGCATTTGCTCAGCAATGTCTGCTGTGGATATTGGCAGGAAAACAATGCTGCACATGTGTCCCATGTTTGTCCAGCCTCCAGTGTCCTAATGTCCACTCTCGTATTAGGTCTGGCAGTCACAATGCTTTGCGCCAAGATGATTTGTTTGCACATCTTAAATTTTACTTGTACCCAGTAAATAATCTCTGACTATTAGGCTTCACTAAAGTTTCTTGGTAACCAGATCTTTGAAGCTTGTTTTTATTTTCTCATATAATAGAGACATTATTTCATTGGGACATTATAACATGACATTGTCTTTCAGAGGACTCACAGGGAATATGTGTCTGGAATTTTGGTTCTTTGAGTTATGGTTTCCTAAACTTGCTTTTCATTCATTACGCAGATATTTATTGTATCTATTACAAGGAACACTTTACCTATACATTTTTAAAGGATTCAATTTGTTTCTTCTTTGACATTTTCACTGTTAATCTTGTCAAATACAGATATTTGACCCACTCTCATTTTCCATCTAGCAAATACATAAGAGCTCAGGATGTGCATCACGTCCAACTCCCTCGATTCTGGATTATCTCCCTTAACCTTGGTTTTCCTTTGTTTCACTTACTCACTTTAAATTTTTTATTATATCGTATCAAATCTTTCTGTAAAGATCTTCATCTTTGGAGAATGTGGTTGGAGATTTTCTGCCTCCCTCCATTCTTAGCAGAATTAGGATATGAGGAATAATACATAGAAGGGCACACTGTTTCCCATATAATTAAATAATTCCAGGTGTTCCTGTGATCAAATTTGCCATTTAGTTTTCCATATTTATCTTTCCCATCCCTCGAAATAGATGGATTTAATGGTATCTTACCTCATGGTGTTGGATAAAGAAAAGTTCGATATCGCTGGCTCAATATTTGATGCTAGAAGTTGAAGTCCTTATGGGAAACCACTTGAAATTGGTCCAGCATGAACCCACCTATGAATACTTGTCTAGAGTATGGATGGCATCTGCTTACTCTATGATTATTTATGGTATAAAATGATTGTTTTGTTGAATTTGTTTTCTTCTGTAACTCCTAGTCAATGCATTTTTATAGATATTTAAGCTTAGAGTGTCTAGAGAATTTCAGTCTTGTGTTCTGTCTATTCACTTGCTACCAGTTTATAAAGTGAAAGAAGAATCATTTCAGCATCCAGTGTAGCTGCTGACTAAAATCTGCAAGTCCACAAGCCAACTTGGATTTCAGGCAATGTCAACAGATTTTGTTTTAGGAGTCCCTTACTCACTGTCTTTAACAAAACCTTAGGAATGAAGAAATATCAGCAGTGTTATTTTCTACTCAAAAATAAGGATAAGGACTGCATGGCTGTGTGCATGAATATGCACTTAAGAGAGTATGCAAAAGGCACATGTTTAAATTATAAAAGCCAAACTTGGTGGTGTGTTAGTAGCATCTAAATTAAAAATGATTACCAGTATTAGTAAGTCTCAAGGGATTGTTTTGCCTTTTATAACATAGTTTCTTAGAGCTCCTCACACTGCATATCACTTGAGACCCACACTGAGTGAATTTAGCAACACCATGCAATCATCTTGAGTGGAGCTGCGGTTCAATTCATACCTTACCTGATATGTAGCATCAGAACACTGAGAAACTACATAGGCCAAAATATATCATCAGTTTTCACCCTTGCCAGGAGATTCTGTGAAGCAGCCAAAGTTATGAGTGGTCTTTATCTCACTTTAGTATCTTGTCCAGAGTGGGGCAGATCTGGGAGCTCAGTGATCTTAACATCTCCTTCCATGACACTTTACTACTAATGAATGCAGGTGCACTTGGGAAATAGTCACTAAAAAACACTATCCCTTTACAGTAATTCCTGTTTATGAGTCAGAATAGAAGTTTAAATGTGGCCCCTCATTATTTGTGGTGATTTCTTTGTGCACCCAGATACACAAACACAGACATACACATATACATACAATTTTTGCATGCATATGTATCATCAATGATGTCTACTCTGGAAAAAGGTAGAAAACTAGATTTGCCTGTCTATTATCAAATTTAAACTGCAAACCAGCCATTATGTTTGGTATATTGTGCTTCACAGTTTCCCCAACACTTACTGTGTATCTCAAATATCAAATAAGCAGCAGAAATGCAAAGACTCATAATACTACACACATTCAGTGGAATAGTATTAGGTTCTCCCCTGGAACTCATGACCTAGCCATTTGTTTCATAAATTTTCTCATGGTGGGTCCCGGCTTTCAGCCTTACCCCGCCCTCCAGGTCTGAACTGACTGAACGAGTAGAGAATGCTCTTTTTAGAGAATTGATTTATTTAGGGCATTTACAAAGCTACTGGTTATCAGTGGCTCACCAGTAAGGTCTGGCTCTTAGTTCGCAGCGCAGAGCCCTTTGTTCACGGCACCATGCTCTTGGACCATTCCCAGCCAGCATTTCACTTCTACTCACATGATCCTTGGGACCACTGGGACTTAGGACGCTGCTTCCTGGGTTCTGACTTTCTGCGTGGGCCTGGGGCCGGGGCATTGTTCTTCCCTCGTAGATACAATCTCTGCCTGTTCCCGGGACTCACCGCCATGTTGATCCTCCTTACTCCCTACCTCCTTCCTCCCTTATTGTTCAGAGAGCAGGACTTGAAAAAAAAAAACCTCAGAGAGAATTCCATATTCATTATACACTCCACCCCTTTCTCTCTGGAAAACAAACAAAACATAACAGTATAGCAATAGCCATCACATAGACCATTACAAACACAACTGTCTAGACAGTACTCAGGTGGATGTATCATATTCACCTCACAAACAATCGCAGTAGTTTCTCTACTGGGGCCTATAACTTCCTTTAATACCATTGGGAGTCAACCCCTTTTTCTTTCCGTATCAGACATGTGTTCCATCCCTGAAGAGCGGGCTTTAAGTGCAATTATGAATATACTGGGGTTGCACTTCTCAGACAAGCCTCCACCATACCTGCAGGGCATCTGACAGTGAAGCACACAAGATCTGTCATTAAGCGGAGCTTTTCAGGACCGTTCTCCCATGATGGTCTGTGTAGCGCCCTCTAGCACTATGAAGGCCAGCCATCCATTTGTATGAAGTCTTTAGCTCAGTCCCAGCTAGATCTCTTTCTCCATGCTCAAGTCATGCCACATTTTCAGTAATAGGGCCTTACCATCCATTTCCAGTGTGCGACCAGCATTATAATGTGGCAACTGCCTTTTGTTTGGTAGAGGGGACTTTCAAGCCCCCATTGGCCAAAAGCTCATAGGGAGGGTCAACCCATTCCTGGTACTGGAATTGCTAGTCAACAATCACATAAAGTATACCTTTACTCTTTGACATCTGTAGGCCTAGGCCCATAGAACTCACAGAATTCCACAGCTATATTTCACCCTGGTACTCTGTATAAGTTACATTCCATTCTCGTTCCTTCAGGTGTACTTGACATCTCTCAACCCGGTTTCATATCTGTTAAAACACTCAGAAGTTAACATTACATACACATACAAGGTCTAACATAGCATGGAAAATTAGCCAGTCCTTTGCTGTCTTTAGTTATTGTCAGGAACCCATTTAGTGTCCCAGAGTTATCACATGGAGCCTCCATGCATTCCTGCATCCTTGCCAACCTCGTTGATGTTGGCCCAAACTGCCTGGTCCTACATAGGGCCAAGGAAGAATAAGGTTTTCCTTGTCCCTGTCATACCTGTTGATTCCTAGGGCCAGGGAGACCCTGGATCTGATTCCTGACCCTAGCCACACCTGTAGTCTTTCCATTGCCCACACTTGGCTGTTGGGAGAGGCCCTGGCCAGGCAAATTGTCTCCACCCCTCGAATAGCCAATCACAGGGGAAAAATGTACTCTCTTTACTCTGGGTGGGTTAGTATCCACCCCTGAGATAAGCTTCATCCTCTGTGTACCTTTTGTGAACTGTTTCTCAGAGCTCAAAGCCTCCCAGAGATGCTTTAGCACAGAACTTGGCTTTTTATCAATCTTTTCTTTAGGAACTTCGGCTAAACACAAGTCTTTCCACATTTGTCTGTGAGTAACCAAAGCAGACTTCCCTTTCTGTTTTGTAGGTCTCTCTATTTTTCTACAGACATACTTCACATGCTGGTCCACATTGTTTAAACCTGTCAAAGCCTCTCTGGCCTTGTAAAGCTCCTGCCCCACCTGGGATTTTAGTGAGGACAATAAATCTTCATACCAATGTCGAGGTCCTCGTTCAATGAAATCTGTCATCAGATCTCTAGAGAACACAGCCCTATCAGGCTCAGTGAAAGGACTACTGTATACTGCTTTCCTCATGCCCAGTTCTCTTAAGAGCACCTGTCCTTCTTGTGTCCTACTCCAGCTCCTGGAATTCATGGGGATCTCCACTGGTGATGACCAAGTGTCTCCTGTGGCATGCACAAGCCAATTCATCAGAGACTGCTTTCCCTTGTATTGTGCCAGGTTATGCAGCTTAAATCTCAAGGAGGGATGAGTGGTTATGTTGCTCAGCTGTCTTGCTTCTGCAGCATTGCAAACAATTTCATCTGCCCCTCTGCCCCATATCCTCAGGAGCCAGGTGACGACAGGCTCTTTTGCAGCTTGTTTGAATGTCCTCCCTATTTCCAGCATCTCTAATGCTGAGAAACCTTTGGGGGAACTTTTAGCTCCTTCTGGGTTGCTTAGTTCTTTCCTGGCAGCAGCCACAGAGCTGGGCAGCGGAGGCGGTGGTGGTGGGGGCCCCACCCGTCCCTCTCTCATTCATTTTTGGTTTAAAAAGTGGCAGGCTAAAAGTTCCATTTCCTTTTCTCTTTGATCCAATTTGCTAGCAAGCTTAGCGGCTAGTATCAAAGAAGCTAGGCTTATATTTTTCTCTCAATTTAATTTGTCATTCACAGTTTGAATTTCCTCCTGTGCTAAAACCTCATCCCGAGAATGCCTTCTCACCTGCACTGGCTGGTCCCTGGCGTCTCTGGTGTGCACTATCCCCATCTGTATCTGTCCCATCCATCTCATCTGCACTATAGACCAACACAAGCCTGCAATGGCGGCCACATACACCAGTCCTATGGGGATAATCCACCATGTCAAGATTTCTTTTGCCTATGCTCTTTCCTTTGCTGATTCCCATATTAACTTAGGCTCCATAACTCCTTTTCACGGGCGCATTCTCTTTTTGTCAGTCAGTCCTGTTCGACTATGCCATTTGTTTCATAAATTTTCTCGTGGCGGGTCCCAGCTTTCAGCCTCACCCCGCCCTCCAGGTCTGAACTGACTGAAGGAGTAGAGAATGCTCTTTTTAGAGAATTGATTTACTTAGGGCAGTTACAAAGCTACTGGTTATCAGTGGCTCACCAGTAAGGTCTGGCTCTTAGTTCGCAGCGCAGAGCCCTTTGTTCACGGCACCATGCTCTTGGACCATTCCCAGCCAGCATTTCACTTCCACTCACATGATCCTTGGGACTGCCGGGACTTAGGACGCTGCTTCCTGGGTTCTGGCCTTCTGTGTGGGCCTGGGGCTGGGGCATTTTTCTTCCCTTGTGGATACAATCTCTGCCCGTCCGGGGGACTCACCGCCATGTTGTTCCTCTTTACTCCCTGCCTCCCTCCTCCCTTATTGGTCAGAGGGTGGGACTTGAAAAAAAACCTCAGAGAGAATTCCCTATTCACTCTACACCAGTCATGGGGGTTTGGCCCAGTTAACAGTACCAGGCATGAGTTCCATCTTGTGAAGTGCACTTTAAATCCAATCAGAAAGTGATTGGTTGCTCCCATAACATCCACACCATTATTGCACCAGTAGGTGTATCTTTCCAGGCCAGTTGCTATTGTAAGTCTCAGGATTCACAGATGGGCAAGACTGTTGAATATTTTCATCCCCTAATTGTATAAATGGAATGTTCTGGCACTCTGAAATCTAGCCAGTAAGGATGAAGTTTCCAGGTCAGTATCTGCTGGGTTTCTCTAGCCAGATAAATCAAGTATGTGTTGTCTTCAGCAATAGAGGCCTACCATTAAGTGTTGGAAAGTAACTATGTTGATTAGTTTTCATCAACCTAATACCACCTAAAGTCACTTGGGAAGAGAGAACCTCAACTGAGGAATTTCCTCCATCAGATGAGCCTATAGGCATGTCTGTGAGGCATTTTCTTGACTGATCATTGATGTAAAAGGGCCCAGCCCACTGTGAGCTATGAAACTCTTAGCAGGAAGGCCTGGGCTGTATAAGAAAGGAGTCTGAGCAAGTCAGGGGAAGAAAACCACTAGGCAGTATTCCTTTATGGTCTCTGCTTATGTGTCCTGGTTCCTGCCTTGAGTTCTTGCCTTGGCTTCCCTCAATGATAGACTATAATTGGTAAGTCAAAGAAACCCATTCCTCCTCAAGTTGATGTTGGTCATGGTGTTTATCATAGCAAACTAGTACAGTAACTGAGAGCAATGGAGCACTATAGGACTCCACCAATCAACAACTCAAAAAGAGGTAACTCATAACTGGCACTGGGCTTTTCTTTGAAATTCTTCTTATGTTTGGGAGAGCCGTGTCCCTTTCCCTCATTATAGGGTAAAATAACACAGGTCCAAAATTAGTTCATAATCTGCTATAGAAACAAATGCATTCATTATTTACTTACCGTATCATTTCTATAATTATTTGAATTGGATATGTATAAAAGAAACTCTAGTGAGAGAAATTAAGATACCATCAGTCCCGCTTCAGTACAGAAATCAGGCTCTGACCCCTCTGCTGATCTGTTCTGAGCAGGAGTCTTTCATTCTCAAGGTTGCCTTACTTTTCAAGATGGCTACAGGAGCTAACAAGAACAAAGGTGGTTAGAGGGCAATAAGACACTTTCTTCAGCTAAGTCAGATTATTTAAGTAGTCTTCCCAGAATGCACTACACTTACATTTTCATTTCACTAATCACAGTTTTGCTGCATGGCCAAAGGGAAAGGTATTCTTTTAACTTGGTACATTTATTACAATCACAATAAAATGAATGTTGTATTATAAAGAAAACACAAAAACATGGATATTGGCTGACAACCAATAGTCTCTACTACATGGAGCTGTGTACTGAAACTGAGCGAGCATAAAGTGATAAAACGGTTAACTTGCGATTCTGAAAGAAGCTTTCTTTGTAGAAGTGATAATTACTTTGGAGTTTGAAGGATCAAAAGTTTTTTCAAAGAAAAAATTGATCAAGAAGATTTCAGACAGAAAGCATAAGTGCAAGACACAGAAGGCTCTGGTCTCATTCTGCCACTACAGCCCAGTTCTGCATTCTTAGTCACCTTCCTTTCCATTAAAAGCAGATTGAAAAGTGACAGTCCAATTTTTAGTTAACCTACTATTTATCCACAATCAACAGATTAAGACATGTCAAGAATTACTGTTCAGATACCACTGCAAAAACTTTTCCAGTTGGGCCAAAATAAGAATATTTTATCAGATAATAAAATATTCCATATTTGAAAAATAATTGAGTTACAATATTTGGCATCTTAAAGGGAACTGATATAAAGAAAAGAAAACAAAATCATGCCATGGAGGTATTTGTGTTTTAAACACTGAAGTTAAGTACTGTCCAGTTAGAACTGACTTGATTCATATCCTATGGTCCATAAACCCATGCTAAGAGCACTAAGTCGGGTTCTGGCAAAGTTATTCTTAATGTTATGTCACCCCTTATTTAGATATGCCTAATGTGACTGTTACTTCGGATCTAAGAAGCAAAATTGTTCTTTTCTTAAAATAGTTTTGGAGCCATAAGAAATCTTTAGGATTACTGAAGGATTTTCATGATTATCTCTTGTGGCTCCATTAGAGACATCCGAATCCATTAAAAATTTTCCAGAGAAACTTAAACCTTTAAGAAACCTGAAATTCCTATAATTTAAGGAGTAAATTCAGTTAGATTTGAGATGCCTGAGAGCATAAATTCCCATATCCTGCCCATAATGACCTTCCACATAGCTGAGGTTCTTGCAAGATTAAGCCCATCTTTCTCCAGCCCTATACGACAAAGCAGTGGATCAGTGTCTTTGAGTGCTGCCTCATTTAGACGACCAGTGCTGCTCGAAGGAGCTCGTTCCACCACAGATCTGAAGATCTAGTTTTGTGACCTGTTTTATGGCCAACTTTGGCTTCTTGTTTTCCAAATAGCTGGTGTTCTATTCTAGGCATTTCTAGAGGGCAGGGAAAACGTTATGGCAGCACATCGCTTGCAGTGTTAAGCCAGTGCCTTATCCACTTCGAAGCTGCAAACATCTTCTCTGCTTTCTCCCCTCATAGAAATTTGTTGTCTTTTATTCTTCCAAGGTAATGTATATCTGTATTTCGCAGCTTTTCCCGTGGTTATCATTTTATTCTGATGATTTGTAATGATTTAGACACTGTCTGCCTCCTTTCTATATTGCAACTACCCTGTAGGGAGGCCTATGTATGCTTAGCTTTACCACTGAATTTTGCCTCTAATGCAGTGCCTGACCCGTAGCAGGTGCTCAAAATATGTTCTTCAAATGGTTAAATGTTTTTTGAATAGTACTTCTGCAATTCCCTTGTCACACTGAGATTCAAGTATGAATTAAGATTTGATATACTCATGTCTGGGTCCATCTAAAGTTAAGAGTTTTGAAAATAGTTTTACTGCAGTTCCATAGAAGTACATCAAAGAAGTTCTGAATCTACAGTCATTTGTGCTGCATAGGCAAAACTTTAATGAATTCGGATACTATGGCCTTTCTGTGAACTCTAAGTAAACTGAGGTAAACCTCTTCTTGACCACAGTGAGCCTATAGAATAAGGCTGGCCTGCCTTTGCTTCTCACTTTAGAATGGAGCACCATGTTTTCTTGATACCTGCACATTTCAAAAAATAGGCAATTGTCAAGGGCACTCTTGCTTTGTCATTTAAGAGGTTTTTCTAATGAAAAGTTACACATTTCAATATCTTAAAATATAGTACATATATAATTATATATTTTAGCTTACAATTACTAATAAAAGTACAAAAGCCTTCCAAAGGCCAGACTTTTTAAAGCAGAGCCAAACATGAAGGGTTTTGGAGCTAGACCTTTTGAAAGACTGCTCTAGTCCTCATTTTATTTTATCACAATAGTCATCGAAATTATTTGGCAGCATAGTAAGTCTTTGGTATGAGCTCAAGGCAGAGCTATAAGACGTAAAAACTGGTAGAGGATGGGTCTGGTTTTTTTTTCCCCCTAACTCAGACATCTGAAAGAAAACCCTAAAGATACAAACAAGCTTGCCCACCTACTCAGCCAGGGCTTGTTAGTTTTGTTAAGCTTGATTTGAAACAACCATTACTGTTTTGCTAGAAGTATTTAGAATTTGGCTGCTTATTTGTCAAATGGCCTTGGGCAAGATACACAGTTGCAATGATAAAATGGGGCGCTTTCATGATTATTTTGAAAGTTAATGAGATATTTGTATTGTGCTTTGTACAGGTCAGAGCCAGGCAGATAGTAGTCTTGGCCGGATCATCTCTGCTACCCTCCCCGCCAGCTCTTCTCTCCTCACACCCCCACTGGCCTTACTTCTGTTAGCTCTTTCTGTTTCTGCTTTCTTAGCTGAACTGCTGGGAAAAGCTAATGTCACAGCAAAAATGTGCCAACCTACAGTTGTAGCACTGTTCTAATTTTTAAGAATACAACAATAAATCTGGCATGCAAAGCCCCAGCCTTCTGCAGTTTGCATTCTGAGGAGCATATAGAATTCAGGGATTGCTGATGATACGATGTGTCCAGATACAGTCACCTCACAGCTGTGTCTTCTGTCATTGGGAGGATCATCCTTGCCACTGAGAATTATTATTTTTTGCAATAAGGTTTAGAACATCAACTCAGGAGGTTTTTTTCCTTTCTCCTCACCTTTCTCAAACCTCGATCTCTGTCTTCTATAATATTTTGGCTTATATATTTGGCCTATAAAGATATCTTTACCCATGCTACATTTTTTTCTATCTAGCCTGGCTCAAATTAACTCAGTCCCTTTCATATGAGGTATGCTTTAGGTCTTTGGGGAATAAAGGGAGGACTATTTGGTAGCTACCAACTTTACCGTAGACTCCTGCATCAGTAGGTGCCCGGTTGAATTACACATCTCTCTCTCTTGTTAGATTGTTGGCTGTGACCACCAGCTGGGAAGCACCGTCAAGGAGGATAACTGTGGGGTCTGCAACGGAGATGGGTCCACCTGCCGGCTGGTTCGAGGGCAGTATAAATCCCAGCTCTCTGCAACTAAATGTAAGACACTACAGAGATGGGTGATCTTTGTACTCTTTGAATTCTTATCCAACCCTAGTCTGGCTGTAACTCTGCTCAGGAGCTGGGGAATAAAACTTCCACCAAAACAGAATAATATGAAAGTGTTAAGGAAAGTCTCATGTTCCTGCTTTGTAGATTTGTTCATGTTGGACAAGTCAGATTACCAGTTTCAAATCAAAGAAAAAACCTTTCCATGTGAGGAACTGCAGGAGAAGATAAGGCATTGATCTGGAAACACATGAGAGTTTCTGTCCAACACAATGGCAAACTGCATTGTAGCCCCTGTCATACCTACTGTAGCCTGATGTGCCTGGTAAAATATAGCAAGGAGGGTAGGGAAATCAACAGAAATTCACCCCTACTACAATGAACTCACACGGCCTTCTTTTAAAAGGTAGACTGTGTTCAGTGCTGACAGGGTTGCTTTCAGAATTCATATTGGGCCATAGTTCTGCGAAGTCATTTCATATCTTTATGTATTGCTCTCCCAAGTAAATTTGTGTTAGTGCATGTATGTGCTTCAAATTTCACATGATCACTTCATGAAGTCTTTCTAACAACTTCCTGAGCAAAGTAGTGTTAATTTTCTTGTCATGGAGGAGATGACTGAGGCCTACCCAGATTGAATGACTTGCTCAGGTTACATAAAGAGCCAGTATTTGAGCTCAGAATCTTATTCCAGGGTCTAAATATTTACTTATTCCTCTGCTGTCTTATGCTGTTGAGTAACTGGAGCTGGATAATTATAAAAACAGATGAATGGATCTAAGGCCCCTGCCTTGTTGAGTCATGGGAGAGTAGGTGTCCAGGAGTGAAACTGCATATTAATACTACTATCTTATAATAGTTTTCTCTGTGGTGAGCACTGTTCTGGGCACAGATAGAAGTAAGACAGCCCTTGTACCCAAGGACATGCATTTCTGGAATTATTTTGGCTTCTCTGGCCTATTGTTTACATGATCTACATCCATCATAGATTCTTGACAGAACTTCTTTCCATGTGTCCTCCCTAGCTTGGGAAAAGAGAATGATTTTTTTCTTTTTACTGAGTATGGTTTTGTTCTCTTTCGTTGTTGACTGCCTAGAGGAAAACAATTGACATATGGGGTGTTTGTGGCTTTAAATGGACTTGTAGCTCAAGAGGAAAGGAAGATACAACTATTCTGGTATACACTAGAGAAATATTCGGAGAAGTCCTAAAAAAGGAATCTTATTAAAAGGGAAGAGAAACAGGAAGAAAGACCAGAGACTCTGGAACACATGAAGTATTCGAGATGCCAGTTTGGGAATCTCTCCACATTTCACTCCCCTGGAGGCAGTGAAAAATGAGATTCTGTGAAAAATTAAAAAGCCAAAAGACTCTGGCAGATAGAATGAAGGATGAGGTAACTTGGACATTGGTGTAATACATTCAGGCAAAATTTCTCTTTGGTCATGTTTGTTGGTAGCTTCTTTTATAAGATGAAGAATTAAGGAATTTAGAAGATGAAAACCAGAAGTGGATAGAGGCATAATTCTTTTGTAAACCTCTAAAATCCTGGTTGGGTAGTTGAAAACAATGCATTTAAAAGGTTATTCTTAACAGAACTCTTTAAGTAAGGCTGGAAGGATTGAAATTGTTCTAATTATTTGTCACATAACTGAATCAGTGTGCATTATCCAGAGACACAGGAACTGCCATTAAATACAAAATTGAGCATCATGCATGAGTATAGCAACGACTACATAGTGACCTGTGAGAATATGTTGTAACCGAAAGAACCTCCTTGTATTATAACGGTTCCAACAGAGGAGTCAGAATCTTACTCAGATAGATATTCCTTGTACCCTCCTATTAGGGGTGGTGATGATACCTGGGCCCTGAATCTTTGCAAAGGAGGAATAAAAACTCTAAAGGAATAAACTGACATAAATTGAGAGCCATATGTCATCTTCAGCCCTGCAAATACATTCTTCAATGAACAGGGTTCTATTCAAGACTGACAGTGGGCCAGTTATATAATACATGACCTGATGATTATACATAATGACAAAATGCAATTGATTCATTTACCTTAGCCCTGATGATGCCTCATGACAAAATGATTTATGTCAATAAAGCCAGCCATGTGCGTGCTCCTCGCCACAATCTAGAGCAGATGCTGAACGCACTGCCTCACTGATGTTGTCTCCACCCCAGAAGACTCTCTGCCCTGTGTTTACAGACTTTGAGGCAGCCCACAGGCTGGGGTGATTAGCTGCTCTACAAGCCAATGTGCTGGCCAGGTGAGCACATGCCACCCCTGAGGCTCAGGAGGAGTGCTGCCAGGTCTTTTCCTATATCTTGCCAAAAGGAGCCATAAGTCAATCCCATCCTTCTTTCCAACTCTTAGCACTCAGATTCCCCACACTGAACTCATTTTCTTTCTAAATTTTATCTGAGGGTTTTTTCTTCTGTTATCAAGACTGAGAGGAACAAAGGGAAAACAGAAGAGTGGAGAAAGACCACGGCAGAAAGTGCCAGAAGGAAAAGGAACAGTAGAAGGAATTTACCAAATGGCTGCCATTTGCTATCGGATTAAAAGGAAACCATGTCTTTATCAAAAGATGTTATAACTGCCTGTTATAAATACAGAACATGAAGAGCATGTGCAAAACCAGTGCACCAGCTAAACACTTTCTTAAAGGAAAGACTGTCCACTAATAATGTTGTCTTCCCTTTTCCTAGTCATTTACTGACATCACCAGCCCATTAAGAAAAAGTTATTCACTGGCATTACTCTGCTTTTGATTCTGTCAATTCAAAGGCTCATTTCTTCTCACAACCTTTATTGACATGTGCTATATAGTAGGTGTTTTCCTTAGACCTATATCCAGCCTAGCTGCTATTAATTTATGCCAAGTATACAGAGCTCTCATATGTATCTACATGTTCAGAAGCCACCAAGATATCCTAAAGCTCTCTTCCCACATTTCTTGAGTGACAATGGTCAGATAAGCTAATTTATATAAAGATAAAATGATTACCCAATGATATGTTTTTCAGACTGTGACTTGTGCTGATTTATAATGACTATGGATTAACATAATTCCAGACCTGCATTCTAGTGCAAAATGTTTAAGGTGAAACATGTTTATCTTAAAACATAGGGCCTTCAGAGTACAAAAGATGTATGGATTTTTTAAAGAAAGGGCAAAGGAGCAACAAAATTTGCACCTTGCACCTGGCAGCTTTAGATTGTGTTCATGAGCCACTCAAGGATGCATATTTGTTCATTCAGCAGCAAGTATTTACTAGACAACCACTATGTGCTGAAAACTGTTCACAGTGCTATAAAAGTAGCAAAGAACCAAACAGACAAAAGTCCTTTATTCACATAGGACTTACACACTATATGAGGAACACACAAACAGATAAATCAATAAAATGCATATGTCACTGAGTAGTAGAGGAATGGAAAACTAAATTGGGGAAGGAGAGCATAAGACATGAATGGGCTGCTATCCAGGGGTACTGGAGAAGAGTTGCAAATTTTAATAGAATTGTAAGGAAGGAACCTACTGGTAATAATTTGAGCAAGAATTTTAAAGAGGTGAGAGGATGGCATGATTCACAAGTCAGGGAAGGAGAATTCCAGATAGAAGGGAAATACAGTAATCCCAAGTATGTGCATTTGTGACAAATTCCATGAAGGACAAAGAAGCTGGTGAGACTAAATCAAGGAATTCCAAAAAGCCTACAGAAATGAGGAAGCAGAGAGGCAGCGGGGGAAGTCCGGCATGAGTTTTACAAGAAGTCTGAGCCAAGAAGCCTTGGAGAACTTTGAGCAGGAGAGTGTCTTGATTTGGTTTACCTTTTTTGCTTTTGTTTTTGTTTGGGTTTTGAGACAGGCTTTCACTACATAGCCTTGGCTGGCCTGGAACTTGCTACTTATACTAGGCTAGCCTAAACTCAGAGAGATCTGCCTGCTTCTGCCTCCTGAGTGCTGGGACTAACAGTGAGTGTCACCATGCCCGGCTTTCTTACTTTTTAAAAGGCTCCCTCTACCTCTTTGGGATCAGAGCCTGGAATTGGGATGACTTTGGACATAAGAAATGCAGTCCTGGAAGGTATTACAACAAGCCAGTGACTTTAACCACCTGCAGTGAGCAAGACAAGAAATGGTCAGGATCCATTGCACTTTTACAAATCTAAGATACCATCGATTGATAGATGTTCCATTATTTCCTGTGTTGCAGAAAGAAGAAGCTATCATTGAAACCAAAAACTAGAACACAATGTTTTATGATCATTTGGGGTTTTGTACTTCATAATTTTAGAAATACCTGCTTTATATTTGGACATATTTAGTCATATGATTACTCTTGGATATATGAAAAAATAAAATACAACTGGAGTAAACTGATAAGTAAAACTAACACAAAACCTTTTCTCAGAATTTAACTCTAAGTTCCTTGATTCTATATGATCAGGAACCTGGTGGTGATACCATACTATGAGAAGAATCCACAAAAGAAATAAAATTCATTGACTTGAGTCCCTTTAAAATGTATTGAGTATTAGAGGCATCTAATAAATAGCACATTGAGTGTGTTCAATTCTGTAAATTTTTGCATATACCTATACCTATGCCCCAAGGCCATGATCACGTTTATCATTTCAAAAGCTTCCATGTGTGTCTTGCTTGCTATTGCTTCTTCTTACACATGTCTCTGGGAAACCACTAATTTTCCTTTTTACTACAGATTAGTTTGGGCTGCATATATTACAGTTCACTATATATGAGTGTTCATTCGGGCTTCCTTCATTCGACATTATTATGTGAAGATGCACTAATGTCACAGGAGGTGTCATCAGTAACTTTTATTTCTTGAGTAGTCATTTCTTTGTGTACCAGAGACATTTATGCTGTTTACACTTTGAAGCTATTACAAATAACCTGCTAAAAACATTCGTGTGCACATCTTTGAATGGATGGTAGTTCATTTCTCTTGAGTAAGTACCTAGCAGCGGGATGGCTGAACGGTAGGTATACATTTAATATTTTAAGAGATGGTCAAGTGTTTTCCAAAGTCATTCGCAGTTTTTCATTTCTTTCAGTACTGTTTGGGAGTTTTACTTGAAGTCTTACCATTACTTGACACTGGGGCTTTGTTAAGTTTGTTTTTAGACAGTTTTGCACATACATGCAACACATACTGGTCATTCTCACTTCTACCACACTATTATTCTGTCAGTCTCCTTCCTCCCACCAATATCTCTCTCACCTTCAGGATTGTTCATTCTCTTTTTTGACCCATGAGAAAAGCAGGGTTGTCTATGTGACCAGAATTATATGTTGGAACCTGGTAGACTCAGAAGTGGGTACACAATGTAAGACACTGGTTTCCCCCTCTCCCAGAGTCTATCAATAGCCAATAGTTCAGATGTAAAGGATAGGAGCCCCCCCACCCCTGCAGTGAGCCCTTCTCCTCCCTTGGTTTGTTATTGTTGATACAGCTGGTCTCATATGGCCCAGTTTAGGTAACTACCATTGTTTTGAGTTAATAACTGCAAACGTTGCCAGGCATGGTGAGTGCTGCACACCTTTAACTCTAGCACTTGGGAGGCAGAGGCATTATAATCTCTGTGAGATCAAAACCGCCCTACACAGTGAGTTCCAGGATAACTGGGGCTACAGGAAGACCCTGTCTCAAGAAAGGACCAGTAATTATAATAATTGCAGTAATTGCATCAAGTCTAAAGAATGGCATTTCGAAGCCATTCACCCTGTCTTCCAATTCTTATAGCTTCCGGTCCATGCTTCCGCAATGTTCTCTGAGCCTGAGTCTTAGACGGGATGGTATACAGGTCTTGTTAAGGGCTGGGTTTACAATGGTTGCTTATTTTTAGCTTTTAGCCATTCCAATTGGTACATACTGGTATCTCATCACTGTTTAATTTACATATTCCTAATGCCTAATCATGTTGAACGTCTTTTTTCATGTTCTAGTTTATAGTTGCTGTTATCAACATATTACTACAAACAAAACAGCAACACATACTTATTATTTTATAATAATATGGGTCCAAAGTCAGCTTCATTAAGCTAACATTAATTTATTAACAGGACTGCCCTCCTTTGGAAGCACTGAAGACAAATCTGTTTCCTTTTTGTCTTGATTTTCTACTTTCCGAAAACAGTACATATTCCTTAGTATGTTCAAATCTGGTAGTATAGCATGGTAAGGTGCCTTTCTGACTCTAACCTTCTCTACCATCTCCCTTTTCTATTTTACAGAACATCTATGATTTCTCTGAGTTCACTTGTAGTATCCAAGATACTGATAATGTTTATTTTAAGGTCAAGTGATTAGCAATTTTAATTCTTTTTTAAATTTTATTTTTATTTTTATGTATCTGAATGTATTGCTTGCATGCATGTAAGTGCACCTGTGTCATGCAACACCCACAGAGGTCAGAAGAAGATATCAAATCTCCTGGAACTGGAGTTACAGACAGTTGTTTGCTGCCATGTGGGTGCTAGGAACGGAACTCAGGTCCTCTGCAAGAACACCAAGTACTCTTCATTGCTGAGCCATCTCTCCAACTCCACCAATCTTAATTCTTAAAAGAGAAGAAAAAAAAGATTCTGTTAATAGCTTTATTTCTTCAAAACTAGTGTGTCTCTAATGTCATCTCCAACGACTCCTTGCCTAACCTCACCCTGTGTCTTCTTCTAGAGGTGCAGTTTATATCTGTGGCTTACTGACAATTGTTTTGTGTAAGGTATAATCCATATATCTAGTTCAATTGCTTTTGAATGTGTAATGCTTCCAAAACCATATCGTGAAAAGACCACCTTTTTTTCTGAACTCCCTTTAAATGAAAGCACTGTTAGAATTGCAGGGCTATCTCTCTGTCCCTTTTTTATGTCTTGGTCACCACAACTATACAGTAAGTCTCAAAACTAGGTGATGTGATCCTAAAACTTTAATTATTCTTCATTTGAAACTGTTGTTTATTCTATTCTGGTTCCTTGCCCCAATGTAAGTTTTATAATCTGCTTTTCTATATCTACAAAAATCTGGACTCTGACTAAATTATGTTAATTCTACAGATTGCTTTAGCAGAGAGAAGGGTAACTGACAATTTAGGAGTATTAAGTCATTTGACTTATGATGATTTCATGCCTCCCCACAATTTACATCTAATTTAATTTCTTTCACCAGCAATTATTAACTTTCAGGATATAGATCCCATGCCTTTTATATGTATACTTTTTGTATTTTTTTCAACAATTACAAATGGTATTGTAGTCTTTATTTTTCTTTCCAATGGTATATTGTTAGTTTATACAAACATGATTGATTATTGTGTTATTCATGCATTTCTTATTCTTTTATTATTTTTATTTTTATTGAATTCTTGAAATTTTCATGCAATATATTTTGATCTTATTTAGGTCCCTCCCTGATCTGCACCTCTCTAATAGCAGACCCTGCCAGATTCCATGCGCTCTGTTACATATATCAAGACCTATCATGTCAAGCTTGTGTCCCCAAATGTCCATCAGTGTGTGTCCAGCCACTGAGGCCTGTTTAGTCTACCCAGCATCACACTCTTAAAGAAAACCGGCTCTTCCTCTCCCAGCGGTTATCAGTTGTCAGTAGTTCCTCAGCTAAGGTTGGGGCTTCTTATACATTCCCTATTTCTATGCTGAGAATTTGTCTGGCTTGAGTTTGCATGGGTCTTGTGCATTCATATGAGTAACTTTTCTGCTGTCTGAAAAACTCTGTTTCCTTGGACTACCCATCACCTCGGACTGCTACACTCTTCCCAGCCCCTCTTCCCTGATGTCCCCTGAGCCTCGGGTGGCAGAGGTTTTGATACTGTGCCCTGTTCAGGGATAAGCTCTGTGCAATATCTTGTTCTCTGCTCTTTGGTCAGTTATCGCTTTCTGGTTTAAGAATGATCTGCTGTGGCTGAGGTGTTAGTGAGAGTTGAGAGTTAATATTCTTTCCACCTCCCATTGCACTGTGTCCCATGAGAGAGCGCTAAGTGCAGAAGTGGAGCTGTGGATGTAGTGTGAGGCTGTGTACCTCACAGAAACGTATTCTCCGGGTTTGATCGGATGTGGAACTTAATAATATCTTCAATATCTGTTGCAAAACGGTAAGAGATACACTTGTCTGCAAATATGAGGATATAGACTTAGAATACAGTAATAAATTATATTGGTCAGTATGTGACTAAAGTAGGTTTTTCTCTCGGGTCTGTGGCCTCTCCAGCCATGTTTAGATGTGTTTACAGTTCCACCTATGAATTCCTTCTGATTGAAGAGTCCTTCTTCATTTTCAATTTGTGAGTCAGTTTCTTTTTCTTGCCTCATTCTACATTAATTGATGTGATCGTGCGGCTTTTCTGGTTTAGCTTTCTCCTGTCATGGATTACATTAATTTGTTTTTCAAACAAAGAACCAGTCTTGCATTCCTAGGAAAAACCCTCCACGATCTAACTGACAAAGTAAGATGAAGTCGTCCCAAGATAAACTTTACTTAGTGGTCCTAAGATAAACTCTACTTAGTGATGGGCATTTTTTCTATAGATTGATGATCAATTCACCAGTATTTTGTTGAGGGTTTTCACATCTTTTTCAAGAAACACATTGCCTTTTTTGTTCTATCTGATTGGTTTTTATGTCTACATAATGTTGACCTCATACAATGAGTTGGAAAATGTTCCCTTGTATTTTATTTTCTGGTAAAGATTTGTGGAATTGATATTTATTACTGGCATCTATTATTTCTTCTTTAAGTGCTTGGTAGCATTCATCAGTAAAATCTTATGGGATAAAGGATTTTTCAGTACTTAACTTTTTGAACACACAGAATACAGTTATAGAAGCTATTTTAATGTCCATTCTGCAGTTTGATTGATGGATTGAGTTTTCACCTCAGTATGGGCTATATTTTTTTTTGTTTCTTTACATGTCTGGTAATTTTTGGCTGCATGCCAGTCACAGCAAATTTTACTTTGTTGGGTATGAGATATTTTTTATTCCTATAAATATTTCTAAGCTTTGTTCTGAGAACAGTTAAGTTACTTGAACTCAGTTTGATCCTTTTGAGGCTTAAAATTTGGTAGGCAGGACCAAAGCCATGTTTGGCCTAGAGTTAATTGTACCCTTCTACAAGGCAAGGCCCTTTGAAATACACAGTGTTCCATTAGTTATGAGGTTTCCAGTTCTGGCTGATGGCATAAGACATCATTCTCAGATCCATGAGCACACTGCATTCTTCATAATTCCTTGTACTTTCTTCAAGCTAAGGAAGTTTCTTCACGTTCATGTGTCAGTAAGCTGTTGGTTTTATAAACAGGATGATCTTAGGTCTGCAGAGTTTTCTCTGAATACTTCTCTCCCTTCTGATACCTTGCCTGACAAATTCTATCTACTTTAGTTGCTTGCACTCTTAGTTTTGTCTGTTCAACTCAATGAATTTATCAGTCTCTCCCAGAGTTTCCATTGCCAAAGCCACGGTCAGAAAACTCTTCTCATGAGATGAGCCAGTGAGGTATTTGTTTGCGCCTCACCTGCATCGTCACTCAGGGATAGCTCTCCTCTACCAGATGTCCAAGACCTCAAACACTTAGATCCATTCAGTTTTGACTTTTGGGTTATTGTACGCATGATGTTAAATCTGATCCCTATTTCTCTTCCTGTCCTGAAGTAGAACTCTTTACTAGCTTTCACAATTATGCAGGAGCAAAAACCTTTTGACACCTGTAGGAATGTTGTTAGAACCTTCCAATTCTCACTGCCTGGCAATACCGTCTATTATTTTTTTCCTGGGCATTAAATAAGCATGTTCCACTATTGTGGAATTTTCTTCCACACTTCAGACACCCACTTTACAAGATTGATGCTACCTGTTTTTTCACATAACATTTTTATTAATTTTTTTGAGAATTTTATGTATGCCTCTGATATATTATGATAGCATCTGTGCAAGTATTGATGGATATGAACATGGATATAGATATACAGAAGGGAGAATCTCGGACACTGTTCATTGTGAGAGGTATTCTGGTATAAAATTTGAAAGTGTGTTTCTTTTAGAATCAATGAAATAGGGTATTTTACAATAGGGCTTTCTCTAACTGATTCAGTATAATTTTGAATGGCACTAGACCTAGACAACTAATAAAATTTTCCAATTGGAGATGGAGAACATTGTTTGGCCTGTCCAGCATATATCTTCTGCTATGTAATTGCTGATGAACTTGGGTGGGAGGGAAAGTTGAAAAGTTTAAATATTCAGCTTCTCCTTCCTTCATTGGGTAAGTTTTAAGGGCACTAAAATTGGGATAAAATTTGAAACGTATTATCAAAATCTCCTTGGTACTGGCAGACTCCTTTATAAGGAATCAGTTTTTACTAGCAACAACTCATTAATTTTAGAAAATAAGATTAACTGTTAACACCAAAGGGAAGATTCCTTAAAAACATGAACTTATCAGCAGATCGGGAAAAAAAAGATAAACTCGGATATTAGATTAGGAAATCTCCCTTTCCTTTTTAAAAACTTTTAATTGAATCATTGTGTGTTTCATACAGAACATCTCAATCAATCTTCATCATTATTTGCCTTCCTCACTGGCATCCGCACACCCCCACCCCCACACAACTGGAATTCATGCATTCTTTCATTTGTGTTCATGTCTATTCTGTCAAGTTAGTGTCCCCATATGACCTCTGTGCAGGCTCATCCACTGAGATCTAGTCAGCCTATCCAGAGTCCCTTGTTTAAGAACCATTAGCTCATCCTCACCCAACAGTAATCAGTTGCCAGTATTTCTTAAGCAAAGGTTGGGGTCTGCTGCCCATTTCCTCAGTGCCATGTTGAGTTTTTTTCTGCTGGAGTTTGCATGGGTCTTGAGCATACTAAAACCACTGCTGTAGGTTCATATGATCAGGGTTCTAAGAACTTGCAGGATTCTATTTCCATATGGTCACACACCTCCTCCCTGGCTGTTACAGTCTTTCTGCTACCTCTTCTGCAATGGTCTCTGAGCCCTGAGCGAGAGAAACTTAGTAGAGAAGTCCTGTCCGGGGCCCACACTCTGTAGATGTGACTCTGGTGAAGATTTTCTACCACTCTTTGGTTTTTCTCTTCTCTTCCTTGGTTGTTTCTTTTACTGTACAGAAACTTTTCGGTTTCATGAGGTCCAGCTTGTTGATTGTTGATCTTAATTCCTGAGCAGCTGCTGTCTGATTAGAAAGTCCTTTCCTACACCTATATCTTGTAGGTTACTGAAACAATTTTCTTGTAACAGTTTCAGATTTCACATTGAGGTTTTTGATTCATTTGAAGTTGATTTTTGTACAAGGTGAAAGATAAGGGTCTAGTTTCATTCTTCTGCAGGTGGAGATCCAGTTTTGCCAGCAACATTTGCTAATGATGCTATCTTTCCTCCAGTGAGTGTTCTTGGCCCCTTTGTCAAATATCAGGTGACTGCAATTGCATGTACTCATGTTTAAGTCTTCAGTTATATTCCATTGGTCTATGGTCTATTTTGTGCCAGTGCCATACTGTTTTTATGATGTGCAGCTCTATAATGCAGTTTGAAATCTGATATGGTAATCTCCCCTGCATTGCTCTCTGTGCTCAGTGTTGTTTTGGCTATCTGGAATCTTTTGTGCTTCCATACGAATTGTATGATTTTTTCCTTATTCTAAAAAGAATGTCATGGGGATTTTGATTAGGATTGCACTGACTATATATTGCTTTTGGTGGGAAGGCCATTTTCAAAATATTATGAACATGGGAGGTCCCTCTATCTTCTGGCATCCTCATCAATCTCTTTCTTTAAAGATCTACAATTTTCATTGTAGAGATCTTTAATGTTTTTGGTCAGGTTTATTCTGAGATTTTTTGAGGCTATTGTGAATGGGAGGGTTTCCACATACTGCTTCTCCAGTTGCTTGTTATCGGTATACAGAAAGGCTACTGATTTTTGTAGATTAATTTTGTAGCATGCCACTTTACTGAAAATATTAATAATTTCTAGAAGTTTTCTGATAGAATTTTGGGCTTAAAGGGAATCAATACACATCTTTCAATAATAACCTTAAATATCAATGGACTGAATTCCCCAGTCAAAAAACAAGCTAGTTGAATGGATCAAGAAACAAAATAGTCCCTTTTCTAAGGATTAGATTCTCATCTTTCTCTTATTCACTAATGAATCATTCAGAACATCCACAAGATTTGAAAATTCATCCAAAATGGCTGACGAATAAAACTGTGGAAAGGATATACTAGTATAAAGTTTCAAAGGAAAGCTTTGGAGTACATTCCTGGTAACAATTCTCTTGTGAAAAAGCCGTTTGTGGCACATATATGTAAACTGACAGAATTCATGATTTGTACAAATAACTTATTCATTTAACAGAGAAAGGTATTATCTAATCTCTTTCAAAACGTTGATTCAAACTTGGAAATACATCCTAAAGACTGGGATCGTGCTTCTGTCAACAGTGCCAGACTGTATTAGGGCAGACGTGGTGGATCATGAGGTGCCTTTGAGATTTTCCATGAAGTGGATATACTAAACAGGAATTCCTGTTTTTCCCACTTTTTTCGGAGACCATCATGATTGAGTCCTTGGCCTCTAATATGAAATTTGACTTTAGGAGACTTTTAAGAACTTTTTAGAACAAAGTAATGAATTTACTGGTTCCTACTGACATTCTTCCACAAAAGAAGAGTGGACATGACGGCCCCACGTCTCGCTGTGTTCTTCCCACCACCTTAGTTCTCCTGATCTGAGCTGTTTCATTTTCCTCTATGACAAGCCACATGCAGAAAGGCACCAAACAATGTCTCTTCCCTCTTACCTGATCTGCTTCCATCACTCTACCTCCCACCAACATTCTAGGCCCCTCCCCAAATCGTCTCCCTCAGTCCCCAGGATGTACACTGGAACAACCGAAAGCCAGAACTAGCGGCTAGGCATGTGGACTGTGAGCTGAGCCCATGAGCTGTGTAGGGATCGGGGACTGTACCAAGCACCGCATCTCCGAACAGGAAGCCTCCCTTGACTTGTGCTTCATTTGACTTACGGCTAAACAGAGACTTTCTCTTTGTAGAAATCCCGCTCTTTCAATTTCTTTGAATTTTTCCTTATGCAAACTTAAATTCTGTATCTTTATGTAAGGTACTCAAGGTTCTGTGAGTCTAGTCTTAACATTTTTGTGGTTCTTTTTTATATTTTCCTTACTTTTTTTTTTCTTTGGGGGAGTGGTTTATGTGCCACAGTCTTAGGAAAATTCAGTTGTTTAGTTCAACAATGCATGACATTTAAAATAGGTATAAAGTTATAATGTGAGCAGAATTCAACTGTAACCTCTTAAGGGCAGGAATGAAGATTTAGGATTCACCATCCTCAATGAGCAGATTATGAATTAGGAAATTGGAATATTAAAAGCACATTAAAAATAAAGTCTTTCGGCCCCTAGTCTTTTAATTTATTTTATGTATATAAATGTTTTGTCTCCATCTATGTTAAATGTGCCATGTCATACAGTGCCCATGGAGGCCAGAAGAGGGTGTCAGATCTCCTGGAACTCGAGTTAGAATGATTATAAGCCACTGTGATTGGGTACTGGGAACTGAAACCAGGTCCTCTGTAATAGCAGCCAGTGTTCTTAACTGCGGAGCCATCTCTCCAGCCCCACAGTTCCTATTCTTAGGGAGACTTGGACAAAAGGAAGGAAAATTAAAATTTATCGAGTACGAACTGTGTTCCAGGCAGCATATCTATGTATCTGTAACTGCTGTATCTGTATCTGTACACAACAGTATTAGATGCTGATTTATTTTTTAAAACCTAGAAATTGAGTATGAGAAAGTTGGATAATTCACTTATCTAAACTACTCTCCACTAGAATTCTTTGATTTAAATTTAATTATTACAGTAATGTGAGAATGCATAATATTGGAAAGATGAGAAGGAAAAGAGTTACACAGAATTTCTGAACACACTAATTTTCAAGAACTAGGTTGGCTCTCTTGTCTTTTGAAGTACTTTTCTTCTGGCCTCAGTTGCCAGCTACACTCACATATACACACACTTTCACATGGACACACAGACACACACTTTGAAAATAAAATAAGTCTTTTTTTAAACATTCATATTTTTGCCAGGTATAGTGGTGCATGCCGTTCATTCCAGCACTGGAAAGGCAGAAGCAGGCAGATCTGTGTGAGATGGAGGCCAGCCTGGTCTACATAGTGAGTCCCAGGCCAGCTGCAGCTACAGGGAGACTCTATCTCAAACCAAATTTAAAAAATCGTATTTTTAAAAAACTAAATTCCCCGTGTTAGCCAGTGACTAGTTTCTTTGGCAGATTTTATTTTAAAGAAATTAGACATTTTAATTCCAAAATATTGTCTTTCATATACCATGTTTCAAATACAGAAAGAAAAAATGGTCATTTACTTTTATTTGTTGTCACTGTTTTGATTGGGAGAAATCAATAGTTTTGTGTCAAATTTGTACTTCTAAAACTTTGCTTTGCTTCTCTAGTGGACGACACTGTGGTTGCTATTCCCTACGGAAGTAGACATATCCGCCTCGTATTAAAAGGACCAGATCATTTGTGTGAGTAAAGCCACAATTTTGCTTAGGATATTGGGAATTTTAGCCATTATTATTCATTTTTGTTTGCAGAAGGGGGTAAAGAATGAGAGGATCATTATATAATATGATGTGATGTTTTGAATGGCTTCTGTTAATCTTTCTGCTGCCTGATTAGATCAAAGAAACCCCTATGGTCATTATCTGTAAGGCACCATCATCTTGAAAAATACAAACTAGATGGTCCCAGTGGGTTGCTTAAGGCTGAGCACATGTCTTGGCTTCGTGACTATTCTGTCATCTCCCTCTCTCTTTCTCTCTCTCTCTCTCTCTGTGTCTCTCAATAGTCACTCTCATCTTTTTCTTGTCTCACCTTTTCCTTTTTTCCTCTCCTTCTATCATTCACTTCTACATTCTTTTCTTTTTTCTCCCATACTCTAAATTTTATTACTTTATCAATCCAGAAATATATAGAAGTATAAAACCAACTTAACACTGTGAATTAAGGCTTTTGTGAAATAATTAACTATCCTGGGTAGTAATTCAGGACCCTTATATCTTGAAGATAACTGGTAGGATTCAGGATTAAAAGTTAACTGAAGATCAAATTCTAGCTTGGTTCCTCCATGTAAGTACGGTTTGTGTAAGAGTCGATCTTCAGTCATGCCAAGGCAGCAACACACAGACATAGCCTTTCATTACCTACACAAACAGAGAAAAATTATAACCAGAAAATTAGTCCATAAACAAAGATGAAGACAGTAGAGGCTCTGCTAGCACTTCCTCCAAAATTCATCCTCACTGAGAGGTCGTACTTCAGGCATTCCCTCGAGCAATCATTGTTGAATTCATACAGTTATATTGTCTTTCTTCCTCCTATGCCACACATAACCAATGTAGGTGGCAAGCATTATTTTCTAGCAATTTGATTATAAAGGAAATTGTGCTAGAAAGATAAGCAAGGGACATATAAATCAGAGCCTGGGAAAGTTAATGTATCCTGCTCTTTCCAAAACTAAAACTAAATGTATTTTATCAAAGAGGTGAGGTTGAAAGGTCATGTGAGGTAAAGAAATAACTGAGGTTCAGTTTAAGCAAAACACAAAACACTGATAAGTCAACCTTATTTGGATCCAAGATTTTTTTCGAATCCTAAACAGCCCCTTAAGATACAGTGTTTACATATGTGTGTACTCTTTTACCATTCAAATGGTTTGCTTTTTTCCTGGAGAACTAGATAGAACTAACTACTGGTAACAACCACATTCCAAAGCAGGATTTTTGTTTCTCAGAGACAGAGACTGAAATAAAATATTCAGACCAAGCTCATGGCCACATGAGGAATGAGTCCTCACTGCAGCCGAAATACTTCAAACAAATATTTATTATTATAAATGTGAGGCTCCCACATTTCCTGGTTACACGATTGCTAAGAAGCTGAATAATGAGGGGGCTGAGGAAATGGCTCACTTGGTAAAGTGCTTGCTATGGGAGGATGAGGACCTAAATTCAGATCCCCAGCCTCACCCAAGATGCCTAGTAAGGCAGCACATGCCTTGTAATCACAACACTGGAGAGACAGACAGGAAGACCCACATAGCTCTTTGGCCAACTAGTATAGCCAAACCAGTGAGCACCAGGTTCAGTGAGAGACCTTGACTGAGGGAGTCACCTGACATTGGCATCTCACTTCCAGACAGATACACATGTGCAAACAAACATGTACAAACAAACACATAAAAGCTGAATAATCGCCTTATTTTGTTAAATTGTAGTGGCTAATTAAGCTGCAAGTAACACTGTCAAATGATAAAGAGCAATATGTGAGCTGCTTTCTCCCCAGCAAGTGCACTACTGTGTGTAGGTGGGTCCTGTGTGCACCTGGGTAACTCTATTTGGCAATATTTATGTGATTCTTTGCCCTTCACTTCCAGAAACCAGCCCACACTGGAACCAGCCTTAAATACTTAGGGCCAGACCAGCTCCAGCAGCAGCTCATCCTTAATCAGAAGTATCTTGAGAAGGACAGGAGAGAATTCAGTCAGTAAAATTGAGTCTGTTAGTCAGAAGCAGGATATATGTCCAGGATTTTTCCAAGACTAAGTTAATTCATGTCCTAGCCATATTTCGTCACCAGTAACGTGGAGGCTGCAACCAGGACACAGCACTGCCGCTGATCCACCAGTTTTCCTTGTTGCGTCCTGTGCTCTCCTGTGAGGTCCTGTCTTCACGGTCTTAAGTCTGACATACTCTATGAAAAGGATCCCCGGACCTCTTAGGGAGGCCGTTGCCCTGAACTCCCATGTTGTCTGCCTGTTGGTATTTTATAGTAGAGATCTCAAAATAGACCATATCTAGAATAATACAGTACAAATAATTTAGGTATTTTACTGCCTCCTGGGACTTCCGAATTATTTTTAACCCAAAAGACCAACTTGTAAAATACGAAAGAATGGAGCCAGAGCTGGAGAGTTGTTGACTCAGCAGCAAAGAGCACAGGTTGCTCTTGCAGAAGACACGGGTTTGATTACCAGCATCCACATGACAGATAACAACCATCTCTAACTCCAGTTCCAGAGGATCCAACAACCTCTTCTGACCTCTGTAGGCAATGCATGACATGAATGCACTGACACACGTACAGACAATACACTCATACACGTAAAATAAATTTTAGAAAAGAAAGAATGAAGTCATTTTGATTAAGACTGGGGTGAAAGCCCTAGACCCTTACCCAGACATTCATATTTCTCCTGAGGAGTCTGCCAAAAGCAGCATTTTATGTGCTAGGGTTAGAAACCATTTGCCTAAGTCTGGCTGTCTTTCTTCATGTGCCCTACAATTACCCAGAATCAATTATCAATCACAACTTAGTTCTCTCCGACATATGTATATATGGGATACCCAAATAGATCATTGGAAAGCCAAAGATTTTTTTGACAGGGAGCCATAGATGCTTGGTCAGTGAGTTTTAACATGATTCCATTTGCAATATAATCACCTATATGACATAAGAATGCTTATATGTCTAGTTATATCATAGTTTCAAAAGTGTTGGCTATAGAAAGAATGATGCTTCTCCTATGTACTTCAAACCTCACTCAATAAAATGTGCTTGAATGTAATCTGTGGTAGCCCTAGACACACATGCCTCTCCTTTACATGCTTTTGATGGTACAGATCTGGAAACCAAGACGCTCCAGGGAACTAAAGGTGAAAACAGTCTAAGCTCTACAGGTGCTTTTCTTGTGGACAATTCTACAGTGGACTTCCAGAAACTTCCAGACAAAGAGATACTGAGAATGGCTGGGCCACTGACAGCAGATTTCATCATCAAGGTGAGCCCATTTGGTATCTTAACATCAAGCTATATACAAGCTAATGGCACTTATAATTTCTCAAGAAAGAGAGACTTTAGTTTTTATATATCTTGGAAAGCCATTTTTTACCCATTTGTTAACTCAAAAGTGTTATGATAAGCCATAACTTGGACTTTATAAAACTGTATGATGTTTTATATATAATTAAATGGTCTCACTTGCACAGTCAACATCTCTATCATTATTTGGATGATGTACATGGTTTGTAAACAACTAGGATCCATTTTACAGTATAAGGTATCTTCAGTAAAAAAGAAATACAAGTTGACGATTTGTAGACTTGGCCAACCAGTCGTGCGTCCAATGGCAAATTATGTTTTCTCTCATGCCGGCATGAGGACTGACTTGCTTCCTTCTATCAGAGCTGACCTTTCTATTTAAGGTAATATAAAACACGTTGCTGGAAACAGCATGTACATTCTACTGGAGAAATGCACACCCTGTGAGAACACTTGGGAACCACAACAGAGTAAAACATCTTTTTCTTCAGTAGGTCAGGAGGACCTGAAGGGTTTCAGCTGCAAAGCTGTAAAGTTTGTAATGTGTCCAGAACACCATACATTTTTTCATCATAAGACCTAGAGCCAGAGGACATTTGATTTAAACAAAGATGTGGTGACCCTGTGGTAGCTGAAAGTAAGAATGCATATAGGAAAATGTGATAGGCAATGAGACTGAAAGGAAGGTGGCTTCCATCCCCACCTGCATGGTCACGCTTTTTAATCTAGTCCAGAGACTGACTGCATGAATATAAACAAGAACCTACAAATCATTAGAGATAGCTCAAGGATCTATTAAAGCATGAGTTATGTCTTAATTCTTTGAAACCCTTAGAGTACTGTTGAACAGACCATGCATGGTAGTTTCCTTAGTGACCTTGAAACAGTTAATATCCAGAGTGAAACTATAGAATTGAATTCGAGTGATACTATGTTTCTAGAATAGTTGACAGCATCATCTAGCACCTTCTATCTAGCTGCCTTCTACATATTGCTCCCTGGATATTCTGTATGCACAGTGAGGTCGATATATTCAAAATAGACCTGAAGTTGACCTAGGGACCTGCAAAGTCTTAGTTCTTCCTTTTTTATTGTCTCTATCTTTTAAAACTTATTATTCATTATTTTTAGTTAGCATTCAATGTAATAGATTCTCCATATTTTCACACCTATATATCATTGTGCCTTGTTCATTTTTTTCTGACCACGCTCCTTCCCCAGTCTTCCTCCCCACATCTGCTTGTCTCCTTCCTCACCCAAAACAGTCCTCTTTGTGCTTGTATGGCATAACATATGCATGGGTATATACGAATGTGAATGAATACTTCAGTCTAGATTCTGTATGATTAATGTTTTGTTGTTCTCAAATCTCTTTCACTAAATAAGAAGTCTGCGGTTTAACCTTCGCATCACCCTGGTTTCTCTTCAGATACTAAACTTGATTTTGTTTCCATACATTTCTTAGGACTGGTCTTTCTTCTCCAGCCCAGCTGCCTTTGTTTTAGTTTAGTCCTTTGCATTTTCTTGATTTAAACTCTTTAGCCTCTCATCCCTTATCTACACTACCTTCAGATTTCATTTTCTAAGATCATGAGTCCTCTTTTCAGAATGCATCATAGTCCTCTGCCTCCACTCATTGCATTGAGATTCAGATGGGAATCCACAGCAGTTTTGGTGATCTGGATTCTCTACCTTTCCCCTCACTTTTGGCCCCTTCTGTTCCAGCAGCTAAAAGACCAGTGGGTCCTCCACACTTTACCTCTCATAACCTTTGAATAATACAGTAGTCTCTGTCTTGAATATGACTGTTTTCTTCTGACACCTTCACAAAACTCTATTTGGCCTTTTCCATTTCTTCCAAGCAAAAGCATTCTGAGTTCTCCCCAAATGTATTTGTTTACACCCCCCACTAATCATCTCTAGAGAAGAGACTCTACACTGAGTTTGTCTTCATTTCTAATAAGAGCAAACCATGAAGCATGAATAAATGCTAAGAGATTAAGAACTTTTCACCTCTCAGACAGCAATGGTCTCATAATAACAGATGATGAAATATTTGTTTTCTCTACCATGAAACTTGTCTTGAGGAAAATCCATGTACATCGAAAGCTGGGAGTAGGAATCTCATCTCCTTTCCTCTAGAACAGAATGCTTTTCAGTTTTCTGCAGTGCTTCTAGGTATGCATTATTTTCTTCTAAGCTTTCATTTTAAATATCTGGAATGAAATTAATGCAAAGTTACTCTAAATTAGATTATGTAAAAATTTTAATATATGTACACAAATCTGAAAATGAGCAAGATAATTCAAGAAATATATAAAACAGAGAAAATTGCCCTTTTATCAGTGAATCACAAAGAAATAAATTGGTTTCTTCAATAAAAGGCCTAAAAATAAAAGTTCTTACATTGATTATCATTTTTCCAGATTTTTCTGTCAAAAATGGCATGCAGCCTTTAATAGTCAAAATTGAGTCTTTTCTGCATTGTGTATTCTGATTAATTAAAGTGCCCTGTGTAGGTCTGAAAGGCAGTGAGTGTATCTAGGCCTTAAACCAGTTCATTAGGAACTTCATTAGAAACACTGAACTCCTTCACAATTATTCTAATTAATCTGCATATCATATTTTTATCCATTTGTCCCTTGAGGGACACAAGAAGATGTCCTGTTTTGGCCAATGTGAATGATGCTGCAGTGAACATAAGAGTGTAGATGTCTTTTGAACATACTTGTTTCATTCCCGTTGACATGGGATTGATGCATCATGTGGCAGTTCTATTTCTATATTATTTTTAGGGGAGGAAGGATTCATTTTGGCTCACAGTTCAGGGTTAGAGTTCATCATGCTGAGACATGCACGGTAGCAGGAGCATGAGGCAGTTGGCTACTTTGCATTCACACTCAGGAGGTAGCATTTTCTACTCAGGAAAATTTTTTGTGACGATCATACATAAGTACAGTCTTCCTTCTCTTTCCATCCCTCCCAGTCCCTGCAATTTCTCCCATGTCCCTCCCACATATTCCTTCTCAGTTTTCGTCCCCTTCCAGGATTATTACATATACATGCATACATTTATATAGACACATATGTAATACATACATTTATATAGGCATATAATACATGCATATATATGTACATATAAAACACAGTGAGTCCATTCAGTGATACTCCTGGGTATGTGTCTTTAGGGCTGCCCACTTGAGATTAGAGAACCTCTCAGGGAGCTCATCCCTGGAGAAAACTGATTCTTCCTCCTTCAGCATCCACTGATTGCCAGTTGCTCTTTATCCTGAGGTGGGACCCGTTGAGATAGCTTCCGTTCACCTTGTATGTCAACTGGGTTTGTGATGACATGAAGATCATGTTAGACTACCACCCTGTGGAGGTTTCATTAGTGTAGCTCTCTAGCACATCTAGAATTGGTTAAGTAGCAGAAGAGTGTTGCTCTGCCTCTTACAGTCTTCCTAACCACCCTTCCATGAAGTTACCTGAGCTTTAGGTGTAGAGGTTGCACTGAATTTGACCAGTTGCTGAACTTCATAATAGTCTCAATCTGTTGCAAAAAGAAACACATTTGATGAGTGGTGAGAGCCACTCTTCCCTGGAAATACAGGATGTGGAATAACCCTAGCTGCCCATGACGAATGGATGAAGAAGGTATCATACATGCAAATGGAAGGCTAGTTCACTTTATGAACAGAGCATTCTCCATTATGTGACAGTACAAATATTGCATGAATTTTTTGCTCTGACTGGCAGAATGGACTGTGCACACTCAACCAAAGCATAAAGAAACTTGACTGACAAAAGAAGAAGCCAATAGAGTCAGATATCCCACCCAACCAACCAGTGACTTGAATTGTTGGGGGAGGGGAATGGGAGTTGAGGAATAAGAAAGAGAAGGAAATTAAAGAGTACTAACTGGAAAAAAAGAGTTCAAATTATCCCTATTTGCAGATGATATTATACATAAGAGAGTCAAACATTCCACCAGAAAGCTTCTAGAAATGGACCAACACTCTCAGCAAAGTATCAGGGTATAAAATCAACTCACAAAAATCACTAGCCTTTCTATATACCAGAAAAAGAGATCAAGGAAACAGTCCCATTCACAATAGCTTCACACAAATAAAATATCCGGGAATGAAACTAACCAAAGACATTAAAGATCTCTACAGGGGAAACTTTAAATCTTTGAAGAGATAGAGTCCTTCAACACTTGTTGGAAGAATGATATCCCTTGCTCTTAGATTGGATTGGTAGAATTAATGTTGTGAAAATGACCATTCTATCAAAGGCAATTCATATATTCAATACAATCTAATCAAAATCTTTGAGGTACTTTTGACAGAAATAGAAAAATATTATCCTAAAATTTGTATAAAATCACAAAATACTCTAGATAGCCAAACCAATCTTGAGCACAAGAAGCAATATTGGAAGGATTACCATACCAGATATCAAGCTATACTGCAGAATTATAGTCATAAAACATCATGGTATTGGTGCCAAAATGAACATGCAGATCAGCAGAACAAAACAGAAGACCCAAACATAAGTGCATGCAATTTCAGTCACCTGATATTTGACAAAAGTGCCAAGAACAGTCACTGGAGGAAAGCGCATCTTCAACAAATGGTTCTGGGAAAACTAGTTTCCATGTGTAGAAGAGTGAATTTAGACCCATATCTATCACCCTGCACAAAACTCAAATCCAAATGGATCAAAGACCTCACTATGAGGCCTGAAATGCTGAAACTGGTAGAAGAAAACATAGGTAGCACCATACAAGACAGGACTTTCTAAACTGGACATCAGTCACTCAGGAATTAATGTCAACAATTGACAAATGAGACCTCATTAAACTTAAAAGCTCCTGCACAGCAAAGGAAACAACCAACTGAGGGAAGAGGAAGAATGGGAGAGAATCTTTTCCAACTATACATCTGATAGAAAATTAATTAACAGACTATATAAAGAGCTCAAAAATCAAAGAATTAGCCAGGCATGGTGGCACATGCCTTTAATACCAGCTCTTGAGAGACAGGCAAGTGGATCTCTCTGAGATCGAGGCTGGAAGCCCCAAGTAAAGGTACCAGCTGGGTTGGTTTCTTCTGAAGGCCTTGAGAAAAATTCTGTTTCCTGTCTTTCAGCTACTGGATAGGTTCCTGCCAGTCTTTGGCATGTGGAAACCTTATTACTGCTTCTGTCTTCATCATTGCTTCATGTTCTGTGCTTCTGTCTATTCTTGTTCCTGGGATGCATAACTATATCTGTCCAAATTTATTCCTTTTCTAAGAATAAAAGTCATGGTTGTTTTGGGCCAATTTGGGATGTCATTTTTTAGTTGTTTCGTTTTTGTCAACTTTCCAGACTGATTTTTATCTCTAGAAGCACAATTGGGTGTTTTGCATTTTCAATAGATACAGGTGAAGGCACACTGGGGTTGTAGATGAAAGCAGAATGATGGAGAACCTCTTAGTGCCTAGGAATGGGAAAGGTCCAATGTCAAGGCCTGGGTGCCCAGAACCACGTGTGGAGTCAGCACCATAGCAGGCCACCAGGAAAGGTGGGAAGTCCATTCTTTAGACTCAGTCCTTCCAAGACTAGAATCTGAAAACTACAGAAACCTCCCCAGTATAAGTCCAACACATGCAAAGCCACTGCCATGCACAACCTGGGACCTCCGTGGGAGGGAGTTGTGGAAAATGCAGTCACTCAGAGAAGGCTGAAACTGCTGTCCAACATAGAAAGTCATCATCCATTCACCTACCTGATCCATCATCAGTCCACCATCATAGGAATATGAAACCTGACTCATGGTTGGGGACCACAGCCATAGCCTCATGTGAGGGAACCACAGTTCCAGGTTCATGGGAGGGGACCACAGCTCCAGCTCACAGGAAGGGACCACAGCTCTAGAATCACAGGAGGGAACCATAGCACCAAGTTTGTCGGAGGGACCACAGCTCCAAGTTCGTGGGAGGGACCACAGCTCCAGGCTCATAGTGGCGGCCATAGTTCCAAGTTCACAGAAGGGGACCATAGCTCTGGTTCACAATAGGGAACCTCAGCTCCAGGCTCATGGGACGACATATAGTTCTAGGTTCACGGGAGGGCTCATAATTTCAGGTACACTGGTTCCCACTATTTTCCTGTCTCTCCATCACTCCGTCCGCGTGATTATACTTATGTTTAAGAAGAGCATTTTGTCCTCTATGCAACAGAGGCAACAGCGTTTTTGCCGACTTAAATTTCTTCTGCAGGGACATCAATATTGGAAGAAAACACTTTTCACTCTTGCTAAAGGAGACTGATGGATCAAGTAGTTTTGGTTTTGGTTTTGTTTATTTCCTCATGGTCAAGGATCCAGTTGACGTTTTGGCCTCTGTGGTTTAACACCTTCCTCCATGGTCAGGTGACAAGTGATGAGACATGGTACTACAGTCACGTTTTAGGTCCTCTGATTGAAACATAAAGGTCATTTCTGCTTAAAATTCCTCACCTTCACTACACCCTGGCCCTTGTGGTGCACACTGCCAGGTTCAAGGGGTACCACGTGCTCCTCACCACCCTTGTCATCATCATCACCTCATCACCATGCACCACCTCGCTGAGCACCTCCTCATCCTCATTGTCCTGTCTCTTCCCCTTTTCAAGAGAACACATAGATACGCACTGGGACTCGGTCCTACTGGCTCTCTCTCATTTCTTCATTGATCCCCTCCACAGGCAAGTAAATCATACTTGCTAGGCAGGGATTGTGAGTTAATGCCTGTGACCTGTTTGAGGTGTGCATGTCCACAAGCCCATCTCCCACCAGTCCTTCACCTGCTCCTGTGGTCAGGTCTCTGCTGTCCTCAAAAACCCCTGGGCTGGGCCTGCACCAGGCTCCAGTGTCACCCTGGTGTCTCAATTCAGAGTCAGTTCCGATGGTCCTCTCTCCATATTCATTTTCTTACTCTCCACATCCTCTTTTGGGTCAAATTCAAGGACCCGTTTCTCACTGCAGGTTCAGCATGCTTTTTCATTCATTCTGGCCACAGGGTATGGAATGCTGGTCCAACCAGGAAACAAGGACAACTCTGTGAAGATGCAACTTGGGACGTACGGCTGGACATGATGGCCAGCTGGGTCCAAGGACACAAACTCTACATGCTCCCTGCACCTATGGGGTCACCTGAGCCAGTGGCACTCACTCCCTTGCATAGCATTTTCTGATACTATAGAAGTGACAAGGCTTCAAGATCAGTTCCAACTCCATTGCTCCAAGTCCTGTGTGTGAAGTATTTCCTGTCTTCTGTAATAGAGTCTTACCTGCAAGTTCTTGGAGGAATTCAGGGATGTGGCAATAGCATATATTAGTGGGGAGTCTCTTAGTCACTCTGACCAACAACTTGAAGGGATGTTTACACTAACTGGCACTGTGGTTTTGTTATTTAACCTTCAGTTATATACATGTGCATATATGTGTATTCACAATGTATGCATGTGCAATATATATTGTTTGTATATGTTTCAATAGGCTTTTCAACAACTGCATTTCTCTATGGTTTTTCTGTTACGGTCATAACCCCAGCATTGCTTGTTGTGCTTAGGATTGCTTTGGTTATCCAGTATCATTTGTGATTCCATATGAATTTTAAAATGTTTTTCTACTTCTCTGAGGAATGTCATGGGAATTTTGATTGGGGTTGCATTGGATCTACAAATTCCTGTTGGTAGGATGATCATTCTCAAAATATTAATCCTACAACTCATGAGTTTGGTTGGTCTCTCCATCTTCTTGTGTCTTCCTCAATTTCTTCTTCAAAGGTTTAAAGTTTTCATTGTAGGTTGACACATTTCTAGACTTCCTGAGAATGCCTGGATCTGGCCTCCACCTGATGGTGAGTTTCCTAAACCATGCTGTGCCAATTCCCCTACCTTCAAACCACCTGAAACCCCTCCTACTGCTGCAGGGCTAGACTCTGCAGCCCTCTACTAGTGGTCTAGACATGTCCAGCCTGCCTGAGAGAAGCCATATCCAGCCTCTGTCTAGCAAGCTTCTCAAATTGTGCGGTACCTGCTAGCTAGTAGGGACCCAGACCTTAGAAGGAAGCCTGAGAGTAACTAATTGGTTCCTGACTTGGGCCTTTGTGAGAGCTCCTGAGTAGCTGGACTAGAGCCATATCCTTCCAATATAAAATCAAAAGAGAGAACCTGAAGCCTAGACCAACCAGCTTTTCATACCTAATAAGAAAACAGACAAGAAATCAGTCTTCAACACAGCAAAAGAAGACTTGAGGTTCATACCAGAATCACAAAGAACAAAAGAAATCCACATGCCAAAATCACAACAAAAAAATAATAATATGAAAAACCCAAATCATATGTCCACACAAAACACCATCAGCCCTTTAATTGATTCTACAATTTAAAAAAGAGATAACCCAGGACACAGAATGTAAAAGAATAATCATAAACATGATCAAAGAATTCAAGAAGCCAGGCATGGTAGCACAGGCTTTTAATCCCAGCTCTCTGGAGGCAGAGACAGGTGGAGCTCTGTGAGTTCAAAGCCAGCCTGGTCTACAAAGTGAGTTCCAGGACAGCTGGGGATACATGGAGATCTTGTCTCAAAAAAGACCAGAAAAAAAAAAAAAAAAAGAACCCATAAACAAATCAAAGAACTAAACAAAGATAGGGATAAACTTCTGACTGAATTCACAAAAGAGATAAAAATATTGAAGAAAACTCAGGCTAAAATGAAGAAAGAAGTGAAAAACTCAGTAAGCCAATTTGAAATGATGGGAGAAAGCCTGAGCAGTAGAATGAATGAAATGGAAAACAGACTATAAAGACCGGATGATAAAGTTGAAGAATTAGAGCACTCAAGCAGAGACTATGAAACATTTTTTAAAACTTAAGAATGGAATATGTAGGAAATGTGGGACACCATGAAAAGACCAAATTTACACATCATAGACACAGAGGAAGATGAAGAATCTCAGGATAATGGTGTTGACCAGCTCTTCAACAGGACTGTGGAAGAAAATTTACCAACCCCTATGGAAAACAGTGTGTGTGGAAAACTCCTTAAAAAACTAAAAATGAACTTACCATTTGACCTGCTTAAGCCACTCCTTGGCATACACCCAAAGGACTAGTCCTACTGCAGAGACACTTATGTCCATATTTGTTGCTTCTCTTTGCACAATAGCTAAGAGATGGAAGCAACCTAAATGTCCTTCAGCTGATGCGTGGATAATGAAAATGTGGTACATTTACACAATGGAGTTCTGCTCAGCTGTAAAGAAAGATGAAATCATGACATTCACAGGTAAATGGATGGAACTGGAAACTGTTATGCCAAGGGAAGTAACACAGACTCCGAGAAACAAATGATGTATGTTCTCCCTCATTTTTGGATCCTAGCACGAAATCCTTATATGTGTGTATGCATCCTGATGTAACTGCATGAGCCAGGATAATGGAAAGGAACCAGAAAGGTATAGGGAGATAAAGAACCCGAGAGAGAAGAGCAGCAGGAGACAGTTGTTCCTAAGGGAGAAATGGAGTTTTTGCATCGATGTTCATTAAGGATATGGGTCTATATTTTTCTTTTTTGGTTGTATCTTTGCCTGGTTTTGGTATTAGAATGATGCTGGCTTCACAGAAGGAATTTGGGTCTTCTCCTTCTGTTTCTATCTTTTTGAATAATTTACTTAATATTGGTTGTAGAACTTCTTTAAATGTCTGATAGAATTAGGCTGCAAATCTGAATTCTGGGCTTGGGCTGGGCCTTTTTTTGCTGGGAGGTTTTATATTACTGTTTCAATTTCCTTAGATGGTATGGGTCTGTTTAAGCTTTTGATATCTTTTTGGTTTAGCTTTGGTGATTCCCATGATTTCAGATATACATAAAGTTCTTTTAGGTTTTCAAATTTAATAGTATATAGGTATTTAAAGTATTCTCTTATAATGTTCTAAATCTTTATGATGTCTGTTGTGATATTTCCCCTTTAACCTCCGATATTCTTGATTTAGAGTTGCTCTTTCTTTCTTTTGGTTAACTGGATTAGGGTGTGTCTATCTTGTTTATCTTTCAAAGAATTAGTTCTTGAATTCATTGATTCTTTGTGTCATTGTGTTTCTATTCCATCAATTTCTGTTCTGATTTTTGTTATTTCTTCTTGTCTGCTAAGTTTAGATTTCATTTGTTGTTGCCTCTCCAAAGTCCTGAATTGCAATGTTAAATCCTTTACATGTGTTCTTTTTTATTTTTCAATGTAGGCACTTAGAGCTATACACTTCCCTCTTAGAACTGCTTATAGAGTGTCCCAGAGGTTTTGTTGTGTTGTGTTGTCCCTTTCATTTAATTCCAGGAATACTGGAGTGTGATGTTTAATCTCCATGAGTTCATGTACTTACTAAGGCTTCTTCCAGTGATGATTTTAAGCTTTATTGCATTGTGGTCTGATAGAATGCATGGAGTCATTTCAGTTTTTTGGAATTCATTGAGGTTTGTTTTGTGCCCCAGTATTTGGTCAATTTTGGAGAAAGTTCCATGGGGTGCTGAATAGAAAGTAAGTTCTTTGATGCTTGAGCAGAATATTCGGTAGATGTCTGTTAGGTCCATTTGATGTTTGGTATTTTTAAATGCAGATGTCTCTCTGTTTCTTTGTCTGGTTGACCTGTGTAATGGAGAGTGTATGAATTCCAGGGGAGGAAGGTTCTTTGGGAGGGTGTCAATGAGGAAGGGGCTATAAAAGTGAATAAGATGGATTGAGATTTTCTGTAGGAACTACACAAAAGTTCAACTAAAAATATTTTAAATCAAGTTTTTATTGTAGATAGTTTAATGTCTTTGTTTAGTTTTATTCCCAGATATTTTACCTTTTTGAGGTTATTATAAATGGGAGCATTCCCTTGATCTCTTTTTTCTTTCTTTGATTGTTTGCTATTGGTATAGTTACTATTGGCTAGTTACTTCTATAAATTGATTTTGTATCCTCCCACCTTACTGAAAGCATAGATTTAGAATTTTTCTAGTGGAGTTTTTGGAATATCTTACGGACAATGTATCATCTACTAATAGAGAAAAATAGACCTCTTCTTTCCTGAGTATTAGTCCTTTAATTTTTTCTCTTTCCTTATTGCTCTAGCTAAGGTTGCATGCACTATATTGAAAAGGAGTAGGTATTGTGGACAGCTTTATCTGGTTCCAGATTTTAATGGGAATGCATTAAGTTATTCTCTTTTAGAATGATGTTTGTCTGTGGTTTGTTGTAAATAGCATTATTATGCTGATGTATATTCTTTCTCCAGCCTAATTTCCTGTAGGATTTTTATCATCAGTGCGTGTTGGATTGTCAGAGGCTTTTTCTGAGTCTATTCAGATAATCATGTGATTTTGGTCTTCAAGTCAATTTATATGACTTTTTACATTTATTGACTTATGTGTATTAAACCGTGCCTGCATTTCTGAAATAAAGCCAACATGATTATGGTTGATATCTTTCTGATATCTGTCTGTATGCAATTTGCAAATAAATTATTGAGAGTTTTTGCATCTATGTTCATTAGAGATATTGGCCTATGGTTTTCTTTTTTGTTGTGTCTTTACCTGGTTTGAATATTGGAATATTGGAATACTGACTTCATAGAAGTAGTTTGGGAGTTCTCCTTCTGTTTCTATATTTTTTAATAATTTAAACATTATTGGTTATAGTACCTTCTTTGATTGGTAAAATTATATGGTGAATCCTCCTGGATCTGGAATTTTTTAGATGGGAGGCTTTGGATTACATTTTGGTCACCTTAATTTTTATGGTTTTAAGTTCTTGATTTCTTCTTGGTTTAACTTTGATGGTTTGAATTTAGAAATTCAGCCATGTCTTTTATATTTCCTAATATAATAGAATATATTTTTAAAGAGTCCTCTTATAATTTCCTGAATCTCTTTCATGTGTATTGTGAATCACCCCCTTTCCTCTCTGATTTTGCTCATTTGGATTTGCTCTTTCTTTCTTTTAGTTATCTGGGCTAAAGTTCTATTTTGTTTACCTTATCAAATAATCAGCTTTTAGATTCATTAATTCTTTGTATTGTTTTCAGTCATTTCTATTTCATTGATCTCTGATTTTTATTATTTCTTCTCACCTGCTTGGTTTGGGTTTAGTTTGTTCTTGTTTCTCCAGATTCTTGAATTGTGACATTAAATCATATTTTTGGGCTCTTTTGATTTTGTAATATAGGTGCTTAAAAATAAAAACTCCCTCTTAGGACTGATTTCAATGTGTCTCAGAGGTTTGTTTTGTTGTGTTTTCATTTTCAGTTAGTTCCAGGAATATTTTTATTCCTTCCTTGATTTCTTCTTTGAGCCATTCAGCAACAGGAATGTGTTGTTTATTCTCCATGAGTTCCTGTAGTTACTAGAGGTTCTTCTGCTCTTGATTTCAAGCTTTATTGCATTGTGGTTTACGGGTTGTTTGAATGAGAGTGATCCCCATAGGTTCTATGGTGGTTGAATGAGAATGTCCCCTGTAGGCAACAAGTATTTGGACATTTTCCCCCAGTTGGTGGCATTGTTTTGGAAGGTTTTAGGAGGTGTGGTCTTACTAAAGGAAGCGTATCACTGCAGCAGATTGGGGGAGGGCTTTGAGAACTCTTAAGTCTTGCTGAATGTTCCTGTGCCTGCTTGAAGATGTGAATGCTCAGCTTTCTGCTCTGGCCCCCTCCTTCCATCATGCCTCCCATTATTATGGGCCCTTACTCCTGTAGTCATAAGATCATAAGAGCAAATAAACTCTTCCTTCTATAATTTGCCTTGGTCATGGTGTCTTATCACAACAGCGGAAAAGTCAATTATATATGGTCCAAGAGAAGACATGGAATTATTTCAATATTTTTGGATTTGTTGAGGTTTGTTTTCTGCCCCACTAAGTGGTTTATCTTAGAGAAACTTCCATGGGCTGCTGAATAGAATATACATTCTTAGGTAATTGGGTGAAATATTCTATAGCTATCTATTGGGTCCATTTGATATATACCCTTTAATTCGGACATCTCTCTGCTCATTCTTTGTCTGTATGGCATGTCTACTGGGGAAGGAAGGGCAGTGAAGTCACTTACATCTCTGAATTGAGGTTATCTATATCTTGAAGTCCAGTAGTACTTTCATAAAATTAAGTTGGGTGTCCCAGAGTTTGGTATATGTATGTTCATGACTGTAATGTCTTCTTGGTTGATTGTTCCCCTATCTCAGTGAAGAAACCTTCTTAATTTCTTCTGGTTAATTTTGATTTAAAGTTTATTTTGACATATATTAGAATAGCAATGGCTGCTTGTTTCTTAGTGCTATTTGCTTCAAATATTTTTTTCACTCTTTCACCCTTAGATGGAACCTGTCCTTGAAAGGAAGATGAGATTCTTGTAGACCACTATGCTGGGTAGCTTTGGTTGTCAACTTACACACCTGGTTAGAGGGATTCTCAGTTGAAGACTTGTCTCTGTTGGATTGGTTTGTGGGGGCATTTTCTTGATTGTTGAGTGATGTAGGAGGGCCCAGCCCACTGTCAGTGGTGCCATCCTTGGGCAGGTGGTCCTGCATTATGTAAGAAATCAGGCTGAGCACAAGCCAGGGGCACAAGCCAGTAAGCAACATCCCTCCCTGCTCTGTGTTCCAGGCTCCTGCCCTGAGTTTCTACCTTGGGCTGCCTCAGTAATGGACTATGACATGGGAGATATAAGATAAAATAAACCCTTTCCTCCCCAAATTAGTTTTGGTCAGTGTTTTTATTACAGCAACAGAAAACCAGCTAATACAACAACAGAAAGATAGATTTTGTTTCTTAATCCATTCAAGTAGTCTTTGTCTTTTGACTGGGAGGTTGAGGCCATTGATATTTAAATTATTATTATTGTCTATTGGTCATTGTCATTTTACTTTTTTTGTGTTCTGTGATTATAACTCCATTTGTTTTCTTTGTGTAGCCTCTTGGGTATGGTCATTAGTATTCTCTGCAGGCTGGTTTGACAGACATGAATTTTTTCAGATTATTTGTATCATAGAAGATTTTCCTTTCTCCTTAACCTATGAGAGACAGTTTCACTGAGTAAAGTATTGTAGTTTGGCTTCTATGATTATTTGGACTACATTGCTCCAGGATCTTCTGGTTTTTATAGTTTGCATTAAAAAGTCAGCTGTCATTCTAATAGGTTTTCCTTTGTATGTAACTTGCTGTTGTGTTTTCTTTTTTCTTGGAGTTTTCAGTATCCTATCTTTGTTTTGTATATTTAGTGTTTTAACTATGATATGCCATGGGGAGTTTATTTCCTGGTCCTATCTATTTAACGGTCTGTATGGTTCTTGTATCTGAATGGGTTTGTATTTCCTTAATTTAGGCAAGTTTTCTTGTCTAATCCTGTTGAAAATCTGGTCAATGCCATCGACCTGAGATTCTTCCTCTATTCCTGTATTTCATAGATTTGATCTTTATGTGGTCCCACATTACCTGCATATTCCATTTTTTAATTATTCATGTTCTTTGCTTGAGCAATCCAATCTCCAAGTATTGATATTCTGGTTTTCATTTGATTCATTCTACTGGTGAGACTTTCTCCTGTAATTTCAAATTGGTTTATTGAGTTTCAGTTTCATCTTCATTTCAGCTTGATTTTTCTTCAATATTTCTATTTGGTTCATGAATTCACTTTTCAAATCTGGACTGTCTTTGTCATTGCATTCATCTGTGTATTTGTATTCTCTGGAGCTTCAGCCAGCAGCTTTTTCTTGTCCTTTTTAGGTTCTTTTGGTTGTTTTTGTCTTCTTTAAAATTGCTGAATTCTTTGATTATGTTTTTAATTATTCTTTTAAATTCAGTATCTTGGGGTTCCTCTGGGTAGTTCTCATTGTAGAACACCTCTATGGGATTGGTGGATTTTGGTGACAACATATTATCTTGGTTTTTCCTATTGCATGTGTTTTTACATTGTGATCTGGGTGGGCCTATGGAATTCTTGTTGGTTATATATCTGATATGACATTCTGGCCTGCTTTTGTTGACTTGAAGTTTGGTTCTGTTTCTATTGTTGTTTCTACTTGGCTGTTTTTTTTAATCAGATATGAATAGTTATTTGATCTCACTTTTGATTGGAGGGATAGGATGGTTCCAGTATATTAGGTGAGCAATCACAGCTTGGGCCATGAGTATGTAGATGGTGCTGGAGACTGGTTCTAGCTAGCTCTCTAGGCTAGTCTGGAACTGGGGACTGGTTCTAGCTAGCTCTCTAGGCTAGTCTGGAACTGGAGCAGAGCTTCCCATACTTATTCCACAGCTTTCTAGTATCACTGTCTCAGTCTAATCCAAGATCCAAAAGAGGATGACAGAGTAGGCAGGTATCTGACCAGTTTGGTAGGATGTTTGGAGCCCATGAACAGCACAATCTTAGCCTAGTCCAATAGTGGGAAGATGGCAACTGAGTGGGCTATCTTGCTATCTAGGCAGGGTAAATGGGAGCCTGAGAACACTGTGTTCCTGGACTAGTTCCAAGGGAAGATGATCTATAGTTTTTATTTTTTGAGTAACGGGTTTCCAGTTGGTCATGCCAATTTACATTCCCACAAACAGTATAAGCCTCTTTTTTCTCTGTATTCTTATCAACATGTACTTTAACTCATTTTGATAATAGTCATTTTAGCAGGTGTAAGACAACAGTTCACTAGATTTTATTCAATTTTTGTCATGGTCAGCAATATGGAGTGTTTGCTCCTATCCCCGTTGGCCATTTGAATGTCCTGTTTTAAGAAATGCCTTCACACTCACATGATATTGGACCTCTCCTACTACTAGGCCATTATTTTTTTATTGCCATAGCGTAGCCCCAATGCACCTTCACCTATACCATAATTGAACTTCTAGAGATAAAAGTCACAGGCTAAGAAGCTTTAAAAACGGAAATAGAATGTAGTTCAATAACTATACTGATATAATCCTCAAACTAAAATTTTTTAATTATATCTTAGGATATAAATTAGAAATTCTGTCTACTACAATTTTTCAATATTGATTACTAACAAAACTGTATGGCCAATCTTCAAAAATAATGAGAAATTCGTCACTGTTCCTATAATATGAGTTCATCATTCACTCCTTTTCCAGATTCTCAAACCTATGCATATTCTCTTAGTATAAACATGTTACAACTTAAAGAAAGTAATACTATTAAGTATTTTAAATTTAAAAATAAAAATGAACACCCTCTTGGGTCATTTGCCCTCTTTATAACCAGGTCACTTATTTTCCTGCTTTTCCATATGTTCCTTGTATGTTTTGGATATTAAGTATTTTCTCCTGCTTTTACATTGTTCTCCTTACTCTTTGGATTCTTTCCTTTGCTGTGCAAAAAATTTCTAGTTTAATATAATCTTGTTTTTCTATTTTTGCTTTTGTTTGAAGGTTTATACCCCCCCAAAATAAGTCATTTTTCAAACCAATGGAAATCATAAAGCTTTCCCCAGGTTTTCTTCTAATATGTTTATAGTTTTAGGACCTGCAGTTTAGGTCTTAAATGTTGTGTATGGAAAGGTGTAAGCTGATTTTTGTGTGTGGTCAGAGATCTAATTCATTCTTCTACCTATGAATATCTAGGTTCCCACATATTATTTCCTTATAAGAATATTCTTTCTTTATTGTGTGTTCTTGGCAATTTTGTCAAAACTAAGTTGACCATAAAAGCCTGAATTGATCTTGAACTCTATTGTACCCCACTGGTTTGGGGGTTCATGCTTATGCCAGTCCTGTTTTTGTTGTTGTTGCTTTGTCTGTTTGTTTGCTTGCTTGCTTGTTTGTTTGTTCAGATGCCATAGACTATAGTAGATTGTGAAATCAGTTAGAGTGATGCTTCCAACATTGCTGGGTTTTGCTCAAGACTGCTTTTCCTACTCAGTGTCTTCTGTCATTCCACATAACTTTTTCAACCTTTTTGCTATTTCTATGAAAAATGTGATTGGAATTTTGAAAGAGATTATATTGAATTTTTAGATATTGAATAATACATAAGCATGAGATATTTTTCCATTTATTTGTCTCTTATTCAATTTTTTACCTTAATGTTTTATATTTTTTCAGTGTACAGACTTAATCTCCTTGGTTAATTGTATTATTTTATAGATATTATAAATGAGATTGTTTTATTGATTTGTCTATTGTTTAGAATGTATAGAATTACAATCAATTCTATCAAATTTTGTAATCTGTTTTTTTCTTCAACTCTATTCACTTATCAGTTATAATAGGGTTTTTGGTGGATGTATTATAGTTTAATTTAAATAGTGTATTTTTTTTTGAATAAGATACATAAGAATCAGAAGGTTGCTTGTCAATATCTCCATGGATTTTTTAAAGGATGTAATCAACTTTTTAAAAACTTTTATTGAATTTTGTGTACTCTTTTCTTTTTTTAATACCCCTTCCCCACCGGCACACTCCCATACTGGAATCCATGCACCCTTTCATCCGTGTTAAGGTCTGTTATGTCAAGTTAGTGTCCCCAAATGTTCCTCAGTGCAGGCTCATCCTGAGGTCTAGTCAGTCTATCCAGAGTCCCTTGTTTTAGAAAGGTTAGCTCATCCTGGATCCAACAGTGATCAGTTGCCAATATTTCTTCAGCAAAAATTGGAGTCTGCTGCCCATTTCTCCAGTTCCATGCTGCATTGTTGTCTGCTGGAGTTTGCACGGGTCGTGAGCATGCTGAAACCGTTGCTGTAGGTTCATATGAGCAGGTCCCAGAAGCTTGTAGGATTCTATTTCCACATGGTCACACCCTTCCTCACTGGCTCTTATGATCTTTCCTCCCCCTCTTCCAAAATGGCCCCTGAGTCTTAGGTGAGTGAAACTTAATACAGTAGCCCTGTCTGGGACCCACACTGCATATTCCTAATCTCCATGCTTTGGCCATTTTTGACCTTTTGTGTTCCTGGCCCTCTACTACATGAGAGAACTTACTGTGAAAACACCAATTTGAAATTTTTAAAAGGAAAATACTGTTCTCACACTGAAGGAAGTCATTGGTTCCAAAATAATGTTTTGATACCTCCTTTTCTGACCACCTTTAAAACTAGAATAAATTCTCATCTTGCTCCCTAAAGAAGCATTCGTTCCACAAATTTAAACTTGAAACATTGGTTGTATAAAGAATTTTGGCATGCTAGTACAGTGTGGAATGGTAAGTAAGGACTCTAGGATTTAGTATGTTCTATTGCTTGCTCGGAGTGTTTTGCTTTACGTCTTTGACCTGGTTTACTCATTTATAAAATGGTGATATAATGATATAAAATGGTGATATAATGTTACACCCTCTCAATGGAGCTTCTGTGGGAGAATTAATGAAATAGTGTGCATATAAGTGGATAGAATCAAATTACTTCCTTACTGTCTTTTTGAAGTGCTTTAACTGCCTGTCAATCCATCACAATGCACTATTTATACAACAGTAGATAGATACTTCCCTGGACATGGTCATAGATTGATCAATTTACAACTGGTGGCCCAAAAACAATTTGGCAGGTGTGACCATTAAGATAAATAGATGTGAAAGCTGTCTGTGATATCTGCCAATACATGAATCATTAGGGGTAATCTGCTGTTAGCTATTATCTGATTAACTAGCTGGCTTTTAACTCCTTCCCTTACCAAGTGTGTCTTATTTGAAGCTGCAGACTCAGTGAAAGGCAAGTCATCTGGGACAGAGGAGTCTCTGTCAGTCACAGGCCTCTCATTTCTCTTCTTGTAAAATCACTTAAGATGTATCTGCATGTGTTCTGGATTTTCCCATTTGAAAAGCTGAGGCAGAAATTCAGATTAAATGAAGAAAAATATGATGAGTACTAAGCTATGAATATAGTAGAAACACACAGTCAAAGAGAAAACAGCATATGCAGAGCTGGAAATGCTGGCTCAGAATTCACACACTAGTAAGTGAACAATAATAATTTCCTGCAGAAGACAGTTTAAAAAATTCACTGAATGTCTATACATGCGGAATCCTGTCAAGAAGACTGACATCATCATAGACGTTGTCAAAACAAAATTTTGGAGTGAATTTTTTTAATTAACAAGCAATATTGATATGTTTTTATCATAATGTATATGAGGATTTGAAGTATATGCACATTTGAAGGGATGGATCTATCTAATTAACAAATGTATTAGTTCACATTGCTATACTGGCAGTAATAACATTACGACGTGACCTTTCCAGTGCTCTAAGAGAACAGAAAGCATGTGGCTCCTACTTGCAATCAATTAGTTAGGCAGACATGATGCCTTTCTAATTTGTTCCAGACAGCACTAAGTATAATTCTGCACATGATTATTATTACCCATCTTTCTATTCAACTTTTACGCAGAGTGATTCTCCCTAGTCAATATCCCCAGTTTTGCAGATGACTCCAGGAGTTCAGAATGAGAGTAGAGGGTGCTCCCCTTCTTTTTGGGTTCACACATTGTTACACAGAATGGTTTTGGATGTAGATCCAGAGAAGTAATCCTTCACTTTTCTTACTTATGACCTTATGACCTCCCAGATCTCCCAACAATAAGGGAGACAGAATACTCTTGAGAACACAGTTGTCCAGTCAGATAACCCTGCGAGTCCAACGTAGAGGCACACAATAGCGGCTAACCCTGGGTTTCCTTTTGCACTCCTGTCTCATGCAAGCAACAACTTAACTCTAGCATGGTGTCAGAGAGTGCCTGACTACTGGCCAGAATTACCTACACTGCCTGTCTGGGGCAGAAACTCTGACATCATCGGTGAGGGAAAAAAACTTAGTTAGGTAGCATCCAGAAGTTCACAAATTACCTTTTTCTCAGCGCAGAAGAAAATAGATATTTTCAGAGTGATTTCCCTGGGGGAAACACTCTGTACTTGACACAGTCTTTGTGTATTTATAATTTCTCTTTGGTCCTTTGGTTGTACACAGACTCAGAGCTCAATCATCTTTCCTCTCTCTCTCTCTACACACACACACACACACACTGTGTCCAACTGTATCTTCACAATGCTGTCTATTTGAGAAGCATAACTGAAACATTGTAATTAAAGGAAGAAGAGCTTGGTTCAGAACATTATTCTTATTAGCATAAGGAGGTCAAAACTACATATACCAGATGTATTCTGTTCCCTATACCAACATTCTAAGGTGTCAAACTGAAGCTTTCAGAATACTTTTGAGAACTATCATGTGACATGTGAAACTGCTAAGGTAATGATAACAAGGGCAGAGCAGTCCTAGAATGGGGAAAAAAAAAAACAGAAGAAATATATGCATGTGGTCAGCCCATCTTCATTAGCAATGGTTAGGTCACCAAAGACAGGCATCATGCTAGCCTTGTCTTTAAGTGTTTGTTTCTACCTTGAAATGAAAATTGAAAGAAATATCATATAGGTACAAGAATATAACTGAAGGCAAATGCCTGTTTCATTGAAAAATCACTGTGGATACTGGTGGTATTGTGAAAAGACTGGCAGCGTTAGAGCTACAGAGACCTGAATTCAAATTCTGCTTTGCTCTTCTTTAGCTGTGTAGCCTTGAGTCACAGAACCTCTCTGAGCTTTGTTTTTCTCATTGTAGCTTAAATGTGGAAAATCATACAGTTTTACCATTTAATGTAAATAAAATGTAGCATGCACTTTGGCACTTTGTAGAAATGTAACTTGCTACTAACTGCTGCTGTTATTATTAAACAAAGGATGTGACCATGCAGAAAGGAAAAGCATAAATGTTACCCATATGGACAAAACCAAAGGTCAGACTATAAAGCAGGGGTTTGGATGCACCATGATTCATTTATTGATGTGAACTGAGGTACCTTTCATTTCCGGGCTCTTTTCAGCTGTAGGTTTATGACCTCATGCATGTTATTACCCATCATTTCTAAGGCTCTCTCATGGATCAGTATTCTTTCACAGCTGTTCATTTTCTTTCCTACAAGATATCTGGGTCTCTGTCTGCTAACCCTCCATATTAACATGCAAATTCCTCCTTGTTATGCCTCCTAGAAGGACATGAGAGACTTTTATTGGTAAGTTCTAGCCAATCAGAAAGAAAAAAAGACTTGTACTACTTTTTGCCATTTAACCAGAGCCAAAAGCAACTGGACACCATGTAAACATTCCAGAGCAAGGCTTTCCTCTTGCCTTTTCATCCTCTTCTCTTTGGCCCTGAGTACCTCTGACCCTTCCCCGCCCCCCATTCTGCTCCCAGATCTCCGTTGCTAGCATTCTAAAAAGACTCCAGCAAAACAGATTGTAGACAAGGGTGCTACTTGTCAAGGGTTCCTAACCTACCACAGCTGCAGTAATTGCTGCTCCAATGAGGACAGGTAGACAAAAGAGAGCCCTGAGGAACTGGCACTCAGCGCATCTCTGAGCTCTGTCCATCATGTTAATTGACCGTGAAAGTGACAGGGGCCCTCAGAGCAACGAGTGACCCTTGTGACTCTGGAGGGGCTGTTGATTCTTATTAGAAAAGACCTGAATTCATTATCAGAGTCCAAATGTCAAGTGAGACCTTTCCATAGGTTTCCACCTCTCTACCTCTCTTCCTCCTCGGTAGCTCTCCCAGGCTTCCTAGGGAGCACTTCCTTTTTTTTTTTCCCATCTAAACTCTAAGATCTTATTCAGAGTTTAACACTTACCAGTTTTTTACCTCTACTTATCTAAGTTTCCTATTTTCCCCACATCTTGGGGGATTAGTCGACTTACTGAGGTCAGCAGTAGAGAAATCGATCTATCTTTAACATACTGTGAGGGCCAATTCCATTAATTTATTCTAAATATGAGGAGCATTTGGGAGATTAAGAAGACAAAAACATTTAAGACTTAGGTGGGTGGGTCAGTTGGATTCTGATACTTTTCTAGTTATTACAAAGTTCTGGAGTAAGAAATGACCCTGTCAATGGTTCTTGGAACCTCCCTTAATATAATAAATAGTCCAGACTTTGGCAGCAGTTTAAATATTGCAGACTAAATATTGATTGGCACATCATTCAGTCTTCATGAAGTTAATTGTTCCTTAAGTACCTTTTATCTCTTACAGATAAGTGTGTTTTCACAACCTTGTACTTTTAGAAACTATTAAAGAATTATTGTCTCATATTCCCCCTTTAAAAAACAAGTTTTAATTCCAATAAGCACCAGTTTCATTTGAAAGTATTTTAATAAATTGGCGTTGTTTGAAGTTTGGTATTTTAGAATATCTACATTAGAATCGCCTAGATCTCTGGGCATAGGCTCAAGAATTTTCACTGTAGTAAGCTTCCAGTTGGTGACTTGGCACACTGAAATATACGAATCACTACAATGACAGGAGGCCCCGTGGATGTCACTATGTGGGAGACGCATCTTAATTCTTAAAATCTGCTTTTTTTCTTAACTGTGGATGACACTTTTTACTTTCTGTAGTGCATGGCATTTATGATTTTCTTAACCAATTTATGAGCCTGCATTTCAAATCCCACATTATTATATCTTCTATACCACGGAGGGTGGATTCAGAGGAAGGAAAGGAACAGTGGATTGGGGTCACATAGTAGTGTAATCACAGACTCCACCATCAGAGGCCACAGCCCTGGGAAGGTGAAGATGGAAAGAAACACAGTGAAACATCTCACACCTAGTAAGATAACTGTTCGAGCCACTGTCACTTCCTGCACACCCAAGACCTTCTGCACCACCAAACACACACACATTCTCAGCCAACCCTATTCCCATCTCCTTCATCGTTCTTGTTTTGTTCCTGCAGATTCATGACTCGGGGCCTGCAGAGAGCACAGTCCAGTTCATCTTCTACCAGCCCATCATCCACCAATGGAGGGAAACGGATTTTTTTCCTTGCTCAGCAACCTGTGGAGGAGGTAATGGTACTTCCTGAGGCTGGACGGCCCAGGCCTCTGTGGGGAAAGGCCAGATGCTGTAAGAGTGGAATAGCTTCAACTTGAAAGAAATTGAGTGCCATATAGGTCAGTTCCCTGCTGAATGAAGCCAAAGCCTGCAGCCACATCTGAGGTGCCTTTTGAGACTTCTCTTTTATAAAATCTCATAGTAAATTTTCTTGCCTTGGTTTCATGAAAAGTCAAGACTATTAATATCATAATCTGACTGCAGCTTCCTTCATCTAGAATAAAACATTCAACTGATTGTCATGAAATCACTAATTCAAGACATGAAGATGTTTGTCAGGCTTACTCCAGTACAGAAAGTCTATTACAGGGGTGGGGGAGTGTTGGGGGTCCCAGCCCTCAGGGCCAGCCCGAGGAGGACCAAAGGGTCTCCACCGTGGGGGAGGGGGCGAGTAGGCCCAGAGGCAACACACAGACTCCAGGAGTTGAGCAGAAAGCCAGCAGTGGTGGTCTGCCGCAAAACTCATTTATTCAAGAAAGAGCAAAGTGTCTTATAGGTCTTGTTAGCCAATAGCCTTATGGGGTGGGGTCCTGACTACAGCCAATTGCAATTTGTTCCCAGGTGGATTAGATTCTCTCAAGGTGCTGGGCAGAAACTGGATTCATAACCAACTGGTGTGAAGCACCACACCCACCCACGAGAGCCATTCCTTCATTCCTCCTGGCAAGTGGCATAGCTAGGCACACCCTGAATTATGCCCAACATATCCCCCTTTTTGTTTTTATTAATTGTTTTGATTTTTAGCCTAAAAGGAAACTGGCTACTATTCCTTAGGGTCTTTTTACCCTAATCTGCCTAACCAAATTCTATCTCCTATTCTACCACATCACCCTCTGAAGAGGTCACCCCAATTGCCAACAGGGAATTGGGGTGATGACCGCTCTAGCTTCTTCAAAAGCTGAAGGGGATGTAGATTGGAGTGGCAATGGAGTGCCTTGTCAATTAGTCTGTCTAAAAGACCACTAAATTGTATAACTATTAACTGTAAGGGGAAAAGTCTTAAGTGGTGCCTGGGAGATGTAAAAAATAAAGGCAAAGAGTAGTCTGAGAGATAGGAAACCAGAAAAATCAAAACAAGGAAAATTCTCAAATGTATGTTTCTCCTTGTTTCTCTCTTGGCTGCCAAAGCTGGTCTTGAGATTTCTGAAGTCAGAACTTGTCCTCAGACACTTCGATAAGTTGTTGGAATAGTCAGAACCAATACAGGTTCCCTCCTAAATGATTTCTAGACAGGGAAATAAAAAAAAATTATTCAGTGGTTAGGCCAGAACAACAGTGGGCTTGACTTTCTTGACAGGAGGTATGCACTACAGTGTTGAAGATGAAATCTTTGGTTATACTTCCTGTTGGATATTTAAGATTATACAATTGACCCAAATAAACCAACTTATTTTTGCTTTAAAGGTCAGTTGAATATCTGTTCCTCAGGGGGGTCACATGGGCTTAGAAGAAGCCCCTGGCTCCCTAGGTCTTTCTTTTACCAGTTCCACCTGTGTGAAGATAAGTCAGGAAGTCTTGATGGACCATAGCTTCAATTAGAAGCATTTAAGGAAACATTTTCCTGTGCTGACTCTCTTCTTTACAGACTGGACACTGGTTTGAGTTCTTTTAGTGGAGTCTCCATGACCTCCCTGAACAGGAGGACAGGTGACTTATCACAGTTACAGGATATTTTGAGAGTTGCCTCCTAATCCCCTGGAACTTAGTTGACCTTAGAGGGAAAGAGACAAAAATTTGTCCCTTTAAATCCCTCTGACCAAATTAATATGGGCCTCTAAATATGATTGTTAAACACCCAAGAAGGTTAGTTACACCAATCCAGCACCTCCAATCATCATATGCTATACAGCTAAATCATTCACTCCCTCCTCTGAGACGGAGTTATTGAAAATCCATGTTCATTGTTAGAATCCACTAAGACATGCAGCCAAAATGCTAGCAAAAAACAAACATTCCCGAACAAACCCCAACCAAATTGAAGTTTACAATCTCTCGCATAATCACTAACTGAGGAATTTTAGGCAGAGGTTGCTATCTATCTTCTTTAAGAACTGTGAATTGTACTAGTGACTTTTTTGTTGTTGTGACCATAAGATGAATAATAACCTCTGTTGAAATTAGTTTATTCCTTAGTTGTTCTCAACAGCACAATGTCCTTACTCTGAGGCTGCTTTGCTCTCCTTTTTTTCTGTCACAGAGTCAGGTGGCCAACCTGAGCCTGCACACAAATCTTGACTTGAGTCTGAAGTGAGATGGCCAATCCCAGCTCCAGAGTCAACTTCTCAGTGTTACCAATATGATTTACACACACACACACACACACACACACACACACAAGTTTTTTTTGTTTCTCTTTAGTGCAGTGGTTTACATGGGACAGAAGAGCTGTAGAGTTCAGTCACTACTAGCAGGAATGAAAACACCTGTCCTCGCAGCAATTTCTGTTGCTATCACCTCTGCTGAGTAACAAAACACAAGAGTACAGATAATACCAGGTTCTGTTAGGACAGGACACAGCTCTCTGACTGGGAAAAGATCAGTTGTGCTTGCATTGTTTAAATGCTATGCAGAGGAGATGAAGGTGGAAATCAAACTCACAGCCTTATGTATGCTAGGCAAGTATCCTATCAGGGAGCTATTTTCCCAGTCCAGCAAACTGCAAAGTGAAAAAAGCTGAAATCCTATTAAGTAGTTGTTGAGGAAAGCAAGATACCCCAGGGCAAGGCATGTTGAGCTAGTGGAATTTATATGGTCCACCTGGTAATTAAGGAACCTAACTGGATGTAATTAACAAAAGCCTGATTAAGCAAAGGGGGAAGTAACGAAGGTCCTAGAATGCAAAAGTCAATGTCCAAAGTAAAATCAAATCTTAAACAAGGGGATCAAACTGTTGCCTAAGCATCTGGGAGGTGGGTTGGATGAAACTCCTCCCAAAGGCTAAGAGAAGCCGGAGCATGTAAAGGCTGTGCTGGTTTCCCAGCACACACTGGGAGAGGGGTGGGTGTCATTCTAGCCTCTCTTTTTTTCCTTAAAGACAAGCTTCAGGGGAAAAACCCCATTTGCTTGCAGCTGTGGAGTTACCTGGTGGGAGGGGAGACTGTTCATTACCATACAGGCCAAAATGTCCAACACTGGGATCCACTAAGACATGCAGACAGAATGCTAAGGGCCAAAATGCCCCACGTCCCATTGGGAGGCTCCTGCAGATCCTCCAGCCTCCAAGAGAGTCCTGCAAGCGGGACCTAAAAAGATTCCCAGGTATATATCAATTTCTAAAAGCACCACAGTTAAAGCCAGGCGGGGCAATTAACATTTGAAAGGTCTGAGCCTCTTGAGTCATTTCAAAGTTTCACACCCCTGGAGCCTGGAGGGCGATCTCAGCCCTGCTGTGGCTTGGTCCTTCTGTAGGCCCCACCCACAAGAGTGAAATGGAGCAGTTTTAAATCAAAGATGGGAAAACCAGACTTCCCCAGGCCAATTACCCACATGATGTCTCCTCCGGAAAGGCTTAGCTGGATAACTTTGCCTGGGTTCTGAAATCAGGAGGTTTAAGTCTGCATGTGATTCTGCCCGGGTGAACCAAGAAAGGGAGTGGGGAGGGGCCAACACAGATCTCAGGAACTGTGATGCAGTGTGTGCTTCCTTCGAGGTAGGGAGACAAACACAGGAAGGGGAACAAAAAGGAGGGTCCTCCTCTGCTCTTGAGGACCAAACAGCACACGGAACACCAGGGACCCACCCACCAACAGTCAGACTGGGGGCATCTCACCAATGCGGGGAGGGGGGGAAAGAGTCCCTGTTCGGGCGCCGATATGTTGGGAGTCCCAGCACTCAGGGCCAGCCTGAGGGGGACCAAAGGGTCTCCACTGTGGGGGAGGGGGCGAGTAGGCACAGAGTCAACAGACTCCAGGAGTTGAGCGGAAAGCCAGCAGTGATGGTCTGCTGCAAACTCATTTATTCAAGAAAGAGCAAAGTGTCTTATAGGTCTTGTTAGCCAATAGCCTTATGGGGTGGGGTCCTGACTACCAGCCAATTGCAGTTTGTTCCCAGGTGGATTAGATTCTCTCCAGGTGCTGGACAGAAACTGGCTTCACAACCAACTGGTGTGGAGCACCACACCCACGAGAGCCATTCCTCCATTCCTCCTGGCAGGTGGCCTACGTAGGCCCACCCTGCATTATGCCCAACAGGGGAGACCTCACCATATTACAGATGAAACCACAGTTACTTTTCTTTGTCTATACCCATTGTCATACATTAAAAGACATGTCACTCACTTCATATACTCTGTATAGTACATCTTTCCTTAAAACTCATAAAATGACCTTGAGTCTTTTCACTGTCCCATCTCCATCACACACACAGTATCTTGTGTTACTAGGAAAGCTTTTCTTCCTCATTTTATGTACTTCATGATTATAGTGGGTATGTAAGAGTAACTAAATTATTTTCTAATACTTTAGTTATTTCCTTACAGGAGATCACTTAGTTGTTGTTCTTTGGCAGGGGGCTCTTTTTTAGCCTCAGGAGACTTTGGGTTTTTTTGCTTGTTTATTATTTGTTTTTCATTTCTTTTGTTTATACTTACAGATGCGTGTTAGCTCCATGTGGGTGCTGGGAACTGAACCCAGGTCCTCTGCAAGAGCAGCCAGTGCTCTTAACCCCTGAGCCATCACTCCAGCCCTTCATACAATATATTTTGATTATATTTAGATCCCTTTTCCTATCTGCAGTCATCTTGTAACACCCCCATACTGGATTTCATGTACTCTGTAAGATACATAAGGTCTGTTGAGTCACATTTTTGTCCCCAAATATCCTTTGACATATATCCATCCCCTGGATCCTGACTAATTATCCAGTATCACACCTTTAAGTAAAGCTGACTCTTCCTCTCCTGGCAGTTATCTGTTGCCAATAGTTCTTCAGCTAAGGTTGGGGACTTCTTACTTCCCCATTTCTGGGCTGGGATTTTGTCTGGTTTGAGCTTACATGGGTCTTGTGCATGCTGTTACTGTTGCTGTGAGTTCATTTGAGTAACACTAGCTCTTTGGAAAACTTTTTTTCCTTGTGGTCATCCACTACCTCTGGCTCTTGCAATCTTTCCACCTACCCTTCTTCTGTGATAGTCCCTGAACCTTGGGTGGTAGAGGTTTGATGTAAGTGTCTTATTCAGGAATAAGTTCTCTGCAGTCTCTTATTCTCCGCTCTTTGTCCAGTTGTGGCTTTCTGGGTTAATCACCTTTTTAAGATCTTGTACTATTATAACGTAGTAAGTAACTTAATGCCTAAGCGTTCTTTTAAAAATTTCCATGGGATAAATACTCAGCAATATGATTACTAAATAAAGGAGTTTTGGAATTTCTGCAGCTGTTGGCATGTATTACCAAGTTCTTTCCAGATAAGTGTATGACTATTTTAGATTGTCAACTTTGTGTAGATTCTCTTTTGTTTTCTATTTTAATGGATTCAAATTTATACATAAAATTCCTTAGAAAATTAGCACATCTGATAAATTGTCTGGCTTCATGGAGGTTAGTTGATTGGCTAACTTTAAATAGTTCATAGATATCATTAAGTTAATTTGACAGTAGATAAAATGATGATACCTCGAAATAAGAGTGATTGTCCACCTTTTTTCATAAAATAGTAAGAGTGTGTGACATAATTCACCATCAGCTGTGCTACTTCTGTCCAAATATATGAACAAGACACTAATCATACAGTTCTGTTGAACAATCCATGAAGTCAAACTCCTGTCAAGTACATTTGCACTTTAATATAGTATTTGCAGTTGGTCTATCTGTCCTGAAGAGAGAATTACTGTCTTTAAAAATAAGCTGCCATGGATCTGCAGAGACGGCTCAGTGACTAAGAGCACTTCTTGCTCTTCCAGATGCCTGGGTTTGGTTCCCAGGACTCACATAGCAGCTAACAACCACCTTTAATTATAGTTCTAGGGGATCCAGTGCCTTCTTCTGGCTTCTACAGGTATTGTACACATGTACTGCAGTTGCATACATGCAAGCAAAATGCTCATATACATAAAATAAAAGTAAAAATAAAATGAACTCTAGGCTGGGGCAATGGCTCAGTGGTTAAAGAGCTTACCACAAGAGTTCAGAGTCCCAGAATCCACATAACTGCTGGGGAAATGTGGTGGCCTGCCCGTAATTCCAGCTTCAGAAGCAAAGACAGGGAATCCCCAGAGTAAGCAGGCTTGCTAGACTAGCCATCTCAGCAAACTCTGGGTTTGACTGAGAAATCCTGCAAAGGGTAAGATGTAAGAGCCATCAAGGGAGATTCCAAATATGAGCCTTGGGCCTCCACATGTGCACATATGCAAGCACATCTGCACATACATATGCATCAACACACATGCAAACACACACACACCACTTGTCCACTTGAAAGAAGAATAAGAAAAAAACCCTGCCAACATTTCATGGGAATATATTTTACTATATCTTTGAATGACTAGTACAGGAAACTGTCCTAAAGAAAAAGACTGATGAGGAAATATTTTCCATTTTAAATGAAAACCATACTTTGTGTAAATAGCAATTCAGTTACATACACACTACTCCACTTCCTCCCAACTGCTTTGAGAGTATTATCTCAGGAACTTTGACAATGGTTTATTATGAAAACGCATTTAGTGTTACATTCATATACATCCATCTACTTTGGACCACATTTTCCTCACGTGCAAAAGCAGAAGTATCCATTGTTTTCGAAAATTTGTTTAGTTTTTTCAAAGTATCAAAAATTTGTTCCCAGCAAATTCTAGGAAGCCCAGATAAAGCAGATAAAGCAGAGCTCTTGTAGTGAAGTGTAGGGTGACAGCCCTCCTTCAGTTCAAGGATCAACTTACACATTAATAAAAAGCAAGCTAAATTCCCGCCTTTGTTCCTGCTTTCAGTCAAGTGGCTGGCCACTTTGTGAGGTATAAAGAATTGCTCCTCAAAAACACCTTGTGAAACTTCAGAAGACAGGATCGTCTGACCCCTTGGTCACTTACTTTCACTCTATCTTTTTACCTCATATACTCCGTAAGGCTTAGGTTGATGTATTATGATTTTCAAAAATGATACTCTGAAGTTAATAATTTATTATTCGTTCCCACATTTTACTGTATAATAAATTCTGTTCTTGAGTAAAACCTATTATCTGGAAAACTGTGAAGTGTTTAGCTTATAAAATTATCTGCTTGGGAGGACAATGGAATTGAAAAGTAGAAGTACATTTACTTATTTAAAATACCATTTTGTTACTTCATTTTCTGATAAAGCAAAGCATTGGCTGGTCACATGCTCTTGTGCCTTGCTTTCACAGCTCTCTGCTTTTCATCTTTCCGGTAAAGTTTTTAAAGGTCTTTTTTTTAGGTCTTTAATGAACAGTTAATTTTTGTGGGTGGTCTGAGAACACAGCTTTAAGTCAGGAAATCTGACTTCAAAGTCTCTTGACTTCTTAAAACCTTTGCAAGCCCTTTAATAATTTAAATCTTGTTTCCAAATGCATATTTAGTAATAACTGCATCATCTACCTGCCAGGAAGAAGACATGGGCATAGATTAGAACCATCCAAACTGTGAAATTTTTCAGATTTACTTATACTTTACCCTGAGAGCCCAAGTCTTGGTCACTACTTACGCAAGGCAGGCGAGAAAGATGAAATATATTGTGAATAAAGTTAAGTATTCCTGGTAAACTTTTTGGAGATTTCTCAAAACGGTGGAAATTTGTAAAGAAAAGCCATAAAACATGAGTTATATACTTAATTTAAGGAGTAATGGCAAAATATTTGGGAGAAAGTAGAAGTTAAATAGTAGAGTTTATTTGGGATTTTTGCTGTTTTGTTTTACTTTTTAATTTTGTTGTTGTTGTTTTTTAATGTTGACTTTTTAGTTCTGTAGGGAAACTAAATCCATAATAGCTACTTTGGGATCTTAACTGACTATTCAACTAAGTCATTCAGGTTGAATTTAGGTTATCCAGTCCATCCCAATGTATCAATCTTTCTTGTTCAAAAAGGGAGCTATTGAGATTTATTTTTATTTTCTTAGTTATGTATTACTTAATTATTGAGTTGAGAGTTTATTCCTAGATTCCCGAAACTGCAGAGGCAATTTAGCATCCTTGCATAACATGCTTCGTAAAAATAAAATACTGATTCTCTTTTTTCTATGTTCTATTTTTATATTATATTTTAAAAATTGAATATTTCTTACCACAGAATTTTATAGTCTGGTTATATCCTTACATAATTCCAGCTCTTCAATATAATTTAATCATTAAAATAAGTAGATTACTTGATAAAACCTTAGTGTTTGAAGCCTACAAATTAATGAGCTTTCCAAATATGTGTCTTTTCTTTTTCTTGAAAATGATTTAGGCGTGGGTGATAATTTCCATGAATGTGAGATGGGCAAAAATTATAAAGAAGTAGACTACACTGCATGTGCTTTACACAGCATGGTTGGTTTGATCTTCCCAGGTTACCAGCTGACCTCGGCTGAGTGTTATGATCTCCGGAGCAGCCGCGTGGTAGCTGATCAATACTGTCACTATTACCCAGAGAATATCAAACCCAAACCCAAGCTTCAGGAGTGCAACTTGGATCCATGCCCAGCCAGGTCAGTCCAATTTACCAGTTGATTTAGCATAAACCTAAATCGGGTTCCCAGTCAACTCTTTAAAATGAGTGTTTAGCTTCAGAATGAAGACCGCACTGCTGTCCAGCAGACTCGCCTGCTGTGTGCGGTCCTGTGCACGCCCTCACTGTTGCTGCTGTGCGACGTGGCCTCTGGGTCTATGGACTTCTGTGGTGGACTCTTCCGAGCGAAGCATGCTTCATGCTCTACTGATTGCTTTCATGCAGATATCTTTTCCCCCTTGACAGGACCCAGACCAATGAGCATCTTTGTGTCTTAGCCAGTAGGATCGCAGTGTCTCACAGTACTTTCAACATTTTTCTGTCTCTAATCAAGGATACCACCAGAGAAGACAGTACTGTAGAGTCATAGCCAATCCATTTTAGTGAAATTTATCCATACTGATCAATTAGGGTCAGAACCAGCCTCGAAATAATTTCACTACTTTCGAACGATCTTAGTCTTTGCTAAGTACAAAGCAGGACTTATTTGCAAGTCAGATTTTCTTAAGAATCTTTTTAGATATAAGGTCTAAAGATTTAAACCTTTAACACCTTCACACACCATTGTTTGCTTCTGGGAAACCACAATTGGCCCCCAGATTATTTACAAAACCAGGAGTCAGCCTGATTAATGAGGTGTCTGGGGATGGTCAGGGACTGTGGAGGTGCAAGTGGAGATTTCGTGGTGGGCATTCGCCTTGGCTCTAGGACTGGCAAGTGACACTTGTTAGTAACCGCTTACTCATCCACAGCTTATTAGAGAGCATCTAAGAAAACTTTCCCCTACAAAAGTGAGCATTATTCATAAAAATCAAAAGGTAAATTTTTTTTCCAAAATCCTTGGTTTCTTGGAAATATATATATTTTTTAAATCATAATTTATTAATTATATATGCACGAAAAGAGAGTTCTGAACAGCTTAACTATTACATGTGGGTACAGATCATTCTATCTTCATGTTGGAAACAATGCGATTTTATTTTGTTTTCTTTGTTTTCTAGTGTTGTACAGTATGTATTCTTGTGCTCTTTCTACCTTCGGTCATGAATTCTAAATCATACATGCGATCTGAAATGAATAAAAGCAATAATCAGCTTTTAGGAACTGTAGCACCTACGTCATAAAAGTGAACTTATTATAGGTACAGAAAAAATAACTATTTTATAACTTTAAATTTAATTTAGCTTCATGTTACACCATAATATTGTACATTAAAAGATGGATATAATATAAAAGCCAAATAAGATATTATATTTTCTTAGTTTTTTTTAGAAATATTAAGCAGTGAAAATATTTTTAACTATGATAATTATAATCAATGTAGTTGAAACCTATTTTAAAACTAGTCTATTTATGCACTTTATCCAAACCTGTAAGAGCAAAAAACATATTTGACACAATTCTGATGAGTAAACTCAGCCCACAAAGAGACTTTGACAGTCTTGTATGCTCACTCCTGTAAAATTTTAGATGTATATTTCTAGGAGAGATGGACTTATTTCTCCACAATTATATTGTTTTTCCTGACTAAGAAAAATCTTCAGTGAAGAAATAGAAGATAGTTGTGAAATAGAGCATTTTGTTAACAATTTGAAGAAACTGTCTCTATTTAATCATTGTTCCTGGTCTGTTGCTTATTATCCCAAAGCAAAGGCCACGGGGAAAGAAGACTGCCCATGCGGCCCATGCCCTGCGTTATTTTAAAACATCTACTAACACACACACACACACACACACACACACACACACACACATGTTGGGACAGTGGCTGTCTAAAAAGAAGAAGAAAGAAAAAAATGAAAACATTTAGAAACAAGTGTCAGGAACCTTTTTTTTTTTCATTGAAGAAGTAATTAGACAAAGCTCTAAAAATTAAATGTAGCAGCAGGAGACACTTGTGGGAAGCTTCCTTGAGTAATGTAGATACTGCTGAGAGATAAGATGCTCGGGAATTTCTGGAAAGTTTGTGGAGCTCTTTTGTGGACAACTCTTATGAAATCCAAGAGGAAATGAGAAGGGAAGGTCTGCAAAGTAGATAGAATGAGTCTCTCCAATCCAGCTGCAGACTCCAAGCAGCAGGCAACTGCTGTCTCTCTGCAGACTCAGTGCAGGACGAAGCAGCAGGGCACAGTGATACCAGAGCACCTGTGTCCCAAATTAGGAAGTCTCAAAAGGGAAAACAGACATTCTTAGCACACATCTTTTAATTCCTAGAAAATTTTCTTGTTATATCTAGTCATTGAGATATCAATCATTTTTTCTCATACATACATACTTTTTGGCCCATTATAGTAAGTAGAAGAAAATTCCCACTCAGAGAATCAATTTTATTCCATTTCAAACAAACAAATACCATTAATAGTGAAAGGCCTTGCTAAGCAAGGATGAGGACCTGAGTTCGAATCCCCAGCACCCATTTAAAATATCTGGGTATGGCCACACATGTGATTTTCCCAAAATAAATCTATACAAAATTTAACACCTTATTTCATTTTTATGTTAAACACAAATTTTAATACACAATATCCTGGTGTAACATGAAGCTAAATAATCTAAACTTAACCCCAGATCTGAAAGGATTCCTGGGTCTGGGTCTTGCTGGGTCAGCCTAGCTCCAGTTCAGTGAGAGACTCTGTCTTACAGGAATAAGGTAGAGTGTGATGGAGCAGTTCACCTGATGTCTTCTTCTGCACACACACACACACACACACACACACACACACACACACACACACACTTTTTTTTAATGACACAAAATAATTCTGCAACTTTAGGTTAATTTCTTCACTCTTCCGGGCTTCGCTGTTCTTTAAGGACGGCCTCCCTCCCGCATCTACCTAGTCTCCAGTTCTCCTCTCCTACTTTCCTGCCTTCTTTGCTTTTCCATCTATTTTCTCCCCACCCCTTCTCTCTTCTCTTTCCCTCCCTCCCCTCTCATCCTTCCTTTCTCCTTCTTCCGTTTTACTTTGTTGTTTCCTCTTGTACTCTGTAATGGGCTAGCTGCAATGGTTGTAGATGATACTGAGCAGATTGTTAATGTCTAGCCTATTCCCCTCCATGAATTTTTGTTTTTATCACTTTCTCTGACTCTGAATGTTAACCTAAAATGTTGCTAATTTAAAAGACTATAACAAAATCAGTAAAACTTGTTAATAACCCTCAGTGTCTGAGGTAAGCACTGCTACTGGTCTCATCGATGACTCATAACACAGATGGGATTCTGCATCACACACAGACACCTGGAGCTCAGTGACTTCCCATTCCTTCTTTCCACTCCTTCTAAAAGCAAGTCTCAACATCCACGCCGTGTAACAACTTGCTGTTCTGCGAGAGCAGGAACTTAAGTCGTTGCCCTGTCAGCCCAATGGTGGACCCCAGCTGGCTGCCCAGAGAGTCCTCTCACCAGCTCCGTGTTGATCTCTGCTTCTGTCATCTATGCAGTCAGTTTTTGCTATTTTTACTGAATTTTTGTGCATTGCATACAATACAACTTAATCATATTTAGACCACCTCCCCCATGTGCACCCTCACCCCCCCACAGGATTTCATGCATTTTGTCACATGTTAAAATCTATGGAGTCAAGTTTGTGCCCCTAGATGTCCCCCCAGTGTGAGTGCATCCACGGGAGCCTGGTATAGTAGTTAGCATCCCTTCCCTAAAGAAGATCAACCCTCTCACCGAGCAGTGATCAGTTTTCTGTAGTCGTTTTTATGAAGTGATAAAATACTCAGTTTCCCAGCCAAGAGTGGTCCCCAAAAGGGAACCAACCCTTAGCACTAAAGGAAGTAAAGGGAAAAGAGATATAAAGATTTAATGACTTTAAGCTAAAATTAATACTGTTTTTCATTGTCAACTCGGAGCCATGATGTCCCTGAAAGACCTGCGTTCTTACCGACTCTGCCGTATGTTCTGCGCTGCTGCGATGTGGGGACTCAGAGACGTTCAGAGACACAACCCCCCAGTCCAACAGCACCCCACCACCCCCGTCCATGAGGGAGCTACTGCATGTTTGGTTTTCTGCTTTGTGTTTTTGACACTCTATTATGAGCCTTTTCCCATGTAACTAAGTCACTCAGGACCTAATCAAACATAAAAACCTTGACGTGTGCCTGCCATTCTTTAATCATCACTTCTCTCTTTCACCAGGGAAGCTTTGTTGAAATTTGCATAGCCATTTTTTGTCTCTTGGGTGGAAGGTCAAGTCTGTTATGTGGCCAGAAATTCTCAAAGTGTATGCTGTCTGTGGTTAAGCAACAACTAACAGGGCATTATTTACTCCATCTTATAAACACCTATGCTTTCAGAGCAGTTTGAGATTGTAAAACATGCAGCATTTGCTCTTACATCTCTTAGTGTAGGGAAGACTGTTAGGCTCTTGGGGGAACTTGTGTAAGGCACTGTGAGAAGATCAGAGAACTACTTTTCAGACTTGCTTCCCACAGACCTTTGGCTGTCTCTCCAAGGCAGTAATGAAGACACTTAAATAGGTAAGGGCTGGACAATGGGACAAGCTCTCACTCCTGCTATCATGGTCACAATAATTAGCAAGCAAACCTGCTCCCAGAAACTGTACCCACAGTCCCCTTTCTCCCAGGAACTCAGAGGAACAGACCTCATTAGACCCAAACTTGAATGTCCCAAGTAGCAGTACTGATGAGTCAAGTGGTCTTTGGGTTTTTTGGTTTTCTGTTTAGTTGGTTGGTTTGGGGGTTTGTTTTCCAGTTCCATTTGACAGCAAATTGCATAAATTCATTGGCTCAGGAACCACATTGTAAAAAGCAAGTCTCAGAATTGAATCCTAATATAGCTATAAAAAATATGCTGCTCTTTAAGAGGCAGTACATGTAATAGACATATAAAATTCTGGATTTTCATGCTGACGTGGTGACCGACCAGCCAGTCGCAGTAGAATCTGGCAGCGTGAATAAATAAAGCTTGCAGTAATAAAGCCTGGTTGAGACTGTGTGTGCGTCTGCCACTTCCTAGTTGAGAGCCCTTTGGCAAATTATTTATTCCCACTAAGCCTTGGGTTTTTCATCCTGTGAAATGAGAACAAGAACAGTATTTAACTCATAAAGTTGTCCTGAGGAGTATATGATGCAACACGTTTAAAAAGCTTAGTGGAGTGCCTGACACACAAGAAGCACTCAATGAACGTTAGTTGCCACAGCTATTGTGACTAAAATCACAGTTATACTAATTCCATTTCTGTTACTTAGAGAAATCCTGAAACTAAAAATTGGCTTTCTTTTTTTGTTTATGGGTTTATGGAAGCAGGGTCTTCCTGGAGCCTCAGTTAGTCTCAGCCTCACAGAAATCCACCTATTTGTGCCTCCTGAGTGCTGGAATTGAAGGTGTGAGCTACCAGACCCAGCTCAAAATTGTCTTTCTTATCCATGAAAAGAAAAAAATGAAATTCTAGAACTGAGTCTAGAAAGGTAGTTCTCTGTGGGTTGATGTAACATCAGGAGACAAAATTCCTAGAAAAGTACCATCTTTAAGCTAAAGGATATTTATTGGATTTCTTAAATATAAATAATCATAAGAAATTGATACCACTTCCGAAATCTCAGTTCACAAGTATCAAGAATAGCCCTCACTCAGCCAGCTGAGTCACTGCCATTAAGTTCACGTGGGGTTTTTGCCTATATGTTCCCTACAGAGAAAGCTCAACCTAAGGCTAGAAAATGGTTGTCAGATTTAGTGAGCAAGAGATAATGGCGGGTTTTTAGTTGTGGAGGTCTTAGAATACTCCATTTTATTACAGCGAGTCAATGATTTAGAAAAGTAACAACTTCCTTCTATCAATTTCCTCTAAATAAGTAGTTAAAAAACATAGAATCTCATTTTCACATTCATGGCATATATAGACTGAGACAAGCAGAGTTGAACTGTTTATAGAATGTGTGACCATGCATTATTCAACCATGGCTCACAGTTATAGCACCCATTACCTGTCAATCAGATAACCAGCTTAACTCACTTATTAAGGTAGTTCATTTCTTTTCCTGGCCCGTTCTTTTTATTTATTTGTTTGTTTGTTTTCATGTGTGTCAGTATTTTATTTGCATACATATGAAGTGCACCATGTTGTGCAGTGCCTACAGAGGCCAAAAGAGGAGACCCTGGAATTGGAGTTAGGATTATTGTTAGCTGCCTGTGGGTGCGGGGAACTGAACCTGCGTCCTCTGCAAGAGCAGCCAGAGCTCTTAACTGCAGAGCCATCTTTCCAGTTCCCAATACCAATCCAGTTCATACTCATTGTAAAATTACTTCTTATATTCCCTTTTTAAAGTTTTTAAAAGTTTAATTTGTGGTTCTCTTAATTAACTAGTGAATGTGAAAGATAATAATATTCTCATTCTTTTAAATATTTTTACTTTTGTGTGTTCACAGTTGTGTGACCTTATTAAGACGTTTCTTTACATCATCTCTAGTTTCCCATTTGCAAAGTATGAAGGTTCATGAAATAATGGGTGTAGAATGCTTCACAAAGGGCCAAGTACTCAACAAGTTTCCACAACTGCTATTAAAGTGGGACTCTAACAGCTGACACGACTTGTCAATGTCACTTCTAAAGGAAATGTGTAAGATGCTCTCACATTCATTGCCTCAGTTCAATTTTTATTCTCTAGAGAGTTTACAGGTCAGAGTCTGTCATCTGTGTTTTAGAGAGAGGGTAAGCAGCAGTCTCAAGGGGAAGTCCATCAAAGCAAGCTGGGATGTGGGTCTAAGTGCTTCCCACCCCACAGAAATGCAGAGCCTGGGCCTGGAGCAGGCCTCACACCATCAAACCCTAGTCACACTGTCCTGCACCTTCCTCAGCAGCCTATGAAGTCAGCTTCAAATGTAACATACGCCTATGTCAATGCAAATCTCCATGCTTGGCAGGACCAGGAATGTAGACGAAGCAAGCCTCTCTCAGATAACCGTAAACAGTGATGTTTACTCAAATCACTGTCCAAGCTACACAGTGGAAGAGGTAAACAAATCCACGGAAACAACAGTCCCACCTTGTTAAAAGCAACACAGAAGCCACATTCATGAGTGTCAAGAAAATTTAATGCCAGAAATGTTGATAGAAGGAAAATTTTTATTTAATCTAAGATATTAAAACTTTCCCACATTTGGTTTTATAGTAGAAATGAATTTTTGTCTAAAAAAGTTGTTTTCTTGGTAATGAAACAGGATCCTTGATTCTGGTTGCTGTGCAGTCCAGTTTAATTATTTCTTATAATAATTAGGAGTTACAGTGGTTTAAAAAATCAGGTTGTAAAACACTTTGTAAAACATTTTCTCATTAGATTCCAACTTGAGTTTATCTTAGGGAAACTAGTTGTGTTCCAGGACATAAACAGGTGTTAGAGAAGAAGGAATTTTGAGATAATCACCTTAGTGGAGGGCTCAGTAACCACAAGGAAGAAAAGGGTGAGAGAGAATCCACAAGCACGTGCTTCCCAACTCCCATTCTCACTTCATCTTAACGTTTATGACTTGTCCACCACCTAGATTTTCAGAAGACTGGAGCAAAAGTCCACATGTCAGGTATTCAGGGTTGTGTATATAGAAAGAAAGGAGTAAGAGAAGTTCTGACCGTCCACCTCCCAGCTTCCCTGGTGGTCACCCCTCCCTGTGCCACGACTCGCTGTGCTTTCCCACTCAAGAAAAAGCAAAATGCTTGAGTCTCTTTCAGGACTTAATTATTTCTCTTCTTCCTCATTCTGCAATGTCGTTTAGGAAGAAGATGGTTTCTATTAATGCCTTGTTCTCAGAATAGTTTAGATCCATAGTTTTATTCTCTAAAAACAAAGTAGTGCAGGCTGGTGTGGTGGCACATGCTTTTAATCCCAGCACTCAGGAGGCAGAGGCAGGCGGATCTCTATGAGTTCAAGTCCAGTCAGCGTAGTCTACATAGCAAGTTCTAGGCCATCGGGGACTACAGGAAGACCCTGTCTCAAAAAGACCAAAAAAAAAAAAAAAACTTCTGTAAGTTCATATAGGCAGGATCCCAAGAGCCTGTAAGACTGTTTCCATATGGCCTTGCTCCCCGGGCTCTTTACAATCTTTCCACCCCCTCTTCCAAAATGGTCCCTGAGCCTTGGATTCATGGCCTCTGTTGTGTGAAGGAGCTTCATGAATGAGAGCTGAGAGATGCATTAGTGTTCTCTCTACCCCTGTTCCACTGTATTCCATGAGTCTTAGGTGTAGAGCTTCCACTGTAGATGTGTCACTTAGGACATTTATGGGGCTATAAAGATGTTGTATATGAAACACACATAAATTCAATTAAAAATATATTTAAAACATTAGTGTCTAGTCTTATGAGTTTCTATATGTGATACCAAGGTAAAGACAAATATGAGTCAGCTGGAGTCCAGGGTCCAAATCTGCCCAGATGGAGTTGAGTTACACAGTGTTGATGCAATATTTCTTGAAAGACACGGGATGGAAAGGGGGCATTTTCACGGAGCTTTCACAGTTACTTCTAGGAAGTGGAAAGATAGAGAGTTAAGCCAAGCAGGCTAGAAGCAAGGTTGCCATTCTTTGTCCTTTATCTTCTTCACATCAACCAGTTTCCCTGATTGCCTGAACAGTCTTCCTAAACTACAAAGATTCGAAGATGGAAGAGCTGAGCAATAGACAAGGAGTCGAGCCAATGGCCGTTTGAGAGTATCTTTCCCTCCTTTCTTTTAACCTTCTTTTTGAGTTTTGTTTTTGTCTGTTTTAATCATTGATGGTGATTGTAATGTTTACCTGCATCTATATATCATGATTTCACTCAGTGAATATGTCTATATGCTGGACACTGTCCTGAGAGACACAATAATCATTAGAATATGCCCCACGGTGTTAAACTAATGAAAATGTGTACATAGTATAAGGCTAATAAATCATTTTAATTAGTGTTATGGGTATTTGGAAAGGGGGACAGAATTTTGGGCTAGATGTTAACAGAGAAAATAAGACAAGACCTTAAGCAATGTAGTACTAGACTAAGAAATTTTATGAAGTATTATAAAGCCACTTAATTCTTCTGAGCTAAGAACATCTTAGTTACTGTGACTACAGTGAGTAGTCTGAAAGGAAGATGTCAATTTCTAGAGGTAGAGATGTTGGAAAACTGGAATGAAAGGGCCAGACTACACTTGACAGAAGAGTGGGCTTGAATGTTGTTGCTGTGAGGTGACTGGAATAACTGATTGCCCATAGGGAGCATAGAAAAAAGGTGCAAAAATGTCCCAGAGTATATAGTGTGATGGAGTAATGGCAGTCCCACGAACAGGGACTGCAGTCGCAAGGGAAGAGCAGGGGAAGGTGGCAAATCATGCGGGCCTCACTGATCTGAAAGACCCTGAAGTACACACAGCTGTCAGAGCCTGCATGAGGAGGCAGTGAGGAGAAGAGGCCGTGAGACATTCACTGAGCCCAACCCCTTATGGATCATCTCTATTATTAAAAGAACCCCACATGCTAGGTGCCTGTGGAGTTAGTTACATTAGGATTTTTCTTGTAAAGAGAGATTTATCATAACATGTGAATTCCACAATTGAGCAGTAAGACCCTGATTCTGGCTTGATTTTTTAAGGTCCTAGACCATTTCTGCACACAGACCCAGTCTTCAAGTAATTTGAGGTGATGGCCTCATTTCATTTGTTTATGTCAATTCCAACTGTTTCTATCTTATACCTTCCTCAGTTTGAATTTTTCTATATTTATATTCTAAATGCTGAAATTCTTAGAGTGAATACATTATTTTATCTTGTAAAACAAGAAAACATTTTTTAAAACAAGGAAAAAAATATCCAAACACCAGCAACTAACCATTGACTTTAGGAGTTTTCCTAGTATATGTGTGAGAGTGCATGTGCATGTGTATACACTTTTGTGTGTACATGTGTACACATATAGACACATATATACAGACTTAAAATTATTTTATAGATGAAATGTGAATATATAAATTTTTTATATTGTGGGTTTAATTAGATGTTCTACTTTGTGTTTAACTTGTTCAGCTTCTATGTTATTAAAATGTGATGCGTAATATTTCATTATAAGAACTTGTCAAAACAGCACAGCGTCCGTTTGATGAGGTGCGTGCTTTGACTGGGTCTCCCACATTGCTCTGAAGGGCTCACTGTCCCCCCTTGACTTCTGTCCTTACCAACACCAGCCCTTACGATGGCAGCTTTTGGTGGTGGAAGTGCACAAGTAATCACAATGACTTCAGCAGCAGGGAATGAGGTGTTCCCCATATCTATTCCCTTTGTGATAATTTTCAAAATCATGCTTGCTTCAGTTTCATTCCCTCCTGTCCACATATCCCAGCACACATCTTCATGCATGTATACAGACACAGCCAAAGCTAGAACTAAAGATGGGGAAAGTTTCTTCAAGTCCCTAAGTGGCATTCCTGACAATCATTCTTCATGATATACACTTAACCTAAGAACAAAAACAATGTGGTTTAAAGATAAGCAATGAGAAATTTAGGCAAGGCTGCCTTCCCCTCCTTCACGGTCCAGTCAAAGACCAGGGTTCCTGCATGAGCCCCAAGAGGGGCAGAGCACATGCGTACGAATATGCATTAGGAGGAATGGACAGAGTGCCATTGTTTTGATAGTTTTCTGTTTTCACAGGTGCCATAGACTCATTTCATGAGTCTTCACCATGACCTATGCCACAGAAAGACAAATAGAGCTTTTGCTGAAACCAGGTTTAAAGCTCCTTGTTCAAAGAAAAACATAATTTCTAAATCAGCCTACAGCAAAGCCCAACATCTTGAATTCTATGCACTACCCCATTCATTCCCTTTCTTCAGTTCAACTTGTCTTGTTAATGTTACCATCTCTATTTCACATATCAACATCTGATAAATCAGCTGACAGAGGCTGCACCAGTTCATTCTCATATTGAAGATGACAATGTACAGCCATAAATTTTTTCTAGGGTACAAGTCTGTGACATTCATTTCTGCATTTAGAAACTGATATAGGCATGAATAAAGATTTGATTTATACCATAATTTGACTTCTATTAAAAACAATATATGTCCAAAGTTCTTAAAAGAATTTGAGGGATTTGGTATTCTTTAAAATATTGCCATTTTAAGAGCTCAGCAGTTAAGAGCACTAGTTGCTCTTGTAGAGGACCCAGGCTCGATTCCCAGGATCCACATGACTACTAACAACCATCTGGAACTCTAGTTCTAGGAGATCTGACACCTTCTTCTGGCCTCTGCAGGCATTGCACAATACAGGTGCACTCACTTACACACATGCAGGCAAACCCTTCTGAACATAAAATAAAGATAAATAATTTTTTTAAATATTGCCATTTTACAAGGAAAAGTCTCTTAATTACTAAATATAAGAATTAGTACAAAATAGATCTCATGTTTCTAACAAAAACCAGAATTAAGCTTTCGTCTGATTTCTAGTCCATCAGAATAGGACATTTTACGCTTAACAAGAGGGCAGAAGTTCAATAGAACACTCACCTCATTGTTGTGTTAAAGACCCTAGAGATTCTGAGCATGCCTCAAGCAGCACCCACTTTCATGAGCATTGTTTCACAAGGCTGATACACATATACAGTTGTTCATGCTCATTTACATGCTAGAAAAATTTCATGGGATAAATAAATAGAAAAGGCTTAGTCAAGAAAGAAATACTGAACATGTTCTTATATAAAATAAGTTGAGTGATTAAATTTTCCATCCTGGGAGTCTGTTTCTGTTTTCTTTCAAACAAGTCTAGTTTATTTCATGCATCTCCTTAGAGTGCCATCATCTATTTAGAGCTTTCTTTTTCTTTCCTACCTTTCATGATTAGCAGTCATTGTTATTTTTTCTCATCCTCAGTAAACCGAGTTCTTTCTATACAAATATTTTAATTTGCTAGCTATATTTTTAAAATTTGATACCACCATGTGTCAGACGATGTTGCCATGAAAATGATTCATTTAAATATGCATATAAACATACTGCATATGCATTGTTGTGGAGATATGTAGATACATGCACGTTCACCTGGGACAAGCAGAGAGTGCTGATCACTTCCTGGAACTTGTCTAATAGAATAAGCCTCTTCCGCATGTGCCCTTTGAGTCTTCTGAATTCTCTTCACATCCATTCTTAATGGAGCTTCTGAGACCCTGGCATTCTTATTCAACACCTATGAGTTAGAAATCCTCTCCCAGTCTGGGAGACAGACCTCAGCAAGGACCCAGTCTTAGCAATTTGAGGCTTTAGTTGAAATGGGGAAGTGGGATAACATGATGTACTAGAGTCCTAAAAATCTTTAACACAACTTTGCTATCCATTCTTGTGCATTCTTAGCCGCACAGCATGTTATGACTGTTAGGATTCTTTCAGCTTTTACTCTGTTCCTAAACTTCACAGGTTTCCCAGGGCACTAATGACAGCCATTTTACCATCGCAATCATCAAAATAAAGCAGTTAGCATGGTAAAACATTTTAAAGACAAAAAGTCCTTTCATATTTATAAGAAGTTCTATTGTATTATTTTGGTAGGGAGTTTGCTATTGCTAATAGCTGCCTGTAACATTTGATAGTTCCTCTCCCCTTTATAAAACAGCCAAGTGGCTACTTTCCAGGTATTAGTAAATCTTTAGAACTGCCAGGAGAAACCGATTTGCTGATGCATATTACACAGTCTTGTCAGTTCTAAGGTACATACTCTCCTGCTTAAATAGCTTTCTCTTTCATCAAAAGTGAGACAAGAACTATAATTGCTTGGCAAGCATCTGGAAGTAGCATTAATAATGATGATGATAATAATGACCTCATAGGATGTATAATTTGGAGGATTAAAGAGCATTTACAAGCTTATTGTGTCATAGTTAAGGATGAGGTGCCAAGTTTTCTTGCTACCCCCTTTCCAGTGGTATTTCCTGTTTGGACCAAAGAACTAATTATGGCAAATGGTGTCTTTCCAAAGAAAAAGCCCCATCCTAAAGCATATGTAACAGATATTGAACTGTTTCAGTGTTGTTTTTCAGAGATGATTTATGAATATTGTTTTGCTAATTGTATAAAATTTTGTGTAATGTAATCATTTAGTGTTTATTTATTGTGTGTACCTTCTACTCAGAGGGTTGGCATTATTGTTCCTAACAGTGACGGATACAAGCAGATCATGCCTTATGACCTCTACCATCCCCTTCCTCGGTACGTAAATCAATCATCCTGATGTTAGAATTAGAAAATCAGTCTTCTGATGCTTGAATATCTATAAACATATGTAAAGATATAGAGTCTTTGTTTTTATATAAAAATAAGATGGTAGATGGTAGGTTTTGCAACTCATCCTGAGCTCTACTTTTGAATAATACTGGCCTGCCAGACTGTAAGCTTGTCATTCAAGAACCGTTTTGCTAGGATCATATTTCACTGTCCCAAACACAGTGATTCACTGTGACTACTTACAGTATTTGGGTTTATGGCCTCTTTCTTTCACTCCCTTTATCCTTTCCTGGGTCCTCCTCTATAGGCGCCTAGTCATTAAAACTCTGTTGCTAACTGTTAAACAAACACATGGCCTGAAGAAGTGTGATCATACCACCCTGAGTGTGGAATTCCAGATGTGGAATTACTCAGCAGAGCACCTCTAAGTTCCCTTAAGAAATTATAATTAGTTGCAAAATACTTTTTTCATATCCTTATTATTCAGAATATTTTAAAGGACAAGTTTTTTCAACACTTAAAGTTCAATTTCGGTATTGCTTTGTTAAGTATATTTTTTAAATGAGGAAAAAGAATAAAAGTTATTAATAAAACTTTTAAAGAACCTGTTATCTTTAGTATGCATTCCTAAGAAAACCAGAGTTGTGACAAATGTGGTAGGTACCAATTGATTTGCCTGACGTATAGGAACAGCACTGCAGGTAGTAGAAATTAGAGTTTGCATTAATAGCTCTTTGTTTTGTTTTCTTTACTAATTCAGTCTTCAAGGAGTTGGCTGCTGTTCAGAGTCCTGGGTTCCTATCAGACCATGAGTAGTTAAATAATCTACTATAGTTTATTAAGTCCTAAACTAAGCCATGCCCTGAAAAATGACTGCATTTTGAAAAATAAAATTCAGCAAATGTGACTGAAAACTCTCCAAATCCCTAATGTATCAGAATGTACCACATTCAGTTCAGGTAGATCCTTTGAGTTCTTTTAGTCCAGCTCCCCAGTGATGCCTAGTCCTGCTATTCCTATCACAGCAATCACACCCATGTACCTAGACACATAAACGTGCATGTTCACACAAATACAAATTAGGCTACATTGAGTGAGTGGGTATTCACACATGTTTAAGTGCAGGTATTCAGATGAGACACAGAGAGCGGTGGTGCCCAGTGTGTACTTAGGTATTCCAGTGACTGGCAGCAGACTCCACCATTCTAGCAGTGACACAGAAAAGGGGGTTTGTAGGTGGCAGACAGCGTTGCTGGTACGTTCTTTCACCTCACAGCCACCCATCCCTGATTCCTGTAACTGCACTGGGAAAGAGGAAAAGTGGCCTCAACATTCCCTTCTTTTGCCAGAAGCCTTCTCTTCTTTAATAATGTACTGAAAATCTGTGATCAATTTAATTGAACCAGGATTTCCTTTTAGTTCAGTTTCTGTGTCTGACACATTGTTTGTTTGTTTGTTTGTTTGTTTGTTTGAAGGAAGGCCTTACATTTTAAAGTGTGACCCTTTGGGTGTCAATGTTTCTCCTACAAAGGATGCTGCTAATTCCAATTGGCTTCTCTGATTTCGCTTGTTATTTTCCTCGGGCACAAGTAATGCCTGTGGTAGACTTGATTTCTTATAGAGTGAGTTTTCCCTCAGTGCCTGGAATCCAGTGGCTTATTGAAATCATCCTTTCTGATGTTTTTTGCACTGTGTCCTGTGTACTCTCAGCAGAAAGGTCCAATTCAGTTAACAACCAAGCTAGCTAGCAAGTAGACTGTGTTTCTTGCACTTCTGTTTTGAGGCAGCTCTGAAGGTACAAATTCTGCTTTCCTGACAAAGTCCTAAGAGGTGATAGCTATTTCTAGAAATGTGCTTTCTTTTTACAAAAAAAAAAAAAAAAAAAAAAAAAAGTCAGTGCTCAAAGTGGTTAGTGGTTCTCAAACAGCAGCTCCTCATTACTTCAGGCCAAAAGCTTCACTTATTTAAAATATTTAAATAAGTTTCAGACCAGACATATAACTGTAGTACATATGAATTTTTAGGTTTTTTTTTTCCTACTTTCTGCCTCTGACTTGCTGTAATGAACTGTCTTGCTTCACAGTGAACTTGTGTCACTTTGCTCCATCCTTTATGATGTGGATAACTAAACATAGTTATAAACTATGATGTTTATAACTAAATATACTATACATTTACAATGTCAAGGGCCAAAGGAGTTGGAATGTATGACTCTCAAATTCATTTAATATTCTTCTGGGACAAGATTCTTAGATTTATCTTCTTTAATTTCAAGCATTCATTCTGGTCACTGTTCTAATATCTCTTGACAAATCATGTCTTCTCAGCCCTTGCTAGATTTTAACACACCTCAATATGTTCTGCTTTAAAATTTCATATAGCCCCACTAGTATGTTATTATTCATGTGATAATATTGCACACATAGACCTATATTTGCTAGTTTGAGCCATCTTATAATTGTGTGGATTAATGTTAGCCTCATTTGTCTTTCTGCGATTACTGACATTGAAAAAGATATTTATATCTGTTAGTGAAATTACAGGGAGAGTTCAAGAATTTAGACAGAAATTAATCATTCTCTCTTTTGTAGGAGGTTAAATTTTGAGATTTTTAGAGTGTCGTTTATAAAGTCTGTCCCTTTATAGAACTGAAATAGTATAGGTGATTACATATTCATTTAAGATATCGCTGCTTCACTGTCAGATTAAATGTAGCGTATGTACTTATGTGCTCAGCCCATCTTCAAGATGAACCCAGGCCTGTTACCTACCTCCAGGAGGAAGAGATTAAATGGAGAAACATTAGAACTGGTCATATCCTTTGGAAGGAAAATGCTGAAGAATTCCTTCATTCTCTTGAAATAGAATTTTTAAATCTCCTAAGAGTTAGAGACCTTCCATTTCCTCATAATGACATTTTCTTATGCATCTCCTGTGTAAAATACATAGGAAAGTACCAGATTTGGCAGAATAGCTTGGCTCTTGGCAATGGAGATAGCAGTGTTGCCTAAACTTAAATAATAGACAGAAAACATGGTAGAAACCCCTCTGACCTGGGAAACACACATTATTCTGTCTTCTGCAGAAGAGAAATCAAGTCCACTGCCTATGTGAAACCTACTTATGGAATAACTAAGGTCTGCATGGGATGCCTGTGCAATGCTTTAAAATGTAGGTATTTAAGTGTGTCAGCGCAGTGACACGTTGGTTCTTTCTCATTATAGTTATACTTCTCTGAATTCTAAGAGAAATCTTAAACCTCCTAATAATTATATGTAAGAAAGACAAGCATAGTTTATGCAATTTCAGTGTTTCTGTATCTAACTCTACAGGAGTAAAGAATTAGGCAAAAATCTGGATCTCAATGTCTACAAAACTGTGTAGAGTTCTGAAAAAAATTCATGAAATTCTCTAAAATATTTGGTCATATTTTTATTTTCTCTTACTTAACAGCATATCTTGATTCAGATGCCATGAGCCTTTCAACCAAAACCAAACCTATGCACAACTTAGAGAGTTCCTTATTAGAATAAGTCTGACCTAGTCTCTCACCAGCTGGAGAATAATACTCTTATTTTGTTTCTCAGCATCCAAACTGTGCTGAATCTATAAGCTGACAAATGCAGGAGTGAGGGAGAAAGAACTTTTGTTGAGGGCAATCTTGTATGAACTTCTGTTTTGTTTTTAATCCAGAAGTAATAAAGTAAAATATTGAAAATACAATTAACCACCCAAATGTAAAACTTTTGTGTTAAGTATTCGATTTAGTCTGGACATAGATTCTTAATGGAGTTTAGAGAAAAATTTCTGTACATATAAACTACAAGGAGAGGATAGCCAACTGAACACCTGTCTTTGAGTAGGACAGCCCAGATAGCCTGTGGATAGCTCCTCCAACTGTGATCTCTTATGTTTGTGCAGAGCGTCATGGCTGAGGAGCATTCTGGCCAAGGCTGAATCTTTCTCTCTTAATAACATGTGAGGCGATAGATGACTTGGCTCTCTGGACTTGTAGCCTCTGAGGGTCGATGATCCCAACAGGCCCAGGGATTGGGGTTGGTGTGACAGACAGGTCGCTCACTGAGGAGGTTTGCCAATGTGCATGTCTGCCCTGATGACTCCCCTTGCTTCTGTAGGTGGGAGGCCACCCCGTGGACCGCGTGCTCCTCCTCGTGTGGGGGGGGCATCCAGAGCCGGGCAGTTTCCTGTGTGGAGGAGGACATCCAGGGGCATGTCACTTCAGTGGAAGAGTGGAAATGCATGTACACCCCTAAGATGCCCATCGTGCGGCCCTGCAACATTTTTGACTGCCCTAAATGGCTGGCACAGGAGTGGTCTCCGGTAACTGTGCCCTCTTTCTTTGTTCTTTAGGAGAGTAAGTCCACTCTTGCCTCTCGCCATCGTGACCCTACTGGGGACCCTGTGCGGCTCCACCTTTCTCTGTCTGAGGTGTCTCAAAACCCATCAGCTTAGCTCCTGGAGTAGGGATGCCTCAATCCAGCATGAACAAATATTTTTTTTTTACTATCTATCTTCAAGTTGCTTCTCTTCCCCACTCGGGAAACGAATACCTTCTAAGACTAAGTGAGGCTGAATAACCTGAAAGCTACTTCAGTAAGACAGCTCAGTTGATCAGAGTATAATTCTAGTTCTTATATAATTCATCTTGTCCAAACAGGGTACAAATAGGTTAAATTGTAACTATGCAGATATCCATTGAAAAGAAAAAGGATCCAGTGAAAACAGCACAATACCAAAAAATGGAGAGTCGGTAGAATTAAACCAAAAATACTACATTAGGAAACTTGCTGTAATTGAGCTTAAAAAAATGTTATGTTGGGATGGGCCTGGTGGCTCAGGCCTATAATCCAGCTCCTGGAGACATTGAGGAAAAAATATTGCAAACTTAGGCCTGCTTGGGCTACATAGCTGGACTCTGTCTCAAAATAAAAAGTTAATAAAAATTTTAAAGGTTGGTGATATAGCTCAGTGGTAGAGCACTTGTCTACCATGTGTGAGACTCTAGGTTTAGTCCAAAGTAGCACATGTACATGTATGTACACCACACACACACACACACACACACACACACACACTTTTATTCTTAGTTTCCTACTTACTGTGCAGAAGAGAAGTGGTAAATGTGGGACTGAGCCACCATGCTCTTGTCCACGGAAATAATAAACAAACAGACAAAATATCTTCACTGAACACCTGTAGCTTTTTCAGGCTTGTTTTCCTGTATCAGATATGCTCCAGAACAAGTGTGTGCTGGACATGCTGCCTATGGAATCAGCTCCTAAAATTTTTTCCCATTTCAGTGTAACCAGTTGCATTGTCTGTGCTGCAGTATAAATTAGTTGTGATGATAGTTTAAAAATCTTTTAATATCCTTGTGGAGTTGAGCACTTCCCGTATTTTAGATGGGCATGTGCCAAATAACTCAGGAGAGCAGGTAATTGGACTTAAACATGGTATAGCCTTGTGTGTTCTATTTGGTGCTTTATTTAAGTCTTTGCACACAGTCCAACTAATTGATAGCTTGATAGCTAATGAGCCTAATCCCAAGAAACTGAAAGTGATTTCACTTTCAACCAACTTCGCCTCCAAGACCCAAAGAGTACAAAGATCTAATGACTGGTAAGGGGCATCTTAAATCCACTGGGAGTACTCGTACATCTATTTTTTTTCTTAAGCATCTTTACATAAAAAAAATTTTAGGTGGAAAGTTAAAACAAGTAAACAGGGCTTTGCCTATGAGTCTCTTCTCCCTCTCACCATCTCGTTCTAGTGCACGGTGACATGTGGCCAGGGCCTCAGGTACCGAGTAGTTCTCTGCATCGACCACCGAGGCACGCACACTGGAGGCTGCGGCGTGAAAACAAAGCCCCACGTAAAAGAGGAATGCGTCATCCCAACCCCCTGCTACAAACCCAAAGGTAACTAACTGAGCTAACTTGGTGATAGAGCTTGGGCCTTTCTTAGCTCTCTGGACTACTTTTAAGTGCCCCAAGTATTCTTAATAGTGACTCAATAACTTAGACTATATTAAGTAGACTTGATTCTTTCTTAATTTTATGTATGTTAGTATTTTACATTTTTTAGCTTTCATACAAAACGATAGTTTTCATTATGACATTTTCAGACATATATATCATTGTATCTTGCTCTTATGCACCAAAAGCCTCCTTCATCCCCATCTACTGATCTCCTTCTTTTCCCAAATAGGCCATCTTGTGCTTTCATGTGTGTGTGTGTGGAGTGGTGGGGGTTGAGTATAAAAGAAAACTTAAAGTATTTGTCTAAGTCTGACTTCATTTAACACAATGACCTCCAGTTTGAATGATTTTGACTGCATTTTAATGAAGTAACAAATATCAACATATATCTCCCAAATCATTGCTGAAAAATATCAGACTTATCTTCATAAAGAGAGATCACATTGTATAGAAATGTGTGTGTGCATGTGTGTGTGTTTATGTGTGTGTATAACTTACTATCCACATTTCTTGCTATTGAAAAAAGGAGTGAACCCATGTGTTTCTACTTTGCTAAACCTGACATACACTGGGAAGTCACAGACTTCAAGCTGACAAAACAGAAAACTATGGCTTTCTATATTGAGAATTAAAACACTGTATATATTGAGAATTAAAACAATATGAGAGTGAATTCTAGAAGCATAATTTGAAATAAAACTGTGAAGTACATTGGAATTGAATAGATGCTGGGAAATTTTATTTTAAAAAGAATTTAGAAAAATTCTGCTTAATGAGGGAAGTGGTTTATAATTACACTAAGTCTCTAAGATTAGTGTGAATATTAATCTTGTTTTATGTCAGTGTTGTTGATGTGTAAGCAAAATAGGAAAATTCAGATTCACAAACCATTAAGATATAAAAATGTCTTTATTTTGAGCTTTTCCCATTACTAATGTTCAAATAGCTTTCATTTCTTTCTTCATATCATTTCTTTGAGACACTGTACTTCTATGAAGATCAGTCATGAAGCATCTCTGCATTAGACTTACTATTGGAATAGTAAGAACTTTTCATGGTGTGAAAGGGGAAAAAAGGCATATAAGAAATCCTGATTATTTTTAATGATCTCTGTTTTCAAATATATTTTTATTTATGTCTCTGTATGTCTGTGTGAATCTATGACATGTGTGGGGGTGCCTGTGAAGGCCAGAAGAGAATGTTGGATCCCCTGGAACTGAAGCTATAGGCACTTGGGAACCCAACATGGATGCTGGGGAAAAATATTTGGGTCCTCTGGAAGGGCAGCGAATTCTCTTAACTGCTGATCCATCTCTCTAGCCCCTGATTATTTTTAATAATCTCTTTCTTGATATCTCTCTCTATCTCTGGTCTCTGTCTCTGTTTGCTTATCTGTAAAATTAAGGAATGTGAGAGTTACACAAACTACAATATAATTTGGGTTCTTAACCTGCCACATGATATATAAGATTTCCACAATGTGTCTTCAAATATTAAATGTGGTGGACACAGGTACAAGGTTTAAGTCAGCAGCAAAGCTTTATAGGCCTGCTGTTGTCAAGCTGAACATTGTTACAGTGACTGAGTCATTTCTTGGGTAGATGATGGAATTATGAAATGATATATGTACAGATCCTGCTGCTTTGGTTTAAATGTTAGCAAACCATTTTGTTTTAACAGTTGCACATGCATTAGTATGTTTCTAACTATAAAAAAATGGATGCACACAGAAAACAAGAGGTGATAACACAAACCACAGATGGCCAGTTATTTATTAGCTCCTTCTCTACCAGGTAACTTGGGGGGAGGGGGATGAGTCCATAGTCAACTATCAAGAATAAAATCTTGACTTTCACAGCTAAATATTGAGCCTAAGTCTGTAAGTATCATTAAAATACCACATAATTCTAGGGTGCATGCATATGTGGACATATTTCTTTCATCTTTGCAATTATATGTCATAAAATGGTGATATAGCTTCACTGGCTCACACTATAAAGGAAAAAATGCCCATAAATGACATTAATAAATGTGCCAGAAATGGGGTTTTGGCAGTCACCTCTATGGGAGCAGTCAGAGATGCCCTATTTCTTTTTCCATATGTTCTCTGGGAAGTAGTTTTGAGTTGTTTGGCCAAAGCAGATGAATAGGTAAAAAACAAATCAAATTATGGTTTATAGACCTTAAGTTGCTCATATTTCCATTGTCACTGAACCTTGGGGTCATACTGAGCAAGTCAGAAATTTAAAACATCGTTTCACAAATTTCAGAGTGGCAGGTTATTTGATTTTGGTAATGGAGCATAGATCACATTTAGCCAAAAGGCAAAATAAATATGAAAACCTCACAATATCATTTATTATATATTGTGTTTATTCTAAAAGGTGTGAAAAAATCTTTGTTGATTCACTATGTATTTGTTGTTAGTGCTTCTGGAGTAGGGGCTCTCAAAATAAGGGACTGCATTCAGCACAAACGGGGGAATGTAGACAGACACTAGTATTGTTCCTTCTTAAAATCTATTGACAGTTTTCTTAACAAAGTCATCATTAGAGATGACAGCAACTTCCCTTAACACTATTTTCAGTTAGCAACAGAACTTCTAAAATAACTGAAAAATTAGACACTAGTGTGGAGCATAAAGAAAATAGCCCTGGGATCTTGGGTTGGCTCTAATCTGTTCTCTTTTGCCTGCTCTTATTCTCAGAAAAGCTTCCAGTAGAGGCCAAGCTGCCATGGTTCAAGCAAGCCCAAGAACTAGAAGAAGGAACTGCAGTGTCAGAAGAGCCCTCGTAAGTTCTGACAGCACAGATTCTTCTTTGAAATGGAATTAGCAGTGTCTCACTGTTGTGGCTTTCGTGGGTTCTAAACTAAATATAACTGTCTTCCCATGGTCTGGGTTCTGCAATTAGAAATGAATCTATTACTGAGTGTTGGTCAAAACTGACTAGATTCAAATGAGATTTAGAACTTTCTCACATTCATCCTGTTTGAATCTAAGTACTTTGCAGTTTTTCCTGACATAGGAAGACTCAAGTGGAGTGCTTAACCTCTTATTGAGTTGTGACCCTTTCTTTTCTCTTGACAAAGAGCCAAAGGTGGGAAATCCAAAGCCGATGATATAAAGAAGACTGGATGGACTGGAGATGTAGCTCAGTAGCAGAACACTTGTTTGCCTAGAATACACAAGGCTCTGGTGTTGAATCCCCAGTACAATGACACATGGATGAATGGATGGACGGATAGATGTTTGATAGATTGGTTGATTGATTGATTGATTGATAGATGGATGGATGGATTGATTGATTGATTGATAGATGGATGGATGGATTGATTGATTGATGGATGGATGGATGGATTGATTGATTGGTTGGTTGGTTGATTTAATGTGAAAACAAATTTTTCTGAACAGTTTTCTCTCAGACTCATTATCCCAGAGCTTTTCATTTTGGCTATTCACAACACATTAAAGGTAAGTAAAATGTGTATAAGAATAAAAGCAATTTAGTAGTAAAAGCTACTTTGACTTTTCTTTCTAGGATTGATATCAGGGGACCAAGGTCTTTGCCCACTTGCTCATGATCCTATACATGTTATCAAAGCCTTGAAACTTTCCTTAGACCAGAAAAGAAATACAGAAGAAAGACAAAATCAGATTGACTCTGAACTAGGTACATAAGTATAAATCCCACCCCCAAACACTGACAAGCATATCTATAGCACTGTCTTTATATATAAGGAAATATACTTTACTGACATATTTCATATATGGTCAAGCCAGTTTTTAAGTTAAAAATGTTTTAGATTAATTTAATATAAATACTAGAGTCTATGTGAGTTATAGATACATAAAATATGCTTCCCATCCTTGAGGAATTCACAGTATGGTTTTCAAATTCAAGCCAAATTTTGAATTTTACTACAGATATAAATGAAGACACTCAAATGTAATGCAGAATTTTCTCAGATTCAAAGTGTTTGAATCTCAGTCTGATGTGAATTTTTTCAGAGCATGAAATTATGTTCCTGAATCTCAAGACAGCTAGAATACAGATTTGTGTAATAACCAATGGTCTTTTGTAAATAAGTTGTATTAAACCATTTGATATTCCCAGAAAAAAGGTACATATATTAAAGAACACATTTTTCTACTTACAATGACAACTGAATAAAGATAAGGCACAATTTGCTTTGTATAAAGTTACTACAGCGGCATTTTTTTACTTTGAGAAAAGACAACTAACTGTGGCAGGTTTGCAGGGGAAAGACAGTGGCTGAGGGTCATAATACATAAATACATAAAGACAGTGGCTGAGGGTCATAATACATAAATACATAAAGACAGTGGCTGAGGGTCATATCATCCTCTCTAAGCAAATACATAAAGACTTTTTTTCCTCCCTCTCCTGCCAGGACCTAATTTGACAGACCTTATTGTTGGGGAGGATGTGAGAATCAGTACCTCCTTAATTTATTAATGTCCTCAGACATAGAAAAGTACATGTCATTGGAGCTGGTTCCTTCCCACGTGTATTCTTTGGTTTCAAACCAAATGTTTATTATTCTACTTAAACAATTTTTTTTTCCCCTTATTTACCATCTTTTTTCCATCTGGCCTAAATCAAAATTCTGTCTATAATATTGCATTCTGACTAATCTTAAAGAACAGAACAAAGTTTATGCTAAATAAAAACATATTGCATCTATAATTATACTTCTTTCCAATTAGTAGAAACTACTCAAAAGAAAGCTGAAAGTGGAATTTAATGTTTGTATGGAAGCATTTCACAGACCATAATCACCCATATTTTTTTAATGTGTATCTTCTAATAGTCCAATTAGAATGCGTTATGCTTAATTTTAATGTTAATAAATCCCCTAAAGTAGCTAACCATGGTTTTAGCCATGGAAACTATAGCCATATATTAAACCATTCAATTTCACTTTTAATGTAATCTAATTGTCATGTTGTCATGATTAATCTGAGTTTAACCAGAAGGAACTGTACACAGTTATGCTCAGAACAGCAATCGCATGAATACCAAGATGGACTAGATGACAGCTGTAGACTAGTGTAATGAAAGGTATGTGTTTTCCATATTTTCATATATTCTACATGTTTAATGTGCTGAACCTTCAGAAAGGTCTTCAGTGTCACATTTTTAAATTAGCTTTGAATTTTAAAAACATAATTTTGCGTGGTCTTAATTTCTTTTGTTAAAACCGCATGGATCAGTTTCCAAATATGTGTAACAACCATAATTACTTTCCAAAGCATAATGAGAAAAATGAGATACTGTCAGCAACCCATTCTTCCCCAACCAAAGAAGCACAGATTGATTAAATTAAACCAATGGGTAGAAGCTCTGACCGTCGCCTCTGAGTCGCTGCACTGGTCGGGAGCAGTGGCCCAGAGCTGTCATCTATTGTACTAGCTCCAGCAACCACAGGACAGCTCTATAGAAAAGCAGCAAATATCACTTACTTTCCCATATGGAAAGTGAAAGTATTATCAACAGCCTGTCTGATTAAATGAATACAGGATAATCACTATATTTCATTATTTAACATGCAGAGATGTCCTTTTTGAGTGTTAGATACCCTCAGCAACCCCAAAAGTATGAAAAAATTGCTTAGCACTGATCAGAAATATGTTGGAAGGTGACCTCTCTAAGATATGCTTTTATGCTTTTTCATAAAAGATGAAAAACTGAATTGCCAAGAAATAAGTGAAATTTTTTAGAACACAAGACTGATTACATTGTGATTCTACTAAATTAAACATGGTACAGACTGTATAAATTCAGATATATCTCCCAGAACCACTGAAATAAATACACAATCTGGATCACTTTGTGTGATATAGATCCACCATACTAAACCTCATCTGAGCCTGAGGTTTATAGCTCAGTGGGAGAGCTCTAGCCTAACATGCACTCCCATCATCTTGAGAAACAAAACACAGACACTGTAAGATATTCAACAACAGAATGTATTTACAAAAGATCTGATATATGTATTGCAAAGGTAGGCTTACTGCAGTAGATGTATCATCTGTGTATATAGAAAGTAGATTTCGAACCCACTTGTTGAAGTTCACCCATTTATGCTGGTTTGTCTTGGCCCAGACATATTTTTAGCAGTTTTTTTGACCACAGCAAGAATCTTTAAGCAAGGAATTTAAAAATGTTTTATTGAATCATTGTGTTTCATACAGAACATCTCGATCAATCTTAATGACCTTTATCCCCTTCCCCACTAGAACTTGCCGTGACCCCTCACTGGAATCCATGCATTTAAGGTCTATTGTGTCATTAGTGTCCCTAAGTGACCTCAGTGCAGGTTCATCCACTGAGGTCCGGTCTGCCTACCCAGAGTCCCTCACTTTGGGAAGACTAACCCATCCTCAGTTTCCAATATTTCTCAACCTACTGAAATTTTCTCAGCTGATGGCTGCTGGGAGAGGAAGAGACATTGTCTTACAGGGATGGGACTCAGTAGCTTAATCAGGCTCCAGTGCATGATTAAGGCCCCACAACAAAGGACACTGGAGGACACAAATCAGACTCTATAGGTCAGTGTGTGTGTGTGTGTGTGTGTGTGTGTGTGTGTGTGTGTGTGTAATAGAGTACATTAAATCGGACTGGGGGCAGTAAAGGGAGGTGCAGGTAGGGAAGGGGATCTAAATACCATCAAGTTACATTGTATGAAAATTGTAGAATTCCAATAAATTTTTTAATATTCTGGGGAGGTGCACTTTCCTGAGGATAAGAATGCTTTTAGCACTAAGGAAAGTGGTAAGTGCCGATGGAGTTTTCCTCTGTTGCCATTTGAACTATACTGTCTTGACTCTAGCTGAGAGTGTTGTTAGGGTTAGCATACATCAATCACTTAATAGCCAAATGGAACCCATCTGGCTGCTTTTCCTGAAATATGGGACTAGCTCTTAAATTCCAGAAGGTTGCTTTTATTTGGTAATAGATCAAAACTACAATGTGGTTGTACAATTGTGTTTTTTAATCAGATAGAAATGAAAAGAACTTACTAATAGATTTCCCATCGCTTATGTTCATTCCTTACCTTCAGTCCTAGCTGAAATGTATGCACCATCATTTTACTACTTGAAGGTAAGCATGCATTATAATCTCTTTGACAGCTTAATGTCTTGAGGAAAATAATTATGCAATGCTGATCTCTAAGACATTTAAAGAAAGGCTGTTGGACAGGAGACCATTCTGCTGATTGTCTTTAGAAGCCTGACCTGATATGGAATAGGAAGGAAACTGTTCATCTCCTTGCTCCTTTAAGCCACTAAAAGACCGCTTGACATCCTAGAGGTTAACTTCAGAGTAGATAGACTTACAACAAACATAAGTATGAGCAAGATGATCCAGACACTCTGCTTTTCTCTTTCCGGACTCTGGGGTATCAATACATCCCAAGTAGAAAAATTGAGGAGTAACCGCTCAGGGAGGCTCAATGCTTTCCAAATATATTTCAGTTGCTTGTAGTTTTTCCTTAGCGGTTCAGAATAATCAATAGGGTGGTTGCTTTCAGATAGTTTGTAGCTGATATAGTGATATTACTGTTAACCAACCATCCCTCATCAAATAGCTGGCATTCACCTGGTAGAGAGCCATCATTGATACTGTCCTCTTAAAGGTAAGATTAGGCAGTCCTTGTGCCTTGATCTGACATTTTAAAAATCTTGAATTATCTTAGTAGATTTTTAGTCAACAGCTTTACATGGTTAAGAAACCATTTGGAGACTACATCTTAATAGTCAGGCCTTAAATGTATTATCACAAATAACCTTGATGTGAGCCAGAAGGAAACCAAGCAGTCAGAAAGCAACAGTAATATCTGGATGCCAGATGGCTTCAGGTTATCCATGGAATTGATTCAATAAAAAAACAAAGGACATTCTTGTTTTGCATCTGAATAGAAGCCACAAGAATTTAGACACAGAAAGGAGAACAAATGAGAGTCTCCATGGTGAGCCTACAGTCATCAAGTGCCCTGGTTGCCTTATTGAAAACAGTATTTAAGTACACAAAGAATAGGCTTACATTAGTTCATATTTATGTCCTATAACTTGTTGAACAATGTGCGCTTAGAAATATGAGCTTTTTAAAGTTTTTATTGAATTTTTGCAAACTTCATACTATGTATTTTGATCATATTTAGATCCCTTTCTTATCTGCATCCCCTTCTACTCCCATATAATTTACATATAATTCTGTTTCTATGAAAGCCCGTAGTGTCAGGTTTGTATCCCCAAATGCTCTTTGATGTGGGTTCATTCACCAGAGCCTGATCAACCTACCAAAAGTCATCCTTAAATGAGACTGACTTTCCCTGTCCCAGAAGCTACCGATTACCAATATTCCACAGATAGGATTAGGGTTTCTTATCTATTTCCGCATGTCTATGTGGGAATTTTGTCTGGCTGAGCTTTCATGAAATTTGTGCACTCTGTCACCATTGCTGTGAGTTCATGTGAGTAACTGTCCAGCTGTCTGGAGAACTCTGTTTCCTTGTGGTCATCCACCTTCTGTGGCTCTTACAGTCTCTCTGCCACTGCTCCCACAATGATCCCTGAGCCTTGGGAGGCAGAAGTTTGGTACAGGTGTCCTCTTCAGGCAGAAGGACCCTGCAGCCTCTTACTTTCCAAAGGTTGGCCAATTGTGGTTCTCTGTGTTAATCGCCACCTATTGTATAAGGGTGTTGGTGTATGTTGGGCATAATGCGAGGTGGTCCTAGCCAGGCCACCTGCTAGGAGGAATAGAGGAATGGCTCCTGTGAGTGTGCTGTTCTGCTCTGGCTAGTTGTGAGACCAGCACCTGGAAAGAACCTGCCTACCTGGGGAGAAACTTGCTATTGGCTGTATTGGGACCCCACCCCATAAGGCCATTGCTATCCAGACCTATAGGAGCTTGTGCACCTAGTCAATAAACGCGTTTGTAGTGCCACGCGCTTGGCCTGCTTCCCGTCCAATTGCCGGAGTCTGTAGCTTGACTCTGCGTCTACTCACCCCCAACCCCTCAGGCTGGCCCCCCAAAGCCCACTCGGGCTGGCCCCAAGTGGTGGGACACAACGACGATAACTGACACAGCTATAGGTGTTCTCTGCTGAGAGTTGAGAGATGCATTAATCTATGAGTGTAACAATAAGGCATTAGACACCTGAAGAGAGAGACAAGGACTGTGAATGCCTTTAGAATGGTTAGAAATCTTAACTGCATGCATCTTCATATTTCCCCAAAGAATATATAGTAAATCAAACAATGGTGAGCTATTCAGACAATGGTGCTGTTTACATTATCAGCACAAGGTACCTAGGCTGTGTTCTCTCATGAGTCTTAAACCATGGCAAATAGCAATGAGTTTGCATAAAAAGACATATTTGTTAAAAAATCAAGAGTTATATCATATCAAGAAATTGAGTCAGTATTTTGTAGAACATTAAATCACCAACAGTGGTGCTGGAGCACTACTGAGGTGAATATCAGAATCACAGATGGAAACCACAGAAGTGTTTAGTTTCAGGAACTCACACATGGTGAGCTAATGCCTTGCACTGGGCAGACAAGCCCTATCCTCTCACGTCCTGACTGCTCTGATTTTCAGCTCCTCACTATCTGGCCTCATCGCCATCTGCTAGAACTCTTCTTTTCTGTGTACTTTCTGCAGTGGCATTGTTGATACAATTCCCTGGTTACTTATATATTTTGTAACGGATTGCTCTGGAGGGGCATAGCCCCCGCCCCATGAGCCGTGTGTTCATGCCTCTTAATGGCAGAAGCTAAATTTATCTATGAGTCATCAGCTCAGTGTGGTGACTGTGGTAGATGCAAATACTGAAAAAGTTACCTAGTGTTTTGCTTTGAAGAAACATCAGGGCATTCTTATCACAGGATTATGACTCAGATTTGAATATTGGCCACATGCCCACAGATTAAACAGGTAAGCTAGAGATATTTAATTTTTAAACACATTTAAGAAGCGTTATTTGTTATTTTGGAATACACATCAGGACAGATATTGGAAGAAGTATAAGAGACCTTATTGGAGTCACAAGTTCTGCACTGCCTATGTTAGAATTGTGTCCGCCTCTTAATTAAGGTATTAGAATAGTTAAGTGAACAATGGGCATGGTGGGGCATACCTTTAACCCCAACCCTGAGGAGGCAGAAGCAGGTGGATCTCAATGAGACCCAGGCCACTCCATCATGACTTCCAGGTGAGCAGGGACTAAGGAGATCCTGTCAAACTCAAAGAACAAAGACAAACCAATATATAGCTTGTTAAAAAATATATAGTTAAGCGAAAACGTGTTGAAATAAAACTACAAGAAATAAACAGAAAAAAGTAATACATGCAGTGCCAGAGTTGGAAGGGCAAGTTGATGTGAAGTACTGTTTGACAGCTTATGGTAGCGGTTATTTCAGTCTGGCGTCAACGTCAAAGCTGCTGCTGGAGGAAAGGCCCTGCATCCTCACAGCATGTGAGCATGCATCCTCCACAACATGTGAGCATATATTTTATATCACTCTTGCTCCTCAGTTGCTAAGATGCTGGTAAGGATGTGATAAGAGGTGAGGCTGTGCATTTCTATATCCTAACAAGGATATAGCCCAGCTACGATCAAAGTTTAGCAGCCATTTAACCATCTCTCCACTGTGGACCCAATAAAAGACCACTGTGTATGAATCTTGGGTCTCAGTTAGCAACAGAGGACCTGGACAAATGACTAAATCATGTAAAGCTCAATTTCATCATTTGCAAAATGAGTTTTACAGTCTCTGTAGCACAGGGTGGTTAAGAAGATTGACATATGTAAAGTACCTATGTGCAGGAAGCGGTGCGTTTATATCAACTTGCGATGACTAAACCTGTTCCTTGCAGCATTCATCTTCCTAAAGAACCTTCAAGAGTTGAAATGCAGTAATAATCACTCATTTAATAAACGTATTTTTCTATTTTTAAGACATTTCATTAGAAATATTTTTTCTTTTTTTCATCCAGAAAGTGTCACTTTTTAATATCTAAAACTAAATCTTCAAATTCACTTGTATGTTTTATAAAAGAAACTATAAAAGTTTTATGACATGCAAAAATGGAGGAACCAAGTTGGGTATGATTTCTGTCTCATACATTTCGTTCTGAGGGCCTTTAAATAAGAAAGATTATTTAAAGCGAAACTCATCTCGTGGTTCCTAGATAAGCTCATCTTACTCCTGCAGTCCTCTGTACTTGAGATTCTTTGAAGACTAATTTACAAGTACCCTACTTTAAATTTTGCCCAGAGCTTATTCTAAGGGACAAAGGATAGTTATCTTTATTTTGATTAAAATGAATAAGGAGAGTTCAGAAACCCCTTAGATAGAAAGACAACTCCTCCAACTCTGGGTTAATACACACAGTCCCCATTGACTGCTCCCAGCATGCACAGAGACAGCAAAATCAATAATAACTCTAAGAGCACAGACAGCCATTTTTATGTGGTCGGTAGAAATGACCTCATCACAATCCAGGACGCTCTGCACTGGCCAGCCCCTTGCTGCCATTGCTGTTGCTCATTCTCTAGCTACTTTCAGAAAGCTAAATCTGAACTGCTGCTCAGCTGAGCCCTAGAGAATGACAAAGACAAATTAATGGGTCTTTTTGTGCCAAAATAAAGCATGGACCCTGTCACCACCAATATATGTTAAGTCCATTAAGGTCATTTTTAATGAACTGAACTTTTCATTGGAAAGCTTTGCCAAGCTTGTTGAATTATAGGAAAGAAAGCTTTACAGAAATGCAAGATAAAGTAATTTCATTCCATTTGAATAAGAAATGGTTCATGAAAAGTAATCTGAGTTTATAGTGCTTTTGAACTTTATCAAAGTCAGGGTAAGGGGAATGGATTTAAAATTTCACTGTGGTGTTAAGCTGGGAACTGCAGATGCACTGGTAGGGTTGTCAGCCATAACAGCATCTTTAGTCCTTTTGGGACATGACTTTTTAAACAGTGAGAGTATCCTCCAGGAAAAGCAAGCTTTCAGATCACTCTCTACTCATTCCAAGCCAGAAAAGCATAGGGAAAGAAAAGTGGTCTAAAACAAGTATTGTGTCCTCATTTTTATTTTATGAAAAGTAATTTGGCCTTGTTTCTATTTCCTATATGCAGTTAATGTAATAATGAAAACCCATTGGTTTTTGCACTCTAACTAAAACAAAGAAAAGGAAATTGGAATTGCTATCATGAGTGATTTGCTGTTTTGAATTGTTAGCACTTGCCCTCACAAAAGCTTAGTTTTTAAAAGTTAAATTTTCAAAAAAGGTAAAGGCCTTCCGTGAGCCCCTGTGACCTCAGAATAATTCCAAAACGCTCCGGAGCCTTCTCCATTGCACAGCTGGTCCTGCAGCAGGCACTGCTGACCAGAGCAGCATAAATTATCGAGGTGTTCAGCGTCTGTCCAAAATAAAACAGAATTTAGAGAGACATTATTTTTGAAGTGTGATTGGCACAGATTCAAACTTGCCTCAAACTACACGACTAGCCACGAACCCATCAAATGAACTGAACCCAACACACGCAGCCTGAGTGTAGCCATAAGAAATCTAAGCAACTGTGCCTGCTGCGGCTACTAAATTTAGGTACAGTGACTTTTGGGAAACTACTACAATACGAAAAGGTCTTCCTCGTGCCAACTCTACAACAGAGAAGTAACACTTAATCTCAAGGAGCCCGCTAGGCCATTGCCTCTATCTGGCTCGACCTCAGCCATTGGGCTCTAAAGGATCAAATGGAAGATCACTCGTGGCAGCAGCTTTGTGTTTTCCTTTAATTTTTTTAAATTAGCTTACTAAAACAGTAGGTTTCTACTGTTACATTTTTTTTAATTTTTAAAATTAGCTTTATTTTTATTGAATTTTTGTGAATTTCATACAACACATCTTGATCAAATTTAGACCACCCTCCCCATATGCAACCCTCTGTGACTCCCCCATCAGATGTCATGTTAAGGCCTATCACAACAAGCTTGTATCCCCATATGTCCCTTGATGTGAGTCCATCCTCTGCAGCCTGGGGCATCCTATCTAGTGTCACTCTCTTAAAGAAAACCAACTCTCCATCTCCCAGCAGCCATGAGTTACCAATAGTTCTCAGCTAAGGTTGTTGGTCAAATACAGAGAATAAGTGTCTGTGAGATGCCCAGCTCTAAGTGACACATCTACACTGCAACCTTCACACCTAAAGTTCAGGGAACACAGCAGGACAGGGCGTGGAAAGAATATTAAAGCATCTCTCAACTCTCACCAGCAAGGCTTCTCATGCAACAGATGGCAATTAACCCAGAAAGCCACACACGATCAAAGTGCAGAGACTAAGAGACTGCAGAGTGCTTGTCCCTAGATAGGACTCCTGTATCAAACCTTGGCCACCCAGGGATCAGGGACCATTGTGGAAGAGAGGGCAGAAAGACCTTAAGAGCCAGGGGTGATGAATGACCACAGGGAAACAGTTTCTCAGGCTTCTGGGAACTTGCTCAAATGAACTTACAGCATGCACAAGACCAGACAAAATCCTAGCACAGAAGCGGAGAAACGGGGAAAAAGCCCAGCCTTGGCCCCACCTGATCCCTGTTACACTGTTACACACCCCTGTCACGCCTTCTTCTTATCGCCCCTCCCCCGTCCTTCCTCCTTCCGGTCCACTGCCCCTTTCCCCTCACATTACATATATTATTACAGTCCCCTCCCTCCCTTTTCACTTCTTCACCCTCCATTGTCATAGTCTCCTTTCTACTTTCATGTGCATGTATAATTGTATATATAGTTAAATCTAAATTCTGCACATGAAAGAAAATGTAATATCTGTCTTTTGAAGACTGATAACAGCAATTATTCATTAAAATTTATCATTCATTTGAAAAACTATTTAATAATAAGCATGCTGCTGTCACAAAGATCTAATCTAGTTAGAGAGATGGTTATTGTATAGACTCACACTGTAGTTATGAAAGTTGAGTAACTGCTATTAAACAATGAAAACCTGGGCCGTACATGGTGGTTCTCACACGGTAATCCCAGCACTTGGCAAGCTAAGGCAAGAAAATTATAACAAATTTGAAGGTTGGTTACAGTATAAAACTCCAGCTCAGGAAGAAAACAAAACGATAAGGAGGGTAAGGAGAGGGTGGGGAGCTGGGTTAGAGAATGCTTGCCATGCGAGGATGCGTTGGACCCCCAGAACTTACATAAAATGTCAGACAGGATAGGCAGAGACAGGAGGACCCTGGGACTCATTTGACCAGACTACCTCATCTAACTAGTGAGTTCTGGGCCATAAGAGATCCTTTCTCAAAAGAAAGCAAAATAAATGGCACATGAGGAATGACACCCGAGGTTGAAACATGCATGTATATTCACATGCAGACAAAAAGTAAAGAAGGACCCTGGGCATGGTGGCAGGACCTTTAATCCCAGCCCTGAGGAGGCAGAGTCAGGCAGATCTCTGTGAGATGGAGGCCAGCCTGGTCCACATAGTGACTTCTAGGCCCATTGGAACTACGGAGACCCTGTTAAAAAAAAGAGTGAGAGAGAGAAGGAAGGAAGGAAGGAAGGAAGGAAGGAAGGAAGGAAGGAAGGAAGGAAGGAAGTCAGTCAGTCTACTCTTGAAGGATCCAGTAAGAACCTAGTCTATCTGGGAATCTGGAAAGGGACCTGCACACTGAGTAAAGATAGCTGGGAATTATTCTAAGCTGAGACAGGAAGAAGGTCATCCAGAGATTGACCCACATATGCTGAAAACTTGAGTAAGGAAAAAGCTATACACGTTTAGAGAAGCAAGAGCAGATGTATGGCTGAAAAGCAGTAATGGAGGGAAAGGTGGGGAGATGGGGGGATTAAGGGTCTACAGGAGGGAATTTTGTTTTTGAGGACCATGGGGGAAATCATTCACATATTACATTACATTGTGGAGAATAGACTGGTAAAGGGCAGCAGAGCAAGACGACCGAGCAGTGACTGCTTCAGTTGTCCAGGAGAGACGGCATTAGCTTCAGTGGTCATGGTTTTCATAGCTATCCTATTAGGCAGCCAGTGAGGGGCTGTGCTGAAATCAGCCAGCCAGGGTTTCAGTCCTGACCCTGCCATTGACTCAGCATTGTGACTCTGGTGTGCCACAATTCTGTCATCAAAAAATTGGGCTGAAGATATAACTTTAAAAACTATCAGGAATCACATACAAAAATAAAGTGAATATACGAAAAGATTTCTTACTTCATGAATCATTCAAGATGCTAGTTAAGAAGTTAAAATTAGTTCAGATAGAGGATTGGGTTTACAAAGGTTCATACTTTCCAACAGACAAAATCATTTGCATTTACATGAACAGGAAAAGATTTCCATTGTTATGGACAAGAAACATCTGTGTCATCACCAGCCCTCCACAAGGAAACTTCTGTCCCTGTGGAGTTGCAAAATAAACTAGCCCAAGGCAATCAAAGCCTTGTAGAATTAGACCACCCCTAGAAGAGTGCTGCACAATGCCAGCATTTCATTGAAAAGACACCAATAATCTCTTTTACCCATTTCACAATGTGCCCAACATACCTATCTCCCAACAGTATGGTGAGTTATATATGTAAAATACTTACAAGTCTAAATATTAGATAGCTTTATTATTATTATCCCAATGATTGGTGATGATGGATAAAAGGTAATGAGATTAGATATATTTTCAAGGGATAATTGATAGAGTTTACCAGTCAGAGTTGAGCAGTGTACGAAATTAAAAAGTCAAGAATAACCCTTAAATGTTTTCAGTAGGTGGCCAGTAAAAATACCTGCTGTGATAGAAGATAAAGCATTGCCAAGGGAGAAAATTAAAATTTCATTTTGAGAGTCAAGAGGAATGGCTCATTGAGTAAAATACTTGCTCTCTGAGCATGAGGATCTTAGTTTGAATCCCCAGAACCCACAAGAAAATCCAGGCACGGTGACTGCATGAATCAAGACAGGTGGACCCCAAAAGCTTGCTGTGCAGCCAAGTCAAAATGGTGAACGTCCAGCTCAGTGAGACACCTGTCCCAAGTCAATAAGTTGGAGAGCAAAAGAGGAATGTCCTGCGCACGCAGATGCACCACAACAGACACATGTAGTCACATACATGCCCTATACACACAGAGAGAGACAGAGACAGAATTCCATTTGGAATATTATTTTAAGTTGGAGGTGCTTTTGGAGCATAGAATTTAAAACATCAAGAAAAGAAAAGACAGCAATATATAGAAGAAAGCATGAGATTTTACTAGAGGTTGAGTTATGTCTCAGCTTCTTCCTCATCTATATGTTAAGTTAAATCAAAATTTTGTTGGGATTTAACAACTCTGGTTTATAAAGCACTTTAATTAGTGTCTGACACATAAGAAGCATAATATCCTTTATTTACATTGATTTATTTCCTGTCAGCTTGGGGTGGGGAAGTGGGGTAGATATGTGTGTGCCATGGCTAGTTGTCAGAGGAAAACTTTGACGAGTCAGTTCTCCTCTTCCATCATGTCGGTTCAGGAATCAAACTCAGGTCATCGCCTTGGCAGCAGAAACTTTTACCTCCTGAGCCATCTCACCACCCTACTTTTTTAAAAATTTTACGTGTATGCATGTATTGCATGAATGTAGGTACGTGAACCTGTATCATGCCATGCCCAAAACGGACAGAAGAGGGCATTGGCTTCCTTGGAACTTTAGTTACAGGTGATTGTTAGGTGCCATATAGGTGCTGGGATTCAAATTTGGGTCTTTTAGAACAACCAGTGTTCTTAACTACTGAGTCATCTCTCCAGCCCCTACCCTACATTTTTTATAAGATTAGTTCAATTAATATATGTCCTTTGCAACAAAAGAAGTTCTAAGATTAAATACTTATAAATTTCCTTTGGATGGTATTTGAAACTAGGAGTGATTAATAACATATTGGGAATAGTGTAAACTTGAGCTTGGAGGCACAATAGTCCTGGAACAGGTGACCAGACAAGAAAATAAAGTTTGGTGTCGTTTAATTGGAGAAAAGACTTTAAGAAGGAAGCTGTTTTAGTTTCTTTTCCTGTTACTGTGATAAAATAAAATACTGTGACAAAAGCAACTTTCCCAAAGAAGAAAAGAAGGTATTAGTTCACAGTTCAGGGTAGAGTCCCTCACGGTGAGGGAGTCAAGGCTGCAAGAACTGGGAGCAGTGGTCACACTGTGTCTACATGTGGGAGGAGAAGGCAAAGAACCTATGCCTGTCACTCAGCTCCCTTTCTCCATTTATAAGGTCAAGAATTTGAAACAGGACAATGCCACTCACAGTGGGTGGGTCTTCCCATCTCAATCCACACAATCAGGTAATCTCTACAGGCATCCCAGAGGGCCCTATCCCAGGTGATTCTAGAGTCTGTCAAGTTGACAATTAATATTAGCCATTCCAGAACAAGATAGATGCATGAGTGGGAGGAAGGAAGGAAGGAAGGAAGGAAGGAAGGAAGGAAGGAAGGAAGGAAGGAAGGAAGGAAGGAAGGAAGGAAGAATCATTGAAATTCCAAGGAACAGCAGACAGTATGGGACCAGTAATTTTAGAAGCTAATTATTAACTCTTCCTGCTGAACAGGTCTCTCCTTCCTTTAATGAGACTCCCATCTTGTCTGAACCAAAACAGAGAAACAATTGGACAAACCTGGAAGAAAACTTTAACAAAGTACTAAAAGATATGAGTTCTCTCAGACTTTGAAAGAACCAAATTTCTGGATGCACTGGAACTTCCAGGGCACTCCTCTTCTTAAGATTTTCTTCAGTCTAAGTCTCTTTAATGCACTCAAATTTTCTTTTTCTTCGAGCACCAAACATTTTTTGCAAGAAGTCATTGATGGATTCTAACAGAAGCCAACTGCCCCTCAAAGATCCCAAAATGAATCTCACTAGCTTGAGAAAATGATGTGTGTAAATATAGCTCTCCAGTATTGCCCTATGTGCTTGGGAACTGGACCCTTCCTTCAAATAATTATGGATTAGCACCATTAGACAACAGTAGCCACCTTTTTTTCTCCTCCTCCCAATAGTTGTGCTGGTGGATCTAACAAAGCTGTCATTTGTTGAAGTTTTAGGATTATTCTGTTCTTGATTTTTCTGCTGAGCCGACTGACGGAGTTCAAGATGCTCACACTGCAGGCATGATGCTCTAGGATTTGAAGAACCTTCAAACAGAATTGTGCTGTCAGAGACTTTGCGGATGGGTGTCCTGGACACCTTTAAAACATTTTTCTTGGCAACCTCAATATGAGTTGCATAACTATGATGAATTATTCACATCTCTAGCAAATTACAAACTAATAGTGCCTGAGAAGTATTTTCATAATTCAGATCAAATATCATTAACTACAGATCTTTCACATTAAGTGAGATTCTTGTTTATTTGGAATGATAGGTGTTTGGGTTGCTATTGTCCCAAAACTTTAATTCTTTTCAGCATTTTTTTATTTTAAACTTATTTACTGTTTACTCTTTGATGGTTTCACACCTGTGTTTTTATTTCAGTTCTTCTGCCCCTATGATCTCACCTCATTACCCTCCTCTCCCACTGAAACTCTTCTTTCCAACAAGCACATCCCTATAGCCACCTGATTTTTACAAAAATGTAAAAAAATACATTTCAGTAATCATTTTTAAAGTTTCCATAGAATTACAGATTTTGCAGGTAATTTGAATATTCCTAAGCGCATTTGGTTGAAGAGTTGTCTTTCTTCGCAATACCCAAAGGGTTTAGGGTTTTGTTTTGGTTTGTTTTGTTTTTGCTTATTTGGCAAATATATTTTTGAGAGACATTAAATAAGTAGTGAGTTTTATATGATTCTTCTGAACTCATGTAGAGGTGGGGGCTGAATGAGGTCAAGAGCAGGGAAGCCTTCTCCCTCTCCTTTTCCAAGTTTCTGTTCTTACCTAATATCAGTCTTTCTTCTCAGGCATTAAAGTGTCTGCTGCCCAAATGCCCAGCTCAGGGTTAAGTAACTGTGCCTTGTCCTAGAGATTTTACTGTCACTATTTCAAGGATTAGCCAGTACCAAAAGCCACTTTTCAAAATCAAACAAAATAAGAAGATGTGTGACTTAAGAGGAAGGAGAGGCTAGGGGACAATAGGATTAGCAACAACTTTCACCCCCAACGGACATATTTCTGAAAATATTTTCTTCATTAATTCAGGATAGAATTACTTTTATTTTCTAAAACACTATTTACTAGATCTGCTGTTGCTGCTATTAATAGTCAATAAAGTTCTTTTTAAAAAAAGGACATTTCATGATTCTAAACAATTAGTCAAAATTTACATTTGCCCACAGCAATATACTCCAAGGCCCCCATATAGGCCTGAAACCACAAACAGTACCGAGTTCTGTAGATACTTTCCTATTTGTGCACATCTCTATTAAAGTTTAATTTATAAAGTATGCAGAGTGACGTTAATAAAATAAAGCAATTATAACAATATACTCTAATAAAAATTAAAACTGTGGACTGTTTTGAAACTTTCCACTTAATATTTTAGGGCCATGGTAGATCATAGCTAATTGAAACCATGGCAAGTGAGACCTCAGACAGGACTACTGCAGTTCATTAATGAAGGAACCAGCTAGTAAGGTGACACTAATATGTCACCAACATGTTAAAGGAGATTTAGAAGTACCATACATACCTAGATAAATACTAATGCTAAAATGGATTTGTAAATAGATGCGAAGTCAGTTTACACATAGGGCAGCAATGAATTGCATTCTGCTAGATAATCTGCATTTTAAAGGCAATCGATTGCATTATCAGTTTTCCACAACTGATAGAGTGGTACAGTAACTCAAAGTCAATGAAAACCTAAGATAGGAACTAACAAAATATCCATTTGTCTTTTTGGTTCATTTTGAAGATTTTCATAGTTCCTCCCTACACTCTCAAGTTTATTCCTGCCTAACCTCTTACTGTACTGTTCATACGTGAACATACGCAGAAAGAAAGAAAGAAAGAGAAAGCCACAACCCCTGTGAACTCATAGCTCAAAAATGTGGTAACGGGCTGGAGAGCTGGCGCAGCTGTTAAAGGCTCAGGCAGACTCACAGCCAAAAAGACAAAAGTGTGGTAAGACAGGGAACTATCAGAATTCAATGTGTGTAATGTGAGTCTCTGCAACTTTCAATTTGCATTTTGAAACTAGAGCATGATACCAGGTGTAGCAGAGAGAGAGAGCACACTGGGCGCTGGAGAGAGGTCTGCTCAGGGGATGGCCCGGTGGCTGCTAGAGAACCTCCCTCCAGTGTACAGCCCCACACAGTGGCTCACAGGAATCTGTAACTCCCGATCCAGGGGATCCAGTGCCCTCTTCTGGCCTCTGCAGGGACAGCATGCATGTGGTACACATACATACATGTAGGCAAAACACCCGTGCACATCTAGAGCTATTCTTACATTGAATAATCCAAATGATTTTTAAAACAGACATGTGTACATGAGAGAGAGAGAGAGAGAGAGAGAGAGACAGAGAGAGAGAGAGATCAAAGTAATGAAAAAAGGAAAAGTTAAAGATGTCAGTTACAGACCATGTGCTCATAAAACTCTAGTCTCACAGTGGCTGATAGCTGTAGAGATACGAGACTAATTAATCAAAAGTACCTCATTTCTTTTTAGCCTTTTATTAGTAAAAAGGTTGTTTTTATTATTCCAGGGTAATAAGCTAAACCACCTAGAGACCTTACAAGTGATTTCACTGCTGCTTTCTATGTCGTAAAAGAGACTATGGTAATAGTAATAACTCTAATTAAAGCAGAAACTTTTGTTAATGTAATAAATAATTAAGTTTGCAATAAAAGGCCAGACCAAAGCATAGTGTGCTTATTTACCAGGTCTCTCTCTCTCTCTCTCTCTCTTTCTCTCTCTCTCTGTGTCTTTAATATCTAGGAAATGGGAAAACTAAATCTGGAAGCCATGTCTTCGCTTCTGAAATTTACACCCATCCTTTAAAGAATTCCCTTGCCCAGCCATTCTTCTTCATTCATCCAGCAGAGCTGCTGCTAACAAAAAGAACTGTTACATTGCCCAAATTCCACTTCAGTAAGCACATTCAGTGACTAATATAGTGACCCACTTTAAAGATTCTAGCTCAGCAAGGGATATTGAAGATGAAACTTCAAAACGTGACGTTTAAGCCTCCTAACTCGCTGACTCTATGACCTTGCCTCTTTCCACTGTGGCCAAAAAACTCAAGACAGTAAACAAAGAATTAGGAGATCTCTGGATGTGGAGAAAAGGTTAACAAAAGAAACAATTATTTATCCATTTATATCATCAGATATTTCCTTTTGAAATATAATATCCTTCCCTCAACAGGAAAGAATGTGTTATATCATACGATATATGCAATCAAGAAATTAAGATGACTGCCAGAGATGATACTGCTTAAAGACAAATTGGTTTTAATTGGTGTGAACCTGACAAAGACCCAGGGATAGTGGGTTGGGAGATAGGCCAGCGAGGCTGTTTTGCATTTGATAAGACTCTCATTTGGGAAACATAAAGCAGATGTTTGTTGGCTTTAAGGGAAGCAGTTTCTGTTTGTTTTTCTATGAACTCTAAGCATTCAGATAATCAAACATCCTCCCACATATATGTGTGCATATTAATATATTTTTCCATGAAAATATAACGTTAAAATCAACATTTCAACCATTGCTACAAGTTCATGGGTCTTCTGTAGCCTGTCCTCTCTACTCTATATACTTTGGGGATATTATTCTAATTCTGGAAGGAAACTAAATGCAAAGTCATTCTTCAGCTTACAGGCAAGGGCAGATCACATGTCATGTGCATTCTAGGACTCACTTCAGAAAATAAAACACAAACAAATCAAGCTGGCTACCTGTCATTCTATAAGCATATATGCATTTGGAAATAGATGGATACCTGAAATAAGTTTGGGAACTACCGAGGAATCTCAATCTCAGGGTGTTTGACTTCTCTACCAAATTTTCTTTTTGATAGAAGTAATTGAAAAACTGTAGCCCACAGTTTATATCCAAACCCTCCATCAGTATCCCATCCTCCAGCCCACCCATGCCCTGCTTCTGCAGCTGAGGTTTTGTTGGAACACAGCCCCACTCATTTCACTATGACAGAAGTGAGTAATTGCAGCAGAGGCGAACAGCAAAATCTAGAATCTTCCCTTTCAGAGAAGCTAGCCAATCCTGTCCCACTGTAATGATCACTGAAGAAAGTTCTTATAAGTAGCACAATAATCCTTACTGCATAGGAAAAATCAGTAGATCTTGCCATCTTTCTCACTCAAGAACCAAATCAGGTGCTACATTTTTAAAGGGTTCACTATTCGGTTGTCAAAGTTAGCAGGGTAATCATTTGCTTTCATGCCTTTCTTATATACAAAGTGGCTTAATATGCATTTCCCTTTAGGCCTACATCTGTGTTATTAAACCCAGTGCTATGTATTTGTTACAATTCTTGTTCCAGCAGCCAGGCAAGTGTATGTGAAATGGACAATGAAAGAATTAAATTGATTTTGATGATAGTTTATATTTCAAAACAGCTCATGCAGGTACATTATTTAAGAAGGAAAGATTTTTAAATTCTTTTAGAATCAAAAGATAAGGAAGCCAAAAAGGTGGAGGATATGAGATTGGGTGAAATTTTCTTGGTGATAATCCTGGGGGATCATTTTGTCCCCGTCTACATCTCTGATAGGCTACCTGGTGACCTTTGCACTCTGAGTAGATGGCTCTTCAAAGGCAGCTGGAGTCAGACACTTTGGGCAGGGTATGCTTTAAAGGGGCCAGGCCAGCCCTCCTGGGTTACCCGCCTCAGCCCCACATGAAGCCAAGGCTCAGCCCAGAAAACATGTTCATGGTGTGAACGTTGGGTTGGTTTGCTGTTGGCATTTCAGCTTCCCTGAAGTAGATGTTAATGGTTTGAATCTGCTGAGACTTAATGCTATAACCTTTTTATCATTTCTTCATTTTCTGCCAGAGTCAAGGGGTGCGGCCTCTTCAGCATATCTGCTGCTGGGAAAGCAGCAGCTTCGTGGGGACAAAAATGTTTAATTAGCCCGAAGTTCCTTCTCCAAATTATTATACAACTTTTTTTAAAAGTTTATGGTTCCCCTAGGTTTCTCCCCCTGAGACCTCTCAAGGTCCTTCCTTTATGGTCATGGCTGATTAATGAGGAAGAAAAACTTTACGAGAATTTGGGTATTTTCAAGCACTTGAGAGAAAGCTAAGAGGAAAACCAAGCTGTAGCTTCTTTCAGGAGGTGGGGGAAGGAGGCTGTAGAACCTCTCATTTGCTGTAACAAGCCTGTGGATTTAAATTTCTAGTTTGGCTTTCTATGTGATATAAAAAGACTTGGAGTTCAGACTAATTCAAAGAATGTGTGAGGAATAAGACTGCACCATTATTGGAAACTTAAAAAAAAAGAAAACTCTCCGTGTACATAAAAATAAATCCTGGGAAGCACATTGAGCATAAAAGCAAAGAAAGTTACAGAATATGAGATCCAAGCTGGAAGAAAATCTTCCTTAAATACCTCGAAGGGCTTCTTTTGTTATAGTTTTAGTATCAGTATTAGTCTACTGTAAGAATAGCCGGCATCCTGCAAGAGGCACGAGTGCTGGGACTTCGAGCAGGGAGGAGAACCCCGGGCCTCTCTGAAGAGCTGCCGCGCTGGGTGCCGAGCACCAAGCGAGCAGGTGGCCTGTGTCTGGAATGTCTTGCAGCTGGGAGTTCACATGACACGCGATCCAGAAACAGTGGCCAGTGAGCTCATGAATTAAACTGAGGCTGCCACCCCAGGACAGGGTGGAGGAGCCGAGCACATCCTGGGGCGCCTCTGGGCAGCGGCGGCAGGTGCAATGCAGCCTCTCACAGCCCCTGTGGCCTCCCGCCTGGGGCTTCTCACCTTATCGTCCTGTTTGCTTGCCAACTGCAGGTTCGTTCCAGAGGCGTGGTCCGCCTGCACCGCCACCTGTGGTGTGGGCATCCAGGTGCGAACCGTCAGATGCCAGGTACTCCTGTCTTTCTCTCAGTCCGTGGCTGACCTCCCGGTTGACGAGTGTGAAGGGCCGAAGCCAGCATCCCAGCGTGCCTGTTACGCAGGACCCTGCAACGGAGAAATTCCAGAGTTTAACCCAGAGGACACAGACGCACTCTTGGGTGGCCTGCGGGAACCGGACGAGCTGTATGACTGGGAGTATGAGGGCTTCACCAAGTGTTCCGAGTCCTGTGGAGGAGGTAAGTCGGGGACCCCAGACCTTCTTGACCTCTGTCACTGCATGCAACTGTGCCATGCGACCTCGCCGTTCCAAGAATGCGCAGACGCAGGCGAGCTAGTCATTCTACACAGTAAAGCTTACTGTTTGAAACCCTGGTGGAGTCTTCTGGCCCGAGTGATTGACAGTCAGCTGCGTGCAGCGAGCACCGCTGATGCCTTGGTTTGCAGTTGTCGTTCTGATATTTTGTTCTCAACATTCAGTCTTACTCACCTATGCCCTCCCTCTGTGCATGCCGGGGGGGTGGGGGGAGGAAAGCCCGTGGACAACACGTTCTGCCGTTCTCAAGAATACAGTGAAGGCCCTCCCAGTTCCTCAACCGATTTTCCAAGAAAGAGGGGAATAGGCCACAGTTGATGAACACAGTGCCTAGCAGGAGCTAGAAAGAACACTAGGACCAAAGTCAGATCCAGCTCCATTTTACAAAGAGAAAACCAGGATACAAAGAAACAGGGAGGCTTGTTTGAAAGTTCTGGGCCCAGGCCAAGGCTTCCATATTTTAGCCACACGCTCAGACTTTCCATAGTGCTGCACCTTCTCTAAGTACAGAATTCCTGAAGCTTTCTCGTTATGCATATGATTGAGCGTCAGATGTTTACGTGGCTCTCTTGGGTATATCCGTGGTGATCTTTAACTTCTGTGACTTTTAAGTTAATGTCTTTAGTTGATGATTGTTAACTGCATGTATCTATGGAATAGCACATGATTTGATGTGCGTGTTGTAAAAAGACTAATCAAGGTTTTAATACCTTCAGTGATTCCTGAGAGCACACCTTGCAGGAAGGAGCAGGATGTGTGTGCCCACCCACACAGGCACATATAAAAATCAGAGACTGATGTCAGCCATCCTCAACTACTTCTCCACCCTATTTTTTGAGACAGGATTTCTCCAAGAACCTGGAGCTTGCTGTTTCTGCTAGACTAGCTAGCCAGAGCAACTCTGGAGTCCACCTGCCTCTGTGCCCCAGCACTGGGGATACAGGCACATGCCACCACGTCCAGCATTTAGTGAGTGCTGGGGATCAGACCTCCAGTTTTGTCACACAGCAAACACTTTACACTGCGAGCCACCTGCCCAGCCCTCTTCAGTGAGTCTTTACTTAGCATGTTATGAGAAGGATTATGGCAGGAAAATGAGTTAGTGCTCCAAAATTTTTATCTTTCTTGTCACTATGAATAATAGATTAGATTGATGCTGTCATTACTGCCCGCATCTAATCCCAAGAGAGATTTTGACAGGTTTGACAGGTGAGGAAGTGCAGGCGACTCCACACCAAAGCTCTCTCATTGTCAGTGTAGCCCCACAGGGTATGTTGAGGCTCCACAGGCCCCCCAAAATATTTTACTTAACCAACATATTTTTAAAGTACTGAAATAGATTCCCAAAACTTTTCCAAACCATGGTGTTTGGGAAACTCTTTTGAAAACATCTTTTGTTATGATTGAGAATGTAAGAATAAATGTGCTCACATTGTCCACTCACATGGAGTTGAAAAGGGATGAACAGAAGAGCAAGTACTAGAAAAGAATGCACTTTTCTCTCACAGCTCTTTTTAAACACATATTGGTTCTGACCTAGAGGTTCTTGTTTGTTTACGCATCTTCCAATTTCAAGCCCTGGAATTGTGAACAGTTTTAATGGAGAGCTCTAGTATTTTAAAATCTAAATTCTTCCGAATGACTCTAGGAGACAGTTCCCTGGCACTCAGCTAGCTAATGTGGCTATGCTCACTCTGTGTGTGTTCACTTTCTTTAAGGGCACCCTTTCTTTTCTGCTTAATGAGGGGGAAGTATTAAATAAGCTTTGCTGGTCTCTGAGCCGCTATAGGGACCCAGAGGTCAAGAAGAAAGGCTGTATAGCTGCTGGCTGCAGCTTCTTCCATTTGCATTTTGTTTCTGAGACTGGGTCTCATTGTGTAGCCCTGGCTGGCCTGGACCTTGCTGTATAGACCAGGCTGGCCTTGAACTCTCAGACATCCACCTGCCTCTCTCTCCAAAGTGCTGGGATTAAAGGCACAAACCACCGTACCTGGCCCACAATTGCTTCTTTTAATATAATAAATGACTCAGAATTCAATGGCTGTGTGTTTATCCCTGATTTCCATGATCATTTAATTATTTATACTCAAAAGCAAATGTGCTTTAGAACACGTTATGATTTCTCAGTTATGGTTTTCAGTTACAAGTCAAGTCTGGAATTTTATGAGCAGGTGGGAAAACTAGATGCAGTAATGAAAGGATTATATAAATAACCAGCTGCATCTATCTTTACGAATCTAACCATTCTACTGACCAACCAGGAGTTTAAAATTGAATTTCTAGGATGTACGCGGAATACCTTAATTTTAAATGTTTTCAGAAGACACTGATTTAGAAATAAGTTCTGTATATTTGATATACAATTGAGCTCTACCTAAAGAAACTGAGTGTTATCGTATAACATAAATTGTTCCTCATTTATACCCAAGGGAGGACAAAGTAACTAAACGTTTTTTAAGTCTTTAACTGTCAACAACTGAGCACACTTGCCTACAGATATGTCAACTGTGTCAAAGTAATATATTTACACCTAAGATGTTAGAGTTGAAAATTCCAAAGTGGTGAAAATGTTCGTGGGTTACACCGTCCATGTGATGCCCACATGCACTAACAAGTCACTCCAATGTACAGGATACAAATATTTTCATCATTCTTTAGCAGTGACATTTGATTATATTATCAGCTTTGCCCTTTCACCAAAATACAACCCATACAATTGTATATATTTTTAATAATTTCTGCTGAAACCAATCAGAAACATGCAGTTTGTTATCAACAAAAAGACTAAAGCCCAGTAGAGTTTCTTGTCAGGCTAATTTTGTTTCTGTAATCTCAAGAGATGAGATTGTATAGACACAAAAGTAAACTTTCACCTCGCAGAGAGGTAGCAACCAGAAGGAAATCATTAGTAATTTAGTCTGTAGTTGGTGGGTGAGTTGCACTGAACTATCACAGATATCACATGACAATTAGACTATCTGGGAGACATAAACACAGAAAATCCCATTTTCTGGAAGATAAAAGCCCTCAGATCTGTGTGGTTTGTCCCAATATTGCCTCTTTGCTATACTGTAATTTCCCACATGTGGATTGGATTGATAGATGTGGTTCAGGACAGCACTTCTGAACCATGTGATATTGACCTACTAGATGCCCATGTTAGAGTCTAGCTTAGGGAAAACATGGAACCAATTTCAGGAACCTTCAGGCTGGATTCTTGTACCTATTGCTACTTTTCTTTCCCAGTCTTTTGTCAGAAAAAGGAAACCCATATCCAAGTACACTATGCTTAAACACAGGTTCTCTGTTGACTTGAAATATTGATTTCAGGGGACTGGAGCAATGACCCAGTGACTAAAAGCACAAGCACAAAAACCTGAGCTCAGATCCCACCACCCACACAAAAAGCTGGATGTGACCAGATGTCCACAGGCTTGTAATCCCAGAGCTGGGAGTTACTGAAACAGGATGACTCAGGTTTGCTGGCCACTAGCCTAGCTGCAGGTTCAGTGAGAGACCCTGCCTCAAAGGAATAAAGCAGAGAGTGATGGAACAGGACAACCAATGGCTTCATTTGGCCTCTGCGTGTGCAATGGCACATACAAGTATGCATATAACATATAGGTACACTGTACACAACACGTGTACACACACAAAAAATAAATAAACATATAAGCATGGGGCTGGAGAGATGGCTCGCTGGTTAAGAACACTGACTGCTCTTCCAGAGGACCTAGGTTCAAGTCTCAACACCCACATGGTAGATAACAACCATCTGTAACTCCAGTTCCAGGGGATCCAACACCCTCTTCTGACCTCCACAGGCATTGCATGACATGGGTGCAATTATAGGCATGCACGCAGTGTACTCATACACATCAAATAAAAATAAATAAAATATAAAATCTGTATATAGATATTCAGGACATTGTTAGTCCTTCTCCAAAGAAAATACCTTCCTCAGGGCCACAGTGTCCTCCCAGACGTTCTCACACTTCCCATTTCTAGATAGTCTCTCACTCCATGCTCCTTGTCTCCAGGCATTCCCCCTCCCCGCCCCTCAGTCTCGATCCCCTGCTGTGCTTCCGCTGCCCTGCTCCTTCGACATTGACATATTCATTCTAGGACAGGGCTGGCCCCATATACTGCTTAAGTATAACCAAGCTTCTAACTTCTACCCCACCTAAGAATTCTTAGGCACTAACCCCATGACAACAGAAACTTAATACAGTGTTACAGAGCCTAACACGGTATTTTATAATGCCTTAGATTAGATCCAGTAACTCTGGCATGCTTCTTAATCTCAGCGCTTGACCACCCCACAGATGCCTTTGATCTTTGCCATGATTAATACTCTGCAGAAATGTACATTTGGGCTTTAGAAATATGAAGGGGATTACTGACGTCCTACGGAAGCTCTGCCCTCACTACCCTACTCCTTGCAGTCTTGAAAAGACTTAAATTCCGTAAACAAGTTCACCAGCTGAAACGTGTTCCGCACCTGAAGCAAGCACTTTCAAAAAAGATAAGCGACAGACTCTCTGATCACTTCCTACCTCAGAGTTCCTATAGATCTACCCAATGTCGTAAGGTTTTCCACAGCTGGGTAAAGCCAAATAAGCTATTTTGAAACAACATTTAGAATTTCCTAAATGCTACCAAGTAAACAAGTTAATGGAAATTGTCTTCTTCGTTTGGTTCTTATTTCCTGGGTTTCTTTATTGATTTGGTTGCCATACAAAGCACTGGATTTCACCATGCATCTTTATACATATCAGTCCACTTTGCTCTCAGTCTCTCCCCTCCCCCTTGGCCCCCATCCCCCACCTTCTAGGTTCCCTCTCTGCTTTGTTGTTACATGCAACCCATTGTCCTACCTTTCACCTCCCTTAGGATCTATTCCTCCCCTCTCATGATTGTTTTTCTAGCTTTGTGACTAGCAAACCTACATACATGGATAAACATAAATATATACACACACATATATACATATATAGTTTTTAATTCAGATTCCACCTTTCTGAGACTGACTTATTTCATTTAACATAATGATTTCCATTTGTATCTATTTCCCAGCAAATGTAATGATTTCATTTTTCTTTATGGCTACATAAAATTCCATTGTGCATTTGCCACATATTTTGTTGGTCATTTATCTGTTGACAAATGTCAACCTGGCTCCACTTCCTGGATATTATGAATAGGAAAGCTATAGACATGGATGTGCAAGTCTCTGCAGTCTGCGGAGCCACAGCCTTCTGGGTAGACACCCAACAGCTGAACTTATGGCAGGCAGGGTTGCTCACTCTTCTGGTTGCCAGAAAAGGGGGAAGGTAGGAAGGAGAGAGGGAGAGAGAGACTGACAGACAGAGAGAAACAGAGACAGAGAGAAAAAGAAATCTGATCGTTTGATTGTTAAGTTGCCTTTCTACCTCTGTTAAGACTGTCATTGGAATTCTGATAGGGACGCACTGAATCTTTAAATCACTCTAAGTAATACAGATATTTTCACAATATTAATTCTGATCCTGCATGAACAAAGTGATCTTTCCAGGGCACACTCCTAGTGACCCACTTCCCCACATAAACCTAGCTTGCAATAATAATACCATCATACTCTGAATCCATCGAAGGACTAATTCTTTGATTAGGCCAAAGATTTTTGCTGTTGTTTGGATTGAGGGCTTTATTTATTTGTTCATTTATTTGTTTTTGAAATAAGGTCTGACTTTATCAACCAAACTGGCCTGGAACTCACTGTGTAGCCCAGGCTGGCTGTGGACTTACGTGTCGCGTGGTCCGTCCTCAGACTTGCAGCCTCCCTCCTGCCTCACCCTCCTGAGCACTGGGAGCCCAACAAGGTCAGTAATAATTTGTTTCTCGTTTTCCGTTCATCTGGTTTTGGTCTCCCTGCCCCACTGAGCCCTTCTGCGTTAAATTATCACGTTTCAGCGTCAGTGGCTATATGACGTGGTGGCGTTTAATAACTATTTCAACAGCATCGGCAGCAGCCTCAGGATCCAATCACTTTCCAAAAGCCCTTCAGCTGGAAGCAAACCCCCAATTCATGAGCCTTCAGGGATATCTCAGATTGAAACCATAATAGGAAGCTGCTGCCTGACTTGTCATTATGACCTTGAGAATACTAGACTATCCCAGTGGGAAATCACAGAGGGTAGCAACAGTTTCTTATGAAGTGCTTTGTGATGTCATCATTCCATGAATTTCCATATCCAGAGAGTATCCTATAGTCAATATTACAGAGTATGATAGAATGATTTGAATATCCATAACTCTTAAATGTCCCACCCTGAACTGGCCATCACAAATTCAATTTGGAAGCTATAAAAACTTGGAGAAAAAAAGAAAATGCTGAAGGTACCATGATGGTCACATGGCAAAGTGCTATGACCTACAAAAATGATGCCTCAGAAGGAAGGGAATCAGTTTGGATTCTGTTTACAATGTCACTTCCTAAGTGATCCGCTAGGTCCCACGTGGTGACCTAGGTCAATCAATTTAAGAAGCATTCTCTTGTTGAGAGGGTTGAGAACTTCTTGGAGAAGCCAAGGAGAGACAGGAGGGCTGACAAGCACTGGGCATTCGTATTCTGCTAGGTGCCATCTGGGGAGGCAGCTCCAACACTGAGTACGAGACTCTGTTGGTGTATAACTGCAAACTTGTGCACCAACTGTAACTACATACAAGTCCCTAAGAATAGACAGATATCTTTAGATGGAGGCATCTTTATATACATAGCTGTGATGACTGAAAGCAAATTAGAATGTCTTCCCTTAAACTGAACTCTGTTGAAATGATTACAGACAAACGTCTATTTATTTCTGAAGATCTCAGGGAGAGCGGAGATGACAGTCTCTTGATGTTTTCAAATGTTAATGCTGTCAGGGAGTTCTAATCCCTCAGCCATCCTTGGCTTCACCATTCAGCAGCTGCATATCCTTAGGCAAGTTTTCTTCACCCTTCTAGACTTCAGTTTCCATTTCTGTATAATGGAGATTAAAATAGTGTTTGTCTGCTAGAATTGTAGAGACAACTGAATAATGCATGCTAAGTGTGGAGCTACAGGTCCTGGGCCATAACAGGCACTGTTTAGATATTAACTAATGTTATTATGACTACAGGAAACAGAATAAAATGCCTGCTCAATACTGACTCAAGTGTTTCCGTGCTCCATGACAGTCTCCACAGGTCACCCTATGGACCATCTTAAGGCATCTACTAAGTAATACTGTCAGGCACTGCTCAAGACATTTTACTGGCACCATGGAAGGTGCGCAGGTGTCTGTGGGGCTCTGTTTTCTATAACTATCGTTATTATAAATTTATGGTTTGCATCAACTTCCAAAGTTGCCCTAGGCTGCTGAAAAATTAACCAGAATCAAAAGGAAGCCAGTCAGGCCTAGAGTCCTGCAAGACCACAAAAGTACAGCTACTTATGGAATGCTAAATCATAAAATATGGCCTCAGACCTCTCTTCCAAACACAGAAGTCTCCCACTCATTAACATGGAACATGTGAACGTCTTGGGGCCCTGGGATTTCTTTGTTGTTGTTTGACAGACTATTGGTTGGTCACCCTCTTGATGTCCTCCTTCTATTAAATCATCACATTTTACCATCAGTGGCTATACAGCCTGACCACATCTGTAAAGGATCTCAGTAGTCTGAGTTTTCAGAAAGCTGCCCTCTTCAGAGGCCATGGGCTTTCCACAGTACTTCCTTTCTGATGGAATACTTCTTAAAAATTTGTGGTGCCTGAGTTTAAACCCAGGACCTTGTTCATGCTAGGCAAGTACTCTACCACTAAGCTGCAATCCCAGCCCTAGATCAAATAATGCTTAACAAGCTTCACAGCACTGTGCTCTGAGGGCAACCTCTCACATGCAGTGAGAGTCCTACTGATTATACAGGCCTCCCACTAGCTGCCTGTCTACACTTCATCACCCCTGAAACACACCCATTCTGCACTCTAGCCTGACAGTGTGATTTGTACACAGGTGTCCAGGAGGCTGTGGTAAGCTGCCTGAACAAACAGACCCGGGAGCTTGCTGATGAGAACCTGTGTGTAACCAGCCGAAGGCCCCCACAGCTCCTGAAATCTTGCAATCTGGATCCCTGCCCAGCAAGGTAAGGGACATGGTGCCTCCTCCTGCCAGCTAGGAACATGTGCAGAACTGGGTGTATCTCTCTACAGGCAAGACTGGAACATTTATTGTTACCCAATGTTTTGAAAACCAATTAGCATCAGTTCAAACTTCTAGTCAAATCCTTTTAAATTTAATTGAAAGCAGGATCCTAGAATTCCAGTCCAATCAATGGTCGTTGAGTCCAGAGGCTGCATTCACTGAAACAAACTCATGGTGTGGTTGTTATGAACACGTGCCACTCTGTTGATTTGCCCTAAAGCAAAAATGAACTGACCACAGACTTAACGGTCTAGGCCACCTTTAAGTTTGTGTCCCAAGCCTTTAAGCCATAGTGGCAAACTGGCTTTCAAATTACAGAGTATAAGGCACCAAAGAATCTGGGTGGTATAACTGACCCACTGTGAAATCTGTATGCACACAGCATGTAGATTCATTATAGCATGCTCTGGGGTGTGTGTGTATCATTCTACATGCGTAAAATCAATTAGAGCATTTCATTGTTCAAGCCTGCCTGTGTCTCATTATTGCCCAACCTTTAGTCTTCATTAATCAATCCAACCACTGCTTCAGTCCACATAATTTTATGGTGTCTTGAGAAATTTGCCTTTTAGATACTCTTTTTGAGCAAATCTCATCTATGATTCTGATTTGGAATGGATACATTTAAGGAACCAAAGCCAGACTCTCAAATCTGCAGCTGAGCTGAAGAATGTTACTGGATAAAGTCATGTCCTAGATATGAAAGGAATGCCGTTTCAGAATATTTCTCATTTCTCTGCAAAGTATATCATATAAGCACTGCACTGCTTTCAGGTGCTAACAATAGCTGGTCAAGCTGGTGTGCTGTTTATTGTCTTCTTTCTCAGCCAGCTATAATAGAGTCCTTTCTTAGGGACTTAAGGGAGACAGACTTCAGACTTTCTCCAATCAGATGACACAGCCATGGTGACTTTCAAGTCACTGTTTCATATGCTAATTTGAATGGTGGGCCTGAGCTTTTTTCCTTCAAATACAGAAGTGAAGATGGCCATTAGTGCCACATTGTCCAAGGCAATGGAAAGCCAACTTCATGGAGCAGACCGCTCCCCATCAGAATGTCAACCAGGAAGACAGAGTCAAAGGCTAGACAGTGAAGCTCAGATCTAGGAGGTAAAATCCCATGCAAGTGCACAACATGACCCCTATGTGCACATGTATCAATTTCTATCTCTGGCCCATCTAGACCCTCATCTATCCTAATCTCCCAGCTATCCAAGTGGGCAGCCTTACTTCTATAGCAAAGACCTTTGTTCATAGGCAAAGTATACAAATTCTTCTACCTGACTACAGTCTCCCATATTAAAAGAAACAGCAGATTCAACCTGGACAGCCTGTCATACCCTTGACTAGAAGGTCAAAAGACCTGGCTTCTCATCCTACTTGTTACCACCTTGAGCAAGGTGACTGCTTTCTGTATTCCCACGTCTACAGAGTCAGATTATTGGACAGGATAACGTGAGCTTGCTACCTCTTACTCAAATATGCTGTGATTATGCATTATTCAAAAGGTACAAAGTCACACAGCTACTACCTCTTCTGTGTGCTGCTAACTGATGTATTTATTTATACTTACTCATCATCATTTGAAAAGCAAAAAGTGTCTTTCTAAACATATTCCAGTGTTGTGAGAAACTGAGAAAATGCCAAGGAGTCAGTACCTGAGACTAACTGAAAATTGCTAATATTTGTAGCCACTAAATCCATTCTTTCCTTGAGCAGAAAAATAAAAAGTCACAGATATAATTTCTCATTCTCAAAGTACTAAGGTTGATTTAGATAAGGTTAATTTAATCCTGGACTTTTTTTGTTGATTCATAGACAAGGATCATTTGTGGGCTTACCTGCATTGCATTTACTTTAGAGAAACTAGGTTCTTCTCACCAACTAGCTGTCAGGCAAGCAAAAGTTCTCATAGACAGGGAAACATACACAGCTGAGCACTTCCTGGGGATGGTGCTGACTAAAACAAAGGAGCAGAGGCCTCAACAGGACTTCTGCATCTTCTATCCAAGACCCAAAGTGGACTTTCATCTTAGAAGTCAGAGGTGTGTAATGCTTCTCCTGTGGAGTATTTCAGCTAACACCAGGGCAGACTTCTCCTTCTGTTCTCCTTGGTAAGATATACACCAAAGGGCATGTGTGTTTGGTAGAGCATAACCATGTGCTTTTCTTGCCTGCAGCTTCAGTTCACTATTTTTCAGACTTCACTGTTCCCTGTGGTTTGGTGTCTTACAATGAGCCAAGTGTTCCATAGTCACTGGAGCTCTTGGCCTCTGTTAAAATTTTTCCATGTGTTCAGTGCAAAAGAAGAAAAAGAAAGAAAACCCATAGAATTTCTGTAGGAAAACTTCAAGTTTCTTAGCTTTGGTGTCTGTAAGGAGCCTCTAGGCTAAGGCAAGCCACTTTCCCAAGTATGTGTCAGTGAGAAAGTCAGCAGGCTTCTTGCATATGCTGGGACTAGCCTGATCACATCTACTATACCAAAGGCCCTAGATGGCAGCTCTATCTTCCTGGGGCAGCTTCCTCTCTGTGAAGCAGAGTTTGTATCAGAAGCACCTGTCTGACTTTCACCAGGTTTCACAGATGCAGCTTTAAACTTGGTCATTCCCTGCAGGAGGGGGAATTCTCAAGCTGGAAGGATTGATTTTTCCGGCTTTTCCATGTATGTCTGTCCATGTGTGCACATGTGTCTGATGTTTACCTTCTTTATAGCCCTTTCAGAAATGTTGGTAGCATTCTATTGAAGAGGCTGAAGTCCGTGATGGCAGTTTTGTCTTCATCTTCGTCTCTCTACCCCTATTATTTAGGAATGGACAAATGGCAGGGGCTTGTTTGGCATTTATTTATTTAACGAGGGTATAAGAATTGGAGACATGTTTTTGATTAACAAGATTTTGACCATGTCATGAATGAGAGCTGGAAGACCTTAGTGCAATTTCTGTCCTCTCTCGTCTTTCCGAAGATGCTAAAAGCGTCATTATTAGACTCTTTTCCATAAACTGAGAGCCTTAACTATCAAATTAAAATATAAATTTCTATAGATTATAACATTTATGCTGTCAGTCATGTACAACAAGGTATTCTCAAAATAAAAGGATACAAGGAGAAGCTTTGTTAGAGGGGTCAGGGACAGAGGGATGCAGTAGGCTGCTAGTATTAGCGAGTGAAATACTTGATTGTCTGGGAGGATAAGGAGCCATACACGGAGGACTTTGTGGCCTCTCCTAAAATTGTCCACAAAATATTGAAAGCAATTTTGCTTGTGAGCCACCAATAAGAACTTCCCTTTAAACTTGATAGCAAAGAAGTTATAATTATTGTTGTTGTGAAGGAAATTCTTTTTGTGCACATTTAACATAAGCAAGTTGAGTCTTAGAAGCCACACCACCTTCCCCAAACTGCCAGTGGTGGGTAAGACTGGCTCAGAGAAAAATCTTTTTAAAAAAACTAGGATTCATCATTAGGAAAGAAGCCCGCCTCCTGGTCCCAATTAAAAAAATAAAAACAAAAAAAACCTTTCTAGATGTTCTAATTACTAAGTAGCCATTGAAGAGACACATTCTTTAAGATAAAATCTGGAATGCTAGGTATAGTGGGTCACACATACAACCCCAGTACTTGAGGGATGGAGGGACAGAAACAAGAAGATTGCCATGGGTTTGAGACAGGCCTATACAGTGAATTCCAAGTCACCATGGGCTATGGAGTTATGCTGGAATTTGTGAGACTCTGTCACTAACAATAATAATGATGATAATATCTGAGCTGGAGGTATAGCTGGGGTTAGAGTGCTTGCCTTGCATGCATAAGGCCCTGAGTTCAATCCCCTGTGCCCTACACATACATACAGAAACACATCCATACACACACACACACACACACACACACACACACACACACACACATTTTTTGCCAGGCATGATGGCACATGTTTGCAATCCCAAAACTCAGAGGTAGACTCAGAAATATTCTAAGTCCCAGGCCAGCCTAAGCACCTGAGTTGCCAAGCCTGCCTCAAAATTTTTAAGGAAGAAAAAATAAAAATGAAATCATAATAATCACTCAGGAAATATATTGTTTTGCTTTGATGAGAAATAGTTCTAATTTTAAAATATATGATTTGATTTACTATTATTATTTTTCTTTTACGTGTATGAGTGTATTGCCTGCATGTGTGTAAGTGCACCCATGTTGTGTAATGCCTGCAGAGGTCAGAAGAGGGCATGGGATCCCCTGGAACTGGAGTTATGGACAGTTAGTTGTTAGCTGCCATGAAATTGAACCTGAGTCTTCTGCAAGAACAGTCAGTGCTCTAAACCACTGAGCCACCTCCCTAGCCCCCTGATTTGATATTTTTAATTCAAGAGTTAAATTTTATTAGATTTGAGCTAATTTTCGTGAATAAGTCACGATCTCCCTGGTTCATACTAGCAGTGAGTGACAATAGCAGCAGCCCAGAGAGAGGCGGAAGTCACTACCTTAAAAATGGATGACTGTTATTAATTATAAGCATTTGATAGCTCGGCCAGCGTGTGTTGAAAGATTTGGTAAATGTGTGTGGAGGAGGGGAACAGAGGGAGCAATGAAAGCCAGATGGCTGAAAATGAAGGAAATTCCAGGCAGTCTCTGCAGCTTTGTTCTAACTTCTTAAACTAAACTTTTATTTCTGTGCAACAGAGAACAGCTGAGGGAACTGAAGAGCTAAGCGGAGAAGGGGAAGCTCCTAATTCCAGGGACGATGCTGGGCCCCCACCACCTCTTGTACCCCTAGCAGCTTCAGTCTCTTTGCTTAGTTCTAGGACTGCTCTTGGAACCAGCAAGAGCAGTAAAAAAAAAAAGCTGGAGAATCCTTATTTAAGGAGAGTGTTGGGGTCACCGAGTCCCCTCCTTAAAAGCAGACTTCAGGATGCCTACTTTAATGTGCACTAACAAAACCCATGCACACTACCAGAATATGATTTCCAATTTTAAGTTTTGTTTTATGTTAGATTAAAATGGCTAGAGCAGAAGGTGTTACTTTTTTACACAGCTATGTTTTCCATTTAGTTGATGGAGCTTTCAAAGCATTGTAGGCACCCTGATTTTTGACAACTTACTGTTTCAATGTGCTCCCTAAAGACTGCTTTATCTTTTGCTGGTTTTCCAAAGCTTCCAGATGCTGCCTTTTGACTCTGTCCATACTAACTTTTAGATGCTTAAAGCACAAGCATACCAAAGTTCACTAGGAGCCACAGAAATTAAGTTCAGATTTGGAAACCATATCAGGTGTCCTTGGAACATTACTGCTGTTACTACTGCTGTTTTCTTGGGTATGTCCAAATATATCTTATATTCTTTCTCTTTCTTCTACTAGCAGGTAGAATACAAATGAGGAACCTGCTTCTTAACTGTTGAGACTAGGAAGTGGAAGGCTATGTTGCTTTCTACCAGAAATGTGTTGTCACAGGGATCAGAATTGTTCCTGTAACATTTTTATAGCAACAAGAATAAAAATAACTGTCTCAGCTGAAATTAATTTGCATGCGTAGACTTAGTTGTATGAATCTACAGTAAAAATAAAGCAGGACTGGAGAGATGGCTCAGCAGTTCAGAGCACTTGTTGCTCTTGCAGAGGACTCAGGTTTGGTTCCCAGCACCCATATGGTGGATTACAACCATTTTTTGTAACCCCAGTTCCAGAGTTTCTGACACCTCTTCTGGCCTCCACTGCACACATGTGGTGTGTATATAAAATACAATAATTTTATTTATATTTATTTATGTGTTTGAGTGTCTTTCCTGCATGTATATAAGTTCACCCATGTCCCTGAAAGGCCCACAGAGGCCAGGAGAGGGTGTCAGATCCTCAAGTACTTGAGTTACTGACGTTTGTTAGCCACTATCTGGGTGTTGGAAACCAAACCTGGGTCTTCTACAAGAGCAGCCAGTGCTTTTAACCACCAAGTCCTCTTCTCAAGCCCCAAAATGTAATAATTTTTTAATGAAGAAAGTGCATCTAATTAACCAATATGTCGCCTGAAAGCATATATGATTCATTCTAAAAAGATGAAAACATCAGCTTTGTAAAAACCCACCAACTAGGGCCCTTGTGTTCAAACATATGACGCTATGTGGGACATTTTTCATTTAAACCATGACACTAAGCATGGTACCAGTCAATGACCAAAAGCAGAACTCAGCTCCTGTATCAGGGATGGGGTCAAAAATTCATTAGTCACACTTCTCAGAGCAGAGCCAAACACCTAGGAAATGAAGCATGTGAAAAGAAGATCAAGTAGACTGAAGGGAATCTCTTAAACCCAATGCTGAGCCACTAGGCAGAGAATTCCAGTCCTAAAGAACCATTTCTTATGAAGAAATCCCAACTCATCGAGGAAGATGCAGCCTGGCCTTATGAATTTGGAAGACACTGGAAACAGAGCTTTGAAGTTTTGCACTGCTGCTGCAAACAACCATCCCCAGTTTGTGTTTAGCTAACGGTCTGATCATGTAATAAAATATCAATATCGCCACTCCCTGAGCATTTCACACATACACACTATTTCCTCAGAGCAAATCTAGGGCCCTGCCTCCTTTTCTGTACCATTTTTTTTTAATCTGTTGCTAATAACTCCTCCTTCTTCTTTCCAGAAGCTCAATTACTTTGCTTCCTACTTATCCAAAGTCCTAGCTGAACCTTCTTTGCCAATTATACAACTGCATAATGTTCCAGTTTCTTTTATTCTTTCTCCACTCAGATCAATTAAGCTAAGTATTAAAAAAATCAAAATTATTTAAGCTAATAAACAAAACTAACATGTAAATGACTCACCCCTAGCCCTCATCCTAGTCTTAAGAACGTGGGCTTAGAATTTGCACAGATTAGAGTTACGATCCATTTCATATCATTTTCTAACAGCTTGGCTGCAAAGACCTTTTGTAACTTTCCAGAGCTTTGGTTTCTTGCCCTTTAACCTCCAAAGAACTGTCCCAGGTGAATCCAAAAGTGCTTGATTCTCCTGTATGAATCTCCCTGGTTACCCTTAATGATCATTGAGCTGATACATTTCTGTCTGTAACCATGAGATAATAACACTTATAGCAAGTGGTAAAAAGGGATCAAATCAATTCACTGAACTTTCACTGGTCCTCTGTCCCTACAGAGCACTCCATCTTGAAGCCTGACCATTTAACTTTGATATTTCCATGAGCTCTCCAAGACACTGTATTGACTTAACTAGCACTGTTCATTCAGAAAACATTAGAGAAAGGCCTAGAAAATAAAGCTGCATGTTTGTGTTGCATCATAAGGCAATGGTGGAAAACGGTGGAGGGACACAAAGCCATTTGGCTCATGCAATCCTGTTACCATGCCATCACCCTCAGCTGGAAACTCCAGGATCATGAGCTGCTGGATTAGAGAGTTTGGCAAGTTCTCTCAGCTCTCAGCTCTGTGAAGCTTAGTGTTACATGACACAAGATACAGAATTAATAGTATCTATTTCTTCTTTGGCCACCCTCATCCCTTGCCACCTGAGATATATCAGAAGATTGGTCCGGACCAATCTTCCAAATGTCTGGTCAGTCTTCCAAATGGCTGCTAATTGTGTAGGTGTTATTAGAAGATTTGCTTAACACAGACAGGGCAGTGTTACAGAGGAGTTCATTTGGAAGTTGACCTTGAAATTGTTTTAAAGTTTTGACAGAAAACAAAATGTCAGGAAATGTATGCATTGGTCTTAGAAGAACACCACATGGTTTACTCCTTTATTAGTGATGGAAGTACGCATGGGACGGCTCTGTAGGTCATTCCTGAATGTACCTTGGATGTTCTTTGAGAAAGCCAACTAAAGTTCTTAATGACAGAAAAAGAAGCTTATGTGATAATGCACCCGAGAAAGTGCCTGCAACCTAAAAACTAATCTCCGTGAACACAGATACTCCCATCCCCACCTATCGCACTTTTCCTGCCTCAGCGCCTTCCCTGACTGAGCAAGCCAGCAAAATCACAGAATGCAATATCTAAAACTTATGCAGTTTAAAGCTCCATCAAACTGTGGAAAAAAAATCCCAGAAGGAACCCGTTATAAGTAAGGTATTTATGGATGTAAAATCTGCCACAACTAGACAGATGCCATTTATCAATGTTCTTTTGTGAGAGAGAACAGAATGGTGCCAGAATTCCGACACAGGGAAGACACTGGTACAGAGCCAGAGCTTCCTCACAAGATGCACCCAGCTGGCAAGCTCAACTTCTTGCAGCTTTAGGGAAGATGGGCCATTTGTTTGCAATGGGGGAAAGAGAGACAGTCAGTTGACAGAGAGCCTCTTCTTTTTGCTTTGTTAGCTGTCAGGTACTTACCCAGACTTGAAGGCACATCCCAGACACACCTAGAAATACTTTATGTGAAAATGGGCACTGTCATGCACTTTAGTTTTGACTTGACAGAGGCTGGTGATATAGCTTACCCACTGTGGAGGGAAGTGAAACTACATGTGGCTGGTGTTAGCCCCTCCCTGATTACAAGAAGAAGAAGTACTGTTTTCTAGCTTCGCCTTTGCACACTTACCATCTGTCTACAGGAGAGTACTAGTGTGGAACAAGCTTGGCAAATGGTAGACTTCATTGAACCGCACCTGCACACAGCTGCAGCTGTGTATTCGACAGGTGGACAAAGTGGCTCAGTAGATTGTTCTCCTCCTACTTTGAAAAAGAAGCATGCTCAAATCTGGTATCTGTGGTGATAAGTTCCAGTTGTTTCCATCCTCAAGTGTGTATATAAAATTCCCCTTCCATCATTTCCCGGTTACTGGTAAACTCTGAAAGTGCTCTATGGATTTGTGCCAGATCCATAGTTGCCTGTCTGCCACCTAATCCATTTGGGGCTCAGGCTTATATCTATAATGATTGAATTTCCAGATTATCAAGTGCACCCACTTGCTCACAAAGCACACTCACTACCTGAAAGGCAATTTCAAATACATACTTTCTCTCCGAAGCTTATGCCTATGCCTCATGCCTTAGGTCCTATGACTCACATCAGATCATATTAACAGGTCAAGTCATTTCACCAGTCAACTTATAATCCTCAAGGAGCATTAAAAATCCACCTTCATTGTGGGCCACAGAGTGTCAGCAAGTCTCCAGAGACTGGATTCCTTCACTTGTGGTGATTGAAGGATCATAGCTATGTGAAGAATCTGTTTGGTTGGGGGTCTATGTCTTCTCATTACTTCCCAGCACTTCAATACTGAAAAGATCACAAGCTTCATTTGTTAACTCTAAAAAACAGAAAGCTGCAAGAAGCTTGGCTGATAAACTTGTCTAAAATCTAAAAATCTGACAAATGAGTATCCCTGAGTGCCTGGGGTTATAGAATATCAGAATGTGATTTCATCCAGTTCTCTAATTTTATCTGTGAGGAAAGAGAAGCCAAAAGTATTAAGTGACTTGCCCAAGTAGTCACTGGCTGGCGAAGCTCAGATTAAACTCCTGAAAATAAATTCCCAACTCTGAGTTCCAATTTATCAAAACAAAAAACAAAAAACAGGAAGATCCAAAAACTACTATAGTATATCAGAGTGTAGTTCCCTGAGCCAGACTCTGAGTTTAAGTCCTACTTTTTTTACTATGTCCCTGAGCAAGACATTTAACCTTCTTTCCTCATTTCCTTACATAGTTAAGGATTAAATAGTATCCGCCCTTAGGGCTTGTGAGCAGGTTCTGAATTAATGTAAGTGAAGCACTTCTATATGAGTCCTCAGCTTTTAGGGGTAGGCTATATGTAAGAGGCTCCAGTTGCCAAGGACACATTAAGAAGTTGATTCAGGCAACAGACTTGAGAGCCCAGATAGTCACAGATAGATGTATTCTTCACTGGAAGAAGAAATTATTTTCTCATAAAACCTTTGGGAAAAAGTTTTTATTCCTTAGCTAATAACACCATAGAATTTGAGCCAGCCAAAAGAAAACCAGTTACCTCAGACACCTGTCTTTCACACTTACTGTATACATATGAAGTCATAAATATGCAAATCGCTCTTTACTGTTTGAGGTAGAGAGTGAGGCTGAGGAGTAAAATGAGAAATGTCAGCATTCACAGAGTTTAGAGTTTTTTTCTAGTAATTTAGTATAAATGAATTAAGAGTCAAGAACTGGAAATTCCCTCGCCCTCCATGCCGTCGGGGGTAAGAAACTCTCCGTGGTCTTTCCCAAGCCAGATGTACTCTGCTGTGGTTCAGAATTCAGCTCTGGGGTGCCCCACTCTTCCTAGCTTCCTAGCAGGAAAAAATATATACAATCCTTTGTGGCCTAAGGAATGTCGGATTGCATGAAGTCAAACTTTTCATTATTTGAAGAAGGAAACAAATAGAATTAAATAGAGTAGTACTATAAATTTAAAAATTCCGGTAATAAGCAAAAACACAAATCTCAAAGCAAAACTGTGCATTTTCCTGTTCTGTCTTTTGTGTGAAAAATACTGGAGAAACAATGACCACAGGAATGATTATGACAGCTACCTTCCCCTGAACAAGCTAGAGGCTAGCAGAGGACCTACGTCAGACTCTGAACCTCTGACAGGATTCTCTGCATCCTTACTGACTGTGTGATCTTGTCATTTTACTTCAGTTGCCCCAAATGTAAAACGGCATAATCGCTGGAGAAAACAGGTCAATGTTCAAAGAGAACAGCATGCTCAGGACCATGAAGCACAAGTGGATGTGCATTCCAACATCGGCAGGCGCCGTGGTGCATCAGCAATGCAGTGTGGTGACATGGTGCTCACAGCCTCCTCCTTTGCAAACATGGGATTTGAGTGACTTGTCAGATCCAAGTGTGTTCCAGTCCTAGCAATAAATGGATAACCAAAAACAAATGACGTATTTAATAAGCCAATATAAATCCTAACGTAAGATTTTGATTTATTTAGATGTTAGCCTGATGATAATCTCTTAAATTGTCCATCTAAGAGTAAAATACATTCTACTTAAGAGATCTTTGAACCTAACTTGAAAAAGAACTTTACGTCATTTTTCTGTAGCCAGATATGAAAACATTTGTGAAAGACCTTAGCAAGCTTCAGGTCTAGAAAGAACAAACAGGTGCAGAATACCTATGGGAATAGAAATGTCCTGTTCTGCAGAAGGAGGTGTGTGTGTGTGTGTGTGTGTGTGTGTGTGTGTGTGTGTGTGTGTGTGTCTAGGTATATGTGTGTCCAAGGCTAACATCTATGTGTATGTATGTGTCTCAGGATCTGTGTGTATGTATGTTTCTATATGTGCGTGTGTCTCTGTCTAACATCTTGGTGTTCATGTCTCTGAGTATGTGTGTGTTATGTGTGTTTGTGTGAAATATCTGTTTGTGTACTTGTCTATGCTTGTATGTGTCTATGTGTGTATATGTCGCATCTCAGGTAGAATTAATTGCTCCCTACATCAATAGCTGACTGCTCCTGTACCCTCACATATCAAACTCCTGAGACAGACAGGGAGTTGTCCCCAAAGAAAATGTCTCTTATCTGTTGCTTTCCTTCTCAAATCAGGCTTGAAGTGGATTTATGATCTGGTGGAAGGCCTATATAAAGTACCATGTCACCCTGTCCCAGAGACTTGTTGGACCTCATTAAAAGCTGAAAACTCTTGAAACAGCCAAGAAAAGAGCACATGGGCCACTTCAGCCCTCAACTAATTAGTTTGTTCTGTTCAGGAGTGTTCCATGGGCTGTAAGTTTAAAATGCAGTGTTCTTAAGTCACCACTGTCAATTAAGGATTTGGCTGCCCAAAGTGCCTCTGCTTCCCAGTCTCTCTTATACACCCACAGTTACATCAAGGAAAATAGAGTTGAGTAAGAGCCAGAATTTTCCAAAGATTTACTAGACTTGTTATTCAATAATCTTTCCATCCCTGAGGTGGGAATTGAAAATTCCAGTGCTTTCTCATACCTCGTTCTGCCTACATTGTTCCTCCTGCCTCTCTGACTGGGTACCCTGTACTCATCCTTAAAGACCCAGTCCAGCTATTGCTGACTCCAGGAAATCCCAGGCCTCTATCTAGTCTCTTAATCTCTGGCCTGTGTGCTCACACTTACTAGTGCCATAATCTAGGCTGGGAGCCCCAAGGCATAGGGTTTATGTCTGTTGCATTTATTACTCCGATCTTTCACTTAGAGACTAGCCCACAAAAAGTTCTGAATAAATACCTATGAATGAACAAATAAATTAATAGCATATATCACAGTGTTTTTATACTGGTCCCTAAAAACCATTAAGATCAAAAAGTTTTAGTGTCTATGTTCCAATTATACAACTTAATACTCGGAATATGTAACTCTAGGCTTTCAACAATGAATGCATTGTTACAAAACCCATTGCATGTGTGACTGGCCAAATTGTTGGGAATATTTAATTAAGTTCTATGAGACTGAAAATATGCATATGATGAAAGTAAAGAAGAAACACAATTTTTTGTTGATAATAAAATCAGATCTAGGGATCTTGACATAAAGGCCAACATTTGTAAGCATTTCACTTAAGAAAATTCTGAATAAGGGAAAAATTATGAATATAAGTGTCCATGTAAAATGGGCAGATTAAAAATAGTTTATGAGAACTAACTCCAAGGAACCTATTTATTTGCTGGGCCTACCATAACCAAGTACTCCAAATGGGTGATTTCCAGGAACAGAATTTATTCTAAGGCCATAAGTCTGAAATCAATACTTGGAAGGCCGTGCCATCCCCCAGGCTGCCAGGGGGTGGCTGCTTGCTCTTCCTGTCACTTAGTGATTTTCAGCAATCTTTGGCATCTGTTGACTTGAAGATCCTCATCTTCCTGCATGCGGCCATCTTCCCTCTTTTCAAGCCTGTCTCCATGTCCAAAAATCTTTTTCATAGGAGACCATTCATGTTCGATTAGGATGTATCCCAGTGACTTCATTTTAAATTATCCCTGTAAAGACTCTTGTTTCTAAATCAGATCACATTCTGATGTACTATTCTAGGAGTTAGGATTTTAATATGCATAGGTGGGATGGGGCACAATTCACTCCATAACAGGGAGAAATACTTGATTTGTTGAGTTTTTATGGGAAAAATCAGTATGTATGTAGAGATATCTGTCCTGACTCGATGGTTAGCAAATGATTTCTTTAACTCTAAAACACTTGATCCCAGATCTTAAGAGCATTGTAGCCTACTTGGAATGATAAGTAGGAAAATATTTAAACAAAAGGGTTCATAAGATGCTCTGGCACTTGACTCAGAACTATGTAAATTAATATAAATAAAGGAGAGGCTTGGATCAGACTTCCATGTCATAATAGGGAGAACCTTTGAAGCCGGGAATGTTGGAAGCAAAATTTTCAAAGGTGAAAAGGAAAGGAGTGTGTTGGGAAGTAACTAGGCCCAGCAGAAGTTCATTTCATGTGAAAAAGTTCATTCTAAAAGAAAATAAGAGGGTTCATTTAATGGGAGGTTACTGTAAGGACTAGTCAAGTAAGACAAAATACAGAAAAATAAAAATTGGAATAAAACCAAAAAGTATGTATGAGTAAAACAACAAATGTTACTATGCTTACGATCCACAAAATTTATTCTATGCAACAGTCCTGAAAACCTGGAGCATGAAACTTGCACCTAAAATTCTAGGCAAGTTAACTAAAGTATCAAATGCCTAAAGAATAAAATAATTTTGCATCTACTCTACCTAGCTCTCAGGAAACTCAATTATAACAGCCAGCAGGAATTTACATTTCTGTTTCTAAGTGGCACTTAATATTTGCACATATTTGTGAGGTTTAGCATAAATTTCTGTCAATGTGTAAGTGTGCCAGATCAGATAGAGTAACTGGCATTATACATCACCTCAAGCACTCATCATTTCTTTGTGTTGAGAGCATTCAAAATTCCTCTTTACTGGATTTTCCGAAACATTCAGTTAATCGCTGTCAACTGTAGTTATCCTACTGTGCTATAGAACTTTAGAAGTTATTCCTCCTATGCACTGCACAACTCTGTCTCTATCCCTCCCCTCTTCCCTCTCAGCCTCTGGTAACCACTATTCTCTACTCTATCTCCATGAGATCAACTTATTTGCTTCTACATGTAAGTGAAAATTTGCACCGTTTGTCTTTCTGCGTCTGAATTATTCAACTTAAGCTAATATCCTTCAGGCTCACCTGCTACTGAAAATGACAGGATCTCATTTCTTCATGGGTGGCCAAAGATTTCTATCTCATTCTATTCTGTTCTATCACCTATAAGATGTGTGATCAGAGAATGGGAACCAGGGCTTACAAGTTCTAATGAAATCAAGGTATGTCTAGGTGAACAGCATGTGGGTATTTGCAGACAGTAGATATCACTGAAGAAGAGTATAGGATTACACTCAAAAATACTTTACACAATTGTGTCCAGTCTTTACACTATTCTGCCTTTGACCCACTCTGTTAAATGGAATCATTAGAAGTGAATGGCATACCACTAATAAGGTGGCAGAAGGATGTCTTGCCACAAGTATGGTTTGTTTTCTTAAGCTATTAAGTATGTTAAAAAATAGATCAAAGATTCACAAGTATCATTCGCTGGTAACCTTGGCTTATTTTACTTTTAGAAATAGCTGAGAAGATGTGACATCACTGTTCTCAGGTAGAAGTCAGTGCTTTGACACCTTGGGTGTTTGGCAATTTTGGCTATAGTTATTTTTATGGAGCCAAAAACCTCATGCCAAGCAGGCTGACATCCAAGTGAAGCATGGCTCTATCTTCTGTGTCCTGAGCTCTGTGAATCCCAGTTTAACAAACAGCCCTGGTTTCCTGATGCTATTTATCATATATGTTTTTGGTTATTTTTTGGCCTTCCATTGTGTTTCTACTCTCTAATGTCTGTCATCTCCTCTGATATTTTATTTTATTTATCTAGGCTCCTTTACGGTGCTTTCTAAAAACATTGGTTGAATGTGAGGGGTAGCAAGTCCGTCTACTGTTGCTGTGTATAATGGCTTTTCTTCTCCTTTTATCTATCATCTCTCTGTAAATCTCAATGATTCGCTCCTCTGCTCCTTCAGGACAAAGCAGGGTGGCAGGGGTAATCTGAGGTCCCTTCCCTGAACCTTAGCTTGCTCATCTACACAATGAAGAAGCTAGCTAGCTGGGGAGATAGCTCAGTTGGTAAAGTGCTTGCCTTGTGCGATTGAGAACCTGTGTACAGTCCTCAGAACCCATGGAAATAATGCTTGCATGATATTATATGTTTCTATTTCCAGTCCTGGGGACTCCAGGCAAATCCCTGAGGCTCACTGTTCAGCCAGCCTGGTCTACTTGGCAAGTTCCAGTCCAATGAGAGACACTGCCCCCCACAGAAAGAGGTAGACAGCACATGAGGAATGGCACCGGAAGCTGTCCTCTGGCCTACACACACACACACACACACACACACACACACACACACACACACACACAGATACTAATACCTGCCTTCTCACTCTGAGTCGAGAGAACCCATGTAGGTAGGATGATGATGGCTGCATACCATGTCCTCTGAACCCCTGAAGTCCTCCCAAGTCTAACTAAACAAATCTAGCAGTCAGCGCATTACTATTATGTGACAGCTTTGCTCTGTCTTCTGGGTTTCTGTCAGTGGTAAAGGCCCATTCCCACAGCGCTTGGAAGTCAATGTAAAGGAGTTGAATGGGTGGGTTACAAATGCCCTTTACATCAGCCTCCATAACAACAACCATGACTCCCTTTCTCACACACTCTAGGAAGACTCAGACAGCACTCATTTATCCCTCTTCTCACCACCAGTATCTATACATTAGCTGATATTTGCTGAGCACACAACAGGGATATTTCCTGTTATTTCATTTCACAGAGCTTCTTGTCTGTACCAGACCCCAGTCTTAGCCCCATACCTAGAAATTCTTCCTTAAACCTCATAAGAATTCTTGTGAAATAGGAATTACTGCTATTCCCATTTTAAATATGAGAACTTGCTGAATAACAGTTCCAAGATTTTCTAAGCAGGTGGCAGAGCACAAGTCATTCATGAATACTCTGGTCTCAGAACCCAAGGTCAAGGGCACCGTGAGGTCTTCCTAAGGATCAGGAACTGTTCTAGTTGCCAGAGATACCAAGGCCAATAAGAGCCCTGGTGATGCTTATAGAACTCAGAGTCTAGAGAAAGAGATACTACAAGAAGCAACTATTGGGAATGGAGAGATGGCTCATTAGTTAAGAGCACTAGCTCTTGTAGAGGATCCATGTTCAAATCCCAACACCTGTATGGTGACTAACAATCATCTATAATTCCAGTTCCAAGGCTCCAATGCCCTCTTCTGACCTCTGTGGTGATTGTGCAACACAGGTACACTTGCATATATACAGACAATATGCTCATAATCATAAAATGAAAATAATAAATAAAATATTTTAAGACAACTATAATATAATAGAACTGAGAGCAAAGGAAGGAGAGAACGCCCTTAAGAGAAGAGGCCACAGCACACTGAGGAAGGAAAGGACCACGTTCACCTAATGAGAATAGAGATCTGAAAAGAGCAGGTGAAAGGGAGGTACTTAGGGTCCAGCTTGAGAGGGAGGGAGTTTATTAATGTTTCCCCGTAGACACTAGTGCAAAGCTGAGCTAAGATGAGACCTGGGAGAGACTAAGTTGGAAAAGCATTTCAGATTTCTTTGTAAAGCACCTGAAGCTAGCCAAGGACTTGAAATTTGGTCTGTGGTACACAGGGAGTCAAACTGATGTTTTATTGTGGAAATGCAATGCTACATTGCCACAATGCCTGAATAATAACAGCCTGATGACTACTAACACCCACTTCAACCAAGAGTCAGGGCACCAAGCTGTTCTGAGAACTTGTTCCTTCAGATGTCTTCCAGAACTGTACTCTGGAACAAGGCCTTTCTCTGTTTTATTGATTCAATATATCCAGCATGGAATGGGAAAGGAAAAGCGGATCTTATCAGAGAAGGATTTTTCCTTTCTGATCCCTGTTGACCTAGAGCTGCTCACATGACTACAATCAGATGTTATCAAGTTAATCCCACCTGTTGTTTGCAGCAGAAATAGGATGTTACGGTTACTTCCTCTGAATATCTGATGCTTGTGGCACTATTTTCACAACAAACATACACACACACACACACACACACACACACATGCACAATTATTCTGGGTCAAAGGCAAAGAAGGATCATGAAGGATAAAAATGATATGTTTAGGTTATAAGAGGAGCCCAAGGCCTGGTACTTGTTCACATTATAAACAAGGTGTTAAATGATCTCAAAACATAAGGTTAACTTTTTATTTGCAAGGTTAGATAAAAGTCATTTGTAAATAACCATTCTAAAATTGCTAGAGAGAGAGCTAATTGTCCAATGGCTGCTGTAAGGGAAAGGGGGTTCGGGAGGCATCCCAACAGTTCCTCCTGTTTTTTAAAAGAAGAACCATTTCCATATTTCTAAAAGTCATTCCCATATTTATAATTTTCATTTTAACAGAATTTCAGGTTTTTAATGAAGCATGTGAATTTATTAACAGTAAGTAACAGGTATTTTATGGGAAACATCTTAGACCTTTTGCACTGATATAACATAATACCAGACTGGGCTAGTTATTAAGAAGAGAGATGTTTTACATTGGCATGTTGGAAGAGCTGCTTTGCTTCCAAAACGGCTCCTTGAACACAGACGAGGAATGCTATTTCCTCACGTGGAAGGAGGCTGAAGACTGAATAAAGGGATTGCTCCTCCTGTGAAGCCTTTTACATGTATGGGGGTAGAGATCTCATGACATACACACTTTCCAAATGACCCCACCTCTCAGCATGGCTGCATTGGGGATTAAGCTCCCGGCACACAGATTCTAGGGAGACTCACACCATAGTAGAGAGATAATCCGATACTATGTAAAGACCCTGTTGCTCATAAACTCTTCATGTACCAAATTTAGTATTCTCGGATGGTTCTCATCCCATTAACTACTACCACATTGCTAAATGTTTCCTCTATGTGGGCCTGGACATGACATAAAGGCATTGAGCGGGCAGCATGACCCCAGAGACCCTGAAGGGATGGCAGGTGTCTGGCCATCTCTGCCTTGAGGCTATGACACAGGCCCCATAAAGATCACTACAGACCAAAGCCAGGTCTTAGGTTTCATTTCCTCATTCCTTAATTCTTGCATAAGTTTCCCTTTCCCATCCTGTCAGCCATGTCAGCCTTGCGGTCTTCAGGCCTATGGAAGATCCCGCCTTGTACTTTCCCTCCTTCAGTACCAGCCAGACAGGCCTCCCTATATAAACCCCTACTTGATTTCAATAATGAGCCGTCCACTGACACAGTCAGTGGTGTTCTTTCCTGTCACACTCACGGCCACTGAGACCCTGATCCTTCACTCTCCACTCTCTGGGACCGCTGGAGTGCAACAGCTGCCCCGTGGAGAAGGAGACCCTCACCTCTATCATTCTATCATTCTTTCGAGGTTGTTCATAGGCATTCTACTGTGGGTGCAGCCTTTCTCTTCTTCTATTTCCATTAACTCATGGATTTCAGGTCATTATTATCAAATTTCCCCAAGTCGTGACCAGTGGGTCACTTTTTAGCTGGCTTCTGTGTCTCTTTGGCAGATACCTCATCATTCTTTAAGTACTTTCCACTTTTTTGGAACAAAATGTTCCAAAGTCACTTTTTCCTTTCCCCAACCCTGCTCTGGAGTCAGCCACTTTTATAAGAACTGGTTGTTTTTATTGAGATTAGAACTAAGCACTCTGCTAAAGAGATCCTGAGGTCTGGACACTTGCAATGTTTAGTGCTAGTAGGATGTCAGTGATTCTAAGGCTTTCAGTGGAAAGAGCTATTATGTTATATATTTTGTTTGTACATGCCCATGTGTTTATTAAAGGCAGTGAGTCGGAGGCTGGAGAGATGGATCCGTTGATAAAGTGCCTACAATAGCAGGCATTAAGACCTGAGTTCGGAACTCCAGCACCCAGATAAAATGCCAAGTGTGGTGGCATACACCTACAGGTGGAGATATGAAAATCCATGTGCCATGCACAGAGAGAGAGAGAAAGAGCCATGAGTTCACACTGCTTTCAACCCCAATCCAGTTCTTCAAGGGTTAAGCTAGTTTTGCCACTTTCTGTGTTTGTAATCACCCTCATGAACAATAATAATCTGGCTCACATTACTTTATGTTTATTTGTTCGGTCTTCTGTGAATGTTTGACTCTCAGCTATACTGGCCCAGTGCTGAACTTTATGACAAGCCAATGAGCCACTCCCCACCAAAGCTTAAGTGCATCCCTTGCAACAGGGAGGAGAGTGAAGGAGAGACACAGAGCCACTTAGAATGCTCAGGCTTGCACCGCTCCCCGTCCTCTGAGCCAATGCTAACCCTGACCACGCTGCCTTCTTTCCCTGCTAACAGCTCAACTCTGTCTTCAGAAGAAGGTTTTTAATTAGCATATATTAGCTATACAAAATAATGATTTTCACTATGTTGTTTTCATACTTGTAGAATGTACTTCAGCCACACTTGCTGCCCCAGCACTCTTGACCCTTCATCCCTCCCTATCTTCTCTCGTCTCTCCCTAAACCGTCTTCCTTCTACTTTCATGTCTCTTTTTTCAGATATTTCCATTATATGTTCATTGTACAAAATAATGCATTTCATTATATTTTCATACATGTATGCCATGTGCTTTGATTGTGTCACCCCCATCGCCCTCTCTTGTCCTTTTCCCACATGTCTTCCGTTCTTACTCAAAGCAACCATTCTATTTTTATGCCTTATTCTTTTTTCAGTCTAAATACTACATTTAAGAGGAAATGTGTCTAAGTCTGGCTTCTTTTGCTTAACATGGTAATCTCCAGTTCCATCCTTTCCTGAAAACAACATGATTTTGTTCTTTATAGCTAAATAATAATCCAGAGTGTGTGTGTATGTGTATATGTGTATCACATTTTCCTTAGCAATTCTTCTGTTGGTGGGCACCAAAGTTGATTCCATAACTTGGGTAAGGTCAATAGTACTATAATAAATATGCTATGGTATGCTGGATTTTAATTCCTTTAGATCTGTATACCCAGGAATGATATAGATGGATCATGTTAGTTATAGTTTTAGTGTTTAAGGAACTTCCATAATGGCCACACTAATTTGCATTCTTCCCAGGAGCGTCAGGCGCCACGACCACCAGTACCGCCCTGCCCCTACTTCCTCGCCAGCACTGGTTGATGTTTTTTTTCTTAATGATAGCCATTTGGACTTGGTGATATGGAATCTCTTTGTAGTTTTGGTTTCAAGATACTGAACATTTTTATGTATTTACTGGACTTTTTACTTCTCTATTAATTGGCTTATGTATTGCTTGCATTATTAGTTTTATAAACAGTCAAACTTCTACTGAAAGATAAAGAATTGTATCTATAAATACATAAAGAATCATATATACATACACCCATTGATACAGAAAGATGAAGTTCTCCACAAGTAGAGAGGGGTCCCAGAAACTGAAATCAAACATCCCCCAGGCAGAATTTGGGTTCTAAGGGTTTTAATGGTTTCCTTTTCATAATTTTGGATTGGTCCCATCTCCGAGCTGAGATGTCTAGGGCTATGTGACTCTAAGAAGGAAATATTTTTGAGTTCTTCTATGTATTCTGGATATTAATCCATTGGCAGATAAATAGCTATAAAGATTTTCTCCCCTTCTGTAGGATCTTTTCCCAAAAGAAGTTTAAAATCAGAGGAATTACTTGACCAGATTTGCACTTAGACTGACATTTTGACAGCTACAGACTGCAGGTAGACTGGGAAATATGGGACAAGCTGGGAGCCACTAGTGATGATTCAAGAAACTAAAAGTGATGTGAGTCCTGGACATTGCCAGTTTGGTCTACCTTGAACTTGCTGGACTTGACCACACTCTGTAGTGTCCCGCATACATTGCTGTCCACCTTCTGATCTCAGAGGTGTTCTAAGGAAAATGAACATCTTTGAGAAACCTTGATAAATTAATAAGGTTCCAATGAATGGATTCCTACTAATGGTCATTAAGGGACACAAATTAGATTCTATACCCCTTTATGTATGTGTGTATGTATGTATGTATGTACCTATATGTATATATATTTATATTATAGGTATATATAATATATATTCATATATATTACAGTACACTAAATTGAGCAGGTGGCAATCAAAAAGGGGAGTGTGGATAGGGGAGAGGATTGAAATACCAACACTTTATATTGTATGAAAATTGCAAAATTCAATTTTTAAAAAACCTCATGATATAAATGGTAGACAGAAATTTCATATTAGAGGGTTACACATAATTTTGAAGAATACTCCTAGCAAAATACTAAAGTTTACAATGGTATTTTTCCTTCAAATAAAAACTACATTTTAAATTGTTGGACAAAGATCTAACCCTACTTTTCCGTAAAAGTTAAAAGTAACAGAGGCTTCTTAGAACATTATAGGTCAGACAGGGAGAGTCTGTCACGTCAAATTATGTGCATTTATACCAGCAACAATGAGTTGCTGGGAGGCCAAAGTCATTACCTTTTCAGAATAAGTAGGAGACATTTGGCAGCTCTCATAAGGAGTTCTGTCCAAAGGAAGGAAAAAGTCTTTGTTCTTTTATAGCTAGTACAAACACAAGCTCTAATACGGGCCAGCTACCATGGAGCCTTGATGGCCCACATTAATTCCAAAGACTACCTTTACAAAGGCCAAGTGGGTCCCTCTGGGAGACCATGTCGTACCTTTGCATGTGCTCCAAAGACCATAGCCACTTCACTGGAATGCAGACTGAGAATCGGTGCAAGACCTTGGTGCCAGCATGTTTGTGTCATTAAGAAGCAGAGCTGTCGTTTCGTCGTTTGTCGTTTTCTGAAGCTTTGAGCACCGGAGAGCCTGGCATTGGCCGCTGGGAGCTGTGTGTTCCACTGTTCATTTTCCTCTCTTAAGAAACAAGGTGAGGTGTGAGGAGCCAAGCTGCCAGAGTTTGAATCCTGACTCTCATATTTACTGGCTGTATATTTTTCACAGATTATTTATTGCTTCAAAGCCTTGGTTAGCTTACTGTAAACTGGGGAGGCTTCAAGTGTCTTCTCCATAGGGCTGATAGAAGTATTAAATAAGATCATAAATGCAAATACATGTGTCAACTCACCTCTTTTCTCCTCCTGGAATCAGTAAAAGTAGCCTTGATAAAGCAAATCCAGTGTGCTTCCTTGTGACAGGGAACAGCTCCATTTTCCATGTCCTGTGTCACAGTTGTGGTGACTTAGGTACAAGGCAGGTGATAGTCATAACTGGGACCAGCGAGCAGGCATTTGGGGTCATGACTGAACTCCAAACCTGACCTCTCCTTACAGTGCAGATGATAACATGCCTGTCTCACAGGGCTGTGAATGGGATCAAAGGAGTGATGTAGTAAAGCACAGACTGTGGCTCAGGAAAAGGGCTGTGCAAATCCTAGAGGAACTACTGCTGCCGGTGCCCATGTGTGATGTCAATAGGGTTGCTGTCACATTATAGTATGGATTGTGGCTAAAAGAGCTTTGCTGAGCCTAAGACTCAAGGCTGAGCAGACTGAGGTAGGGTGACAGAATCAATCAGTAGGCTGGACTTTGGGCAGAGCTCGAGCACTATCTGTGGAAATCAGGAAGCCAAATCTAATATATAATGTAGAATTCCAGTAGCAGGTACACATGAACGAAAGACAGTTCTAGCCACTGAGATGGAGAGCAACCTTCTGCCTGTTGTCTGTCAGAAGTCAATCAGCCTGGACTTAGGGCAGGGTCAGGCCTGAAGGTATGAGGAATCCGCTACAGCCTGTCAGTTCACAAATCCTTTACTGTAAGCAGGCTTTAACAAAAAGGGACAAAAATGTAGAGAAGGAGTCAAAGGAAAGAAGTATAGCTAAAGAATTCTGGTGAAAACAGAGTCTTTCTGACATGTTGGCTGAGGGCCCGCTCATGAACTGCACACACGGAGCCTGGGAGCTGAAGGAAGCAGAGCTGCAAGGTTTGCCAGCTTGCCACCCTCTGCGCACAGGACCACGGTCCTCTAGCTTGCCACCCTCTGCGCACAGGACCACGGTCCCCTAGCCAAAATCACTGCACGAAAGAGTCTCAGAATTCAGAACTTTTTGCGTTTCAGAAAGAAGTTAGAATGACCAAAACACATTGCATAGCACCTCTAGTATTTTGTGGGAGGAAGTGGGGATGCCACACTCCCCACTCCAGCAGTCTAAAATACATAAATATTTACATGAAGTAGGATTCAGCTATCGAAAGCGTATCAATTGAGGCCCAGTTTTGTCACTAAGTTTATACCACACTGAAGAAAAAGGTATGGCATCAGATTTTTTGAGACTGTCAGTGGGAGTAGGTTGTTGAAAGGATATATCCGCAAGTGAGTGATCCAGAGGCACACACAATCCACAAGCCATGCAGCTCTGTGTGAGTCATCACACACCTACTGTGCACCTGCTTTGTTCAAGGCAGCATGCTAGGTGCTGAGATTGCAGGTATTTAGTTTCCTAGAGCTGTAGTAGAAAAGTACAACTAAGCAAGAGGCTCACAGCAAAAACTCATTGCCTCTGCTTTGGAAGCTGAACTCAAATCCAAGGTGCCAAGCTCCCTTCCATTGTCCAGCTCCTGGTATCTGCTGGCAGTCCCTGGTACTCTTTGCTTGCAGTTGCATTATTCCAATCCCTGCCTCTGCCATCACATGGAATCCTGTGTGTCCCCCTTCTTAAAAAAGTTCAACAACATTGAATGAAGAATGTACTCCTCTCCAGTACAACAGTTTATATATAGAACGTCCCCTGCAGGCTCACTCGGTCCCCAGTGGGTGTGCTATTTTGGAAGGTTATGTACCCTTTCAGGCATTTGGGCCGTTAAAGGTGTGCCTTGAAGATTGTAGTCCAGCCTCACTTCTAGTCCCAGCTCTGCCTTCTGTCTGCTGCTGAGATTAAAGGCCCCCACCTGCATGCTCACACTGCCACGAACTACACCATGCCTTCCCTGTCATGATGGACTATATCCCCTGAATGAGGGAACCGAAATAGTCCCTCTTTCTTAATCTGCTTCTGCTGGGTCTTTAGTCATGGCAAGGAGAGAAGTAACTAATACATCTAGTATGATTCACCTGACATGATTGTGTCTGCAACAACCCTTGTCCATGGAACATCATATTCTGAGATTCTGTGGGTTCGAATTGCAACATATGGTTTAGAGGAATACAAACCAGTGTATAGGAATGGACAAACCAATGTGTATGTGACTACATACCAATTCAAGACAAGGGCTGACTTGAAGTAGTTAAATTATTATAAGCATGTTGAAGATTTCCAGAGGAAAGTATGAAGACGCCACATGGATGAAATTTACCCAGTTGGAGAGGTGGCATTGTAAATGGGGGTGAAGAAATGAGCAAAGGTCCCCCAAAAAGGGGGAAGAGGAAGCTCTGATACCCACAGCACAGTTCTGACCTCCTCCGCACTGGGCTATGCCAAACTGGGTCCAGAATGGGGACGGGAGGCCAGCAGTGTCCCCCGCACTGCTAACCATGGCTAATCTTGCCCCAGCTGGCTTTCACTGGGGCAAGTCCCTCTCTTGGAAATGACCAAAATCACAATATGCAGAGAGGCAGCCATCAGCAGCCTTCCAGATCCACAGCCCACATTGTAGTCCCTATGTGGAAGAAAAGCAAAGAAGAGCTTCTGCTTCTCCATTTTTGGTCTAAGTTGATTAAAATATTTTGGACCCAGAATCAGTCAAGTACTTACTCCACAGACAGCGTGTGCTGACCTCCTTTCTGGAAAATGTATAATATGCTCTTTGGGGGTCAGCAGATAGGTCTGTTTATGAGTTTCTCCAAGCAATGCTCAAGTGGCGTCATCACTACCAAAATGCCTCTGCCTCAAGGACCCAGTGGCTGGATTTCAGCCAGAGGCGGGGATAAGGACTGAGGGACTGAGAGTGCAAAGCCTGGGCCTGACCAGCTTTTGCTGGGTTCGCAGGCAGGTAGGGCGGTGGAGAAGCGGGTCCAGCCGGTCTCCTCCAGGGGCTTAGCGGGATGGTGAGTGTCGGTGGCCCGGATCCCTCTCCACTCTGAATAAAAACACCAGACCGAGCCTGGAGACTTGTCGAAGGAGGAACTCATTTTAATACATCAGGCACAGTCTTATATAGGGTAGGGGTTGGGCTTAAAACATAGGAAGTGAAGGACCAATCATTTTTCACCACATAGGTGTAGCCAGGTAGAGGCCATTTTGTTATGCCTTGCTGAGTCACTCCTATGCGGAAGTGGAGTGTCAGATACAGGCCGCAAAACTCAGTGAGGCTCAGAAAGCTGCACCAGGCCATATGTCTGGACCCATGAGGCCCAACAGCTTTGAGCTCTGGATAGCCCTGATGATGGAGGCAACTCTATGAGACGTGCAGAGTGAACTTTGCTTGAAGATGGGAGGGAGGAAACGCCTTTTGAGAAACAATATGCACAGGGAAAAGTGTACAAGTCCCATGTGTGTGGCTTGAGCCAGTGAATGGTTTTACAAAGTGGAGACAGATCCAGCACTGAGATACAGTCTTTTTCATCCAGAAGATCCCACACTCCGCTCTTCTAGTTCCTACCCACCAAGACTTCTCATACCATAGGCTTGTCTAGGGTTTGGAGTCTATATAAATGAAATGGATGAGGGTTTGTGTTTGTGACTTCACTCATCCCTTTTCATGTTTATGACACTCAACTATGCTGTCACTTGTTACTTCAGTTTATTATTGTCATTTTATGAATATATCATACTTTTTATTTATTTGCCTGTGAATATTTAGATGTTTCTTGGTCTAGGTTATCACGAATAGTACTTCTATTAATATTATTATGCCATTTGGATGAACATATGCCTATTGGGGAGAACTAGATATTTGTATTATCTATAGCTACTCAACAAATACCTGCCCCCGCAAAAAAAACTAATAGCTTATTAGACTAAAAATTTGCCATCTCTGATGGCTTACCTGAGTAAAGAGTTTGGAAGCAGCTTGGAGAGGCAGTTTTGGCTCAGATCTTTTCTGAGGCTGTAGTCACCTGAAGGTCCAGCTGGGTCTGGGTGAGTGGTAAGATAGTGCTGGTGGTGGTGGGCGGCAACAGCGTCTCTCCTTACCACTGTCCTCATGACATGGTGGCCAGCTTTCAACCACTAAAAATGAGCCGTCTGAGAGCAGCAAATGAAAGCAGCACCCTTGATGATCTTTTCATAACAGCTGCCCTGTTCCACTCATGGGAAGGAGCTGCTAAGTCCAGTCTACACTCAAGAACTTGGCTTAAGAGAAAGCATAGTGAAGAACGTGTGTATATATCTCAAAACTATATATCGTAAATCTTGGAACTGACCTTGCTAGGGACCTATAAATAAGAGAAGTTTAAAGACATTCACACAGGCATCTGTAAGAAATATATTTAACCAGCCTCTTCTATTCATCTAAAGTTCTGTGAATAGTTATAGGAGAGCTTTTGAAATATGTTCTAGAGACAACATTATACACAATAGGAAGCACAAAGCCTTAGATTCAAACATACCCAAGTGTGCTTAATCCTAGATTCACTGCTTAATAATTAATCATAGATACTTGAGTAGTTCAGCCTCTTCAGTTCTCAGATTCTACCAACTGTCAAAGAAGAAAGTCAATGGCACCTAACTCTCTAAAGGGAACCAAATAAGATAGGTTTATGTGCCATTTGTGATGGTAGATCCCTTCCATCTGCTAATTTATCAGTAATTTATTAGACATTTACATCCTAGAAGGAACTCCAGTGGTCACTATGAGTGGGAGAAGCTGGCTCCACACGGGCTCTACCTGAGGAGGTTGACACCATAGCAGGGCCTTTAAAAGGTAGAACAACTATAATCCAACTGGGAAATTGTAAGTGTGAATACTGTGTTTTAAATATGGAATCAATCTAAACACATAATAGAAATAGAAGAAATTTTGAAAGAGAAAGAAAAAAGAAAAAGTATTCCAAGATCTGTGCACAACTTGCACACAGGTGCTAGAAAGCCATGGTGGAGGGGATAAGTAGAAATGACAAAGGGGTTTATTATATATATGGCCCATCACAGTGCTGGTGACAGCTCAAGGGGAGGTGGGGGCAGGTTAGAGTGGCAAGAAAAGACAGGAGTGTACGCTCAGGGTTACAGTCTGATAAAAATCATTCAGACCAAAGATTTTTAAACCAATGTTCTGTTCTTGCTGGGAAATCTAGGCAGGCCTCACCACAGAGAGATACTCTACCTCGTGCTTCCCTTCGCTGACTTTCATGTAGAGAACCATTGTGTCTCAAATTTTAAACAGAACTTCTAAAACTTGCCATTAGAGAATACTTCTGAGTCAGTCCAAGCAACTGAGATTTGTCCTTACTGTTTGTGTTGTGATGGTCTCATCAACAAGGAAATATAGTGAGTTGTTTTTATAGGCCCTTAGCTCACTATAAACGCATGTCTCAAGACGTCTATGTCCAGATAATGAGCCACTCACTCCACTTACTTCCCTTCAAGAGGACTGATCTATTTAGCAGCCTCCGCTTCTGTTACATTATCCAGTCCCAGACAGTGATGAGATCTAAACACAAGACAGAGACATTTCTGTGCTATGATGGAAGTTTGAAGAAGTTGGAGCAAAGGACCTTTCACTTTCAAGCCGAAGAATAACAAGCACACATTTTTTAGCCTCACTTATAATGGAGCCTGGAGAAATAAGCATAAAAGCTTCTTCTAGTCTTTCTGTTCATTATTCAAAATATGATACCCAAATCCACTATGCACACAACCTGTGTTTGCCCCATCTAGTTGCCCCGCTTGCTTTGACGAAGTTTGTACATCCCATCAATACAGACACAGTTACAGCCCTGACTGGTAATTTTATAATAAACATGATTATTCTATTTTATCACCCTCTTTGCTTTATTCTAATTTAATTCCAAAACCATGACTGGAAGGATGGGTTCTAAGCCTAGGGACCAAATCACCTGCTAGAACTTCCCCGTTTCCAGTAAGGGATTTTGACTTCCTATGAAGTGTTTACACAGGAACTAAATTAGTGTTCTTCCTGTCTGGTTTCTTCTCAGGTGGGAAATTGGCAAGTGGAGTCCGTGTAGTCTCACCTGCGGTGTTGGCCTGCAGACCAGAGATGTTTTCTGCTCCCACCTACTTTCTAAAGAGATGAGTGAGATGGTCATCCTGGCCGATGAGCTATGTCACCATCCCAAGCCCAGCACGGTGCAAGCCTGTAATCGCTTCAATTGCCCCCCAGCCTGGTACCCTGCACAGTGGCAGCTGGTGAGTCCTGAAGACCCTTCCCATTGCAGTTTTTGTTTGCAGCAGTGATTAAAGACAAGAGACATGTTCTGAGAATAGCTGAGTCCCATTGAAGGAGTGTTCAAAGTCTGTCCTCCCTCCCTTCTTTGTCTCCAACCTTACTCAATTCTAGACCTTTGAATTATAAATAACATGTTCTTTCTATTGTGCCGTACCCCAGTAACGTTCAAAAGTACTTCAAACTGTCCATCTGTTAACCTGAGCGTATTCCTGACAAAGTTGTCGTCAAACAAGAAAACATTTTAAATAAAGACAATATATGGGTTTCCATAAAACTAAATTTATCTGAATGTATGATCTCTCCAGCCTGCTATTTGTAATTCTAAGAAATCTGGCAATAAGTAAATAAGGAAGTTGTTTTATTTTTCTTTATTTGGAGAATTTCGTGCATGTATATAATGAAATATGATCTCATCTGCCCCCATTTCTCCCCACTCATTGCCCTCATGTCCCACTCCAACAGGTCCTCTCCCAACTTCACATCTTTAGGACACCATTGCTTAGTAAATAAGTTCAAAATCTTACTTCAATTTCAGAATTTTTTTTACTTCCCTGGTCCTATAAATTCTAAAAGCCTGAAAATCATTTTTAGAGCAAAAGTTGGAAAACTGAAACTCAAAAGCTGTCTAGCCTCCCATATTTATGTATTTATCTATTTATTTATTTTTATGTGTATGAATGTTTTGCCCACATGTATGTAAGTGCACCCATGTCATAAAATGCCCACAGAGGCCAGAAGTAGGCCTTGGATCCCCTGGAACTGGAGTTACAAATGGTTGTTAGCTACAGTGTAGATGCTGGGAACTGAACCCATGTCCTCTGGAAAAGCAACCAGTGAGTGCTCTTAACAGAGCACTGGTTAACATCTATCCTTTCTACGTATTGCCTGTGTCTGCTTTTGTACTATAAAGGCAGAATTATGTGGCTGTGGCAGAGACCATATAGCTCATAAGACCTGAACTTACTGTCAATCCTTTTACAAAAGTTTCTTGATCCCACACTGAAAATATAATAAAATCACAACTGTGTTGTTATATTATCTTATTAAAATGAATGTAAATGTCTCAAAATTTAAATAATCTTTTGGCAATCCTCTTAAGAACACAGATTTTAAATTGATTATTTGGATAAAATCTTATTTTACAGTTTGTTTCTCATTAGGACACCAGATATAGCTTTAAAGTGTCAACAACGGTCACAAAAAGTAAGCCTGAAATTGGGAAGGGATGTTCATCGCTGTTTGAACCGGTTGTAAACTCTGAAAGCATTTCAGTTTGGATGATAAACTTTGTACTAACTCAACTGAGGAGAACAGATAGCAACTTACTCTCCCTTGCCTTACTACTGAGAGAGCAGTGGCCAGTTCCAAGCAGCCAAAGTCCTCTGTGATTTCTTTCTTTCTTCCTGTCTGCCTTGGGACTGTGATTTGGTAAAGAATCAAATACTAGTGAGTGAGCAAGCAGCGTCAACACTCAGTATGATCTGTAGATTCTACACGCACAGGTTAAACATGCACTATGTAGCTAGACCTGTAATGGCTGCACAGGTTAAACATGCACTATCTAGTTAGACCTGTGATGGCTGCATCTATTCTGAACATGAATTGACTTTTTTCTTTTATATATCCTATTATATATAGGATTTACATTTTATTTGGTATCATAAGTAATCTAGAGATTATGCAGGAGGAAGTACATAGTATATATACAAATACTATATCATTTTATATTCAGACTTAAACATCTATGAATTTGGGATCCTGGAATCAAATCTGAGGTACATCCTAGAACCAGTCCCATCCAGATACTGAGGTACAGTTATATGAAGCAATTCAAAACAGACATTGACTATACATTTTCTTGAAAAGCTTTTATTTGTAAAATCTTTAAAAGTATTATGGCTTTGATCATCATAGTCATGCTGCTATGTGATGGTTTGTGAAAGTCCAATGGATGTAGTATACTTTGAATTGCTGTGAACCAGTGTTTAACTGAGAAGTATTCATCATTTTGCATTGACTTGAAGTTAATTCTCAACAGTGAAAAATGGGGTTTTATTAACCCCATTTTAGGTCTGAGGAAACTAGAGGTTATACTAGTTACAAACTAAGGGATGGCCATAACCCCACTTCTTTGAACTTTTCTACTATAGCAAGCCTCATGGTTGTACAAGCATCTTATGAGAATCCTTGATTTGTAGATAATATAATTGTGGGCTAAAAGTAGACTTGCTTAAGGTCATGTGTCTTGCACAAGAGCCTGAGTTCCCTGATTTCTAGTGCACTTGCAGTAACATGCTTCTAAATGGAGAAAATTATTGACCTTAAACTGTGACAATGATCCATGCCAACCCGAGGAAAGGGGGAGGAGTCATCTCATGTCCAGCTCCACTGTTCAGCTAAGTCTCTCCACTATTAGCAGCCTGTGTTGTCCTTATGTTCAGAGTACCTTGTGAATACAGTGTTCATTCTGTGAAAGAAATGAATGAGTATACACAGAGAACCTCCCCACGGGCCCTGAAATTCTGACTTGTATCTCACTGATGTGTTTATTTGTGATTTTAGGTCATCACGTCCTTCCAGTGGCATTTAGAGAAACACTTCATTCTTCTTAATAGCCACATGCTGCTGAATAATGGTCTTGACCCAAGATACTTTTCTAATTCTTAGCGCATGTACCACACATGTGACCTTTGTGGTCAGCTGCTATTGCTGCCAACCTCACACCCAGAGCATCCTTTCTGACAGCAGATTTCCACAGATTGATTTATGTTTTAATTTTCTTCTGCCTTGACCTATGAAAACATGAATTCATTTTGAAAGCTTTATTCTGTTTCCTTCCCCTAGTAAGATTCTTAGGGATAAGAAAGGTTTAGGCCCAGTTTTCAAATCAGGAAACTAGTACTGAACACCCTTTGGAATGATTCAGTCAGTGACTATACTTAAGCATCTTCATGTATCATTTTCAAAAACATTTGAACATAAGAAATAAGAAATCTAATTCTAGCTTTGGTTGTTAGAGACTCATCTTTTATTAAGTAAATTATGTCTTACTTTTTAATCTATGGTCTTATGCAAAGAATTTATTTAATATTATCATAACAATTTAGCTTTAATATGTTGACAGTTTATATTTAGATGGTTTTCTAGTATTTAAATTTTCCACACATTAGTCCCCTGCATCTTCTCCTACTAAATTCTTCTTCCTCATCTTCATCTTTGTTTTTGGCTGTAAACAAATATTACAGGGGGATCATCTCACACTGGAAAGCTACAGCACCATGACTGAGAGTCATTGGCACATATTACAAGTTAGTCTGCAATAGTTTAATCATGACTATTCTCTGCTAAGATGATGTTCAGGACCCTCCATACAAGTGGCATATGTCCGTTCAATAGTTGTATATATTTATTTAATGAATTTTAGTTGTTTTCATCCCCTGGTCTACTGTCTCATCTCCCTCCCTCTTCTGATGAAAGCTTTCACAAGAAGTCTCCCAGAATTCACAGTATCTCAGGCATAGCTCTAAACACTTAACATACTTACTCACATGTTCCTCACCTACCTGTATGATGCTATAACATCCTCCTTTACACATGCAGTATCAGAAGCACTTGTAAGGCCAGCATGAATCCCAGCTTCACATTGCAAAAGCCATTCTGTGGCGTGTGCATCCTCCCTTTTAGTCCTCCCAGCAACCTTGTGAGGACATAAGGCTTGGAAAGGTTGGACTTGCCCAGTCCCATGTGAGTGCGGAGTGAAAAGTGGATTTGCGTGCGCTTCAGAGGCCCCATTCTCATGTCCACTGTGCAGTGTACCTCTCCCAAATGGCCTTTATTAATTGCTCTAAAAGACTAAATTCTGAGGAAATCTTAGAAAATAGCCTTTAAATCTTTGTTTAACATAAACCTCAGTATTTGTTGCCTATATTTAGGGTTTTAATCTGTGTATTAGTGTTCTACGGCTGCTATAACAAATTATGACAATTTGGACGCCTTAAAACACCACAGATTCTTTGCTTTATCACACTAGAAGGTACAAATTCATTTACTGTCCTAAAACCAAGGAACCTGCAAGCCTACTTTCTTTCTGGAGACTCCAGCGCAGGCTCTGTGCGGCTATCTTCCCCAGCTACTAGAGGCTGCTCACTTCTGTTCTCCCGTTCCCTTTATCCATCTTCAAAGAGAGTCTCTCCAGCCCCTGATTTTGTCTTCACATCCTGCCTGACTGACCGTCCTATATCCCTCTTATAAGAGCTACTGTGACTACATCAAAATGCAGGGTCACCTCCCCATCATCCAATCCTTAACCTCACTGCGTTAGCAAAGCCCCTTAACCATGTTCAGTAATGTGTTCACCAGTTCCAGAGACCAAGACATAGAAACCTTTGTGGTCATTATTCAGCATATCTCGAATGTGCACGGACTAAGCACTTACCTGCAGAAGCATGGTTCCTTCCGAGAACTAACTCTCTATTACCCGCCATTCCCCCCCAACACCCCGTCCATGGCATCACACACCCCGTCCATGGCATCACACACCCCGTCCATGACACCACACACCCCGTCCATGACACCACACACATCAGGATGCTTTCACTTGATTTTATTCTAAAAATAAAATTTTAAAGGGAATAGGAGGGGACAGAGAAATGCACAGAAGGGTTAAATGAAAATGAATCAGGCCACTCTGGAGCATAATTTATGTTTCACTCTGCTGCACATGCTTTATGTTCAGGATTGTATCCACCCAAGTTTATGTACATATTGCACACATCTGTGCTGAGACAGAAGCAGCCACAATATCCCCTGGCTTAAAACTGTGATTAAGTTGCCATTTCCCCCATAAACCTTTTTTATCAGGGTTACAATTCAAAAATGCACATAGTTTAGCTGTAATTTTTTTTTTAAAGGCATACGATAGGGAAACCTCTACCAGTAATATTCAAAAGAATTATTTATATTTTTATGTGTAGGAGTGTTATGCCTGCATGTATGTAAGTGTACCTGTGTCATACAGTGCCCACAGAGGACAGAAGAGGGTGTTGGATCCTCTGGAACTAGAGTTATGAATGGTTGTTAGTCACCATGTGGGTGCTGGAATTCGAATCTGGGTTTTCTGCATAAGAATCTGTGCTCTTTAACCACTGAGCCATCTCTGCATCCCAAGAAAAAGAATTTTAATGATAATTATAAATGCTTCAGGAATAAATTTTTTATTTTCTAGACTTCCACAAACACACACACACAAACACACACCCCAATAATTTTTGGTCTGGACATAGAGAGCTGAATTCCACCATCATAGTCATTAGTTCTGTTAGATCTCAGTGACTAAAAATACAAATCTATATAAGTTAATGGCCATATTTATTTTAAGATTTTGTGCCCCAGGGAGACAGAAAAAAAAAACCGTTGGATTCTTAATTCATTTTCAGTAGTACTTTGAAATGAACATTTGATCCTATCTTTAGAAGCAGCAATAAATGTAGCAAAACAAAGATCAAAAGTCAGATCTCACATGTGGAAATCTGTTTTTATTTACTAGCAGAAAGCTCTTTGGTGTAATCACTCTGAATTGTGTTGGGTCTCTGTGTAGAGTATAACAGGAGTAATATTAACCCAGAAGTTTCACTTTATAAACCTGTACTTCTAGACTTAGGAAGGCTTACCTGACAGATGAACAAGGTTACTCTGAGTCACAAAATTATGTCCCGATTTTAACAGTTTTACTCAGTGAACATCCAGTCCTCACTTCCTTTATTGCTCCAAGTTCTAATTTAGTTTAGCTCAGTTCTGACCTCTGTTATATACTAAGTTGCCCTTGGAATTTCTCAGTCTCGTATATTGCTGAATTGCCTCAACCCCCAAAGGTCTAGCCCCAAGCCCCATACATGCTTGCTCACCATTCCCAGCAAATTTGGCTTTCCTCTTCTGATCATTGCCATGTGCTGTCACCATTAGCTCATCCTTCTCTGGAAGCTGGAGCCCTTCTCAATCTCATGTGTCCTTACATTTAGTCAGTACGCATGTACTTAATTGAACTTCCTACAATTTCTCTTCACTCTCTTCCTTTCTAAGCTTTTCCCCACAGCCTGGTCCCAAATATCAAACCATTATATACAAGTTTATCTTGTATAACTCTCATTATTGGACCTTTAAAATATCATGTGCTGAAAATCCCAAAATAAGGCTAGTTGATAGATGTATCTAACCAAGAAGCCTTTTCTCGAGATACCATGGGCAGCGTTGTTTGAATTTTTTGATCAAAGTAATTTTCTTCAAATTTCATAACATTATCCCCCTTTTTAGAACTCTTGATCATACCCATGGTTTTAAGACTGTGTTCAAAGGACTTTCACTCTCTGTCCTCATCTCAAATTACAATCTCATGAATCCTACACCTCATTCTCAGGGCTGCTCTGGGCTATGTGAACACACCATCGTCCTGTATAACTTGGATGTATGCCCACATGTTCAGACGCTGGCCCGTTGCTGTCCCTGGCCACCCACTACAGCACCGCCCCCAATCCATCCATCGAGACGCAGTGGCAGTATCTGATGTATTCCCTCGTTGCTAATCTAATTATATTTTTCAGTAAATTTGTCTGGAATGGCAGATCCCTGTATCTCAGTAACCATTTATTCACCTAAAATCCTAACTAACTAGCACTAACTCAGTGCCTATCATGTACCTAACGTTTGGTAAAGAGTGAGTGAGTGAGTTAAGAAATGGGTGAGATGAGTCACGAGCACAGCACCAGCCCAGCATACAGGGCTACACCTGGAAGCTGATCTTAGAAACAGAAAACAAACACTATTTTGTGTTGGGGTCAGTAATATGATTTGAAGTACCAAGGAAATAAACTCAACTCACAGTAAATTAAACTGCAAAAATGAAACATTAAAAAATAATAATACAGGCAGAATTTATTGACATGATAATCATGGGGAAATCTTTAAAAATATAACTCACATGAGTTAAATTTCTGTGTAACTTTAATTGTTTTCCTTATTGTATATTTCTTAAATTTCTTATGAAGATAATGAAGCCACAATCTTGTTATGAATCACATATGGGAGCTAGTATATGCACTGTAAGACTATTTTTAGAGTTTATTTTTATTGCATATATTTAAAACAACTCCTTAACGGATACTTACTTCTTCATACCAGCATATTATTTTAAATGATGATTCATGAAGGTAAATCTTTTTCCTTTAATTTTATTAAATTCCCCTTGCTATTCCTCCTTTGTAAACATTTCCTCTTTGCATGCTGCCTCTCACTTAAGGAGTCTCAGCCTTGCCAGGTAATCTCAACATGGTCACACACTTACCACAGATTTTTGAGCTTTTACTGACATAAAATTTTATCTTCTATAATCTTTAGAGATATATAGAAACATTTTCCATCCACATAAGCACTGCAATAATTCACCAAGCAATGATAACCCAAGCATTTAAGAACAGGATCTGGGCTAGTATTCTCACAATTAGATGCTCATCTCCCCTGCCTGGATTATCAGAATATCCAGCAGGCCTGAAACCCACTGATGACTGGAGTAACAGCTTCCTGTTAATGATCAAACATCCTGAAAAAATCAGAATCCTAAGCAGCTAGATGTTTGTTTTACATCTTTCAAATATCGACATCCAGAGCTTTTATCCAGTCATCAATTCAGGAAACATTTATGAAGTATGTATTCTTTGACAGACACTGTGCTAGGCACTGGGGATATACAGATGAATAATTCTCCCTTTTCTTAGAAGATTCCTAATCCGATATTTGTACCGGGAGACAGAGGAATTAGCAGACACATGAGCTACAAGCCTTTATAAAAGACCATAAGGGGGTGGGCCCTGAGGTTTAGAGCCTGGCCCTGCTTCCTGTCTGGTCTCTGCTTTTGTGGAGATGCAACCAGGTACTGAGTTCCAGCTGCATGGTTTTCTGCCATGACGGACTACACCCCTTCTCAGACTATGAGCCCAAGTAAACCTTTCTCCCTTAAGTGCTTTCTTTCATCAGCATCTTTAAAGTGACTGATACATCCATCAATAGCATAGAAGAGATAAGGTTACCCTCCTGGTCAGTGCCTGGAAGATGGGAACCAAGACAAACAGGGGTTAGAGGAAGCTTCTTGAAGAGTGTCCTATGATCTAGGTCTTCCAGGGTATCTTGGAAGTGTCTAGATAAGCAAAGAGCCGAAGGGCACTGCTTACAGAGTGAACATGACCAAAAGCCTATTTAGAGAAGGAAGAATTGCCCATTGTAACTAAAGCCTTAGCACATTGCAGTCTTAAAGAATGTACCAGAAAGATCAACATGATTTAGTATGTGAGGACCCAGGATATTCTCAGGGGTCTGAACTTTCTCTTCTGGGTGCTGAGACTCTCCCAGAAGCTTCATGTATAGATAAATAGCCAGCTTGTTTTTAAAATTCTCCCTTACAACTCTTTTTGTCCTTGCGTTATTACAGATTTCTATGTAGGGTTTGGGAGAATTAACTGTAGTTCGTCCCTTAAATCAGATCCTATCTGAAAGTTGACAGCCCAGTCCTTATTTTAAGTGAGTGATTCCTCTACAAGTCGATCTCTACCCATGGACTGAGACAAATTCTTTTCATTGTCTCATCCTATTTGAAAGAGAGAAAATCAACATATACTTTCCCTTACTGCCACATGTTTTGAGAAACTCTGACTTAGTACCTTGAATCTGAGAGCAGTTCATATTCAACAACTTGCTTGTTGTTGGAGCATATATTCAAACTGAACACAATCACAAGCGCCTTATAAAATATTTTAAAGAATAAAATTTCAGATCTCAATTGTTGGAGTGACGTATAAATCCTATAAATACAAAATCAACAGGGAGGTATCTAAAATTTTGTCACTAGATGACAACCTCTAAGAGGGTATTCATTACACCTAATGAGCTCAAGAGGCCCTGAGAACATCCACTGGATTATAAGCAAATGATTAAAAGAAAAGTGGTTGAATGTCATTTTGAGACTTAGAGGATAAGTTCTCATGAACCAGCCAGAACTTTTCTCATGGAAAAATATTCTGCATTTTCAATTGTGTAAATATTTGCAGATTATCCAAACATCACATATCTCCAGAATCCATTATAAAATGGACTCTACTCTTCAGCTCACACTTCAACCACTAATATATAGGGAAACAAATAAATCATGAATTTTTAATGAAGAAAAAGTATGGAAGGAAGAAACAGAGATTTGCTTATCCAACCCTAGGGTCTCTTATTAAAGGTGTATCAGTATACTGGAGAAACTTTTAAATGCAAATCTCAAACATTGGGTATGAGCAACAATCCGAGTCTCAGTAAAATCTCTTCCTTCATATGTTTAACTGGTTGATGGGTGAGAATTTCTAAAGAATGAAACCTGGGAGAGAGAGGGAGCTGCAGAGACACATGGAAGGGTTCTCTGACTCACAACTGTATCCTCGCCTAGACAGAACCGCGCATGGACCATGACTGATGTGTTTGAAAAATTAAATTTATGGAAAGTCAGAAGAATTTGAATGCAGTCTCTAAGTTCCATGAAGAGAACAGAACATGAAAGGTTGTGCAGGTCAGGGTAGACCAAGATTTCATTCTAATTGCAGCAGAAAAAGTCCTTTGGGTTTTTTTATGTGGGAATTGTGTGATATGCATTATACTTTAAAACATAATTTTTGCTACCGTTGATAACAGACTGCAGGAGAGTAAAACAATTCACTGGGCACCTTTCATTGCCCGTATCTGTCCATTCCTTCCCCTCGTCCCTGCGTCTCAGAGGGTGGTCTTTTAGGCTGCTTCAGTAGCTCCGCACCTCTGCTTTCTGGCTATATTCAGCCAATGGAGTTTTCAGCATGCATTATAGGATGGGAAGTGTTTCTTCAAATTGCTGTGTTTGAACATACTGTCTGTATCCTACAAGGCCCTGAATGAGAAGACTAGAAACTCAGTGTCTTAGTCCATTAAGACAGCTATAACAGAATATCATAGAGTAAGTAGATTACAAGCAAGAGAAGTGTGTTTCCCATAGTTCCAGAGGCTAGAAAATCCATCAAGATGCCTGCATACTTGGTGTCTAGTGATATCCATCTTCCTAATTCATGGATAGCATCTTCCAGCCAATGTTGTTATATGGTGGAAGAGCTAGGTAGTCCCCTGGGTCCTAGTCCCATTCACGAGGGCCCCATCCTCATGACCTAAGCATCTTCCAAAATACATCCCCCATATTTTCAAATATGTTTTTTTTCCATTTCTGGGGATAGGCTTGCACATGTTAATCAGGTACTCAACCACAAAACACCATCTTAATTTCTAATTTTAAGAGTTAGGATTTTAATGTATAAATGCGGCTTGGAGGGAGAGATAAACATTTAAACCATAGCAATGGGAAACTAGTTAGGAAGACTTGCTATAGTCTAAACAGGTGATGATGTTTTCCTGATTTATTATTAATTTTGGAAGTATAGTTTATTTGTCTTATAGGTAAATATGACTCTATATGCTCATAAATTGGGAAATAGGGAAGGAGTGGTGAAAAAAAAACAGTTCAAAGGTACTGCCTATGTTTTCACTCTGGACGTGGCACAATTAGATAGCTGGGAATGACAAAGAGAGGATCAGCTTACGGTAAGATTAGAGTGACAGCATCAAGTGTTTGTTTTATGGATTGGCAATGTGTCTCCGTGAGTGTACTGATTAGTGAGGTAGGTTTGTTTGTTTGTTTTGACATATCATCAAGTCACCTGGGACGTGGAAACCTCATTTGAGGAATTTCTCAGATGAGAATGACCCATGTGATATTGTCTTGATTGATTGATTGATTGATTGATGATGGACAATTGATGCGGGAAGGCCCAACCCACTGTGGTAATACCATCAGTGGGCAGGTGGGTCTGAACTGTACAGGAAAACTAGCTGAGCACGAGCCAGAGAGCAAGCCAGTAAGCAAATCTCCTCTGTGTTTTCTGCTTGAGTTCCTGCCTTGACGCCCCTCAGTGATGGATGGTGACCTAGAAGCACAAGCTGAGATAAACCTTCTCCCTCCTCTAGGACAGCGACAGAAATCAAACTAGAACAGTTCGTGCCAAAGACTGATCACCTGGGATTCATCACCAGGGCCCACATGGTAAAGGAGAGAACTGACTCCCATAAGTTGTCCTCTAACCTCCACGCCACCCTGACACACACATGCACGCACACTCAGGCAAACACACACACACACACACACACACACACACACACATCAATTAATTAATTAATTAAATGTAAATTTAAAAGAGTTTTGTCTGAGACATGCTTATGTCAAAGTATCTAGCCACATTTTAAGGGCGTGTTGATTAACCATAATGAAGAAGCCAGAGCCTAGGGTTAAATTTTTTGTCGCCATAAACTTCTTTCTTTCAAATAATTGTGAATTCTAAAAATTGCATTGCATTCATGGAGCTTTATTAATAACTCACAGGAAAGTATGATGAATATAGTCCCTCTGTCTGGCAATCCATAGGCATCATTAATCCTCCTAGTTAATTGTCTAGCTACAAAAGAATTCTGAAGAAAGACTGAATACTGAAAAGTTATAATATTATAGCATTACCGGTTGGGTAGAAAAGAGAATCTGACAGAAATAGGAAAAGGTTGAACCTAAGAAACTATACAAAAGTCTATAAAAGTAAATGTGAAACCATAATTATCTATAGTAACAAGATGTAAATGGAATTCAAATTAAAATTAAAGTAAACTGAATTCTCAGCCACTAATTTAAATTTTCCCTGAGTACCAACTTCAGTTCAGCACCACAAGTATTTTTGAGTTAGGCGCATTGCAGAGTGGAATAGAGCACTCTGAAGGGTGAGCAAGGGCAATGGTCAGAGGCACCTCTGCAGAAGAAAATGTTCTGTACTGGATAGTTTCGGTTGTCATCTTGACACACCTGGGAAGAGAAAACCTCAGCTGGGGAATCTCCTCTATTGGACTGGCCTGTGGGCATGTCTGGGAGGCATTTTTTTTTAATTTATTATTTTTATTTTGTGTATAAGTGTACCTGTGTCATGTAATGCCCACAGAGGGCAGAAGAGGGCATCAGGTCCCCTGGAACTGGAGTCATGGACTGTTGTTAGTCACCATGTGGGTGTTGTGAGAGCAACCAGTGCTCTTAACTGCTGAGCCATCTCTCCAGCCCCGTGTCAAGCATTTTCTTGATTTTTGCGTGATAACATCAGGTGGACGGTACCACGCCTGGGCAGGTTGTCCTGGGTTACATAAGACAGCAGGGTGAGTGGCAGGTGAGCAGGCCAGTCATCAGCATTCCTCTGTAGTCCTCACTTCAGCTCTTGCCTCTGGGTCCTGCCCCAAGTTCCTATCCTAGCTGCCTCCATGACATAAGCTGTCAGGTGAAATAAACCCTTGCTTCCCCAAGTTGACTTCAGTTAATGTTTTATCACCACAGTAGAAAGTTAACTAGAGCACACTCTCAGGAATGAGAGTGGGCAGTGGCCACAGACCATGGTGTCAACCTATATTTTTAGGTAGACTTTATACTATTTTTTTAAGTTTCTTAAACAGGAGCCAAAAGATGGCTTAGCTAGTAAAGCCACTTGCTACACAAGCCTCATGACCTGAATTTAATTCCCACAACCCACGTAAGAGGAAGAAGAGAACTGATTCTACAAAGTTGTCCCCTGAGCACCACCATGGTATATGCACCCACACACATCATACACACAAAAAATAATCAGTAGTTTTTTAAGTTTCTAAAATAGCTTTCCTGATGATTGTTTTACTGTCGAGGTAATTGGAAGCCCATTTGGACTGACTCTAGTGGGGGAGGGGCACTGCATGAACTTGTTCTTTGTCAGAAACTTCCTGGTAGAGAGTAATTTTATAAGGCTTAAGGAACCTGGAAACCAGGGTCACACAGTTATCCATTAGTAACTTTCCTGACAGGATTCAGGTATCATTTCTCTAACCAGTAATTAGAGTCCTGAAGTTCCCATCCTTGGTTTTACAAACTATTGACCGGTAGAGGAAAGGGCTGTTCAATCCTACTCCTGCTAATATCTTACTGGCTACCTTAGAAGACCACTGAGAAGGACAGTGGCATCCGGGCTGTAGGAGTCATTCCTTTAGTGCAAACACACAAGCTGTTAAAGCCAGACTTAATTTCTTAATAAACCCAAGGGCAGCAAGTAAAAGACTAGAAACTATTCCTATAAAAGAAAAACAGAGAACGCCTTTAAACTTTTGTGATGAGCTTCCCCAACACAGCAAAGTCACAGGTTGGTACATTAGCTAGGGTCATATCTGATTGAAGCAATATAAATCTCAAAATGACAATGGCTTCAAAAAGTAGAAAAGTACTTCACATAAGCATAAATAGGTGGGGCTTCTCAATCAGAAATGAGACCTATTCTATCTTTTTGTGTATTGCAGGTCAAGATTAAAGCCACAGTTTCATACATCATATCCATTTCTATCCACAGAATAGAGAAAAGGGAAAGAGGGTCATACTCTTTATATGAAATTGCACACACTTATCTGTTTAGACCCTATTGACAACTTTTAGTCCAATGGTTATGTCTGCTTTCAAGGGAGTTTACCAAATATAACTTATGCTAAAAAGCCATATATCCTGCTAAAACCTGAGGGCTCTTGAAAGGGAAAGGACAAATACTTAGAAAGAACCAACTGTCTATACCTCAGGAGGCCTTGGTCCTGCCTCAAGTAGTCAGATTATAACTATTAGGTCCCATGTAAACAAAGTGTTTTACTACAGTCCCTCTGAAAACCACTGGCCTGAGGCTATTTTTCTTGCATCCTACATTTCAGCACCTCTGGCTTCCAGTGCCTTGAGAAATTAAAAAAAAAAAAAAAAATGGTATTCCAAAGGAGCTCTTCAGAAAGCCTGGTCCTAATTCTCACACTGCCCAGTGTGGTTGAGGGAGTGCTCCCACGTGGGGGACAAGGACAATCCTCAGTGCAAATCAATTTCTCTGGGTTGATTCTAAAAACAAGAGCTTTCTCCTGCTCATTCTAGAAACTGCACATATATTTTCACTGGATTATAAATATGTTCAACATTTTATTATACTAACCTTTTAAACCAGTTTTCTTGAGTGGCTACAAATCACAGTGTTCAGGAGCAAATTTCTAAGATTCCTGGATGTTCAAGTTAAATATCTTAGATTATGAGTGGAGTGTTATGAAAGCTTTGCTACAAATTCGTTGCAAAGACAAGAAACAAAACACACTTTGGCTTAGCTCCTGGTTTGTTTTCCTTTAAAACTCTGTAACTCAGTCAAGGATAAAGGTGGCGGTTAGATTCCTTCTTTGTATTGACTCTTCCTCCTTCCCCAGTGTTCCAGGACCTGTGGAGGAGGGATTCAGAAACGTGACGTTCTTTGCAAGCAGCGTATGGCTGATGGCAGCTTCCTAGAGCTTCCAGAGACCTTTTGTTCAACCTCCAAACCCACCTCCCAGCAAGCCTGCAAAACAGATGACTGCCCCAGCGAGTGGCTTCTCTCAGACTGGACAGAGGTAGGTAGAGAGAATGAGATGTACAGGTGGGAAGAGAAGAAACTCCAAATACTTGCATAGAAAAGATAAAAAGAACAGAACAGCTCTCCTAACATTGTGGAATGGTATTTTATAAGCATTAATACCATAGAATATATGTTAATTTAGCTTTTAACTAGGCTATGGGGAACTGGCTATGCAGCCAGCCCTACCCAGAAACTGAAATTCAGAAGCTTGGGATTACAAATGGAGTCTCTCTGGAACGAACCCAGAACACAGGATACTTCACCCTATCTCCACGCAGCCCCTTCTGAACCTCCCTACATCCCCTACTCCCAGATGTTTCTAGTCTCTTCTCAGGAAGGACAAAGCCTCTAGTTCTTCTCTTCCAAGTTACTGGACAATAAAGGCTATGATTTATTAGGAAAAGAAGGCCAAGGAAATCCTGTCTCTTTACTGTTAGTTTCCTGGCTCTAAAATTTTAACAACTTCCCAGCAAGAGAACCTGACTTCCTCTGTTGACTCGCTTTTAGGGAAGTGATTGCTCAGCACTTACATAACGCTTGGCTTTCTCTGGAGTCAGGGGTCACTAACTAACCTCCACCTAACTAACCTGCTTTTCTAAATAGTTCCTGTTCTAACACTGGCATGAATTCAATCATTTATACCCAGCCTCAATGCTGCAACTCAAGCGTTTTCAGTTGCTAGAATTTCTGAGTTGCCTTTGACTGACTACCCAGCTCCATAGACCTAAATATCTTCTACAGATTATTGCTTTACAAGCAAATGCAAACAACATCAGAATCACAAGACCCAAGATGAAAAACCTCTGTCAAAACCATATTCAAGACCTCCATTCTTAATAATAAGCATTCAGATTGGCCTTTCTGACCTCATAGGTTTTTTTTTTTCTTTGTATAATATACAACTCATAGTTCAGAGCTGTTGCTGGTTGAAATATGTTATAGTGATGCTTGCTTCCACAGGGAAAGCAGCCTGTATAAAATTAAGTTGTCTGCTCATCAGCATGAGCTCTCTGAATTCTTGCTTCATACATTAGCAGCCTGTATAGAGTCCATCTGATAGAGCTCGCCAAGGGCATCCTGGTTGTAAGTGACCCTACATTACCATTAAAATTTGTCAGCAAAGTTAACTCCAGCTGTGTCTCACACCAGACATTTCAGAACGGGAAAAAGAATGATTTTTGTATGCGTGTGCATATTTTAGAAACAATTTTATTTCAGCAGGATAAAGGGATGGAACAGACAAAAATGAATGTGTATATTTAAGTGTGTGTACACAAACATGTTAGTTGACAGTTTTTCTGTGGGACTGTTGATTGGGGGTGTGGTGTCACACACACACACACACACACACACACACACACACACATACACATACACACACATCATAAGAAATACCTGTGTAGAAAAGAGCTTTTATGTATGTACAAACTCAGAAAAGTCTTCCTTCTGGTGGAGTGTCTATCAGGTGATATAGTCCAGTATGGACGGAAGGCTAAGGAAGGGCTGTGTGTGTGTGATAATTGTCTCCCGTCTTCCTGGAGTTTGTGGCCTTTGGAGGATATGGGACATAGAACATTCATAAAAAGTGTTTTTGTGCCTGCAGATTTGAAGGAGAGACTTGTGGTTTAAGTACCAAGGGAAGGAGACCATGCACTAACCATGCTTTCAGAAAGGGGTCCTGTGGAGTTAAGAATTCAGATGCAAAGACAAGCAAACCAGGCTTCCAATCCTGACTCTGACCTTTCCTGACAGAATACCATGAGGCTGATTACTCAACCTTTCTGGCCACCAGTTTGCTTATCTGTCATGGCTATCATGCAGGCAGAAGCTTGATTAAATGAAGCATATAAAGTACCTTGCATCCACTTAAAGTTAACCCTTGTTATGACAAGAGCTCTCTATCTTCTGGGCTCTATTTCAGGAGAAAGAGAACTCAGGCAAGCACTCCACTCCCTCGAGTGACTGGGCATAGGGCCATTCCTCAGGCTTTGGTAGTCCTCCCAGGATGAGAAAGAAAGATGCATTTGGGAACTAGGAGGAGGTAGCCCTTATCTAAAGTGCCTGATTCAATTCTGAACTATCTAGGTTGATGAATGGAAATTCCAGACACTGGGGAGGGCCTGGGAATGGCAGGACATAATCACCCAAGTACTTCACATTAAGCTCAGCCTGGCACTGTGAAAACATGCCTGTAGGGGAGGGTCTCTCCAAGGCCCCAGTTAGCCCTGTCACTCTGTGGCCCCTGGCTGAGAAGAGAAGAGCATGCCATGTGACTCCTTTTGAAGAGTGATCTGTGGGTGCTTCATCCTCTGCATTCTTAGCCAATCCCATGGTTAAGGCACGTAATCCCCCAGAGGCAGAATTAAGCCAAAGTTTTAGACATTTTAAATGAAATTACTTGCAGATTTGCAGATTCTCTTCTGGGAGTAAGGCCTTTCAAAAGGTCATCCTTTTCTCTAAAGGAACCCCTTCAATCTCCTGAACAAGTTAATTATTAACTATATTTCATTCATAATTCTGTGGATGTTCCCTAACCTCTGCCCAAAATAAAAGAAATTAAAGTCAAGATAGTCAATTTTAGAGCTGCAAAGAGCTTAGAAGAAAAAGTATTTTTTTTCTTTTTAAACTAAAGCTTCAGGATCCTTCAAATCAAATGAAATGCTATTATGAAGTCAGCAATCTAAAATGGGGCTGAGGAACTGCTTGTTGCAAAAGCATGAGAACCTGATTTCAAATCCACCATGTAAAAAACCAGGTGTGATGGCAGCACCTGTAGCCCCAGTGCTAATGACAGGCAAAGACAGGAGGGTCCCTTGGAGCTTGTCCACTGCCAGCCTAGCTTCAGGTTTAGTGAAAGACCCTGTCTCAAGGGAATAGGTAGGACATAATAGAGCAGGACACTGGCCTCCCCCTCTACCGTCACATGTAGAGACAGAGGGCATATGCACACACATACACACATGCCGCACACATGTATACCATATACACCTACACCATACATATACATACCGTATACACATATACCACTTGCACATGTACACTGCACACACGTATCCCCTGCACATATACCACATACCCTTGCACCAACACCACAAACATGCATGCATCATGTACAAAAATACCACACCTACACCACATACACATATACACACCACACACATATGCACTACCTACATATATATATATGTACATATACCACACAAAACAAAATTTTTAAGTCTAAAATATAAATTGAGAGATGAAATGGGGGGTGAGATGTCAGATCCCTAATGGTTGATGTCCCCGTTACCTGAGAAGCACCCTCTGAATCACTTCCTCACTGTGATTACCGAGCAGGGCTTGAGGAGCTCTATTTCAGAGCTGGAAATTGAATTCATTGATGCTGGGAATGAAAACTGATGTGGTTCGTGGCACATTTCAGAGATGAGATTGACGCTAGAGAAGACACTAGACTACCAAGTCATGGCTGGCCTCTGGCCTGCACTCTGGCTCTTTGTCTGTTTTCCACTTGGCAATACTGAGATGACTATACTTTTAACACTGTTGGGCTCCTTGCCCCTCCACTTGATCCCTGGATCTGGTCCTGTCATTTACAGTCCAACAGGTCACAGGTGGAGTCTGGAATCCATAATCATCAGGCAACACAAGCAGGCACTTGGTCCCTCTCAACCTGTCCTCATCTTTTGCATCTTGAATTCCTTTCATGGTGGTAGATATCACATCATATCCAACAGATCAGTGTCATTTCAATGCGCTAGCTTGTAAAGCTTGAAAGTATAAGATAGTTTTCTGTTGTTTTTACTGTCATTTTTCCATGGCATGCTGCCATGACCTAGGTTCAGGCCTTCATCATCTCAAGCCAGTGCTCTGGCAGCCTCCGCTAATGTCATGTTCCCCTCCCTCCATACAGCATTGCCAGATTCACCTTCTCAGACACCTCTTTCATCATGTCACCCCTGACTTCATGGCTTCTCATTGCCCTGTGGACCAATTCCAAATCTGTCTGAAATGCAAGGTCTCAGAAGTCAGGCCCAAAGGACCTTTCTGGTCCTGGCTGCTTCCGTCTCCACCCGCACCCCTTTTTAGTCAAACAAATTTGTTCTACCCTAAGCCTCCATCAGACTTCTGTACTGAATTCTTCTACCTTTGTTATAGAAATTTCTCTGCTTTCTCTACTTGACCGTGTTGTGCTATTCTTACCCAGATTCTACCAATCTTCAAGGCCAGGTCAAGAAGTCCTTGGTATACTGTAAGCATTTAATAACTGCTCACTTTATTTTTAGAATATTTCAAAAATTACCTTCTAGTTTTAACCATTTTTGAAATTCCTTAATAACTGTTTCATTCTATAAACTTATTAAGATGTAATTTCCCTGTTATAAAATTCAATTTAGCCCACTATTTATAAGATATGTCCATGTTAGAGCACATATACAAACAACATTCCTTCCTAGGCTGGATAACATTCCATTGCATAATTATACCATGCTTTGTTTATTCATTTGCCAGTTGATGGGTATTGAACTATTGCTCCTTTTTGGCTATTACAAGTAACCAAGTGCTGGGGCTGGAAAGATGGCTCAGGGGTTAAGAGCACTGGCTACTCTTGCAGAAGAGCCATGTTCAGTTCCCAGCACTCATGTGGCAGCTACCAGCTGTCTACAATTCCGGTTCCAGGAGATCCGAAGCCCTCTTCTGGTCTCTGAAGGCATTGCACAACACAGGTGCACTCACATACATGCACATAAAATAAAAATAAAATTTAAAAACTTTTAATTACAAGTAGCCAAATGCTGTCAAAATAGCTTCTGTGCTGTATGAACATTTGCATATAAGTCTTCGTGTGGATGTATACTTTGATTTCTCTGTGATAGATACCTAGGACTAGAATTACATGGTCCTATGGCAAATTTTCTCTTTTACAAAAAAAGCTAATAAACTATGCCTGGGGGTGGATGCCACGAACCACATCAGTTTTCATTCCCAGTGTCAATGAATGGGAGTTCTCATTTTCTACATCCTCACCAACACTTGTTACTTTTTGTTTGTTTGTTGTTATGGTCATTCTAGTGTTTTTGAAATTATATCTTATTGTCATTTTGATTTACATTTCTCTAATTATGAATTCCTTTTAACAATGCATTTGGCTTTTGCCTCTTTATTTGGATGACGATTCCTTGAGGCTAGATTTTGAATTATCTTGCATGCTAACTCAAAGTAGATTCATAACAGTTATCTAATGATAGGCCTATCATTTATTTATGAATAAAGGTTAGCATTGTCATTTCTGCATATGGAACTTAAAATATAGTTTCTTATTTAACTCACAGACTTGCAAAATATATACAAGAAATAAAAGCAGACTCAGAGAGTTTAAGTAGCTTACTAACTATGGTGGTACTAAGCTAGGATTTGAACATGTTTCTGAATTTCTGTAACTCTAAAGCCTAGGTCATATACAGTAAGAACAGGGAGAAAGAATGCCCATAGGAACCCTTTCAACACAGGTTGTGAAAGTTACTGTGAGATAGGCAGACATTCCACACTGCTGTATCATATTTCTCTTTCAGTGACTGATGCTGTTCCCGGCATAGTTTAGTGAATTGAAGGGACCATACAGAATAACCATGATGCTCTAGTTCACTAAATTGTCGTGCATTTATCCTTTCTTCCTCCGCCAGTGCTCTGTAAGCTGCGGGGAGGGCACCCAGACTCGAAGTGCCACTTGCCAGAGGGTGTTGAAAACAGGGGTCGCCACTGTTGTCAATTCCACCCTGTGCCCTCCCCTGCCCTTCTCTTCCTCCATAAGACCCTGCATGCTGGCAACTTGTGCAAGTGAGTATGCTAGAGCCCTGGGAATGGAGATATGGAACCCCTTTTAACAGTAGCCATTGCTACCAGGCAGGGTCCTTCCCTGAGCCCCAGAGCAGTGAGGGATTTTGGGGCAACAGAACCTGTGGAGGGCTGGGCTGAGGTGCACAGCTGGAGGTGGAAAAGAAATCTTAATCATGCAAGTGGCCAGGCTGAGTTCTCTTCTTCACTGGAAAAACAGTTTGCAGGGGGTAGAGCAAAGGTCACCTGCTGGCTTACTGAGATCTGGAAGCTGGAGGCAGCATATGCTTAATGAAGTCTAATGTTACACCCTCTGGGGTTTTAAAGTACTCGAAACAGATTTGTTCTGTTTAATATTAATCCCTAGAGTTATAACTCCGCTCACCATGTACATTAGGGCCCTGGTGCTTTGCAGGATTAAAAGCTACACATTTAACAGAAAATATTCTCTTCTTTGTCCTCTGCCTCTTTTATGATTCAGATTTCTTTAAATGCTTTTAATGAAAGATACTGCTTTTCCCCTGGGCTCTGGGCACCCAGATCCTACAGCTCAGCTTCTAGGCCAGAAAGGCCCAGCAGGGCCCTGGGGCTGTCCCACAGCACACCTCCTTGATCCGGATACAGCTAGTAGTCAGCTCCTCCGAGGCTGGTAAATGAGAGCCCGGGCCAAAATCAACCCTCCAGAGTTCTTCCCTTTCCTCCCTCTCTCCTGGCCCCGTCTCACTCTGGTTTTCCCTGCTCCCGGTTCTCTTTCTCCCTCGGCCGGTCCGGCATCCCTCTCAAACCAGGGCCTGGGCGGCCTTCCACAAAGCACAGCCCTCACATCGCAGCGGCGAGGAACGTGTACATTCAGACCCGAAGGCTGAGGAAGCTGCACTTCGTTGTGGGCGGATTCGCTTACTTACTGCCCAAGACAGCAGTGGTGCTTCGGTGTCCCACACGCAGGTTCCGGAAGCCCCTCATCACCTGGGAGAAAGATGGCCAGCACCTCATCAGCTCTGCTCACGTCACCGTGTCCCCTTTCGGCTACCTGAAGATCCATCGCCTCAAGCCCTCGGATGCAGGTGTCTACACCTGTTCTGCGGGGCCCACCCGGGAGCAGTTTGTGATTAAACTCATTGGAGGCAACCGCAAGCTCGTGGCCCGGCCCCTGAGCCTCTGGACCGAGGATGAGACCCTCCAGGTGAGAAAGGCCAAGCCGAAGGAGGCCTTGCAGACCCACAAACACCAAAACGGCATCTTCCCAAACGGCAGTAAGGCTGAGAAGCGCGGCCTGGCCGGGGACCCTGGCAACCGCTACGATGACATTGTGTCTCTGCTGCTGGAGCAAGGCGGCTGGCCGGGAGAGCTCCTGGCCTCCTGGGAGGGGCAGGACTCCCCGGAAAGAAACGCGTCCTCAGAGGAGGATCCAAGCGCCGAGCACACCCTCCTGCATCGCGCCTTCACCATGGTGACCGAGCAGAAGCGCCTGGATGACATCCTCGCAAACCTTTCCCAACAGCCGGAGGAGCTGCGGGACCTCTACAGCAAGCGCCTGGTGGCCCAGCTGGCCCAGGACATCTTCCGCGGTCACCTAGAGCACCAAGACGTGCTCCTCAAGCCGTCTGAGCAGAGGTTCCCCCCAGTAGCCATCCCGCCCCACAAACACGTGTCTGGCTTCAGCAGCTCACTGCGGAGCTCCTCTGGGGAGTCTGGTGGCTCTCGCAGGCCACACAGAAAGCCCACCATCTTGCGGAAGATCTCAGCTGCCCAGCAGCTCTCGGCCTCAGAGGTGGTCACCCACCTGGGGCAGACTGTGGCTCTGGCTAGTGGAACCCTGAGTGTGCTGCTACACTGTGAGGCCGTGGGACACCCAAGGCCTGCCATCAGCTGGACCAAGAACGGAGAAGAGGTTCAGTTCAGCAACAGGTGAGCCTTGTAGATCCCTGGTCTAAGAAGGGCTGGGAAGCAAAAGCCGGGAACCAGGGACCCCTCAGTCCAAGCAAAAGCCTAGACCAGCCTGCTGGATTCTCTGTTGGGGTGAAAACAAAACTTTTAATACAGTGCTACCATCCTTCTGAGCAGCATACCCACTCCTCCCCCACAGAATCTCAGAGATGAATAGGGTGTCCTCTGAATAGCTTTGAACTCTGAGTACAATGACACCGTACCAAGCCAAGGCATTATTATGGTTCCACCTCCTGAGCTGAACCTTTGAAAGTTTGTCCATTAGGGCCATCTCTCCATTTGTGTGGTCTTCCAAGGGCTGCAGGGAGGGCAGCTGGCACTTTCTATTGGTATAGAGAACCCTGTCCTCTCTCTGGCCCGGACAAGGCTATTTGTTCCAGAAAGTTTTTATTCCCAGTTAGGCCAGTGATTATTTATGTTAATATCTTATAGTGTCATTGTTTTGATGTATTATCACTAAGATGACAGCATGTAGTATTACTGGGCTCCTTGGACCATAACCATTCATAATATTAAAGTCAATAGTGACAGTAGAAATGATAATAATATTTTTAGAGCTACCTAGAACTGTGCCACATTTCCAATGCAAATCATCTCTTTAATTTCTAAAATAGCGCTGAAAATAGCAATGGCCTCTACCCTAGTGGAGCAGTGGGAATTTGCCAGGCAGTCTTCAAGGTCACTTCTATCCCTTCCACTCATTTACAACTGACCACCGAAGGTCAAAACTCAAATGGTGATGAGGCCAGGGGAAGGTCCTCAGAGCGGTAGCTTCAGTATTGCTGGACAAGTTAGTTCTGAGTGCTCCATAAATCTGGGCTTCAGTGGTCACATAAGTTTACAAAGTGCTCTGTTAAAACTAAACAGATGTATTTACTGCTGCATTTTATGTCTATTTTTAATATAGCACTTGATTTTTATTATAAAAGTAATAAAGGAACTATAAAACAATTCAAATCCTATCCAAATCTATAAAGTAAGAAGTGCAAGTTTTCCTCATCCCCCTAGTCCTATTCACCAGAGGCAATCACTCTCAATAATTTGGTATACATCATTTTAGAATTTTCATGTACTTTATTGTATTATATAAAACCATATACATACATATGACTTGGGTTTTTTAATGGGATGTTAGTCACGTTGAGAAATTTTGACTAGGTTTTTATTTCACCTGTCTAGGAGACATATTTATAATAGTGTGTAGAGATCTGTATCACCTTTTTACCAGCTGATTACTGTTTCTGAATGCACTTAACTATACTCCAACTGGAAATTATTTGAGGTTTTCCATTTTCTTAAGTATTTTAATCATCCCAGTGTGTTTTGTGACTGACTAAGAGGACAATATAGTATGCAGTGTGTTTTCTAAGTACTCCTTTGATCTCTGAAAAAAAAATGTCTTAGTAATTTCAGGAACACCAATAATTCTTGAAATGGCACAGGGGAAACACTACCTCAACCTTTTAACTGATCCTAATGGGTATTGAGAGTCTAATGCCAATATCTTTAAGATGGATAAGGTTCATGTTGTTCTAACAAGAAAGAATCTTATTAGAAAAAGAAACACAACAGCCAGATTCAAAGAATACTAAAAGCATTGGACCAAAAACAACAGAGGTCAAGTCCTGGATCCTCAGTCACCCAGGACATTGGTTGGGGACATGGTGGCATTGAGAAGGAATGTACCTGAAGGTAATGTAAATTAATTGGATGCAGTTGGGGACATATCCGAGGCTCTGTTTATGATCTTTGACACTATAATGTTTGCAGTTTACTCAGATGGCTGGTAGTATAAATAGCTGTAATTCAGTTTTCTATAGAATTTTCCAAGTTTTAGTGGAGAAATGAAGGAACAAGAGTATCTGTTCAGAGTAGCTTAAGTCAAAGAGCTGACATGGAGACTGCTTTGCTAAGAGCTGTTGGTTACCTCTTCCGTGTTGGGTGTCATTATTTGTCATCATTATCACTGCACTGTGATGGTATGTTCAAATGTGCTCGTTCATTTTCAGAGGAGTTCAATGAGTCTGCTTTTGCTTAGTGCCCAAATATACCTTTCTAGGAGTCTACAAGAGCTGCCTATTGGTCTATAGAACTTTGTATTTTATTAAGAGGTACAATTAATAGCCTAAACTACCAAGAGCAAGTCAAGGAAGAGATAGTCTGTCATTTCTTTGACTTCTAAATATGTGAAAGCTTGATTTCACAGAAATTGTTTGATAGAAGGATGTCTAACAATTTATCTACTATGGTTCCATGTTACATGTAAAATTTACTCATTGAAATGCTTCACCTGATTCTTAGAAACACATATCAACTTCTCAAGCAATAGTTTCCAGGGTTCTCTGAGTATAATTGTGACACCCTGGTCATAATAATCTTCATTTTCTCCCTCTTTTTCCTAGTAAGACTACCATAGCTGACCCTAATGTTAGATATCAAGGATGGTGAAAAAAAAAACTCATTTCCTATTAACAAAACCTATAAAATATATGTATATGCACAATAATAATCAAAAAAGAGGTCACAAAAGTAAGAGTGAGTGGGGTGTGGAAGAGCTAGAGGAGGAAAGAAAGAGATAGAAATAATGTAAATACAGTTCTAACATGAAATTCCCAAAATAAAAATACGAAAAAGAAATTTAAAGAGCATTCTTTATCCCGCCAGTTGGAGTTTCATACACACTGAGGCCTACATTTGTACACTAGTTTCTAGAAAGCAGTGTTCATGTCTTTGTCATCATTTCACCAGCTGAGAACTATCACTCTACCACCCAGTACATTTTTATGGCATTCAATTGCAACTATTGCAATGGACTCCTCACCAGGCCCTAGCTCCTTCCTGCTTGTATGGTACCGCAGCTTTCGCAGCTTTACAACACAATCCATGTGCATCTGCAAAACTGGGAATTAGGTCATGACATTCACTTTCTTCCTAGGGATCCCCCAAATCTTCTCCTGATCCTCAGAAACCAAAAATTTCCCCCAGGACTCCACTTAGCTGCACAACCTTATTCCATCCCCACAATGTTGCCAAATAAATTTTGTTTAGGTTCCTTAAGGCTCATTTTAGCTCTTAGGGCACAGCTTCCCTCTGCTTAGAAAGACTCTGTCTCTTGGTTGCACATTCTGAGTACTGGTCTTCACTGAAATCGTGGTTTATAGGAAATTATCTCAGAATGTAGATCTACAGTGTTACCAGGCCTTTTCTATCATACATCTATTTTAATTTTTACCCTAAACACTTGATACCATCTGACATTTTTCTTGCTTAATTTTCTGTAGTTATCTTTCACCCTCCCTCCCTTCCTCCCTCCCTCCTTCCCTTCCTCCCTCCCTCCCTTTCTTCCTGATTATTTAGCACCTCTGTGGTGTCAGTTACTATTTTCATCACTGGGAATAGAGACGTAAGGAAAGGCTGTATCATCATGGATTAAAAATTGACAAACGAATATGTAATACATAAATGATGATAAAATTCTATAAATTAAAATACCAGAGTTAACAGGCAAGAGACCAACTGGGGAGGGGATTCCTCTTTTAGGTGGAGTGATCGGGATAGCTCTTTCTGATATGTGCCATTTTTTTGTCTTTTTGAGATAGGGTCTCCCTGTAGTGACAGTTAGCCTGGAACTCACTATGTAGACCAGGTTGGCCTCAATCTCATGCAGATCCACCTGTCTCTGCCTCCCAACTACTGAGTAAAGGTGTGCGCCACCATGCCTGGCTGATATGTGCCATTGAGTAGAACTCTAAATGCAAGAAATATGCACTTCTGTCCCATTCATCCTTGTCACAGTATTCTTAGTGAGGTGATATATATATATATATATATATATATATATATCATTATATATTATATTTGTATATATAATGCTATTACATATATACATATATATATATATATAGTTGGACTTACTTCTCTGTTATCATGACTAATACTACCTTCATCCCTTTGGCTTCCTAATCATATATCTATAAATATATATATATATATATATATATATATAATCTGATGAGTCCATTTATATATATGTGCTTAAGATTGACCACTTGAAATTAGACAACTTATCAGAGAGCTTGTCCCTGGAGAAAACTGGTTCTCTCTTTTTTGGCAGCCATTGATTGACTGTAGCTCTTCATCTAGAGGTGGGACCTTGTGAAATTTCCCCTGTCCACTATATCAATGTTGTCATTATGCAGGTCTTGTTTAGGCAACCATACTGTTGAGATTTTATGGTACAGCTTCCCTGTCATGCCTAGAAGACACCATCTAGCAGGAGGTGTCCTGGTCCTCTGGCTCTTACATATTTTCTGATCACTATTCTGAGATGTTTCCTGAGCTTAGGTATAGGGGTGTCATTGTAGATGTAACAATTAGTGCTGGGTTTCCCACAGCCACTTATTTCTGCACTTTGACCAACTGTTGAACTTTGTAATGATTTCCATCTGTTGCAAAAAGAAGCTTCTTTGATGAACGATGAGAGCTACATTTATCTTTGGATACAAGGATGAGTATTTAGAATACAGTTATGTTATATTTTAGGAACATAGCGGTAGGAGGCTCTCCTTTAGAATCTATGACCTTCGTAGTCTCTAGTACTTGTCCGTGTTTAAAGTACCAGTCAATAATTCCCTCCTACTGAGCAGGCCTTAGGTATAATTAGACAGCTGTTGGTAACCTCCAGGATAGAAGTGCCTCTGTTGCACCATAAAGGATATTTTGTTGAGTCAGGTGCTGTTGTGACTCATAGACTTTACAAATGGATGGGACTACTGACTGCTTTCTCCACTGGCAGCTTGCATAGCACCTTCCAATACTATGAGAGCTAGTCTTCAGGGAGGAGGCTTCCAGGTCAGTTCCAACTCAATTCCTCCAAGTCCTGTGTCCAAAGTATGTGAGGTCTTCAGCAATAGGGTCTTACTTTCAAGTCCTGGGAGGCAACCAAGGGCTATGGCAAAAGCCTATGTTGTTTACAAAAACTGGACAAAGAGAGGATTCCCACATTCAATGACAATTGCCAGGAAACTGCTAGAATGCAGACTCTCAACCCTCTGCTAGCCCCAGAAGCTATTTCTGTATTAGGAACACATGATTTATGCTTAAGCAAATGCCACTGGTGAGTCTGAAGCCATCGTCACATGTAAGTTGTGTTCCATTCTCAAGGAAGCAGTCACAGCAAGTTAGACTGCAAATCTACTGCCATTTTTCTGGAAAAGTTCTGCCCTGTCCAGAGGTTAAGGATAACTAAGTGTGACCCCTGGCAAGACGGAACCTCTCAGCATAACTTAGGATTCAGGTTCTTTTCAGAAAGACAGTGTCACTTGATTTGGCAAACTTGGAGAATCTGGAGAATTTGACCTCATCTTTTTTAGTTTTCACTGCTGGATCTATCAAACTATTGCAGATCTGTGATTGGCTTCACTACATTGTTTCTCAGCACAGTCTGTCAGCAGAGAAGTGTACATGGTTCACACTGGGCCTAGCATATGAATGGTACCTTAGTGCTTTAAAGTCATTACCAGTAGAGTTCTGAAATGCTGTGTGCAGTGGAACCAGGGGATCATCAGGTTTGCTGGCCGCCAGCCTAACTCACATTCTCAAAGGAATAAGGGAGGAAGTGACAGAGCAGTACACCGGATGTCCTCCTCTGACCGCCATTAGTACACATATGTGCTGTCCAGGGTACACTTCAGTTGTCACATTGATACACCTGGGGAGAGGGAACCTCAGCTGAGGAACTCCTTCCATCAGACTGGCCTGTGGGCATGTCTGTGAGGCATGAGGCATTTTCTCAATTGCTGGTTGATATGGACAGCCAGGTTACTGTAGGTGGTACCATCCCTTGGCAGGTGGGCCTAGGCTGTATAAGAGAAGTACCAGAGCAAGCTAGGGAGAGCAAGTCAACAAGCATTGCTCCTGCATGGCCTGTGCTTCAGCTCCTGCCTCCAGGTCCCTGCCCTGAGTTCCTGCCTCAGCGTCTCTTGATAATGAACTGTGAACTGTAAGTCAAATGGCAACTCCTCCAACTTGCTTTAGATCACTGTTTTACCACAGCAATAGAAAGCTAACTAGATCACGTTCATATACCACACACACACACACACACACACACACACACACACACACAAGGGTTGGTTGATAAAAGAACTGATGAAATTGAGAACAAGCTGTTAAACTAAGTTGCTCGAGGTCTCATACTTAATAGGTGGTAGAGCTGGTATCTGAATCCAAGTTATATTAAAAAGTTATTAAAAGAATGGTGTTTACATTTTTAAAGGGTTATTAAGAACAAACAAAAATTAGAATATATAAAAACAACTGTAAGTGTCCTCAAAGCTTAAAACATCTATCCACTGCCTGTTCACTGTGCTGCCCTGGAGACTTTCTGGCAAACCTGTCTGTCTATGCTGTGTCAAGACTAAAACTCTTTCAGTGACTTGTCACCACTTGAGGATAAGATCCAGTTATCTTTTCTTGACACACAGCAACTTTAATCTCTAGCATCTGCCTACCCTCTAGCCTCATCTCTCACCATATCCCACCTCATGGCACTGAACTCTGCCCTTCGGCAGTTTATGAATTTACATGAGGCCTTCCTGTCACTATCTGGCTAATCCCTGCCTTCCTCGGAAGACGCCTGCTCCCGAAGACTGGGCCAGATGGCCCTACCCATGTACCCCACTCTGAAGTCTTTCTTATCCCTTACCAGTGAGTATTAGAATTAGCTCTTTACAGCCATACATGGTGGCACACTTCTTTAGTCCCAGCACTCAGAAGACAGAGGCAGCAGGATCTCTGTGAGTTCAAGTGCAACCTGGTCTACATAGTGAGTTCCAGGTCACCTGGGACTACAGGGAAACCCTGTCTCAAAAAGACAAATAAGTAAAGAATAGAACTAGTGTTCAGGAGGGAGGGCTCCGATTTCTGGAGGCTCTGGTGCTTTGCAGGTGTCCAGGCCAGGCAGAGTTGCAGAGTGATGCCCACTCATGACTAAGGAGTGCAGCATTGTTACTGTGTTCTCACCTACAGAAGTTTCAGAAGACCCCAGAAAAAGCACCCATATGAAGTGTCCATTGAAAAGGACCCATATGAAGTGAGTAAGTACAGGAAGTAGATGCTTTTTGGCTTTCTGTCTTCTGTCACACTCAGACCCACAGAAAAATCATCATAGTCACTCTGATCATTGCTAACACTCAGCTATGACACTGAGTTTCACTTTATCTGAGGGTTCATTTATCTTCAGGTAGCTTGTAAAGTTCCTATCCCAACTTTACAGATGCTGAATTTGAAGCAGTACAGATATATTAAATCAATTTGCTCAAAATCTCATACTTTTCATATTTTGGTCTTTTTGAGACAGGGTCTCCGTGTAGCCCTAGCTGGCCTGGAACTCACTATGTAGATCAGACTGGCCTCTGCCTCCCAAGTTCTGGAATTAAAGACATGCATTACCATGTCTGACAAAAATTCATACTTCTGTGTGTGAGGAGCTGAGTTTGAACCCAAGGCAGTCTGCTCCTTTTCCACCTCATATATTTCTCTTTGCTGACTTTTAGCTTACGTGATTACATGGGCTTGCCACTGTCTTTAAGAAAGCCACTGGAGACAAGTAAACCTGATAGAACTTTGCATCAATGTTTCAGCCACTTGACTTCTAATTTCTAAGGCTTTTATGTTTCATCTTTGTAAATCTGTTTAGGGATAGCCTTTTCTTCCAGCAGCACCTTCACCTTCACATATACAAACCAGCTATTAATATGCTCACTGTCAGGCACACAAGGCAAGCATTAGGACTGTTATATCTGTGAGCCATCCCCCCTTGTGTCTACAGAGTTGATATTCTGTGTATTCATGTTTTTAGAGACCAAGACCACAAGAAAGATAAAGCTAAATTTTTCATTGTTTTTCAATTATCTGGCATGAGCATGAAAATCATCATATTTTGAGTTGATATTCAGATAATGGCAATTTGTATTTGGATAGAATATAATTGAAGAATCAGGCAAACATCCTTTCTCATCCATACAAAGCATTTACATAATAAAAACACACATAGTTCAGTATTCCTAAATTCACCTGGAAAAGGTGAAGCCAACTTTAGAAACATGACTTCAGAGGAAAAGGCTAGCTTGCTTATAAAGTTAGCTACTGTCTCTAAAATCAGCACTGGAGACTGACTTACTGAATCTGGATAAAGACTGATCTTTCCCTTCAAGAAATATCTAAATTTTGCGGATGGCATCATAGCTTCTGTTTAATATTTTCATAAGAAGAATAAGCTAGTAGTCACATATTTTGCTTTGTTTAATATTTTTGCTCTGTTTAATATTTTCATAAGAAGAATAAGCTAGTAGTCACATATTACCTTAGCTCATCTGACAAAAGTCTTAAAAGCATTTAAACTTGACTTTCTCAAAGTTACATAATTTTTTTTTTCCAAAAGGACTGCAGGTACTGAATCATATGAAACTAGATGCTCTGATGAAAATTCTTATTTATTCTTAGGGGTGGGAAGTGGCTCATGGGTGAGAGTCTTCCTACACAGCCTTTTAAAGACAGGAAAAGCTAATGAGTTTCTTTGTTTTAATCTGTAAGAGTGTCCTTGTTCTCTTCTTTCCTGAGTCTGGGTCTGCCCACCTTATTTTTATTTTCCCCACTGCATATCTATTTACAGAAGTCAGCCACTGGTCATGGAAGGCAGTCCGACTAGCATCAGAGCAATTTGGACACAAATCCCAGTTCTGCCACTTTATGAGTCATCTTTAACCTCTTAAGCTTGGTTTTCTTACTAAATTAAAATGATGCTAATAGAGCCAGACACTTTTATATTTCAATATATCAAGGATGTGCATATGTTAGCCTTTAATCACTGTGGCAGTGTAAGTAAACAACTTAAAAGGAGGAAGGTTTATTTTGGCTCATGGTCTTAGAGATCTCAATCATGGACCATTGTCCTGTTACTTTGAACATAGTATATCATGCGAGGAGCACATGGCAGAGCTTGTTCACCTCATGGCAGACAAGAAGCAAAGGGATAAGGGAAGAGTAGTGTCCCAATATCCCTTGAAGGACACAGACTGGTGAACTAATTTCTCCTACTAGATTTCATCTCTTAAAGATTCCAGACCCCTCAACAGTGTAGCACATGGGCCTTGGTGGAAGACCTGTCCAAACATGGTATTGAGAGCAGAGATGTATGTCTGGAAAGTGCCTGACACACAGTAAATGCTCAAGTGTCAGTATCCATAACCACTGTCGTTTAGACGTACGGCCATTGCCTCACGTGATCTGGCACATCCGGAAGTCGCAGCGTCACTCCTCTGTTGGTCTATTAAGATACTTTTATTGTTTGAGGACTTCATGCGTGGATACAATGCATTTTACTCAAATCCACCCAATTTTCCCTCCCTCTAGTCTCTTCCCTAACCCCCTCCACTACTTCTTCCCAACTTCAGATGCTCTTTTATTAAACCCACTGAGTTCACTTAGTGTGCATAGGTATAGGACAGTCTGCTGGAGCATGGGCAGCCTCTCAGAGGTGGCATCCCTGAGCAGCCATCAATTGCCAATAGCTCCTCGGCTGGCAGTAGAACTTCATGAATCTGATCCATGCTACGGTTTTGTCTGCCTTGATCTTGTGCAGGTCTCATGCATGCAGTCTCAGCCACTGTTCAGATGTTCAACAGTAGTGTGGTATCCAGCAAATAGTTTTCACTATAGACATCCACAACCTCTAGCTCTTACAATCTTTCTGCCAGCGCCCTTCCATGATGATCCCTGAGCCTTGGGGGTAGGGGATATGATATAGCTACCCCATTTATTTTTTTAATATATTATGTGCATGAGTATATACATGTCTACATGTATATAAAGTGCACCACATGTATCAGTGCCCACAGAAGCCAAAGAGGGTGTCAGATCCCCAGAACTGGAGTTACAGATGGTTCCGAGCTGCCATGGGTTCTGGAAACCAAACCCAAGTCCTCTGGAAGAACAGAATCACTCATCCAAATCTCCAGTTCCCCCTTAATTTTTTTATTTTTTATATATATGAATGTTTTGCCTGCATGTGTATAAGTGTACCCATGTCATGTAATGCCTGCAGAGGCCAAAAGAAGGTGTCAGATCCTCTGGAACTGGAGTTATAGTTGGTTGTTAACTGTCATATGGCACTGGAAACCAAACTGCATGGGCAGCCAGTACTTTTAAACACTGAGCATCTCCCCAGTCCCATTTGATCACTCCTCAGTCTCTCATTCTCTGCATGTTGACCAGTTGTAGGTTTCTGTATTACTCACCTTGTACTGTAAAAAACAAACAAAAAAAAAAGCTGCAATCTTAACATGAGAAACATCTAAGCAAGTGTTCAATGACCTGTGATAGAAACTCTAAGAATGTACACTGTGATGGCTGGTTACTCACCAGCCCAACACTGGTAGAAGACACTCAGAGCCCGCTGACATTCCTTGCTATCATTTCCGATAGTAGAAGAGAAAAGAGAAATCTGTGCACACGCAGTGTTACACTTGCCAGAACAATTTGGACTGTGTTCCAAAGTGGTGTTGAACAGGAGATGAATTAAGGAGTATTTGGAAATCTTTAGCTTGGGCAACGCAGGGAATCCACAGATGGAAACTTCTCAGAATCAGATGAAAAATTCCTCCAAGGTCAATTTCAGAACCACAGTTGTGAATAATGCTATATGTAAAAGTCGTAAGTCCATGAAATGAACTTTCCAAGTTTGCAGATAATATAAAAACTGGAGGCAGGGAAGAGAGAGGAGAGGACTATAAACCAGTTTCAATTTAGTTTGGCTTATTTCCTTTACAAAACTAAAGGAAATGGAGATGACAAATGTTTCTCCCAATTGAAAAGTGTAAGAAGAGCAAGCCAGAAAAGTAGGAACCATCCCAATAAATACTTACACTTCAGCAAAAGAAAAGCTGTGGAGAATGCAGAGGTCACAGAAATGATCCGGATGGAGCAGGTAGAACATATCAGAAGGCACCAGGCAACACAGGTACAGTTGTGAGTCAGCCCTGGCTCTTCCCTCAAAGCTCAGGACAGGGTGTCTACAGATACCACTTGTATTTAGTTTATTCTTTCTAGAAGGGTGGTCCTTAGTAAATGGCAAAATTCTCAAGATGTGGGGTATTTTTACAAATAAGGAACTCACTGAGACAAATAGAAATTGAAAATTCTTTCACGTTAAGAAGTCTGCCAGAAAACTTTCCTTGCAAAGGGCCAAATAGTAAACATTTTTGAGTACAGGCTTTCCCAACTGCTCGATTCAGCCATTGTAGCATGAAAGCAGCTATAGACAGTACTTAACTGGTTTGGTAACGTTCCAATAAAACTTTATTTACAAAAGTAGGTGATGACTGGAGTTTGAAGACCCCCACCCAGTCAGAGGAAACCCAGTCAGACTTATTTCATGTACAGTTGTAAGAGAATTGCCCAGCAAGCAGATAAAGCTATCCATATTAGCAAATTCAAGACCTTATGAATTTTTAAAAAGAAAGAAATTTAAAACCTTTGGCAGAAAGTATGAGGACCGGGTTAAGAATGTGTGGTCAGATGGCCTTCCCATTCCAAAAATATTTTCTATATTCCTATATGAGAAATTGTGAAGTTTCGGCAGTAACTTTTAGTTGGCAATTTTACTAAAAACAGCAAAAATTTTTAAAGTTGCTTTAGCCAAACAGTGATAGGAAACTCTTCATGAACCTCAAGTCAGTTCCCAAAATATCTGTACAAAATAAGGCTTCACTGCAAGCCTCTGAACTACTATAATTTTTGGTTTTCAGAAAAGAATTCTGGTGCTTAGAAGGGATCTTCTCACAACATTCTTTTTACCTTATACTTCAAACTACTTTAAATCCAGATTTTAATCACTGTCCATTCCCCTAAATAACTATAAACCTTGTCACAAATTTCGCCCCTACCAAAAGTAAGGCCAATCCACATACCTTCCTAGTTGGCCTCAGTAGACATCAGCATTGGCCCATTTAAGAAACAATCAATGGTCCTTCCCCATTCTTGATCCTAGCATGCACTGGCTGAACAAATTACTTATCTAACCTTTTCCTTGCTCTCTAAAATGGTGAAATAATCCCAATTTGGTAATATGATATCATAAGATGGTTTAAAGCAATTGCACTTGTCTAATAAACCTCGATTCCTCTTCCCCCTTTATGGTAGGTAGCTTTTACCCTAATCTAAGGAATCTCTAAGTAGTAAAAGAAATACTCATTTCAGGGTAAGAAAAGACGTCACTATCCCTTTGCATGCAACTTTTAAGTTCTTTGTGTGCACTGTTTCAAGTTTGCCTACCTGCTTTGAAATTCACTGTTTTCCAATTTTTATTCCTTTGACCTTATTCTATATTTTTGTGAAATTGCAGGACTTTGGCTATTTTTTAAGTGACTAAAATTTCATTCCTTGGTTAACAGTGTTAAAACAGTTATGGAATAGCTAGTTGTCCTGACTCAGAGATTCCTGAGTCAAGAATGGAATTAAAACCGTTGGCAGCCCCGTGTGGCGTGTAGCCTTGTCCTCCTGTCTTCTTTACCGAGCCCTGACCTCTTGCACAGACACCCCCCACTCCCCCACCCCATCTTCTTTACCAGGCCCTGATCTCTTGCACAGCCCGTGGCTCCCTCCTCCTAGCGCCTCATTCATCCTGTTGCTTTAACATTCCTTTGTCTCTCATTCATTCACCCCTTTTCTAAGCAGCTTCTTATACTGATGCTACAACTCTGTAAACCCAACACTGGAAGGCAAAAATGGGCTTCAAGTTCCAGGCCAGCCTGGGCTACATATTGAGATGCTGTCTCAAAAAATAAATAACATGTAAAACAGCTTTGTACAGCATTCAAAATACATAGGCTGAGGCATGAAGAATAAATAGCAGTAATGGCAACACCAGCATCAGTAGCAGTAATAACAACAATGTGCACTTCTGTAGCTTGCCACGTGCCCAATACTTTGCTATGTGCTTTAAGTACGTCGATTCATATAAAATCAATAACCCTAAGAAGACACTGTAATTCTCATTTTCACTGAGGAGTTAAAGAAGTTGCTTGCCAAGGCTATAAAACTACTTCATGATAGAGCTGAGTTGAACCCATTCAGTATAGATTCTGGAATCTACGTTCTATTCCAATATCCAGTGTGGTGCAGTGTAGGTATGATCACCTTCTGCTTTGAAAATAATGTAAACATTATTTATTCAGCATACCAACATTCTGCTGAATGTGGAAGAAAAAAGACTATAAAAGAAGTTTGAGAATTTTTACCCATTGAGATAATAATTCATAATCTGATGAAATGAAAGTCTGTAGATCAAAAACATCTTAGTAGAATGCCTTGGAACCACTGGAAGGTGGCAAAGAAAGGGTTCTGGTGGATTGTGGTAGCATTAAAAAAAAAATAGAACAGCTAGTTAAGGGATGGGAAAAAATTGTAAAGGTAGATAGGATGTGAAAAAGCTTGTCTTCTATCACAAGCTAATGGTAGAGAACCAAAATGTCCATCTTGACTAGAATGGTAGGTTTGTTTTAAGATGTGGGGAAGTTATGCTTAAAATATGTAGAAGAAGCTAAGGTCTCAGAAAAGTCACATCTGCACTTTACCTTCTAACCAAAAGTATGGTCAGAGAAAGAAAGCAGTAAGCTTTAGCCAGTCAACCCAGAGGGAAGCTAGGTGTGGGTGTAGGGGAGAGGCTTCAAACACCTGATCTGCCCGCAGCTCCATTTGCTGTGTAGGCCCTAATTATGCCCACTCTCCGTCCCGTCTTCTTCTGGTGTCTTAAATTCCAAAAGCTCCCCAGAGAATTTTTCTGGTTTCTCTTGGAAAGCGGCACTGTGTTTCTCTGCCTACACATTCTAAAGCAGGCCTGTCAATTTGAAACCTAAATACATACTGACAGAAATCAGCTACTAACAAATTAAGTTAAATTAATAGAATAGATGCCTGAAATACACTGAATTTTTTTTTTTTGCAATAATTTTTCTCCCTACTTGCCAGGCTAGAACGAAAGACTGAAGCAAACCTGGATCGCACAGCCCGCCTTTCTTTGCCGGTCATGCTTCCCAGAGAGCCCCCTGGGGACCCTCTCCAGAACTCCTGCTCCCCCTAGCGGCAGCCTCCAAATCCCAGTTTACCAATTCTATGGCTAGATTGCAGGAATAATAGAAATCACACTGTCCCTTCACCTAATAGGATGTATGCCCCAGACAATTGTTAAGGAAGGGAATAAAGTAGTCTAGTGCTCAGATGTACCTAGTACCCACCTATGAACGCTTTCTCACTACAGGAAAACCAAATGAATCTTCTGGGAGTCCCAGGTGTATCACAGGGTCGAAAGACAAAGTGTTGAATCAAAGAAAAAGTCAAATTTCGACTTTACCCGGAAAAAAACTCTGTACCCTTGAGCTAAAAGTTTCATGACTATAAATCATTTACTAGTATGTGACCAGTTCATGGCTTGTAGGTTGTTGAGGGGTTGGGGCTGTGGCGGGGGCGGGGGGGAGGGGGTTGGTGGTGTTGGTTTTAGTTTGCTTTGGTTTGGTTTGATTTGGCTTGGCTTGGCTTTGCTCAGCTTTGCATTTTTTTGGTGAGAATTTCATACATGAGTGGTTGTCTAAATAAGACTTGTAAGTTTTTCTTAATAAAACATTAAAATTTTTTATTTTATTTATTTTTTCCTTTTTGGTTCTCAGTTTATGGAATAAAAGCGTATGAAAACACTGAATCTTGTGGTCACTAAGCCCTCCTTTCCGCCTCCACTGCTCCTTTCCTGGTTTAAATCTCCGTGGTTGTGCCCAATATGATGGATCTCCTCCATTCTTTTCATTGCTTCTGTAGGAATTATTTTCCAGGCTCAGATTTGGACTTATGCATTTTGGCTTATTCAGCTGTGTCAATGCCCAGTGGAAACTAAAAAAGGTAAATCAAAAATAAAGTTCAGGGCTGCTATGGGTGAGGCCTATGCCCTTTGTATGAGATTGCACAGGTACAGTCATTCTATACAAATATATATACATATACAAATATGGAAATCTAATAAATGCAGAGATTGGCCAATGTCATGTGACCCTTCTATTTCCTTACCCTACCATCTGTAACACACACACACACACACATACACACACACACACAAATTCACAAGATCCCAGCATTAATAACAAGGGATACTAGAAATAGAAATACTGACCTGCAATTTCTCTATATTAGAATAACAATTTCCTCTGCTGAGGAAAGCACATTTAATCTCCATTTTAGTCGTTGCTAAAATGAAATATAGAAAGTTAAAAGATTTGCAGATGACCAGTACTTAAATCCTAGCAAGACCAAAGCAGAGTTCAAAAGAACAGTCTTCCACCCCCTGCTGAAATTATCCTAATGGATTTGAGGATTTAGCAAAATTTAACCCCTACCTCCTCCAATGGGTAAAATTGAATAGCAACCTACTAAGTTCTATTGAAACTGATAATGTCTACTTTTGCCATTCTTATTTAGTAATTGTGTGGAAGTATGCATAGTCTTGTGCATAAACAGTTATGGCAAAGTTCATTTTAATTTCTTACTTTTTAAACCTAAAACAGCTTGAACACCTAAAGAGACTTAATGGTGATATTGCATTATATTACATCTGATAAGATTCCCTTAGAGAGCAGTGATGCTGGGACTGGAGAGATGGCTCAGTGGTTAAGAGCACTCACGGCTAGTGCAGAGGATGGGGGTTCAATTCCTAGCACCCACATGGCTACTAACAACCACCTGTAATTCCAGTTCCAGGGACTCTGACACCCTCTGCTGACCTCTGCAGACATTGACATGGGTGTGCCTACCTGCATGCAAGCAATACACTCATACACATAAAATAAAAATAAGTAAAATACACTTTTAAAGAAGAAAATGATGATACTGTTATGAAAGATATGTAAGGTGTGTCGTCTTATTAGTTATTTGAAGTAAACTGGTATTTAACTGTTTGACTTAGAGAAAAAATAGTTAATGCTTATACCTGAGTGAATGAGATGAGTAACCGCCCCATTTCAAATCACTTTGCTAGCGTCCCTCGTGCTGTTTCAGTTCTACTTGATGCCACGTGCAGGATTGTCCCCAGTAATACTGGTGATGGCTGCCAAGGCTAAACCAAGTGCAAACCATCCCCAAACTTCCCTTTGGCTAAATTGTTTCTTCTTCATTTTTTTTTTTTTACCAGAACTTCCCATAGAGAGAGGTGAATGTGGTTGCATTTCTCCTGCTCTGAAAGAAGATAAAAATAATAGTACAGTAGGGCCAAGGCCAGCAACATTGCTGAGGAGACTCATTCATTGCCAGACTGGTTAACCACCTTAGAAAAATTGGGAGATGACCAGAGGTGTTGAAATACAAAAGCCGTAGATATTGAGACACTCTGCAAGGGAAAATAGTGAAGAAGGAAAATTATCCAGTAGGAGAATGTTGCTGGGCCAAGACATCTGATTCTTATTCTTAAATTAATGGCCAACTCATTAGAGTTATCCCCTTTCTTAGAAAAATGCCCCCTAATGCCTGCTTGATTACTAGGGATTGATAACCAGTTCCTTGAGCCTCTTGCAACTAGGGAAGTAGAAAGGATTACTGAGGTAGGAATGATTGGCTCCGAGTTGCTTCAAATCCTTTTCTGTGCTATGAATGTTCTGTCTACCCAGGCTCTGTGCACGAGTATCTGAGTCTCCACCCTGTCCTCCCCAACCCTTCTAGACCCCTACTTCCACATACACAGCTCAGTCTCGCTGAATCATCAGAACATCAGCTTCAAGGCACCATCATCTGGGCTGGAGAGATGGCTCAGTGGTTAGGTGCACTGGCTGCTCTTGCAGTGAACCTGGGTTCAGTTCCTGGCACCCACATGGCAGCCACCAACTGTCCACAACTCCAGCGCCCGGAGATCCGATGCCCTCTTTTGACCTCTGAGGGCATTCCATGACACAGATGCATTTGCATACATGCAGACATACACTCATTAAATTAAAAATAGTAACTTTTTAGAAGATACCATCATTAATTTGCCATGGTATAGCAGGTATTCGTAGAAAGACAGAAATGTAGAAAGGGAGAGTCAACCGACTAAAGCTAGAACTGGGTCTCAAAATTCATTATAAGTGACCACAACTTAATTTTTGTCATTCTTTTTAGATGAGAAAAGGCGTCTAAAGTAGTATGTGACTATCTAGATTGCTTCTCAGTGACCACAAAGGGCAAGTTTGCTACATTCTAGTTGACATCTTCCTTTTGGACAGCTCTCTGTAACGTTGTGGGAAATTAAAGCAGTAAGACGTGTGCTTTGTCTCAATAATATGTTTATGGGTTAATTAAAACAATAGATAGATAGATGATAAATAGATAGATAGATATTTCTAACTCCATTTGAAAGATAGTCACATAATTACCTTCAACTACAATTATCTTGTTGGTAATTGAATCCTAATGTCCTGTTTTCCATCCTCACGCCTTAATGGGTACCTCCTTCACACCTTAAAGCCTTATGTTTTTCCTCCCATCCAACCAAGTTCCTTTCCTCTTTTCTAACTGTTTTGTTTTTCTTAATGAGCCTTTTCTAAATGTCTGTGGCCAAATTGTTATAGCACCCTCTCTCACATTGTGCAGTCCTCCATGCACAGGCATTGCCTGTTCCAACTAGTAACATTAGATCAAGTAACCAGTAAGCTTAAATACAATCAGAAACTTTGAGATTGCAATCAGAATTACACCAAAGTGACAAGAGAGCGGCTGGAGAGATGGAGATGGCTCAGCGGCTAAAAGCACTGACTGTTCTTGCAGAAGACAAGGGTTCAGTTCCCAGCACCTACATGGTGGCTAACAACTGTCAGTAACTCCATGGGGACTTGAGGGGGACTCGGCATCCTCTTCTGGTCTCTACAGGCATTGCATTTAGATGGTACACTTAACATGCATGCAAGTAAAACACTCATACACAGACAATAAAGAGAAAAAGCAGCAAGAGAGCCTGGATACTTGAATATCCTAGCTGGTCTTTCACAGTCCTAAATATATCCCTAGATGCCTTCCAATATTGACTGCCAAATGATAGTCAGCTGACTTGACCAGATCTACGTTTCTTTTCTGTTGCTCCAGGATTCTTCTACAGCCCGATGATTCCTTACAGATCTTGGCGCCGGTGGAAGCTGATGTAGGTTTCTATACTTGCAATGCCACAAATGCCTTGGGATATGACTCTGTCTCCATTGCTGTCACCTTAGCAGGTAACCTGAAACCTCCTGTCCAACTCTATCTGGAATCTTTATAAGCAAATGTCTGTGGTTTGTCCAGTAGGCCTGGAATGCATTGAAAAATGTGACCTTGATCTTGTGCCAGGGGAGTTTGTAATTGATAATTATAACTAGAAATGAAGTACAGTATGAAGTAGAATAAAATTGGTGTAATTAGCCAAAGGGTAGGCAAATACAGGTTATTCATGCTGGGATGCCTTGGAGTTGGGGTGAATGCAATTTTTGTAAGTAGAAATGGGGGAACTATTTCAAGCAGAAAGAATGTGAGCCAAGGTCATGTGTACAGGTAGGTGATATGTTGAGGAATGTGAATTATAAGGTGTGATCACTGAATGTTCTTTAGTGATCTTCTTGTTCCACCTATGGCCAAAAAGCAGAAGAGAGACTTCAAGACCTATGGGTAGCTAGAATTCTGTAGTCGTGGTTTAGAGCACAAGTGTTCCCAGAACTTCTCTTCAAACTTGGGTTCAAATGCACCTGCCAGTATTTTTCCTATATCCATATAGGCTAAACAAAACATTCTGCACATGTGACTTAAAACCCACTGCAACATTGTAAAATGTCATCCAAGGCTGTGGTCTTGCAACAATGTACTTTTCTAAAACATCGTTACTTAGAACAAAGCCTTGCCTTTGAGGCTATAAGAGACCTTAAATACCAATTCGACTAATGCTTCATTTCTTAGATGTCAGGCAACCTGACGTTGTACAGGGGCCCAGCTAATGAGGGGTACAAGAAAGGAACTAAGGTCTCCTAATACCCAGTTCACAGTCCCCTCCACTGCCCCACTGGTCTGGTCACAATGGGATTCTTTTTCTTTGATCTGTCTTTGTGGCAGTATGTTGTATGTGTTTGTATTTATTCTTTTCAATTGCTGCTCCCACCAGATGATTCAGTAGATGCTAGGAAAGCCAGCATCACCCACAGTGACCTCATCCGTCCATGTGGGGATTATGCTGTCATGCTGTACTCTAGTCACACGTGCTACTCCCCTGCATATCTGGTTTTGCAACAGTATTTCTGCCCTTATGACCTATGGCTGAACTGGGGAGGGATGTTTAGCAGACAGATTTTCAGGGAAGATGAAAGCTGATAATGAAGAAGATAGGCAAAGAAACCCTGGGGTGGATTAAGACTGATTGTGTGTGTGTGTGTGTGTGTGTGTGTGTGTGTGTGTGTGTAAAATATTTGTATCTCCTTGAAGTTTCAGTCTTTATTCTTGTCTCTTATACAGAGACCAGATGCTCAGCAATAAGCTTCTAAAATCTTCCCTGTTGTATACCCGTCAACTCACACTAGCGTGGGCACTGCTGACATCCCTCCAATTAACTGCTGGTCAGTGGTGGATTAACTCTCTTCTTTATGTTGATCCAGAAACAGCTCAGCTCTGCCTTACACTCAATACCTTTGGGAATTAAGCAAGGCAGTTGTAACATCAGGCTTGTCTTCAGCTCTTTGAAGAGGAGCTGTTGGAAGATTCCAACAGGTTCAAAGCCAGAGAAGAGAAACAGAGTAGATAAAGAGAAACCAGGAGAGGGGAGGAAGGGCTAACTGATGAAGTAAGCTCAGACACCACACCCAGAGCTTAGAAAACTATGTCCCTGTCCTTCAGCTGCTGGGTTTCTCAGGTCGGCTGGCAGATCTGTCAAGCAGCTCCTCTGAAAGCAAATGCTAAAAATGTGGGTGTTGACTTAACACTGTATTTGCACCTTTTTTATTTTTATTTATGTATCTTTATTTTACGTGTGTGAATATTTTGTCTGCATGTATTTAAGTACTCTCGTGTCATGCAATGCCCACAGAGGCCAGAAGAGGACGTTTGATCTCCTAGGAACTGGAGTTACAGAAACGTTTTAGCTGTCGTGTGGGTACTGGCAATCAAACCTGGGTCCCCTGCAAGAGGACTAGTGCTCTTAGCTGCTGAGCCATTTCTCTAGCCCCTGTATTTACATCATTATCTGGGATTATTATCTACACCTGTAGAGTGTATTAATTTACAAACCAGTTACCATTTGTGGCAAATTCAGTGCCTCTGTTGTGAATCATATAGCAATTAATAAAACTGAAGAATGGGGTTCATTAATGCTTACAGATTAGTGAACATAATAGAAGGGCCTAGCTAAAACTGAGAAATAACTAGGATCCTGCTCAAGCCCAGTATAGTGGATCCACACATATCATTCCACCACTTGAGAGGCTGATGCAGGATAATGAGTTCAAGGCCAGCCTAGACTACTTAGCAAGTTCCAGGCCAATGAGGTTACATAATGGGAGGTTACATAATGGTCCTGTCTCAAAACAAAACAATGATCTTGCTAAGCAAAATATATTATATGGCCTGAACATAACCCATATTTGGAGGAGGAAAAGAATACTGAGCACTGCTAAATTTGATTAGCAATTATACTCCAAAATTATATTAGTGATTATTAGCCTCATGGTCTTGAACAGAGCGTACAGCGTCATTGAGTAGCAATGGCAGTAGTATTGCCTACAGAGGGTGCGAGGTCAGACTGCAGGCATGAAGGGGCTTACACCAGTGCCAGCAGCATTGTCCACACCAGTGAATGTCAGCTTCCTCTGTAGTTCTAGAACGGAGCGTCCTGAAAGCGTTCCACAGCGGAGAGGCTTCAGTGCAACTTTGCATCCATGTGATTTTTCAGCCTAAGTCTCCAACACTGATGTGCTTCAAGTGTGGGCTTAGTTCACTTGCAGTAAAACCCTTGCCATAAATTGTAACACTATGGTACATTTAATGAAATCACAGTTTTTGCCTAGACTTCAGTGTAAACATAGGCCAAAGAGGAAAAGAAACTGAGGCTCAAGATGCCCAAGTGTCCCAATAATTTCATTTATTTGAAAAACAGACTTTGGTACTGTCTCTGCCCATGCATTGGCCACATCCAGAAAGCCTCAAAGCAGAGCTTTGAACCATGCCCACCCACCTCCTAAGAACGCTGTGCAAGTTCTTTTTAGCTTGTTGAAACTTGTAGAAATCAAATGAACTCATTCATATAAAATGCTTAGAAAAATCACATTCAGCGTATAGCAAGCACCTACTGTTTGTTAGATAGTATTATTATTGTAAGGATAATGTATAAAGCCAAAGCCAACTAATTTTTACAGCAGTGGGTCTCTTTTTCAGAGACCACGATGTTCAGCAGCCCTTTATGGAGCCTCTTTCTCTCAACATCATTGTAGCAACTGGGGAAGTCCTTAACCTGAACTCAGAGCAAGGGAGGTAGCTTGTAGTGAGAAGTATTTCACATGGGTCACAGGAAGAGAGGCCAGGTGAACGCTCACTGGCCCACGGCTTCCGAATTTCCCCCATCTCCTAGATTTAGTGCTCTGCAAATTTTGCTCTGATAACTTTAGATCTCTTGATTGCTCTCTGAACTTCTGTGTGTGTATATGCATGCATGTGTGTGTGCATGTATGCATGTGCATGTGTGGAGACCAAAGGTTAGGTGTCTTCCCCAATTCCTCTCCACCTCATGTTCTAAAACAGGGTCACTAACGGAGCCTAGAACCCATGGTTCAGCGAGGCAGGCTGGCTTGGCCAAGAAGCACTAGGGATCTGCCTCCTCTCCTCTGAAGCACTGAAATTCTACCCACCATGCTTTTTAGGTGGGGGCTAGAGTCCAGCTCGTGGGGCGGGACCCAGCCATCTCCCTAACCCTACACAGCTTCTCTGTAACAAGAAGACACTATTTAATGTCAGACATACTAATCCCCCCAAATCTTGTTCTGCCCTCTTTGGGCCTCTTTCCTTCTTTCCAAGCTCATCAATTATATGTCAATTTTATCTATCTTCCAAGCCGCATATTTCTTTCAGAATGGAGACAGTCAGTGTTCCACAAACCCCCTCCTTGAAACAGCCCAGGAATCTCAGTCATGTAGACCCATGTCACACAGTTTCTGTCTTCTAAATGTGCTTATAACTGGATGCCTACTTCATGGCTCACAACATGAAGAAGTTTACAAAAGAAGAGAGGACTGCAGGCAGGTGAAAAGACTGTCACTGAAACGCCGCGGACCTCACCCCACATTTTGAGTGTCATTGACCTAGTGTATAGATACAGCAGAGTTAGGTATCTGTGCAGACACAAGCAGAGAGACCCGGAACATCGTCGTGGCTAGTCAGATTTCACACTGAGCTAGTTACTCAGGCACCTTTCCAACATGAATGGGATAGGCAGTGTTTTGAAGAAAAGCAATAGTTTCCCGGTAAATTGCTTCAGTCTGGATCAGTGGAGTTGAGCTCCACTTATCAATGCAGATTAGAGCCTCTCTAGGTGGAGACAACTGGTGAAGTCATAGTCAAGAGGGAAACATTTCTGGTTGTCATTGATTTTTGTAAGCTCAGAAAACGATTCTGTAAGACTTGTCTGACATCATCAGTGGAAAATGAGAAGATGACTAGGGCTGGGTGTATCTTTCATTGAAAGAAGAGAACACAGATGAATTCATCTGAAGTTGTCACAGGAAGAGAGAAAGAATTTCTCTCCTGACATGTTTTCCTGTCTTTTGTGAGTTGCATAGCTGATACACATTGTGCCTAATAAAGAGTTCAGAGAAACCTCACTGGGCGAATACAACTAAAAGTAGTTGTTTTGAAATTCTTCTTGCTCTGCCCTTCCTCATCATGATTTGGTAGCTGTAATAAAAAGAAAAGAAATTGTGTAATCCATTCAAAAAATGTTGTCATTTCAAACTGGCATTTCTTAGCTTTTCATCCAGCAGTTGTTAACCAAGGAGTTTTCTTCATGACATTTCTTCATGACAAAAGAAGGCCTTATCATCAGTAGCAAAGGCTGACAAAAGAAAAATTTCTCCAGTGCCTATATAAAAAAATAAAAGTTAGGCAGGTTTGACTGTGTCCCAATGTACTCTGAGTCACATGGTACTAGTCATTAAGTCAGCCTGTCATCAAGAGGACCCCATTACCTAGATTGCCAAGTGACCAAGGCCTTAAGTTTTCAAGAAACACAGAAAATCCACCAAAGACTCGGGCTTTTATAGAACTTACAAATAGATTTTGGTAAGAGTACAGCCAATTTATTTTGGACATAGCAAGTTCCAAGCCAGCTGTGGCTTCTAGGACACCCTATCTCAAAAAATAATAATTTTAGTAGTAACAATGTTGACTATGAATGACCATGAAGGTTTAAAATCAGGTTAAAACTGGTATTTGTTTGCTTTCTTGCTTTATATATCATAGAATTCATCCACTATTGAGTGCACAATTCAGATATTTTTCTTGTAAATTTGTATCTTTTGTGCCTATCCTCAAGTTCAGAGTTTCTTTTGTTTTACAAGTTTCATCAAGTTATAGTTCATATACACACCAACTCTTATTCGCTGAAGCACATTCAGTAGTGTCTAGTCTACTCAGGGCACCACACCCATTATCCACACTCTCATGTTTCCATCCCTACGCAATCACTGGATACTTTATATATCCACCATCCACCTATCCTAAACATTTTATATAAACAAAATCATGAAATACATCATCTTTTGCTACTGATTTCTTTCATTTAACATAATAATGTTTTTAATATTAATTCCTTTATAGCATATATATTACTTTATGACTAAATTATCCATTTTTAAGAATATTATTCCTTTTGTGGTAGAATAGTAATCCACTGTATGAATAGGCCACCCTTTACCTATTCATTAGGTGATATTTAACTTCTCTCCACTTTGCGATATTATGGCTGGCAAACATCATAACCACTATATTACAGAAACTGATTCTGCTGGCTGTTATGAATAATAGTTGTTATGAATAATAGTGCTATAAATATCATGTACAAGATTTTGTGTGGATATAGGTTTCATCTCTTTGTTAGTACATTTCTTAAAGTATAAATGCTAAGTTGTATAGAACATTTATGTTTAACTTTTTGAATATTCTATTTATTTTTATTTTATGAAGTATTTTGACTACATATCTGTAAGTATACCATGTCATGAAATATCTGCGGAGGCCAGAAGAGGGCATCATATTACCTGGAACTGGAGTTATGAATGATCAGCAGCTGTCATGTTGGTGCTGGGACCTGAATCTGGGTCCTCCACTGCTCTTAACCACTAAGCCATCTCTTCAGGTCCTATGTTTACCTTTTTAAGAATGTGCCAACTTTGTTCC